>JAKSZU010000003.1:533188-1733188 GCA_026018925.1 Tupaia tana | reverse complement strand
CTGGCGAAGGCTCCTGAGGAAGATGGCTAGCGTGGGCCCTAGAGGTAGTGCAGGCTCCACTGGGAGAGGACAGGGAGAGGGCCTGCCCACAAGAGCACCCCCATGCAGACAGCCGGCCCCGCATGCCCTGCACAGCCCTTGTGGCTGACAGGATCAAGTCCAGACTCCCCAGAAACACCCCCTTCCAACTCCTGCTCAGTGCATAGGTCTCGCCCCGTCGGAGCCCTCCCGGCCCCGGGTGGCGGAGGGCTGTGTTCCCACGCGCATTCTCGGCTCCTCGGGAGGAACAGTGGCAGCATCTGTGCCAATGACTTGACTGTGGCTCCCCGAGGCAGGGCTGCATGTTCTCTGTCTGCCACCCCCACCACCTCCAGGTGTCGCACATGGAAGTGACACAGCAAACACTGCCCGAACAGAAACGAATGCTGTACCCGTGGACCTGCTGCTAGTCAACCAGCAAGGCTGTCACAGGCTGTCACAGGAGTAGCGGTCGCATGCTAAGAGGTGTAACAAAGCCAATGGCTCGGACTTCAGAGCACTGGGCACCAGGAGCATGAGTGGCCTGGTCTCCCTCCCTGGTCGTCCCTGGTTAACAGCCATGATGACCCGGAGAGCGTGACTGCCCTCCCTGGGAGCAGCCTGTTCCCACGAAAGGCAGATCCACTCCCGCGTAACCTCCCACCACGACTGCCTAAGCTTGGAACCCCAGCCGACGCGAACACTCAAATATATTCTCGGAGAGTGCATTGCACGTGACAGCACTGTCCGCCTCCCAGGCTCAGCACCAACGGGTTTCCGTAGCAGTGAGGCTCCCCCCAGGTGAGAGTTCAGATGACTCACAGCACCATCACAGCAACATGGCCAAGTCACCCGACAGGGAGGAGCCCGAGGTCAAGGGGTAGGCCTGGAACAGGTGATGTAGGTGGCTGTATCACTACCTACCCACCAGGATGATGGGTGATGGGGGGGGGGGGGGGTGGGTGGATGGGCAACGGGTGGGTGGGCGATGGGTAGAAAGACGACGGGTGGAAAGACGACGGGTGGAAAGACGACGGGTGGATGGGTGACGGGTGGGTGAGCGACGGTGGGTGGGTGACGGGTGGATGGGCGACGGGTGGATGGGCGATGGGTGGATGGGTGACGGGTGGTTAGATGATGGGTGGATGGGCGACGGCGGATGGGCGACGGGTGGGTGGGTGGGTGGATGACGGTGGATGGGTGATGGGGGCGACGGGTGGATGGGAGACGGGTGGATGGGTGACAGGTGGTTAGATGATGGGTGGATGGGCGACGGCGGATGGGCGACGGCGGGTGGGCGACGGGTGGATGGGAGACAGGTGGATGGGTGACGGGTGGATGGGTGATGGGTGGTTAGGTGATGGGTGGATGGGCGACAGCGGGTGGGCGACGGGTGGATGGGCGACGGGTGGTTGGGCGACAGGTGGTTGGGCGACGGCGGATGGGCGACGGCGGATGGGCGACGGGTGGATGGGCGACGGGTGGTTGGGCGACGGTGGATGGGCGACGGGTGGATGGGCGACGGCGGTTGGGCGACGGCGGATGGGCGACGGCGGTTGGGCGACGGGTGGTTGGGCGACGGGGATGGTTGGGAGACGGGTGGTTGGGCGACGGCGGATGGGCAACGGGTGGATGAGTTACGGGTGGATGGGCGACGGCGGATGGGCGACGGTGGATGGGTGACGGGTGGTGGCTGGGCGACGGTGGATGGGTGACGGCGTGGGTGACGGGTGGCTGGGTGACGGTGGTTGGGCGACGGTGGGTGGGCGACGGTGGGTGGGCGACGGCGGATGGGCGACGGGTGGTTGGGCGACGGCGGCTGGGCGACGGCAGATGGGCGACGGCAGATGGGCGACGGGTGGTTGGGCGACGGTGGATGGGCGACGGTGGATGGGTGACGGTGGATGGGTGACAGTGGATGGGTGAGGGCGGGTGGTTGGCAGGCAGAGGAAGCAAGCACAGATATTAAACACCAACTTCCTCTGCATGAACTTGCTGGCCGTCATGCTGGCGCTGCGTCACGTCAGTTTACCTGAAGGAAAACGAAGTCGGAGCTCTCTGGGCCTGACCGGACTGAGCACCGTGAGCGCTCTGAACATGGCCGTGAGTGGAGGTTGTGCTGAAAAGCGAAAACCGAGGTGGCCGGTGGCCGTTTCCCCTGCTGGCCGATGGCGCGGGGCAAAGGTGTAACCGCACGGGGCAAAGGGTAACCGCCGCGCTGAGGCCCGACGATGCGGCTGGGCGTGGAGCCTTGCCTGCCTGGAAAGTGGGGCCGTGGGGGAGGGGGAAGCCGTCTGCACGTCCCCGCCACTTTACTCGGCACTTCATGGAGCCCGCCGTGAGCACCGCAGAGAGGATTCGGATGGAGGGTGCTGGCACGTGGACAGCAAAGGCTGCTTTCCTGAGAAGGATAAAGACCCCAGCCCCGTCCCCGCCACAGGGCGAGCAGCCTCGGGCAGCCTCAGTGCATGTCTGTGGCCACAGACGTGACTTCGTGGAGCTAAAGCAGCCTGATCTGGTTTAGTGTGTGCTGGGTGACATCACCAGGTCCCCAACTAGTGAACTGTAGGATGCCAGTGTCCTTGTATCACACGCACCAAGAGGCCACACATGAAGGACCCTGGAGCCGAGGCGCGTAGCCGCAGTAACCGCTGCTGCCACCCTGATGCCCAGGAGACCCACGGTGGCCCCGCATGTGGACAGAGGACAGGCCAGCCACACGCTTGCCCGTCATGCTCCAGATGAAGGGCCCCTTGATTCCACTCCGGAGATGCGGGGCTCCGAGCGTCCACCCACGGGAAGAGCACCATTTGTCTAAAACTTGTGCGAAAGTCGCTGTACGCGTCCGGAATGAGCGGGCGAGGTCCCAACATCGGGTTATCTTACCTGACAAAGGCGTTTGATAAATTAGAAAAACAATGTTGCCCTCCAGATTCTCATGATGACATTGGGATAAAGCATCTAAAAAACCATTTAAAAGCTTAAATCAATATTAAGATTGTTCCAATTACCCAGTTAACAATTTCTGCCCACCAAGTCAAAGGTTGATGGTAGATACATAAATTCTATGAAACGTCTTAAAAGATCCTTGACAGATTTTCTTTTTGTCAGTTAAAGCAACTGGGGTTTTGCCATTAGAACCAGGAATTAGAGAGGAGCAGTGATCCAAGGGCGCAGAGTGTGTTTTAAAGAACAGACAAGCCAGGTGGCCTCATGGTGTGGCACTGGCTACGCTGCTGTCCCTGGGCGCAGCACACACGTCGAGGTGGTAGGGTGATCGTCCCCAAACCACACTCAGCTACTGAGGGTGAGCCGGGAGGGGAGAAGGAAACGCTCTCACCACCACCCAGGGGAGCACTCTCTTCCCCTGCAGCAGCCGTGAGCGAGAGCGCGTCCCCGGACACATCCCGGCTCCTGAGCACGCCCAGCCCGGCTGACCGGCAGCGCGTGTGGCCGTGGCGCTGTCACCTGTTTTCTTATGCCTGTTTCAATACCGTGACCAACCTCGACAGCCGGCTACAGGAACCTGACTGGCCAAGATTAACCAGGAGGGCGTCTGGTGTTCAGGTGACAATGCAATCTCACATGCAGAATCCTTTTTAAAGCATGCCACTTTATTAGGTGCATTGAGCAGCTCTAACTCACTGTGAACTGGAGCAGGGAGCCTTCCTGGACGGCGGCTGAAGCACACACTGAAACGAGTTTATTCCTCACACCAATTACACAGTTGCCTCCTAGTAAACAGAGATTTAGAAATGGGAAAACCTAAAATGTTGCCCTAGTGTGGAGCTGGATCTAAGATTGCATGAAGCGTTTCCTCCCAAAAGCGAACTTTCCACTTTATCACAATTGCACTTTCATCCCCTTGTCGGGTAATGAGCAGTGATGGACCTAAAGCATAAGAAACTGATGGGTTAATTGGTCCTGCTGGGGTTTCCAGCAGGAGAGCAATCTCCGCCTCCCTCCTCGCTCCCCCACGCCCCGCCCCGCCCCGCCCCGCCCCGGAGCTTGCCTGGCCCGTCTCTGCAGTCTCTGCACGCTCTTCCTTCAATCCCCACCCAGCAGCCGGCACCCCCCCCCCCCCCCAGATTCCCAAGACAGCCTTATCCTCAGGGCCTTATCCTCACACAGTTCTCATCTTCCACTCTACCCACACCTGCCCTTCCGATATGCAAATGCCACTTCCCTTGCACCTACACCCCCCACCCCTTGACCTTTGCATGGCTCACACCTTTTTACTTCTCCTGTATGCAGGTATTTAAATGGTCTCCTTAGGACCAGCAGTTGGCATAATGGCTATGTCACTGGACACCCATGTAGTCGACCGCGGCAGTTCAAGTCCCAGACCTGGTGGCTTAAACTCACACCGGGCGCGTGTGCGTGCTTGCCCAAGATCCCGAGAGGAGAATGGAGGAGAAGGGATTGTGGCGTGGCCATCCCCCCCTGGGGGGTGATTTCCCACTTTCTGTCTCTCTCTGTCTTTCTGGCGAGCACACACGCCCTTATAGCAAAAACCTCTCCAAAAGAAAAAAATCTCAAATCATCAATGCCACTCACTTCAGCACGAATTTATCGAGCGTCTGTTAGGGTCCGACACCAGGCACCACGCCATGAAGGCACAAGAGGCGCTCACAGCACAGCGCTGGCCCTCGGACAGGTGTGCATGCCACTGGAGAGCCAGTTAGCCACACCTGGAGCATGGCCCGGCGCGGCAGTGGGCACGTGGAGCGCGTCCTACGTCTGGGGTCTGCATCCACTCACCCTTCGCAGTGTCCTTTCCTGACACCTTCTGAGCCCACCCGCTCCCTGCTCCCCGGCCCTCCTCCGTGTCCTGTGTCCAGGGGCCTCCCGGGGGCTGCCTGGCCTCACCCTACACCCAGCGGTGGGATTACAGACCGTCCTCACCCTGCAGTGGGATGTTCTGTTCCCTACGTGTGTTTGTGCTTGTTTTGTTTTCTCTTCTTTCTTGCCATTGGGCATGTGTGCTCACTAGAGAGAGACAGAGAAACAGAGAGAAAGTGAGAACTCACCCCCGGGGGGATGGCCGTGCCACGATCCCTTCTCCACCCTTCCCTTGGGATTTGGTCCCCTGCACACACGCACACAGTGTGACTTCCAGGTCTCTAGGTCTGGCACTTGAACTGTGGTTGGCCATGTGTAGTCCAGTGCCCCAGTCCTCACAGCACCGGCAGACCCGTGTGTGTTACATTCTGCGTGGTTCATGCACTCTTACACTGAGGCCGGAATATCTGCACCTACCAACTTATCCAATGACACAAAGCATGCCCAGGCAGCCTTCCGGAAAGTCCTCGTGGAGGGCAGGCGTTGCCCAGTGAGGACTGTGCACAAGGCCCATGGAAGTCCAGGGCAAGTGTCAACAGCAGGAAGAGGGGCTTTGGCATGAGACAGGGGCTGGGTGGCTTTGTCCCTCACTGACGCCCAAGCTGGCCGGCTGTCCAAGCCCCATCCATGCCTTCGCAGAACTCTGAATTCACCAGCTGCACCTGCCGTGGGGCACGGGGGCCGCCACATTGCAGCTGCACAGCCCCGCACCCGTCCAGTGCAGGCCTCCGAGCCTCCGGCTGATCGAGTAAGATCCCTCCAGTGTTCCCAGGGGTCACGCACCAAGTGGACAGTCTGACACACGATTCTGTCCCAAAGCCTGTGTGACCCACAGTGGGAACATCTAGCTGGAATCCAAAGCACTTCAGGGCTGGGGCAGTGAGTGGCACGGTGGTGAAACACGACGCTCTGCAAGGCTGGTCCACACAGGAAGTCCGCAGGTTCACGGCCAGGGGCCTCTCTGAGCACACTGGGCACGTGTGCCTATGACCAGGGCTGGCCGAGTGACGTCAGGACCCTGCTTAGGGTGTGTCTCTCTTTGTCTCTCTGTCTCATTAAATAAAGTTCTTTTGCAAAGCCAGTCAGCAGCCAGCCCCAGCAGATGCCACAAGGGCACCATCCACGACCTGAGCAGCCTCTGCTTCGTGACGCGCGAAACCTCAGCTAACCACCCCGGGGGGGGGGGGGGGGGGGGGGGGGGCGTTCGTCACTGGAGGGATGGAAATAATCCTGCGACAACAGGAGGCGTCACTCCAAGACAGAGCACGGTGTTCTAGGACACAGCCTCTCCTGGGGTGCAGGGGCGACGGTAGATGCGCCACTGGAAAGGTCCCTCAGCCGACCTGAGGCACGGCGATGACCCTGGTGACGAAGGACGCACTTCCCGCTCCAGCCCGGCCTTCTGCAGAGGCGGGCTTTGCAGTCGCTGCCATCAGACCCACTGTGGGGAGCGACAGACATCAGGTCCCTGCACGGGAAGCTGGGCAGAGAGCAGTTGGGTCACGAGTACCCCGTGCCCGCCTCGTGGAGAGGAGCCCGCTTCGGGCCCCGATGCCCCCAGCGCACCTCACGGCGCACTCTCTCTGTGGAGTTCTGCAGAGCTTTAAGCCTGGGTGCAGAGCCTGGGTGCAGAGCCTGGGTGCAGAGCCTGGGTGCAGAGCCTGGGTGCAGAGCCTGGGTGCAGAGCGTGCCGGACAGGAAAACCACCCCAAACGCTGTGCTGATGCCCCCGCCCTCGGGAGGACACGGAAGCGCCACTGGACGAGGGCCTGGTGTGACAGCGCTGTGCTGCGTGTCTGACAGCACGCTCGGCCGGCGGACTGTCGAGGCCGGGGTTTAAGTGTAGCGACCCTCGTGCCGGCAGGGCACCCAGGCTCGCTCGGTCTGAGAGAGCAGGGCTTCCACCTGTGCCTTCCAGCAGGCCCGGCTGCGCCAGGGAGCGGAGCTGCGGGGAAGGCGCCATCGAGTTTACCGTCCAACACGGCTCCCTGCGTGCGGAGGTGGGTGGGGAGGCACGTGCATGCAGAGAGACAGACTTACACGTAGAGACACAGGAGGGGAGAGACAGACACACAGAGACACGGACAGCCACAGAGATACAGACACAGAGAGACACACACACACACTAACACAGAGAGACACAGACACACACACTAACACAGAGACACACACACACTAACACTGAGAGACACACACACTAACACAGAGAGAGAGACACACACTAACACAGAGAGAGACACACACACTAACACAGAGAGACACAGACACACACACTAACACAGAGAGACACACACACACACTAAAACAGAGACACACACACACACTAACACAGAGAGAGACACACACACATTAACACAGAGAGACACAGACACACAAACACAGAGAGAGACACACACACACTAACACAGAGACACACACACACTAAAACAGAGACACACACACACACTAAACACAGAGAAACACACACACACACTAACACAGAGACACACACACTAACACAGAGACACATACACACTAACACAGAGACACACACACACACTAACACAGAGAAAGACACACACACTAACACAGAGAGACACACACACTAACACAGAGAGACACACACACTAACACAGAGAGACACACACACACTAACACAGAGAACACACACACACAAACAGAGAGACACACACACACTAACACAGAGAGACACACACACACACTAACACAGAGAGAGACACACACACTAACACAGAGAGACACACACACACACTAACACAGAGAGACACACAGACACACTAACACAGAGAGACACACACACTAACAGAGAGAGACACACACACACTAATACAGAGAAACACACACACACTAACAGAGAGACACACACACTAACAAAGAGAGAGACACACACACACACTAACACAGAGAGACACACACACACATACACTAACACAGAGAGACACACACACTAACACAGAGAGAGACACACACACACACTAACACAGAGAGACACACACACACATACACTAACACAGAGAGACACACACACATACACTAACACAGAGAGGCACAGACACACACACTAACACAGAGACACACACACTAACACAGAGAGACACACACACACACACTAACACAGAGAGACACACACACACACACACACACTAACACAGAGAGAGAGACACACACACACACTAACACAGAGAGACAGACTTACACATAGAGACACAGGGGGGAGAGACAGACACACAGAGACACAGACACAGAGACACCCAGACATACACACACATTAACACAGAGAGACAGACATAGACATAGAGACACGGGGGAGTGACAGACACCCACAGAGATACAGACACAGAGAGACACAGACACACTAACACAGAGAGACAGACACAGAGAGAGATAGACACACACACACTAACACAGAGAGACACAGACACACACACACTAACACAGAGAGACACAGACGCACACACTAACACAGAGACGCAGACACACACACTAACACAGAGACACAGACACACACACTAACACAGAGAGACACAGACACACACACTAACACAGAGAGACACAGACACACACACTAACACAGAGAGACACAGACACACACAGACACTAACACAGAGAGACACAGAATAGACACATAGAGACACAGAGAGAGACACACACACACTGACACAGAGAGACACAGAATAGACACACAGAGACACAGACACACACAAACAGCTGTAGACACACAGACACACACTGACACAGAAAGAGACACAAAGAGAAACAGACAAACAAGAAGAGACACAAAGATACACAGACACACGACACATGCAGACATGTGCAGAGACACACAACACAGAAACAGGCGTGCACTCACACCACCTACACACCACCCATAACCTTGGACACGCGTGCCCTAACCGCCGTCCCCGTTTCCACTCTCGGCAGCGCTGACCCAGAGTCAGGGCTGAGCCGCTGTCGGCCTCTCTGGGCACACCAGCTCCGAGCACTCTCCTTCGAAGCGCCAACTCTGCGGCGATGGTGACCCCTCAGGTGTCTGAAGGCAGAGGGGCCCTGCCCGCCCCGCACCGGGGCTCACACCGGGCCACGGCGCTCACAGAGAGACGGCTGGCTCCGGGCTGAGCGGCCCAGCACGGTCCTCGGCCCCTCACAGACAGGCTCACGGTCGGCCGTGGCGTTGGCACTCGCAGACACGTGTGTCCTGCTGCCAGCTGCCAGGCGTGGCCAGCCCCACTGCCCTGGCTCTCCTGCCGCTCCTTGGACGTGGAAGGATGCTCAGCACACGGCCGCTCACCCAGCACGCCCGGCCGGTGCACAGGAGGCCACTCCAGATAAGCGCTGGCTTTGACCAGGTGGCCGTGAGGGGAACGGCGGCTCCTACCTGCAGGGCCGCCTTTGTGCCCCCCAGAAGGCCCCTTCAGCCTGGATTTCGGGAAGACACCCCAACTGCGTGAGAACGCGTGTTATCACAGCACACGGGGCTCAGAGTTGCATCTTTCCCTAAGGCTCATCTGGGAAGAAGGCGGAAGGAGGCCAGCCCCCCGGGTGGGGTCCGCACAGACGCCTCTGGGTCTGTAAGTGGGTCCCACGGACGGCCACCCTGGCTTCCTGCCACGGGGAAGCAGCTGTGTTGATGATGCAGTGACCCCACAGAAATCTGGGGTCCAGTTCCTGGCAAAGGAGCGGGAAGGCTCGGAACCAGTGCGGGCACAGCCAGCACCCGGGAGTGTGCCCTAAGTGGGGACACTGGGCGGGCTCCAGGCTTTCCAGAGACTGCAGGGGGCGGGGAGGGGGCAAGCCGTGAGCTCTGGTGAACCCACAGGACAGCAGCCCCGCTGGCTCTACACCATAACAAGGGAGTTTCAGAAGCGCAGAGGCTGGGAGGTGGCAGGGAAGGCTGGGCCTCGCCTAGGCCCCAAGGCCCCTGCCCTGACTGTCCCTGGACACTTTTTTTTTTTTTTTCAGTTTAGAATGTAGTACATTGTTTTATGAAGTTATATTAATCATTATAAAACACCCAAAACATGATAGCCACATATAAAAAAGAGACACAGCTTAGCCTATAAGGTGGATATAAGTCTGACAACCTAACAGTAATATTAAAAGTTGAGGGGGAAGACTCAGGAATTTCCTCTCAACATTATATAGATATATTCAATAGCTGTTTGAAAATCGATAAGCTGATTCTGATTAAACAATCTTGGGACCAGGAGGTGGATAAAGGTTAGATCTCTGGGCTCCCACATAGTTGACAGTGATTCAAGTCATGGAACCAGCAGCTTAAAACTCACGCCGGGCTCATGTGCGTGCATGCCCAAGATCCCAAGAAGAGAACGGAGGAGAAGGGATTGCGGCATGGCCATCCCCTGGGCGGGAGGGTGATTTCTTGCTTTCTGTTTCTATGGCGAGCACACATGCCCTGTAGCAAAAATCTCTCTACAAATAAAATTTTTTAAAAAATTTTGTCCAGTAAATACTACTGAACCTCTTACTGTGTAGTTGCATTAAGCTTAGGCAAATTATGTTAATTAACTACGTAGTAATTGTTTCTGATAAGTCCCTAACTTAGGGCAGCTTTCTTAGAAGCAGAGCCTGAGACAGAGATTCTTGTCCAAGTGCATTCTTAGGGAGCACTCTCAGGGGAAGGGGAGGGAGAACAGGATGGGGGCGCTTAGAGTTAAGTAATGATGTAATTAGTCATGGATTGATCCTAGCTTCAGCCTATCCTGCGGGAGCTCTGGGGCACAGCTTGCACCACAGATTCATCCCAACTTGAAGCAGAAATCAGAGAGCTGAGAGTTCTTAATGAAGTTGGAAGATGGGCACCCCAGGCAGATGGAGGGCACAGGTGGGAGACTGAAGGGGTGGGAGGACAGCACAAACAGTGTCACTAAGATAGCTACAATGGTGAGTCACAGTCTACAGAGCTGTGCAACCTGGTGAGCCATATGACTCTCATCCCGTCCCTGACCTCACTACGGACATGATGACATGGCCACGGGTCTCTCACATGACCTCTTTAAACGTCAGTTCCCTCATCCGTAAAATGGGACAAGATGGTAGCAAGATGGGATTAGAGGATCCATGTACTCCCAGGTCTGAAATGCAAGGATTTCAACAAGAGAAGTGGCGGGAGGCTCACTGACAGATATTGATGCTTTTTCTTTTCTTTCTTTTTTTTTTTAAAGTATATGGTTTTATTTTTTTTTTCCATCCAAAATACACTGTGTATTGGCTCAATCAAGCACATCAACATACATGTTTTCAGCAAATAATTTTCCAATTCTTATGTCTTGTATACTTTGTTTTTTGTTTTGCCATCCTTGATTCTCTATCCCTCACCCTCTGCCATGTCCCACCCTCCTCCCACATTGTCTCTGGTATCCATGGTTGCTTTCTATGCCTTCCCCCCCATTTAATTGATTTGCTAATGAACTTAATTAGTCTAAATATATCCAATAGCTAGCACAGCTGATATATACCTATACATGAACCCAAGTCTGACTTTAGGCATAAACCCCAGTGAGTAAAAGGAACATATTATAAAGTAGTACCCAGCTGGGGCTATATAGCTTACTGCAGTCATCAAATATGCATTTTTTTTAAATTGATACTAACAGTTTTACCGTTTTTTTTTCCTCCTGCAACTTTTTTTTTTAATTACTTAACATTCATTCCCTGAGCATCATCACAACGTACTAAATGTGGTTTCCCATCTAGAATAAACTGCATAGTGGCTTAATCAAGCATGTTATCATCAATAATATTCCATTTCTACTTTCATACATATGTATACGTATATATATATGTTTTTTACCCCATGTTTGACCCTCTGCCCTTTCCCACTCTCTTATTACACTATCTCTGCTATATACAGTTGTCTTCCATTCCTTTTTCCCCAACATTTTGTTGACCACACGATATCATAAGTAATCCAACTACTTTCAGCAGGTAATTTCAAGAAGAGTAGATTTGAACTGATAATGATATTTCCTTGAAACTTAAAGCCTAGAAACAGGTTAGTATTCTGTTCAAATAGTAGGTACATGCACCTATCAACAGCTCAAGACAGGACAAAAATCCTTTAAAACCAGAAAACAAAGCTTAGGAGAAAAGCAGCAATAATTTAGTCAAGTCACAGAATGTTGTTTCATCGGTTCAGTCTCATGTACTTAATCTTTCTTCTGTTGTGGTTCGATCTTCCAGATTGAATTCTGGGATATAATATTCATCTCCAAACATTGTCCCTACAATTAAGTTGCCCATTTTCTTAGTTTTTGAACTCTTATTTCTGTGTGTCTGCATTTAATTTTACTGACATAGCACTCCCTTAAGAATTTCTTGGAGATCTGGTCTGGTGCTGGTAAATTCTTTCAGGTTTTGTTTATCTGGGAAAGTTCGTGTCTTTTCTTCCCAAATGAATGATAATCTTGCTGGGTACAGAATTCTCGGTTGAAATTGCTTTTCCCTTAATACCTACAAAGGGTATCCCATCAGACTAACGGCAGACCTCTCATCGGAAACAATGCGAGCGAGGAGAGAATGGGAAAATATATTCAAAATATTAAGGGAAAAGCAATTTCAACCTGGACACTTTTATAGCCTTTTTGTTTTCTCTGTATGTCTGTTTCATGGTCCCGAGTAGACGCCTCAGGGCAAGTTTCTTGAGATCAAACCAGCAACCCACCCACCTGTCGCCTGCCCCATGAAAACAGACCCTTCCTGTGTCAAATCAAATCTCTTGACAAATAAAACTGGCCAACGAGCCTCCTCAACTCGGAGCTCCCGGGCTGTCAGCCGTGGTGGCCGAATGTCCACAGGAACGGCATTGGAGCATTTCGTTCTGCAAGCAGCACCATGCTGGAGGAACCGTAATTTTCCTTAAAGCAAAAGCAATAGATCCCAAATAGCACGGCCTCTGTTCTCAGTCCTCTCCTTTCCTCCTCCTGCCACAGGCAAGCCCCAGAAACCCCGAGGCCTTACCCTGCGTCCTGGGCACGTTGGAAACGTGGGGAAACCGTCACAGGGACATTCGACCAGGCGGGTGTGCAGGCGGTCTCGGGTGCTCCCTGCGGCAGGAAATGGCACCCTGCTCTCATCACAAAGGAGCTCACAGACGTGGGCATCTGGACCCAGAGAGGAAGGGGCAGGGTGGGCCCCAGATGTGCCCCCCAGCATGGGGGTCTGCGGAGCCAGCTGCCGAGAGGAGCTCAGCAAAATGGTGACAGTCGCCTGGCCACCGACCTGCTACCCAGAAATGGCACTGGGTTACTCTTCAGCTGGGTGCTGAGCCAGCCAGTGCCGGGGCAGCCCCTGGGGTCAGGCAGGAGCGGGCGTGTGCCCTTCCTCCAGGTCCTGGCCAGCCGTGACGTGGCAGGACCCCGGGGACCTTGCCACTGCCCATCTCCGGAGCTGGGAGTGTGGGACGGTCAGTTAGAACTTGTTGCCTCTCGTCTGATGACAGTGACCTCTCAGAGCCACACAAACGCGCACCTTTGTGAAGTTGCAGTTCTTTTGTACAAGCGTGTTGTGAGTGCCAGCCTCAGCCCTGGGAACGCGACACCGGCCATGCCGTGCTCGAACACAAACGACAGGAACAGCGGCCAGGACCACCTCCCCACCCCACCCAGACTGGCCGCTCCCATGCACCCGCCGCCACCGCAGCCACGGCCACGGTCCCTGGAGCTCACGACTGCTGGCAGTGGGGCTCAGGCTGACCTGCCGCTCCCAGTCTCGGGGCCAGCAACCCACAGGGGTCCAAGCCACACCTCCAGTTCGTGGGAACCCTGTCCTGTAGGGTGGCGAGATCCAGCAGAGACAAGTAAACACACAGCGCCCAATTAAGGTGGTTCCAGACCACAGCAGAGCGTCGCTCACGCGCTACCTACAGCCCACACGCCGTGTGTTGTCACTGGAGTCCCAACGAGACGGGCCCCCCCCCCCCTTTCACCTGGTGGCCCTGCTACTGGCTAACCTGGAGTCTGACCTGCGCGAACCTCTGTCCCCGGCATGCCTGTCGTGGGGATGACCTTTGGTTCAGATGACACCGACTTTGTCTCAGTCCCACGACGGCCCCTGAGGGTACTCTCCAGGACGAGCACCTGACTGAGCCACACCGGACCTCCCACAACCCTGCTCTCCCCTCCTGCCTTCCTACCCGCCTGCCGGGCCACTCATGCCTAAAGCAGCTGGGGCACCCCACCCCGGCGGCCCCTCGGCAGCTCCCCGCACACTGCAGTGGGGCTGGAGGGTAGGGTGTCGTAGGGAGAGCAGCTGGGCAGCCAGCCCACGGCCTTCCCTGCCACCTGCCTCTTCCCTGCCGACTCAGGGAAGCAGCTGCCCTCCGGCCTCTGCAGGGACTCGGCCCAGGGGCGACGCGCTCACCTGGCCTCGGTGCCTGATTCAGGCCTTCGGACACAGCCCCACTCTGCTCCCACTGGTGATTTCATGTGCGGCTCACGGCCTTGGAAGGAGGCCAGAGGACGCAGGGTTCTCTACACCCCAAGTTCTCCCTGAGCTCCACGGTCTCCACCTCATGACTCCCAGGCCTCCTCAGGGGACTGGGGACCCTGTGACACGCCGACTCGTCTGACCTGTCTGCCCACACTGCCGTCTTCAGTGTGCATCGCTGTCTGTCTCACACCCTCATTCTGGGACTCACACCCTTTGCAGGCTGGGTCTTGGCCTGGTCACCCAAAACCCCAGGACAGGCTAGTGCGGGGGCTCCAGGGGACGCCTTCGCAGCCTCCATCTTAGCCAGGCAGCCCACCGAGCACCCCTCAGGGGAACAGACCACAGAAGTGTGGCCACGAGTGGTGGGCACTCCAGAACTGCAGGGGCTCACGGTCGGGGGAAACGGCTTAGCGCAGAGGTCCCAGGTGAGCTGAGGCAGGCTGTCAGGGCCGTCGGGTAAGGCGCAGCAGAGCCTGGAGGACGAAAGGCTTTGTGCGGACACCAGAGGAGGCGTCACCCAGGAGATGACGTTCGATCCAGAAGTTGAAAGCAAGAGAGTTGCGTGTATAGACGTGCAGAGGAGGGTTGCTGGGAGTGTGCCAGGTCCTGCATTTCCTACCTGTGGCGTGTGCGGGTCTCCAGTTCAACCCCTACCCCATGTTCAGTTATGGCAGTGAGAACGGGTTTTTATCGCTGCACCTCAACGCACTCTGGCTGGCTCAGGAAGACTAAGAGGGCAAGCCTGCACAGGAGGGTCGAGGGCAGGGGGGTCAAGGGCAGGGGGGCCGAGGGCAGGAGGGCCAAGGGTGTGTAGGGGTGCGGGGGTCAGGGGCACCAGCAACTGAGGAAGACAGGGGGTTGGGAGTGGGCCGAGGTCAAGAGGGGGATAGGGCAAGGGGGGCCTGGGGCGGAGGGGCTGGGCGTGAGGGCGGGGGATGGGTTAGCGACGGTGACGGGGGCAGTGGGGACAGGGGTGCCAAGGGTGGGGGGAGCCAAGAGCAGGGGTTGCTGGGGGCAAGGAGGCTGGGACGGGGGCAGGGATGCCCAGGGCAGGGAGGGTGCGGCAAGACCGGCTGGAGGTCCTCGCGACCGCTGCAGCGAGCACACACGCACTGGGCACCTTCCTCCTCCACCTGCTCGACTGAGCGGTCAGTGATGGAAAGCTGCCCCATGCGACCAATGGCTGAGACACAATCCGCCCCACCACGGTGTCAGGGTGTGGCCTGTGAGCGTGTCCCAGAAGCAGAGTTCTAAACCACGTCCCGGAGACCCAGCGTCCTGGTGCTCCGACACAGGTCCCCAGGCACGTGGCCCGCGGGTCTCTGCGAGAGGTGAGCCTTCCTGGGCCAGGCGCGAGCCCCCCCTCCTGGTGCCGCTGGTGCCGCTGGCCACCTGCAGGTGAGCCCATCACTACTGTGACGACGCATCTAGTACACGGACAGCATCCGCAGTTTATTCTGGACAGCCTTCCTACGCACGCACGAGCGAGACTGCCGTGGCGCCGGCCTGGAAGTTAGTGAGAACAGCGCGCCCGCCAGCCCGCTGGGCGCTCGGAAGCATACCCCTGTGTGCAGCTTCCCCTCTCATCGATTCAACCTATCTGGGGAAACTAAGAAACTGTGGGGCTGATGTGAGAAATGACATACTCCGAGTCACACAGGTGGCAAAACCCAGGCTCCCGGCTCCCAGCTCCCAGACACTCACTTTACTACCCCCAGACTTAACGTGCACCTGAACATGAGTCACGTGTCCGGACAGTGTCAGCTGGACACCAGCCCACGTCTCTGCTTCTCTAAGGTGACCACGACTGATCCGTGTCAACATGTCCATGTGCCAGCGACAGTCTCCCTTTCCACTGCATGCACAATGACAGCTTCACAAAGAACAAGCAGACGTAATCCCCCCTTCCATCTGGTCGAGCAGACATGAGTGTTCACGGGCGCTGGGCGTGTGCGTGTGCGCCTGGGTCCATGCTGGCGTGGGACGTGAGTGTTCACGGGCGCTGGGCGTGTGCGTGTGCGCCTGGGTTCATGCTGGCGTGGGACGTGAGTGTTCACGGGCGCTGGGCGTGTGCGTGTGCGCCTGGGTCCATGCTGGCGTGGGACGTGAGTGTTCACGGGCGCTGGGCGTGTGCGTGTGCGGCTGGGTCCATGCTGGCGTGGGATGTGAGTGTTCACGGGCGCTGGGCGTGTGCGTGTGCGGCTGGGTCCATGCTGGCGTGGGATGTGAGTGTTCACGGGCGCTGAGCGTGTGCGTGTGCGGCTGGGTCCATGCTGGCGTGGGACGTGAGTGTTCACGGGCGCTGGGCGTGTGCGTGTGCGGCTGGGTCCATGCTGGCGTGGGACGTGAGTGTTCACGGGCGCTGGGCGTGTGCGTGTGCGGCTGGGTCCATGCTGGCGTGGGACGTGAGTGTTCACGGGCGCTGAGCGTGTGCGTGTGCGGCTGGGTCCATGCTGGCGTGGGACGTGAGTGTTCACGGGCGCTGGGCGTGTGCGTGTGCGGCTGGGTCCATGCTGGCGTGGGACGTGAGTGTTCACGGGCGCTGAGCGTGTGCGTGTGCGGCTGGGTCCATGCTGGCGTGGGACGTGAGTGTTCACGGGCGCTGGGCGTGTGCGTGTGCGGCTGGGTCCATGCTGGTGTGGCACAGGCCCCTCGACCAGCACAGCAACCGAAATGAACGCTTCACTAGCTGAGCCCGACGGCAGGTATAAGGTGGCAGGAAAGAATAAGCGAGCTTGAAGAAAAGTGAAAAGAAATGATTACATCCAGAGAACGGACTGAAGGAAAATAAACAGAGGCTCAGAAGCTACAGCACAGCGCCAAGCGTAGCAATATTCATGCAGTTGGAGGCCCAGAGACAGAGGAGAGGGAAAAGAAAAGTTTATTTGAAAGATTGTGTACAAAACTTCCCAAATTTGGTGGAAAACACACATTTAGAGATGCAAGAAACTCAGCAAATCCAAATAGGGTAAACAATAAGAAAATCATATTTAGGGACAATATATTCAAGCTGAGAGCGAGAGAAGAAGACATGTCACTTCCAGGGGAGTAAAGATGCGGTCTGACGCTGACTCCTCACTGGGAACCAGGATGGCACGGACATCGGAGGGACACACACAGTGCCGAAAATACAGCTTTCAACCAAGAGTTCTACTAGGTCATCGGGAAAGTCATGACGCATGTGTCTATGTTTTTCTCTGTAAAAATGCATCATGACTTTTCTGATGGCCCAATATATCTCATTACATGGCAATGAAATACACTTCTGGATGCACAAAAACGGACGGGATTTGTTGATATCAGAACTTTACTGCAACAGTGACAAAGGAAGCCCCACGCTGAAGAAAGATGACATCGGATAGTAATTCAGTCCCGTAGGAAAGAATAAAACAGCACAAATGGTAAATGTGTATAAATGTGCACGGATGTGAACCTTTCTTTTATCTCTAAATTTCTTTAGAAGAGCGTTTAAAATAAAAATCACATACTGTGTTGCTGAATGTTAACATGCATTATGTATGTGTGCACACATGTGTGTGCATTATGCATACGTCATACGCCAGAATGTGTATGTGAGAGTGTGTGTGCGTGTATATGCGCCACCCAGTTTGAATATGTCCTTCAAAAATTCATGTATTGGAAATCAGTTGTATTCTAAAGGTATTAAAAAAGTGGGAACTTAACCTGACCGTGATATTAAGAAGTGGGGCAGGCCAGCCCATGGCATGGCGGTTAAGGTGCTTAGATTCCAGGCACATGTGCATGGATGCCCAAAATCCTGAAAGGGGGGAGAACTGGAGAAGAGATTATGGCCCGGCATAACCATCTCCCGTGGGGGAGGTGCTTTCTCACTTTTCCCTAGCTCTCTCTCTCCCTGTCTCTCTCCAGGGAGCACACACTCCCTCTGGCAAAATTTTAAAAAGAGAAAGAAAGGTGGGGCTTTGGGAAGGTGATTAGGATTAGATGAGCTACCAAGAATAGGGTCTCCATGACTAAATCCTGGCAGGCTTATAAGGAGAGGGAATGACACAGACAGATGGTGGTGAAGACACTTACCAGATACCGGCTCTGACTTTGGACCTTCAAAACCAGGAGCTGAACGTGCCTCTTTTCCTCATACATTACCAGTGTGGTAGTCAGGCATTAGCAACAGAACTAAACTGTGAACTAAAACGGTGTGTGTGTGCGTGCGCACGTGTGTGTGTTCTAACACTCTGATGTCGCATACATATATATGTTATATGTGTGTGCAAACAACAGCCCAGGGGAAGGAGGGAGGGCATAAGCTATACCAGCACATGTGCAAAGTGCCTGTATTCTACCAGAAGAAACTCATTGTTATTTTCAAGTAGATCGTAAGTTAAAAATACCTACGCGACGCCTAGAACAACTGCAGAATAAGTAAGAAAGGCCACACAGAGAGCGACAGCTGAGAAATCTATAGAGATAGTAAGGTGCTCTGGATGAAGAGTTAATAGGAAAGAAGGAAGAATGGGAGAGGAAAATGGCGGCATGGATCCAATCATGTCAATAATTACACTAAGCACAAATTTACTAGTCTTTCCGATCAAAAGGAAGAAATTTTTAGACTGAATGTGAAAGCAAGATCTAACCGCACGCTGTCTGCATAGGATACATTTTAAATCGAAAACCACCAAGACAGCAGAAGGGTATGCAAACTGCACAGCGCCAGGACGGCTACAGTCATGTCAAGCCAGGACTTCCCAACCTCAGCATGTCACTCAAGACAACGAGGTGCATGGCATAGTGGCGAAATGCTCAACAGAGTAGCAATATGTAATAGTTCAGCATCTACGCACCTCAGCGTAGCGCTCCAAAGGACACGGAGCAAAACCTGAGATCTCTGAAAGAAGAGAAAGACAAATTACAGCTTCATATTTCACTAACCTTCACTCCATAATCCATAGATCAAACCGACAAAATAAGTAAAAACATAGATTTGAACATTATCAAACAACTGACATCTTGAAAACATTCCAGCAAAAGCAAAATAAATATTCTTTTCAAACACGTGTGGAACATTCACCAGGATAGACCCTCTACTTGGCTAAAGGCAAGTTTCAATAAACTTTAAAAGACTGAAACCTAAAGAGTATGATTGTGCCTACAGTGGGTTTACACTTCAAGCTAATGATGGAAAAAATATTCTAGTGCTTCCTCAAACTTGTAGAAATTACCCAAGATATTGACAAATAAACAACAGTTCAAAAGAGAAATCATTAGAAAAATATACCTTGAACAGAATAAATATGAAAACACAACAAACCGAAATTTGTGAGATGCAGCTAAAGTTGTGCTTAGAGGGAAATTCGTCACTAAAAGCTTACATTAGAAAAGAGGAACATCTATAATTCTTGGTATAAAAACCCACTTTAAGAATCTTGGAAAAGAACAAATTAACCTAAAGTAAAAGGAAAGAGGTAATTAAGTGCAGAAATCAATAAAATGGTCGACAGGAAAGCAATGGGTAAAAAGTAATGAAGCCAAGACCGGGTTCTTTGAAAGGTAATAAAATTGATAAACTTTTCGCTAACTTGATGAAATAGTACACATACATTACTTCTGGGTGTAGGAAATGGAAACGATTTTGGCATTTTCTTATTAAGTTAAACATACACTTACCAACAAACCCATCAATCCCTCTTCTAGGCATCTACCCAAGAAAAATGAAGAAATATGTCCACACAAAAGCTTCCATGTGAATGCTCATAATAGCATTATTCATAATAGCCAAAAACTGGAAAGGACCCCAGTGTCCATCAGCAGATGCATAAGTAGAATATGCAGTATATCCATGCAACAGAAGGCCACTCCGCAGTAAGAGCAGGTGCACTAATACCTGTGGCAACGTGGATGGACCCCACATCACATCGTGCTCTGGAGAGAGCGCAGACACGGAAAGCCAGACGCCGCATACGAGAATTCCGAGGGAGGTGCGGAAAGCGGTTAGCGGTGGCCAGCGGCTGGGGTGGAGGCAGCAGGAGAGATCTGGGGTGCTGCAAGTATTCTAACATTATACTGTGGCTGCAGTTCGATGACTTTCCACCGTCAACCCTCAATGAACAGGACGCTCTAACTGAGTGAAATGCATTTTAGGTAAACTATCCACAGACAAAGCTAGCGTGTGTGCGCCTGTGTAGCGTGAACCTCACACTCTTACTTAGGCGAGTATGCCTGCGCTGGTGGCCACGCCCCTGTGGGCCCTGTGGGTGTGCCAGCCTGTGTACTCACTGCTCTCTTTCACACACATACACTTGGTAATCATGTAGGTCTTATTTTTTAAAACCAAATTATTTGCCCCTTCTGACAAGTTACTTAAAATCTTGTGCCATGGGTCAGCCGGGAAGGCTAGTGGTAAGGGAGCCGGATCCCAAGTGGCCCATCAGGGCTTGGTCCCAGCCTCAGCAGCCCGGAACCCAGGGCAGGCGTGTGTGTGCCTTAAGTTCTGGTGGGATGGGGAAATCGAGAAGGGGCTGTGGCATAACCACACCCATTGGAGGTGCCTTCTCCTCTCCCTCACTTTCTTTAGCTTTCGGTCTCTCTTTCAGTCTCTGGAGAGCACATGTACCCACTGGTAATAAAAAAAAAAAAGAGGGAAGAAAAAAAAACAAAAAACGTCCTAGCCCACAGCTTCCACACATTCACATCCCAGTAACGCCTTATCTGTCCCCAACTCGATGCTCCCTCCTGCACGTCTCTTCGCCCACCTTCCCATGGCTACCCTGGTCTCTCCAAGCTCCGAGAACCATGTCCCTCACTGAAGTCGGACAGCAGCCTGTCCCTGGAGCCTCCCTCACCACACGCGGCCTATGTCACCTATCTGCAGGGAGTCTGTATGCCCGTGGCTGCGGACTGGCACTAGTAATTACCACCACATTCTGAGTAACACCGACAACAATGGTTTGCAATGCCAAGACGCCTGAGAGTATTTGGGGACGAAGTCTCAGTTTGTCCCCTCGTTCTGTCCTGACTATGGCAATCTGGCTGCGACTAGCCTCCCAAGAGCCACAGTTCCGTCTCCAGGCAACAGGTCACCCAAGTGCCACAGTTCCTGTCTCCAGGCAACAGGTCAGCCAAGTGCCCCCAGCCCAGGCCTCCTCTGGCACCTTCCCCGCACCGCCTTGACTCCGTGATGCCTCCCCACCACAGACAGCTCCCAGCCACCACCCTCTCCCCGCCCACAGTGGTGGACATGGCAGGCCCCGCCCTGGCCTTGCCTCCCTCGGTTTGGGATCAAAGCACCCACCTACTGCAGTGTCACCAACGCCTCCCTGGTCCCACAGCCAACTGCCCCAGGCTTCACCCCACCCGCTTCCACGCCGCCTCTGTGGCTCACTGGAAAGCCCGAGGCTGAGCGCAGCCTCCCTCCCTAGCCAGGGCCTCCGCTGCCATCCCTGACGGCCATGCCGCGGCGCCCAGCTGCCCTCCTCCAGACCCAGCCCTCAGAGACACCCACTCACAGTCTCTCTCCCACCCTCTATGGGGCTACGAACTCCGCAGGGCAGAGGCCAACCCTTACAGGCTGTGCTCGCGCATCGTCATTCACGCCACGCCCCACGCACTGTAAGTGCCACAGACACTTCTCTAATTAAGGACCTATCTTCACCTCGGTCACCAGAGGCTCCTATGGAGGGTCCTTTAAGCTGTCACTTTCATTTACTGCTTCCTTCCCCTCCACCCCGCAGCCCAGCCTCCGGCGGGTCTTGAACCCGAACTGTAGCCAAAGATTCTGGGGCCCCCTGCTCCGAGCTCACCTCACCTGCAGGCCACGGGTGCTCAGTCTCTATTTTACCTCATCTCCTGAGTAGAGAAGCCCTTGTCCTGTCGTGTGGGATGTGCCCGTGGTTCTGGGCCGTGTCCTTCCCCAGGTGCCCTCACGCCCCACCTCTTGCGATTCTCCTCTTCTGTAACATCCATCGCTGCCTCCCGTACCAGCCGGACACTCAGGCTCAGGGCCAGGTCAGTGCCGGCCTTCATCGGGAGCGCCGCTTCCTCTGGGTGCAGGGCATGCACTGTCCCCTGCTCCCACGCCTGCAATAGATCTGCTGCAGGGCGGAGGGACGTGGGACCCCGAGTGGAAGCACCGAATGCGCCGAGAAGACAGGACACAGACACACGAGGAGAGAAAGCAGGGATGGCTGGACCGGAGTTTCTCATGGGGGATGCTATGGCCCCGAGCCAACCCCAGTTTATTCTCTCACGCCGAAATGGGGGACAGGGAAACCAGGTCGCGGCCGTGGCGGTCTGCGCCCCGTGGTTGTCGCGTGTCCTAGTTCTAGACCAGTCTCCCTGGCCTTCTCCGGCTGACACTCAGCTTCCCGTAACTTACACTGCCCTGCAGGGGCGCGGCAGTGTCTCCTTCACATCACCCATGTGCCACGTGGGCCATACAATGACTTGTAACTCATCCTTTCCCGCAAAAGCCACTGAGCACACGTGAGGGACAGGAGTGTCACCATAGGGTTTCCTAAGTCCCCAGGGATGAAGAGCCTCCGCAGAGCTCACCAGTGGGGTCATAGCCCCATCAGGCAAAGAAAAGGTCACCAGGAAGCCAGTGGCATAGGATGTGATCAAACCAAGGTCCTCCTGTCTCTGAGGGCCACTCCCCACCACTGTGGGGCAGAGCTGGAAATTCACATCAAGGCCACAGTTGCTGTCTCCACAGTTTGTAGTTGGCAGACAAGCCCTTGGTCCTGGGGGTCTCAAATCCTTTGAAGTGATTTTTGTTAAAGGTGAGAGAGTAGGTACAGTTTCATTTTTCTGCAGATGGATACTCAGTTTTTCCAGTACCATTTGCTGAAGAGGTTTTCTTTTTCCCACTGGACTGTCTTGTGCCCTTTGTCAAAAATGAGTTGGCTCTATGTTTTGGGGTTTACTTCTGGGTTCTCTATTCTGTTGCATTAGCTGTTCCGTTGGTCTACATGTTTTTGTGTCAGTACCATACTGTTTTGATTATCACTGCTTTGTAATATATTTTGGAGTCAGGGAGTGAGATGCCTCCTACTTTATTCTTTTTGCAAAGAGTTCCTTTGGCAATACAGTGTCTTTTATGATTCTAGACAAATTTTATGATTTTTTTTTCCTAATTCTGTGAAGAATACTTCTGGTAATTGGATCAGGATTGCATTAACAGAATGGCTAAGATTGAAAAAATAAAGAATGGTAAGGGCTAGTGAGGCTGTGGTGACAAGGGAACTCTCACACACTGTTGATAGGAATGGGAATTGGTACAGAGACTATGGAGAACAATATGCAGGTTCCTTAAAGGCCTACAAGTAGAACTCTCATATGATCCTGCAATTCTACTCCTGGGTATCTACCTAAAGGACAGGAAAATATTCAGTCAAAAAAACAGTTGCAAATACATGTTTACTGCAGCATTACTCACAATCGCTAAGACATGGAGTTGGCCAAATGTCCAAGAGCAGATGAATGGATTGAAAAAGTGTGGCACATATACTCTATGGAACACTACTCAGTCATTTTTTAAAAGAGAGACCCTGGCATTTGATAGAAAGTGGAGGGACCAGCAGTTAGCGTAATGGCTATGTCGCTGGACTCCCATGTAGTCGACCGCGGTTCGCATACCGGACGTGGTGGCTTAAAACTCATGCCAGGTGCATGTGCGTGCATGCCCAAGATCCCAAGAAGAGAATGGAGGAGAAGGGGTTGCAGCGTGACCATCCCCCCAGGGGGTGATTTCTCGCTTTCTGTCTCTCTGTCTCTGTCTGGCGAGCGCACGTGCCCTATAGCAAAAGCCTCTCCAAAAAAAAAAAAAAAGAAAGTGGATGAACATGGACGTTACTGCTAAGCAAAGCAAGCCTGACTATGAAAGAGAGGCATTGTATGTCCCTACTCAATATATACTGAATGTCTGCACTCTATGGCAGAAAGTGAAAGATTGGAAGGTATAAAAACATGGAGAGCAACATGTATTCATGCTGGGGGGAAAAAAGAGAAATCATAGGGAAAGGCAAATGTGAAAAAAATAAAACGATTGATTAACATAAAAATAAAATCCTGGCTCCCTCACTTCCTGCCTGCGCAATCTTGGGAAGCCAATCTGTCTAGGACACGGGGATTACACGCACTCAGTCCCCTGGTGGTGGGCACAGGTTTGCTCAAGTGGTGCCAGCACACAGCAAGTGCACACTACATCCCATCCTCAGGCTGTGCAATGTTGTCACCTGTGCTCGCACCGTCACACGCCAGCCTCATCCCACTGGAGGTCTACTCGCCTCCCTGAGTACCCCCCCACCTGCATGGAGGTCCCCATCAATGCCCCGGACATCGCCACAGATGCCAGCCACACTGACAGATCTACCCTCAGGACATTTCCTTTTTTTCTTCTAAGACAGGGTCTTGTATCAAGATCGTCCTGCCTCTGCCTCCCAGCTGGGATGACAGGTGTGTGCCACCACACCTGGTTTTGTTTTGTTTTAAAGAATTAATGTTGCTATAGTGTTACACTGTTACTAGTAACGAGAGTACAAAGTAACATCTCCATATGGAAGTGGTTCAGGATTCAGGACACACAGCTCCGAACTGGAAGAGCCGCCCTGATACACACAAGCATGAGAAGACCCGCACACGGCCCTCTGGCCGAGGCGCACGCGACAGCAAGTGAACCGTGTGCACCTTCACAGCCACACACTCATGCTTTCGGCCCACTTTTTTTAAGCTGATTTGATTTCTTCCATCAGCGAGAGCAAGAGAGAGTATGACCCACCCCGCCTCAGCCAGCCCCGGCCCCGTGCCAGCTGCTGGGGAGGACTTCGGACTCAGCAGGCACCTGGAGGCCTGCCTTGCAGAGTCTGTTTTATCACTTCCGCTCCTTGTTACTGGGCTGCCCCCAGCTGGTGCTCCTCCTGCCTCGACCTCCCGAGGTGCTGGCACCACAGGTGTATGCCCTCATGCCTCGTCCCGGCGCAGGCACCTGCTGGGTGCAGAGAGCACATGGGTGCCACGGGGAGCTGAGGGCCGCCTCGTCTGTCCTTCCCTGGGCTCAGTGCTGCCCTGAGGCTGCACAGTGATGGGGTGGGACAAGGAGCCACCAGCCTGGTGCCAAGGCCTGGGCTTGAGCCAGCACAGCACACCCAGCAGGGCCTGCCCTGAGAGCAGAGCACACACAGTGGACCCGTGGGGCCAGCAGGTGGCGTAGTGGTTAAAGCAGCTGGGTCACATATGGCCGACTGCAGTTCAAGTCCCAGACCTGACAGTTTGAGAAAAACGCTGGCACGTGTGCATGTGTGTCCAAACTTCTGATAGGAGGGGAAGATGGAGGAGAGGGGCCTGTGGCCTGGCCACTTCCCCCTAGAGGGACTCTCACTCTCTCTCTCTGTCTCTCTCTCTGTCTCTCTCTGTCTCTGTCTCTCTCTGTCTCTCTGTCTCTCTCTAGCTAGTACATGTACCCTCTGGCAAATTTTTTTAAACAGTGGACCCAAGGTCAGGACATGGTAGGACGGCCGGCCCAGAGCCCAGAGGGAGGGACAGGAAATGCAGAGGGTGGGGAGACAGGCATGCTACAGAGCTGCACCCCGTCTACAAACCACAGAGGGAGGGCAGGAGCCACAAAGGGCGGGGCGGGCTTGCTCGCTGCGGAAGGCAGGCCTCTCTCCTGGCACCTCCCACCTCCCGCACCACAGCCTGGGGCAGCGCCCAAGCGGCAGCAGGAGCAGGGCATTCCAGGGCTGTCCCTGCTGGTCAGCACCACCGTGCTGGGGTAACCGCACTTCGTGAGAGACAGAGACGTGCTGTGGCTACAGCATCCCCACACGGGGCAGAGACAGCAAGGTGAAGACTGAGGGGCTACTCGGGAGCAGGGTTTGCAAAGCGAACCCCGTTTTGCCTCCGTGAGACGCAACTGGGCATAGGAGTGTGGGGCGAGGGCGACTGATGCAGGTGGAGGGAGACGCTAACCCCAGACGGCCGGCCTCAGTGGGATGGCGCCCGCCCTGCTTTGCCTGCTGCTCAGCCACTTACCTAGGCTTACGTATCGTCTCCTCCCACGAGCAGGCGTGTGAGGGAGGGAGGCGAGACCGGAGGTCCCAGACAGCCCTGAGTGATGGGCAATGTGCCCGCAAACCCCGCGAGCCTCGGGGCCTGGCCCCGGCCTGGGGAGGCTCCCACCGCACCGCTGTCAGACCCCGGGTTTCAGCCAGACCGCTGTAATGGCGGGCGCAGTATGGGCATGTCGAGAATTGATCCGACCATTCGAAAGAAACGTTGTCAGTCATCTCAGCTGTGTGGCTACTTCACAAAGGGTGTTGTCCCCCCACGCATCCCTGCATGTGGGGAGGGTTTGACAAAAGCTGCGCTGAGGGGTGAGAGAGGCGGAGATCCAATCAGGGAGGCTGGAGAGCCCGGCAGGGTGGCACTGGGCTGTGTGGGGCAGGGCCTCGGAGGGCCTGGGGGATGTCAGTGAGGACCCGTGGGGGGGGGACGCCAGGGAGGACCCGGGGGGACGCCAGGAGGACCCGGGGGACGCCAGGGAGGACCCGGGGGGACGGCAGGGAGGACCCGGGGGACGCCAGGGAGGACCCGGGGGACGCCAGTGAGGACCCGGGGGGCCACCCGCCAGTGAGGACCCGGGGGACGCCAGGGAGGACCCGGGGGGACACCAGGGAGGACCCGGGGGACGCCAGTGAGGACCCCGGGGACCCGGGGGGACACAGGGAGGACCCGGGGGACGCCAGTTGTAGGTGGGACCTAGGAGGATGGCCAGTGAGGACCCAGGGGGACGCCAGTGAGGACCCCGGGGGACGGCCAGTGAGGACCCAGGGGACATTTGTATGTGGGACCTAGGAGGATGCCCAGTGAGGACCCGGGGGACGTCATCTTAAAGACCTCGGCGGCCAGGGCCCTGATGAGCAGTCAGGGAGCGCGCCGGCATCGTGGACAGGGCTGAGCCCTCCCGCACCGCGGCGCCATCCCCAGAGCTGGCAGGGGGAGTCCGCCTTACAGACCCGGAGGACAGACGCAGGCGGGGCCCCTCCCCAGGCCAGGGCCTCCCTCCTTTGGGTCTGGTCTGGAAGAGAGGCAAGTAAGGAGGCCGGGCTGCTGGCCGCCGGCAGCGTGTGCGCAGTTCTCCGGGCCGGGCCGCGTCTCGGAAGGCCCAGAGGTGGGGTGCGGCCGAAGCAGGGAGCTCTGCAGGGTCGCGGGACTGGGGGAAGAGAGCATGTGTGGATCCCAACGTCAGCGACTGGGGAGAAGCTTCAGTATCGCCTATCTGCACTAACAGCCCCACTGATAAATTCCCTGCCGTGTAAAATGGCGAGATGTTTCCACGGCCTCCCTAACCCGCCAGATTCCCCTCCCTTCCCCTCCTGCCCCTTCTCATTTCTACCTCCAATTATTGTAAATGTGTTCCATTTGTTAACAGTTCTTTAATCTCACCCCTGCAGAGCGCTATTAGTTTCCAGGATTGAGTAGAAGTATTTTTAGCTTCTAATGCAATTGATTTAGTTACTTTTAATTTGATGATCTGTTCTTGACATTTTTTGACCTTATGTTCAAAACCGAAGTCTTCATTATGTTCACCATTAAAAAAAAAAATCATAGCAGAATTTTCTCTGATTATCAGCTGAATGGTGTCACTAATGAAAAAACCAGCTACCAGACACAAAGCTTCTAAAGATTAAACAGGTTAAATTGGGGGGAAATGCGAGGAATCGAAGGCTAACACAATCCTCTCTTTAGAAAAGCTCATTCTTTTTCATCGTAGTTGAAAACAAGATTGTCGGTCTAATAGCAGAAATATATCAAGAGTGTTTATTATCTGCCTGATAGGGTTATAAATAAAAGTAATCCGTGCCCTTATAAAGCACGTTACGCAGTAAGCCGTGAGGTGAGAAAGCGGGGTTCACTCTGCATGCTGTTAACTGTCTGTCCACCGAGGGATCAAGAATGAGGACACGCCCACGGCTGCTTCGTGGAGTGGCGGCTAGACCCGCAGGCGGAGTCCCGCCTCCAACGGTGCCCAACGCTTAGCCTTACCTTTTCTGGAGCACTGCCTTCCCAAAAAGCCAAAACCATGAAGGTCTTTGTGTGTGTGTGTGGGGGGGGGGGGGGGGTTCCTTTTTGTCATCTCTAAAAACGAAGATGAGGAGCAGCCCACGAGCAGATCCACTACTTCAAGAAAGATGTTCAAACACCTTTCCAGGAGGGATAAATGCAATAATGTCAAGAAACTATAAATTGTGGGAAATTAGCAAAAATGCAAAATATTGACTGTAATGAAGAAAATGGCATGGTACCGTCCAATTCATTAAGCCCCAGTCGAGTTGAAGTACATGACGGCTTACTTCTTAGAATTGAAACTGTAGGAAACCAGCATCGGTAAGGAGTCAGACTCACCGGGCACCGGGTGTGAGTCTGTGTCCTCCAAGTGCTGAGTCGCCAGCGCCCTGGCGGCTGGCGTGGGGTGCGGCAGAAGCGCCTGCTAGATAAATGTGCTCCCTCAAAGTCCCCAGAGCCGCCGACGGGTTGTCTCATTTGCTCCCCGATGGCCTCTGGAGGCTGTAGGTACCGGAGCAGCCTTCGTCAACCTTCCCTGGCGTCCCTTTGGCACCACGCACACGAAGGATGGTGAGTAAACCAACAACCACAAATGGCGCCTGCCCCCGGGCGGAGAGGCCCCCTGAGACAGGTGACCGGCGAGGACGGAGCGCACTGTGCGAGCCAGTGAACCGACGCAGCTGCACGTGAGCCTCGAGGGCGGGCAGGGGCCGCAGGTGGGAGAACTAACGCCCAGCGGGGAGGGGTGGCTGCACAGGCCACTCTGCCCTGGCCTGCGGAGACAGGAGGACCCCGACTCGGCCGGAGCTTGTCGCCGACGGAGAGCGCAGCCCCGCCCGTGGGGGCCCCGGACACGTGCTGTCCCACTCGGCGAGGTAGAAGGCCCAGTTACGGCCTCGCCCACTCCCGTCCAGGCTCGGGGCCAAAGGCCGGCAGCTGCCCCTAAGCTCCCAGCTCCCCACCCGGTCCTGGCGGCGAGAACGTGGTGCCAGGACTCCTGGGACAGTGCCGGCGCCTCTCCTCGTTAGCGGCCGTCCACCTGTCCGACTCAAGCAGGCTCCCGGGGTCCAGCAGTCCCGCCATCCCGGAGCAGGACGGCACCGCATGGCAGGCCAGGCCTCACCTGGAGCAAGGGCGGGGGCAGAGACCTGAGAAGGCCCAGAACACCGGAGACAGCCGTCCGGGCGCCGCACCTCCTCGCACGGAGCTCCCAGGGCCCAGGGGCTCAGAGGCACCTGGAGGCTCCCCCGGCCAGCGGCCAGCGCAGCACCTGCTGGTCCTCCCCGTGCGGTGGTCTGTGTCCTCCCAGTGTCTGTCGGGGGCCCCTGGAGGAGACAGCCGGCGACCGACTTCCTGAACTGAAAGGTGGGCAGGGAGGGAGCCGGGGCCCACTCGGCCAGCAGGACAGGGCGCCGTCCCAGCAGCACTGGAAGCTCAGAGCCGCTCTGCCCACCTCAGGACCGGCCAGGCTGCACCGCACCGACATAAGGCCTTCCTCTGCAACGGCCTGCCTCACACACCGGACCCCTCGTTCTCCTGAGCCCGGACAGGGTACCAAGGGATCCTCTCGGCCTGACCCAGCTCACCGCCACGGTCCAGCCATGCGTGTTCATTCCCAAACGCACCTCCCAGGCCCTCAGCATTGGGAGTGTGGGCGCAAAATCCGTCAGCATGTGTCGGCCTCTAGGAAGTGCCTGTCCTCCACACTGACCCGGGAAGTGCCTGTCCTCCACACTGACCTGGGAAGTGCCCATCCTCCACACTGACCCGGGAAGTGCCCGTCCCCCTCCACACTGACCCGGGAAGTGCCCGTCCTCCACACTGACCTGGGAAGTGCCCGTCCCCCTCCACACTGACCCGGGAAGTGCCCGTCCTCCACACTGACCCGGGAAGTGCCCGTCCTCCACACTGACCCGGGAAGTGCCCGTCCTCTGACCCGGGAAGTGCCCGTCCCTCCACACTGAACTCCCTAGAGAGGTTGCTTGCTTTATACCCACACTCATACCAAGAAATCACAGATAAATATTTTCTTCTAAAGTCAATGCTCCTTAGCTCTTTTGTAAAAAAGAATTACTTATTACTATTATTATTTTCAATTTGACCAGAGAGAGAGAGGAAGAAAAGGGAAAGTGGGAAAGCAAGCCACCAGGTCTGGGATTCGAACTGTGGTTGCCCACGTGGGAGTCCAGTGCCTTAACCACCACGCCATCTGCTGACCCCATTCCTTAGTTCTTTTTATTGGCACGCTCCTCTCGTGCTCTGAGCATCTGTTTCACATAGCATTAACTGCCTGCCGAAGCTGGGCACCAACCATGAGCCACACAGACCACGGGGCTCCTTCCACTGAGGAACCAGAGACTAAAAGCCGTCGGGGACAAGGAGGGTGCGGCCCGCTCTAACCTGCGGGTTCGGGACTGGGTGGTGGGTGGTGTGGGAGGGTGAGGGGCGGCGGTGTGATGAAGGCAACAGCTCCTGAGCTGAGACTCAGGAGGGAGTAGAACTGGATCGTTTAAAAAGGCTTGGGGACCCCCTGGAAGAAATACTCAGAGAAAGATGAGGGAAAGCCAGTGTGAGCTAGCAGGACGAAAATCAGAGGGTGGGCCACCGCAGGGGCCTCTGGTGGCTGGGACCAAACCTCAGGGTGGGACCCCCAAGGCTTAGTAAGCGCATGAGTTTGCAAGGGACTCTGCGACAGTGCGACAGCCTTGTGGCTTCAACACGTAAGTGCCTCCCAGCTCCAGAGCTCCAGGACAAGCGCCAGCTGGCCGGACGCCTCCCGTGCTGGCAGGGGTTCTGCCCCAGGCCCTCCCCTTGGTCTGGAGAAGCCACCCTCACCCTCGCGGGCCTCCCCCTGCTCCCCTCTGGCTTCGCCCGGCGTCTTCTTACCACGACCCATCGTGCTGAGTCAGGGCTGCCCCATCTGACCCTTTGCCTTGACGGCCTCTTCGGAGACCCTGTCCTCACGCAGCCACGTCTGAGGTCCTGGGGAGAGCTCGGCACGCGGATGTGGGGGCCGTCCCGCTGTCTGCCGCCCTCACAGAGCCTCACGTCCCGGAGTGAGAGTGAGACAGGGCAGGAATCACGCCGCGTGACGACGCTTCATAGGACAGGCTTCACCAGAAGCCCCTCTGTTGTGTCTCTCGGCTAGATATTAATCGCGTTTGTTTCTAGTGAGGCCGGGACCCCGCTGACTCCTCCCGCACTGAGCAGCGAGGTGCAAGTGAGCAGTGACTGAGCGCTGCTGGCCGGCCGCTGCCTCCTGCAGCAGAGCCCACACGCTGATGAAGACTGTCACCACGGAGGAGGAGAAAGGGCTCATGGGGACCCTCGGGGTACCAGCAGATGGGACAACCCGGGACATTCCCTGGACCCAGTTAAACAAAGCTTCGCAGCAGCCCGCAACTGCCGCCTGGAACCCACGGCTGAGCACGCTTACACCGCTGCCCGTCTCCCCTCTTTGTATTCTGTAAAAATTGGAATAATTCTACTCTTTAGTGAACTCTGGTGGCCCATGATTTTTTTTCTTTTCTTTTTTTTTTTTTTTTTGAAGAGGTTTTCACTACAGGGCGCGTGCGCTCGCCAGAAAGACAGAAAGAAACAGAGACAGAAAGCGAGAAATCACCCCCCAGAGGGCTGCCACACCGCAGTCCCTTCTCCTCCATTCTCCTCTTGGGATCTCGGGCATGCACGCACATGCGCCTGGCGTGAGTTTAACCCGCCAGGTCCAGGACATGAACCGCAGTCCACTACATGGGAGTCCGGCGACATAGCCATTACGCTAACTGCTAGACCCTGGCCCATGAATTTTTAAAGGTGATTAAAGAAGCTTACTAGCTAAATTTTCACATTAAAACTGTGTCTTACACTAAAGGAAGCTATTAACTAGATTGATTGCTTTTTTTTTTCCTTGATATTCTGACTTACCAGAACAAAATAAGCATTGCTGCAATTATTGCTCCTCGCGGCTCGCAATGATCGCGAATCAGGCTTCACAAGTGGACCTTCAATTCGCAGGCTCAGCTACCAAGGCTGATTCTGCAGCTCCAACCTTGTCTCCTTCATGGAGTATGCGTGGTTTCAGTTGCTTATCATAACAGTTTTGAGATTCTATTTCATTACATAAGGTTATATTTAGAAGACCTAATATTATGCCTGTTTTGCAAAATCTAAACAAGCAATCAAAGGATGATATAACTCAGCTTTCTAGAAACACAGCTGAACATGAGGTTGTAGAGAAGAAATACGCGTGATCTTCAGGAAATTCATGGAAAATGCTTAGTATTCCAAAAAGACCTCATTTCAAAACTTTTTACAATGAAACAAACACGTCTTTTAATTCCATTCTCCATAAACTTTTTTTTTTTTTTTTTTGGAGAGGTTTTTGCTATAGGGTGCATGTGCTCTCCAGAAAGACAGAGAGACAGAAAGTGAGAAACCACCCCCCAGGAGGGATGGTCATGCCACAATCCCTTCTCCTCCATTCTCCTCTCAGGATCTCGGGCACACACGCACACACGCCCGGCGTGAGTTTAAGACACCAGGTCCGGGACTCGAACCGTAGTCGACTACGTGGGAGTCCAGCGACATAGCCATTATGCTAACTGCTGGTCCGTTTTTTTGAAGTCCCTTCACAGGATATTCAAAGTATAGGAAGTCAGAAAAGGAATTACTCGGAAGATAAAGAAGAATGCTAACTTTGTGTTATACCCAAAAATAGGCTTTTCAAGGGGTCCCTTAGGATCAGCTAGTCACAATTTCAAAGGATGTTTTCCGGGATCTTAGATTCCCAGAATGTTCAAGGAGACCACGACCACTCCAAGGTGAGGGAGGATCAAATAATCTGGGGAATTCAGAAGCCTGCCGAATTAAGCAGGTGTCCTTACTCTGGGACATGTAATGACATCAAGAGTTTCTAAGAGAAAGATAAAATGTCCAGCGTTTCCCAACTTTGTTTGACCCTGAGATCCTTCTTCCATGGAGCATCTTACAGGCTCAGTGCTTTAAAGAGGACGTGTGAGACCCCCGCGTGATTCGCTCCCCTCGGCGAGAGAAGGGGCAGGCCCTCGGCCCCCGCAGTCCCAGGCCTGGGCGGAGGCTCCTGAACACAGCGGGCTGCATTCTGCAGTCCACTCCGTCCTGTAGTTAGCGGGTCCTCTCCGTAGACGGCCTCTTCTGGACGCCCAGCGTGACCATTTCCTGAGGCCTGGGGCATGCTGCATCCGGGATGGACAGCTGCCAGCAGCCGGGGTTTCCGAGCACCGCAGTCAGGCGCCACGCTCTCGCCGCTCCGGCACCGTCTCCCGTAACGGCTGTGACAGTCTGCAAGGAGCGTGAGCACGGCTTTTCCAAATAAGAGGAGTGGGCCTGGAGCTTGCGCAAGGCCAGAAGCAAAGTGGCCAAGATGTGGCCGCACAGTCACCTCTGAATTCGGTAGGTGCCAAAATGTCAAGTGGTGATGGCCCAGATTAGAACCTCCGGCAGAGGGGAGGGGTCAGAAGCCAGAAGAAGGGCGCTCCCACGGCTGGCGGCGTGCATTCTCGTTTTGGGGTGCTGTCGGGCTGAGCCAATCATGAGAAGACCTTGGCTGTGTCTTTAGTTTTGCATTCCTGCCTGGTTGGCCTCCTCCTCTGAAATTGTGCCTTGGGGCTGGGGCCACCAGGACTGCTGGTTCCTGTCCTCTAGGCGCGGATTCTAAACTAAGGTCAAATCTTCAAGGAAGTAAAGGTGCGAAACAGTTCCTGGAATCCGCGCAAGGGCAGCAGGTGCCTACGCCGTACATCGCATCGCTAAAGTGCCTTGCTTTTCTTTGACGGTTACGTTCATCTCAATTGTCCGGCCTGCACTCCTCATCCTTCTCCGGGAGGAGGGTTTTCCCAGTCCCCGAGCAGAGATTCCGGCCGTAACTAGCATGTGTTCACAGCACTGGGCTAGCTCGTGGGGTGCACGAGGTCCCCTTGCCTCTTGGGGGCGAACACTTGGCTTGCAGAAGTCCTTCACTCGGAACATTAAACAAATACAGACTTGGAGAGGTGTGGGATTTGGAAGACAAGGGTGGCGGTACCTGTCCCACTGCTGAGCCACCGCACAGACGTGCCGAAGCCGGGCTGCGGGGCTCGAGGCTTCCTCCTACTAGAAGCGAAACCAGCTCTGGAGGTAGCCCGAGCGCAGGGCTGAGGGTCCGCTGTCCCCACGGGACCAACGCCTGCTTAGAGAGTGCCTCGCAGACGTGCCTCCCGCCACCAGCCATCAGGCCACGGCGTTGGGCGCAGCTGCAGAGACGAGCTTCTCGTAAACACAGGCCAGACGCGCCCGAGGGGGAAGCTCAAGAGGCCCAGCCAGCTCATTGCTCAGGGAGCTCAGCGCCACACAGGTCGTGCAGCGGTTCCAGCTTTCCAGGGAGATGTCGTGTCTATTTTTTCTCATTCTCACAAAATTCCTGCGATACAGGAAGCCCGTGTGTTATTTCACCATTTAACAAGTAAACGAGGAAACGAGAGGCCCATTTTTCAGGTTCCTGCAGGTAAACCATTCGCCCCCAGAAGAGCTGGCGCAGTGGTGACACAGAGCTCCATGAGGCCGAAGCCCCGTGCAAAGTCCAGATCCTGCCGAGGCCTCGCTGTGCCCGCTGCACACGTGCCGGTGTCGGTGCTGCCGAGGGGTGGCTAGCGGTGTGAGAACCCTGTGGGGTACCCGTCTGTCTGTCCTTCTGATAAAGTACATTTTTATCATAACTTGTCACACTGCTGGAGACAGACCAAAGTGACCCCCGCTGCGGGCACAGCCGGCACACCGGCCTAGGACGGGTGTTGGGCAGCGGCTCGCTGATTCAGTGTGACGAGGCCGGTGTGTTCACCAGCAGATTCCCTGCCTGTTGGAGGGGACACTCAGAGCTCCGGGGACAAAGTGACCTGATCCGTAGCATCTGTGACACACTTTAAGATGCTCACTGAGTGCTACGGCCACCACGAGTAGGTGGTGGCTGTCAGGCTGCTCGGGGCCCTATTCTCTCTCCACACTTGCACATTTTCAGCGCAGAAGGAAAAGACAACGCAGCATGGCCTATCTGCGGAGCCACGCACACATCGCCTGACCACAGGCAAGCTACGGCAGCCCTGGGCCCGCGGCAAGGGAGGCAACACGTCCGGCCTCCCTGGATCTTCCACACGCGCTGCAGGAGGTAAGAGCTGCTCTGCCTGGGCCCTTGCCCACCCGGGCTCTAACCTGCATCTAACTGCCTCGCAGGAGAGACAGCGTGCAGCCAATTCAGCCACGCCCTGGAGGACAACATGGCAGAAAGCCTTCGGGATGCGGGCCAAGGTAACAGTGGGGCGGCGGCACGCGGGCCCTGGCCAGCCTCGCCCTCTGGCTGCAGGCCTTGGGCCACCACTCACGTAATGCTTTCAGTTCTAGGCTGGGCATCGTTCTCCGTCTCCACTTCTCCCCTGACCAGCACCGGGTCCCTCCTGCACATCCCGCCCAAGAACACAGCCCGCCTCCCGCCTCCCGCCTCCCGCTGAGGAGCTGTGTGGGCGCTGCACACAAGGCCTGGCCCCCAACTCCGGCTGCGTCTCAGCCCCCCGGCTTGCACGTGTCACCTGCCCGTAGAAAGAACAAACGATGGGCCGCCAGGTAGCTGCTTCGGGACCTGAGTTTCAGAATATCAGCTGTCTGAGGACAGGAAGCGACTCTGAAGTTTGGAGGACATCCTTGGAAGACGAGAACTCTGCTGCTCCGGGGAGTCTGTTGTTTATGTCCCGCGGGAGGCTCCCCATGCTGGTGGTCCGCACCTGGGCACCTTTCTTCCTCGCCCGTGCCCTCCCAGCTCCTTTCAGCTCTGTGACCTCGGCCGCCTTTGCCAGTCCGTCCTGACCCTCCTGCACACAGCCCCGAAGCCAACCTGAGCCCTGCGCTGCCTGGGCTCCCACGGCCCTGGTTCCAGCATCGCAGTGGCCGCGTCTCACTAGACCAGCCCTGGTGCCCGGGGCTCTCTGGGGGTCTGCACACACAGGCCTCTCCTTCCTCCCACCAGTCAGGAAGGGCTTGCGCCCCGGCACCCCCTCTACGCAGCTCCTTCATTCAGGGCTCCTGATCAGCGCTGTCTTTGCCAGGCCCCTCCCCAGGTGATGGGGACAGAGGGACAAAAGAGGGAGTTCCCACAGACATAGCACAGTCTCGGCCATCTTCACCAGTAAGCCGGAGCTGCACGTGAGAGATACACAGCACATCCATGACACCTTGTCGGCCAAGCAGAGCACGGAGCCCCTCGCGGCGCCGGAGCGGGGTCTCATTCTGGCCGAGACCTCGCACTCACACGGGGCTGTCCAGGAAACCCAGGACACAGCCTCGCTCCTGCGAAGGGCAGGGCCACAGCTGGAGGCCACCTCCGCGGCCCCTGCGCCCTTTGAGGCCTGCAGGCAGGAGGAGGGAGGCCCAGGCGGATGGCGCCCCGTTCAGGCTAGCTGGCTTCATGGCTCGGCTCCACCCGGGGACTGCAAGGCCTGCACCAGGACCGTCCTTCCTCAAGGTTAGCGACGGTGACATCAGTTGTTGACTGATAGAAATCGGAAAAACGCAGTTTTTAAAGAACTCACAGGAATCTGATAACAGGTGGAATCAACAAGCCTCTTCCTCTACGCTGAAAGTGGTCCCGGGGAAACCCTCTCGGCCTGCTCACAGCGGTGAACTTCAGGCTCCCGACGCCCGGTGACTGCGCCCCACATCGGTACGACCTCCCCGCAGCCGTGCTGAGGGCTACGCCGCGGAGGGCACTGCAGGGCACTGAGCCTCAGCCGACAGCCGAGGGTCTCTCAGGTCTGCAGCAGGGGCTGAGCTCCGTGAGGCCACTGTGGACCCAGGCCAGCCGCGGCCCTCCTCCCGGCTCTGCGAGCCCGTGCGCTACACTGCCTGCCCGCCACTACTGGCTGAGTCGGCTGCAGGAAAGGCACACCGCCACCCGGAACTGGCCATTTCTACTGTGAGGACTAACCGCTGGCCCTCCTAGAGAGCAGAGCCCGACAGTCAGCTTGCTCCCAGGTGGCCGGATGACCTCCCTGACAGACAGCATTGTGCCAGGGGCGTTTCCCGGCTGGCCGGACTGCAGGAGCAGTCCCCAAAGTCGCCCTGGCATGTGGGAAGCTCTGCAACAGGGACTAGAGTAGCCTACCACTGTGAACTCTCTGACAGTCGTGATCGCTTGCACCTTACAAGGCTAAAGTCCGTGTGTGTGTGTGTGTGTGTGTGTGTGTGTGTGTGAGGGTGGGACACTGTGCAACTCTGGGGGCTTCTCTTCTGTTCATCCCAATCAGTGCCACTCGCTCTCACTAGCTTCTGATACAAGCTATACACCAGTAACTCCGAAATCTGTATTCACAGTCAGGACTGGCCTCTGACACGCATGGCCTGTCCGCCACGTCTCCATGCCACACGGCAGACACTGCCAGCTCGGCTCAGCCCAGCACAGACTCACAAGCGTCTCCATCCGGCCTGTTTCCCCACCAGTCCTGCCCCAGCGGCCGTCTCCTCCCGCCCCCAGCCCTCCATGTCACCAGCTCCCGAACTGCCCCCACTGAGCCGTGCCTTTCCAAGCCGCATCACTTCCACGCAATCCCTCCAAATCGTGTTCTATCTGCAAATAGGCTGGCCCCTCAGAGGCATCTGCCTAGTTAAAACGGTTCAGCAGGTGCAGTCTGGAATCACTCACGTGGTGCTAAGTACTTTATGACGTGGCCAGAATTGCGGAGCGTCTGGAGATCATAACTCAGGAGAAGGAGGTGAGCCGGCTGAGGGAAGTCGGGGTGGGCGTCACAGCCCTCCCACCCGTCTATAGCACTGGTTTTATTTTGCTTCACGTATTTACTTTATCCAAACGTAATTTATGAGTGGACATTTAAATCAAGTTAAAATTGGGGCCAGCAGGTGGCACGGTGGTTAAGACGCTGAACTCCCATATGGCTAACTGCAGTTCAAGTCCTGGACTTGGCAGCTTGCTTTCTCACTTTCTCTGTCTCTCTCTGTCTCTCTCATGAGTTTATGTGTTCTACAGCAAATTTTAAAATAAGAATGATAAATTAAAGTAATAATTCTTTTAAAAATAGCTAAAATGAATAGCCAGTTATCATGTAGGGTATATGACGTGTAAGGTATACATAAACTATAAATATAAATAAATTCAAAATTATATATCCCAAGGGCTCTGATTTTCAACTTATTTCCTTGAACAGGTATTGCAGCTGCTCAATTAACCACCTTCATAGCACATTTTAGTACTCTGTAGTAGTCTCCTCAGACTACTCCTCCTTTTTGAAAAACGCATGATTATTCAGTTTTTCTCTTCCGAATTTAAGCAAAGCAGTTAGTAAGAATCTGGCACACAGTAATCACTAAATAAACATGAACTGTTATCACAGGTTGAACATCCCTAATCCAAACAAATCAAAAATGCTCCAAAATCTGAAACCTTCTGACCATAGACATGATGTCACAGGTGGGAATTCCGTACCAGATCCTCTATGATGGGCAACAGTCAAAACGCTGCAACACCAAACAGCGTATACAGTGATATTCAGGCTACACACGTAAGGCACCCATGTGTGTAAGGAACACGTGAAGTAGTGATGAGCGTAAGGTGTCCACGTGCCTAAGGCGTACATGAATCAGCTACGTGTGTAAGGTATATACATGAATCAGCTATGTGTGTAAGGCATATACATGAATTAGCTACGTGTGTAAGGCTTACATGAATTAGCTACATGCATAAGGTGTACACATGCCTAAGGCGTACACAAATTAGCTGCATGTGTAAAGCATACACATGCCTAAGGTGTACAGGAAATAGCTACGTGTGTAAGGTGTACATGAATTAGCTACATGTGTAAGGTGTACAGGAAATACCTACATGTGTAAGGTGTACATGAATTAGCTACATGTGTAAGGTGTACATGAGTGAGCTATGTGTGTAAGGTGTACATGAATTAGCTATGTGTGTAAGGTGTACAGGAAATAGCTACATGTGTAAGGTGTACATAAATTAGATACGTGTCTAAGGCACGCATGAATTAGCTATGTGTATGAAGTGTACATGAATTAGCTATGTGTGTAAGGTGTACACATGCATAAGGTGTTCATAAATTAGTTACGAGTGTAAGGTGTACATGAATTAGCTATGTATGTGAGGTGTAAATGTGCATAAGGTACATAAATTAGCTACATGTATAAAGTGTATATGAATTAGCTATGTGTGTAAGGTACACACGTGCATAAGATGTACATAAATTAGCTATGTGTCGTGTCTAAGGTGTTAATGAATAGTTACGTATGTAAGATGTACATGAATTAGTTACACATAAGGTGTACATGTGTGTGATGTGTACATAAATTAGCTACGTAAGGTGTACATAAATTAGCTATGTGTGTAAGGTGTATGTGTGTGTAATGTGTACATAAATTAGCTGTGTGTGGAAGGTGTACATAAATCAACTACATGTGTAAGGTGTACATAAATTAGCTATGTGTATAAGGTGTACATAATTAGCTATGTGTGTAAGGTGTATATGTGTATAAAGTGCCCATAAATTAGCTATGTGTATAAGGGGTACATAAATTAACTACATGTGTAAGGTGTCCACATGTGTAAAGTGCACATAAATTAGCTATGTGTGTAAGGTGTACACATGTGTAATGTGTACATGAATTAGCTATGTGTGTAAGGGGCAGGTAAATTTACTACATGTATAAGGTGTACACATGTGTAAAGTGTACATAAATTAGCTATGTGTGTAAGGTGTACACGTGTAAGGTACACATAATTAGCTATGTGTGTAAGGTGCATGTGAAACATAAGCTAACTTTGTGTTTAGATGTGGGTTCCACCCAGAAGACAGCCCACCATGTGTATGCAAATATTCCCAAATCGAAAAAAGAAAATCAAAACACTTGTCCCAAGCATTTTAAATAAGGAATTCTCAACCTGTGTTAGTATTATTACTTATTACGTTTATATTCTGTAAAGTGAACTTCAATAATTTTGTCAATCTCAAAAAAATGAAGGAGCACAATCCAGTTTCGATCTACTTTTTTTAGCACTGACAATGGATTTTGGAAACACCGCCATCTCCATGGTCAGTCTCCCTAGGCCTCAACATGGACTGCTTCTCTGTTCTGTTCTTTCAATAAAATACGTAACAACTTTTCTCAAACAGGTCCTTAATTTCCTTCTTAATAGTAGTATTTTAGGCAGGAATCATTGGCTTCAGTACACGGAAGCACCATCCAAACTAACAAGAGCAAAAGAGATTTTAAGAATATGAGGGGGCTTCAAAAGTTTGTGGAAAAGTGAAAATAAAGTATGAGTTTATTTTGGTGCAAAAAAAAAAATGGAAAACTCATGCATAGTTTTTTCATAATATGCACTGCCCATGAACCTCTGTGAGGACTCCCTCGGATACTCCGTGGAATTCAAGGACAGAACACATCACAGGACCTGAAGCAAGAGAGTCAGGGACCTCAGCTCTCCCGGCCCTCTCACCCTCTCGCTCTCGCTCTCGCTCTCATCCGGAGAGCATGGTTCCGTAGCTCTGCTGTTCCCCACGAACCTGCTCCCTTCCTGTGCTCCTCTTCTCATACCAGCTTCTCTGCTCACTCACGAGTTCTACTTCTCCGTAACTGCCAGTGGGCCAGTGGGCACATGGTTTGGGTCATTCATGGCAGTTTCCACTTGGACCTCTGCATGAACGTCCTCTGGTCCCCTCCACCAACTAACTACAAGTCTCTGGGCCTCTTAGTTCAAATTCATGAAAGAAAATATTTGACATGGACACTGTGGGTCAACAGGCTCACACCTGGCTGAGGGTGGTGTGTGAGAGGAGCCATGATGTCCGGATCACGTGACACACAGGGCTACTCTTCCAACGCAGGGGGCAAGGGAGGTGAGTTCTCCAGCAGCTCAGGGGACAGGTCAGGAATGGGAGACATGGATCTGGTGTTCCTAGATATCACATATATGTTTATTATCATCATCAGGGCTTGTTTTTCATTATATTATCTACAAAGTATTTCTGTATATAGTAACAGTATTGACATTTGCATATTTATTATATTTTCAAATCAGATTGTTTTTAACTTGATTCCTTTTAGAATTTTCAGTCCTAAGATTTAAAATAATGATTGCTTTTATTTCTCAGTTCTAAACATTTATTCTATCATTTATCATTTTTGCAATTGCTCAAATTTTCAGAACAGCATTAAAACATAGTAATAGAATTACTAGGTGTTCATAGTTTTTCATGTTTCTAACAGGATTTTCTATAATATTGCATTATTAAGTGTCATGTAGAAATTAAGAAATGTTACATTATTTAATTAATGTTATATGTATCTATTGCTTTTTTAAATAGACTAAAATCTTCTGGGGACAACAGCCATGACTTAAACTTCTTTTATATTCTTCATAGCAACTATTATTTTGTTGTGTATATCATGAACATTCGAAATACTTACTAAAATGACCAAAAACTTAAAAAGCTATTGATACCCAAATAACTTGGGCCATTATCAATACTTCCTGCAGGCATCAAGTGTAATAGAATGCAAAAGAACACTGATAGACTGGTAGAAACACATTATTCATCCCAATTTGAAAAACACGAATTTGCAACATAGTTGAGAACCAGAAAATGGGGCTGAGATATGTGTACGTGTGTACGTGTGTACGTGTGTGTGTGTGTGTTGTGGTGTGTGTGTTGGGGAAGAGGGTACAAGGATGGCCCCTAAAAGGCCAACACATAAAAGCTCTACAAAAGTCTTTCAGTCTTTCACTTATAGGGCCCTTAGTCTTTGCATATGATTTTCATAATCTTGGTGGCTGTCAAGTTTTCACATGAAATGTTTTACATAGCATGTATGTTTTATTTTTAAATAAACCTCCAAAACATCTGCTATGCACAATTCTCCTGCAAGAACTGGAATGTGCACAGCAAAGGAAACAACCAACAAAATGAAAAGACAACCTACAGATTGGGATAGCACATGTGACCGGTTAAAATCCAAAAACAAAAATTTCAATTCAGAAACAAAAAATTAGATACCCTGGTTTGAAATTAGGCAAAGGATCTGAACAGACATATCTCAAAAGAATAAATATGGGTGACCAATAGATATATATTTAAAGTGTTCAACATATCTAATTATCAGAGAAATGGAAATTAAAACCACAAAGAGAGCACTTTACACCTGTTATAATGGCTATTATCAAAAAGGTGCCAAGTGTTGATGAAGATGTGAAGAAAAAAGAACCGTGTACACTGCTAGTGGAAATGTAAATTAGTACAGCCATTCTGGAAAAGAGTTTCCTCAAAAAACTAAAAATAGAACTACAGTCGTACTCGTTATCCATAGGATATACATTTCAAGACACCCCCCCAATAGATGCCTAAAGCTGAGGATAGTACCAAACTCACTATATGCTGTTTTTCTATACAGAAATACCTATGGTAAGGTACAATTTATAAATTAGGCACAGTAAGAGATTAATAATAATAACTAGTGATAAAATAGACCAATTATAACAATACACTACAACAAAAGTAATATGAAGCCTCTCTCTCCTCAAAATGTCTCGTCATACTGCACTCACCTATCTTGGACCACAGGTAACTGAAACTGCAGAAAGCAAAACAGCAGAGAAGGGAAGACTACCACATGATTCAGAAATCCCACGTCTAGGTATTTATCCAGAGGAGTCAAAATGAGTATGTCGGAGCTGTGTAGGCTCCCCTGTTCACCGCAACACTGTCATAATGGTCAGGTAAGGAAACCATCTAAGTGCCTCTCACTAGATGAATGAATAAGGAGACTGTGGGATATACACAACAAGGTATTACTCAGCTCTAACGAAGACGAAACCCCGTCATCTGCAACAGCGCTAGAACCTTGAGGGTATTATGCAGAGGGAGACAAGCCAGGCACAGAAAGGTACTGGATGACCGATCTCACAGTAGAAGCTAAAAGAGCTGATCTCAGAGAAGGAGAGGGAGAGTGGGTACCAGAGCTGGAGAGAGGGCAGTGGGTGGAGAGCATGACGGTGCTGACCCAAGGGCAAAGTCTTGGCGACAGGAGGAAAAGGTTCCGGTGACCTATTGCACTGAGTGGTGACCACAGTTCATAATGCCGCATTGTAGATTTCAACAGTGCCAAAAGAAGAGATTTTTAACATTCTCTCTTTTTTTTTTAAGAGGTTTTTGCTATAGGGCACATGCGCTCGCCAGACAGAGAGAGACAGAGAGACAGAAAGTGAGAAATCACCCCCCAGGGGAGATGGCCACTCCACAATCCCTTCTCCTCCACTCTCCTCTGAAGATCTTGGGCACGCACGCACATGCGCCCAGCGTGAGTTTAAGCCACAGGGTCCAGGACGCAAACCACGGTCAACTACGTGGGAGTCCAGCCACATAGCCATTAAGCTAACTGCTGGTCCCAACATCCTCACCACCAAAAAAAAGAAAAGCCAAGTTGCTGAAGTGGTGGCTATGTTAATTAGCTTGATTAACAATTCCCACACAATGTATACACAGATAGAAACATCACACTGTACTCCATAAACACATATAATTAGTATTTGTCAATTAAAAATAATTTTTTACAACAGATTTTTGCTATAGGGCGCATGTACTTGCCAGAGAGACAGAGAGACAGAAAGTGAGAAATCACCCTCTATGGGGGATGGCCATGCTACGATTCCTTCTCCTCCATTCTCCTCTTGGGATTTTGAGCATGCATGCACATGTGCCTGGCATGAGTTTTAAGCCACCAGGTCCGGGATTTGAACTATAGTCGGCTACGTAGGAGTCCAGCAATGTAACCATTATGTCACCTGCTGTTCCCAAAATAATTAATATTTTTAAATGCATTTCTACAAGTAAATAAATATACTTATAATAGATGGATAAACAGAGATAAAATAAAAACATTATTTTCTTGGGCTTATCTACCATTCACAAAATCAAGAAAACACACTTTCATTCTTTGAAAGGAGAGGTGGATGGACTGCAGACACACGCACAGACATCAGGAGGGGAGAAGCACCTGGGTGTGCCTGCTGCATCCGAACAGAGAGTGATGGCGGTGCCACAGGCGCATCTGCTGACATGGACAGGAGCACGGTCAGCCGGTCGGGGCAGCACTGGCCACCAGAGTGACTCACCCGGCACACAGTCCCTGGACTTGCTGACAGATTTACGAGATCGATCCCTGCGTTGTAGATCAATCTAGATACGGCGCGTCAGTGTAAACACCTTTTCACACTCTTCACCATATAACTTGTCACTTTTAATCTCCTACATTGATGTTAAACACCTCCTTACCATCAAACTGTAAATACAGCGTGGACCGTATTTTCTATGTGACTAAAAAGAGTGACTGAAGAGCCGATTGGGAGAAGAATTCCCGGTTTACTCAGCTGAGGCTCCCGGAATATGCTATGATCACGGCTCAGCTCGGGCTGTCCGAGTGTCCACTGTGCGCTAAGGTGGCACACCATTAACAGCATTAAAACTCCAATAGAATGCCATCCCCACCGTCAGCACGAGTGACACCTCGTGCGTGGGACACCTGAGCAAGCGCTGGCCGCCCTGCACTTCCCAGCGTCGGGGTGCCGGATGCAGCGCCGGCACTAGGACAGCTTTAAAGGTCGAAAGCGCCTGTGCACACGGACCAGTCCAGCAGAGGGTTAGCCCACGATTAACGTGCCGCTTAGCGAATACGACACACAAGCGTGCAATGGCTCAGCTGTCCAGGACGTAACGATGTCTGGGTGTGGAAGAAAGCTGGCTGGACCGGAAGTCGGGGGGTTCCCAGCCCCGGCTCTGCCCACCGTGAGCTCGCCGCACGGTAAAAGGAAGGCCTTGACTCTGAAGTCAGCAAGGGTACCTTCTCATTTGGAGTTCTTGGGCCCTTTTGACCAGGACCATGAGCGAAAGGAAGCAGAGCACCTGAGTCTTTGTGAAGGCCTACATTGTGTATTACACCGAATCACAGAGTGCACGATGTCCCAGGCCTTCTGGACAGGCGTGATGGTCACCTACGGGCTCAGTAATGCCTCCTAACAAGCCACCTCCAAGCTGCAGGAGAGCGGAAGGCACTTCCCTGGCACAGGCCTGGAGGTCGGCGAGGGGTCAGCTGGAGGGCTGCCTCAGCCAGGGCAGCTCACGGCTCTCCTTGCCTCTCCCGGCGCGAGGCTGCACCCGGGGCACAGGCACCTCGCCCCGTTCTTGTGCCCAAAGCAAATCACATGACTGACCCCGAAGTCGAGGGGCAGGAAATACACGCTGCCCTTCCAGTGGAAGGAACTGCCGAGTCACAGACGCAGATCATGTGACTAACCACGTGAACAGACAGGAGGGCAGGGGAGGGCAGGACTGTGGTCCTCCAGCCCAGACGCTGCGGAGATCTGCGTCTCCCCTGCTCCTGGACAGACACGCCACCCCAGTGCCAGGACCCCCTGCCTAACTGAGTCTAGTAAAGTTCTGTGTTGACCTCCGAGCACGGCGTGGCTAGAGCAGGTCACAGGAGCCCGCCCCAGCGCCATGTGGCACTTAGGCCCACGGCCGACGGGCAGGCCAGACAGGCCGTCGGCGCCCAGAAACCCCGGCACCCCTTCCCGCACACAGGACAGAAACACCGCACGAGCACCGCTCTCATTCCACAAAGCGTGAGCGGACGGTGAGGCAGTTGTAATCTGAAGCCAAAACTTTTAAATTCCCTTCTTATCAAGAATTTTACAATAAAAACCTAGTGTGAGGATTTGGGGATGCAGCAGTCAACAATTTGGAATTAGTACTACTTTAGAATAATCATTTGTTAGGACCATCAGTGTCTTCTCAGCCGATGGCATTTCCGTGCCATTGTGAACTGCACGTCCATGCATTCCTGTCCACCGTCACATTTGGTGAATACACTGGAAAGAATCTGACGTCAGAGTTTCAGGCCTGAGAAAACACATTACAAAAAAGGTCCAACAACCTCAAATCCTTGCTGCAGAGTAACAGGTAAACACAGCCGGGGTCTCTGGGAGGGAAGGCGAGAACTGGGCCCTCACCGCTGTGGGTGAGCAAGCACACAGGCACAGGGCGACGGGCTGCAGCACTGGCCTGGAGCATGCCTGGCACGCTACCGTCCCGGGGGAGCCCGGGAGGAGGGCGAGGGCAGCTGCAGACTCCCCTGCACTCAGTCTGAGGCTGGCTTATTCCAAAATAATAAATAGTGACAGTCTGAGATCTGGGCAGAGGAGTCGCGTACGCACAGGAGCGGCAACGCCACCGCGGCGAGGGGCCGGCCTGCAAGCATGCTGGGCAGCAGGTGCCCGGGCGCTCCTTACAGCATTCTTAAATGTCCCAAATAGACATAAAGCAGGAGCCTCAGCAGCCGGCATCCGGTCAAGGCGCTGGACTCCCACATGGACAGTCACAGTTCAGGTCCCAGATCTGGTGGCTTGAAAATCACACCAGCCACGTGTGCATGTCTGCCCAAAGTTCCAAGAAAAGAATGAGGAGAAGGGGCCCTGGCATGGCCATCACCCCTGGAGGGGTGATCTCTCACTTTCCTCCTCTCTGTCTCCCTCAGGGCCCAAGTGCCAGGCAAGGCAGGTGGGAGCCTGCTGAGGCCTGGCCGAGCGAGCTGGAGAAGAGCTGAGGTGACTCTAGTCAAGGACTGTTTGACCTCCGCAGGGTGCGCACAGCCGCTCCCGGAAGGGGCACCGGGTCAGTGTAGAGAAAGGCCAAAGGGGAGGCCAGACCAAGAGGGCAGAAACGCAAGGCTGAGAGTGGAGGCTCGGGGCTGGGTAGTGGCCGAGCCAGGCCACCAGCTGGGGGAATGTCCCCAAGCCAGTGACAGTCACCACAAGCCGCAGCTGTGCGGGTTCTGCGAACCCCAGGCCGGCTGCAGGCGGCGGGCGGGTGGATTCCACGAATCACCGGGGCAGGTGGACCTGCGTGGGGCACTGGGGCCTGGGAGCCGGCTGGGGCCCTGCAACCCTGAGCCCCGAAAGGCTGTGAACCACGTGGCACTTCTTTAAGTGGACAAAGCAGTTTTTGAAGGGCAAACAGACCACTTACTTTCCAGCCCGGGGGCCTCCGAGGGCCGTCCTGGACCCCCAGCGGCTCCGCGCCCGGGCCCCAAACCCTTCCTCCACGCTCGGCTGGAAGTGCTGGCGGGGCCTCCCTTCCTTCCGAGACCGCTGGGCTCCCAGGTCCCGGAGCCCCAGTGACAACCACAGCCATCCACTGACGTCCGGCCTCGACCTCGGGAGGCCGCGGCTGGCACAGCTACCCGGCCTGGAGCCTCGAGCTACGCCCCGCGCATGCGCCCTGGCAGGGCGCCCTCTGCAGGCTCCAATGTCCCATCAGGGTCCCCGCCCAGGTCCCTGGGACAAATAAGACACCCCGCGGCCGACTAGGGACAGCGTGGGGGCCACGCCCCGCCGCAGGCTCTGCCGTGGTGACCCTGGGAGGACCTGCAGCCTTCTCACTTGCCAGGGTCAGGGACAGAGAGCACGTTGCAAGGTGGCCCTGTCCCTTCTATGCCGGGGCACAGAGGTGGTCGCGCGGCCACGCCCAGGCTCCTGATGGCTGGAACAGTCTTCACCTCCCCGCCTCTCCAGAACAGGAGGGATGTCAGAGCGGGGAACAGCGAGCCCGGCCAGCTCCCCAGTTCCTGGCCATGTGCTCCCCAGGAGGCAGGTCCCGGCAGGACCAGCCTTGGGTTTGGTTTCCAGCCCTTCACAGACTCAGAGCCTGTCCTCCCGTCCTCCTGTCCTCCTGTCCTCGTGTCCTTGCCTATCTTGTCTTCCTGTCCTTCCGTCCTCACTGTCCTCCGGTCCTCGCTGTCTTCCCGTCCTTGTGTCCTCCCGTCCTCCCATCCTCGCTGTCCTCCGGTCCTCGCTGTCTTCCCGTCCTTGTGTCCTCCCGTCCTCCCATCCTCGCTGTCCTCCGGTCCTCGCTGTCTTCCCATCCTTGTGTCCGCCCGTCCTCCCATCCTCGCTGTCTTCCTGTCCTCGCTGTCTTCCCGTCCTTGTGTCCTCCCGTCCTCCCATCCTCGCTGTCTTCCTGTCCTCGCTGTCTTCCCGTCCTTGTGTCCTCCCGTCCTTCTGTCCTCCTGTCCTCTCGCCCTCTCCGCCGCCAGCTCATCTCCAGCTCTCCTCTCTGTGTCTCAGGACTTCACCCTGTGACTGAACTGCCTCGGAGCCAGCCGCCCCTGAAGGTCTCCCCAGCGCCAAATCCAGGGAAGAAGCCTTCAAGGGAAAGGCCCTCCCAGAAGCCCCTGCACTCCTGCCACCTACACCACTTCCCCAGACCCTGCTGTCCATGCAGGGAGGAATTCCGTGCCAACCTGGGGCCTGAGAGCCAGTTTCCTGGGTGGGGGAATAGAGAGAAATATCAGCTTACAAAGCCCAAAGGATCACCTTGACCTCGGGCATCCATCCATGAGAAAAGCAACTAGCAAAGTCTTGTGTACACACACACACACACACACACACACACACTAAGGCTCAGAAGACAGCACCCCCATGGAAGCACGCCTTGAGACGTAAGTGCTACCCAGGGGCGGAAAAAGACTTTGCTAAGAGAACACACGTTTTCTGTTCCTGAATGGGAGTGTGCAGCTTTGTAAAATGTCAGTTCTCTCTAAATTAATAACAATTTCCACCCAAATCATATAATGAGATTATTTTAGGAATTTGACAAAAAAAGATTCCACAACTCATTAGGAATCTTACATACCTACAAAAGAAGAATTAGAACACTTTGTACTACCAGACAGACACACGAGCTCCAACAGCAGTCTAGAACAGCTGGGACAGGCAATTCTACGTGTCAGCAGGACCAAGTGCAGGCACCGAGCTGGCCCTGCCCCTGAACAGAGGTTCACGTGTAACGGAGGGCACTTACACGCAGGGAAGGGGGTCTACTCAGGAGGCAGGGCTAGGCCGGTGATTGTGGTCTGGGCATATATATATATATATATATATCCTTGTACCTTATTGTTAAATAAATTGTAGGTAGACTACAGTTGGAATGGAAAGAGGTAAGACTATAAAAATAATAAAAGTAATTATATAAGTTATTTGAATTTTTAATTTTTTTTTTTTTTTTTTTTTTTTTTTTTTTTTTTTTTTTTTTTTTTTTTTTGCTATAGGGCATGCACACTCAACAAAGACAAACAGAAAGAGAAAGAGAGGAAAAGTGAGAATGTAAGCTGCCAGGTCTGGGACCCGAACCATAGTTGGCTATATGGGAGTCCATCTGCTGGGCCCGTGTGACTGTTTCTATAGTCTGTAAGTGGAAAGGGCTCTTTATTTAAGAGACTGAAAGCACAACCGTAAATGTTGGTGGACATGAAATGCAAAACGTCTGCATGTCAAAAAGAAAATACTGCTTATTGATTAAAATGTAAATAACAATATAACTATATTGAAAGGAAACACATGAGTGGTATAAAATAATTAAGTTCTCATCAGTCACATCAGGAAGTCAAAACACATTGTCGAAATCGCCAAAATCAAGATATTATACACCATTGTCATAGCAAGAATCCTGGGGGGAAAAGACTTGCGGAAAAAGGTACTCTCCTTCACTCCTGGTGGAAGTATGAGTTATTATCTTTTTTTTTTTTTTCAGTAAATTCAGCAACACATAGAAAATCAAGTATCTATTGGGTTTCAGAAAAGTCATGAGGTGTTCTTCTATGCAGAAATGCATCATGACTACAATTTTAATACTGGGCTGGACTGAGGTGTACTCATGCTAGGTAAAGTCCCTTCACAATCCAAATGATGTATAGCGATTTAATGTATGAATAATGATTAAAAAGAGAAAAAAGAAAAACACACAAAAAAAAACAGAAATGCATCATGACTTTTCCTATGACCCAATATCTTTCTATCTATTCCTGTCCAAAAGAGCTAAAAGCACCAGTATATAAACACCGAAGTGGACATGTGCAAGGGTCTTATTAAGGCTGAAAGCCTACTTTTCAATGGCCAAAACACTGAAAATAAGGCAGGCCTAGGTATAAACTTATGAAACAGTACCATGGAATCTACTAGAAAGAATGAGCTAGAACTCCCACTGTGAACTGACAGAGACTTCTGTGTCTGTTATTATTTGTTCTCGCTGTTTGTTGTAAGCAATCAGTAGAAGAAAAAACAAGCCATAGGTGTATATGGTATGAAAGCATTTACATACATACCAGCATATTTACAACTGTTAGGACGCCCAGAGAGCTGTGTGGATGTATACACACCATAGTTTCTTTTTGTCAGAAAATTATTTTAGTGGGACCAGCAGTTAGCATAATGGTTACGTCTCTGGACTCCCATGTAGTCGACCGCGGTTCGTGTACCGGACCGGTGGCTTAAAACTCACGCCGAGCACGTCTGCGTGCATGCCCAAGATTCCAAGAGGAGAATGGCAGAGAAGGGACTGCAGCACGGCCATCCCCCCTGGGGGGTGATTTCTCGCTTTCTGTCTCTCTGTCTGTCTGGCAAGCGCACATGCCCTATGGCAAAAGCTCTAAAAAAAAAAAAAAAAAAAAAAAAAAAGAAAATTATTTTAGTAATTACAAGACTTTTTATAGAATCAGTATAAGATAGCAATTGAATTCTCCATAATTATTAGAATGATTAGTATTTGTAGTCTTGGCCAAGTGGGGCTGAAATCGGCAACAGGTCTGGGACCGTTGGCTCAGAATCCCCAAGAAGCCCGCCTTGATATCTGCCATGCTTAGCTCTCATGGATGACCAGGTCCTTTACCAAAAGGTGTCTTTCTGTCTTTATTCATTCTTTGGAGGCTTCAGGTGAATTTGGCAGCATTCATGGAACACCTTCCATCTGCTGTCATTTAGCACTTCAGGATTCATTTCTGAGCGCATCGATTGCGATTGTGTCTCCTCTTTTCTAAGCTGTTTTAATAATGTTACATCATCCAAACTCCTTTCTTCTCCAAGGCTTTTTACCACTGCTGAGGTCTGGGCTGTACAGTATTCATGGCTCTCCCCTGCTGGTGTGAGCTGCCATCAAAGGCTCGAGAAGTTGCTCGGGGGTGGGGCTGGCATCCGTGTTCCCGGCAGTGGGAGCTGTTGGACCCGTAGTGTTTGCTCACGTACTATCTGTCATCAGTCGTCCTCAGAACCTTGAGTAATTCCTAGGATTTGGTGAACTCGTCACAGTTCACACCACCATTGTGCCACCATGTTGCTACACACCATAGTTTTAATCATTTTGGTGTGGGACCAACTGAGAGTTTTAGAGGGATATTGAGATTTGAAATGAACTGGGGAGGTAGGACACCAAAATGAAAAATATGTTTCTATCTGTCTCTCTCTGGTGAGCACACATGCCCAATAGCAAATTAAATACTAACAATAATAAAAATAAAATTAAATAAATAATTGTTTTTAAAATACATACATATAAGTTTGAAATGATTCATCTGCATAAAACTGTATGAGTCTCTGAATTTGGCGTGAATATCTCCCACATGCTGATTATTACCACAGGCTGGTGCATGATTAGGTGAGCTTCACTTTCTTCCTGCATCTCGTTTGACTGTTGTACAAGGAAGGTGTCTTCTAGCATCACATCATAATGTGGTCTAAGTATAAGGAAGAAGCCAAAGTAAGGAGGAAGATAATAAAGACTCAGAATCACATAGAAATAGATAAACCAGAGAAAAACCAATCTTTTCTGTGAGATCAATAAAATTGATTGATTTTAGGTAGGAAAAAAAACACAATATCAGAAATAAAAAGGAAACACCACAATAAATAGTATAGATATAAAAAAGAGAGCAAGAGAATAGCAGAAGCTACCTAGGACAATGATTCAATAACGTGAGCAAAAGTGATAAATCCTGTGAGGCACACAATTACCCACTAAGAAGAAATAAAATTTAAAATGCGCAGTGATGCAAAAACAGGAGGCAGCAGGTGTTAACGCTGCTCAAGGTGCTGAACACCCCCATGGCCAACCACGGTTCCTGACCCAGACCCAGTGGCTGGAATCACACCAGCACATGCATGCATGCCCAAAATCCCAAGAGGGGAATGAAGGAGAAGGGACTGCACCACGGGGCATGGCCATGCACCCAGGGGTGATATCTCACTCTCTCTGTCTGTCTCTCTCTAGAGAACATAGGTGTCCTATGGCAAAAACCGAAAAAGAGAGAGCGAGATGCAAAAAGACACTGATTTAATAGCTTAGAACATTTATACAAAGTCTTCCTAGTATTAAATTCATAAAACTTTGAAGAAAGTTAACAGAGGAAGAAGAATCACTTCCCAACTCGTTTTTATGAGGCCGGTTTTACCCTGAAATCAAAACCAGACATGTTTGTAAAGTTATATGTGATTCAATGTAATATAAACAAGATTATGATAATAAAAAAATTTAAAAAACCAGACATGTTATCACAAGAAAACTTGACACACTACCCTTAGTGAACATAGAAGCAAAAAAGTTTAGCCAAATGTTAGCTAATTTAATCCACCATTATTTAAAGGAGTATTTTTTAAAGAGATAATATACTATTTACCAATATCAATTACATAAAATGCCACGATAAATATTATAGATATAAAAATAAGCAATAGTAAGATCTGAGTGATTTTTACTTTATCTATACTATCTGAACGTTTTATAATAATCATACATTTTTCTTTTTGAGAGGTTTTTGCTACAGGGTGTGTGCACTCGCCAGACAGAGAGAGAAAGAGAGACAGAAAGCGAGAAATCACCCCCAGGGGGATGGTCACGCCACAATCCCTACTCCTCCTTTCTCCTCTCGGGATCTTGGGCACACACGCACACGGGCCAGGTGTGAGTTTTAAGCCACCGGGTCCGGGACTCGAACCGTGGTTGACTACATGGGAGTCCAGCGACATAGCCATTATGCCAACTGCTAGTCCCCATAATCATACATTTTAATGTGCATTTTTAGTTATTAATTAAGGAAATGTTCCAACATCAACTACTTATAAAAGTTAGTGCCAGAAAACACTTTACATCCAGTGGAAATGCCACTGTCTGGTCCTCTTTGTTCTTTGCCACCGCACTGATAAAACAGCTGGTGGTGCAAAGCCCGAGAACCTGGCACCATCTACTCTGATCTCATCCGGGCTGGCCTACTGCCTGATTAATAAGTTGTGATATCATAGCTTGTGAGGATGCATACTTAAGCAGGGAGAAAGCATTAGGCAATGTTAACGTCGATGCAAAGAAAAGAAATAAATAAATTGCAAAGAGCAAAGAAGGAAAAAAGACCTTAGATGTAATGACATTTTCAAAAAAGCATTCCAAAATTCCTCAGAACATATTGTAGCGACTTTATCGGTGATAATTAAAATTCTGTTTGTGACCACCTAGTCTTGGGGAATAGTTAGGGTGCCAGCCAATACATTAGAATGTTTCCTATAAAAGAAGGTGATTTTTGCTCCTTGAAAAATAGAATCAAAAGTGATACTGTACACATTTCCCAATCATACGGACACGCTGCAGGTAACAGCCAGCAGGCCTGGCTCAGGGAGATACTCCGAATGTCGCCATTTTTAAGTGTGGGTCTTCCCTGGAGATTAAGTCACGCCCAAACTCGGTTACCATTGCTCCGATCAGATCTCAGGGAAAGAGCCCCTGAAAGCTCAGGCCCTGCTTCTGGGGAGGGGCGTGCCCCCACAGGGAAGACCGCATACTCCAGATGTGGAGCCACAGTTCAAGGAAAAGGCAGCCCCACAGGGGCACAGGCGGGATGGTAGCTGACGTCTGGGAACCTGGGAAGGCTGTCCCTCAGGAGACTGCCCCGACCCTGGGCCTGCCACAGCCGCGATGGCCTCTTCTCCCGGCAACGCCCCAATCTAACCGCATCGCCAGCTAACCGGGTTAGGTTACAACTCCATACGACATACTGGGGCAGCGACAAGCCTGCTGGCTATGAAACCCACACAAAGGAAGGTGAGAGATGAATTTAGAGTCTGTAAAGTCAGCACTGTCCAGGGGAGAGAGCTCTGAGGCCCCCAGGCCCTCGGTGAGGGCAGCCCTAAGGTGGGCTGGGAGCTGGGGTCCCAGGGCCCGACCCAGCGGCCGGGCGCCCGGCTGAGTGAGAAGGCTGCCGCCGGCCGGGTCCTCCAGTGAGCGGCAGGTGCTGGGCGCCCACCGCTCTCTGTGCGCCCCTCCTGTCCTTAGACCTCCTGCTGTTGGGTGTTATAACTCGGTGAGCAGCATTCTGGTCTTATGCCTATGTCTCATCATTTATTTAGGGTACATTTGTCCCTGAGATTGACGGGACTGTCAGGCTAGGCCCTGAACCCCAGGAAATCACAACACCATCCGGTAAGACCTGGGAGAGGGCCAGCTGAGCGACCTGGGCTCACGGTGACTCTGCGCCTCCTGTGAGCACTCCTCTCACTGCAGGATAAGGTCTGCTCCATCGTGCACAGAGGGAGGTCTTTAACCTCGCGGGCTCCCGGCCTCAGCGTCTTCCTTACACCGACCTTTTCGGCAGTCCTCAACTCCCCGTACCCACGCGCACGTGCACAGGCACGCACGGACACACAGCCTTACTCACAAGTGCCTGTGAGCTGTTGGCTCCCCCCACGAGCTCACTCAAAAGTCACGAGACTCTCCGGGGCCCTGCCCCCACCCTCTCTCCCTTTTCTTTGGCCTTTTCTCAGCCACTCCGGAACTCACGAGAGCTGTCCACGTGTCCAGGGTTAGGTGGACGAGGGGCCCAGGCTTCGCTGAGGTGCATCTTCATGGCCAGCCCTGCGCCCCAACTTCCCCCACCCACACCGGGGGCACTCCCGCCGCTGTGGACCGAGCCCCTCCACAACAGCTGTCTCCGCGTGACACTGACGGCTTCTCCTGCCTGTGAGCTCGTGGGCGTGGGTGATTCCAGGGTTTAGCTTCAGCTTCCCGGGATTTAAGACCCACTACGTGCACACATCGCAGGAGGCGTGGGAGGAGAGTGCCGGTGCAGCGTGTCTCAGGTACCGTGCCATGCTCGGTGTGAGGCGTGGGCAAAGGTGGGCAAGGCCTGGCGAAGCTTCCTGGCAGGAGGAAGCTGGAGCCCGACAGCAGGGGTCGGCGGTCCAGCCTCCCCACCGTCTGGCGAAGCAACCAGGTGTGTGCCGGGTCACGGAGATGACGGCAGCCAACGCACGCCAGTGGGCCGGCGGAGGCAGGCAGCCGGTGTCCCAGGGCATGGCCGGGAGGGAGCTGGAACCCCAGGGCAGCAGTTCCAGAGCCCAGAATTGCCTGTAAGATCAGATTCATCTTCTCCTGGCAAGTTTCCTAAATTGGGTAAAATTATACGTGTGTGTGTGTGTGTGTGTGTGTGTGTAATCCAGTTCATAATCTAATAAATTTCCAAATGTAAAAATCCTGCTTTCTATTCTAGGGGAGAGCCCTCGCTGGAGGAGTCTCCCCTTACGCTCACGCGCACACGCTCCTACAAACGGCTCTGGGCCGTGAACATCACGTTTTACAGTCCCACTTCTCTAAGTGAGGCCCTGAACTAAGGGATGATTTTGACCATCAATCCGTTTCAATCACTGTCCATTAGGAGACGGGAAAACAGTCAACCCGGCAAAGCTAGTGGGAGTCCGGGCTGCCCTCGCTCGAAGGCTGATGGGACGCAGGCCGAGGCCGCACCCGCCCCTGCACAGGCTGGCTTACGGGAAGAGCATCCCACAGTCCAACGGCATGCCTCTCTAAGGTGCCCAGGGGTGGAGAAACCACAGGCCTTCCATTTTCCTGACACAAAGCCAGACTCCGCGGCAGGAAGGAGCGGCAGTGGGAGTGGCGGCCTCCCTCCTCCCCCTCTTCCCCTCTTCCTTCAGCCCCTTGTCTCAGCCATTCTGCCCTTGGGGTAGGCCCACATTCCAGACCAAAGAAACCACCAGCAACTCTCCAGGGCCGAGGGCCCGATCGCTAATCTCTCAGAGGGCCTGGCAGGCCCAGCTCAAACCGACCCGCCTGGCCCAGTGAGCCCTGGCCGGGAGCTGCCAGGTGCCAGCACAGCCATGACCCCACAGCCTGGCTGGCTCAGGGCCCGAGGAAGCAGCTGGGACAAGGGCTGACTAACTGCCCCAAGTGTATCTAGTTTGGTCATTTTCCCTAAAGCATTCCGGAAAAAATACGGTTCCATAAGGGTTTACTGTAACAGGCGCTGCGAGATGGGAACTGTGTGGTCCTTGCTCCACTGTGATGGCGAACACGCACCTCCACGCTCCTTCAACGGCCGGGGCTGTGGGCGCGCTCGGGCAGACTCTCTCCGGGGAGTTCCCGTCGTCATCCGAGCTGAGCAGGAGAAAGCACTAAGCAGCTGATCTCCCTTCGCCATTCACTCTCGTCCTCGCCGGAGATACGCCACGCGTTTAGTCATTCTAAGAGGCTCTCAAAAAGATTGATCAGAACTGGAAAGAAGGAACTGGTAACGTTGGTTGAAGTGTACTCGTTCCTCTGAGAAAACTGCATCGCACACGTTCTTCTGTGCCATGGTGCAAGGAGGTGTACATCCCTCCCCCATGGGGTTGTATCCTTTACACACTCAGTCCGTGAATACTGAGGTCGAGGGGTCTGATCCCACACACGGAGTCCAAAATCTGCGTATAACTTCGGATTCCCAGAACTGCTAGAGCCTACCTAAGACGCAACGCCTTACAACACTTACTTCATACGTGAACAATGTACTTATTCCTACCGTAAAGGAAACTAGAGGAAAGAAAACGCCGTTAACCAACTCGAGGAAGCGGAAAGACTGACAGTACTTACTGAAAACCATGTGCACACAGCGGGACCGCGTGGTTCCAACCCATGCAGGTCGAGGGCCGGCTGCGTTAGGCTGTCCCCTTCTCTCCCTCTTCCTCAAGACCCTGCCCAACCAGCCCTCTTCACCCACCAGCAGCGAGCTCCGTGGCCCTCCAGCCCACCCACTGCGTGAGCCCCTTCCCTCGGGCACAATGAAAGCAAGAAATCCTGGGGTGTCAGAAAGCCATGACAGTTTTGCATAGAAAAACAGAAAAAAATACATGCTGGCTTTTCCGAGAACCCCATAGAAGTGGATTGAAGACTGACTGGAATAAAACAACACCTACGCCGGCCATGGCTACCGCGGGGGCTGCGGTCCACTTACGCTGCCGTCGTGAGTAACCACACGCCCGAGTGCCTATGGACAGGGCTACTTAGAAAGTGCAGAGGAAGAGAAGAATCTTCAGACTTTCTCCTCCGGAGAAATCGGGGGAAGGAAACCATGGGGCCAGGAGATGCTGCTCACAGAGAAGAGGGGTGCTTTCTCCACGGGCTAGATGCTCCTGTCACTCCCATGTCACCTGGCCACCACTCGCTGCGCTTTCCCTGAGCGGAGTGTGTGCGGGTCCTGGCCCATCAAGGTGGTCCTTCCAGTGTTCGGCCCCACCTGTTCTCTTTCCAGTTACAGTCCAAGCTGTGGGGACTCTGAGTGGGCTCCTGGCATGTGCCCACGGATGGAAAGGGGGCAGGGGCTGCAGAGCAGTCGGCACACTGTGCGGGACAGCCCCGTGATTGCTGAGAGGCATCTTAGCGCACTGTCCATGCAGCACAAGACGCTGACATTCCTCTCCTTCCGCTTCTTTCCCCGGGAGCCGTCGGAGCCAGTGCTTCACTGAGTTGACTTTCTTGGTCTTCCCCGGGAGCCGTCGGAGCCAGTGCCTCGCCGAGCTGACTTTATTTCTTGATTTTCAAATGGCTGAACATGGGACCATCAGATGGTGTGATGGTTACGTCACTGGACTCCCATGTCGTGGGTTACGGTTCGAGTCCAGACCCAGTCAGTGGCTTAAAACTCACGACAGGCATGTGTGTGTGGATACCCAAAATTCCAAGAGGAGAATGGAGGAGAAGGGATTGTGGTGTGACCATCCCCCTGGGGAGTGATTTCTCACTGTCTGTCTCTCTCTCTCTCTTTCTCTCTCTCTCCAGCGAGCACATGCACCCTATAGCAAAAATCTCTCTAGAAAACACAAACCAACAGACAAAACAGGTCAGCACGTCCCGAGACGTCGTGCCTCTGCACTCTTCCGTCTGAGCTCTCTCCAGCCCGGACGTGGGATGCTTCCGGCCTGTGTTCCCGCACGTCCACACCTGGTGAATCCCAACCTCCACAACCTCAGAGACCACCCTGGCCCAAAGTGACTGCTCCCTCTACACTCAGCGCTGCCCGCTCTGTCCGACACGAGAGCAATGCTGTCACACACACCATTGCTGAGTCCCGAGTGCCACCTGACACGTTCCCGCCCCTCCCTGAGCCGTAAGCACCCAGGGTGCGAAGACCTTGCCGTATACTAGACTCTGTGTGCACCAGGACTCACTGGCATCCACTTTTGCACAACGATAGGTGCTTAATTCTCTGTCCACATGTGTGTTGACACGAGGAACCAGTTTCTCTCTGGATTCACAGTTCTCCTGTTTCATTCCAATGTCAATTTCAAAAGCCAAAATCTCGAAAAGTGGAACTCAAACAACCAGAATCTCCAGGTGACATATTTTTCTATATCCTTTATCAGGAAGAGATAAAGCGTTTCACTGGGAACAGGAAACCTCCAGCCATCACCTCCCTGGCCACCCTGGAGTCACCCCACCCCGCTGCTTCAGTTCCCCCGACAAGGGGAAGGGTCTAGAAGTCTGCTCGAGGAGGGATGAGCCCCGGACCTGGCTCTCGGAGGGGAAGCTCTCATGTCACCGTCCGGTTCCTGGCACACACATACACATTAGCTAATTCAACATCAGTCTTTATTGAAGGGTTCAATTATTTGTATTACATCATACCAAAGCTTCCACTAAGGTTTCAGGTCGTTAAATAATACAATAACCGCTACCTTTTTTTAGCATCTCCTCTGTTAGGACACATTTTGCCTGATTTAATCCTCACAAGAACCCTTTGGAGCAGAGATTAGAACGACAAATAAAAAAGATTAAGTCATTTGCCTGAGTCCAGAAAGCCGGGAAGTGACGGAGGTGGCTTTCAGACCAGATCATCCTGATTTCAAGTGAAACGTACAGTGGTGAAAGCTGAGGAGTGATCACTGCTCACTCCGCTAACTAGAGCCTGCGCCTAGCCAGACGCCCCAGGGTGGCCCGAGACTCCGCAGCCCCGAAGCCGCCGCCCGTGGGGAGGGCACTCACGCAGCCCTCGCGTCTAGGACCCGCTGTTTCCACGTCCGGAGCGCGTTTTCATCAGCCCTGGTGCATCGGCCCAAACCTCCAGCGCCACGCGGTGATCTGCACACCGCTGCCTGGAAACCCCTTTTCGGAGTGACCTTCTGGAGCCTGAGGCCCACCGGAAACCATGTCACCCACAGGCTGTGGTGCCGTGACAATTCAAGTTTGTTGCGAGTATGTGGCGCGATCATGTCACTTTACCGTCTGATCCAGGCCTTCCACAGAGCCCGTGGGGTGCCCTGCCTCCCCGGAAGGCGCCTGCGTTGGCGTCGGGCTGAGCACTCCCTGCCACAAGTGTCCGCCTCACTTGGATAGAAGCCTCCAGCGCCCTGCTGAGTGGCCACCGGGTTAACCCATTGGCAGGGACTCAAGGGACAGCCGGCCCAAAAAGACTTCACTTGGGCAGGAAGCCGGAGGGACACCTTGCTCTGGGAGGGTGAGTGGTTGGCACCCAGGCCTAGGACCTGTGGGGACCAAGCAGAGCCCTGGTTCCAGAGGGAGTGGCAGAGCAGAGCCGGGAACCAGCTGCTCCAGGTGCCCAGAGCCTCCACCCTCAGGGTGTCTCGTTCTAGTCCAGCGTGGTGGCATGGTGGCAGGTGTGTGACGCTGAGCCCCACACGAGGCACCCCATGCAGCAGGCGCACCTGTGATCCCGAGGGCTGGGAGGCTGGGACGGGGTGGGTGCCAGCTAGGCCCTGTCCAGGGCAGTTGTCTCTGTGTCCCCCTCCCTCCCCTTGGAAACGAACAAACTTAAAAAAGAATCTCCATCTCGGACCAAGCGCTTTGATGGTGCAGCCTCAAGGCTATTCTCCCAGCTCCCAGCCCAGCCGAGGACTGGCCCTCCCATCCCCTTCTGTCCTGCCCACGGGATCTGGCTGTGGACACACCATTTGGAAGACGGTGAAATACCCAGCAGGTGACAGCGCCTGGGATGTGTGTAAGTCCCAGGTGGGACAGCCCAGCCGTGCGGGAGTGAGTCAGCACAGCACCATCACAAATTGCTCCAAAACAAGGAAACCGATCTCTCATCTTAGAAATAGCCCACTCTAGCAGGAAAAAGATAGGATCTGGGCCAGCAGATGGCATAGTGGTTAAGGCATTGGACTCTCACATGGCCAACCATAGTTTGAGTCCCAGATATGGAAGTTCAAAAATCACACCAGGCGCGTGTACATATGTGCCCAAAATCCCAGGAGGAGAATAGAAGAGAAGGGATTGCACCATGGCCGTCCCCCCCCCAGAGGGTGATTTCTCAATTTCCCTCTCACTGTCTCTCTCTCTCTTTGTCTCTTTCCTCTCAAAGTGAGTACACAAGGCCTATGGCAAAAAAACCTTATAAAAAATTAAAATAAAATTTAGAAGAGGATATCTAGCTATATTTACATAATTAAGAAAAATAAACTTATTCATTTTAAGACATGAATTAAAATTCCCTTTTCCTCTGAAGTATAAAACACAATTTTGGGCCATAGCTTATTGGCATAGCTTAAAATTAATTTTAAAAGTGTTCATTGTTGATAGAGACCAAAAAAAAAAAAAATCTGTGCAGCTAAGTCATGATTCCGCTAACAGCCGTGGCCTCGGAGACCTCGCAGTCGAGGCAGTAAGTGTGGACGGCCCTGCAGCAGCGCGGCCTGTGGCTCGTCTCTGGGATTCATTCTGCAGAGACTCATGAACGAGACGAGGAATCGATACCTCCCAAGTGCTGATAAGCGCCGCCTTGTCCTGTGATGTGCGCGTGGTTTGTCATGTTTAGCCGTATGAAGATTTATAGAAAATCCATAGTCAGAAGGAAAGGATGAGGTAATGCAGCACTTAGTAAATGAAGCCCAATTAAAACTGACGCTTCGCGACGTGCGTTCCAAAGGTCTGCAAAATTGTTTTTATCCCCCGTCTTCTTAAGGATAAGAAGGAAAGGCTAGTCCTGTCACTTAACCCACGCTGGCGGCCGGTAACTGAGAGCGTGACGCCGCTGAGTGAGGGCTGCTTCGGAGTGAGAGACAGTAACAAACAGTGGAAAAAAAATGAACTTTTCTCCTTTTCCATCCGAGGATCGACCTTTACTGGAATTATTTTTTTGAAAGTTATACGAAGTGTCTTTTAGGATCAGTCAGGCTGACGGATCTACAGGCCACGCGAGTGGATGAGCTAATGGGAAACTGGTAGCCTAAGTTGTCGGTCCTGAGCACGGGGCTCTGTCTCTGAGCTCCACACTGCGGCTGTTAGTGATCAGCAGCATCACGTGATGTAAAATTAATTCTTTGAAGCAGTATTACCACCACAGGAACAGGCCTGATCAATGATCAATGGGCCACAGGAATGTTCCCTAAATCCGGAATGAATTAAACGTCAGGAGTCACGAGCAGTCAGCCTGCCGCAGCGTCAGGGGTCCGCCTACGCCAGCCGACGGGAGGGACCTGAGAAACGCAGAGCAAGCTGAGGTCACCAGCTGGATCAAAGCTAAAAATGAAGATATGTGGGAAAAGGGCCAAATTTTCTTAATTAAAAAAAAGTTCATGGGACCAGCAGTTAGCGTAATGGCTATGTCGCTGGACTCCCACGTAGTCGACCGCGGTTCGCGTCCTGGACCCGGTGGCTTAAAACTCACGCCGGGTACGTGTGCGTGCGTGCCCAAGATCCCAAGAGGAGAATGGAGGAGAAGGGATTGCGGCGTGGCCATCCCCCCTGGGGGGTGATTTCTCACTTTCTGTCTCTATGTCTCTCTCTGTCTGTCTGGCGAGCGCATGTGCTCTATAGCGAAAACCTCTCCAAAAAAAAAAAAAAAAAAAAATAGGCTTGGAAACAAGAGTAAAGAGCACATTCAAATCTCTGCCTAGCTTTTCTGCTTGCTTGCTTTCTTCAGAAATTCATGGAAAACGCATATTGTGGGGCCAGATGGTGGTATGGTGGTTAAGGTGCTGGCTCTCACATGGCCCACTCCACAGTTCAAGTCCTGGACCGGTGGCCTGAAGCCCACGCTGGGTACATGTGCACGCGTGCCCAGAATCCCAGAGGAAATGAAGAGGAGGAACCGTGGTGTGCCTCCCCCGGAGCTGAGTTCCCACTTCACCACTCTCTCTGTCTCTCCTGGGGAAGTGAATGTGCTTATGACAGAAAGGCTTATAAAAAAGACAGAAAATGCACATTAGGAAAAGCTACGCCTGGATTTCAAAATTCTAGGCACCACAATAAATGTACACTTTAATTTCATTTTTTCCAGACTTTTTGAAGTCCTCTTGTACTTAGTTAAGAAAATACTGGCATCTGTAACAGACAATCCCATTTCCAGCGGCTGGACACAACAGCATCATTTGTTCCTCAGGTCCCAGTCCATGTGGAAGTTCTTCCTGGCTGGCAGCTGCAGGGTTGGGGGGCGGCGCCCCGTCTTGTAGAGACCCAGGCTGGTGCAGGTTTCCCTGTGTTCAGTTTGTAACTTCGAAGGTCCCCACGTCCCACGTCAGGCTTGCAGATGGGAAGAAGAAAGCCACCTACAGAAGGCATGGCAACGGGACTGGGCGTGTCCCAGCTGCTTGCCTTGCACCTGCGGGATGTGTCGCTGTCCTCCCCGACCGGGCTGCTGGGAGACAGGCCCTTCTGTGTGTCTAGGAAGACGGTGCAACAGGCCCCGCAGCTGCAGGCCGTCGGCCCCCCGCCTGAGCAGTGGCCTGCCAGTAGCTGCCAGGGCCTTACAGGAAGAGGCGCAGCTGCGAGTAAACGGGGAGAGGCAGGGTCTGGGCACGGAGGCCTCCCCAAGCCCAGTCAGCCAGGCCGCCACGATGCAATCCCAAGATGACGGTGCGAGGACTTGTTTGACGTTCTCAGTCCGGTCGTCGGGCGAACACTTAAGGACAGGACCCAGCATGCAAGTGAGTGCTACTAAGGCCCTGCGCCCTGTGGGCTGGGAACACACGGGAGGCCCGGGTTCAATTCCCAGCGCAGCCTCAAGGCCAGGCACGGTACCGCGCACCTGCAGTCCCAGCCACCTGGGGAGGCTGAGGCAGGAGGACTCGAGCTGAAGCCGGCCTGGGCAGCTGGGGGTTCTGTCTAAGCAGCCTGGGTGTAGTGCCCGGTCCCGGCCGGGGGGCTGGGGTAGGAGGGGCACATCAGCGAGACCCCGTTCTTCCTTTTCTCTTTCTTTCTTTTTTTTAAGTTTTTGTCATAAGGTGTGTGCACTCCTTGGAGAGAGACACAGAGAGACAGAGAAAGTGAGAAATCACCCCTGGGGGGGTGGCCGCATCACAATCCCTTCTCCTCCATTCTCCTCCTGGGATTCTGGGCACGCACGCACACGCGCCTGGCATGATTTTCAAATTACCCGGTTCAGGTCTCAAACCCCATTCACCCATATGAGAGTCCAGCTCCCTAAGCACCACACCACCTGCTGGCACCAAGATCCTGTCTTTAAACCCTTAGTAGCCAACTTTGGTGTGTCATCGATCAGGGCCAGCCTGGGGCAGGGTGAGGGCAGAACAGGGTCACCCTGGGAAGTCCCTGCAGCTGCCACCATGGTCTGTCAGTACAGACCCCCTGGGAGGAGTGTCACACATTGTCACCCCAGGACTCACGATCACCCTGTGAATTCAACATGGGTGTGCTAGTTTAGGACTGGGGAACCCTAGGTTAGAAAGGTCCCCACCCACTGAAGGAGACCCAGTCCCTCCTTTCTGGCCTTCATGCTGGTTTGGGTCACAGGTGACCTGAGAACGGGCATGTGAAGAGACGATCATGCCAGGCCGGCTGCTGGCGCCTGTCCAGAGCCCTCAGCTGTCAGTCGCCCCCTGCCAAGGCCCAGCAAGAACGAGAGCGCAGACCGGGCCACGCAGTCCTGGACACGGTCAGTGACCACAGGCAAATGGCACGGCCACTCCTGGCGCATCTGGCAGTGCACTTCGGCTGCAAGAGCCCACGTGCCCGCCCAGGACCCCTCACCCACCACTCCTGAGACGCCAGCGCTCTCGGCCCAGCCCGCGCCTCCCAATCCCCGCCTTTACCCTTGGTTGGCGAGCCTCCACCTGGAGGGCAACGCAGGCCTAGCTGCACCCTCTGCACCCAGACCACCGTGTGGAAGAGGCTGGGCCGCTCTGGTTCTCGGACACACGCGGTTTAACACAGACGCTCGCGCGAGCAGCCAGCCCAAGGGGCCCTGAGCGGCTGCTAGGAGTCGCCAGCCTGCTGTCCCCAGGCCTCCAGGCCAAGTCTCCTCCCGAGTCCTGTGGGCTTTCACCCCTTCCCAGAACCAAGCCCCGGACCCTCTTCCTTTCTCCTTCCTTCCTCCAGGAGCCAGGCGTGCCCAGGCAGTGTGGACCAGGGCAGCACACCCCGTAGGGCCGCCCCGAAGAGGCCCAGCCCAGGAAAGCGAGCAGGGTGGGCCGCGACCCGACTAGCATGTTCCTAACTAAGGCGATTTCGAGAAGCCAGGACTCCCTCCGCAGGGAGGCGAGGGGTGTGCCCGAGGCCTACAGCAGGGAGAGCGAGCGTTCTCACCATGCCTCAGACCTTCCGGGTTTCCTCCCGGCCTTCCACCCGCCAGCAGCGGCAGACTGTGACTGACGACAGCGAAGCACTCTGTCCTCACCAGCAGTTCCTGCAAGGGGGACGCGTCTGCACACAGCTTATACTTAGTGCAAATACTCTTACATTCCTTTTCCTCCATCAAAAACCAAATCGAATCCAAAAAACCTTCCAAAAAGTCGCAGGAAAACTTCGGATGTTGTAAATCAGCGTGCACAGCCGCATGGGCGCTCAGCCGCCAGCCTCGCCCGGTGGGGCCACTGGACTCCCTTCCACAGGGTACCAGGCCCAGCAGCTGGCAACTCGGCCCTGCGCCGAACAGCAGTGCCAGCTCCTGCAGCGCCGGTGCCCCTTCCTCCGACAACAGCTGAAAGGCAGCCAGCCTCTGTGCTGTGGACTCTGGCAGGAAACAGAGTGGGTACGCTCGTGGCAGCGGGGGCCAGGGGAGTCCACCCTTCAGCTAGGACGCTGACGTCAGGGAGCACTCACAGGCTAGAGCAATCGGCCGCGGGAAGTTTTAACCCCAGATTTGCAAGAGAAATGTGGTATAATGTTAATGTTGTACTTGCTTGTATTTTAAATACAGACTAATATTTCAAATTGAATTCAACTATAAAACTTCCATAAAATAAAAATGCACAATCTCGTAAAATCAAATCAGTCTTTAATTGTAATAATAAAAACTACATTTCAGTAATGGTGTCTGCATTAATAGCTCTATAAAATAGCAGCTGAACAGCCACTCTGCTACCGGAGCGACCGCATGTCCGTCCCTGTAGTTAACAGATGAAGATCTGGCATGGGCTCCATCTTGCCTGACTTTGTGGAAGCTGCTGGGAGCAGGTCTCCAAAACCGTAGGAACGTGGCACCATTAATCCAGGAAAGCTCACGGTGAAATTCCGACGACACCGTCGTTGCTCACCGAGAACTGGAAGGAGCCTGGGGAAGTGGCTTTTCTCTGTACACAGAAATAGCACATCCCCAGTGGCAGACGTTGGCCGGGCTGGTCCCAGCACCAGGGGACATGCCAGCATGCTGTCCATTTCCGTGTGTCTTAAAGTGAGCTGGTGAGAAGCCGCAACTCTACAAAGGCAGTTCATTTCTTTCTTTCTTTTTTTTTAAGAGAGATTTTTTCCTATGGGGCATGTGTGCTTGACAGAAAGAGAAAGACAGAAAGTGAGAAACTACCCCCAGGGGAATGGCCACGCTGTCATCCCTTCTGTCTCCTCTCGAGAGTCTGGGCTTGCACACAGGCCCAGTGTGAGTTTTAAGCCCCCAGGTCCGGGACTTGAACCACAGTTGACTATATGGGCGTCCAGGGACGTAACCATTACACTCTCTTCTGGTACCAGGCATTTCACTTCTAAGCAAGGCTCCCTTCTCCAGGGAGCAGGTCTAAAGAAACACAGTTTCTTACACCGTGCAACATGCACCTCACACCCAGTCCAGCACCAGCACATCTGCATAGGTGTCCTGCATGTCGCTGTCCTCCCCGACAAGGGCAGAAGGGGGTCGAGCTTTCCCTCTCCTGTGGGTGGCAGGTGGAAGGAGGGACCGAACAACTGGGCGTGCTTGCAGAGCCAGGCCCCGCTCCCTTCCCGGCAGCCCCCAAGGCCCTCCTGCCACCCTCCCCTTCCATGCACTAGGGCTCCTTCAGTCCCAGAGTGACCTACACTCTGTGGCCCGCAGCAAAGTGGGGACTGGGGCCAGCAGGGGGCACGGTAGTTACAGGGCTGGACTCCCACGTGGCCGATCATGGTCCAAGTACCAGACCCGGCAGCTGGAGAATCACGGCAGGCACATGTGCACTCAGGCCCCAAATCCCAGGGGCAGAGGGACTGCACCGGGGCCAGCCTCCCTGGGGTGATACCTACTTTCTCCCTCACTCTCTCTTTCTCCACTCTGGTGAGTCCATGTGCCTGGCAGCTTGCTTTCTCAACTCTCACCACCCCATCTCTCACCAGTGAGTGCACATGTCCTATGGCAAACTTTTTTAAAAAATAAAAATAATAAATAAAATTAAATAATTCTTTAAAAACCTGATAAGTTGAACTTCATGAAAATTAGAAATGTTTGCTCTTCAAAAGATATTGTTAAGAATATATACTAGGGCAACCTCCCCTGCCTCCCATTAGCCCCGGGACCTGTACAGAGACAGCTAGTGAGAAAACTGAGGGCAGAGATCACTTTAGGACCTCCACGGTCTCCCGACTGTTCCAGACTTTATAGTTTCCTGAAGCACACACCACACACACTGCATAATCTGTATTTTTCTTTCTCAGTTGAAACCCTGCAGCTCAGCCCCAGGTGCACCTGTTCTCAAGAAACTGGGAGGCCATTGGAATATACAGTTCCAGGGACAATGGTGCAGGTTGCAGGGTGACTTTCAGGAAGATGATGCTTCAGAGAGACCATGGTTCACCTCCCACATGCTTTTGAATGCTCAGAATTAACTTCAAGAAATTAGGAAGAAACATATAATCCATCAGATGATCAGAAAGCTCCACAGAGGCACAAGAAATATGAGAAACCAAGAAAATATCTCTCCTGCAAGGGAAAAAAAATTCCTCATCATCCACAGACAGTAGGATAGAACTCGTGGAAATGTCAGATAAACAACTCAGAATACACGTAGTGACAATACTAAGTGAAATGTAAGAGAAAAGAGACAACAAACTCCAGGAGATGAGAAAGTCCTTCCACGATTTGAAAGAAGGAATAGGCATCATAAAAAAGAATCAAACAAAACTGTTAGAGATAAAGGCTGTAATACAGGACATCAAAACATCCTTCAAAAGTATTAAAAGCAGATTAGATCATGCAGAAGATCAAATATCAGATCTAGAAGACAAAACCTCTGACCTAGAAAAAAATCACCAAAAATAATGAAAAAATAACCTCCAAAATGAGGATAATATGCAAGAAGTAGTAGATATCATTAAACACCCAAACATCCAAATAATTGGTATACCAGAAGGTGAAGAAACTAATAAGAGCATTGATAATCTATTCCATGAAATCCTAGAAGAAAACTTTCTAAACCTTGAGAAGCATCCAAACATCTAGATCCAAGGAATACAAAGGACCACGAATAGAATCAACCCAAGAATATCCTCTCTACAACACATCTTAGTCAGATTGGCCAAAATAGCAGATAAAGACAAGATATTAAAAATGGCGAGAGAGAAACATCAAGTTACTTACAAAGGTTATCTCATCATGTTAACATTGGACCTCTCAGCACAAAAAAAAAAAAAAAAAAAAAAAAAGCAAGAAAAAAAAGGGAAGATATAATCAAAGTGTTAAAATAAAAATAGTTTCAACCAAAATTACTATACCCAGCAAGATTATCCTTCAAATGGGAAAATAAAGATGAGAACATTCTCAGGTAAACAAAGCCTGAAAGAATTTACCAACACCAGACCAGCTCTTCAAAAAGTTCTTCAAGGGAGTGCTATACCAGGAAAACTAAAGAGAGACAGACAGAAATAAAAGAACAAAAAACAACCAAGAAAATGGCTAACTTAATGGTAGGGACAAGTCCAAAAATACCAATAATAATGTTGAATGTTAATGGATTAAATTCTCCAATCAAGGGGCTGGAAGGTGGTGTGGTGGTAAAGGGCACTGGACTCCCACATGGTCGACCGTGGTTCAAGTCCTGGACCTGGTGGCTTGCCTTCTCACTTTCCCGCTCTTGCTCTCTAGCTCTGTCCCTCTCTGGTCAAATTTAAATAAATGAAGTTAAATAAAATAATGAATTTTTTAGAATTCTCTAATCAAGAGACACAGAGTTGCTGAATGAATAAAAATAAATAAATAAATAAAAACAGCCCTCTTGGGAACCAGCAGTTGGTGTAATGGCTATGTCGCTGGACTCCCACATAGTCGACCGCGGTTCGCATCCTGGACCCAGTGGCTTAAAACTCATGCCGGGCGCGTGTGCGTGCGTGCCCAAGATCCCGAGAGGAGAATGGAGGAGAAGGGATTGCGGCGTGACCATCCCCCCTGGGGGGTGATTTCTCGCTTTCTGTCTCTCTGTCTCTCTCTGTCTGTCTGGCGAGCGCACGCGCCCTATAGCAAAAATCTCTCAAAAAAAAAAAAAAAGCCCTCTATCTGTTGCCTACTAGAAATGCACCTCATGGATAAAGACATACATAGACAAAAAGTGAAGGGCTAGAAAAAGATATTCTGTGCAAACAGAAACCTAAAAAGGGCTGAAGTCATGATACTGATCTCTGACAAAATAGACTTTAAGACAAAAACTGTAAGGAAAGACAAACAAGGGTATTATATAGTAGTAAAAGGGCTTGTTCATTAAGAAGATATAATGCTGGGACCAGCAGCTAGCATAATGGCTATGTCGCTGAACTCCCACGTAGCCGACTGCGGTTCGAGTCCCGGACCCGATGACTTAAACTCACCGGGCACGTGTGCGTGCGTGCCCAAGATCCTGAGAGGAGAATGGAGAAGAAGGGATTGCGGCGTGGCCATTCCCCCTGGGGGGTGATTTCTCGCTTTCTATCTCTCTGTCTCTCTCTGTCTTTCTGGTGAGCATACACGCCCTATAGGAAAAAAACTCTAAAAAAAAAATGCTTATAAATATCTATGCATCCAACTTAGGAGCACCTAAATACATGAAGGAAAGATTGCTAGATCTAAATGGAGAGATAGAATCCAATGCACTACTTGCTGGATATCTCAACACCCCACTATCTCCTTTGGACAGATCATCTAGACAAAAACAAGGAAAGAAAAAAAAAAAAAAAAAAAACAAGCAAAGAGATACAGCATCTAAACAATACCGCAAATCAAATGGACAGACATCTATAGAACCTTCCAAAACCATGAAATATACATGTTTCTCAGCCCCATAAGAAACTTTTTCAAAGTTGACCACATAATAGGGCACAAAACAAGCCTTTACAGATTCAAAGACATAGAAACTATATCTAGCATCTTCTCTGTCCATGATGGAATTAAACTTGATATTAATTTCATAAAAAAAAACTCAGAAGTACACAAACATATGGAAACTAAACAACCTACTCTTGAATGACTTCACAACTATTGAAGAAATTAAGATTGAAATCAGAAGATTCACGGAAACCAATGATAATGAGGACATGAGTTTCCATAATCTATGGGACACAGCAAAAGCACTCATAAGAGGGGAGTTCATAGAAATTAGTGTGCACAAGAAAAAAATGGAAAGATGGCAAATGGACAACCTAACACTGTGACTCAGGGAATTGGAAAAACAACAACAAATTCCCCAAATGCCAGGAGAAAAGAAATAAGATTCAAACAGAAATAAATGAAGTAGAAAATAAACAAACTAAACCAAAAGCTGGTTCTTTGAAGAGATAAATGAAATTGGCACACCATTAGCTAGACCTATTAAGAAGAGAGAAAGGAACCAGATAAATCAAATTTGCAATGAAACAGGCAATATTACAAAAGGTATAATAGAAATACAAAACATCATTAGAGAATACAATGAGCAACTATACGCCAAGAAACAAGAAAACCTGGATGAGATGGACAAATTCCTAGACACATATAATCTACCAAGATTGAATCAGAAAGACATAGAAAGCCTGAATAGACCCATAACAAGCAATGAGATTGAATCTGTAATAAATAACATCCCAACAAAGAAAAGCCCAGGTCCTGATAGCTTCGCTTCTGAATTCTACAAAACTTTCAAAGAAGAGTTAACTCCTATTCTACTCAAATTATTTTTGAAGATCCAAAAGAAAGGAACCGTCCCAAATTCAATCTATGAAGCCTCCATCACCCTCATCCCCAAAACAGATAAGGACATGACTAAAAGTAAAACTACAGTCCAATATCTCCAATGAATATGAATGCAAAAATTCTTAACAAGATACTAGCAAATCATATCCAACAACATGTAAAAAAGATTGTACATCACAACCAGATAGGCTTTATTCTAGGGATGGAAGAGTGGTTCAAAATATGCAAAACCATAAATATAATACAACATATTAAAAGAAAAAAGATAAAAACCATAGGTTCAGGACCAGCAGTAGGCATAATGGTTATGTTGCTGGACTTCCATGTAGTCGATTACAGTTCAAGTCCCGGACTCGGTGGCCTTAACTCACACTGGGCATGTGTGTACGCATGCCTAAGATCTCAAGAGGAGAATGGAGGAGAAGGGATTGTGGCGTGGCCATCCACCTTGGGGGTTGATTTCTCTCTCTCTCTCTCTCTCTCTCTCTCTCTCTCTCTCTCTCTCTCTCTGCCTTTCTCTGTCTTTCTGGTGAGTGCAAGTGCCTTATAGCAAAAAACTCTCAAAGAAAAAAGAAAAAAAAATAGGGTCAGGGCCAGAAGGTGGCATGGTGATTAAGGGTGCTAGATTCCCACATGGCCAACTGTGGTTCAAGTCCCAGACCTGGCAGCTTGCTTTCTCACTTTATCTATCTCCCTCTCCCTCTTCCTCTCCCTCTCTCCCTCTCTTCTTTGCCCCTTTCTGGTCAAAATAAAATAAATAATAAATAAATAAACAAACACACAAAGTTCAATAAAGTAATTCTTTCAAAAAAAGGAAAAATCATAGAGTCATATGAATCAATGCAGAAAAAGTGATAAAATACAGCATCCCTTCATGATTAAGACTCTCAGCAAAATCGACATAGAAGGGTCATTTCTCAACACAATAAAAGCTATCTATGAAAAACAAACCCATAGTTAGCATTATACTGAATGGAGAAAATCTGTTACAAGACAAGGCTGCTCACTTTCTCCACGCCTTTTCAATACAGTGCTGGAAGTCTTAGTCAATGCAATCAGAAAAGAGAATAAAATAAAAGGCATTGAAATCTGGAAAAAGAGGTGGAATTATCCATATTTGCAGATGAAATGATTGTATACATAGAAGAGCAAAAGGCATCCATGAAAAAACTCCTAGAGTAATAAATGAATGCAGTAAAGTGGCAGGATACAAAATCAACATACAAAAGTCAATGGCATTTCTATATATGAACAACAAGCAGACAGAGGTATAACTGGAGAAAGTAATCCCGTTTACCATAACCATAAAAAGTATTAGATACCTAGGAATAAATCTAATCAAAAAAGTCAAAGACCTCTACAAGGGAAACTATAAAAAGCTAAAAAAATGAAATAGAAAATTACACCAAAAAAGTGAAAAGACATCCCATGTTCCTGGATTAAAAGAATTAATATAATCAAAATGGCAATTCTACCCAAATTAACCTACATATTGAATGCAATCCCAATTAAATTACCAGAGACATTCTTCATAAATCTAGAAAAGACAACCATAGAATTTGTCTGAAATCATATAAGACCCCATATTGCCAAAGCAATATTGCACAAGAAGAATGGAATAGGAGGCATCTTACTCCCTGATCCCAAAATGTATTACAAAGTTGTGATAATCAAAATGGTATAGTATTAGCACATAAACAGACACGTGGACAAATGGAACAGAATAGAGACCCCAGAAATAACCCCCAAAGCTTACAGCCAACTGATATTGACAAAGGGAACCAATCAATCCAGTGGGAAAAGAAAACCTCTTCAGCAAGTGATGCTTCAGGGTATCCACCTGCAGAAAGGTGAATCTGAACCCCCATCTCTCACCATTAACAACAATCAACTCAAAGTAGATCGAAGATCTAAACCTAAGACCTCAAACTATAAAACTACTGGTGGAAAACACTGGGAAAACTCTGGGAGACACTGGAGTAAGCAAAGACTTCTTAAATAAGACTCCCAAAGCACAGGCAATAATCCCAAAAATAAACAAGTGGAATTATATCAGATTAAGAAATTTGCACAGCAAAAGACACAGTAATTAGTGTGAATGGACAACACTAGGAATGGTGGAATATTTTTGTAAACTATGCCTCAGGTAAGGCACTAATTACCAGAATACACAGAGAACTCAAGCAGCTTACCCGGAAAAAAAATGATCAACCCAGTTAAAAGATGGGAAAATGAACTGAACAAACAACTCTCTAAGGAAGACATATGAACAGCCAAAAGGCATATGAAAAAATGCACATTCTTCAACATAAGGGAGATGAAAATCAAACCACAATGAGATACCACCTAACCCCAGTCAGAATGGCTAAAATTAAAGAAAAATAAAATGCTGGCGAGGCTGTGGTGAATAGGGAACTCCTACACTGTTGGTAGGAATGTAAATTAGTACATCCACTGTAGAGAACAATATGTAGATCCTCAAACAATTTGTAGATCCTCAAAGATCTACAAATAAAACTACCAGCAATTCCACTCCTCGATATCTACCCAAAGGATAGAACGCTTAGTCAGAAAAGTGCTTGCATATCTATCTTTATTGCAGCATTATTCACAATTGCTAAGACATGCAACCAACCCAAAGGTCCATGAACAGATGAATGGATTGAAAAAGTGTGACACATATACTCTGTGGAATACTACTCAGTCATAAAAAAAAAAAAAAAACAAGAAGACACTGGCATTTGATAGAAAGTGCATGAATATGGAAGATTTACTGCTGAGTGAAGCAAGCCAGTCTGTGAAAGAGAGACATTGTATATCTCCACTTAATATATACTGCTGCACTCTATGGCAGAAGCTGAAAGATTAGATGAAATAGACGCATGGAAAACGGTTATGGATACTGGAGATAGTAGGGGAAGATGGTGGGAGAAGGGGAGAGAGTGAGGGGAAAGGGATCAAGGAGAAAATAGAGATGCAAGACATTTATGGGACACAGAAACGGATGATTATCTGTTGATGATAATGTGTATGGTATCTTCAACTGGACTGGAGTGAAGTGTATTCATGCTGAGTATATTCCCTTTATAAGCCATAGTGCCGCATAGTGATTGAATGTATAAAATAAATTTAATTTTTTTAATTTAAAGAAACAAAACAAACAAAAAAGAATACACACTAGGGGAAACATTTGCAAGTAATTTATCTAACAAAGGACTTGTATCCAGGAAATACGATTTTTAAAAAATGGGATAAAGACTTAAACATGTTACCAAAAAGAATGTATGGATGGCAAAGAAGCACCTGGGAAGTCCCAGCATCATACCCTGTTGGAGGTCTAGGGTGAGGAGCGTGCACTGCACACCTTGTGAAGGCAGCCGGGAGCAAGGGGAGGCGGAGCTGGCAAAGATGGTGCTGGGAGGGCACCTAGGACCTGGGACGCGGCAGGCACACTTGTGCATTGAGCCCTGGGAAACAGCCTGGCCTTATCGCATAAAGTTAATACACATATGATACAACCCTACAGTCCCAATCTTAAATATTTATCCAAGAAAAATGAGAACATGCTAGCACAGAAACCAGAACATGAACGTTTACAGAAGCTGACTCACAGTCAAAAACTGGAAACTACCCAAATGGCCGCCAGTGAAGGGATAAACGCACTGAGGCCCATACACCTCGTGGAATACAGTGCAGTGATGAAGAGAAACAACGTGAACATGAAACGAAAGGAGAGTCCCCATGCTTCACACCAACGGGGGTGCCAGCCTGGGTGGATCACGTGTGGTGTGATCCCACATGCACGACATTTGGGAGCAGGCGATGCTGCAGGGACAGAAACAGGCTGGAGCACGGAAGAGCGTGACCGCAGGTGGACATGGGGAAACCTTTCGTGATGGTGTGTACATGGTGGATCTGGACTTGGGTGGTGGTCGCGTGACTGTCAATTTGTCAACATTCATAGAACCGTAAAATTAAAAAGTTGTATGTATTTTTGCCTCAACATACTTGACTTTACATAGGTATACAAGTATAAATTGGCAACCTCATATCACTGCAGAACACGAAACAAAGGGGTGCCTATGAAGAACAGAATGTGCGGATAAATTACAGCACATACATCCCGCGTATGATCCCGAAGCCACCACTGTGACTTCTCATATCCAAGCTCCAAGTCCCTATTAATAATTACCTCTACAAATACAGCTGCAATGCAGTTGCAACGAAAGAGCCATGATCTGAACCCAGAGACAAATATTACAACATTCCCAGCCCAGCTCTTGACTTGGCCTCTTTATAGAGCTGAGCCACGCTGGCTAAAAGCCAGAGAGGAAAGGAGGCTTTGGAGCGATCCTGTGGACAATCCGTTCGCCGTACAGGAAGATCGACCCAAATGCAATCAAAAGAATCCAAGCCCTGGCATTTAGATGACGTGCCCTGTTTCTTACCCAGTTTCCCCAGCGTTTACACGAGCAGTTTTTGGAAGCCTGGACTTTTACCAGGTCACATTGTGCAACATTTTCTAAATCTTCGCCTGGTCTCACAACAAGGTGCATTTCCTTAATGTTGCCTGGAATTAGGTGAAAGGCATGGCAGGGTGAAAGTTAAATAAAAAGCTATCTCGACGTGCATTTTTAAAAAGGCAAACACCACCTGTGTAAGAAGGAAGGGCACGTCCCAAAGCCCACCCTGGTGACAGTGGAGAGAGCCGGCTTTCGGTGCGGCAGTCTGGCTCGCCGGGCCTCTCACACCGCCAGGCCTCTCACATGCGAGTGTCTGCCTGCAAATGCAGGCGAGGGCCGGGGCTGGCCTTGGAGCGGCGCCTTTGACTGCGCACAGTGAACCCAATCTTCACCTAATAAACTGTCCCACACCTTCGCCTCCCCAGGAAAGGCAGAGGTCTGTGCTGGCACAAGAACGCACAAGCCTCTTTAAAGGGAGACGGCTTTTTACTTGCCGTCTCCGCACTTGTTGACTCTAGTCTCCGTGAGTGACAATGCACCTCACTGGGCTGGCTTTTTTACGCTCTGTCATCTGTGCTACTGAGTGTACTTTGACTCAGATCAAAGTTGAAAGCTTCTAGAAAGATACACAAACCACAATGTGACAAATAGCATGCTGTGTTTGACACAGCAAACAATAAATTACTTTCATCAATCCAGATAAAGAACCCCATGTTTTCAATGCTGATTCTGATGTCTGAAATGATAGCACTTCACTACATTCTTAAAGGACGAGGAGCTTTAAATAATAAGGAAAAACATAAATAAAACTCGCATACCACAAGTTCTGAAATTTCCATTGTTCAAACAACTGTGGTTTCAATTTACTGTGTCTAAAACTCATTGCCAAGTTTAAAGGGACTAGTATACATTCAAATAAAGCATGTTATTTTGCCTCTGTGTTCCTAGTGGAGTAGCTGAACCCAGCCAGACCAGACCAGAACACAGCTTCAACATGACTCAACAATACTGTAATGACCTATTTCTTTCCTGTGAAAACTTTTACCATAAGGGGTCCTTTAATAACGAATGGCATGGTGGTTAAGGCGTTGGACTCACATGACTGATGGAATTCTAGTCCCTGTTTTCTCTCTCTCTCTCTCTCTCTCTCTCTCTCTCTCTCTCTCAAGCTTTCTCACACTACAGTGAGAACATTTTCTTCTAGTAAACGTGTGAGCTCCCATTATGGTGTAAAAAGTGATGCATTGCTCTTTCATTTGAGTCTACCCTGGATCAGAGGAAACAATCTCCCTCCTTCCTCTGTTACACCGCAGTTCAATTTACCTCCACCGTGGAAGCTGAGAATTCGCACACACTCCTTGGTGTGCACAACAATGGGCGCTGCCCTGCGTGCTGGGGAAACGGCAGTCCAGAAAAAGGCAAGAGTGGTTTTCAGGGTCTATGAGAACTATGTTTTTGATTCATTAAAAATGAAATAAGATAAAAGGTGTACCTTTGGGTACAGATGTTCTACTAGAAACAAAACAAGATCTGTAGTCCCAGATCGGGCTGAACAGCAACCCCTGCACACGGTCACTGTCGGACATCCCAGCCACAGGAGTCCTCACGGCGCAGAGTGCAGAGCCACAGCCCGTGCGGGAGGCAGCAGTTTGCAGTCACAGGACCCACAGAAAGAGCAGATTGGAGCAAACACCGCCAGCCTTCAGCCATGACGGTGGGCAACAAGTGGGAGGGTAAGAAACACTGGAGGACGGCACACAGGCATGGCGGGAGACTGTCTACCCAAGCCATGGCGTAGTGTGCGAGGCTGGGTTTGCTTCCTGCTATTCAGTTTATGGCTGTAGACAGGTTTTTAAGGTGCTTATTAGATGCCCAACAGATAAAAAAAAATACCTTTTGTATTAGCCTTCTGAACTCTTCTCCCCGCTGAAATATCTGGGCCATCTAGGCCTGTACTGGCTCCCCTCAGCTGAACACGCTTCTTCCCACTCCTCTTGCAGCCAGTCACGCAGAGCTGGTCACCTCTGCAGCCCTCCACTCACTGCCCTGCAAGCGCCCCTGGGGCCTGCACCTCTGTGACCCCGCACACCTCAGGCCCTCCTCCATGGCCTATGTCTGCAGGTCAGCCTTCCTGCGCCACCTGACACTCTCCATTTCTCACCTCCAGACCGGTCAGACCGCTCTTTGCAAGCATGCGCCCCCCCCCCCCCCCCCCCTTCAGCCTCCAGTTCTGGGTCAAACTTGCCCTCTGAGGTTTCTGGTAGGCGTCTTCTCAATCCCATGCCTCAGAGAGTTCCTTTGATAAGTGTTTCTCCATATTTGCCACATCCAGATCTTTTCTTTCCTTCATTGCCATTTTTGCCCTCCTCCTCTTCTAGACTCTAGACCCTCACCTCCAAAGCCAAAGCATTCTCTCCTTCCTTCCATTAGGTTGTTTCTGTTTCCCTGTGCAAAATGCGTCAGGACCTTCCCAACGACCTTCCCAAGGACCTTCCCAATGACCTTCCCAAGGACCTTCCCAACGACCTTCCCAACGACTTTCCCAAGGACCTTCCCAAGGACTTTCCCAAGGACCTTCCCAAGGACCTTCCCAACGACCTTCCCAAGGACCTTCCCAAGGACCTCATAGTTCAGTGAGCACTGTCTTCTCACCATGGAGGCCGCCCCTCCTCAACTCCAGGTCTGTATATATAAGAGAACCTCAAGAAGCTTATTGGAAAATGAGATTAAAGTACGAGTTTATTTTGGTGCAAAAATTGCTTTGAAAAATTGCATAATTTTTTTCTAATATGCATTTTCTACAATTTGTTGATGATCCCCGTGCTCATTTTCCTTCTTTTAAACCACAGACTCCTGGAGGACAGAGCGCTTGGCATAGGTCCTGCAGAGCACTTCCATCGAACAGGCACCGAATAAATACTAGTTTAATGAACAGACAGGCGGTATGTGAGTCTGAGACATGGCCACCAACTCTCAGAAACTGATCATGATGAGAAAACAGAAACATACATTAAAATATACATAAAACTGATCCCAAATCACACCCTGGGAAGGGTTATAATAAACACAACAATTGAGAAACAGAGAGAACTAATATTTTTTTGAGTATTCCTTTTCCCACTGTTTCTTCTCCATTTCTACATGCTATAACTGTAACTTTTTCTATGAATGAAGCACAGTAAATGTGCTTCATACGTTTGTTCCAACACAGTTTGTTTCTCTTTAAGTAAGTGTTCCAGGAGTAAAAAAGCACTTCAGGGTGACCGCAATAGGACACGGCACAGCTGAGCTGTAGGTACAACTGTGGGCACGACAGTGCACACAATAGGCAGTGGCTAGGCAAGAATCCACACACCTCCTGTACTGAAGTATCGGCTACACTCAATTTCTTCACGCTTCATTTTAAGGGCAATAAAGAGATAGTGACAGCTATTGTAAGAGGACTCACTGGGATAGAAACACAACCTACCAGCAAGGCTCTTACTACTTGAAAGCTCATTCTCAAACTGAGGCTAATCAAAAAGAAATGAAAGATGTTTTTCACGTGGAAACTCCAAAAGGGCTTAAGAAATGGTGAAAATTGGGGCCAGCAGTTAGTGTAATGGCTATGTTGCTGGACTCCCACATAGTCAACCACGGTTCGAGTCCCGGACCCGGTGGCTTAAACTCATGCTGGGCGCCTCTGCGTGCACGCCCAAGATCCCAGAGGAGAATGGAGGAGAAGGGATTGTGGCGTGGCCATCCCCCCGGGGGTGATTTCTCGCTTTCTGTCTGTCTCTGTCTGTCTGGCGAACGCACGTACCCTATAGCAAAAACCTCTCCAAAATTAAAAAAATAATGGTGAAAATTAATTCTGTATGAATGAAAGAGCCACTGTAGCACTTGAAATTTCCACAAAAACATTTACTTCCAAATTATCTTTGTGTTGTAAGGGGTGGGGGCAAACAGTCATATGAATTACAGAAAACTAGTTTAGTGGCCTCATTTTAAATATTTTCTCTATGGGGACCAGCGGATGCCATAATGGTTATCGCCGGACTCCCACATAGTTGACCACAGTTCAAGTCCCAAACCCAGTGGCTTAAAACTCACACTGGGCATGTGTGTGTGTGTGTGTGTGTGTGTGTGTGTCCAAAATCCTGTGAGAATGGAGAAGGGATTGCAGCGTGGCCATACTCCCTAAGGGATGATTTCTTGCTTTTTGTCTCTCTGTCGCTCTGTCTCTCAGGTGAGCGTGAGTGCCTTAGAATACACACACACACACACACACACACACACACACACATATATATAATAATCTATGAATTAATTCTGAACTCATGAACTAAGTTCTCATTTTAAAAGTATTTTTGATGTGTTTCATCTGTGACAATTATTGAACAACCATTAATGAAGCTGCTTTCTTTTTGTATATAACCATCTTCATGTGCCTGAACAAAGAAAATCACATGGCCACCCCCAGGGAACAAGCAGGGGACAAGAATGGTCACCTGCAGCATGTTGTGGAGGACAGGAGCCCAGCTACACACCCTGCCAGGCAGTTCCGCAGTGCATCTATGTCACTTTGGTCCTGGGCTCAGCCACCTGACTCATGGTCTGTTAACAGACAAAGCCAAACAGCTGGCCTGCAATCTTCAAAAGAATCAAGGCCAGGAAAGTCAATGAAATAGTAAAGGACACTACAAGGACATGACAATTAAATGCAGTGTGTGATTCTGAATTGGATCACTCTGCGATAAGGACGTTCTTGAGACAACTGGTAAATCTGAATGGGGTGTGAAGTGGTACCGTATTAGTGTGAATTTTGCCACTTCAATGGCTGCATAGTAGATACACAGGAGAATGCACAGGAACTATACTCCCAATAACACATACTGAATCTACAGTCACTGGAGAAAACGGGAGAATTCGATGGCACAGAAGTAGAAAGAGCACTGGCAGAGAGCAGAAACTGCGTGGTGGACTGGGTAGATGAGCCAAGAGTGGTTAATGAGCAGGAATGCATGTAAACAAGAGGACAGCTTATGGGACGTGTAACACAGCAGGCTAAAAACAAGCAGTGGCAGTGCAGTGTGTGTTTTTAAAAAGAAACCTACAACTATTATCAAATGTGCACAACATAAAGTTCAATGTCAAAAATGATCAATATGTCTATACCCTTAATTTGATCTTTACACTGCTTGCATACTTTAAGAAACTATACTGTAACCCAAAATATGTAAACCAGAAATTACAATTTTTTAAAAAATTTTAAAAGATGTTCAACGCACAGATAGGGGAAGATATATTTGAATAGCACTATTTTTATATTTCATTAGAGAAATTTGGTACTGAAACAGGTTTTTAATACCTCAATGGTTTCATCATTTTCCTCTTATTTTAGAAAGATCCTTTAGAAACAACTTGTAGTAAAAACAAAACAAAACTATCTAAAAATAATTTTCACTTTACATCCCTGGGGTGAACCCCACTTGATCAAGGTAAACAGTCCCTTTGGTGTGTTCTCAGATTCAGGTTGCTAGTATTTTGTTGAGGATTTTTGTATCTAGCTCATCATGGATATTGCCCTATAATTTTTCTTGTCATGTTCTTGGCTTTGGTATGAGGAGCTTTGGTATCAAGGTAATTGCAGCCTTACGACTGATAGTGTTCCTCTTTCAACTTCTGGGAGAAGTCTGAGAAGGACTGGTATTAATTCTTCTTTAAATGTGTAATAACATTCAATATGAGGACATCAGGCCCTGGGCTTTTCTTTGATGTGAGACTTTGTATTACTGATTTAATTTCCTTACTTATTACTGGTCTGATCAGATTTTCTGCTTCTTCATTATTCGGTCTTGCTAAGTTGTACATGCTTAGAAATTTATCATTTCTCCCAGGTTTACCTCAGTTCTTATCATCCAATACATATATCTGGCTTTAAACAAACAAAAAATGACAAAGCTTGCAAAAAGATAAGGAAAGAAAATTTTCTGAAGAGACAAAGAAAGCATCGGAACCAGACTCACAGATGGTAGAGATCCCGAAATCATCAAGCAGGGAACTGTACAATACTGTGGTTGATGTGATAATGGGTCTAACAGAAAAAAATGAACAACATACAAGAATAGATGGTCAAGGTAAGCAGAGACAGGGAAACTTACGAACCAAAAGAAAATGCTACAACTTAAAAACATTGCAGTGGAAATGAAAACTATCTTGAGTGGGCTCATTAGTAGACTGAGAAAGGCAAGAAAATAATCAGTGAGTTTCAAGATGTTCCACAGAAACTTTTGCAAACTAAAGGGCCGATAAGCACGTGAAGACATGGTAAACATCATCAGTAGGAAATGAAATCAAAACCACATTCATTACCATTAGGATGGCTATAATAAAAAGAAGTAAGAAACAGGTGCTAGTGCTAGAGAGGCTGTGTAGAAATTGGAACTCTCACATGGGGGGGGGTCTTCAAAAGTTCATGTAAAATGCATATTATGAAAAACGACACAGGTATTTCAAAAAAAATTGTACTAAAATAAACTCGTATTTCAGTCCCATTTTTCTATAAACACGAGCCCCCTTGTGCATTGTTGATGAGAAGGTAAAACGGTGCAGCTGTTGTAGAGAACAGGATGGCCATTCACACAGTTACCATGTGACCTGGCCACTTCACTCCCAGGTACACGTACACACCCAGAAGAACTGAAGATCATGTCTATAGCAGCACCACTGATACTAGCTGAAAGTTAGTGCCAACTCAAATGGCAACAGCTGGATGGATAAACTAATTGTGATATATGTGTACAGCGAAGTATCAGTCATAAAGAGAAGCAAAGTCCTAGCACATACTACAACATGGCTGAATCTTGAAAACATTATTCTAAGTGAAAGAAGTCAGACACAAAAGGTGAAATGTTGTATGATTTCACTTACATAAAATATCCAGAGGAGGTAAATTCCGACAGAATGCAAATTGGTGGTTGCCAGGCGCTGAGAGGAGGGAACTGGGAGACATGGCTTCATGGCTATGGGGTTTTATTTTGCACTATGGCATTAAGGAGATGTTTTAGAACTAGATAGAAGTGGCGGTGGCACAGCGCTGGGAATATTTCATACGCCACTGAATTGTTCACTTTAAAATGGTTCATTTTATTCCATGTGAATTTCATCTCAATAAATTATTTAATTAAGGAGAAATAAAAAATTCCAGTTAAACAAAAACAGAGCAAATCTGCCAACAGTAGACCTGCCTTGCAAGAAATGTTCAAAGAAGTTCTTCAGAGAGAAGAAAAATTAAATAGGCCAGAAATCGACCTACTTAAGAGTATTAGAGAAAGATGAACACAAAACTAAATCTTATTTTCTTTCCTTAACTAATCTAGTAGCTCAAGATAACCAAAAGGAGCAATGAATTGGGTGATTATAACTTATAGGTAAATGGAATTAATGATAGCAATGTTACAAGGGATGAGAGGAAAGAATTAGGATTGTTTTGTTATTATAAGGTGCTGACACTATTTGTGAACTAGTACAGTTATTTGGAACTGGACTTAGATCAGCAATAAATCTATATGGCAAACTTTAGGGCAACTATTAAAATATTTATAAAAGATATATCATTGGTATACTAAGAAAAACAGAAGGCAGAACATTTTTCAAAAAGAAAAACAGAAAAGAGTTACAAATATAATTATTAATCCAACAACCTAATGATCACCTCAGACGTGAATGCTATAAATAAACCAATTAAAACACAGAAACTGACAGTGTGGATTAAAGAAAATAAGACCCAACTACATGTCATCTAAAGAAACCCACTTTTAATATAAAGACAATGCTAGGGCAAAGTGTGAAGGGACAGACAAAGATATAGCATGCTAACACTAATTAGAAGAAAGCTATAGTTGCTATACTAATTTCAGACAAAGCAGAATTCAGAACAAGGAAAACTATCAGCAATAATACACAATGATAAAAGGGTTAATTATCCAACAAGGCATAATAATTAATATATTTGTGCCTAACAACAGAATTCCAAAACCTGAAGGAAAAACTGACAGAACTTCAAGAAGAAATAAATGAATGCACTACTATAGTTGAGACTTCAACAAATCTCCCTCAGTAACTGTCAGATCCAGCAGACAGAAAATTGATAAGGATATAACTGAAATGAACAGCACCACAAGTTGGCTAAATTTACCTAACAGTTACAAAATACTTCATCCAACAACAGAATACATATTCTTTTCAAGCTCACATGAAATGTTCACCAAAACAGAACAGATTTTGAGCCATAAACACATCCTAACAAATTTTAAAGAATAGAAATCCTACAGGGCCAGTTCCATGGCCTGGTGGTTAAGGCAGCTGGATCCCACATGGCTGTCAGCACAGTTTGAGTCCCGGATCCAGTGGCTTGAGAAACACAGTAGGTTTGTGTGTGTGTGTCCAAAATCCCAAAAGGAGAGAGAGATGGAGGAGAAGGGATTATGGTGTAACCATTCCCTATGGGGGAGGGGAGGCTTTCTCTTTTTCCTCTCTGTCTCTCTTTCTCTGGTGAGCACACAGGCCTTGTAGCAAAATACATACATACATACATACATACATACATACATACATACATAAAAAAGGGGGACAGCAGTGGATGGAAGTTAGGTGCTAGATCCCATACAGCCAGCTATGTGTTTTGAGTCCTGGATCTGGTGGATTGAGAATCAGATGTGTGAAGATATGTGTCCAAAGTTCCAAAAGAATGAAGGAGAAGGGATTGGTGTGGCATACCTCCTGGGAGAGTGATTTCTCACTTTCTCTCTCTCCCCTCCTCTCCACCTATCTCTGGAAAGTGCACACAATTTATGGGGGGGGGGGGGGGAACTTAAAACAAAATCATAGAAAGTATGCTCCCAGGCTGTAATGGCATTAAATTAAAAATCAATACCTGAAAAATCCCCAAATATTTAGAGATTAGGCAACACACATATAAGCAAGAATGAATCCAAAAATCTCAACATTTTTATTTTAAATTAAATGAAAACAAAAATACAAGTCATCATGATTTGTGGAGCGCAGTAAAAGCAGTGCTTTAAGGGAAATGTACAGATAAAGTGTATGTATTAGTGGAAAAGATCTAAAATCAATAATCTAAACTCTCACCTTAGGAAAAGAGAGAAAGGAGCAATTTAAACCTGAAGAAAGCAGGAAAGAATCCTAGAAATGGAAGTAGAAATGAATGAAACTGAAAACGGGACCATAACAGGAAAAAATCAAGGAAATTAAAAGCACGACCTGGAAAAAACCAATATAATTAATAAATGAGAACAGAGAAGACAGGCATTACAAAACAAATAAAAACGCGACCATCACAACGGGTCCCATGGACACTGAGAAGAGTAAAGAAGTATTATGCACAACTCAGTGCTCACAAAGTTGGTAACTTAGATGAACTGGACCAATTTCTTAAAAGATACAATCTAATAAAAATCATAAAATGCAAAATGACATTAATGAGCCTGTAATAAAGATATTGAATCAACAAATAACAACTTTGCCAAAAATGAAGTGCCAGGCCCAAAATTGATTTCATGACATTGGCATGACCTCATGGACGAGGTAAAGAGTCTCTCTCATTTTGGTGTCAAGGGCTATGTTAAAAGAGGCAAGGGTAAAATCTACACTGCGCAGGACTGAGAATATCTTGTAGATAACAGAGGAGAATGTGAGCACTGAGGTACTAGCTATGCGAGGAGGATGGTGCGCTAAGAACCATTCGAATCCTGCCTAGGCTTCTGCTGCGGTAGCCTTCAGAAGCTAAGCAGATGGGCAACCCCAAATCCTACTAGAGGACGTATTAGGCATGGACACAGCATCCAGTAACTTGTCACCAGCGTAACTGTGGAAGAACCTCATCCTCAGCCAAGAGATACACTGCAATTGCCAGTTCTTGTATTTGCACCCTTTCCCTGTATTGTCTTCTAAACATCTTCCCGTAAATAGCCAGCCCTTCCCATCCTGGGTTGCCCTGGCTGTGACATGTCAGGTACACCACCTTCTTGTCACAGTGCTTACACAACAGACAACTTAAAGGAGGCACCACACAGCACAGCTTATTTCTTAAGCACCGTGGAATACAGACAAGCAATTTATACATCTAGAGCAAGTTCATGCCCTTCTCGTGACTGTGTCACAACCACTCATCTTATCACACACAAGTACCTCCAGTTTTCCCCTCCACCTATCTCTAACACTCCTAAGACATTCACTTAAATGTTTTTGAAATGCTAAAATAAAATAACCCTGTGAGTGCTCCCATAAAGGGCACTGAAACAGTACTTGGATCATGTACTTAGCAAGGGTTTTCAGAAGATGCAAATGTGCTCTGTGTATGTGTAGTTTTCCCTTATAAGGGAAAAAACCTAAAGGCATAACATTAAAATATAAATTACTGACAACAAGCTTTTGGAAGCAAGACAGATGGATTATATATGTTAATTAAAACTATCTAAGAATATTGCATTCTGATCATCTAACTTAATCCAACAACAGAACAAACTGTCTTAAGGAAGAATGAATAATGTCCTCTCATATTATCTTCGATTATCAACTGTGTCAACTCTACTTTTGTCAAGAACTACAAAGTAAGAACTACAAAGTTAAAGTTTTAAGCAAAATTCTACCAAACAATATTCTTTGCAGTCTTTGCTATTCAATGTATTTTGGATCCAGCTATAGAAAGTCACTCACTCTGTGAGAAGATAGCCCACAGTTTCATTTCTTATTCCTATATCCAGTAGGAAGGATGAAATTTTCCTATAGCTCCCACAAAAATCCTAAGTCTCCCTAACTTGCCTAGGTAGGTCCTATGCACATGACTAAGTCACTGTGACCAGAGTACCGGTCTTCTGACTGAGTTTGGTTACATTTTCCATCTGAGACTAAGAATCCCCAGGGATCCAAAGGGCTATTACTGGAAAATGGCTGATGGGATGTTGAGGGGAAGAAGTAACAAATGTCCTCACTGAGAAGAAGGAAACCAGTAATTTAGGAAGCCAAATAACATGCTAAAAACCAGACTCCTTCAAAATCTAGATTTGAACTCCGGATTCCTAAATTGAATCCAAAGTTCTACCACTATGCTATTGTAACACACACTCTCAAAGAAGAATCTTAAGATACAAAAAGACCCTTTACTTGCCTTCTAAACTCATCACCAATTAGAACATAAATCAAGGTTACAATATTTGTAGGAAAAGTTTGGGCTATCATGTGCAGGTTAGTAATATAAAATTAACTTCAATATGAATTTAATTTGGCTAATCAAAAATTTTAACCTGTTTTTAGTCTATTTTTACTTCAAAGTTGAAGTGGTCCATTTAGAAAATTTATTTCCACTATGAAAAAAATAAGACTCTTGGGTGGAATTTAAGATTATCTTGTTCTGAGACCAGCAGATGGCATAACAGTAATGATGCTGGACTCCCACATAGCCTACCACAGTTTGCGTCCTGGACCTGGTGGCTTAAAACTCATGCTGGGCAGGTGTGCATGTGTACCCAAATTCCCAAGAGGAGAATGGAGAAGGGATTATGGCATGTCCATCCCCCCGGGGGGTGATTTCTTGCTTTCTCTCCCCCCAGCAAGCACACACTCTCTATAGCAATAATCTCTCTAAAAAAAATTTTTTTTAATTATCTTGTTTCATAGATACAATATCATTTATTCCAAATTTATGTAAATTTTTAGGTCCTTTATTATAAATCATTTCTCGTAGCTTCTTTAGATCTTGCTTTTAGGGAACGTTAAAAAAAAGGAAGAAAGAAAAGGAAAGGGAGGAAAAGTAAGAAAAAAGATAAAAAGTCAACTACTTGCATTTTTTTCTGTATTTTCAGCCAATGAAAGGACAACATAATCTTAATCAGCACAATAAATAACTAGCACAATAGGGACCAGCAGTTAGCGTAACGGCTATGACGCTGGACTCCCATGTAGTCAACCGCGGTTCGAATCCTGGATCTGGTGGCTTAAACTCATGCCGGGCGCGTGTGCGTGCGTGCCCAAGATCCCGAGAGGAGAATGGAGGAGAAGGGATTGCGGCGTGACCATCCTCCCTGGGGGGTGATTTCTCGCTTTCTTTCTCTGTCTCTCTCTTTCAAGTGAGCGCACACACCCTACAGCAAAAACCTCTCCAAAAGCAAATAAATAAATAAATAAAACTAGCACAACACTCATTTAAAAAAAAAAAAAAAATCAGATAAAACAATGGTATTCAGACTTTGGACAGTAGGCAATGATCCTTCTGAGAAGGAAAACTGTGAGCCAGGAAAGCATTTCCAAACCACAAACAGACCAAAACAGAATACTACAGAGGAAAGACCTTCAGATATAAAAACCTCACACTCCAGAGTGGGTTCCTCAAGTCTTAGTGACCAATGCACGAACGTGGAGAAGCACCCAAGGTTAGGGATGGTGTCCCTGAAAGGATGCAGAACAGTTCTGAGCTCACAAGGGCTGGGAACAGTCCAGGTTCCCAACAATCAACAGCCACCAACGTGGGAGAAACTCATAATGAATGAGGCCCCCCACTCGGAGGGGTTCTGCTTCAGCAATGAGAACGAAATGGCCCTCTCCGCGAGCCTGGAACGGAACATACCTGATTCAAAGTAACTTCAATGTGTCACACACAAAACTTCAAATCACTTAAAGGCACAGGAACAAGCCAGCACCCAGCTACGTAAAATTCTCCAAGTCTGGCATCCAGTTGAAAATTACCAGGCACACAAAGAAGCAATCCATAATGAGAAGAAAACTGAGTCAACAGAAACAGACCAAGAGATTACAGATGCTACAATAGCAAACATATTAGTGTAACTAAAGTCACTTTTTTGTCAATCAAAGAAAAGGCTGAGGCAAAGTGAAATAAGCAAAGATAATTTATTCAGGCCAAAGCGAGGATGATCCCGGATAATCACGAGTCTACATTGGTCAAGAGTCTCGACAGCGGTGACCGGATAAACCTCAGGGGAGGCGATGATCTCCGGGTCAGCATGGCAGCTCACACTGCAAGATGGAAAGAGAAACAGCTAGTGCTCAGTGGTGAGGAAGTAACTCTCCCTGGAGGCAGGCCTTGGGTGCCAGCCAGCTCCTAAGCTTCGTCCAGGTGTACTGACGTCTTTCCACTTCGAGCCGTGGGGAGGAGCTGAAGACACCTGTTCTCTGGGGCTGCTGCAGCTTAGTCCTTCCCCGAGTTTGGGGACAGCGAGGAACTCCGGGCGGAGGAACATTCCAGGCTGGCCCCCTCGGCATACTGGGTCTGGTCTCTTGAGCTACCTCCCGGCCCTACTCGGGAAGACTGGGCTCTTTTAATTTTACGGAAGACAGGAGGAGACGCGCTCCGGTTTGCGGGCGATGAAAGCACCCCGGGTGGCACTAACAGAGCAATACTCCAAGAGGCAGCCGACGAGACGACGCCGCAGCAGCAAGTGCCCCAGAGCTCAGGGGCAGCCTCGGGATCGCCGCAAACGCAGCCCGAGCCCGAGCCGGGCGAGCGGCAGAGAAGCCGCTCGAGCAAGGCTGTCGGCGGGCCCGGGCGGCCGAACCACCGCGGGAGCCGCACAGCGCGGGGCTCGAGCCCGTGGCCCTGCCGGGTGCCGACGACAGGGCGGGCGGCCTGGACCACGCTTGCCGGGGTTTCTCGGCCGCCGTCCAACGCCGGGCCACCCGCTTCCCCACGACAAACGCTGCCAGCACGCCCCTCGACGGCGACGCCCCGGCGTCCGCACGCTGGCAGCGTGCGCGGGGCGCCCGGGGAGCATGCGCGCTGGGGGAGCGACCGCCCCGGCGTCCGCGTAGTGTGCGCCGAACGCGGGGCGCGACGGGTCCGAGAGCATGCGCACTGACGGTGCGTGGTCGTTGCCTGGACCGCGGGGCGCGCGGGCCCGAGAGCATGCGCACTGAGGAGTCAGCGCCGCGGCGGTTGGTTGCTGCGGCAACGGCGAGCGCCAGCCGGGCGTCTACGCGCAGAGCGCAGACCGTAGCGGATTTGCGCCGCGGAGAGCCGGGTGGGTTCCCTTCGCGTCTGGGGTTTGCAGACCAGAGTGGAGGCACAAAGGAAAACGAGGGGATGCGAGCGAGGAGGACAGAGCGCCCCTGGCGCGGGCGGCGAGGCGCGCTGGTGCTCGGCGTCGCCGGGAGCAGGACCGTAGCCGCCGTGCGCTGCGGGCTGCGGGTCCCGGCCCGCCCTGGCGGGGAGCGGAGGGCGCTGCCCCAGCCCGGAGTCTGTCGCCGCCGGGCCTCCGGGTGGCCCTGCCCCGCCGCGCGCGCCCAGCCGCACTGCGGGGAGTCACTGAGGACGGGCCTCTGCGGAAGGTGACCTAGGACGTGGGACGCAGCCCTCTAACAGCCCATGCTAACTCTGTGTGCTCGAGTGCTCTGCGCCTTCGTGAGTGCACGCTCATCTGGGACGTGCAGAAACCAGTTCAGAGTTAGGCAGTGCGTGACTGCGCCGAACTGTGTTTTTAAATCGGCAAGTTTGTGTTTGCGTATGTTTAGTGTGTTTATTAGCATATGGTCACTTAGACAAATTGGTAGCTAATTAATTTGGCACTACAATGGGTTTTTGGTTTTTGTTTTCTAAGTCTTAATTTTTAACTCGTTTTTAGTACTGGCGTTTACAAAGAAAGAATGTGTTCCTGTTTACTTTGTAACTGGTGGAGGGGTAACTTTCTAACCCTGCTATTGTCGCATACTAACTGGATTTTTTGAAGAAGTCAACAAATCTCTATATATTTTATCAAATTTTATAAAATGGAGTTGGACTAGATTTTTAAAAAGAGTTTCCAGTATCTTTTATTATTTTTTTTTTTAGAGATTTTTGCTGTAGGGTGCTTGCACTAGTGGGAGAGATAGAAATAGAAAGCAAGAAATAGCTCTCCCCACCTCCTTGGAAGGCTAGCCACATCTTCCCCTCCACTCTTCTCTTGGGATTTTGGGCACGCATGCACACTTGCCCAGTGTGAGTTTCAAGCCACTAGGTCTGGAACTCGAATTGCAGCAGGCCATGTGGGAGTCCAGTGACGTAACCACTATGCCATCGACTGGCCCCAAGTTTCCAACATTTTTAAATTCAAAATTTTTATATTCTAAAATGTAGTGATACCATATAACTCTTGTAGAGCCTTTTGGGGGGACAGTTTCTAAGCTCTTTTTTTTTTTTTTTTTTTTTTTTTGAGAAGTTTTCGCTATAGGGCGCGTGCGCTCGCCAGACAGACAGAGAGAGACATAGAGACAGAAAGTGAGAAATCACCCCCCGGGGGGATGGCCACGCCGCAATCCCTTCTCCTCCATTCTCCTCTCGGGATCTTGGGCGCACACGCGCCCGGCGTGAGATTTAAGCCACCGGGGTCTGGGACACGAACTGCGGTCGACTACGTGGGAGTCCAGTGACATAGCCATTACGCTAACTGCTGGTTCCCTAAGCTCTTATCTTGATGTAGTCACAGTGGCTTATAGTGTAGAAATGAGATGAAATTATAGACTGTAGACAGCTAGAGGTGATAATTAAACCATTTTTAGTGTGCTTTAAACTATCTTCTGCCAGGTGTAGACATCTGAAGGAAAATTCCAACAGTAATCTCTCACTATTTTAAATACATTCTACCATTTTTCCAACCTACATTGTCTTGATAGAGTATTGGGTGGAAACTTCTGTGCATCTCTTGACGCCAAAACTGAAAAGGAACGAAGAAGAGGTAGCAGGAAAGACAGTCATCTCAGCCTCCAGAGGACTCAGCAGCTTACAGTCTTTTATTCCCGAGGCCTGGGTATCTTGTAGCTTGCCACGGCGCTTACTTTTTTCCTTCTACATTCACTCCTGACTGTATCCTACTGAACTAATTTCACATGGGCATTAAAGATATTCCTATGTGGGTTCCCACAAATATATTTTGGGTTAATTCCTTTTGATTCTTAAAGTTAGGCCCTTTCAGCCCGTGGCGTAGTGGGTAAGGTGGCTGGACCTCACATGGACAGCTGCCCGGTCTCAATCCTGGACCTCCTGGATTGAGAAACACTGGGCACATGTGCCTGTGAGCCCACGATGCTGAAAGGAGAGAGGAACGGAGGGCACTGCCCCGTGACCTTTCCCCACGGGAGGTGCTGCTTCTCTCTGGAGAGCATACGTGCACCTTCTGGCAAAATTCAAGGAAAAAAAAGTAGGCCCTTAATAGTATTTCTACTTCTGTTTCCCTATTTCAGTACATTGTCAACTCTTGTCTTCATAAAATACACCCTTGTCCAAAAACTAAAAGGGCCAATTCCAGAGTTGTCAATGGCTTTGAAGGGAATCAGAACAAGAAAGCTATTATCTCCTGTGAAAAGATCCCTTTGAGATACTTGACAAAGTGCATGTTCTTCAAATCCTAGTTTAAACGTTTCATCTTTTTTTTTTCCTTTGTGAAAGAGAAAATAGGCCTTGCCACGTTGTGACCCTGCAACACGGAGGGTCTGTGCCCGGGGACCAAACCCAGGCCTCCAGCCTCCCACGCCGTGGCACTGTGCACCGCTGTGGTTGAGCCTGAGTGCTAGATCTATAGGAGCTTGTCCACGTGTTAGTCCAATCGTTTAGTCTCCGACTTTAGTGGAAATCTGCATTTACATACAATGTATTATTTAGCGATGGATTGTTCCCACTCGTGTTCTCCCCAGCTCTGGTGAACCACTTGAGCAGAGGGATGAATCAAGTCAGAAGTGATTCAGACTCCTCCCCTCCCTCCAGAGTAAGAACGTGTTACTTAGTGCCGAACTGTAGGCATTATCGATTAGATTCTTAATACATATTTTTCTGATAACTTCAAAAAAATTTTGTACAGTCTAACTCTGATTTTCCTTTGACAGTGCTTTTACAGTGGAATGAAAAGAATGTGATATGATGTGATAAGATTTACTATACTTAAGCAACAACTTTTCCCGATTCAGCATGTTAAAATATAAGGTACATCATCTTTTTTAAAATCAAATACATCCTTTAACTCATGAAATATATTTGAATTCAACCATCTTTTTATTTTTTGGAGAGAGATTTGTTATAGGGTGCACAGAAAGTGAGAAGTCACTCCCCGGGGGGACGGCCAGGCCACACTGGCCATCCTTTTCTCCTCTATTCTCCCGGGATCTGGGGCATGCACACACACACGGCTAGCATGAGTTTTAAGCTTCTGTGTCCAGGTCTCGAAAAACAGTCGACTACGTGGGAGTCCAGCAATGTCACCATTACTCCATCTGCTGGTCCCTTCAGCCATCGTTTGAGAGTATAAAAATAGTTCACAAACTGTGCTTCAGCTAGGGATTGCCAGCAGCAGTGGGAGATGCCAGGGGTAGGGTCGGAGAGGTACTCACCCCAGCCATCTCTCAGCCATGTGGTCATCTTTAAGATCTTTATGCAGGAAATGCATTCCGTTTACACCAAAAAAAGCAGGTGGTTGAGCTGGCCCTGTGGCCCAAGGCTCAGGGAGCTGATCCCACATGGTCAACTGCAATGCAAGTCCTGACCCCAGGGGCTTCAGAAACTTGTCTGCATGTGTGCCCCAAATCCGAAAAGGATGGAAGAACAGGGACTGCAGCAAGACCACGCCCCATTAGTGTGTGGGAGGGATTCTCCCTCCCCCTCTCTGTCTCGGCTGAGTACACACAACCTCTGGCAATAATTTTTTTTTTTAATTAAGTGCTTAAATGCAGGATTCTCTAGTACTTGCCTGGAGTCTAATTTAATTACAGTGAAACAGCACAGGTTTGTTTAGGCATGTGCAGTTAATAGGCCATAATGAATTTATTCATATTATAATTAAGGCCTTAGTACTCACGTGAAAAGCTCTTCTCATGCTGCTGCCACAGATGAAGCCATGGGTCTGCCCAGACCTGGGCAGTGATGGCCAAGCTTCTTTACTGCTCGGTTCACAGAGTGTGCCATCGAGGTTGAGTTCTGAACGATACTTTCCACAACGTTCCTATAAATGAAGACTTTTTCCCCTTCTTTTTAGGGTCACTCATCTAAAAAAGATACCTTAGCTGTTACAGCAGCTGCTTTCCAAGATCACATCTTACACGATCTCCAGCTTCGAAATCTTTCAATAGCAGGTCATTGTAAGGCACAAGTACAAAAGAAAGAGAGCAAGCCCAGACCTCTAAAAAGAGAGAGCAAAGCAGCGATAGGTACTGGACGTAAAGAGGCTCCACAGGGCCCCAGGGTGGGAGATCCAGAGAGAGAATACGTTCTCGACCCAGGACCACAGCCACTGACTTTAGGTAAGCTAACCTGGTCACTCATATTTTGGCTTCCTAGAAAAAAATCAGTCTATTTAGGTTAATAGTATGATTTTTATAGTATAGAAATAATAGGTTTTAATTTGTAGTCATACAGATAGGTTTGTATGTACTGAGTTTAAGAATGGTGGGGGATAATTTGAGCAAAATAAAGACAGGTATGATAAGTGGAATACAAATAAGTAAAAAGAATAAGAGAAATAATCATTAATCCACACCAACAGGGATAAATAACTGAATTATGGAAAAGAAAATGTTTTGTTGTGTTTTGTCTTGAGAGCTTTTTTGCTATAGTGTACATGTACTCACCAGAGAGACAAAGTGAGAAATCACCTCTGGTGGCCACACCGCAATCCCTTCTCCTCCGGTCTCCTTTTAGGGTCTTGGGCACACGCAAATGTTCCTGGCATGAGTTTTAAGCTGCCAGGTCTGGGACTCAAACTGCCGTTGACTATGTGGGAGTTCAGTGACGTAACCGCTACGCCATCTGCTGGTCCCAGAAGAAACTCTTACAGTAGGATGACAGCTAACAACTATGGTAGATGGGGTCAGAGAAACTGCTCGTTTAACAAACTTGACAGCAATGATCCAGGAGACACGGAGACCAGTGGGGAAACATGCGGTGACGTGACATTTTCACAGCCTCAGTACCTCCCTGTGGAGGCAGACACCGCGGTGCAGGGCTGCAGGGCTGCACCTCAGCCACGCCATCCAAGCTGCTTCTTTCAGCAGGACCGACTCGTGCCTCCTGCTAAAGGGACAACAGCACTTCTGTGCCATTCTGGCCAAAAGCGTGTGTCCGAGTTCACTCATGAGGAGACTCGGCCAGTCTGCGCAGCTCTGGCCAGTGTGCTCCAGAGTCTACTCGTGACAAGCAAAGCCCTAGGGACTGTCTCAGAGAGAGGAGACGAGGGACCTGACGGGCTCAGAAAAACGCACATCAGTGAGAGAGAGAGCAGAATGTGAGTAAGGCATAGAGACTAAGGACATCAGCATTAATTTTCTGGTTTTGATAGTTACACTAAAGTAAAATGTTAACTCTTGGGTTTGAAGGCATGTGAGAATTTCTTATAGTTTTTTTTTAAAGAAATTATTTAATTTTATTTATTGCTATCATTATTATTACTTTAAATTTGTTATAGGGCATGTATGCTCACCAGAGAGAGAGGGGGGAGGGGTTGTGAGAAAGCCCGTCGCCAGGCCTGGGACTAGAACCACGGTCAACCACGTGGGAGTCCAGCAGCCTATCCACCCTGCCACCTGCTCGCCCCTCTTTATACACTTTTAAACAAACTTTTGTAAGGCAGAAGCTATTTTAAACTGAAAAGCTAGACATAAAGGAGATGTTTTCTTCAGTAGATGATAGTGAGCATGGAAAATAGGCTTGGCTGGAGAAGAGTCCTCGGGAGGGAGGGTGGGAACAAGAGGCCCTGGGAGGCCTGCGGGTCAGAGTCACCCACGAGGCAGAGGGGAGCCTGAGCCCCAGCGGTGCCTGCTGGGAACTCTGTATTATTTTCCCCTGAGTGTGTGCTAACAGTGCTAGCTGTCTTCTAGAAAATGACATGACTCAAGAGCATGCTGGGGCTTGGAATAACCTTACACAGTAACTGAATGGCCGTCTAAGGTTGTGTAAAGACCATGTAAAACTTCATCATAGTCCATCTTAAAATTCTGAGAGTAAAGATTTAAATTAGACATCAGGAAGAACTTCCCAATTTGGAAACTAGGGTTATAAAGAAGAAGAAATGAGGACTTTGACCACCGAGGACCCCCTGCCCCGGCTTCACCCTCCTGGTCCCCAGTCTAGCCAGGAGGCCGGTTAGAGTCCCCTGCTTATTCTCTGTCTCTTTCCATTTCGCTCTCTGCTTGTAATGTTTTGTTTGTCATTTTTAAACTTAGCTCTCTACTGCGCTTTTGTCTTTCTAATTTTTCCCTTCCCTCCACCCCATGTTCAGCAGCCATCAGCAGCCACCTATACTTGAGTTCCAAGTGGCCCCTTCATGCAACACACCATGCTGATTTCATTTTTTGACAAAAAACAAATTTTCTTATTGTGTTTGTCTTATCTCTAATTTGGATTTTTCTTTTCTTTTTTTTTGAGAGGTTTTTGCCATACAGTGCGTGCGCTCGCCAGAAAGACAGAGACAGGGAGACAGAAAGCAAGAAATCACCTCCCAGGGGGGATGGCCATACCACAGTCCTTTCTACTTTATTGTCCTCTCGGGATCTTGGGCACACACGCACACGCACTGGCATAAGTTTAAGCCATCGGGTCCGGGACTCAAACCACAATCGACTACATGGGGGTCCAGCGACATAGCTATTACGCCAACTACTGGTCCTGGTTTTTTCTATTCCTTTTTCTTTTCTTTTTACCTTTCTCACTTTTCTGCTCAGTCTCCTATACACTGATTTTCTAGACAGGTCTAGGTGCTCAGTAGCCAAATATCTGAAAACTTTCAGGGTCAGATTAATCTTCAATTTTCATTCAATCAGTTGTACAAAGGGAGAGAAATGGTACTGTTTACAGACTGCAGGTCACTTCTTTCTGCATTCCTCTGATTGCTCAGATTTAACTGCAAAAAATAGGAAAAAACGTATAATCCACAGATGACCAGAAACCACCACAGAGGCACAAGAAATATGAGAAACCAAGAAAATATCTCTCCTCTAATGGAAAAGAATAACTCCTCTTCCTCCACAAAGAATACAAGGGAACTCCTGGAAGTGTCAGATAAAGAATTTAAATTATTCAGAGTGACAAAGGTGACAGAGATGCAAGAGAATAGAGACAGTGAACTCCAGAAGATGCAGGAGAAAAGAGACACCAAGTTCCAGAAGGTGAGGAAGTTCTTGCATGATCTGAAAGAGGAGATACACATGAAAAAGAAACAGAATTGTTAGAGATGAAGGCTGCATTACAGGAAATCAAAACTTCCTTTGAAAATTTCAAAAGCATGGGACCAGCAATTGGCATAATGGCTATGTCTCTGGACTCCCATGTAGTCGACCACAGTTCAAGTCCCAGGCCTGGCGGCTTAAACTCACGCCCGGCATGTGTGCATGCATGCTCAAGATCTTGAGAGGAGAATGGAAGAGAAGGGATTGCAGCGTGGCCATCCCCCTTGGGAGGTGATTTCTCTCTTTCTGTCTCCCTGTCTCTGTCTGGTGAGCACACACGCCCTACAGGGGGGAAAAAAAAAAAAAAAACTTCCCAAGAAAAAAAAATTCAAAAGCAGACTAGATCATGCAGACGATCGAATCTCAGATGTAGAAGATAGAACCTCTGACCTAGAAAAATTCACCAAAAAGACAGGAAATAACCCAAAATATGAGAATAACATTCAAGTAATACTAGATACCATTAATCACCCAAACATCTAGATCATCGGTATCCCAGAAGGTGAAGAGACTAATAAGTGTATTGATAATTTATTCTGTGAAGTGCCAGAAGAAAACTTTGCAAACTTAGGCACTCAAACATCCAGACCCAAGAAATACAAAGGACCCCACATAGAATCTACCCAACAAGATCTTCCCCGAGGCACATCACAGCCAGATTGACCAAAACCACAGACAGAGATAAGATACTGAAATTGGCAAGAGAGAAACGTCAAGTTACTTTCTAAGGGTATCCCATCAGGCTAACGTCGGACCTCTCACCAGAAACATTGCAATCAAGGAAAGAATGGGGAAATATATTCACAGTGTTAAATGAAAAACAATTTCAACCACGAATACTATACCCGGCAAGATTATCTTTCATATGGGAAAAAAAGACGAAAACATTCTCAGATAAACAAAACGAAAGAATTTACCGACACCAGACCAGATCTCCAAGAAGTGCTGAAGGGAGTGAGTGCCGTACCAGGAAAACTAAAGTCAGACACACAGAAACAAGAGCACAAGAAACAACCAGGAGAATGGCCAGCCTGACGGTAGGGACGAGTCCAGAGCTGAGTGTTAACTTCCAGAGTTTACATGGAAAGATCAGACCGCAGTGACACTGCAGATTCAACAGAAGAGAGATTAATGAGTCCGAACTAGTGAAACAATTTTTTTTTTTTTTGGAGAGGTTTTTGCTATAGGGCGTGTGCGTTCACCAGAGACAAAGAGACAGAAAGCGAGAAGTCACCCCCCAGGGGGGATGGCCACACCACAATCCCTTCTCCTCCGTTCTCCTCTTGGGATCTTGGGCACACATGCACACATGCCCGGCGTGAGTTTAAGCCACCGGGTCCGGGACACGAACCGCGGTCGACTACATGGGAGTCCAGCGACATAGCCATTACGCTAATTGCCGGTCCCCGAAACAGAATGTTTTTTATTTTAGACTAAAGCATCACTGATTTTCTTCGATGTTTTGGTTTCCATATTTAAGGATTTTTGTCTTCTCTTGAACTGTTGATAGGTTCATCTACCTACTATTTGAACTGAATCCTAACCTTTTTCCTGGCTTAAGTTTTAATTTTAAGCAAATTTTTCTTAAAATTTTTTTACTTTGATCTATTAAAACTAAAACTTTTTTGAAATTAAAAAATGCATTAAAAAATACCTATTAATACCTATTTGATGACTGCAGTAAGCTATACAGCCCCAGCTAGGTGCTACTTTATAGTATGTTCATTTTACTCACAGGTTTACACCTAAAGTCAGACAGGCATTCATAAACTGGTATATATCAGCTGTGATTGCTATTGAAAGGCTTTAAATTAAGATATTTAGTGAATCAATAAAATGTGAAAAAAAAACGATATGGAAAACAACTGTACATACCAGAGACAGTGTGGGAGAGGGGTGGTTAGTTCGCAGAGGGGAGAGGTAGGGAATCAAGGGGATAAATAAAGCAAAATATGTAAGAAGCAAGAAATAGAAAATGATTTTTTTGATGATAACATATGGTAATATCCTTGATTGAGCCAATATACAATGTATACTGGCTGGAAAATCTCATTTCGTATACTATATTGATGTACAGTAAATGACTGTAAATAAATAGATAAAATAAATTTTAAAAAGCAGCAGCAATGAATCATTTTAGGACAGCTTTATGGAAAATATCACACATACCAACCAGTTACTAGTGGGATGAACCACATGTTCTAAACCGTTATCTGTACCCAATGTCCCACTTGAATTTTGTCTTTTCCTGATGATTTACCAAAGTTCTCTGTGTGTTTATATTAATCTCATGCTGACTTGACCACTGAAAATATCTTTTCACCTCTTTTAACTCTCTTGTTCTATATTGAATAAAATTTCCATTTTGACTAATGTTGAATCCATTAATTTCTCACTTTATTGTTTGTGTTTTGGGAGATTTAAGAAATCCCTAGTCTGGGACCAGCAGTTGGCGTAATGGCTATGTCGCCGGACTCTAGTTGACCGCAATCCGGGTCCTGGACCCAGTGGCTTAAACTCAGGCCAGGTGTGTGTGCGCACTGTGCCCAAGATCCTGAGAGGAGAATGGAGGAGAAAGGCTGGTGTTCTGGGGACCCCCGTCCGTGTGGGTTGGCCTGACGTTTCTCTCGTGGCTGGGCCGGGTTCTGGGCTTCCTGGGTGGGAGTCAGCTGGGGAGCTGGGTGTTCTCAGGTCTCTGCCTACTCACCCAGCTGCACCAACGCAGACTCGCAGCCCAGGATCCATCTCGGCCGCTGGCTGTTTTCAGTGGGTCCTCCCCCTCCCTCTCGAGTACCTCCTGCCCTTCTGCCTCAGGGTGCCAGCCAAGGTTCGCGTGTCCCTTCTCCCGGAGAGCAGGGCTGAAATCCAAGGCCTGGCCCTGGGCCGACTGCTGCCTGGGCATGGCTGTGGTGGTCAGGGCCAGCAATGCCACCCGCTGTGCACGTCCGCCCCAGGCCCCAGTGCCTTCCTAAGTAGGGTAGGCCTGGGTCTGCTCAGGGCCCGAGGACGCTGCGGTGCAAGTGCCCACACTGTGAGCTCTGAGCAGGCCCTGGCAGCCCAGCTGGTGGAGACAGGCGGGCGGGCCACGCCGGGGCTGGAGCGTGGCCTCTACAGCCGTGCTGCCCCTCAGCTTCTCGGCAGGTTGTGTGCCCCTTCCCAGACTGCTGTGCTCACGAATCTCCCTCTGGAAAACCGTCCCCGCTCCTTCACCCTCGGGTGGCACCTGAGGCAGTGGGTGTCAACACGCAGGTTTCTACCAACATTGTCCCTGAGAGTGTGGCCGGTACCTTTTCAGAGTGAGTTATTCTCACTGGAATAGAGTTCCTTGCTTGGTCCAGAGAAACGTGTGGTAGTACTCAAATATTGTCAGGTTCAAAAGCTATCCCAGCAGTAATTAGGCATCAGAAGGGCTGTTTAGTGAGGGGGTGCATGTTGGTGTAAAGCTAGCTGCTGGTGAAAGCGGGGTAACCAGAGGAAGGTGTGCTGACCACTGAGCGTTCAACTAGGAGAGAAAGTGAGGGCCTTCGGTGGCATATGTGGGAATCAGTATTCCCTCTGTTTTCTTCTTTAAAATTGGATACCAATCCTGCTTGTATGATTATTATGAAGTAATTAGGCATCAGAAATGGTAAGTGAAAACATTGAGACCAGCAGATGGAGTAATGGTTACATTGCTGGATTCACACATAGTCGACTGCATTTCAAGTCCCAGACCCGGCGGCTTACAACACGCTGGGCACGTTCGCGTGCGTGCCCAAAATCCTGAGAGGAGAATGGAGAAGGAAGTGCAGGGTGATTTCTTGTTTTCTGTTTCTCTCTGGTGAGTGCACGCACTCTATAGCAAAAAAAAAAACAAAAACAAAAACAAACAAACAAAAAAAACTGACAAAAAAGAAAACAGACTCCGTTACCACTGGTCTAAGCACACGTAGAAAACAGTATTCTAGAGACGGTGGAGCGCCATGCGGGGTGGGGTACCACTGCACCACTCTGCTGTGTGGGGCAAATAATGCTGTTAAGTGGCCAGCCCGCAGGCTCAGGCCCACACTGATTCGTGCTCCTCGTCTCGTCTTAGCACAGAGGCTGGGCCTCTTCGAGCCTCCGCCTGCGCCCCTGTCATCAGACGAGTGGGAGAAAGTGAAGCAGAGGTCCGTCCTGCAGGGGGACTCCGCGCAGCCGTGCCCGATATGCAGAGAAGACTTCGCACTTCACCCTCAGGTCCCTGGAGGACAAGCCTGAGCGGCCTGTCTCGGTGCCACCCCTGCAGCTTCAGATACTTGGGCGTTCTCTATCCCTAGTTTAAGTGTGTGTGTGAAGAGAGCAGCAGCCTCAGTAAACAGGTGTCTGTGTTCCAGTGAGTGTGCACCGTCCTGGCCGAGCAGCTAGGACGCCCTCCTAACAGGTGGGGGCGCACGGGAGGCATCTGCAGAGAGGGTGGCTGTCAGAGGACTGTCGAACTCCTCTTGTGCGTTGAGCCGTGACACAAATGCTTACATAGCTCCAAAGAACTTGTGGGAGCATCTTTAAAAGTACTGAGAGCGTTTAGTTTTTATTCAGGAAACTTGACCATAGTAACTACGTAGTATCCTGGACTTACAGATGACAAATCCATCTAGCGCATAGGTTTCTGTACACGTTTCATCTAACCAAAGTGTCATCTCCAGGAAGTTGGACACATTGGTGTGCTCCTTCCCTCCCCCCAGGAGGTGCATGCTCTCCAGAGGGAGACGGGGGGGGGGGGGCGTTCACCCTCCAGGCAGTGCTCACCTGCACCCCCTCCGCCACCTCTCCATCCTGGTGGGATTTGGGGCACACACGTCTGGCTGTCACCCACCAAGGCGTGGAGCCAGTCTGTTCAGAGTTTGCTGAATGGCCGGAACGTACATGTGCTCACCAGATGGAGGGTGGGAAGGCGGGGGACGGGGGGAGACGCCCCAGTGAGGTATGGTCATGCGGGGGCGGGGGGAAGACGCCCAAGTGAGGTGCAATCACATGGGGGGGAGACGCCCCAGTGAGGTGCAGTCACATGGCGGGGGGAGACGCCCCAGTGAGGTGCAATCACGTGGGGGGGAGACGCCCCAGTGAGGTGCAATCACGTCGGGGGGAGACACCCCAGTGAGGTGCAATCACGTGGGGGGGGAGACGCCCTAGTGAGGTGCAATCACGTGGGGGGGGAGACGCCCCAGTGAGGTGCAGTCACATGGGGGGGAGACGCCCCAATGAGGTGCAGTCACGTGGGGGGGGAGACGCCCCAGTGAGGTGCAATCACGTGGGGGGGGAGACGCCCCAGTGAGGTGCAATCACGTGGGGGGGAGACGCCCCAGTGAGGTGCAATCACGTGGGGGGGAGACGCCCCAGTGAGGTGCAATCACGTGGGGGGGAGACGCCCCAGTGAGGTGCAGTCACGTGGGGGGAGACGCCCCAGTGAGGTGCAATCACGTGGGAGGGGAGACGCCCCAGTGAGGTGCAATCACGTGGGGGGGGAGACGCCCCAGTGAGGTGCAGTCACGTGGGGGGAGACGCCCCAGTGAGGTGCAATCACGTGGGAGGGGAGACGCCCCAGTGAGGTGCAGTCATGCTACAGTCCCTTTTCCGTTTCTCTGTCCTGCTGGGATGGGAAGCGCCAGCGCACACGTGTCTGTGTTTTTTGAGCCTCCAGGGCTGGGGCTTCGACCACAGTCGGCCATGTGGGATCGGCCCCTCCACACCTGACCGAGGGCGCCATGCCTCGTGGGGTGCAGGACTGCACCCTCCTAGCAGGCTCTCAGGGCCCGGGTGAGGGGGACGGCACGGCTAGTCCACGGCAAGCCTGGAACTCAGGCCCAGGGAACCGGCGACTCACTCCCCTGGCACACCAGCTCTCAGATGTCCTTTGATTCAGTAGTTTCATCCTCCAGTGCGGTTGCCGTCGTTAAACCTTTATCCTTTACTAACTTGAACTCACCTTTGACCATGCTTACTAGACTCGCATTCTGGCGGCTCTAAGCATACCCATGTGAGAGCTGGGACTCTGGGTGGAATCTGGTTCGGAGAGCACAGAACTAACGAGCTGGGTAGCCTCGTGCTTCAGGGGAGGGAGGCTAAGCCCGAGGGGGCTCCTGGCCTCCGAAGCCTGCTTCCCGATGAAGCTGTGACATACAGCTGGTCACAGGACGGTGCGCGCTTCAAGTCGCGTGTCTGCTGAGCGGGGTCAGGGTGCATCCTACCCAACATTTCTTTGATCTATTTTTCATAAATTTCTCACTAAATTTTATGATTTTGTTTGGTTGTAGATGTACACAGTATTCTGTTTATTTTGTATTTCTAGAGTTTCCATTTTTAGATTCTCTCTTAGCTATAAAACAATAGCTGGCATTTTCCCGGCACTTAACCATTTCAGACAGCCTTCAGTTAAGCTCATACTCTGAAGAAAGTGTTAAACCCACTTAGCAGATGAGAAAATAAATCAGCAACTCAGGTGATTCACAGGAGGCCAACTCAGAAAGTGTGGTTGAGTCCAGCTGGGATTTAATCCTAACTTCTAGAACATTTCTAGTACCTACCGCCCTGTGATCGTTGACTTTTGCTACCTCAGAGAACGCTGGACAGTAACAAATACCCACAGACATTTAAAAGTACCGGCTTGTTGGGAAAGTCACGAGGCATTTTGCATAGAAAAACCTGTCACGGCTTTCCTGACAGCCTGCGATATTACACACAGCTGTGTGATGCTGTTCAACACAGGCCATCACATCCTTATAAAGACCATTCCACGAAGAGTGAATGAATATGGCTAGCCCTGTAGCCTACTGGTTAAGGGAGCCAGAGTCCACATAGCTGACCAAGGTTCAAATCCCAGCCCCAGTGGAGGGTGTTTCCTCTCTCTCTCTCTCTCTCTCTCTCCCTCTCTCTCTCTCTCTCTCTCTCTGGTAAGCACGCATACACACTGGCAATTTTTAAAAAAAACGATTAAGTATGTAAAAGATTGCTGTTAGATTAAATGGGAAGAGTAACAAGGGCTCAATATGACTGAGTTTACCAGTTTAGCCTTATCATAGACAGCAGTAACTTTTAAGAACAAGTTTTAAAATTTTCGGAATTCTATTTATTCCCAGTATAGATGAAGACAGGTAGGATGGTCGCTTTAAAAGCCAGCTCTCCCCGAGTCAGATGGCCTAGCACTGGAGACTAAGCTCCCCGCAGGAGGGTACCCCTGGGGACCACGCCTCTGCCCACACCACTCGTCTTCACCCAGCTCCTCTTCATTTCTTCTCGTGGGGACTAGAAGCCCCAGTCACTGAAGCGTCTGTGTGTGCCCCACTACACACATAGACACGCACATGCACACATTCACATGGAGTCACACACATGTATGCCTGCAGACACAGGTGCATGCGTGGTGGCCCCACGTCCCCGCTGTGCCCCCCTCTGCTGGCTCTAAGCTCCTGGCCGTCGCAGCCCGGACAGCACTGTCTGGTGGGCCGTCTGAGCCATAGAAAGGACTTGGAAAAGTTATTCCTCGGTCTCCATAATTCCATTTCGTTTTAAGACTTTCAGAAATGTAACTCAATAAAGCTGTAATTTTTTTAAAAATTAGGCGAGTGGGCCAGCCAGTGGTGTGGTGGTTAAGGCAGCTGGATCCCACATAGCCAGCTCTACGGTTCGAGTCCCAGACCCAGTGGCTTGAAAAACACGCCAGGCATGTGTGCGTGTGTGTCCAAAAGCTCAGGAGGAGAATGGAGAGAGGGTCACAGTATGGCCGTCCCCCAAGGGTGCTTTCTCACCTCCCATCTCTCCAGTGACCACATAAGCCCTACAGCAAATTTTTCAAGAATAAAGATTTAGGTGGGTAATTTAGCTGAATAAAGCCCTAAAGAAAGGTGCTTTCTCGGCCTCTGTGTGCGCCTCCTCCCAGCAGCCGTCCCCAAGCGCCCAGCCCTCCAGGGGTGACTCCTAGAGTCCGGGAATTCTGTGCTCCTGTAATGGCTTGGCTGTTCCACACGCACTCGTTTCGATAGCTCCATCCTGTCCTCGTGTGTCTGTGTGCCGTGTCAGGCCGTCAGGGACTCCTGTTGGGATTATGTACTTGTACTCTGCGAAACATAAACACCGAGCAGTACAAGGATCAAAGTTCTCCACTTGCTTTTAACTTTTCAGACGATAATCCAGCCTGCCTTGTAAGCATTCCGAATTTTTCTTGTAATTAATGTGCTGACTCTGGTCTCTCTCACCGACTTCAGCCGTCTCTGTTTCCCACGGACAGGTGCTGCTGTCTTGCTCCCACGTGTTCCACAGAGTAAGTGCCTGTCGGGCCCGTGGCCGCTGCAGCTCCTACACGGTTTAAGCTATTGAAAAGAACCACCGATTTCTCCAAAGTCGCCATTTATAGACGGAAATAGGACTGTGGGCTGCGAGATAATCCACCCTGTTTTAAAAATCACAACTTTTACATGACAGAAGACCCACGAACGTGTGTGTGACACCAACCAAGTGAGGGCCACCAGGTCCGCTCACTGTGCGGAGTCTGCTACGTGGCTGGTTCCCGCGAGTGTCTGGTGGCCCTGCACGTATAGTCTTGTAACAAGTCATTTCCGGAGCAGGTTTCATGAGGAAGGTGTTAATATCTGATGGACCCTCATAGCCTGAGTGGGCTGAATGACATCACTCTGTGAGGAAAGAGCACTGTAATTGCACTAGAAGTAACAGCGCTGTTTGTAAGTAATAGCTCGAGCAGTTTTAAGTGAAGTGTTCTCCTTCAGGTATGCCTTCAGGCTTTTGAAAAGTTCACAAATAAAAAGACCTGCCCTCTCTGTAGAAGGAGCCAGTATCAAACCAGAGTGATCCATGACGGGGCCCGGCTATTCAAGACAAAGTGCGCGGCCAGGTACGAGGGGCTCCATCCCGGCAGGACGGTGGCGGGACAGCAGGCGAGACGGCGGGGCGCAGGCGGTGCAGCTCTACCTGGGGAGCCGGCGTTTTCTAAGGGTTTTGCCATAGGGCTGGGTGCTCACGAGGAAGGAGAGACAGACAGTGAGAGGGGAGGTGAGAAGTCACCCCCAAGGGATGCCCATGTCACAGTCCCTTCTCCTCCACTCTCCTCCTGGGATTCTGGGCACACACACACATGCACCTGGTATGTTTCAAGCTGCCAGGTCCAGGACTTGAACCGTAGTTGGCCGCATGGGGGACCAGCACTGTAACCACTACACCACCTGCTGGTCCCAGGAGAGCCAAAGTTAAAGGACGGGGATTCTGTCTGTCTCCTTGGCCAGCGATGTCCCCAGGGCCTTGCACAGCACAGGACTCTTAGACGAGACTGAAGTGCCTGGCTGTGAAAGCCGCACTGGTCAGTGACTCCCGGTGTCTGTGCTGTAGAATCCAAGCCTGCTGGAGAGGACACGTCGTCAGAAGGTGGTACAGACGCCTCAGGAGAGCAGTGCCGCCCGCAGACGCCACGCTGAGGAGGAGGTTCTTTGAGGAAAAGGTAGGTGTAGACCACTCGCTCTCCAGACAGACTGTGTGCAAGTGAGTCATCTGGGGTCAGCAAAGCTAACACGGGACGATTTTGAGGTTTACTTCATTTTTAGGCTTTTAAAAAATGGTTGCCTGGGGTCCAGTAGGTGGCAGTGGATTAAGGTGCTAGACTCCCACATGGCCGACTGTGGTACAGGTCCCGGACACCGCAGCTTGAAACTCATGCCGGGCGTGTGTGCATGCGTGCCCAAGTTCTCCGAGAGGTGAGAGGAGGAGAAGGGACTGCGGGGTGGCCATCTTCCCCACAGGGGGCGATTTCTCGCTTTCCTTCCTATTCTCTCTCTCTCTCCCCGGCAAGCACACATGCCCTAAGGTAAAAACCTCTCAAATAAAAATGAAAATGGTTGTGATGCTGCTAACAGTCTTGTTCTACTTAAATTGGCTTTCCAACCTATAAACTTAGATCTTTCCCAGCTAAATAATAAATTCCATAAAATTAGCCTAGGTTAAATTCAGAGCAACTTTTGTCCATTTCGTACCAATTATTTAAATAAACTAACCTCTTCAGAAGAAAAAAATAATAGAAGTTTACGTTTTCACATACCCCGAGCTGTGAGCCGTGGAGCTGCTCCCGATGCCCGTACTGTGGCGAGGGTAAAACGGAAGAGTACTCTATGTAGTCTCCATAACAACCATTTCATTGAGCACTCCTGGAGTCTTGTGAATCAAAATGAGCTTAAGAAGTAAAGGATTTCTGGGGCCAGCATGTGGCGTGGTGGCTAAGGCACTAGACTCCAACATGGCTAGCCACAGTTTGAGTCCCAGATCTGGCAGCTTGCTTTCTCTCTCCCATCCCCCCTTCTCTCTCTGGTGAATTAAAAGTAATAAATAATAAATCACAATTAAATAATTCTTTAAAAAAGGAAAGCACTTCTGTTTTTACTTTTTTTCCCTCTGATTTGCCAGTGGGCATGTGTGATTGCCAGAGAGCGAGAGAAAGGCGGAAGGAGAAAGCGCCCCCTGTGGGTGTGCTCACAGTACAGGCCCGTCTCCACTGCCCCATCCTGTTCGGATTTGGGCATACGTGCCTTCACTCCCAACGTGTTTTTTTAAGCTGCTGAGTCCAGTGCCTCCGATTTAACAAGAAAATGTATTTGCTTTGCCCCCCAGAGTGGCAGCGTCAAACACAGTACCGACGTGTGCACAGGCAACCTTACCCTACTGTGTGTCCCAAAGACGAAGTGGAGCCGGCAGGCGGAGCGCGTTCGCGTCCGTGGCTTACGATGCCAGCGGCACGTTCCTGGCAGGCAGCGGGCAGCCTGTAGCAGGGCTGTGAGTGCATGCAGCCAGAGCAGGCGGGGTGTGGGGGGGGACCCGAGACGGGGTAGAAGCTGGAGAAGAAAAATGTCACCATGTCCAAGTCTCTCCTAGCCCTTTGAGCATGGATTGCGGAGCAAAGCGTATTTAGGGAAGGGAGACCGAGTTTGTATTTCTACATGAGGCACAATGACTACTGAATCTGTCACTGCATTTTATAAGGGAAAATGCTCCCCATTTTTGATTACGGGGTAGTCATGGAAGAACTTCCCATTTCTCAGTGCTGCCCAGTTCTTTTTCAAACATTCCCATTTTACAAAAGAAAAAGCAGATTGGCTAAAAGTCCCAATTACCTACTGAGTAGAAAGACCCACGCTGCCTGGGGAGTTGGGCTCTGGGCTGCACCCCCAGCGGCCAAGCTGTCCAGTGAGCAGGATCGTGGGGACAGTGCAGCAGCTGCATCTCCATCCAGCCAGGACCTGAACCACGGTCTGCCATGTGGCTTCGGCATTGCAGTGGCACCCTGCCTCCCACACCACGTCTAGACCAAGAAAGACCTTCTTACTAGAATTATGACACACACAATAAAGGAACCAATAGATGAGCACATCACATTTCAAAACTACTGGGTAGGGAGGAAAAGTAACAGTACCCCTGACAAATCAGGACAACGTGTTGCAGCTCAGAGGGTGAGAAGCACATGACCATGACATGATGTGACAGGCAGTTTAAAGCATTACAAGTGTGTGACTGCTGTGAGAAAGATGGTCAACCTCATTTAAAGAAAACTAAAATGTGGGAACCAGCAGTTAGCGTAATGGCTATGTCGCTGGACTCCCACGTGGTCGACCGCGGTTCGCGTCTCGGACCCGGTGGCTTACAACTCACACCGGGCGCGTGTGCGTGCGTGCCCAGGATCCCGAGAGGAGAATGGAGGAGAAGGGATTGCGGGGTGACCATCCCCCCTGGGGGGTGATTTCTCGCTTTCTGTCTCTATGTCTCTCTCTGTCTGTCTGGCGAGCGCACGCGCCCTATAGCGAAAAACCTCTCCAAAAAAAAAAGAAAACTAAAATGAAACAAAAATAAGGACCTGTTACAGCCATTTGGCAAGAATCAGAAAGTCTGAGGCCGTCTCTAGTGCCGATGAAAGGGCCCTTCTTACCCGCCGTCGCCAGGACCAAGAGCCACAGCCCTCTGGCTGACAGCCCTCTGACCCTCCACAAACTCGCCTCTGGGCTGTTGCCAGGGATGTTTGCTGAGATGGCCTAAGGCGCCAGGGAGGCCCACCGGAGGGTTGGCCAGTAGTGATTACAGCCCAGCAAGGCAGAGACCGAAGTAGATGGATTTGAGTATTTCTTTAAGAGAAAATATAGTAAGAATCTTAACAGTAGTTCACTTTGTAGAGAAAGAGAGGAGGAAGATAAGGGAAGGGAGTGAGTTACTTTTCATTTGGACATTTTATACTTTATGATCTTCTAGCCTTTATACACAATTTTTTCTATTTCAACAAAAGTTATTGGTAGGGAAATTTTTTCATTTTTCTGTTTCATGTCCTTTTATGTTAAATTAAAAATATTTCTAATAGAATAGTTTCTAAATACTCATTCCAGCAAGAGCCAAGAAAATGGGGAAAAGCAACAACAAGAAAGAATAATTAAAGTGGAGGGGGGCCAGCAGTTAGCGTAATGGCTATGTCTCTGGACTCCCATGTAGCCGACTGTGGTTCGAGTCCCAGACCCGGTATCTTAAACTCACACCGGGCACATGTGCTTGCGTACCCAAGATCCCGAGAGGAGAATGGAGGAGAAGGGATTGCAGCATGGCCATCCCCTTGGGGGGTGCGTGCCCTATAGCAAAAACCTCTCCAAAAAAAAAGAAGTGGAAAAGCTAAAATCTTGAGATTAAAACAGCAGGAATTACAACAAATATGCATGAGATAAATTTCCCTATTAAACAACAAATTCTTTGGTTACAGTGGAAAAAAATAATCCCTGTAACGCTTGTGAAAGCAGTCCCCTCTCCTGCAGACCCGGGACTGCTGCGCACTGAGGTGTGCCCGTCTCTGCAGTGTCAGCAGTCACGTGGAGCTGCTTGTGAACGTCATCCCAGACCAAATGCTCCGTGTGCGGGCTGCTCAGAATGCCCGCTCCCCACAGCAAATTACCATAAATAGATAAACGGAAAGAGACTACTGTAATACCAGAAAAGTAGGGAGTACCTGACTGCACACTGCAGGGTATTTCGTATTGCAGACGTTTGGCTTTATAAAAGCTTTACTTCAGTTTCCTTTTTTCCTTTGCTAGCATATGGGTGGGAACTTCTTTGCCATACTTAGGAACAAGTACGGTTCCTCACACATTTGGTTTAGATCAAGATAAATGACCTTCAACAAAAAAGAATTGTAATCAATAGAAAAGAAAGCAGAGAGTGATAATGGTCAATTTAATATTTTTGACACAAGAAATTAAGAGATGCTTGTAGGGCTGGCAGGTGGTATGGTGGTTAAGGCACTGGACTCCCACCTAGCTGACCATGGTTCAAGTCCCAGACCTGGAGGCTTGCTTTCTGACTTTTCCTTTCTTCTCTCTCTCTCTTTCTCTCTCTGATCAAATTAAATAGATAATAATGATGTTAAAAAAATTAAGTAAAATATTCTTTTTTTTTTTTTTGAGAGGTTTTTGCTATAGGGCGCGTGCGCTCACCAGACAGACAGAGACAGACATAGAGACAGAAAGCGAGAAATCACCCCCCAGGGGAGATGGTCACGCCGCAATCCCTTCTCCATTCTCCTCTCGGGATCTTGGGCACGCACGCACACGTGCCCAGCGTGAGTTTTAAGCCACCAGGTCTGGGACGCGAACCGCGGTCGACTACGTGGGAGTCCAGCGACACAGCCATTATGTTAACTGCTGGTTTCCAAGTAAAATATTCTTTAAAAGAAAAAAAGAGAGGGACCAGCAGATGGTGTAATGGTTATGTCACGGGACTCTCACATAGTCAACCACAGTTTGAATTCTGGACCCAACAGCTTAAAACTCAGGCTGGATGCATGTGCATGTGTGCCCAAACTCCCTAGAGGAAAATGGAGGAGAAGGTATTATGGTATGGCCATCCCCCTGGGGGATGATTTCTCGCTGTCTCTCTTGTCTCTATCTCTATGTGTCCTATAGCCAAAATCTCTCTTTTAAAAAAAAGGGCTTATTTCTGTAATGTGTTTCAAAATCTCATGGAGTGGATATGGTCTTTAGTACTGTAGATTGGGCTAGTTCGGGCCACTCTATTTTATAAGTGACCCTGTTTTTCTTGGAGAAGAACAAGTGATCTTAGATTTTCACTCTGAGTTACAGGGAGCATTAATAAAGTTCTCCCTAGTTTACTGGGTGTCAGCCAGTTAATAAAACATACAGGGGTCATCTTTCTACAAACTGAAATGCTTCATACACAGAATTTCTTTTCACAAATTCACTGTGCCTTAAAATACCATTGACACATTGCACACAGAACTGGAGCACAGCAAAGTGATGTAGCTCGACCCGCAGGTTCTTTTAAATATACTGCGCTCTTGTGCAAAGAACGGGAAAGGTCAGTGGTTGGGTTTTGTGCCCGTAAGTACATCTCCGAGAGCTGAGACTCAGAAAGGCCCTGTCAGGGAGGGTGTTTGAGTTGTCTGAGGATGGTACAGTAGTCCTGGAACACTTGGTCACTCACATTGTGACAAACTTAGATCAAAGAGGCCCGGGAAGGCCCTGAATCCACTCTGCTCAGGCCTCAGCAGTGGTGCCGAGTGCAGTGGCTGGTCCTTGAGTGTCTCTGATCCTTATCTGCAGACTCTGCTAGCATGTGTCATATAATCGAGGTGTGGCCTTTTATTGCTGCAATTAAAACTTTCAAGTGCATTATATTATCTCTACCCCAGCTAAAAGTCCTGACGGTTGTTTCAAAGGCGAGGTTAGTGATTTGTCAGAGGCCACAGTTGACTTAGGGGCTGCCCGCTCCCACCCCCCCACCCCGCCTCCCTCACTTACCTTTTCATTTACATTCACCAAACAGCGTAATGGCCTGAGAGTTTGCTCAGTCCTCGGGTGTCCTTTATCACACGGAGATGGCAAACATGCTGTTGCTAACTCCAAGTGGCTCCAAGCAGCAAGACTGGAAGGATATTAAACCAGTAAAAGCTTATCAACAGATTCCGTGATATGCTGTAAATTCCAAGCTTTTCATTTTGCTTTTGAGGGTGGCCCTAAGTCAACACATTAGTAAGCAATTTGCTGACAACAAGATGGATCACTTAAAAAGGCCTCCTGGGTAGGCAGAGTTCACCTGGGTACTTTTGTTAGTGTATTTGTTTAATGTTTAGCCAGTGTGTTACTCGTAAATGACCAGTAACTGCTTTACATATCAATACCCAAAGGCTTAGTTAGCTTAGTTACTTAAGTTATCCAGTATCTGCAGTACGAGACTTAAAAGAAAAGTATATAAGGCATACATTGTCTTTGAGATTGAAGTTTTAAGTGTTTTGTCTCTGTAGGTAGATTTGATAATATTGACCAGTAGTTCAGAAATCAGAATTCAGTTGTCAGTTTTGTCTACTTTTGCCAGTTCCGAAGGTCCTGGGCCTCGGGTGAGAAGTGGGAGCAGGGGAAGGGGCAGAGCACTGGCACTCGAGGGTTCAGCACTCCGGAATGCTGAGCAGCCGCCCCCCAGGCCGCTCTGAACTGCTTACAGTAATGGTCAGACAATATGTGTGATTCGACTTTGAAAGTATTGCCCTTGTTTTTGAGTGCTTGAAGCTACGAGAGTAGAAGGTTACACCAGATCACGGTTAGAGACCTGCCATGTGCACGCATGCACTGAGGGGCTCCACTGTGTGTAGCAAGACGAAGGTCCGTGCTGGGATTAAGCTAAATGATATTTTGTTGACTCTGACACTGAAAATAGCTTCAAAATCATTCTGTTGTTTTTGTTTTGAAACCTCTCTGAGGGAACTCCTGCAGTCTTTTGCATTCTGTGCGCCTGGGGAGTGCATCTGTCCTCATTTCTAAGCTACTGCAAGCCTAGAAGTGGAACTGAGGTACTGAGGTCCTCACGCAGGAGCTGAGAAGTACACCGGAAAGGAGTCCGTGGAGGGGAGGGGGAGACCGGCCCCTTCTAGCCCCAGGGCCCGGCCTGGGTGATCCCAGCCATGCCTAGGAGCACAGTCCAGGAGGTGGGTGCGAGGTACTCACAGGACAGACGAGGTTGGCCAGGCAGTGGAGAGCAGGGGGAGGGGGGGCTGTGGGCGTTAAGCAGCCATCAGAAAGTTCCGATGGAGGAGCTTACGTGGGAGCGGCCCTGTCCTGAGACAGGGCAGCTGTGACAGGATGCAGGAGCAAGGCCGGGGGCCCTATGGCGTCTGTGCTCACCTCTGCCTTCCCGAGAGCCCTCCCAGCTACCAGAGCCCCTGCGAGCAGGACCCAGGCAGCTCCATGCTGTCTCCCCGGCCCGTGCCCCAGCACGCAGGTCCCTGCAGGTCCCTGTTGAAGGAGCAAGTGTGTGATCGGGAGCCCCAGCCAGAGCCGCGGGACTCAGGAGCCACCCCCAGCTCTCATGGGCTGTGATTTACCCCAGGAAAACAGCCGCAAACTCACACACACTTAGTTTAGAATAGGATGTAATAACCATCTTTAACCACCATTACGAATAAAGGGGAATTTTTTTTCTCATGTAAGAAATGCTTTTGATTTGAATTGAGAGGAAGTGCGGCTCTGCAGTGTGGGCAGCCAGCACTTGGAGAGGCGAGCAGCTCACTGAGCGCCAGCGCCCGGCTCCCCGCTCGGCGCGGACCGGCTGGACCCTGCCGGACCCTGCTGGACCCTGCTGGACCCCGCCGCCCGCCGCCCTTATCCGCAGACACCGACCCCCCCCCCCACGCCCGCTCCACGCGCCACGGCGTCTGCACGGCCACGCGGCCTGGGCACGGCGCTGCAGGTGGGCGGCGGGGGAGGCGGCCGGGCGGGCTCAGGGCGGACATTAGGCAGCCCCTTCTGCCCCGGGAGCCCCGCCCCGGGGTGCGAAGCCACAGACGCCCGGGCGTGGCGGATCCGCGGTGGCTGGCGCCTGGGATGTCCCCAGCTGGCGCAGGCGCCCTGCCTCGACACGACGCGGGCACACGGGCTCGGCCCAGGAGCCGCCCTGCCCGCGTCGTCGGCCACCCGCGGCGCCGTGGGGTGCCGGGGCAGCTGTCGGTGCCGCCGCCCTGACCGCCGGGAGCTCCCAGGTGTCCCTGCTGGCCGCCAGGCTGGGCAGGCGGTGCGAGCCGGGCAGAGGCGTGCGCTCGCGGCCGCGGCTCACCGCAGACAGGGAGAAGTGCCGTGAAAGGTCCCAACTCCAGCCTCTGCGGCCGGGCTGGCACGGCGTCTCCTAAGTGTAGCTAATGTTCCTCCAAACACGTCTACATCACGACATGGGTTCTACCGCTCCTTATACTGTATGGGGTCAACTCGACGTGCAAGAGCACCGCGTGCACGCGTGACTCGTGTCTGCCCTGTGCACACCCTTCTCACCAGAGCCCTGGATGTGCAGGGCTGGGCTGCCCATCCGCCTCCTGGCACAACACTGGACTGCAGCCCACGCTTGGCCACAGCCCACACCTGTCCCACAGCCACACTCGACCCACAGCTGCACTAGACCCACGGCCACGCTCAACCTGCAACCATGCTCGGCCCACAGCCACGCTCGACCCACAGCCACACTCGACCCACAGCCCACACTCGACCCACAGCCCACACTCACTCCGCAGCCACACTCGACCCACAGCCACATTCGACCCACAGCCACGCTCGACCCACAGCCACGCTCAACCTGCAACCATGCTCGGCCCACAGCCACACTCGACCCACAGCCCACACTCACTCCGCAGCCACACTCAACCCACAGCCACACTCGACTCACAGCCACATTCGACCCACAGCCACGCTCGACCCACAGCCACGTTCGACCCACAGCCACACTTGACCCGCAGCCCACTCATCCCACAGCCACGTTCGACCCACAGCCACGCTCGACCCGCAGCCACATTTGACCCGCAGCCACGCTCGACCCGCAGCCACACTCAGCCCACAGCCCACACCCATCCCACAGCCACGTTCGACCCACAGCCATGCTCGACCCACAGCCACAGTTGGCCGGCAGCCCACGCTCACCAGACCTGCGAGTAAGGGAACTCCGGGCTGCTTGTACCCGTTTATTTCTGGCCACTGACGTCAGAGAAGCGCACCCAGGGAGCTTGCATGCCTCAGACGGATGTGGAGGGCTCCATACAGCCGTCAGAAGTCGGGAGTGTGGTGAGAGCACAGCAGCAGTAACGAGGTTAAAGGAAGGCAGTGAACGTTCTCTGAGGCCGCCATTCTTCGTGGCCACAGTAAGACAGTCCAGGGTGCTGCCATGGCGGACAGGTGGCTGCCGAGCAGACGTGAACCAGCTTGTCACCAAGTGCCTGGTGACAGACTAGTGACATCCTTAGGGACCAGAACAAGCAGTGCTAGGCCCCCGGACATGCCACTAATTTTGTAAAATCCTTCTTCTCCCTCTCAACGTTGAATTTCAAATGCATTCCTTGCTAACAGCCCAGGCTACTGCCTCAGTCCCGGAGAGGAGGGGAGGGGAGAGCCCCCTCCTCCAGCAGGAGGCAGACTCAGGAGAGGGCACTGGCGCTGACCTGCGGCCCGAAGGGCGGACGAGCTGCGCTTTGCACACCAGGAGTGCAACCGTGCCCACGCAGGAGCGGCCGCTGGCCTCTCGCTCCTCCCTCTGGTGATGAGGGCGCCCCTTCCCGGGTGTAGGGCGGGCTCCCCTGAGATCTCATGACCTGCTCCGGGGAGAAGGGCGGCTCCTGGCCCTCACGCCCGTCCGGAGGGCAGGGTCCTGTGGTGTGGCACGTCTCCCGTGCCAGGTCCGTGCTTGGGCTAGCGTGCACGGACTCCCCGCAGGACCTTCCCGACAAGCTGTCCAGATGGGTGCTGGATTCCAAGTTACCATGGCCGCATGTCTGCCCTCCTGAGGAGTCTTACTCAGGGACAGACGGGGAAGCCGGCAGGACGGCGGCCGGGCAGCCCACTCGGGAGGCCCGCAGCCCTGAGTGTGCCTCCCGCCCACGCCCCAGTTCGCAGAGATCAGCCATCGCATTCTGCAGTCGTTCCGCACCGACACGGAGGCGCTCCTTCTGGAAATCGACCACTGCTTGGCCGTAAACCGGGGCCTTCTTCAGCGGCTGGACGAGAGGTGTGGCCACGGGATCTCAGAGGACGAGTGGGGCAGGGTCCAGATCCAGGTAGGCTGGGGCCCGCTGCCTGGGCACCGGGACCGCACAGCCACAGGGCTCTGCGACCACACGTGGCCCGTGGTGGGGTGGGTTCTGGAGGGCTCGTTCGGGGCAGCTGGGGGTGGCAGGCCCCAGACTTCCGCCCTGACTGGGCCTTCGCTGCGAGCCCTGGGATGACTGCCAGGGCCCCTTCAGTGTGAAGTTCTTGAAATTCTGGTTGGACGATGTAGTTCTGTGAACAAAACAGCAACGGGAAGAGACCACCACACACACACACCACATACACACTCATACCCAACACACGCGTTAAGCCACATACACACATTACATACGCCCCACATGCATTCACACCCAACACACACATGTAAACCACACGCACACACGTTACACACCACATACACCAACACATACATAAACCACACATACACATACGTGCTCACACCCTCAGCATGTAAACCATATACACACATATTACACACACACCACTACACTACACATACTTAACCACATACACACTCACCCCAACACATATGTAAGTCATACACTTATGAACACATATGCATACTTCAACACACACATAAACTACATACACACACATATCACACATGCTCACACCCCCAGTTCACACATACATAGCACATACATGCTCACATCCCAGCACACATGTAAACCACATGCACACACTACACAACACACATCACACACACACTTGCCCCTACACACATAAACCACACATATATATACACATAGCACATCCATCCTTACCCCCAGCACACACACATAAACCACACATACCATATACATGCTCACACCCCCAGCTTACACCACATCCATGCTCACAGCCCCAGCACACACATAAACCACGCACACACACATGCACACACGCCAGAATCCACGCCACCTTCCTGGAGAGCCCCCCTTGTGTTCTGCCTACTCCTCTTCCACCTCTAGTCGCCCCCAGGAAGAGAAGGACACGACTGAAAAGCTGAAACCGCTGGAAAACGTCCTCTCAAAACGACACGTAGCCACCCACAGCTGCGTGCCCTAGACGGTGTAACCTGGCCGGCTGAGGCCACACGGGCAGCACATGTGAGGCCAGGCACGGTGGCCATGCCTGTGACCCCAGCTCTCTGCAGGCTGCGACGGGAGGACTGTGCCTGGTGAGAGCCTGTCTAAGGTACCAGGGGCCAGCAGATGGCCTGGTGCTTCAGGCACTGGACTCCAACATGGCCAGCCGCGGTTTGAGCCCTGCACCCAGTGGCTTAAAGATCATACCCGGCGCGTGTGTGCATGCATGCCCGCAGTCCCAAGAGGAGAATGGGGAAGGGACTGTGGTGTGGCTATTGCTGCCGAGGGATGGTTTTCACTTTCCCTCCGTATGTCTGTCTCTGGCAAGCATGCACGTCCTATAGTAAAAACCTAAAAATTAAAAATAAAACACCATACATATTCCCTACACACACTGTATATACACAGACTAAATATATGTTCATGCACCCAACACATATATACACACACCACATATATACTCAACACACATATATAAACCCCATACATAAACCACATATACATACATACATACTCATACTCAACACCCATACATGTACCATGTATACAGACTATATGTATGTTCACACACCCAACACATATATACACACACCACATATACTCAACACACATATATAAACCCCATACATACACCACATATACATACATACATACTCATACTCAACACCCATACATGTACCATGTATACAGACTATATGTATGTTCACACACCCAACACATATATACACACATCACATATACTCAACACACATATATAAACCCCATACATAAACCACATATACATACATACATACTCATACTCAACACCCATACATGTACCATGTATACAGACTATATGTATGTTCACACACCCAACACATATATACACACACCACATATACTCAACACACATATATAAACCCCATACATAAACCACATATACATACATACATACTCATACTCAACACCCATACATGTACCATGTATACAGACTATATGTATGTTCACACACCCAACACATATATACACACATCACATATACTCAACACACATATATAAACACCATACATACACCACATATACATACATACTCATACTCAACACCCATACATGTACCATGTATACAGACTATATGTATGTTCACACACCCAACACATATATACACACACCACATATACTCAACACACATATATAAACCCCATACATAAACCACATATACATACATACATACTCATACTCAACACCCATACATGTACCATGTATACAGACTATATGTATGTTCACACACCCAACACATATATACACACATCACATATACTCAACACACATATATAAACACCATACATACACCACATATACATACATACTCATACTCAACACCCATACATGTACCATGTATACAGACTATATGTATGTTCACACACCCAACACATATATACACACACCACATATACTCAACACACATATATAAACCCCATACATAAACCACATATACATACATACATACTCATACTCAACACCCATACATGTACCATGTATACAGACTATATGTATGTTCACACACCCAACACATATATACACACACCACATATACTCAACACACATATATAAACCCCATACATAAACCACATATACATACATACATACTCATACTCAACACCCATACATGTACCATGTATACAGACTATATGTATGTTCACGCACCCAACACATATATACACACACCACATATACTCAACACACATATATAAACCCCATACAGAAACCACATATACATACATACATACTCATACTCAACACCCATACATGTACCATGTATACAGACTATATGTATGTTCACGCACCCAACACATATATACACACACCACATATACTCAGCACACATATATAAACCCCATACATACACCACACACATAAATCACATATACACACACATACACTCATACACCCAACACCCATACATATACCATGTATTCACACACCACTGAAAAAACATAAAATTAGGAAAACGTTTCAAGTTTAGTAGTTACATAGGCTAATATGTTTTGAAAAGTACTAGTGCTTACTGCTTAATTAAAAGGAAATCAGTGTTGAGTATTTCAGAAACGATTTTCGTCTTAAAATAGCTTATCAAGGATGGCTTGCTCTTCCTTCCCATGTCTCACAGACCTAACAGATTTCATGTGAAATACGAAGACTTCATCATTTCACAGCCCCACCACACATACATACACACATATATGAACATATATACACACATATATCACACATACATATATGAAACTTTTATTTAATTTTATAATTATTATTATGATCATTATTATTCAACCAGAGAGTGACAGAGAGGGAGGGAGGGAAGGGAAACGCGAAAGCCACCAGGTCCAAGACTCAGACTGCAGCCAGCCTCGTGAGAACCCCGCGCCCCAGCCAGCACACCACACCAGCCGGTCTAATAAACACTATTTCAACGCAGAACGAAACTTGCGTTTTTAGAAGATCTACGTTTCTTGTATCGAGTTCTCGTTTAAATTTAACCACTCCTGTTATTTTGCTATCTGTTAGGACTTTGTTTCTTTTCCTCCTCTACTGTGGACTGTGGCTGACCATCTGTCCTAGTAACAGACTTTGACTCTTTTCTGCCCCTCATCCGGGTATCTAGTCTACTCACCGCCCTCTCCTCCCCAATGTAGGGCTCCTTAAAGATTTCTTGTAAGGCCGGTCTAGTGAGGCGAACTTCCTCAAGTCCTCCTTGTCTAAGAAAGCCTAGATTTCTCTTTCTAGAATGAGTGACGGTTATGGGGTATAGTAGTCTTAGTTGGTAGTTTTTTTCTTTTAGTATTTTGAATACGTCATCCCATTTTCTCTGGGCCTGCATAGTTTCAAAATTCTCTCTTTATCTTTGACTTTCGGTATTCCCAATTTAAAAAATAATCAAATGACCTGAATAACCAGTTCACAAAAGAAGACAAGCAAACAAACAAAAACGATGGACATCACTAATCATTGGGGAAATGCAGATCGAAACAAGGACGTACCTCACTCTGGTTAGACTGGCTATTATTCAAAAGAAAAAAAATGCTGGCAAGGATACAGAAAAAGGGGCACTCTGTTACATCGTTGGTGGGGATGTCACGGGGAACACATGGAGACTTTCTCCAGAAACGAAGCAAAACGTGTGTGTGGTTGGGGGCCACCGGGGCGTCGTGGCTGGGGCACTGGGCTCCCGCAAGGCTGACTGTGGCTCAGGTCCCCGAGCCGGCAGCTTCAGAAGCATGCCCGGCATGTGTGCGTGCGTGCCCAAGATCCTGCTTCCGTGTGGTCCAGAAACATGTCCAGGAGGTACAGATCCAAAGGAGAGAAAGCCATATGCTGGGGAGCCGCACCCCAGTGTTCACTGGGGCGTCGCAGCAGCCAGGACACACGAGTAACCTTCGTGTCCCCCCGCTGGCAAAGACAAGGTGGGGCGGAGACGGCGGGGTACGGTCCAGCCACTACAAGGGACGAAAGCCTGTCACTTGACATTCCCCGGGGGAGCCTGGAGGCCGTGTGCAGTGAGCCAGGCCCGGAGCCAAACAGCACGTTCGCCCGCATATGTGGAAACGGATAAAACGGCCTCGGAACGTGGAGGGGGGAAGAATGTCTGCATGGGGGGACGTGGGGGTGCGGTTAGCAGAAGCAGAGTGACAGGTCGGGATGTTACAAGGTACAGTGGGGACAGCACAGGCGGCAGGCTGGCCACCGTGTATCTCAAAGTAACGGAGGACTCTCGATGTCCCCAACACAAGCAGTGACAAATGGTTGAGGGGAGGCCAGCTAATTACCCAGAATGGCTCATTACACTGCATCTGCGTAGACCCGTAGCTAGGTAGTGTGTTGTTCGAAACTAAGTACCTTTCTGTGACAACGAAGCGAAACCTCTCCTGACAAACTTCCCTGCTGCAGGCTCTTCACCGGGCGTCCTCCGAGTGCTCTATCTGCCTCGCCCCGCTGTCACTCCGCAGGGACTGTCCGGGCGCGTCTGCGGGGACGAGCAGCAGCCGGCGTCCGCGGGAGACGGTGCTCCTGTCCTGCTCCCACGTGTTCCACCACGCCTGTCTCCTGGCTCTCGAGCAGTTCTCCTTGGGCGAGAACTCTCCTTTCCACTGCTGTCCTCTCTGCCGCTCTTGCTACCAAAAGAAAATTCTCGAATGTTGAATTCATAACTCAGGGAAAGCGACATAATCCTGAGGGGGACTGGGTGGGCTGTGTGAGTTTCGGGTTAAGCACTGCGATGTAACCTGTTGTCCAGTGGAATAAACTCCTGTTCGTTGTACACAGGAAATCGGACTATAAATCTAAATCTAAACCCGACAGCCTCCAGTTTTAGTCTTCAGTCCATGAAAAGCAAATTTCAGATTCAAGAGTTTAATCACTTGAAATTCATGAGAAATAGCAAAAAATGAGATCACTTAAATTACTTAAAAAGCTAAAGATACTGGGATCAGCAGATGGCATAATGGTTACATCACTGGACTCCCGTGTAGTTGGCCACAGTTTGAGTTCTGGATCTGGAGGCTTAAACCTCATGCCAGGCGCACGTGCGTGCGTGCCCAGAATCCCGAGGGGAGAATGAAGAGACTGCAGCGTGGCCATCCCCCCAGAGAGTGATTCCTCACATCATGCTGTGGACCACAGCAGGGAATCCTTGCTGGGGGTCTCTCTCTCGTCCCTTCGAGCCTCCTGGCTCAGTCTTGCGGCTCAGAGGCTCTTTTGCCCTGGTTCCCCTGGTGGATCCTCTCCTCTGCTTGAGAAGAGCAGAGACTGTTAGGGACTGTGCCAGTCAGGTTCTCCAGAGAAGCAGAACTAGCAGGACCAGTGTTTGTGTGTGTAAAAGGGAGGCTGGGGACCAGCAGTTGGTGTAATGGCCATGTCGCTGGACTCCCATGTAGTCGACTGCAGTTCGAGTCCCGGACCCAGTGGCTTAAACTCACAGTGGCCGTGTATGCATGTGTGCCCAAGATCCCCAGAGGAGAATGGAGGAGAAGGGATTGTGGCATGGCCATCCCCCCTGGGGGGTGAGTTCTCACTTTCTGTCTCTGTCTCTCTCTGTCTGTCTGGCGAGCGCACGCGCCCTATAACAAAAACCTCTCAAAAAAAAAAAAAAAAAAAAAAAAAAAAAGGGAGGCTGATGGGCAGCACAGTAGGAAGCTCTGTGTATGTAGAGCCGGAGCCCAGATGGCTGGCTACAGTTCGAGTCCTAGCCCTGGTGGCTTAGAAAGCACACCAGGCACACGTGTGTGCATGCCTCAAGTCCAAGGCTTGAAGGGGCCCTGGGCAGGCTGCAGGCTGGAGCACCTCCACGTCGTGCCGGGGAGGCCAGAGCCCGGAGTTAAGGAACTTGAAGTCCGTCCGGCTGGAGGGGCGCGGGGCCAGGAGCCAGAAGGAACAGGGGCAGCCACGGTGGCGAGAGCAGGCAGAGCTGGCAGGGAAACACGCCACACTCTGGAAGGCAAGGAGGGAAGGGGGAGGCGGAGGGGAGCAGGGTCGAGAGGAAGCAAGGCCGCCTCCAGCACGCGCAGCCGTGGACGGCGAGTCCACAGGGAAGACGGGTCTTCCTCGCAGCCAGCTGGCTCGTTTGGCAACACTCTCAGACACACACAGAAACATCTCACCAGCCTGTCAGGCACCTTCAACCCAAACTGACACCCCAAACTAGCCAACCTTGTATCACCTTGTCACCCGTATACATCTCTAAGCTGTACTTAACATCCAAAGACAGTAACAAAATCATAAAATTGTAACTCCACCAAACATACCGCCGTCCTGTATACAACCAGAAACATGCCCATAGGGTTACCGTGACCTAAATACATGATGTCAAATGAACCGCATCGATATAAAGTCAATACATCTCACGTCACGTGACGGAGTAAGGGAGGACAGAACACAGATGTCTGCTCAATCCACATGGAAGCACACGGACCTCTTAACAGCGTGGCGGAGTCCTCGTGAGGTCACAGCCCTCCCTGTACCTGGCCACGGAGCTGTCGCTGGGACGGCCACCTTCCACCATCCGCTGTGCACTCGCTTTGCCTTCAGCAGGCACCTCAGCTGGGTCAGCTCCTCCCTGGACGTCCCCAAGCCCTCAGTCCTGAGTGGACTGTGTGTTGGTCGTTCCCCCGACCTTGGTGTCTACAGGGTAGTGACAGCTGCCCTAAAAGAACCTGTTTTCTAGACGTACTCTTCTTCCCTGTCGTAAAGAGTTCAGTTTCCCCTTCGCAGCTGGCTCAACCCCAGCCATCTCTGTAGCTCCTTCCCTTCTTGGCTCGGAGGCATGAGGACCCCAAGGTGGCCAGGTAGAAGACTTAGCTCCCAGTCCCATGGAATCATCGTATGTCCCGGGAGACGCATCCTCCTCTGGCACTAAGTCACCTAAGTGGGTAGAATGTCATGGAAATAGGAAGCGAAAATGCTGCGAGTGTGTTGCTAGGGTTAATGGTGAGTGGTGCCCTCCCTCCTGCCTCTCGGTTCCTGGGCCTGTGAATCCTGGGTAGAGGGGAACCCATACCATGCACCAGGCACTGACTCAGCATCATTTCTGGAACCATGGCCCAGTCCTGCAAAGTATTTCTACCCAGCTGGTGCTGTAAGTGCATCTCCACCATTTTAAAGTCAGCTGCTTCAGGGTGATGGCCAGGTCAGCCGTGGTGAGTGGGCGTCCGTGTTGCCGAGCTTGGGTATAGCCTCCATCACTGCCACTGTGGCCACTGGGTTCATGAGCCCACTGGGCGGTGACGGAGGCCTGGAGAACGAAGCCCACTGGTCTCCACAGAGCAGGCCATCAGACCACCACTTACTAAAGCCCTCCTCCGTTGTGACCAGCAGATGGCGTAATGGTTACATTGCTGGACTCCCAGTCGACGGCTTGAGTTCTGGATCCAGCATCTTAAAACTCAGGTCGGGCGCATGTGACATGCTTGCCCCAAATCCCGAGGGGAGAATGGAGAAGGGATTGCAGGGTGGCCATCCCCACTCCTGGGGGGGTGATTTCTCACTTTCTATCTCTGTCTCTCCAGTGACCGCATGCGCCCTATAGCACAAAAATCTCACACACACACACAGAAAATCCTCCTGTTGAGGTCACCCTTTGGTGAGCACTCACATGGGACACAAGTATTTCTTTTGACCAGAGAGGTTCGTCCACATATCTCTTCCCCATATTTCACTGTCACCAATTTTCAATGGCCCAACCATTGGCTACAGCCATGAACCTGCACACGGACACACATCTGGCCACTCCTCGTCCCAAGCACAGTGCACAGATGTGCTGCCTGAAAGTCGGCCCGCTGGGGAGGTTTCCCTTCACCACGGTCCCTCAGAGAGCCTCAAAAGGGGCTGTGGTGTGGCAGCTGTCCACTTCTGGTGGTACGTGCAGCCATGCAGCGCCAGCTGTCAGCCAGGCCTGAGTCTCCTCGTCCTCCATCATGAGGCCACGGCGCAGGCTGCGAGAGAGAAGGGGTGAGACGGGCAGGAACCGTGGGCACTGGGCGCTCCTCCGCCTAGCCGACTTCTACCTTCAGGGCCCGCTCAGGCCTGCTCGTGCGGACGCCAGCTCCATCTGACGACGCAGTGCTGCTATGCACACCCAGCTTTGTTTGGGTGGGTCAGACGCCAGGTCACCGTGGGCAACTCAGGTCACGTGGTAAAGCAGTGGCTCGTGGTCAAATGTTCGACCTCTGCGAAGGCCCAATAAGCAGCCAAGAGCTGTCTCTGAGAAGGGAGAGTAGTTGTCTGCAGGTGACAGCAGGCCTTGCAAGGAAGGCCGAAGGCTGTGCTGAGGTGCCAGGAAGTGCCCCTGGCCGACCCCTCGGGTTCCACTGGAGCAGCCTGGGCCGGTCAGGGCCTTCTTTAGCAGCAGGCCCAGTGGAAACAAACAAACATGGGCCAGCAGGTGGCGTGGTGGTTAAGGCGCTGGGTCCCCACATGGCAAACCATAGTTTGAGTCCTTGACCTGACAGCCTGAAAATCGCGGTGGGTACGCGAGCGTGCGTGCCCAAAACCCTGAAAGGAGAGTGGAGAAGGGATTGTGGCTCGCCATCCTCCCAGCAGGTGATTTCTCACCCTCCGTCTCTACCTTGACAAAAACCTAAAGAAACAAAAATCACAACAAACAGAAAATTCACAGCTTTTCTGGTCATTCGGAAAACGGGCCGGAGTAAGGAGAGGACACCCCCGGGAGGGGAGTGTTGCCTCCAAAGTCCCGACGGGCCCACTACACATCGCACTACTGGCTGCAGGGGACCGACAAGGGGCCCTTCCCCTCGGAAGGGGTGTCCCACATGCCCACACCACTGGAGCCTAGAGATTTCACTACGGTGGAAGGCCCCTGAATCTCAATCAGACCTCTTCCCCGCCCTGGAACACAGAATGCCTCACAATGTGCTCTGGGAGGTGCTGCTACTCCCTACTCGCTAAGTCCAGCTGGCGTGTCGCCGGTGGGGTAACCTGTGGGGGGCTGACCATGGTCCCTGCGAGCTTACTCATGGAACAGCTAGGGAGCGGGCCGATCTTCCCCAAAGTAAAACAGTGAAGGTACAGCCGGCATTGCCGATTCCAAGTGGGCTGTATGAGCAGGAGGGGGAGAAGGGCCTGTGCCGGGTCAGGAGCTCACGCTGGGTAGTCTGCGTCAGCGGGGAGCCACAGCTCACAGCCGCACGCTTGCTCTTCCGCACAGACCCAGAAGGAAGGCGCAGCACCACTGCATCCTCCCGGTCTCTGGCAGCGGCAGTAACCGTGCAAGCTTTCCAGGAATGTGGAATCACTCTTCAGTTACTATTTTCCTAGGTAAAGACAAGTCTAACAGCTTCCCTTGGACCTTTCCCACCGTAATAGGCCTCACTGCACAGGTTAGAGAAACAATGCAGGAATCCCATCTGCTCTGAGCAGAACTGTGCTGTGCAGCCCGGGATTGGGGGAACTCCAGGATAGCTGGGAGACACACTGCAATAATCTGCCTGGAGGGCCACAGTAACATTCCAGACCCCGGAACCAGTGTCAGCTCAGGTCAGTTCCAGTAGTCCCTGAAGTCTGATTACTTCTCTTTCTCCGACACAGTTACCCTAGTAAAAGGCTGCCGTTCCCCAGGGAGGGTAGCAGGAAGATTAACAGTATAAGGTCCTTTTAGTATACCAGAGTACTTCCTGAAGAGGACCCAGCCTCCCTTTCCTTCTGATCCACACACTGGCCCAGATCTGGGAACTGAGGGTCATGATCCTGTTTTTTACGATTCACGTAGACCTTTGTTTACTTGACCGGGAGCTGTCTGCTGATACAGATCAGGGAAGACGGTCAAGGTGGGCTTCCGCACCGGGACGAACCAGCTGATGCCACGTACCTACAGTCAGACTGCCGTGGCCACTGTCCTCCTACAGTAACGGTCACTATGCCCACTTTGCCTGTGGCAGTCGAGTACCACCACTTGACTCCTGCCACCCTAAGAGCCAAGCATTCTCACTGCATGTAAGTTTTTAACTGAGTGACTGCAGTTCCCACTGTGAGGCCTGGCCTCCAGAGAACAGTAGTCAGAGAACTCTTCAAGGATGGTGGTGGTCCCCTCACAAATCCACTTCTCAAAGGGTTGGTGGAAGGCCTATAATCTGGGCCTTCTGAGTATGGTGAGCAGGTTTTACGTGACAAGTCCACTGTAGCACTCTGATCTTGCTAAGCGTTGGGACCCCTTCCTCTGTACTAAACCAAGACAGAAGAGGCATGTCCAGCCCACTCTTGAGAGGCCCTCTTTTAGTCCACGTTTCAGCTGACCAACCCAACTTCAGCACCTTCATACCCCAAGATCCAACATTAATCTCTGAGCCCGTATCAACTCAGCCCGACTTTGCGTCTTTCATCATCCCGCACCCTAAGTACACTTTCCTACACGGTCCCCGGACTCCTGCCTGTATAGGTCAGAAATTCAAGCGTTCTTTTCTGCAGTGTGGCACACCTGATCACGTTCTGGAGTCCAGCGAGATCTCTCGGGGTTTCGCTAGCTCACTTTGCCCAGCTTCTGGGTGTGAGGCAAGGGAAGAATGTGATGCTTTCATCTCTTTGTCCTTCTCTAGAATTTTCTGTCCTTTCCACTTAGGAACTGCAAGGAATAAATAACTTTTAGGACTTTATTGTATTAAAGCCTGTTCCATTCCTGTGTGGTGGATGTTGGTGTTTGCTCATAAATGCTAATTAGGTATCAGGAGAGGGAAATTCTGCCACACTGATAAACCATCATCTCCCAAGTCCACCTGGTGGTGGCTTTCTAGATGACAAGTAATTTCTATTGCTTTTTGAAAAACAGTGGTGAGCAGTGAGTTTAAAATTCACTTGTGTTTGCTTTTTCCATACAAGACCCTGTGTCCACGCACCTGCGTGCCCATCAGAATGAGGGACAGGTTACTTCCTCCTGGGAGAGCTGACACCTAGACAGGGTCCCTCACTCCTCTCTGAGCCAGGACGCCCATCGGAATCAAAGTAACATGTGGTCCTCATCTCTTCCTCCAGTGGTGGCAAACTCAGGTGCCTTCTGTGGCCACACAGGCTAGTGACAAAGACTGGCAAAAAAGGCAGCTGGTTATAACCTTGAGGACATGGAACTTCATGTTACCAGATTTTCTCTTCTTCAAGAGAATGTCCCATTCAGTAGATATCTGATGGTTATTAAGCACCTGCTGTTACGGGTGCTAAGCTCAGCAGTACTAAACTAAGACACAGACTCTCACAGACCTCTGATACCGCGAGAGGTTCGTGATCCCCTCACTGGTCAGCGAGGAAACGCTGAACTGGCAGAACCCGTGCCCACGAGCCAAGCACAGCCCTCGGGCCGCTCGTCATCTGTGCGTCACGCCTACTAGCCAAGGAGAGGGTCCTGAAAGAGCTAATCTCTAAAACATGACCGAAGTCTGGGCCTGAAAGCGTTTTACAATATCAACTCATTTTCCTACAAGGAAATCCTAGTAAACTGCCTGTAAAATAACTGGCTTTGAGAAATGCTGATTTTTAAAACATAGCTGCAAATTGTTTTTTTTTTATAATTGCCAGTGGGTACATATGTAAGAGAGACACACAGAAAGCACCTCCCTCGATGGGGCGTGGTCATGCTGCAGTCTTTTCCCTCATTCTCCTCCCGGTCAGGATTTTGGGCATGCACACACGTGCCAGGTGTGTTTCTCAAGCTCTTGGGGCCTGGGTTCAGACCATGCTCAGCCACGTGGGCTCTGGCTCCCAGTTCACAGCACCTAACCCTGCACCATGGGGTGGGTCTGGGATAATACCATTTCTTCATGTACTTCTCGGAAAGCAGTTTACTGAGATAAACCAAACTAACTTGTTAGGTGTGATTAAAAGTTGGGAAACACCTATCTCAAATAATATGACTTTAGCAGAGACGATCACTAGCCAAGGAATAGGTAAAAGCAGTTGTCTATTCGGATCAATCTTGGATCCAGATAATACAACTATATTAAGTGCATTAAAAGAGTGCTTCCTTTATGCTTTCTGCGAGGGGTGTAGACACACATCTAACTTAACGGAAATGGCACAGGAATTTTTATAAGCTTTACCTCTAGCTCTCAGTTATGAGGTCAAATTCTCTACTAGCCCCAATAATCCCCACTAGTATTTAATCCATGAGCCTAGGTCATCACCCATTTCTACCCAGAGAGTTGAAGTCCTAAGAAAGATAAAGAATTACATTGTCTTCGATATGTTTTCTCTATTAGTTTTGTTGAAAACTAGGCTTTCAGGGCTACAGGCTTCGTATGGAAATGCATCTTGTAGTTTCTCAAGGAAACAGAAGGTACGTAACACGAAATGAGTGTCCACTATACAATGAAGACATCGTGGGGGCTGGCTGCAGAGCAGAGGACTGCGGATCATTAGCTGGACCAGGCTACAGAGTTAACCACAGGAGGGACCGCAAACATCCACACTACACGTACATTCTTCGGCTCCACAGCCCCCACCAGGGTCCCGATGCTGTGACCCGCCCCAGGCTCCGGCCAGCCCATCGCGGGCACCTACGAGCCAGGCATTCTCAGGGCAGTCTCCAGAGGTGAGTCTGGAACCCCATGGAGGCCAGCCTCGCAGGGTCACGCTTTCTCACTGCGCCGCATCCTGCCCCACTTACTCAGCTTATCAATCGCCTCTGGGATGTTTGCTGAACTAGAATGATCTTTGCTACCATGTGCGCTAGTCTTGCTAAGCGAGATCTTTCAGACGTAAAAGTAAATAATAAAGTCATGTTAACTGCGAGTTCCCAGACACAGGAAAATGGGTCATTGCCAAAGGTTCCATGAAAGCAAGAGCAACTTTAAGAATGTAAAAGTAAAGCACAAGCTTAGTGTTCGGTACCACAGAGAATATTCTTCAAAATCAGTTCATAAACTAATGGAGGTTCAGGATACAGGTTTTAGACATAAGATCAATTTGTATGGACATTTAATCATGAAAAGGGCATGTGAAATCGCATGGTTTGTTTTATATATTCCCATAACTGGCTAACCATTTAAAGAAAAAAAAAATAAAGCTGAACAAGGACTGGGATCCGCTTCAGCCGCTAGTAACAGAGCCTTGTTTCCTGTGCTTGACGACAGGACAGCCGCCATCAGCCCGAGGGCGGGTCAGGTAGAGGCACCATCTCAGTCCTCAGTCTTTAAGGTAAATGCATGCTCCAAAATGGCGCTGGGAGTCCCAGCTGTCGCATCAGTGAGCAGGTGGGGCACTGGGCGGGCGGATGATGCTCCTCCTGGAACTTGCTCCAAGTATTCTCCCTGTAGGCCCCACACAATAAAAACGCCCGCTTTTCCCTGATGAGAACCAAGCCTCATGGTTACACAATGATTTCAAATTCTTTTTTTTCTTTTTTTTTTTTGCACCTAAATAAACTCATCCTTTATTTCCACTTTTCTTTTTTAGAGAGACTTTTGCTACAGGGTGAGTGCACTCACTAAAGAGTCCGAGAGACAGAAAGTGCGTGGTCATACCACAGTCCTTCCTCCTCCCTTCTCCTCTCAGGATCTCAGGCACGCACACACATGTGCCCAGTGTGTTTTAGGCCCCTGGGTCCAGAACTTGAACCAAGGTGGACTGCGTGGGGGTCAAGGGACGTAACCAGTACACCATCTGCTGGTTCCTAGTTCCACTTTTCAAAGGACTTCTGAAGTCCCCTTGCTCCTGCCTGGGAAACTGGGAAACAGCTTCTCAGCAGGCACTGCCAGCCTGGGTGAAAGTGGAGCCCGGCCGTCCTGCACGAGGGAGAGCACGGCTATCGTGTGCCGGCGACAGCACCAGCTCCTCCCTGCCACAGCGAACTCCAGACCCAGCCAAGGGTCTATGACAAAACTGAAGCCATCTGAATACAGTGATTTGGTTTGGGATGCGGAAAATGTCCTGGGATTAGATGGTAGTGATGATCGGACAACCCTGTGAATACACTGAACACTCAAGAATTAGACACTTTAAAACATAAATTTCATGGTATGTGGATGCATCTCAAAACAGGAGCAAAAAATGGGTAAATACATATTTTTTAAAAATCTTGCAACGGGGAAGAACTAAGCCTGACACCTAGAAAATTCATGGGAAAATACAATTTTTGACATCAAAAAACAAACACTGGCAGTAAGTTAAAAAAAAAAAAGAAAAAGAAAAAATTTACAATGTCAGAAAGACCATTAATATCTATGATTTAGAATTGTTTTACAAAACAATCAAGGAATGATCAAATAATGAGAAAAGTGAGCTGCACTTAATAATTAATAAAAGCAGAAATACAAATAGTTGCTAAAATAACAAAAATATGCCCTACCATTAGTTATTAAAAGGCCAAGGAACACAATGTCAAGGAGCCGCTAAGATAAAGCCTTGCAAGCCCCAGGGACGGCTATAAAAGCATTTGTACTGCTGCTGACGAGAGGGTATGTCGATGAAGTCTTTGTGTAGATGGTTTCCAAAATGTGCACTCTTTGATCCAGAGCTTCCGTTTCTACGAATTTTAAGGAGATAATAGAAGTGTGTGAAGTGTATGCAGAAAGCTGTCTGTCAGTATTCACAGTAGCTGGAACTGGAAATGAGCCACACCCCAGCACGATGGAGTTGATTAAACCATGCTGAACACACAGGGGCCAGCAGGTGGTGTGGTGGTGAAGACGCTGAAATCCCACATGGCCGACTGTGTGATTCGAATTGACCGGGCGTGTGTGCATGTGTGGCCAAAATTCTGGGGGGGAAATGGAGAAGAAGGGATTGTGGCATGGCTGTCCCCCATGAGAGGTGATTTCTCACTTTCCATCTCTCTGCCCCTCGGTCTCTCTTCAGCCAGTGCATGCACCCTATGGCAAAAACCTAAAGCAAACCAAAAACATGCCACACACCCGGAAAGAGGAGCGACTTAAGCATGCCACCTCGTGGTGTGACACAACAGCTGCTGGAATGGGAAGAAAGCCATGAACGGGGCTGATTAGACATGAGATGTGACCATGGCAGGGCATCAGGCTTAGAGAGCGACCACGTGGAATCACTGGCACACACACCTCGTCTGGTTGGACAGTGCGTATGCTTATGTGGGCATGGCAGGGAGACGGAAAGTCAGAAAGTGCCTCCAGGGATGGCCCCGCTACATCCCTCCTCCATTCTCCTCTCAGATTTGTGGGCACATACACACATGCACTGGCATGGTTTCCTTTTCATTAAGGGAGATTTTTGCTACAGGACATGTACGCTCACCAGAGAGACAGAGAGAGAAAGTGAGAAATCACTCCCTCGGGGGAATGGCCATAACACAAGCCCTTCTCCTCTCACGATTTTGGACACACATGCACATGCACCTTTCAAGCCACCGGGTCCAGGACTCAAATCGTGGTCAACCATGTGGGAGTCCAGTGCCCCACCCACCCACACGATTTTCAAGTTGCAGGGTCTGAGACCAGAACTGTGTAATCAGTCACGTGGAATCCAACTGTCCATGCCACCCGCTGGCCCACATTCCAGTCTCCCTCTCACGGGTGTGTGGCCTCAGGCCACGTCTTCAGAGCTGCAGGCTGTGCTGGTAAATGCAGACACGTACCTGCAGGTTCACAGCATGGCCTGAGAGCTGACTGCACGTGAAGGCACAGCACCCACCCCGTCCTGGTCTCCCACGCCCTGTCCGCCACCTCCATTCAAAGTCTTGGACGATTCCACAGTAAAGACTAAAAAGAAGAAAACAGTACAGAACCAGAGCTAGGCTACAGAGAACAAGGAAGGCTGGGCAGGGGCCACACCTGCAGGTACTGCCGCGAGGTCACTGCCCAGTAAGCAGCGACCGCAGCGTCAGGATCCTTGGGCCTAGTGTCGTTGCTTTTAAGTGGCATCATTTGTTTAACCACGCCTTTCAAAGGAAAAGAAAAGCCATTAATTACAATGTGCACAAAAATTTCTAGTAAATGAAGGAATCTCACCCTCCTCCCGCCCCTGCGGCCCTCGCCGGCTCCTCACAGCACTAGGCCTGCACCAGGCTCACACGCTGCTGAGCCCACTATGTCCCTGCCTTTAGAAGAGCATGACGTGGGACCAGAAGTTAGTGTAATAGCTATGTTGCTGGACTCCCATGCAGTCGACCATGGTTCGAGTCCTGGACCCAGTGGCCTAAACTCATGCAGCAGCATGTGCGTGCGTGCCCAAGATCCTGAGAGGAGAAGGGGTTGCGGCGTGGCCATCCCTCCTGGGGTGGGTGATTTCTCACTTTCTGTCTCTCTGTCTCTCTCTGTCTTTCTGGCAAGCGCACACGCCCTGTAGCAAAAACCTGTCCAAAAAAAGAAGGAAGAGCATGACGTCAGAGACTCACCTGGGAGTGACTGGTTTGTCTGAATTTTCTACATGTCTACATTGAACCTTGAAAAAAAGTCTCCTAATTGAATTACACAGAATTGTATGTTTAAATACCTTCTTTTGAACAGGTTAGTTGTTCATGGCCTGAATGATACTCCTTCCAGAAACATGGATCAGTCATGGTTCTGAAAGTTTGTAATCCATATTTGAGAGTTTTTTGAGACAGCCAGTGGTATGGCGCTTAAGGCAAATGGGTTCCACCTGGCCAGCTGCATGGCTCAAATCCTGGACCCAGGTTGAAAACACACCAGGGACATGTGCGTGCACACCCCAATCCTTGAAGAATGGAGAGAGGGCTGTGGCAGTCCCCGTGGAGAATGCTCTCATCACCCTCCCCCACAAGCACACATGCCTCTGGCATATTTAGAACAAGACCAATGAGTCAGTGAGTTTTAGCCATTTCTACTGATTCTACTACATTTCCTACAGTGCAGCTGTACATACAGAATATCTGTGCTTCAGTGGTATGTACAGTGATTCGTTTTATCCGTGCAGTATTCAAAAGACAAAAAGACCAATTATATACGTGTGTGTGTGTGTGTGTGTGTATGTATTAGTTCTTTTAAGACAGATTTTAAAGTCATGTTTTTCAAACTGAAGTTTACCATCCATCACAAGTCAGGAAATAACTTAGTGTTTTGTGTCTTATATTTTACAAACTAACAATAAAACGGAACAGAACATGCCAGCATGCACCCCACACTAGCTTTTTGCTGACACGCACATTAAGAGTCTGTGCACTGAGTTATAAAGTACAGCGTATGTCTTACTGTGGTCCAGGTCCTGAAAGTCACAGGGTGCAGGCTTCGATCTGCCAATGAAGCAGCCAGAAGCCAGCAGCATTCCCTGTTCTGAGAACCCTGGAGTGACCTGCTCAGACTGCAGGCAGCTGCTGCTCAGTCTTTCTACAGCGGAAATGAGAGAAGTTGAACAAATCTACGTAACTTGAATACCTAGACAAAATCAATTACATGCTTTCGATTATTGATGCTACTTTTTGGGTTGCAAGAAACTGATGTACCAATAACTCCGTAACAAAAAGTAAAACATCATTTCTCCTCAATTCAACACTTCACTGGAATAATTACTGCCCTGTATAAAACACAAATGGAAGAAGCCTATAGGTACCCTTAAGTTTTAGCTATGATGATATTTAAGATTGAAAAAGCAAGACACATTAAGTGCTTATAAACCAAATATGAAATGATTTTTTGTAAAGTTTTTAATTTCTACATTTCAAGTCATACTGAAAGTATCACATAGAAATAAACAAGACTAACAGACAATTTGTAAAACAAACTGTAAACAAAAATAATTTGCCAGTGTGTCCAAACATTATTTTTAAAGTAATATACCAGTTTTTTAAATTGCAAAAGTCAATATTTTCATTTAGATTCACATTTTAAAAAAATCCTTTAATAACTCTGCCTTTAAGGGTTAAATTCCATGCTAACGACAAGCCACGCCCAGGGACTTGTCGGGGCACCTGTGGAGGACAGGCACCTGTGCTGCTGCCGATGGCCGTCACCGTCACCGATGGCCGTCACCGTCACCGCCACCAGGGCCACAGCAAGCGGGAGCAGACGCCCCACCTCGGGCGCTTCTGCGAGAGGCAACGCTGAGGCTGGCCTGTCCACTGGCACTCGCCCGCCCCTCTGCCACACGATGGGAGGCGCTCCTGCAGCGCGTGTGGTTCCCACACTTATTGTTACACAGAATGTACATACATTTATGTACATGTTAGATCTAAGAAATATCTTGAGAAGTCAGTAAAAATCAATACAAATGTTATAATTTTATAATCTATGAAATTTACAATTATAAAAAAATTTATTCAAACACTGCAGAACCAACTAGTGATAAGAATCTGCCAACTCTCAAGAAACTGTGGTGACAGTGCCTGATGGTATACCAAATCAGATGCAGCAGGTGGTGGTGGTTAAGGCGATGGACTTCCATATGGCCGACTGTGGTTCAAGATCCGGACCTGGAGGCTTGAAAATCACGCCAGGCACGTGCGTGAGCGTGCGTGCCCAAAATCCCAGTAGGAGAATGGAGGAAAAGGGACTGTGGCGTGGCCATCCCCCTGGAGGGGGTGATCTCTCCCTCTCCTGCAAGAACAGGTGCCCTACAGCAACAAAACAACAACAACAACAAAAAAAACCAGATACACAACAGGTGACCAAGAATCACAGGACTGCCTGATTTAACGCAGTCCAGGGTCTGCCTTCTCTTCCACCAGCACATACAAACTGCAAGGAAAAGAAGATGCGAGGGGCCACTGACCTTACCAGAGCTCAGGCCAGCCTCAGCGGCAAACCTCTCCCTCAGGAGGAAGACAGCAGTCTGTATGACAGAAGAGAACCCCCGGAGGCTGGGTCTATAGCCACCTGTTCTTATTATAAAATGTACCGAAGGTGCCGGCTTCAAACACTTCCTCCCCAAATGCCCCGCCCATTTCAACAGCAATGAAGATGTACCTAGGAGGTATCTGAAACTTGCCACTCACTTGCCGAGCTTACCAAATTCAAGCCTGGCCCAAGTTGTCAGATGAAAGGAAGCTTTCAAAGAACAGAAAGTTGCAACTGACGGTGAAACGTTTAATATTTCACTAAAAAGTTTTCCGTCTTACGTATGCCCAAGACGCCTTCCTCGTATGTGCCCTGGTGCTGACGCGAGCTAGAAAGTGCTCCTATTAACTCGAGTCGTGCTGTTCACCCCTTGCCTCGGTCTGCTCCAAGCACGGATTCTGAGCTGCAGTAAAAACTGAACGCTGCCGTCAATGCACAGGTAGGAAGGATGAACACTGACCCCACTGATTTCTCGGCATGTGGCTCTCCCTTAAGGCCTGGCCGATGCTCCCTGGTGGTGTAGACTGTTGCTTAGTATCACACAGGGAGGGCCTTTTCGCTTACAACTCAGCTGCCCTTTAAAAGAGGAGATGCTCCGGAGACGTAGAGATAAAAACAAAGGAGAAGCTGATAAATGTACGGGTTACATTCTCCTACTGTTTGGGTTCCAAGTAGATCTTTCTTTCTTTCTTTTTTTTTTTGGATTTTGATGTCAAATAAAAGCGAGAAATACGACCTGCTTTTCACAAATTTCTCCCCCTGCTGGTTCCCCCAAAAATCTGAAAAATTTCTTTCTGAAATTCAACAATTTGAGGAAAACGTTTTTTCCCATTTGTCTGAACATACACAGTGTACTGCCATACACATAGCACATGTGAGCGCATGCAGACTGGCTGCATACGGCCGTCACGTGTTTTGCTCGTGTGCCATGGCTGATGTTCTTGCCTACTGGACGGTCACTCAGAGTAGACGTTCAGAGTTTTGTTCAGTGGACTTAAAGTTCAGCCACCCCAACAATGACCTATGATTTCATAACTGGGCGATGATCGGATCCTGTCACACTGCAGAACTATCCGACACCACGAACGAGACACTGCAGGTGCTGGGTATCAGACTTTGTAAGGAGGAGGTTTAAACTGGTGTATGTGAGAGTAACCAAAGCCTGAAGAAGGGGTTTCTATCACTCAGCATCTATTTTTTCACTAGCATCATAGAAGCACAGGGAATTAAGAGATCTGTGCGGGGGAAAAAGCTCAAGAAAATTGTGTGCAGATAGTCTATAAGGCAAAACCTAAGTCCAAGTGTGCTCAGCACTGCCCACGACGCCGAGGTAATACGGAGCTCAATCCACACAGCTGCTGTGGGCTTACGATCACATGACACTACCACAGCTAATGACATGGACAGAGGGGTACTCCACGGCTTCCTACCAAGGCTCAGGTTTTAAACGAATTTAGTATTTTTCCCTTGGCTTAAAGTCTAATCACTATCATCTGGTAACATAAATTACAAACTCTGCTTTTGTTTTTGTCTTTTTTTAAGAAAATAAAAATGTAATTTGAAAACATTACAGTTCCAGTGTACCCGCTGCAATAGTGACGCCCACAGGAGTTTCTAGAACCTTCGCCTACTGCCGAAGATGCCGCTTAAATAGGCATTTCTTAATAAATTTATAATAGGATTTAACAGAATCTCATCTTTAGAGAGTTCCAAAGTTTGCCTTTTCTAACATTTCTACACCAGCTGAAAAGCATTTCTCATATGGATGACTGTATTTACTGATGTTTACAGAAGATGCTGCTCTACACATCTCTAAGGAGTCTGCGTGTAGCTGGAAGCTACAGCGTCTATCAGAAAGTTAAATTAAAAAGAAGATCAGCACTAGCCAAGTCTTAGCAGATCATGGAAAGTGGCGCGGCCGGTTCCAGGCCCGGACCATGAACTGGGTCAGTCTGAAGACGCATCTGTGCAGCGGGAATGTCGTGAGTCTGGAGCTCCTGGGCTCTTGGCTACCGCATGAGGCAGCTGTGCGTCTCACAGCACTTTCTGATGCCCATTTGCAGAAGGCTTGGATGTCTCCGAATCCCTCGAAGTATTTGCTAAGTGCAGTTTATGAAGTCCTGCATAAAAATAAGAAAATGGTGAGAAAAAGTACTGTTAAGTGGCTGGGCAAAGGGCTGGGGTGGAGGGCCAGATTCACTAAGTAGTCCTGCTGCCACGCTCTGGCCAGACGCCTTAGGAACGAAACACTGCCCTCCTGCTGGCATCGGCCTCAGAGGTAGAAGTCGCAGCCTTCCAGGATGGCCTGCCTGCCAAGGCTGGCAGCGGCTGTGTGACCATGAAGGGGGTCCCTGTGTGACTGCATGGCGCTCTGAAGGGCCATCCACGTCCACGGCACAGCACAGCGCCCGCTCAGGCTCTGGTATGACGGCACCACGCCACCCACTGCAGTCCCTTTCTTGCTTCCCCTTCCCTGCAGATTCACTCCCATCTGGACATGTGCTCCCAGAGAGCTGAATCTGAGACAGCTTCTCGCTTTTGTTTTAAAATATACAGGAAAATATTGGGAAAGACACAACAAAATATTAGCATGTAACTTAAAAGCAATGGGAAAAATTATCAAGAAGAGAAAGAAATGACAAAAGAACAAACCGAATAGGAATATTATACTACTCAAAGGTATTCCACAGAATAAAACATTCTCGCTCTTTTTTAATTTGCCAGAGGATGCATGCATTCACTGGAGAGAGAGACAGAGAGGAGAGGAAAGTTGGGAAGCACACCGCACAGTACACGGTCGCAGTGCAATCCTTCCCCATCTCTCCCTCCTCTCAGCATCCTGAGAAAACGTTTCAAGCCACTGGGTCTGGGACTCAATGGTGCCGTCGGCCGTGTGGGATTCAGCTCCTTTAACCATCAGGCAACAGGCTGGCCCGGTTCTTTTCTTTTGAAGGTACAGTTTCCCTCTGAACCATATAGTAATGATTTACGTAATACACTTCACACGTAGAGCAAGTCTTTGCCCTACAGGAAGAAGAGCTTATGTGGGACCAAGGCCTCCTCACGCGCTCTAATAAAAGGACGCAGGATGACACACAAGAGTACGTGGGCGGGACATTCCGGAAGGCTCTGAGGAAGTCGGTAGCAGGAAGCGCAGATCTTTTCAATACCTCTAGAACAGACGGCCCACTCAAATTCCAGATGGAGATCTACCTGCTGGGTAGTTTCACATCACACTTAAACCAACACAGCACTCTGGACCTTTAGCTTTCTCTCACTTGCATATCTCCATGTAAGGAAAGGACAGCTGAACCTCTCCACAAATGGGAAGAAAGAAAATCAATACAAAACAAAAAATGGTCCCAGGAGCCACTGCTGTCAGAGGTGGGGCAATGGGACAAAACCAGGCTTGTCAGAAGAGCAGCTGGGCCCACTAAGAGGTCAGTATGGCAGCCCTGCCTACGCTGAAGCAGAGGCCCTCCTAGGAGAGAGCACCTGAGTTAGCTCCCTTACAAACATGGGAGTGGCACTGGTTATATACTCTGAGAAGTACAGGGTCTCTCCTCCAGAGGTGGCTCTACAAAGTCACCTGCCTCACGACCCCTCCAGCTACATTCTGAGTATGTCCTATGTTCTAGACCTTCTCTGAGGTAGAGCAGCAGAGGGCAAAAAGCCTACCTCCCCCCAGTAAAAAAGGAGGAGAAAGGAGATAGTTAACTTCTACAATCAAATGCTTACTCTCAGTGAAATCACACGTAAGCTCTCAAATCATTTAAACATCACATACAGTTAAGGAGGGTCTTGTTTTGTTTTGTTTTACATGTAACTTGCCCCTTATAGTACCCCCAAAGAGTAACTGGGAAACACTTGGAAAAGTTCATCTATCCATTAGAGAATTTTGTACACCTCGTGAAAATTCCACTCTCTCTCTCTCTTTTTCTTGGTCCAAATTTTTTATTGTATTTCTTTTTTTCACAATGCATTTTAAAAAATTCTACATTTATTCACTGTATATCATTACAGCATACTAAATGAATTTTTCCTAGAATACACTGAATACTGGCCCAATGGAAGATATTACCATACTTATTATCTTAACAGATAATTTTCCATTTTGTTTCTTAACTGTCTTCTTTTTTCCCCTCGATTCCCTCCCTCTGACGCTCTGCCATCTCCCACCCTCCTCCCGCACTGTCTCTGCATGCCTGTATATTATCGAGTCTCTCCGTTTTGCATTGAGTGCAGGCGTCCGGTGTGTATTAAGTGGGTATACTTCACCTCTCTTCCATATTTCACTTTAGAGTAAGTCTTCCGTATTTGCCCACTTCCCAGGAAATGCTAGGGTCTCATTGTTTATAGCTGAGTAGCATTCTGTAGGGTGTATGTGCCATACTTTTGCAATCCATTCATCTGTTTGTGGACATCTGGGTTGGTTCCATGTCTTAGCAACTGTGAATAATGCTGCAATAAACATGGATGTGCAAGCACTTTTCCAACTCAGCATTCTCCTGTCCTTTGGGTAGATACTCAGGAGTGGAACTGCTGGACTATATGGTAGTTGTACTGTAGGTCTCTGAGGAGCCTCCACATTGTTCTCCACAGGGGCTGGACCAGTTTACACTCCCACCAGCAGTGTAGGAAAGTACACTCTCTCTGTTTCAAAACTGCAGATGACAATGTGCTCACCAGAGACAGGGGCAAGAGGGAGAAGGCACCCCTGTGGGTTGTGGTCACATCATAACCTCTTCTCTTCCACTCCTCCAACCTACTGCAATTTAGGACACACACGTGCCCAGAGTGTTTTCAGGCTCCCAGCACCAGGATCTGAACCACAGTTGGCCATGTGGAATCTGGCTTTCTCTTTTTTGAGAGAGAGAGATTTTTGCTATAGGGCACGTGCACTCACCAAAGAGACAGAGAGAAAGTGAGAAGTCACCCCTCAGAAGGGAGTGCCATCCCTTCTCCTCCATTCGCCTCTCGGGATCCCAGGCATGCATGCACACATGCCTGGCTTGAGTTTTAAACCAAGACTTCAACCATGGTTGACTATGTAGGAGTCCAGAAACCTAACTGCTATACCATCTGCTGGGCCCGGAATCTGGCTCTCTTAACCACGAGGCTATGAGACTGTAGCCTAGTCTCCTATGGTCAAAAGTGACACAACGTGGGAAAACTTCACTTCAGTTTAAGTTACATTTCATGACTTTAACAGTAGCTTCTTTAGCAAAATGATACCCAGAATACCGAACTCTAATGCTAACCTACTACAATTCACCTGTAAATATCTCATTTAATAAACAGTGTGTGAGTGAACTAGGCCATCTCAGTGCCCCTCCACGACCCCACCCACTTTCTGAGGAGGAGAGTCCTGCGTACCTGAGGAGTATCGCTGAGCAGGAGTGTCAGGAGTACCTGAGGACTAGGCCCGAGCAGGAGTACCCTGGGTACCTGAGGACTAGCCCCGAGCAGGAGTGTCAGGAGTACCTGAGGACTAGGCCCGAGCAGGAGTACCCTGGGTACCTGAGGACTAGCCCCGAGCAGGAGTGTCAGGAGTACCTGAGGACTAGCCCCGAGCAGCAGTGTCAGGAGTACCTGAGGACTAGCCCCGAGCAGGAGTGTCAGGAGTACCTGAGAACTAGGCCCAAGCAGGAGTGTCAGGAGTACCTGAGGACTAGCCCCGAGCAGGAGTGTCCTGAGTACCTGAGGACTAGCCCCGAGCAGGAGTGTCAGGAGTACCTGAGGACTAGCCCCGAGCAGGAGTGTCAGGAGTACCTGAGGACTAGCCCCGAGCAGGAGTGTCAGGAGTACCTGAGGACTGGCCCCGAGCAGGAGTGTCCTGAGTACTTGAGGACTGGCCCCGAGCAGGAGTGTCCTGAGTACCTGAGGACTAGCCCCGAGCAGGAGTGTCAGGAGTACCTGAGGACTAGCCCCGAGCAGGAGTGTCAGGAGTACCTGAGGACTGGCCCCGAGCAGGAGTGTCCTGAGTACCTGAGGACTAGCCCCGAGCAGGAGTGTCCTGAGTACCTGAGGACTAGCCCCGAGCAGGAGTGTCAGGAGTACCTGAGGACTAGCCCCGAGCAGGAGTGTCAGGAGTACCTGAGGACTAGCCTCGAGCAGGAGTGTCCTGAGTACCTGAGGACTAGCCCCGAGCAGGAGTGTCAGGAGTACCTGAGGACTAGCCCCGAGCAGGAGTGTCAGGAGTACCTGAGGACTAGCCTCGAGCAGGAGTGTCCTGAGTACCTGAGGACTAGCCCCGAGCAGGAGTGTCCTGAGTACCTGAGGACTAGCCCCGAGCAGGAGTGTCAGGAGTACCTGAGGACTAGCCCCGAGCAGGAGTGTCAGGAGTACCTGAGGACTAGCCCCGAGCAGGAGTGTCAGGAGTACCTGAGGACTAGCCCCGAGCAGGAGTGTCAGGAGTACCTGAGGACTAGCCCCGAGCAGGAGTGTCCTGAGTACCTGAGGACTGGCCCCGAGCAGGAGTGTCCTGAGTACCTGAGGACTAGCCCCGAGCAGGAGTGTCCTGAGTACCTGAGGACTAGCCCCGAGCAGGAGTGTCAGGAGTACCTGAGGACTAGCCCCGAGCAGGAGTGTCAGGAGTACCTGAGGACTAGCCCCGAGCAGGAGTGTCAGGAGTACCTGAGGACTAGCCCCGAGCAGGGGTGTCAGGAGTACCTGAGGACTAGCCCCGAGCAGGAGTGTCAGGAGTACCTGAGGACTAGCCCCGAGCAGGAGTGTCAGGAGTACCTGAGGACTAGCCCCGAGCAGGAGTGTCAGGAGTACCTGTGGCAGTCATTCAGACACCCTAACTGATCAGGAGCTTCAGCCTCTGCCTGAAATAACACAAAGGTTACCAAGCCTGAAGACTAGCTCACAATAACTTGTTGACCTTGCCCTTTATGGCACGGAAGCTGCCAGCCCAGGACTTTCTTGGCCCTGAACAGTCATGTGAGCCCCCCAAGTTTGTCGGTGAGCTGCAGTTTGCTAGGGGCAGGCATGGGCGGAGGAGCAACTCAGGGGCGTCATGGAGGTGGGAGTGGCTCCAGCTCAGGCAGAGGCCTGCGAGGACCACAGCACGTAAGCAGCTCTGGGCACAGCTGGAACAGCGGATCCTGCCAGAACTCCTTTCTGGAAGTCACCCTCTGACAGTGAGTTTTTACAAATCCTCTATGAAACTGTTTGCTTCATTTTTTGTTCTCGGAACACAGTCAGTTAAACAGTAAATGGGAATTAATCTGAGAATACAGCTAACTAATCTTGCTGATATTGCAAGAGGCTTAAAAATTAAGTTTTAACTCCAGACAACTGACCGAGAGCATCGTCTGATTCCCATTTCATCCTGCAGTATTGAATTTGGCCAACATTATGAAACACAGGCATTATAATCCATAAATTAGCTGATGCTTTGGCTGAAATGACATGTAATCTTTTCCTTTCAGACTGATAGTTTATCAGCCATCCCTGGGGGCACAGGTATTGGAAGGAAAATAGATGTGGATACTGCCGATGGAAATGACCAAGCTCTGCAGAAACAGAAACAAGGCCGTTTGCTCTCAGAGCCACACTCGGGGACAGGCCCAGAGAAGGCCCAAAGTGGCTCTCTAGGTGCACAGATGCAATAGGTCCCTTCATTTTGTTTGGAGAGATACAAAGTTTGCAAATGAATGTGAGTTTTTACACTGGTCTGGTTCAAAAAGGTGGGGTATCTAGAACTCATAGGTTATAGGTGGGTTTAGAAATTCTTAGGTTAGCATGGGACCAGTAGATGGCATAGTGGTTATGTCGCTGGACTCCCACGTAGTCATCTACAGTCTGAGTCCCAGACCCAGTGGCCTAAACTCATGCCAGACCCATGTGCGTGTGTGCCCAAGATCCCAAGAGGAAAATACAGGAGATGGAACTGCAGCATGGTCATCTCCCCAGGGGGTGATTTCTCACTTTCTGTCTCTCTGTCTCCAGCGAGCATATTCACCCTATACCAAAAAAAAACTCTCTTAAAAAAAACCTCTTAGGTTGGAGCGGCCAGCAGGTGGCGTGGTGGTTAAGGTGCTGGTCTCCCACATGGCCCACCACCGTTCAAGTGCCGACCAAGTCTCGGCCCGTGAAAACCGTGCCAGGGGTGTGTTTGTGCATGTGTGCCCAAAATCTTGAGAGGAGAATGAGAGAGACGGGACTGCAATGCAGTGGTCCCCTATCCCCACCAGCCGCACTCACCCTATGGCAAAAACCTAAAAGAGAAAAATTTCCTTTGGTTAGTAATTGGTTAAAGAAAAACAAAAATCTTCATTCCCAAAAGTATGCCTGTGCTTCACTTTCACATCAGAGGTAAGAAGGCTCACGACGCACCACAAAACCACCACTGCAGGGCCAGGGTGAGGGGGCACCCCATTATCACAGGCCAAAGTCTCTTTTTAATGTTTATAAACTGACTCCTCCAGGCCCTTTGAAAAGAATTTGGGAATATGAAAAAGTAGTCAGACTTCTGTGCTCAATACATAATCTGAAATTTTTTTTCCTTCTCTAAGGTCATCCCTTCAAACATCAAGAGATTAGGGACCAGCCTGTGGCACTGTAGTTAAGGCAGCTGGATCCCATGTGGCCGACTGTGGTTTGAGCCCCAAAGCCAACGACTTGAGAAACACCCTGAATGTGCCTAAGATCCCAAAAGGAGGGGGAGATGTAGGAGAAGGCCTTACATGATAGCCGTCCCTCACCGGGGGTGCTTTCTCACTTTCTCTGTCTCTGCCTCTGTCTCTTTCTAGCAAGTGCATTTTACCCTCAGGTAAAATTATAAACAACAAAATTACAGATTGGAAAGGCTTGAAGGTATGAGAAGCTTCACTGTTGCCCAGATAAAGTTATGTGAGATGGGCCTTAAAGAGTCCGTCCACAGAAGGTCGCCTTTGCTACAGCTGAAGCCGCCGCGGAAGACGGGGTATCGACTCAGGGGAATGAGCGAGTGTCAGGGTTTCTGCAATTCTCGACAGTAAGTCATTGCTTTCCCCTCCTTGGTCAAAAAATTATATACCCTAAGCCCAAGATAGTTTATACTGTCCTGATATTCTTAAAATGTAACACGTGAATTGAGCATGAAAAACACACAGGTGCAAGCCCCCCTCAGCTACCCCTAATGCTGTCTCACACAGTCCCAACGCACCTGGTCCATGGGTGCACGACAGTGAAGCCCACTCTCCGACCCGTGCTAGATGCCCACGTTTTTTCCAGAATTATTGGACTTACTAAACAGAACTGTGGGTCACTCTGATACTGCTAAAATCCAAGACTCAAAAAAAGCTTCAGTTAAAAAAGATTAAAAGGTAACATCATCAAAAATAAGCTCCTAACACAGTTTAGCCTTATGTTTCCACAACCACCACCACCGTAACATTCGAAGAGCTACTCGTGACTGAGTCGGAGTGTGCCGGGCACTATGCCAAGGCCCTTAGAAGAATTATTTCAGCTAATATTCACAGTCATCCTAACAGGAGGGAATAGCCCTGTTGTACAGGTAAGGAAGCTAGGCTTAATAACGTACTTTTGTACAAAATTATAATTAACAAGTAGGAGATCAAGAATTTAACCTCTAAAGTCTACACACTTGGAAATCTAAATAGTAAAACCTTAAAATTAACTCAAATGTCAAAATTATGAATTAGTAGGAAGAAGGGGAAAGGCCCGTAACCCTTAGGATTACCTAGGGCCTTGAAAAGCTCTTCTCGTACGGCAGAGGTGAATTTTCGGACCAGACACAATGTTGTCACAATAGCAAACATCAAGTTGTAGGATAATACAATATAGAAGTTTCCCAGCCAATTAAATCTTCCAAAGTCTCCAAGTAGATCAAATCTAGTGATTCCTGTTAAAAATAAAAAAAAACCCTTATTAATAAGATCAGGTAAGATATATTTATATTTGTTACAAAATACAGTTTAAATCAGGACCAGCCTGTGGCATGATGGCTAGGACGGTTCGACCCCACACGGACAACTGCACAGTGAGTCCCGGATCTGGAGGCTGAGAAGGCTGCGCAGGTGTGCGTGTACGCCGAGTATCCCGAACAGCACAACAGATGGAAGAGGGGACAGTGGTGTGACCACTTCTGAGGAGGGGCTCGCTCTCGCATGCTCTCTCTCTCTCTCCAGCAAGCAAATGCTCTTTACGGCACAATTTAGAAAGAAAAGTACAAATCAGAATCCCATCAACTTTCACTTCTGTGATGCGAAGTGCTCTCATGAGTAAATCCCAGTGTGAAATATACAGCTGTCACCAGTGAGTCGGCCTCGAGCTAGTCCCTCCTGCTTCACACACACCCCACTGTCCTCGCAGGCCATGAGCAGGGAGGCTGGGGAACGCCCCTGGCCACTTGGCTGGCATTTGTGCTAACACTGAGAAGAAACCTCCCCTGCCACTCGCACAGGTCGGACGGGCGGCGGCACACCACCTGGGACAGGATGGCGGTCACCGGTAACGGAGCGGGGGTCACGACGAGAAGGAACGCCTGGGCAAACCTCGCCCCGTCCCCACTGCTCCCCCCGGGGGACTGCCTGTCCTCTCATTTTGTTATCTACTCAAATGTCACTTCCTCGCAGACGAAACCTTGGCTCCCCTCACCCCCAAAATCACAGCCGTCTACACTTCTTTCACAGCACAGACTTGAGAAAACAGTTCCCAACCACAGGGCGGCCAGGGCTTGAGGCCGAGCCTGGTCAGCCGAGACGTGCTGGGCATCCCCGCAAGAGCCCGAGCTCTGGCAGGCTGAGGACCAGAGCACGGAACCGGGGCCATGAGCGGGCCGTGAGGGCCCTCTCCCCTCCCTCTCCCGTGCAGACGAGCCTCCATCATGAACAGCGGGGGGGCTGGCTAAAGGCCGGCAGAGAGCGGGAAGGGCTCCCCAGCCCATGGCTCCTGCTCATCCTCAAGCGAGGGCAGCTTCCTGAGAACTCTGGCGGACACCACCAGCACCCACCTCACAGTCCTGAACTGGCTTCTTCCGACTTCTTTTTGTTTCCTCATCTTAAAAATGTTTAAAGAGTACCCATTTTGGGGGGCCAGCAGCTGTTGTGGGGATTGAGGGCGTTGGACTCCCAAATGGCCAACCGTGGTTTAAGTCCTGGACCTGGTGGCTTAGTCTCTCTCTCTCTCTCTCTCTCTCTCTCTCTCTCTCTCTCTCTCTCTCCCTCTCTCGCCCCCCCTCCCCCCAGTTCTGTCCCTCTCTGGTCAAATTAAAATAAATAAAGTTAAAAAAAGGAACTTCATTTAAAAAAAGAGCACCCATTTCTCTTCCCTAAGCCATATGAGAGACTGCACCGGCATGACTAAATCCCCAGGGCTCGCAGCTCTCGAGGAAAGGCCTACCTGACTGGCACCACCACGGACCAAAGTGTCTCAGACTCAGTGGAGCTTGTGCTGAGAAACACAGTATGTATTTTTTCTTTTAATTTCATTTTAACACAGCCTCTCAACGAACTAGGTATAAAAGAAATTTATCTCAACATAAAAAGGCTAGATAGATGTACACATACACACGTATTTGTTTTACAAACCCACAGACAACATCATAACCAACGGAGAAAATCCTGGTTCGTAAGATCTGGAAGAAGGCAAGGCTGCCAACTCTGGCCACAACCATTCAACACCACAGGATGACCCATGAGCCACTGGGCGCGCCTCTCTCTCTCCTCCTCCTTCACTGTGAAAACATACACACACACACACACACACACACACACACACACAAAAAAAAAATCCTAGATAGTATGAGCTAATTTAAATACAAAAAAGCAGATCGGCACCCCTGCTAACACGGCCCAAGTCCAGAAGTCTGGCCATCGCAGACGCTGGTGAGGACATGCGGCAGCAGGTCACCATGCCACAGCTGGGGAGTGCCACCTGCACAGCCGCCCTCCCAAGCAGCAGTGTTTTCACAGAACTGACGTACTCTGACCAGACAGCAACAGCCATGCTCCTGGGAACCTACCCAAAGGAGGTGAAATCCTGCATCTACTCAAAAGCCTACACACGGGACCAACAGTGGTGTAATGGCTATGTCACTGGACTCCCATGTAGTTGACCGCGGTTCGAGTCCCAGACCCGGTGGTTTAAACTCACGCCGGGTGCGTGCGCGTGCGTGCCCAAGATCCCGAGAGGAGAATGGAGGAGAAGGGATTGCGGCATGGCCATCCCCCCTGGGGGGTGATTTCTCGCTTTCTGTCTCTGTCTTTCTGACAAGCGCACGCACCCTACAGCAAAAAACCTCTCCAAAAAAAAAAAGCCTGCACACACGGTTAGCCATAGCTACCAAAGCCTGGGGTAACCCCAATGTGTCTCAGTAGGTGAGTAGACCCGTGTAGCACATCCAGACAGTGGGGTTTATTCGGCACGGAAGGAAATGGGCTCCGAGCTATGAAAAGGCATGGAGAAGCTTGACTGTGTGCTGCGAGGTGGAAGGAGCCCATCTGAAGAAGGCACGGATTGCATGATCGCAACTCTAGGATGTTCTGGAAAAGACAAAACTATGAAGACAGTAAAAAGAGTGGTGGTTTCTAAGGGTTGGAGGGAGAGGGGGATGAGGAGGCAGAACACTGGCATGTACTCAGGGACAGGTACAACACATGTCATTACATGCATGTCCAAACCCACAGGACATACAACACCAAAGATGAGCCCTCCTGTAAATGACGGACAGAGTGAAAACCCGTCAGCTGTACCAGACATGTAACAGGCGCTCACGTGTCTGCTCCTAACTGTCGTATTTTAAACTGCCCCTTGCGGTTCCTTCCAGCTAGGTGACCCTGTTAGGGATTGTTTTTATATGACAATTGTTTTATAACATACTAAACTTAAAGTATCTACACATGAGCAGCTGGCTAAGTCTAGGTGCGCGTGACTACTGTGAGGTTCTCTCAGAGTATGTGCCCCGAAACAGGGCAGCACCGGAGGGCGGGGCAAGGCGGCCCGAGAGCACACGTGTTTAGTTGTCGTCAGTGGTCACTCTCAACTGCTTTAGACATTTAACACAGGCAGACACTTCTAAGAAACCTTAAGTCCTAACTCCATATACAAATTTATTATTCAAATATAAGGACGTTAGTAATCAATCAAAATTGAATTAATACCATTCATTTACTTTCTGTAAGGTACCTGAATATAATAAATCAAATGCAATTTTTTTGCTGAGAAATTTGCAATATGGGTTTGGATTTATTTTTATATTGATGTAACTAAGAACATACTTATGATTATATTTCTATCTTATCAACTCCTTTGCTAAGCGTCTGTGAAAGCAACACTTATCTCCATCTCATAACTAGAACCAGCGAGGGAAAGCCAAGGGTAAAGACCAGTAAAATATTTGTGAAACCCCAAATAAAGACTCTCCAAAAAAGGCAAGGTCCCTCAACAAGAAGCAAAAGGAAGTAACCCACGTCGGCTTCTGCACAGGAGGCTGCATGAGGCCCAGACGAGAAGCACGGAGGGATAACTGAAAACAGATTCAAGCTGATTTGAAAAGTATCTTCAGGGACTCGGTCAGCCATGTATGATCCAACCGCCTTAACCACCACTCCATGGCCAACTGCACGGTTCGAGTCCCAGACCAGCAGCTTCAAACACACACTGGGTACATGTGCATGTGGGTCCAAAATCCCACGAGGAGATGAAAAGTAAAGGATTGCGGAGTGGCCACCCCAGGTTGGGGGTGCTGTCTCACTTTCTGCCTCTCTCTCAGTCTCTCTCCCAGTAAGCACACACACATTCTAGCAAACTTTTTTTAAAAGTACAAATTGATGAAAGTAATTTTTGTGTCCTTTTCTGATGAGTGCACAATCTTCCAGCAATTTTTTTTTAAAGTACAACTTAGTAAAAACGTTTCAGAGACTTGTTTGCATTTGATAAAAAAATTTCCCTTTGGGTTAAAGATGATTTCAAATAAAGAATAGTTCAAAAACTGCCACCCTCTCAGTGTTTCCTAAGTAGGCATAATAAGAGCACCTACAATGGTACACCATCTAGCTGACGAGATTGAGTGCACATTTAAAATCCTTCACTAGAACCCGTCTGGGCATCCACAGGTAATCAGTGTGAGCCCTCCCGTCCCCACCTCCTGTGCCCCTCTCTCTGACTGCCTCAGGCTGTGAGACTGAGCAAGGACAGCAGATCCCGCACATTTGAATTCCTCGACGCTGAAGCCTCCGGGGCCAAAGCCAGGGTTTGAGGCGCGCCAGGAGACTGTACTGCTTTCAAAGGCCTCTGAGGAGCTCGAGCTGGGTTGTAAGGGCAGGTGCTTTCTGCTCCCCGCAGATAATGAAACCACCCTCTGCCATAACCGCATCTGCCCAAAACACAAGGTCAACACTCCTCACAGCTGAATTCTCTGCAGCAAGTGATGCATTTTACTCAGGGGGACTTTTCAACTAGTATGAACTGTCCACATCTGAACAAACCGAGTTATGTGAAAAGGACTCTTCAGTACGTATGCTGCCCGAGCTCTGGGTGACACCCGTGATCAGCAAAAGCAGCAGGCAGCAAATTTCAAAAAACCATTTACCATTCTTCTTCTTCTTTATTTGTTACAGGGCACGTGCACTCACCAGAGAGAGAGAGAGAGAGAAAGCGAGGCCCAGGGCTGGGACTCAGCCATGTGGGAGTCCAGCGCCCCAAACACCAGACCACCTCTGGCCCCAACAGCAAATTTAAAATAAAAAAGAGTTTCATCAAAGCAAAAATATCACCAAATTAAGTATTTCAGGCTGGATTTAATTTGTGATCAAATGAAGTCTTTGCTAAGCAAACTGCTGAAATAAGGGGGAAACCGCACACCTGTTGCTAAACTGGAATGCTTCCTGCCACTGCGTCGAGCTGTAAGGGACGCTGCTGACCGACCCCCAGCAGCAGAGAAGCCCCCACCGTGGCCAGGGGCCCTCCTGTGGGCAACGAGAAAGCCAGAGCACTTCCCAGCCTGGGGCTCGGTTGTTAAATACTCTCTATTTTCCATCTGATAAGCTTTTTCAGCTAGTAAATCAAAGTCCTGTTACACACTAGGATAGTATTCATGACAATTCTCTGTATTTTATCTTCTTAAAATCAAAAGACTCAATTCTGAAGGGTTAACAGAGGAATTACAAAGTAACTCTCTGGTTTGCATTTCCCATAATACTAAAAATAAAGCTTTTTCTTTTAGTCTAGAAATTTGCTTTTTTAATACTGTGAAAAGCCTCTATGAATCTGTTTAACGTATTTATTTCTTTTCATCTATTCACTGCCACCGGGCATAACATGTAATACAGTGCGTGCTGATGTTCTGAAAGCACCACATGACTCACTGTACCTCATACACTCCATTAATCCTGTTTGGACAGCTGGGTCCAGGCATTTGTTGGCTGCATTTTAATTGTCCCATCTTTCTTTTTTTCTTTTTATTTATCTCTATGGCAAAGTACTCTGGAATTTAATTTGTTGGTCTTCAAAAAGTAAATTTTGCCATTTGTTTGTTTTCTTTGTATTAAAACTACACTCAGCATGTAATTTTCTTCTGTAAAATCACTATTAATGACTAGCAATTCATCTTAAGTAACTAAGCACATTCAATGAGTTTCATAAATGTAAAAATGGTAAGGAAGCTGTTACTATCACAGCAGTGTTGGGTGGCTTGTCATACAATACAGAGGGGAGCAGCTAGCTTCAAGTCAGGTTACTGAAGTGTGCATTTCTGCACTTTCAGGAAGAACCCACCAAACGCAGACACTGAGACAGTAACAGGCCCTTAAAGTGACAGACAAGAAAGAAGACCCTCACGTAGGCGGGGTTCCCATGAGCCTGTAGAAAAGCAGCCCCTTCCACGCTGGTACTCCCGCCACACGGGCTAACACCACGAAGGCGACCCAGCGCGCACCCCTGGCACTGCCTCTGTCCCTGACTGCGAGTCGGGGCTCAAGCACGGGGCATCAGCACAGCTCATGTGGAAGCTGTGAACAGCTGCTCAAGTTAAAGATGGGACTTCTCTCAGCTCTGCGGGTATTCTGAAGTTAGTGCCTAACCTAGAGAATCGGGCAGAACTGCTCAATGGAAACTTCCATCCGAAATCATGCTTAGCCAAGAACTGAGCAGAGTCTCGGTGACGCTCTGTAACACAAGGCCAAGGGGATCCTTAGTTAACGACTTCAGGGACAAAGTGGAAATCTGTTTTATTCTTCCAAGGTCATCAAAATTCTCAGTAAACTGAAAAATTAAAACAGTGAGTGACAAGCAAGTAAAAACTGAAGGACCAAAGGGTGTCCTTTAAATCAGTTGTGCTCTCAGAAAGTGACTTCACTAATTTTCGATTCTGAAATCACACCAAATTATAAATTTTTAAAAATCTCCTTAAGGAAATTAACATTTTCTGGACATTAAACATTTATTCTCTTTAACTCACACTTTCCTAACTGGAGGAATCAAATGCCCACCTTGTGAATGTGTCAGGGGTGGGCAGCCCATGTGTTAAAAAATTAGTGGTAAAGGCCATTTGCTACAGTCTGGCATGACCCTAGACGCTAGTTCAGAACTAAAGGTACGAGATGATGTGGGGGGGAACACTTCAAAGTGGGGGGGGGTCTCTTTTTTTTTTTAATAAACATTTACTTATCTATATGTTTGTTGTGATTTTTCAAGCTGCTGGGTCCAGGACTTGAACCATGGTCGTTCATGTGGGAATCCAGCACCTTAACCACTATGCCACCTGCTGGCCCCCTCAAAGGGGATCTGTTTGAAATTTAGAAAGTAAAACTTAAATCATTTAGTACCATTACTTTAATCTTACCCACTTTACCTGGACACCGGTCATGCAAACTCACCCAGTGTCCTCGACATCACAGGCAGGGCGGAGCTCAAGACCAGGATCGACACGCAGTTCCCAATGATCTGTCGTGAGAGAGGGAGGGCCAGGCACTGAGATGCTGCGAGACGTGCCGACCAAGCCTGTGGACCTTCTGGGCTCTGCATTCGAGTTACTGACTGCACTGTGCAAGTGCTTAATGGTAATATCTGGTGAGAATCCTCGAACAATAATAAACTTCTCCTACCCATATTTGATGCTTGCAGTACCTGGCACGTGAAAAGCTACAGAACACTTCACCTCTACCGGACAATGCCCTCCACATACTGGCTGTGGCTGGCAACTGCTAGGAGCTCTGCTGGTGAAGCAGGAGAGAATACTTCCGGCTATATTTTTAAAGCCAGACTACCGTGCGAGATCTCTTACATAGTATCTACAGTACTTCTAATATGTGTAATTCATTTACCTCAGTTAGCATGGGAATCCTGAACACTTAGACTCTAGGAATTCATCTGCAGTGTGGTCTATGCTTACTCCCTCCCAGTCAGTAACAGAAGCTGGAAACACCGTGAGCACTTATGAGACCCAAGCTAGACACTGACACCGCCACTACTTACTAACTTTAAAGAAGTGACAGTGACAGTGACGTGTGTGTGTATAGATGTATACAATAATCTCTCCGCTTTACATAGGTTAAGACATGGAGTATATAATAAGAGATCAGCCGGCAACTCTCATTAGTCACTCCTTTGTCCGTCTGTGGGAATATTTTACAAAGATTCAGTCACTACCCATATCCTGAAACCAACGACACATTGCAGAAAGTCACATTGGCCTCAGACTACAAAACGCGTCTGTATAGAACCTTCCGTCTTAGTTTAATTATTCAGATTTGAAATCCATCGTCTCTACTACTTGCAGCAACCAAGTTCTTCAGATTTCTCAGAAGCCCCCTGAAGGGCAATTCCCTCAGACAGTTACTCGTTAGCAGGAAGTTTTCTTCGGAGGAAAAGGAGTCCTCTCAGGAGCCCTCCAAAACTAGCTAACAAGCTCTGCGTCCATGCACTTACCGGGGAACGGATGCAATCCATATTAGACAACACGCCCCGGTCCCACTCCCCGTTTCTAAAGCCCTCCAGTCTCTGCTCGGGGGACGCAGACGGCACCTCTCTCTGCAGGAGCCATGCGAGCAGTGACGGAGGACAGTGTGTCTCCGAAAGGAAGGCAGGGCTCGGTCACCTAGACTTTACCTTACCTTTGTCATAGTTGTGTCATCCTTCTTGGGAGTAAAGCTTCCAAAAAACCGGAGGCTGTAGAACCCGACAACAGAGGACACCATGAGATAGCTGTGAGGATCAAGGAAAAAACGCTCCAAAAGAATCCAAGTATCCTTAAGTCCTCAGCTGTCTCCAAAGTCTTAAGACCCAAAGGAAAAACAAAATAAAGCAAAAAGCCACTTTGAATGCTTGAGGAAGTGACCTGCTGTTCTTGCATTTAGACGAGTGTCTCAGTAAATTGCCACGGTCCCAGAAAACTGGACAGAAGCTTCGCTGACACAGAATACGCAGCTACAGCAAGGATACAAAATCAAAACAATTTCAAGCGCGGCTCCCACAAAGCCAAACGTAGAGAGAGAGGCATTTCCTATTCCAGGTCCCTGGGGGATGGAAAACACTTTTCAGAATTCAATGACACCATTAGATTTGGTTTTCCTAAAATGTTCTCTCATAATGAGACGGTTGAAATGAAAATGTTTAATACCTTAAAAGAACATCTAGACTTTAGCAGATTCAGCCACCACACTAATACTTTCAGTAAGCTCAAAAAAGTCTGATTTAATTAGAATGGAATTAAAGTTACTTGTCAAATGATATGATTATGCTCAGAGTTATAAGATAAAAACCAAGTGCTACCTGAGGAAAACTCCTGCATATTCTTAGGAGAAATATTTTAAAAACAGAATACAGTTGACCCTTAAACTACATGGTGGTTAGGGGTGCTGATTCTCAACTCAGTCAAAAACCCACATACAGGGACCAGTTGATGGCACAATGGTTACATCGCTGGACTCCTATGTAGTCAACCACGGTTCAAATCCCAGACCCGGCGGCTTAAGTCTCACGCCAGGCATGTGTGCATGCGTGCCCAAGATCCTGAGAGGAGAATGGAGGGGGGGGGGGGGGGGGTGTGATTTCTGGCTCTCTGTCTCTCTGGCAAGCATGTGTGCCCTATAGCAAAAATCTCTCTCAAAAAACCCCAAAAAGCAAAACACACATGTATTTTTTTTTTTAATTTGCTATAGGGTATGTGCACTTGCCAAAAGGGAAAGCCGGAGAGGCAGGGAAAGGAAAGGGAAGTTAGAAAGCACGCCCCATACACACCCTCTCCCTAGAAATGGCCACACAGTAATTCCTTTTCTCCCATTCTCTTCTCAGTATTTTGGGCACCCAATCACATGTGCCTGGCATGTTTTTCAAACTGCTGGGTCTGGGACTCAAACTGTACAGTCAGCTGCCTTAACCACCATGCCACCTGCTGGCTCACGCATATCACTTTTATGACTCCCCAGATACTTACCTATTAAAAGTCTACCGCAGCCTGGAAGCCTTACTGATAACATAAACAGTCAATTAACAGATACTGTATATGTTACATGTACTGTATACTTTATTCTTAATAAAGAAAACTAGAGAAGGGAAAATGTTAACAAAATCTTAAGAGAAAGCTACATTTACTTCCCAGTACATCCACTGAAGAGAGAACCACAGACAAGCGGCCAATGCAGCTCAAACCACCCCCAGCTGGGGGCGTCGTGGGACAGAGCCCATCAGCACTGGCGGAGGGCAGAAAGGAAGTGAGTGTGTACCTCCTGTCCACACTGGGAAGTCTCCCTCAGCTCTTTCTTCAGAAACCAGAGCTACAAAAGACTTACTGCTCATTCACTTATCATTTTCATTCATTCATTCATTCACTCACTCACTCATCTCTTGCTGGAGAGTACATGAGTTCAAGAGTGAGACAGCAAGAAAGGGAAAGTGAGAAAGCATTCCCAGGGAGTGTGGTTGTCGAGGCCTGCTCAGCAAGACGTACCCTGAGGGGGAGTGGCAGTGGATCAGAAATAAGGTACACAGGGACCAGCAGATGGACTAATGGATACGTCGCTGGACTCTCATGTAGCCGACCACGGTCTGAGTCCCAGACTTGGCAGTTTAAACTTACACTGAGCGCATGTGCATGTGTGCCCAAGATCCCAAGAGGAGAATGGTGGAGAAAGAACTGTGGCGTGGCCAGTCCCCACGGGGGGTGATTTCTCGCTTTCTGTCTCTGTCTTTCTGGAGAGCACACGTACCCTATAGTAAAAAAAACTCTCAAAAACAAACAAAAAACAGAAATAAAGTACACAGACACACAAGTAAAGAAAAGCGGGAATCGGGGGGTCCGGGAATCTCCGATGGAGATGGCCACGGCCCTGGGCTGTCCCAGGACACAAAGCCGATGCTCGATGAAGGTGAGCAGGTGCTGTGGACACCCTCGGTCCTGAGCGCTAGCCTCCTCTGCCCCGCCCGCTCTGGCTCACACACAGCTTCTCCGCCTCGGCATGAACTGGGGAAAACCGCCTTCCTCATTCCTGAAGACTGCCATTGTCCTGGCCACCCCACACACGGTCACGGGCTAAGACCTCCTCCTTGGGGCACACACGCATGTGCACCCAGCGTGCTTCTCAAGCTGCCGGTCCGAGGCTCAAACTGCGTGGCTGGCCCTGTGGGGTCTGGGGCCCGCCCGAGAGCTGCACCTGTCAGCATAGAATTTTTACAAGTGATGAAAGGGGCCAGCAGGTGGAACGGGGGTTAAGGCCCCAGACTCCCACGTGGCCAGCTGCGGTTCAAGTTCTGGACTCGGCGGCCTGCTTTCTCACTTTCTCTCTGGTGAATACACGTGCCCTATGGCAAAATTAAAGTAATAATAATAATAAACAAAATTAAATAAATAATCCTTTTTAAAAAAGTGATGCTATAAATTTTGTCCTAAACCTTTTATCTATTTCAAAAACTGTTTTTACCTAGAACTAAAAAAAAAAAAAAAGATCAGATGAGAAACCATTCCCTTCAGAAGGGAGGAAGAGAAACAGTATTTTAAAGGTTGACTAATTAAAGGAACGACCTGGGTAGGAGTGACCATTTTACCCGTCAGCTTCAATTCTATCCAATAAATACCAGACGATCAGCATGTACAGGGAGCCTAAAACAAGATAAGTCCATAAACAATACACAGATGTGTGTGTGTGCATGTGTGTGTGCGTGTGCGTGTGGGCCTAACTTTGGCGTAGGAACTCCACGTGTACAGTTAGGGTCAGGGACTGTCAGCTGTGTGCCAATCACGTGAAGAAGAAATAAGCAAGCGACTAGAAGGTGACAAGGTTCAGGACATGCTTTCCCAAAACATGGTGCCTTGGTGCTTCAGAAACCAGAAAGCTCACACTCTGCCTTTATCTCTGTCGCTGTCTCTGACCGTCTGCGACCCTCAGGGAAGAGGTCCAGCCCCGACGCAGAGCACAGGCACACCCTCTCAAAGACGCAGACCCCTGACAGGCCTGGCTCTGCCCCCAGCTGGGGCCTGAGATGGGGTTTCCTTGCCCAGCCACACCTTCTCATATGGCTCACTCTTCATCAAGACGAATTCGCAAACACAGGGGCCGCTGCCTCCTTCCATCTTCACTCCTGAAACGCCCTGTATCCAGGAAAATGTATCTTAAATACATCTGCCTTTCTCTTGTTAATCTGTCTTTTGGTATACTGACTTCAGTAAGGAAAATTTTTTTTTCTCCCCTATAAAAGCTTATTATTGGGAACAGCAGTTGGTGTAATGCCTATGTTGCTGGACTCCCATGTAGTTGACCGTGGTTCAAGTCCCAGACCTGGTGGCTTAAACTCACGCCAGGCACATGTGTGTGCATGCCCAAGATCCCGAGAGGAAAATGGAGGAGAAGGGATTGAGGTATGGCCATCCCCCCTGAAGGGTAATTTCTCGCTTTCTGTCTCTATGTCTTTCTGGTAAGTGCATGCGCCCTATAGCAAAAAACTCTCAAAAAAAAAAAAAAAAAAAAAAAAAAAACTTATTGATCAGCATGGAAAATATTCTGTCTCACAAGAGAAGTCAATAGGCTAGATTAAGATGATCTGTTTTGGGGTCAGCAGGTGGTATAGTGGTTATGGTGCTGGACTCCCACATAGCTGACCAGGGTTCAAGTCTCAACCTCAACGACCTGAAACTCATCCTGGGTGAGTGTGTACATGCCTAAAACCCCGAGAGGAGAATGGAAGAAAAGGGACTGCCACATGGCCCACCCCCCAGAGGAGTGATTTCTCATTTCTCTGTCTCTGACTTACGCACACTATCGTACAGGGAGCCCCTGCAATACACAAACCACTCATGTGCACTGAGGGGGGACGCAAACATGTTCCATAGGGAGCTGGCTTGTGCTGCTGGTGTGGTAAAGTGAGCTAGAGAGACAGCAGGTGACCTCCTGCTCTGTCAGCGATTCTGCACATAAACCAAAGGAAAGGGCAGGGTGCAGAGGGAGGCACCAGGAGCACGTGTGAGGGCTTTCACCCAGGAAGAGGCTGCCACCAGCTGGCATGACAGCAGTACCAGGCAGCAAAGGCCTCGAAGGCCAGGGTGGGTCTGAGCAAGAACATGGCTTTCTGAAAGAACTGGGTGTCTTCATCTCCAAATGAAGGGGAGGACTTAGATAACACTGACTTTTTCTGAGATGTGATAACAAGAATCTGAAAGAGTTTTTTTGGTTTGTTTTTTTTATTTGCCAAAGGACAGCACGTGCTCCAAGAGAGACAGAGAGAGAGGGAAAGGAAGAAAACACCCTCCAGGGGGGTGTGGTCACACCACGATCCCTTCTCTCCATTTCTCTACCCAGGCGAGATGTGTGGCACGCGTGCACACCCACCTGGTGTGTTTCTCAAGCCACCAGGGCCGGGGTTAAAGCCACAGTTGGCTATGTGAGAGCTGCTTACCTGCCATGCCACAGGGACAGCCCAAGAACCTAAAGGACTTGTTTTCTGTTTGTTTGTTTGTCTAGATTTTTACCAGAGAGAGGCAGAGAAGGAAGGAAAGTGAGAAACCACCTCCCCAGGGTGACGGCCACACTGTAATCCCTTCTCCATTCTCCTCTCAGGATTTTGGGCATGCACACATGCATGCGCGTGCTCTCTCTCTCTCTCCATACACACACACACACACACACACACACATATATATTCATATTCAAGCCACAGGGTCTGGAACTTAAACCACAGAGTCAAGCCATATGGGATCTTGCATCTTAACCACCACGCCACCTACTGGCCCAAGAGTTTTAAAGTAATTTCTACATGGAATGGAAGGGTTGTCAACTTAGGAAAAATACTGTAAAACAAGAAAATTTAAATGCCACTTTCAGTATCCAAAACTTTATAAACAAACTTAAAAAAAGTGTCCCAAATGTAAATATTTAGTAGTAACTACCTTTCATGTGAAGTATATATTCAAATAGACTAATTAGTAGAATCTAATAAAATTACAAATTTGTAAACAAGCGAGGAGAGTTAATTCATGAACAGGAGTGCATCTGACCCTCCCAGTAACTATGCATTTTGATCCAGTACCATAAACTATGTGGCACTTTTAAAGCCTGAGTCCCTGTAGATCAACATCTGTGTCTGTTACAAACCCGACTCCATCGACTCTATTCTTATATACCACTGCATTTTCTTAAAGAATCACAGAAACGAGTCTCAGTGAAACTAAGGTGAGCTCTGATATGAAGCCTAAAGGGAAACCCTGATACTTCAAAGAGACCCTGCCAATTCAGAGTAAAACATTGGACATAAAATCGAGTTTATCAGCACTGTTCATACAACCTGAAGTAGACGCATGCAGAACGGCAATTGTGCTCGTGAACGGACTTGAAACCCCAGGGCATATACACAGCATACTTTTTGCAATAGAAAGGTGTTCTTAAGCACTTTACTTTACCCTTGTTCCCTTTGGCATTGCTGTCTCATCGACCAGCAGGCAGAGGATATTACAGGCCACCAGGAGGACCGAGATGGACTGCAATGCAAAAAGGCCGTTAGCACCCCACCACAAGGACCTTGCCAACACCCGGCGTTAACATCCGACGGGCCGAACGTATGCCTCAGCCCAGAATTCTACACAAGCAGCTAATCGCACTATACCCAAAGACCCCAGGGCAAACTCTAAAAGAGTGTACAAATTATTATTATTTCAAAGTTGGCAACATTAAGGTAATAATACAGATCCTTTTACTAAGTGATCTTGCCAATTGGAAACACACAACTCCACAGACAAAATTTTAAGAACTCAGCGACAAAATAAAACATAATTTCGATATTCTTGCCAAGAGTTTCAAGCTGGGTTAACACCTCTGTTTTCCTTAACTTTCAATGAAAAATAGTCAAATTTCCTATTTTTATGAGGAAATAGATAATTTTGAGTACTTTAAAAATTACCGGGGGAACCAGCAGTTAGCGTAATGGCTATGTCGCTGGACTCCCACGTAGTCGACCGCAGTTCGCGTCTCGGACCCAGTGGCTTACAACTCACGCCGGGCGCGTGTGCGTGCGTGCCCAAGATCCCGAGAGGAGAATGGAGGAGAAGGGATTGCGGCGTGACCATCCTCCCTGGGGGGTGATTTCTCGCTTTCTGTCTCTCTGTCTCTCTCTGTCTGTCTGGCGAGCGCACGCGCCCTATAGCGAAAAACCTCTCCAAAAAAAAAAAAAAAATTACCGTTAATTTTAAGTTATTAGTTTCACTTCTATTTTTTTTTTTATCAAATAGGTAGATTTTAATCCTGCCAGTAGGAAATTGGTTTACTAGGAACCATTTAACGAGGGAGCTGCCACGCTCAGATGCTCAAGTCTGTAGGTGTAGCCGGGCAGGCAGAGGCTTACCGTCTCGGTGAGGAGGAGGACCATGACGGCGGGGTACACCAGATTCCTCTCCCACGCTGAAGCCTGCTTCCGTCTCTCTATTGGAAGGAAAACAAAATGAAAGATTTTAGTGGTCTGAAAACTGTGACTTTCATTCCACAATGCTCTAGTCAGTATACAATATATTTATAAAAATAATTTAATTTTCAGAAAACATAAATTTGTTTTAATTTTTCTCCATAAACTATAAAAGTTCGTTTTAAAACCAGTTTGCTACATTATACAGTTCACTCCTGTGATGCTTAAATTTCAACTTTATAAAGGCATTTCACTTCTTCTTTTTTTTTTTTTTTTTTTTGAGAGGTTTTTCGCTATAGGGCGCGTGCGCTCGCCAGACAGACAGAGAGAGACATAGAGACAGAAAGCGAGAAATCACCCCCCAGGGGGGATGGTCACGCCGCAATCCCTTCTCCTCCATTCTCCTCTCGGGATCTTGGGCACGCACGCACACGCGCCCGGCGTGAGTTGTAAGCCACCGGGTCCGAGACGCGAACCGCGGTCGACTACGTGGGAGTCCAGCGACATAGCCATTACGCTAACTGCTGGTTCCCAAGGCATTTCACTTCTTAAGTGAATATACTGTTAATATACAGGGTGCTTCGAAAGTAGAGAAATGGTTATATTTGATACACAGCTAATATTGACAAAGATATCTAGTTAAATAAAGCAACATAAATAAAAATGTACTCTATTCTCACACTCCAAATAGGAACACTTCCAGTTTACTAAGGCTGAAGGCAACTCCACTTCAGCTACAGTGGACTACCGTACACACACCAGTCCCCATGCCAAGAATAATAGAAAAGATGTGTCAAACCTCATCTTTCGAAAATCTACATGAAGAGATCAGAGAACTACCACAGCAATTAAAATGGAGGGCTGATATTCTATGAAGTGGGTCGACACGAGCCCTCCAGTGTGCGGTACCTTTCTCTGCAGCATTTTCCAATACATAATTGGGACTGACCCAGTGGCTGGGGAGCCAGTGGGCAGGAAGCAATGATCCAAAGCCAAGCTTGCAGCAAACTCAGTGGATCCAGTGAGACAAACGTCAGAGTCTGAGCGACCGCGAGCCTAGAGAGAAGAGGAGTGCGAGGAAGGGAGCCCCGTACCCCCTTGTGCCCGACCCCTTCGCGCACCAGTGGGGAGGACTGAGAAACAGAGAGGTGCGGCTGGAAGCCACGCAGAGCCTCGGTCAGGGCCGCGTTTCCTGAGAGGTACACGCCAGAGCTCACGGTGCTGGTGCATCAGGTCCACACCAGAGCTCACGTCTCAGTCCTTCAGAGAGGCCGACGGAAAGCTGCACCCAGGACCAACGCCCAAAACCCAACCTTGAATAATCTCAGACCGATGTGGACTAGACTGATGCATCACTACTCCAAGTGCCTACCAGAAGCAAAAGTAAACTCTCCCAAAGAAAAGAAAGTATCAAAGTTTCTAGAATTTAATAATCAAGAATATCCCAGAAGATAGGACAAAGAAGAAAAGACGATAGAAACAGGTCCTGGATTATCCACATATTGGACTTACCAGAAAGAAGTAAAACAATGATGAATATGTTCAATATTCATTGACAAAACAGCAACTTTTACCAGTAATTTTTAATCTACAAATGACCTGGAAATTTTAGACTGAAAAATACCAAAATTAAGAACTCAACAGACAGGCCTGACACAATTAGGACTGTAAGGACAGCGAAATGGGAGGCGGACTAACTGAAAACAGCACAGACAAGGACATTTACGAAGAAGAAAGAAAATACTCGGAAGACCGTCAGAGGGAAAGATCTCTGCAGACATGTAGCTAGAGTCTGAGGAGATAAAGGAGAATGAGGCGAAGCAATACTCGATAAAATGATGGCCCATAATTTCCCAGAGCATTAAAGTCGTCCAGCCACAGTCATGAGGTGACAGAGATACCCAGAAGGAGAAATACCAAGAACACCCCTCTCAGGACGCAAAGTAGAAGTGTGACAGGGAGACAGAAAGCCCATCCCACCGCCCTTCCCCAGGGCAGCGTGTCTCACAGCCAGAAGCCAGAGTCACCTCCGTGATGTCTCGGCAAAGCTGACAACTGGCCAGATAGGAACTCCTCGGGCCTCACCATCCAGGCGTCTGAGCTGGCCTCAGCCTCCCAAGGAGCTGGGTTGCAGGCACGCGCCACCAGCCTGGCTGGGTGAATAAAAACTCTAAGTTCTGTTTTAAAAATGCCCTACAAATGAAAAAGCAAATATATTTTCACGTAAACAAAACCTAAAAGCCTGTATTGCCAGCAAAGCTGTACTAAATGAAATGCTAATTGCTGTTTTGTTGTTTTCAAGCAGAAGCAAAATGAACTACTAAAACACAAAAACAGGACTATACCCTAGGAACATGCAACTTAAGATACCTATGAAATAGCACCTCACGGCCACTAAACTGCTCAAAACTTAGAGTCCGCATTGTCAAGTGATGGCAGGGATGTGGCGCAGCAGGGGGCCCCACTCATGCCAGAAGGCGCAAAGTAACACGATGGCTGGAAGCCTGTTCGGGACTGTCTGCGAAGGTGGCACACGGGCGGGTACGACGGTCTCAACCTTTCTCTTCCTGCATGTGCCCTGATAACATACACACCAAGAGCTTTGTACAAGAATGTTATAGCAGCGTTATCATAACGCCAGAAGGTGAGGCATCACTACCCACCGACAGCAAGACTGGAAAGTGACAAATGTCATGAATGACATCCAGTGTTCAGAGACATTACACTGGACTTCCACCTGCACAGACGGAGCATCGGCAGGGACCAGGTTTACTAGCCAGATGGAGAACTGGGTCTACATGAAACAACAGTCTCCACGACACCGGACACGTGGTGGAGCGCAGGGCACCAGGAGGCGGGGAGCAATGCGAGCTCTGCTTTATTCGGCACTCTCGGGCAAGAGACTTCCGACACGGAGCGGAGAGGAGGAGCCCTGCGGAAGCAGCTCATTCCTTGGACTGAGGCTATGAAATGGGAGCCGGGGAGGCTAAGGGGGAGATGCAGAGCAAAGCACCAAAAAGGACGTGCGAGAGCAGGGCCTCCACGGCCGGCCTAGGTCGCCCTGGGTATCCCGTGCCGTGTGCAGGGTTGAGGCATGTGAGGAAGCAACCCGCGGCTGAGGAAAGAACCACCCAAACGTGAGGGAAAACCACACTCGACAACCTCAAAGAGCCAAGAACGGTACCCGCCCCCAGGACAGGACACGAGGCACGGTGAGCTGAGGGGCTTGCCCTAGAGTGAGTGCTGCCCTGGTCTAGCCTCACAAGTTGTGGCAGCAAGACGCGGTAACATCAAACGTTTCCAGGTAACCCAACTGCATTCAGAGCAAAGATCCTTGCCATAGGATTATTTTTGAGAGAGAGATTTTTTTGCTATAGGGCATGTGCACTCACCAAAGAGGCAGAGAGATGGAAAGTGAGAAACCACCCCCGGGGGAATGGCCACGCCGCAATCCCTTCTCCTCCATTCTCCTCTTGGGATTCTGGGCACACACACGCACACGCCCGGTGTGAGTTTCAAGGCTCCAGGTCCAGGACTTAAACCAGGGTTCGCCATGCGGGAGTCCAGCGACATTGCCATTACATTATCCGCTGGCCCCCATGGCATTTTTAATATCAGCACCCAATGATGTAAAATTCACAGGTCTTTTCTCCTAATCGAAACTTGCCCGGCAATCAAAGAGGCTCAACAGTGCAGGCTGAGTAACCCTGATCAGAAATGCTTGGGACCACAAGGGTTCTGGGATTTTGAATTCAAGAACATCTGCATACACAATAAGGTGTCTCAGGGATGGGGCAAATCGCAACCTAATATTCAGTGATGCTTCACACACAGCTTGTGCCGCGGCCGGAAGGCGTTTCCAAAGTGTCCGCACTGCGGCGCTGACTCTGAGCCATCACGTAAGGCTGGTCTCTACTGGTAGCACCACGCCAGCACTCAGAAAGTTCCAGATGCTAGAGTCTTTCGGAAATCAGGTTTCTGGGTTAGGAGTGCACAGCCTGTGCAACCAGTGATAAGGGTAAAGGTCAGCCAGTCGAAACTTATCAGGAAGGGACCAGAGATGACACAGCAGGTACGGCGCTGGGCCTCCACATGGCAGACCACAGTTTGGGTCCCGGACCTGGTGGCCTGAAAATCATGCCAAGTGTGTGTGCAAGTGTGTGTGCAAGTGTGCCCCAAATCCCAGGACAGTGGAGGAGAAGGGAATGAATGCAGTGTGGCCAGACCCCAGGAGGTGATTCCTCACTTTTCTTCTCACTGCTTCTCTGTCTCTCTCTAGCAAGTACAGCAGCCCTATGGCAAAAGCCTTTAAAAAAAAAAAAAAAACTTATCAGGAACTGACACAGACGTTAGGATTAGTAGACAATAAAATTAAGAGTGCTGCCGTTCAAAACGGTGTAAGACACAAACTGAACGTGTTAATCAGACATGAAGATCCAAGACATGCCTCCATAGAACTTCTAGAGAGAAAGGTACAGTGTCTGAGAGGGGGAGGAGTAAATAGAAAACAGCTCCGTCTCTCGATCCCACTTCCGCAAGGGCGCTGCACAGACCCAGCGGGGTCAGCCCCGCCCATGTCCTTGCACAGCCGCCGGGAAGATGGCCTCAGGAGTGCAAGTTGTGATGAAGTATTTACGGCATGAGAGTTAGGAAATGCTCCACACCCGAAGAAATCGAGGAAAGAAAGAGGCTGTCACTGTCTGTCTCGGTGCAGACAGACAGCAGCAGGGAGTCCTGCTCATGCCCAGAAGGCAGAAGGCAGAAGGCAGGGTGATCCTGGTTGGAGCTGCTGGTGGGCCCTTCAGCCATCCGTTCGAGCGTTCGGGGATGCTTCCTGAGAAAGACTGCCGCTGTGCTTTTATGGCGCGAGCTTTGCAACCGAGGAATCCGGGAGAGAAGAGTTGATTCTGTGTGTGTGGGCACGAGAACTAGCACCTCTGAGAAGTAAAATGATCTATGTGAGCGGACCAAAATGAAATTTCAAGAAATTTGCAATCAAAAAGAAATTTCAAGGCATAAAACATGAATGTCAAGCAACCGAGCCAGAAGACCTCAATCTTGCTTCTACTGCTGAAAAGTTAGGTGAGTCTCCAACTGTGGCTTCTGAGGGATGCCCTGTGTAAGCGCCTCATTCAGTGCCACAAAGCAACAGCTTCTGTCTTTAAAGTTACCTTCTTGATATACACATAAAGCAAATATTACTGAGGCCAGGGTCTCACTGACGGGAACTGTCTTCTTATCATCTTGTAGAGTTAGCTACATATTCTATAAACATGTGCAAATGGCCCTAAATAAATCTAAAGTCTAAAGTTTTATTGTTGTGAAATTAAATTCTCATTGGCTAAACATCTGTTTTGATGTGTTAACTTACACAGATTTTTAAGCTCAGGATTGTTTTTTTTGGGGGGAGAGGTTTTTGTAATAGGGTGCGTACGCTCACCAGAAAGACAGAGACAGAGAGACAGAAAGCGAGAAATCACCCCCTGAGGGGATGGCCACGCTGCAATCCCTTCTCCTCCATTCTCCTCTCGGGATCTTGGGCACGCACGCACACATGCCTGGCATGAGTTTAAGCCACCGGGCCCGGGAATTGAACTGCGGTTGACTACATGGGAGTCCAGAAACATAGCCATTACGCCAACCACTGGTCCATAAGCTCGGGATTTTTAATAATGCAGTTCACAAGACAGTACAAGGTCGTGTGAAGAAAAGTACTACATCTTTGTTAACCTTAGCAGTTTCTTTTTTTCTTTTGCTTAAGAGAATTGGTCATAATCTGGTTTTAATTTTGACCAAAATTCTTTATTCCTCCTTGAGCTAAACAGCGTAATGGGATACAATTCTCCTTGTATGTGTGTAACACTAACACATTAACAACAGTAAGATTAAGGGAGGTGGTCTTGTCAATGCACCACCTGAGTAATGGGGACCGCCTCAAACCTGTGGCCACTTATAGTCCACGCTGATCTTGCAAAAAGCACCATTTCAAGCACATTACTGGATACAGGAAGCAGCTTGCTAGTTGGAGACGGTGCTGGGAGAGTAACTTTGCATCTTGGGAATCATGGTGTGTCCACAGGAAGATGTGTAGTATCTTTTAATGACTAATTATCATGCAAATTAGGGCTCCATTGTAAGCAGCTTTGTTCATGGAAATGTACTGACAAGCTGGACCACCACCATACCTTTGACCCTGTCTCCTCAGAAGTTTGCTACCTCTGGCCCAGTAAGACGCCGAAGGGTCCTGAATGTGTTCACTGGGTCTGGGAGTGTGCAGCTTCCTAGAGCACACCCTGGTTTCAGCTGAGCATGAGACGGGGAGCAGGTACCAGGGAGGACTCTGGCAAGGAGCCACCACCCAGTGACACTTGGACATGACTGTCATTAACATCACAGGTGTAACGCTACAGAGATGCACGGGCTTGGAACACGACTGAAACGCACGGACAGATGAACTTAGAAGTCGCAGCATTGGCTTTATGTAATAAAGGAAGCATCTTTAACTTAAGGGGAAAAAAGACACTGGACTGGACTAAAGGCAGCTCTGCTGCGAAGAACAGAACAGTGGAAGTAAGGGCAAGTGAGAAAAACTATCCAAAATGAGACAGAGAGAAACTAAAAATTAAGAAACACCCTTGAGCTATGGGCTAATCTACATGTAAGTGGAGTCCCTGCACACAGGCACTTAGAGGGGAAAACAAAAGAAATACTTGGAGAAGTAGTGGTCAAATGTTTCTTCCAAATTAGGTGAAAACTATGAATTCCCAGACCCAAGAGACTCAATAAACTCAAATAACAAGAAACTTGACAAAAATTACTTCACAGCATATCACAATGAAGTTGCTCAAAACCAGTGTTAAAGAGGGTATATTAAAAGTGTGTGTGGTGTCTATGTATGTATGTATACACACACATACCAAAAGACAACTGTGGCAGATAATTTGTTAGAAATGGACTACATGTATGTATATTCACATTATATTATATAAAGGATAAGTATATATGTAAGTACATACATTATATATATATATATATATATATATATATATATATATACACACACATACACACACACACACACACATATATATATATATATATATATATACTTGCCCTTTTCTCAAACCAAAAGACAGTCTTTATCAAAGATTCTGAACAGAGTTAAATGAATATAAGTTAAGAATTTCATAAATTTTGCAAAATTTCCGACTACAGTGAAGTCTTTAATAACAAACCAATACCAGTACAAAGCAAGGGGAAATACAGTACCTAATTTTGCCTTAAGAGTCTTGACATTTTCCAGTTCTTGTTCCAACTCCATTACGTTGTATTCCACTGATGGAGATTGTCCTATCCAAAGCAAAAACATTTAGAAAATGTAACAACAGAATGCTTAGGAGTACAGAGCAAATAGCTCCTTAGTAAACATATAACACATTTCAAATCCCACTAACTAGGATAAAAATAAATGCTACTCTGAGCCACAGAGACGCACACTCACATCTTGTCACTTAAAACTTCCAAGTTCTTCCTAACTGAACACTTTTTGTTTCCCAGAAATTTTCTCGGCTTGGTAAAATTCTTATTTGCTCTGTTACTAATCTTTTCTTAATTAGAAAAGCATAGTGTCTTTACTGTGGAAGGTTAAAATAACCCACAATCTCCTCTTGTCCACTGCACACCCCCTGAAGTGACAAGTGTTCCCAGCCAGGCTGACAGTCCATACCTACCCACACCGATACATTCACATGCACGTATCTTCACAGCACAGCTCTATTATATATTTTACACAGCTGGGGTCAGTCAGACGTATACTTTGCCACTTGCCTTCTCAGTCAGTAATACATTCAAGGTGACGGTGCCTGCTACTGCTTTCTTTTAGAGGGAGATTTTTGCTATAGGGCACGTGCCAGAAAGACAGCGAGAAATCACACTCCCCCCTACCCCCACCCCCGGACGGCCACAGCCGCAATCCCTTCTCCTCTCAGGATTTTGGCCATGCATGCACAAGAGCCCAGCATGAGTATAAGCCATTGGGTCCAGGACTCAAAACTGCAGTCGACTACACGGGCAGTAATGTAACCTACCATTCTATCATCTGCTGGTCCAAATAATGCCTGCTACTTAAGAGCTAAATAATATCACATTACGTGATGTCCTACAATTTTATTCACATTTATCCCGCTTAGGAATAGTTTAGTTTCCCTCAATTTTTTAACTACCACCATGCTGCACAATACATTCTTGTCTGTATATCCTATACAGTTCTACCATCTGTGAGAGCCCCCAAATCTCAACTGCTCAAAGGGTATGAGCACTACAAACACTCACAGCTTTGCAAGGTATTTAAAAGTGCCCATTTTCCATTACCTTCGCCAGCACTGGAGGTCGTAACTCTCGAGCTCCTGCCAACGTGATGGGTGAGAAGCGTTTTCTTATTACTTTAACATGGGTAAGCATTCGTCCTGTGCTCCTTTATCACATGGATCTCCCCAGTTTGTATTTTCTGCCTGTTTCTCTAATGTTTTATCGCACCACCATGCTCTTTTTATGTTAAATTCTGAGTAAGATGAATTTAAATCCTCTGCTGCAGCTGTACTTTGCTCTGGCTCGTTCCCTTTTTTCCGAGTGTGTTTCCCGTTTGTTGTTTGTTTGCTGAGTCTGTCGTTCCAGGAGGGTGGCTGTACCCTCTATGACTTCACGGGGTCCTCCTTGCCTACTAATGCTGAACCACTCGGGGACTTGAAGATCTACTTTGTCTTTGGTTCTGACCTGGCTTGCCTGCTTGCTTACTCACTGGCATACATACGCACACACCCCTTTGATTTTAATCTCCTTCTTGTTCTCTTATCCAGCTGAATATTATTTAGGATTTAACCTGAATCTGCTAGAGTTCATTGGTTATAAGCAACTGAAATTGACTCACTAGTGAAAGCAGAAAGAAACTTATAAGACAGAACCAGCAGGAAAACTTTCCAGTAAAGAAAGCAGAGGAAGCGAGGCGGCTAGGAGCTGCAGGTGGCAGGCCCGGGTGGAAGTCTCCTCACACCGAGGCAGCTGGGACGAACCATCCCAACTATTTTCAGGTTTTATGTCGCTGTGACCAAGAATGACAGTTTAGGGAGCGAGTGTCCTTATGGCAGAGCTAAGAGTCACACGTCAGTGCCTTGGCTTAGAAGAGGCAGACAACTTTGACAGCCAGGTCCACAGACCTCACCTAAGGGAAACAGCAAAGCCAAGCCAGGTGCTTTATCCGAAGAAAGGGCAACAGGGGCTCGCAGCAAAAATGTTAAATGTGTGTGAATGACCCGGTCCAATAGGCTCTGCCCTTTAAATTCAGTCCATCTACATTTAACAAAGTTAATACCTGCATTTAGTATCATAGCTGACAAATTTCATTTTGTATACTCCGTATACTTATCTTAATTTCAAGTAATTTTTAGGGAGTTTTATCTTTATCACAATAAAGCATACACATTGTTCAAAAGAGACACATGTGCCTACAGGTCTGTTACCCTGTCCTCTCCCCTAACTCCACCTCCACAAAGACTCTGCCGCCCACCGGGTGCTGACTCCTTCCGCGTCCGTGTTCACATCCCTGCTGCTAGCCAGCACCGAGCACTCCCGACCACCTACCCACCACGGCAGGTCAGGGTGCGAGCGTCTGCACGCCTCCCTTTCTCCCGCTATGGCCACATGGGTCACTTTGTCTAGCCCGAAATTCAGTGTCTGCATTACCATAACAGAAATGCTACCCACTGCTTACCCACGCGGTGAACAACAATCAGCTTTCTTCCTTCCTTAAGGCCAATCCCTGACACAATCAAAAACACACAAACAATTTTTGGACACACCCCCAAAATGTTATTTCTAATTGTCTACTATTGGCCAGAATTATTATGAATACTGATAACATAAAACAGTTGATTAACACATACCATATGCTGTATCTATTATGTACTATATTCTTATAATAAACTAAAGACAAGGTTATTAAGAAAGTTGTAAGGGCCCAGCAGGTGGCATGATGGTTAAGGCACTGGACTTCCACATAGTCAACATGGTTCGAGTCCTGGACCTGGCAGCTTGAAAAATCACAGCAGGTGTGTGGGCACACATATCCAAAATCCCAAGGAGAATGGAGAAAGGACTGTGGTGTGGCTATCCCCCCTGGGGAGATTCTTTCTTTCTTTCCCTCTCATAGCTTCTCTTCCTCCCTCCCTCCCTCCCCCCCCCCGCCTCTCTCTCTCTCTCTCTCTCTCCAGTGAGCACACATGCCCTATGACAAAACCCTAAAAAATAAAATAATGTCATCAAGTGGGCCAGCAGATGGCGTGGTTAAAGGCTGAATTTCATGTGACTGACTCCGCAGTTCAAGTCCTAGACCTGGCAGCCTAAGAATACACCAAGCACATATGCATGACTGACCAAAAATCCTGAGACGACAATGGAGGAGACGGGATTATGGTGTGGCCATTTCTCCTGGTGGGTGTTTTCTCACTTTCCCCCTTTCTCCCTGTCTCTCTGGTGAGCACATACACCCTGCAGAAAAATATTTTTTAAAAAAGAAAAGGAAAAAAGTAATTAAGTAAAATATATTTACAGTATTTACTGGGAAAAAAATAAAACAAAAACAAAAACACCTACAAGTGAGTGGATCCATTCAGCTCAAATACATGCTGTTCAGGGTCAACTATATTTTTCTTTTACTTAGTTTTCTATGTATGTACTTATCACTTTACTCCAAAGCCAAATTTTCCACCCCAGTGAATTTATTTTCTCTGTTTTCATATTCATTACACTATGAATTTCATGTTTTTCTTTTTGGAGAGATTTTCGCTATAGGGCGTGTGCGCTCGCCAGACAGAGAGAGACATAGAGACAGAAAGCGAGAAATCACCCCCCCGGGGGATGGTCATGCCGCAATCCCTTCTCCTCCATTCTCCTCTCGGGATCTTGGGCACGCACGCACACGCGCCCGGCATGAGTTTTAAGCCACCGGGTCCAGGACGCAAACCGCAGTCAACTACGCGGGAGTCCAGCGACATAGCCATTACGCTAACTGCTGGTTCCCTGAATTTCATTTTTTTTTTTTTTGGAGAGGTTTTTGCTATAGGGCACGTGCGCGCTCGCTAGACAGACAGAGACAGACAGAGAGATAGAAAGTGAGAAATCACCCCCCAGAGGGGATGGCCACGCCGCAATCCCTTCTCCTCCATTCTCCTCTCGGGATCTTGGGCACGCACGCACACGCGCCCGGCATGAGTTTTAAGCCACCGGGTCCAGGACGCAAACCGCAGTCAACTACGCGGGAGTCCAGGGACATAGCCATTACGCTAACTGCTGGTTCCCTGAATTTCATTTTTTTTTTTTTTGGAGAGGTTTTTGCTATAGGGCACGTGCGCGCTCGCCAGACAGACAGAGACAGACAGAGAGATAGAAAGTGAGAAATCACCCCCCAGGGGGGATGGCCACGCCGCAATCCCTTCTCCTCCATTCTCCTCTCGGGATCTTGGGCACGCACACACATGCATCCGGCGTGAGTTTAAGCCACCGGGTCCGGGACTCGAACCATGGTCGACTACATGGGAGTCCAGCGACATAGCCATTACGCTAACTGCTGGTCCCAAATTTCATGTTTTTAAAGAAACTTTTTTTTTTTTTTTGGAGAGAGGTTTTTGCTATAGGGTGCATGCATGGCCATCAGCCCTGGGGGGGGGGGGGGGGGTAATTTCTCACTGCCTTTTTGTCTCTCTGGTGAGCACATGCAACCTATAGCAAAAATCTCTCTCTCTAAAAACAAAACGTATGTGTGTGTGCATGTGCATGTGTGTATTTGTTGGTTATTCATAGTTCTTCTTTTGAGAGATGTCTACCCAGGTCCTTTGCCCAACTCGTCTCTTTAAAACTTTCTTTATTTCGTTTCCCATGACTGAGTACATGCACACACAGGCAGAGGAAGAGAAAAGGAGCACCAGCACCTCCACAGAGCTCAGTCACCCCGTCCTCCAGTCCTCCAGGCTGCCAGGGTCCTCAGCCCAGGTGTATGGCCCTCAAGGCTGGACACTCAGCCAAGGTCATTTGCCCATTTTTAAACAGGGTTCTTTGTTTTCTCATTATTAAGTAATCTGACTTTCTCATATATTTTGGATATAAGCCCCTTATCCAATATATGATTTGCAAATATTTCCTCCAAATCCATAGGTTGTCTCTTCACTGTATTACTTTTTTTGCTGTGTACAGCATTCTTAGATGGATGTAATGCCATTTCTTTATTTTTGTTCTTGCTGTCTATGCTTTTGGAGTCTTATCCAAGAAATCTTTGCCCAGATCAATGTGTAACGAATTTATTTTAAGACATTCTTCTTTCATGCACACTCTTACCTTCCCCAAGTGCTCTTGCTTATTTGTTTCATATAGGAAACTTTCCACAAACGTTTGGTGAGCCTTAGTTGTCTGCTCATATTTAAGAATGAAGCACTAAACACGCTGATTTGAAACTCAAGATTATATGGGTAGGACTTGACAACAGTGAGATTTTTGGTAGGATAATCTGGGTGGGTAGTTCACTGAGGACAGCCCAGTGCCATAGGGCTTTTCTCTCAGGCCGGACAGATTCTCTACCTTAGACCCATTTTAGCTCTTTCTTGGAAGATTAAAGCCTGGCTGTCCGAGTGAAAGGCGACGAAAGCCTATGCATTTAGTCTGTAAGCACTTAATTTTCTACTCTCACTTCCACTCTTAACTGGAAATAAGACAAAGTTCCTGTCTTACTCTCTCCGGAAAATAACTCTTACTCTTCTGCTTAGGTGAAGAAGAGTCAGTTACTTGGTACTTTAGATGGAAAGAAAAGATGTGGAGTGTTTCAAACCTCCTCATAAACAGGATTTCCAACCAATCCTCCTTATCTCTCTAAACCACAGTGTTCTCATCTGGAAAATGGGTGTATCTATTAGACTGCTTTCCAATAAATCAAAATCCAACTCAAAGTAACTTAAAAATATGGGCATCATTTCATGTAATTAGAAGTCTAGGGACAGAACTTCAAAGTGGGTTTTCTAGCAGCTCCACAATGAGATCAACAAGTAAGTTCTGCCGTCCACGAATTGACTTAAAACAAAGACGGGTCTCTCCTTTCATGATTTCTGGTATTTTATTCTGCTCTTTATATCTTGTTTTACTTCCATTAACCAGTAGAATTTTTTTGTTTATTCTTTTCCCCTTGTTAATGTAGCACTTCATTGGTTACTTCCTCATTCTTCAGACACGTATTTTTTTCATTACAACATCAATATACCATAATCCTACGTCTACAGAAATGCTTTCAAAGCTACCTTACCCTATTTCACCCTAAAGTGAAACTCTGGCAACACTTTTCTCTAATTCCCCTCTCTCTCTTCCCACCCAACTTCTGCATCTTGCTGGGATTGTTAAAAAGTATTAGGTTATGGGATCAGCAGTTAGGGTAATGGCTACGTTGCTGGACTTCCATGTAGTCGACCGCGGTTCGAGTCCCAGACTCAGTGGCTTAAACTCACGCCGGACGCGTGTGCGTGCGTGCCCAAGATCCCGAGAGGAGAATGGAGGAGAAGGGATTGTGGCGTGGCCATCCCCCCTGGGGGGTGATTTCTCACTTTCTGTCTCTGTGTCTTTCTGGTGAGTACATGCGCCATATAGCAAAAACCTCTCCAAAAAAAAAAAAAAAAGAAAGAAAGAAAGTATTAGGTTGTGGAGCCAGCAGGTGGTATAGCGGGTGGTATAGCGGGTGGTATAGCAGTTGAGGTGCTTGACTTCCACATGACCGACCAAGGTTTGAGTCCCGAACCTGGCAGCCTTCTTTCTCCCTCTTCCTCCCTATGTGTCTCTCTGTCTCTTTCTGGTGAAATTAAGTAATAATCATCATAATAAATAAAATTCAATAAATAATTCTTTTTAAAAAATTAGGTTGTTAAAAAAAAAGTCATGATGTATCTGCTCTGCTCTCTATGCAAACATGTGCCATGATTCTTCCAACAACACAATATCTGGTTCTAGACTGTTACTGGATATTCCCTTCAGGGTGGGGGTAGCACAGCACGTCGACAAATTACTCGGCATACCAGTGTGAAAAGACAGGCTGAATAAATCCCTGCTCTTGCCTGTAGCTGAACAACAGCTGGGGGACTCAGTCCTGCCCCCTACAACTGCAGACGTTATCGGTAATGCTTTGCAGCTTGCAAATGGGAAGTCTGATGTCAATCTGTGTCTTCTTTGAAAGGAAATGTGCTATATGCAAGTGAATACTTTCTTTTTCATTATTCTTGTAAGTCAGGAATCATAGAATATGAATCTTGTTAACTTTCCCTATCATAAACCAGCCTAGGACTCTGTGGCCTTTTCAGCTTCACTTGTATCTTCCTTCTGCTCACTGAATCCTTCTTCTGCCATCACCTGTTTTCTCTGTCCTCTCTTCTGTAGGTCCTACTACCTGCACGGTGGCCATGGTCCGTGCCTACGACTTTATTAATGGCCTCCTCTGTGCACTCCTGGTCTGTGACACACAGCCATTTCCCACCTGACTTGCCCAGAGTTTCAGAACCCAGCTCTCAGAATGTGCTGGGTTCCCGTCTCTGCAGTGCCACACGGCCACCGCCTTGAACCTCTGCAACCTCGGCCCCCACTGTGAGGTCTCCTCTGACCTTGATTCAGTCTGTCATATAATCACTCTGACTACTCCGGGCCCAGGATCATCCTGAGGCCCGTAATTTAATCATGCCTGCCAAGCCCCCTGACATGTAAAAGGGCACAGCCACAGTCTGGGCTTTAGGGCTTGGACATTTGGGTGGGGATCATCGCTCTATCACAAAGACGGTCTTCTCTTTTGTCTTTGGAGCTTTTATATATGTATATATTTTTTTAAGTTCTAGGCCTCTTCTGCTCTAATTATATCTCCGTGAAAGTTCTCATTACCTTTGGTAAGTAAGTACTTTTTTTCCCCCAAAAGGTGCCTGTGCTCATTAGGGAGGGAGGGAGAGGGGAAAAGCACCCCCCGATGGGGCTTGGCCAAGCTGCAACCCCCCTGTCCATCTCTCCGTCCTGTTGGGATGTGGGGCATGCGTGCACACGTGCCCGGGGCAATCTTCAAGGCTCTGGGCCGGACTCGGACTACACAGCCAGCCACGTGGGGTTCCATCTCCTGAACCGCTGGGCCACAGGATGGCCCAATTACAAATCTTTATTTCTCTCTCCCATGAATTAAATTGGACCTACTTGTAAATATTCTCCTTGGTCTGCTTCACTCAGATTAAACAAGTGGTAATTTTTCTCTATCGGCTGCTGTGGTTCCCTCGCACTTAATCAGGTCAGACAACAAAGCAGTTAGAACACGCACCAATTCCTGTCCCCAGGGACTAGGAACCACAGCCCAGAAAACCTAAGAGGAAGAAGCCTCGCTGGTGCTCCAGGTACAAACGGCTGGTCCTTTCTCAGAGAAAGACCGAAAGAAGGACCACGTCAACAGCGAGGGGTAGGCAGAACCAGCCAGCGCCTCCGGCGGGTAGGCAGCTACGGCCTCACCAGGTCAGTCGGAGACCTCTGCCTCCGCCTCCTCGGGAGTCATCGCAGGGTCTCTATTGTCGTCTCCCCCATCACTGCAGGGAGGACGCCAACACCCTTCCTTTTAGAGAACCTGAGGTCGGGAGTGCACCGAAATGTTACATAGTATCTCCAGAGTCCATAAGTTCAATTATTTTACTTGTTAACATGTAATTGCTATTCCTAAGAAGTGGGAAGGACTGTACAAAGCTCCTAAAATTCACTACAAATTCAGTCTTGAGTTTCTGGCAGCCACACCAAAAGGGGAAGCAATTAAGTTACAGAATTAATAGACATTTGCATATAAGGAGGTTTACAGTAAGATGGCAAAGCATTACAAGATTTTCAAGTGTCTTTGAATCAAAGCTTAAACTATTAATACTCTTAGCCATGACTATATTTTACTTTTTATCCAATTCTTTATAAATTATGTAGTGTGTATCTATAATTAACACTCCCTTAACTCCCACGGCTCGTTGATTAGGAAAGCAATGGTGGGACCAGCCAGCTGGTGCGGCATTTAAGGCGGCTGATCGCTCATGGCTGACTCCTACTGTGAGTCCTGAACCAGTGGCTTCTGTCATTCAGAGAACTGCCAAGCACATGAAGGTGTGCCCAAAACCCCAGGAAGAGAACGGAGAAAGGACTGTAGTGTGGCCATCCCGCAGGGGAGCAATTTCCCTCTCTCGCTCTCTCCCTGGCAAGCACTCGTGCCCTATGGTGAGAAAAAAAAAGAAAAAGAAAGAAAGAAATACCACAATTCCAGACTACATTTCAGTCCCTATGGTAATGAAGAAATATTATCCCAACAACCAGTTCAAGGCTAGAAAGAGAGAAGCTGGTGAGTACTGAGAATTTTGAGAGGAAACAGGTAACAGACGGCATGCCTTCTGCCAATTAGAAGTTAAGTGGACAGAGAGAGGGACTTGCATTGTGGGAAGGTCTACAAAGCGTCGCACAGTACCTAGACCACTCGTTGTATGATTTTTCAGAGGGGAGTAACTAAAGTCGCATTTCTGAAATGCTGCAGTTTTGTCTTCAGGTGACACAATAAGGAATAAATGCTGACTGGTTTGCATACAAAAATTAGGAATACAATTAAATCATGCCTTCATTAAATGACCAGATTTATCTGGAATAATCCAATGTTCGAAGACACTGTCGTCCTTTATCATATGGAAACCTATCAACATCTAAGTGAGGAAAGTGAACTCTTTTGGATGGACTGTTTCAATATAAATGACCAGAAGAAAGCCACTGTAAGGGCTACTGACACACTGCAAATATCGGAACGTTGTGGAAGTATTTTTCTTTTTTTGCGAGATTTTGCTATAGGGTGCATGCACTCACTGGAGAGACAGAGACAGAGAGTGAGAAATCACCCCCCGGGGGGATGGCCACGCCCCAAGCCCTTCTCCTCCGTTCTCCTTTCGGGATTTTGGGCACGCACGCACACGTGTCCGGCATGAGTCTTAAGCCACCAGGTCTGGGCCTCAAACTCTGCAGTCAGCCAAGTGAGAGCCCAACGATGTAACCACTATGCCATCTGCTGGCCCCTGTGAGTTTAAATAATAACAAAAAATTAAAATATCCTGAAGAACTCTATTAACATTACTTTATTTCAAAATGAACCTAAACTGTTCAACGTTAGCACTGTCTAGTCAGTAAGTTGAACTGGTAGACAAAACCTGTTTAGACAAGTCACGAAAAATAAAAAGGGATTCTCCAAGAAAACCACAAAGCAGCTCGTTTAAGGTCAATTTAACGGTATTATTCTATTTTTCTTCCAGCCCCGACATAAGATTTCCCGACCTCAAAGGAAACTGTAAGAGTATCTATTTGCATTCCCCTAGGTGATTGGCAGTTCAACACCAATTAGTTCAAAATTACACTGTTACTAGCATGCAATAAAAACAGCACCTTTCATCTTTCTTACATAGCTAAAGAACACCTTCAGAGCCAATAACTTTGATCAAATAAGTATTTTTGATCCTGCCCCACCCGTCTCTTTGGATTCAGGAAAACTAACAGCTGAAGGCAACTTTTCCCAGCTTTATTCTTAAGCTGAAAAACTAGTGTGGTATAAAAAATATTTGGATTCCAAGATAACAGAATTTCTCAAAGCCCAGCATTTCTTCAAAAACTAAAGCTGTCCTTACACTTTTTCCTAATATACATGACAGTCTTCATTTGTTAAAGGGCAGGTATTATTATTTCATTTAAAATGTATCACATACTGTTGTGGAGGGAAAGGTCACAGGCACATGTGCTTGCTAGCGAGAGAGACACAGTGAGAGGGACGTGAGAAGTCCCCCTCACTGCCATTGGCCACATCACTGCCCCACTGGCCGCCTGGACTTCGGGCATGCACGCTCGCATCCTGGTGTGATTTTCCAGCTGCCAGGTCTAGGATGTGAACTATGGTCAGCCAGGTGGAAGTCCAGCACCTCAACGACCATACCATCTGCGGGCCCATATATCATATACTTTTAAAAACATATATAAACGTATATTGGTTATGTAAACAGTTAAAATAATGTAATGCAATGAAAGTTCCTCACTAAACAATTCTGTCTTAATGCTAGTCTCATAATGGGTGCTACTTGGAAATAGATACCTTTGGAATAAACAAACGTTTTACATTTAACTGTTTAGTTTAGCACATAACTATCAAAAAAATTTTTTTACTAGAAAATCTCATTGAGGGCTGGCCCCACACACAGCAGTAAAGGGTCCAGAAACCGGGACCCCACCTGGCATGAATCCAGTTCAAATCCTGGCCCCCGTGGCTTGAAAAACAAATGGAGTAAGTGTGCATGTGAGCCTACTGAGCCAAGCCTGCAAGGAGGAGTGGGGGAGACGCCGCAGCACGGCCCTGCCCGTCAGACAGGCACGCAGGCCCTCCCGTGCACGCTCTCCCGTCTCCGGCAGAAGCACACACTCTTCTGCAGTTGAAAATACATTTAAAAGAAAGGGGGGGAAAATCCTACCTGGAGTTATTCTTTCAAGACTGAATTACACTTTTTATTTAAAATGTGACCAACGTGATCTCTAGCACCAAGAATGTAGATCACTCAGTACTGTTATTACTGTTAACACTTTGTTGTTAAAACTCAAGACCCCTAATAATTCATGGCGCGAGCGGTCTCCATCTCCCAACGCAAATGCCACTTACACTATTGAGCCAACACTGCCCAGGCAGGTCTTGGGAGCCTGGGCCTCCGAGCCGCCAGGTGTCGATTTCAGCATGCACTAACACTGTTACCATCTCCAGAGGAAGACGGACAGCACGCACGCCCGGAAACTATGTCTATGTCTATGTCTATACCATTGGCAATACCAAGATTCATTAAAACAACAGTTCCCACGTAAGATTTTATGACAGACCCACAAAAATATGATTAGCTACAGACCCAACACTGAGAGACTTTTAATATCCAACACAATTGTGCAAACATAAATACGCACTCAAGTAGTAAAGACTGCAAAGAAGGTGGAGAACACTACACTGGCTTCAAAGATCATGAATGTATACACGGTGAGAACAACGGCTTGGTCTCCTACTTCAGATACAAGCTACTAATAGATCTCACACCAGATAGGATGTTAACCTGTATATGTAAACATGCTAATATCAGGGGTATCACCACCCATACCTGTGGTTGATAAAGTGATTCGTGTACATTAAATCCAGTCTGCTCAACGAATCGGATCCATTTTACTGAGTGACCTCTCCCTCCGTGGCAGTGTGGGGGTGCAGACCATGCCATCCCAGAGTCCCCAGTGCTCCTCACCTACTGGCCTTAAGTTTCTGCCCTTTGCGGACACCTCATTTCATCTTGCAACAAACACTTTGTTTGGGCCACATTTTATTGTCATGAAAGCAATCACAGGGCCTAAGAAGTTGAATAAATAAGACACCCTTCACTATCTCACACCCTTGGACATAAATGTTTTGTGCCAATATTTGAAAATTCTCAAGCTGTCTAAGCCAAGACATTGTTCAACGTGGCCCTGGGTCTGAGCCGGCTGAGCTGCTCCCACCTGGGTGATCTAACCAACGGCAAATAGCACCCCTAGAACGACCTCAGCTAGGACCTGAAGAGCGCCGAGGGAAGGACGTGCAGGATCGCTACCTTCACATCACCGTGTTGTAGGAGGACATGAAAGTGTGGTGACCAAAGCACTGACAGTCCTGGCCAGAGCAGGACCCTGCGGCTCAACAGCCACCACAGGTGCCACCCCGACCTTGGAGTCTCCTAAAATTTCCTGGCAAACTCAGCATTGCTGGCAGCGGCCAGGGTCAAGCACTGAGGACACCGCCGAGCCCATCTACACCTCACTGCGCGCCATGGAAAAGGACGGACGCTGCCTCGCCGTTCCCCGTCCCTTTGTTTTTCAGCATACAGAGGTACTGCAACCTGCCAGTCAACAAAGACAAAGAGAGGGCGACATCTTCTGTGCCTGTCAGAAGGAAGAATTCGCACAGGCCTCAACAGAAAGGGCTTTTCATCGTGGTCAGAAGCAAGCAGGAAAGTAATTGCTACAAAAAGTGATAAACTAGCTTTTTATCCAAAGTTGAAAATAGTATCTACCAAAATTGAATTTAATTATTAAGTTCAAAGGCTACAATATTTTTAAATAAATTGCATTAAAAGAAGTGTGGAGGTTTTGAACTTAAACAACAAAAAGTAATTCCTATTCATTATGGTACTTCTAAAGGTATCCAGTACACCCATAGGCTACACACACACAAAAGCTAATTATTTCAATTAATGCAGCATTACTTAAACATTTAAACATGTTAATGATACTCATACCCCCTTAGCGCTATGAATTACAAAAGATCTTCTACAATTAAAGTAATGGGACCTTCTGTCGGGCTACTCTGTAGGGGTCTTCAGTAGAAATGGATTTGGACTGCTCAGACCTTGTGGCCCTAACCACGGAGAAATCACCTGGGTTTTGCTTCTTTGCCAACACTGGAGTATGTGGCCCTCCCGTCCAGCCGCGGCCTGTCCTCAGCTGTCTCTTACAGGCCTTGCTAAGACTCTCCAGGGGACTCTGGTTCTCCCAATCATGGCCTTTTACTGCCCCTCCTTCCTTCACGTCTGGTAAAATGCGACTCTCCGACGTGCGCCCCGGGCTCGCTCACTTAGGAGACCCACCAGGTCTAGCAGCTAAGGGGAGGGAGGGCACGGAGCGTGTGAACTAGAGAGGCCGCGCCAGGGTGTGGGTGGACGCATCACAGAAGTGCCCGTCCCTACGCCAGACAGCGGAGGGCGCCCTGAGGAACAGGAAGCGGGAAGGGAGAGTGATGCGGAGAGAGCTCGGAGCACTGTGGGACAGCCCTTGAAGGTGGAGACTGGGGTCGAAGACAGAAGGGGGCCAGGCAAATGCCCAGGGCAATGTGGCCTCAGCAGGGCTGGAGTGGGGGAGCAGGACTGCAAGGACTCCGGCTTTTATCCCACTGGAATGGGAACACGTGAGCACTTCCTCCCAGCAAGGCCCAGACAGACGCCCGGAAACCAACTCGAAGCTGCTGCAGGTGTTCAGGGCAGGAGGCGGAGGACCACGGGGTGGACTGCAGAGCTGGAAGCTAGGCCCGGCAGCCCTGCTGCAGGAGCCCACAGGGTGTTCAGAGAGGGCAGCAGTGGGAAGCAAGGTCAGCTGACACTGAGCGCGCATCTGGACTCAAGGTCAGAGAGAAGGCTGCAGCTTAGGGCTGCGTTCAGAGCCAACAGACCAGGGCGGTAACAAGGGAGTGTCAGCAAAGAGAAGTTTCAGGACTGAGGCGGAGGGCACGCCAGTGTGAAGAAGATACGGACACGGGAAAACCAGCACGGCAGGTTGACAAGCAGCAACCGATTAAATACAACCAGCGAGTGCAGTAAACGTGACACAGCAAACCTCTCCAGGAACCAGCGAGTGCAGTAAACGTGACACAGCAAACCTCTCCAGGAAGACAGAAAGCCGCCTGGGGGCTGGAGTGGCGGGGCAACATGGCGACAGCATTCTGCAGAGTCCCACACACTGCGAGGGCCACAGCTGAGCCTCTGCCGGGGGAGTGGCAGCACCGCAGGGCGAGCTGGGGAGAGCGCAAGGCAGCTGCTCTCTCCTTCCGGAAGTCGCAGGACGTCTGGAGACTGATGGAGACGACCCACGTGGGGAAACGGCCCATGCAAAGGAGGGCGGAAGTGCCTCGGCCGTGGCCCTGACGCAGCAGGGGCTGCCCTCAGCCGGGGGCACAGGCGACTCCGCCCCAGACCAGGAAAGAGGGCAGCACGTGCGAGGGGCTGCGGGGCAGGAGTCTGCGGCAGAAAAGCTCTGCAGAACTCTCACGGACATGGCCGACGCCGTGGCCGGCTGGGAGTGCAGGTACAGCAGAGCCGAGGGCAGGGAGCACGGACGCCGTCCAGGAAGACACGGGGCCACATCCAGAGGGAGGCCGGCAGCACGGGACGTCGGGTGGGGGACAGTCGGCTCCTTCCCAGAAGCGAAGGCTGAGTCGGGGACGTGGGTCACGGCCTGCCTCTGAGCTCCAGGCGGTGCCAGCAGAAGGCTTCGGGAGCGGGGCAGGTGGGAAGCGTGGTGACAAGGCGGCGGGCGGACAGCGGAAGCCCAGGCCCCGAGGCGGCGGCTGCCCAGCGCAGTGAAGGGCAGAGCACACGCATTAGCCCGGAGCGTCCCGGGCAGACAGAAGCAAGGCTGTGTGCTGAGGGACCGGCAGGCGAGTTGGCAGGATCCTGTGACTTCTGTGACGTGGCACTTCTGCCAGGATGATGGGGACAAGAGGGAGGGGCTGCCTTAGCCAAATGGCGTGTGACCCTGGGGCTGCCTCCCACCCGGACACACGGCTCCTTCCTGCGTTTCTTTCTACGCACAGATTCTCACGTCTCCCCGCCCTTCAGTCAGCTTGTCTAAGACTGGAAACTCAGAGCCCGAGCTCCCACGGGTCCACGCCGAGATGTGCGATCAAACGTGGGCGGGCAGGTCCAGGCGGGAGCCCTGGCTTTCTGCACGACGGAGGGCGTCGCCACGTACAGCTCTGTCCTGCCGCGATGTACCAGTGACGACGGGCACACGGATAAACCTCCAACAGCTTCAAGCCTACGGCAACACAGGGTGCCACGGCACAGCAGAGCAATCAGGCAGGCATTCGACATCAGCCGGAATATTTCTAAAACCGACCGTGAACTTCCGAACTGCCGCGAGTCATGTTGCCCTCGAGGGAAATAAAGGACCGTCCCTACAGTAAAGCACCCTTGCTGTGTGTGAAGTGCCACTTTTCCCAGTAACCATGGCACAGAGCTCGGAGTGAGCCATGCAGATGTGGGGGCTCCCGAGATGCGTATCAGTGTCCCAGCGCAGGCGTAGAAAAGCACACTGAGCACCGCCGTGGATTCAGGGACTAATCAGAGCTATAACTTCATATTTTTAAAAGGCTTTTACTCTCATTATTCTGCAGTTCTTTTTAATAGCAAGAGTGAAAAAAATTTAAATTCTACTTTCATAATTTAAAATATAAAATAATGGTAAAAACAGAATACATTTGACATATTAGATTTAAAACCCATAAGAATGGTTTATCTGGGACCAGCAGTTGGCGTAATGGCTATGTCGCTGAACTCCCATGTAGTCGACCGCGGTTCGAGTCCCAGCCCCGGTGGCTTAAACTCACGCCGGGTGCATGTACGTGCATGCCCCAAAGATCCCGAGAGGAGAATGGAGGAGAAGGGATTGCGGCGTGGCCATCCCCCCTGGAGGGTGATTTCTCGCTTTCTGTCTCTCTGTCTCTGTCTTTCTGGCGAGCGCACGCACCCTATGGCAAAAACCTCTCCAGAAAAAGAAAAAAAAAGAATGGTTTATCTTACCTATTTCTATACACTTTCTTTAAAAATAGTAAGTCAAGCAGTAACATTTTATCCTCTGAACATAACAATAAGCTCACAATTCCTAATTCACATTAGTCAAAATGTCCACTCTGCCACAGAACCGTCTTCGCTACAAACATCAATCAGCTAGCCTATTATTTCCAGCGTCAGACGGCCCAGGGAGGCTGGCCGGTAGACGGCAGTAAAATGGTCACCATCTCCCAAGGCATCGTTACAGGGTTCCCTGACGGAGTGGGAAGGTAACCTACCGAGCGGGGGGCGAGTGCGGACCCACGACATGGCACCCAGCGACACCAGCCTGAGCCACCTGTCCGGTCCCTGTCCCTCCCCCCCAGACTTCTCTGGCGCACACCCATGTCGGATGCCTTGGCCCCATTTTCGAATACATTTAGCATTCTAGCAAATATTTCCTTTTCAACATCTTCAGGTGTAAGGAACCACTTTCAAAGGTGGTTTCTGAGGTGCCTGAGGACGTAGAAAGATTCTAGAGGGACCTTTTCCCCCTGTTGTGGAAGGGGAAAGTGAGAAAACGTCCTTTCGTTTCTGTCTTGTTTTGTGTAGATGTAATTTACGGTCTTTAATTCCTGAACAATGTAGTTTACACTTCTTGGAGCGTAGCCGCCTGGTGTGTAAAACAATCACACCTGCCCCAGGCCGAGATGGTTACCACACGCAGACGGAAGCTTGAAACCTGTCCTTTACAACTCAGGGACCAGCCGTGTTCACTACACAGCCGCACAATTACCGAAGGAAGAAAAATCTACTACACTACTTACTGCTTAAGTACAATTTTATAAGTTGACGTTATCGATTCATGTTTATAATTCTGAAATAAAATAGGCTTAAATGTTAAATTAAAAGAACAAAAAATACATATAGTTCCATTCTATTTATCTGTATTAAAGTATACGATGTTACTGCCAAGAATTCTCTAGGATGAGGCCAACTGTGTAGTACCGTGGTTTACGAGAGCCAAACCCACGTGGCCTGGACAGGGAAGCTTAAAAAACATGCCCAGTGTGTTTGCATCAGTGCCCAGGGTCCTGGGAGAGGAAGGGACTGCAGTGTGACATGCCCTACTGGGGGAGGAGGGCCTCTCTCCCTCATGTGTGAGTACATGCACACTATGGCAATTTAAAAAGAAACCCTCTAGGATAGATGTCAACTGAGATGATCTGATCCAAGAATAGAGTTCTAAATAGTACCAACACTTTGGGGTTGAGGATTTAAATGATCTGTAACTGAAGAATGAAGGTGTATTTCTTGCTATTGCTCATTATTTCATATTTAAAGTAACTTTCCATTTTATAACATTCTTAAATTATGATTCTGAAACATTGTAAGCTATTAAAATGTTATCTTGGGGGCCGGGAGACTTCTGACTTTTTATTTAAGGCTATATAAAAGAAAATCCCACAACCGAAATTAAAGAAAATTTTTCTAAACCAAATCATTCCTCCGTTAAGCTATTATCATTACTTATTTCTTCATTGGTTCTTTATCTGAGGCCAAAAATGATCAGTAATTAAAAAGTAAACTTTCAGATCCTGACATGCTAACCTGGTTAGCAGCTGATAACAACATGAGCTAAGTAAAAACTTAGTGCAGAGAGACACACTACCTCTTACTTTAAAGATTCCAACACGAAGGAGACACAGAGGGATATTACAGTGCCTCAAGGACACGGGCACCTTCACACCGGCACGGGCTTAAACACGGGAGTCATCTGGTAGTAGAGGTACCCTGCTCCTCGGTGCCACTGTCCCTGAACAGAGCAGACCCCATGGACGGCAGCTGACTGCAGGCAGGGCTTCGGCATGCCCCTGCTCACTGCGGACGTTCCCTGGCACCCCGAAGTCTTCACCTCTTGCAGCAGATACTGAGCGACTTCTACTTCAATTATCTGCCTTTTTTAAATTACACAGTTTTTAATGCTGATCTAACACATAATATACACATACCATTTAGTCGTCTCTGGAGTGCTTTTTCCTCTAGGGTAATAATATAAAGTTGTTCATCGAGATCTTCAAGAATCTAAATGTAAAGATAAAGCGAATTGATAATACAGCATCACAAAACTCACACTTACCAGAACGTTTAGGCTATTTAGTCTGTTATTTTAGATAATATATTCTTTCAAATTAGTAGGAACCCAAAATAAAAACTCAAGCTACTTTACTTTAGTATATTTTGGTATATAACTAAACACATAAAATGTTTACCATCGGGGAAGCAGCAGTTAGTGTAATGGCTACATCGCTGGACTTCCACGTAGTCGACCGTGGTTCGAGTCCCTGACCCGGTGGCTTAAACTCACGCCGGGCGCGTGTGCGTGTGTGCCCAAGATCCCGAAAGGAGAATGGAGGAGAAGGGATTGAGGCGTGGCCATGCCCCCGGGTGGTGATTTCTCGCTTTCTATCTCTCCGTCTCTCTCTAGTGAGCGCACGCGCCCTATAGCAAAAAAAAAAAAAAAAAGTTTACCATCACCAACTCTACATACGCTGTAATTGGACTTATTGAGTTTACAAGATTAAACTAAAAAATTCTGCAGCTTCCTCAAAGGCCAACAAATGTATGACTTTTAAACAGCCAAAAAGCGAAACCCAGGAAATGGCTCTCCCTGCTCAGGTTGCTACCTGACGCTCACTTAAACCTCCTACGTGCTGCCCGAGACGGGAACTCCACGGGCTCCCTCCACTCACGGCACCTGCAAACGCTGGGAACACCCGCTGCCTGCTGAGCTCTGGTATTACCATTATTGTTTTCAACTGTCCGAGGGCACACGTACGAGGCAGAGACAAACGGGGAGAAAGAAACCCCCAGGGAGGCACGGGCACGGGCACTCCTTTCTCCTCCATTTCCCCATCCTGCTGGGATTTTAGGCATGCATGCATCTGCATCCAGTGTCTTTTCTTCAAGCTGCGAGGTCCGGGATTTGGACTGTAGTTGGCATGTGAGACCCGGTTCCCTGCACCCCTAGGGCACAAGGCCAGCCCCAGCATTGGTATCACTAAAATCACCCGGTAGCCAGAACCCTGGAGAAGCACTGTGCTCACACATAAACCATTCAGCATGATACTACCCAAGAGCAACATTCAAATTAAAACAAAACAGAACAGAACAAAAAGGTCAAGTACTAAGTGTATGGGATGTTATCTGCATTTGCTTCAAAACTGATAACCCTAATACTTGCTTAACCCTAGCTCTTCGACAGGACCCCATTTTCCCCTCCAAGGAAAACCCGAAAGAAGCCCAGAGCCGCATCAGTGCTGTGAACCACCGCAACCCCGACCGCTCCTCCCCAGGAAACTCGCAGGAGGGCAGGGTGGGGGTCAGACGAGACGACGGAGACCCCACGCACACCCCTTGAGCTTCCGGATAAGATATTTTCAGAAAACAGATACTCGAAGCATGCAGTCCCTAACAGGTGGCCAATTTATATGACATTTATTTAAAGCAATTCAGCAATCCCCCAGTCTTTCAGCAATGGCTGTGATGCCCTGTGGTGTAGCGCGGAACTAACCACTAGGCACACACACCATCTTCCCCTGGGAAAGCATAATCCTGGAGAAAAGAACGAATAAATGATAAGAATGAATAACAAACAAGTGACGACTTACACCGTCCTGCGAGGAATAAAGGCGTGGGGAGGGGAGGGGAAGGAGACCTGCACAGGTGGCGGGCCAGCCAGGAAGGGGTCTCCAAGGAGGTCACGCCTACGCTGACGTGTGTGGCCTGTGCCAAAGGGGGGACAGCCCTCGAGCACACTGAGGAGGCAGCGTGGAGCAAACCAGGGGTGCCGCCCCAGCCAGAGCGCGTCCACAGCAGGCAGGCCACGTCCGGGGGCCACGGCAGTCTCTGTCCCTCCAGCACATCTCATCACCATCTGCTGTGTGGGTCAGAAACGACCGTGTTGGCTTTCCTAAAGGTGTGACACAGTGGAGAGGACTGCTGCCTTACCGTGCAAAGTATCCAACAAGCACTGGCCACCGCAGGTGTGCCTAAGGGCAGGGAGAGACGCAGAGCCGCACAGTGAGCACCAGCATCACCCTCGGAGGTTCTGCAGCACCACGCGCCACGTTTATCATCCCTGCTTGCAGCCCAGGAAGCAATGGTGAGGCAAAGAAGGGTCAGATGCCCTCCGAGCCTGTGCCTGTAGCGGCATGGCTAATGGGGCTTCAGTGGGGCTACCGGGTGGCCCCTGAGGACACCCAGCTCTACTCTAGAGTCACAGAAGAGATCAGATAGATGAAAAATAACTGTACTATTATAACGAATGTCACAACTGAGGCATAGAGTGTAACAAAAGTTCAGAGGAAAAAAGATTACTTGCAGCTGGGAAGAAAAAACGTGTGGCCAGTGTGTGTATGGTCCAGGCTGTGTATCCCTGACCCAGTAGCTGGGAGCAGAGGTGTCCTGGGCCTTTGGAGCTCCTGCACATGCACAGTGAGATATCTTGGGCCTGGGACGAGCCCAGACCCGAAACCCATCTATGCTCTGCACACCTCGGGTGCCTGGCCTGAGGCGGCCCGCACTGCAGCGCCCTCACACTGCGCCACTTTGACGCGACTCTCACATGAGGTCAGGCGTGGAACTTCCACCTGTGACATGTTAAGGCTCAAAAGTTTTGGATTTCGGAGCTTTTTAGATTCTGAATATTCAAACTGGGAGGCTCAATGTCTAGTAGCATCTTACCTGATAGCGTAAACTACCAAGGAGCAAAAGCATCTCGACCAGGGAACCAGCATCGTAATGGCTATGTCGCTGGACTCCCACGTAGTCGACCGCGGTTCGCGTCTCGGACCCGGTGGCTTACAACTCATGCCGGGCGCGTGTGTGTGCGTGCCCAAGATCCCAAGAGGAGAATGGAGGAGAAGGGATTGCGGCGTGACCATCCCCCCTGGGGGGTGATTTCTCGCTTTCTGTCTCTATGTCTCTCGCTGTCTGTCTGGCGAGCGCACGCGCCCTATAGCGAAAAACCTCTCCAAAAAAAAAAAAAAAAAAAAAAAAAGCATCTCGACCAGAGGAAACTACAAGCACATCACAGAGGTGGACTGGCACAAGGCCCCTCACAGGACAGTGGTTCTGTGGCGGACACTGGCACTCCGGGCAGCCAGCTCACGGTCCAGAGCTGGGCCCGACCCAAACCTTCTACCACGTCGGTCTGTGATCCTGCCCACCTGAGCTGAAGTGAGCTCAGCCATAAAACACGGCAACCTCCACCAAACGTACAGGTCTGTGTCAGGACAAAATGAAGTGATGTGCGCAGCGTGTGCTCCACGGTGTGACAGCCCTTCAGCACTACAGCTTGGTAACTATAACGTTTATCAAATAGCACGTGGTTTATGCTGCATCACTCAGGAAATAGCCATTATTATTAGATGTTAAGAACAAGGAAAGAGGTAAAGATAACCAGGACCAGCAGTTGGCATAATAGCTATGCCACTGGACTCCCATGTAGCCAACCGTGGTTTGACTACCAGACCCGGTGGCTTGAACTCATGCCAGGCACATGTGCGTGCATGCCCAAGATCCTGAAAGGAGAATGGAGAAGGGACTGTGGCGTGGCTATCCCCCTGGGGGGTGATTTCTTGCTTTCTGTCTCTCTCTGTCTTTCTGGCGAGCACACATGCCCTATAGCAAAAACATCTCAAAAAAAAAAAAAAAAAAAAAAAGATAAAGATAACAAAGAATTGAGAATATTTTTAAAAGATTCACGTTTTGAAGAAAACTTAGCTTAAGAGGAGGTAAATAAGTAGATTGTTACTATATATGAGATGGTCAGGAAAGTCACTATGCATTTTTGCATAGAAAACTACATTGCGACTTCGGGACGGCCCGACAGTGCACGGTACAGTTCCGTCTTCAGCTCCATGAAGCAGTCAACAACCGAACTTACAATGGACCATCATTTGTCTCCAGCGTCTCTCCCTCTAACCAGAGGAAAATACTCAGAAGAGACACGGCGTGGGATGGCAGAGTTACCCGAGCACAGAGCAGAGCGTCAACAGAGCCTGCGGCGAAGGACAGGACTTCATGTGTCTGTACCCAGGAGGCAGGAAGCAGAGATGGGGAGAGAGCAAGAGGCCCGGCGATGCATGAGGAGCTACACAAACTCACTGTCACGAACTCGCTGGAAGAGGGAGGTGATTTGACAGTGTGCGTGTTGTATTTGAGGATGTATACACTTGTGTAGCACATTTTAAAATAAAATTGTATTTTAAAAGAAGAGATGAGGAGTTTTGACTTTAAAAATTAAGCAAGCTCTACTAAAAGAATATCCACTAAAACGTTCTCTTGTGCTTTTCTTTTAGTGGATTACCATGATAGAGAAGATAGACAAATAACTATATTAATAAGTATTAAGTTGTCAGAAAAGTCAGCATGCACTTTTGCATAGAAAAACATAGAAAAATACATCATGACTTTTCCAACAACCCAATATTATCAGCAAGATATAAAGGAAAATATGAGAGTGCAGAGAAATGAGGTTAATTATTTTTGTTTAAAGAAGTGAGCAGCAGGCCAGCAGGTGGTATGGTGGCTAAGGTGTGGATTCCCACACAGTCAACCACAGTTTGAGTCCCGGACCTGGCAGCTTTCTCTCTCTCCCTCTGTCTCTGGTGAGGGCGTGTGCCCTGTAGGAAAATTTTTAAAATAGTAATAAATAAAATAAATAATTCTAAGAAATAAAAAGGAAGAAGAGTGAGGCAGTCTGAAGCTACGCAGTGCGTACAGTCAGTATCTGAGCTGGGCCGGCAGGAGGCTGGAAGGCGGCTGGAGCTGGCAGAGGTACTGGAGGGGCAGAGCCGCAGCCGCAGGGGAGAGCATGTAATCCCTGGGGACACTGCAGTCAGCGGGGAGCAGGTCGAGGCCAGCTCGCTGTGGGGGGCTGTAAACAGCCTTGTAAGCCTAGGTAGCTCAGCCGCTTTTAGCAGGCAGGGAGGATCCAGGAAAACAACTCCAGTGAAGAATTTCCTGTGTTTCCTGCAGCTATATTACCTTCATGTTACTAAATAGATGATAAGATAGTGGGAACCAGCAGTTAGCATAATGGCTATGTCGCTGGACTCCCACGTAGTTGACCGCGGTTCATGTCCTGGACCCGGTGGCTTAAAACTCACGCCGGGCGCGTGTACGTGCGTGCCCAAGATCCCAAGAAGAGAATGGAGGAGAAGGGATTGCGGCGTGACCATCCCCCCTGGGGGGTGACTTCTCACTTTCTGTCTCTATGTCTCTCTCTGTCTGTCTGGCGAGCACACACGCCCTATAGCGAAAACCTCTCCAAAAAAAAAAAAGATGGTAAAATAGTTAAGAGACCAGGGCCAGTGCCATGGCCTAGAATTAGGGGAGCTGGACCCCACCTGGCTGACAATGGTTCAAGTCCTGGCCCTGGCAGCGTAAAGGACACACCAGGCCCTCTGCAAGTGAGCCCAGAACCCCAATAGGATGGAGGGGTGGAGAGAGAGGGCTCCGGCATGACCACCCTGTCGGGGCGCTTCTCCTCCACGTTCTCCCCACCCTGTCCCTCTCTAGGGAGTGCACACTTCTTCTAGCAGTTAAAAACAGTTAGAGGGACCAGTGGATGGCATAATGGTCACGTTGCTGGACTCCCATGTAGTTGACCAAAGTTCAAGACTTGGACCTGGCAGCTGGAAATACACGGGCACATGTGTGTGCGTGCCCACGAACCCGACGCTGGACTCCCATGTAGTTGACCAAAGTTCAAGACTTGGACCTGGCAGCTGGAAATACACGGGCACATGTGTGTGCGTGCCCACGATCCCGAGAGGAGAGTGGAAGAAGGGAACGACAGCGTGGCCATCCCCCTGGAGGTGATTTCTTGCTTTCTGTCTCTCTGACTCTCCAGTGAGTGCATGCACTCTACGGCAAAAATGTCTCCAATAAATAAATAGGGACCAGCAGTTGGCTAATGGCTGTGTCGCTGGACTCCCATGTAGTCAACCACAATTTGAGTCCCAGACCCAGTGGCTTAAACTCACGCTGGGTGCCTGTGCGTGCGTGCCCAAGATCCCGAGAGGAGAATGGAGGAGAAGGGACTGTGGTGTGACCATTCCCCCTGGGGGGCGATTTCTCGCTTTCTGCCTCTCTGTCTTTCTAGCGAGCTCACGCACCCTATAGCAAAAACCTCTTCCCCCCCCCCAAAGAAAACAACAATTAGAGTGATAAACTTAAAAAGAAACTGGATCTGCTGACACTTCTGGATCTAAAGGGTGATCAGATGCCAACGGCGATCAGTGATGGCGTACTTACCGCTGGCCTCACGAGCAGCTGGCCCATCACCGTGAACATGCGGGAAAGGCCGACGGGTGTGCACACTGTGGGGACAGGACGGAGGACAGCAGGGCGTCAGCAGAGCGCTACGCTTCAGAGCTAGGGCAGGCTGTCTAAACAGGCAAACTCAGAGGAGCACCCGAAGAACGGCCTCGCTCCTGCTTAGGTTCACTGCGCATCCTGTCGGACGTTCTTCCACCTCATCACACAGATGAGGGAGGCTCTGCCAGAGGCTGGGGCCACGCGGGTGCCTGGTGGTTCCCAGCACAACCTGAACAGGCCGGGCGTGGTGCACACACCTGTGGTCCTAGCTAACTGGGAGGCTGGGGCGGGGAGCACAACACGGCGAGGCCCTGTCCAAACTACTTGTCCTCCTCTGCCGCGCACTCCCTCGGGAAAGCAGCAGCGATGTTGGCGGCAGCCAGCGGGCTGTGCGAGGCGCTCAGGCCTGACCACGTTTAACGGAGGGTGTGAACGGAAAGGAAGGCTCGGCATACTCAAGATTCTAGAAGCTGAATAATAACAAATACTTCTGCTTAAAATAAATTAAAACCAAGTAAAATGCAGACTAGTTTTCTAGTATTATCAGGACTGAGAACCAGAGAAAAGTGTCTAAAAGTGACACCTATTTAAGTCCTTCGAACTGTATTTATAACCTTATAATATCCCAAGACAGGCTTGGATGCCTGAAGTAAAACTAAACAAATTTTGAAATAAAAACTAAATTTATGGGCCAGTCAGTGACATAGTGGCTAAGACAACTGGATTGCACACGGCCGAATGCACAGTTCGAGTCCCGGGCCTAGCAGCTTGAAAAACAGGCCAGCAATGTGTGTGAGTACCTAAAATCCTGACAGGAAAATAGAGGAAAAGGATTAGGGCATGGCCCCTAGGGGGTGAATTCTCACTTTCTATCTCTCTCTGGCAAGCACATATACCCTACAGCAAACTGAAAAGCAAAAGATAACATTTTTTAAAGCCCTATGAGGGACCAGCAGATGGCATAATGGCTACATGGCTGGACTCCGACATACTGGACCACGGTTTTAGTCCCGGACCTGGCAACTTGAAAACTCACTCCAGTGTGTATGCGTGCATGTCCTAGATACCGAGACAATGGAGGAGAAGGGATTGCAGCGTGGTCACCCCCCGTGGGGGTGATGTCTCACTTTCTGTCTCTTTTTCTCTCTGTCTCTCTGGCGAGTGCACGGGCCCTATGGCAAAAATCTCTCTAAAAAAAAAAGCCCTCTGAGTTCATCACACAGAATCCCTCCATTTCTACTTCTGAGCAGAATCTAGCACTGCCATAGGTGGGGGTGGGGGGGCACGTGCATGAGTATGTAAGTATGTGTTTCTCTTTCCAACCAGTAGAAGAGAATTTATTTAAAGAACAACAAAACATCTTACTAGTTAAAGGCTTCAGTTTATCAAAATTTGGCTCAAAAAATGAAAAAAGTTAAGGCCAACTCAAAAAATCTCCAAATTGTTAAGAAACCTCATCGGGAAGCTTTCCCATAACGTCCCAGAATACTCTGCTTCCCATCAGTATGAAGTCAGAGAAATACTTACAGAGGAGCAGCAAACATCCCATCAACGAGATGCAAGAATATAAGTAAGGTAGGTAGAACTCCCAGAGATCTATAAAAAGAAGTAAATATATTTTAATACATCCAAATGACTGCACGTTAACATATAGTCAGTCTATATTAAGAACATTTCTAAACTGTACAATAAAAAGATCTAAACCAAAAAAATAGGAAATAACACTTTTGCAAAACTTGTTTGGAGAAGAGAAAAAAGTCTCTGGAATTTCAAAGATAGAAACCAATTAACCACACACAAAATCTGAAAACTGCTTCCTCATCCTGTATACATGAAACAAACACACACTCATTTATTTTTCTTCCCGTCTATTTCAAGACTTCTTACTCCTACAAATCGGCATCAAGGGTAAACTACACAGCCCAGTCGGAACGCCTGTGAAAGCGCGTGCGTCACTCCACCCAGACTGCCTCCCGCACGCCCGGTAGGAGGGCCGCGCACCGTACAGAGACTCCATGCTGGCCGCGCCGTTGTCCAGGAGCGCCGACGCCACCCACACCATGCCGAGGACCAGCAGGGCCAGGAGCAGCAGCATGACCAGGGTCTCCAGGACGCGGGCTCGGATCCCCTGGAAGCAGAAGGCAGAGACCCTTAGGATTTCGTCCTTGTGCCATAAAAAGTTGGGCTTCTGCCTACATGAAAGCATAAAGTGATACTGTGGAAGGGGAGAAAACTGATATTTACTTATAGAAAAAGGTTTATAATGTTTAAACTGACTTTTCCAAATTTTGGAAAATACTATTAAGCTGAGAATACAGTACAAAAAATTTTGCAACATTTGGCAGAACCATATTTAACAACCAAGTACTTTGCCAACACTCTTCCCTAAGGGCGTAGACTAGGGTGCCCACCTGGGATGCTGACCGCAGGACTACACCGCGACCTCAGCGCCCCTCTCCCCAGGGCAGGGCCCCGCGGGTGGAGGCCTTCCTGGAAGAATCCCGCCTTGCCCCCACCTCCGGCGCCCTCTAGCGAGCAGCTGAAGAACTGCCTGTTGTGACCCAGCGTCGTAAACCGGACGTTATTTTTATCAATTACATGTGATTCCTTTCTCCACATTAGAAAGAACTTTCATTAATCCATGAGGCTGGAATATAATGAAGAATCATTATGCACAATTCTGTTTTAAATACAAAACAAATTCTGACCCCAGAGCCAAAGTAGAAGCAAGACTTTTTAAACTTGAAAACCACTGAACAAAGGGGCAGAAAGAGAAGAAAAGGAAAGCACTTCCTTATACTCCTGAAAAGTTTCCAGTGACAGAGGCTGAGCCCGACTGACCCTTCGCACTGCACTGATACACAACGTCTAACACGACAAAGGCCATCTCACGCCGGTCCAGTAAAGCAGGGAACCTCTCGTTTCCCGTTAAGGAGCTCACCATGGGAGTCACACATGAAGACCCAAACCTACTCTCAGTCTAGGGTTATCCCAAATGGCCTCTCCTGCTTTTCTCAGCACCAGGCATCATGGCACTTAGACGTGGTGACCCGCTCCTTGGTTTCCGGACAGAGGGAGAGAAACACCCGAGGCATGGAGAGACCGCGCCCTCGGTGACGGCTGCGGAGCCCAAGTGGCCTTTCTGCGGCCTGCAACCGGACCACGGTCTCCCTCGGGCTGCCCTGGGCAGGCTTCAGCTCCGTCCCTGAACGTGAGCGCCAGCTCATGACGTGGGGCGAGGAGCCAGGATGAACTGCTCACGTTCCACCACAGCAGAGCTGAGGAGGAGCTGACACAGACCAGTGACAAATGCCATGACAGAAGACTCCTTTATACCTCTACTTCCCAGCTTGGGAGCCGTTCGGGACATCGAAACAGGACCACCACCACCTCTCACCAGCAACTTCTCTCCCCTCTTCCTTCCTCCCTTTTTTCTTTAAGGTTTTTGCCATAGGGCACGTGTGCTCACCAGAGAGAGACGGACAGTGAGAGGGAGTGAGAAATCACCCCCAGGGGCATGGCCATGCCAGTCTCTGCTCCTCCACTCCTTGGCACGTGCACATGCGCCCGGTGTGATATGCAAGTCGCTGGGTCCAGGACTTGAACTGTGGTCTGCACATGGGGGTCGAACACTGTAACCACTATGTCACCTGCTGGCTGGCCTCTCTTCTTTTTCAGAGATTTTTGCTATAGGATATGTGCGCTTGCCAGGGAGACAGAGAGACAGAGACAGAAAGTGAGAAATCAACCCCAAGGGGGGGCAGTGGCCACGCCGCAATCCCTTCTCCTCCATTCTCTTCTCAGGATGTTGAGCACGCGTGCACATGCGCCCAGCATGAGTTCCAAGCTGACCTGAACCACAGTCAGCCATGTGGGAGTCTCGCACCTTAGTCACTACACCACGGCCGGCCCCTGGCAGGTCTCCCTTTCTAAGTAACCGCCTGTTTACTGCACGTGAGCTATTTTGTGGAAAGCCTATAAACAGACAGCTAAAAGGAGGAGGTACTGTAGTCTGCATGTGTCACCCGTCGGCTCCATCCTTCCCTGCCTGAAGAGCCTGGAGCGACGCAGGAGGGCCCGCAAACACAGAAGGCCGTGGGTCCAGTGCTGGGCTACCCATACCTGACCTGAACAGCTGGCTCCTTGACACCAGCCAAACCCGCTGTACAAGAAAGCCGCAATGACCACGCGAGCTCCGGCCATGCAGCAGCAAACACGTGGCAGGGTGGCAAACGCGGGGACCCCTCACCGTGAGGCGCATGCTGCCTGGTACCTGGCCACAAAGCTCTGCTCAGCCATTACACTTCTTTCCTCAAAGCCACACTCATGCTAGGAGACAGCAGGCCCCTCATGAGCACACGGACAGCCCTTGTCTGGGACCCAAGGACGTTCGCACAACAGGTGCCTTGGGAGTTAGTGGCGCTGTCTCCCGAGGCAGGGGCCGGTGTGTGCACTGACTAGTATGACAGACCATGTTTCTCCATGCAAACGTCAGACCCACTGTCCATCCCGGGGCTCCCCGAGCTCAGGGCTCCTCAGCTGGGACACAAACCCACTGTTGGGCAGCCTCCACCTGAGCCACCCCTCACCCCAGTGGGCTCAGGGACAAGGGAAACGGGCACCAAAAGGAAGCTCACGGCTATGCTGTGCACAACCAGGACAAAACCACAGAACCTCCAGAGTGCCTAAGTTCTGGGTGGCGAGAATGGAACACTAAAAGGAATGTGGCTTTCTGGAAAAGACCAAGGGCCCACCAGGCTAGCTGCGGTCTTGTAGTGTCGCTCTCACCCAGGCTGTGAGTGCGCAGCGGAGGCCAGGGTCCCCAGGTGCTCCAGCAGCCAGTGCACGTCCAGGAGCTGCACAGTGAAGGGGTGAGGCTGAGCCCGGCACCCTGACCACACTCCCTCCCCTACAGCAGAAGCAGGAGGTTCTGTGTCTCACGGCGCAACCACAAGCCCTGGGCCGAGCCGAGGAGGCCCACGCTGAACCAATGGTGCGGGAATGAGGGACTGAAGGCTCTGTACAGGGCCTGCAGGCGGCAAGTGGCTAAGGCACTGAGCTCCCGCGTGGTGGCTGTGGCTCAAGTCCAGGACCTAGCGGCTTGAAACACGCCAAGCACACGTGTGAACATGTCCAAAATTCCAAGAGGAAAATGGAGCAGAAGGGATTGTGGCGCAGCTGTATTTCTAGCTGTCTGTCTCTGGCGAGCCCATGTGCTCTACAGTCAAAATCTCTCGCTCAAAAACGACCTCTGCACAAATCAAGGACGTTGCAGGCCCTCAGAAGGAAAGGCGCCTCCTGGCTGGTCTGGCCTCCCTTTCCCTGAGCCCGCATACCCCCACTGCAACCTCAGATGCTTTAGGGACAAGAACTACCTGGGCAAAGTGGAGAGCTCCAGACGCTCAGGGGCACGGAGACCACACGTGCCTGCCAGTACGCCGGGGTGCTGGGGAGGGAGAGGGGTTCTAACCCTGCCACTGCTGGGTGTGGGTCCCAAGTCACTGTCCCACTGGTCCTTCACAAGGGCTTTGAAGTAGTTACTGGTGAACAATGAAAACTTCAAAAACAGAGACAAATATAAATAGACATAGAGCACAATAAAGTAACAAATCAAAATGCAATGCCAAAAAATCGTTTTGGAAGAGAAGTCACTTAGCTGGGCGTGGTTGTACACCCTGTAATCCCAGCTACTGGGGAGACTGAGGCAGGATTATTTTGAGTTTGAGAGGACAGCATGAGTAAAGTGGGAAGATCCTAACCCTAAGAAAATTAAAAACTAAGATTAGATACTAGAAAGGGCCTCGTGGTGGGACAGCAGGATGTAGTGCCCTGTGGAAGGCCCTACCTCGAGGCTGGAGGCCGCCCTGAGAGGCCCAGCCCGCGCCTGCCGGTGCTCCAGAGCTGGCTCAGGCTGGAGTGGAGGGTGGCATCGGCGCCCTGCGGGGGCGCTCCTGCTCTCACACTGTCTGCCTCCACCTTGCTTATGGAAGAAATAAATAAACTTTAAAAAAATGAAAATTATTTTAATAAGGACCAGCAGATAGCATAATCACATCACTGGACCCCTACACAGCCAACCACAGTTCAAGTTTGAAGCAGACACAATAGCTGAAAACTCAAGCCAGGCGTGTGTGCGTGCATGCCTGAGGTCCCGAGAGGAGTGGGGAAGGGGCTGCAGCCTGGTCAGCCACCCCCCGGGGGGGGGGGGTTCCCGCTTTCTGTCTGACAAGTGCACACACTCTATAGCAAAAATCTCTCTAAAAAATATTTTAAATAAATACTTTTAAAAAAGAGAACTCATTTAATGATAATAGTTCTGGATCATCTCATAAAAAACTAAGCATTTAGATGGAAAAAAAAGCATTAAAGAAAAACTCATTTTAAATAGAGGTAACATTAAATTATTTCCTGCTTTACTCTGACAACAAAAAAATTTTAAATAATACTATTAAACACTTGAGGTTACCACTAATCTTACCAGTATCAAAGTAATAGTATTAGTAATAATAACTGTGATTATGAAAAGTAATATTACTGGAGGGACCAGCAGATGGCATAACGGTTACACTGCTGAACTCTCACATAGTCAACGGCAGTTCAAGTCCCAGACCTGGCAGCCTAAACTCGAGCCAGGTGCATGTGCATGTGTGCCCAAGACCCCACGAGGAGAATGGAGGAAAAGGGACTGCAGCGTGGTCAGCCCCTGGGGGGTGATTTCTCACTCTCTGTCTCTCTTGTGAATGCATGTGTTCTATAGCAAAAATCTCTCTCTCTAAAAAAAAAAAAAAAAAAAAAAAAAAAAGGAGTATTACTTTCTAGTACACTGAAAAAAAAGTCAACACGTAAAAAAAACAGAAAATAAGCTTAGTGAATATTAGCAAAATATATAAAAATACTGAAGCAGAGAAAAAGATAAAAACAAATATATCCACTAAGATACACGTACAAACTAGGTCAAAAGCCAAATTTCAACTGTATAAAACATATCTGAACTAAGTGAGAAGGGATGTTCAACAGATTAAACTTTTCAAAACTGTATCAGGATTGGGACCAGCAGTTAGCGTAATGGCTATGTCGCTGGACTCCCACGTAGTTGACCACGGTTCGAGTCCTGGACCCAGTGGCTTAAACTCACACCGGGCGCGTGTACGTGCGTGCATGCCCAAGATCCCGAGAGGAGAATGGGGGAGAAGGGATTGTGGCGTGGCCATCCCCCCGGGGGGTGATTTCTCACTTTCTATCTCTCTGTCTCTCTCTGTCTGTCTGGCGAGCGCACGCACCCTATAGCGAAAACCTCTCCAAAAACAAAAAAAAAAACTGTATCAGGATCTTTGGTTTAGCATAGAAGAATAAATACAACGCTAACCACTGAACAGGACAACGCAGGCTAGGTTTTATGGGTGCAATTTACTCCCCACTGTCTGTTTTATTCCTTTAGTATGAATGGTGACTATATAGGCCTTGTTATTATTCTTTACGCTATATTTAAGTGAACAGAAAACTTTCATTCATCATCTCTTGAATATGCTTATGCAAATTTTAAGCAAAAATCCCCAAGTGTGAGCAGCAAAGTGTTCATGGGCTGCCCCCTCGCAGTGGCCACCACCAGCCTGTGCCGAGGCCACGTGTCAGAGGGCACAGCCCGGGCACTTCAGACCCCTCTGGTCGAGGGCTCGTTGAGGGGCTGGCTTCAGTAGGGGAGTGGGGACAAGGCCTCCCCAAGAGAGTCCACAGGCAGGGGCGGTAAGAGCTGCCCTGTTCAGGGTCCGCTGGAGGCTGGCAGGCGGGGGGGCACAGCTGCACCTCGGAAATGGCCTCTGACCCGCGGGCTCCAAAGCCCGCAGCAGAGCTGTGGCACGGCCTCTCCTCTGGGATCCCACACTGTCTCCCTTGGGTCAAGGCGCAAAACAGACCATGCAGTGGGGCACGCACAGCACAAACACGTAGGACAGCAGTGCAATGACACATTCCGTGGTGCACACCACGCAGTGCGGGGGATCCGCCCCAAGGGTCCTACCCAAAGTCCCTGATGTCCCTTCCCCTCTGTGAGTCTGGCCTGAACACTGTCAGTTAGTCGGGGAACCCCGACCAAGGAGTGTCCGTGTGCCCAACCTGGTCTATGGCAACAGCTGCCAGACTGCTCTACCTCCCACTGGGAGGCTGAGGGGCGAGGAGAGGGGCAGGTGAGCCCCTGGGCATTTCCTCCATCATGCCCCACAGCTGTCCCCGAGACTGTGGGCCACCTGCTCTGCAACACTCTGCCCCGCAGTTCTGCTGTTGGCAGCTTGCCGAGAGTTAGGCCCTCACTGCGACACTGACCGTCCCGGGTGCAGGCAGGCCCACAATGCCTCTGCACCGGGGCCAGACCAGGACGGTTACACATTTGTAAATTTCATTTTCTTTTTGTGATTAAATGAGGCAACGCCTGCACAATTTGAACCAAGTAGACATCGAATTCATGCACTGTGGACGACTGACAGGAAAAGGTAAGTCTGCTCGTAAGTGCGACGTGGCAGTCTCCCCTCGAACCCAACTGGGGCCTAGAGAGCCCGGAGGTGACGGGTTGCCAGTGCTCAGACTGCATTTGCAGCTTGACAGCGACTGGCCCGCACGAGTGCCCGAAAGCCATGCACAGGATCCGGATCGTCCGCAAGGCCATAGCAACACTGCAGGGCCTGCAGAGCACACGCTTTGCAGACGGCATGTGTGAGACCGCAGATGGCTGTGAGTCCGTCTGCAGAGCAGTGGAGGGCGGTGTGAGCACTGCCTTCAGCGCCTTCAACCACAGGCAGCGCAGCATGCGAGTGCACAGCAGTGCCTGCTGCTCCTGCTCCCGGGAAGAGCGCAGCACCAGAGAGCCGGGCAGCCGCCATCAGCTCAGCTCTGCCCCTGCGTCCACGGGCAGCAAATGCCGGTGCCCTGTAACACACCCTTGGCCAGCAGCCAAAGGGGCAAAGCACTGTCAGTGGGAGGAGGGGCTCCACTGCGCGTCCTTTTTTTTGGGAGAGGTTTTTGTTACAGGGTGCGTATGCTCACCAGAAAGACAGAGAGAGACAGAGAGATAGAAAGCGAGAAATCACCCCCCGGGGGGATGGCCATGCTGCAATCCCTTGTCCTCCAGTCTCCTCTCGGGATGCATGCACATGCGCACGGCGTGAGTTTAAGCCACCAGGTCCAAAACTCGAACCGCGGCCGGCTACATGGAAGTCCAACGACATAGCCATTACGCTAACTGCTGGTCCCTCATCTTTTTTTTTTTTAAAGAATTATTTCCTTAACAAGAATAAGACAGTGTGGAATGGGGGGGTGAAGAGAAGAGGATAAGAAAGATAGCAAGAGAACAAACAGAAAGGCATGACATTAGTGGGACACAGATATGGTTTATTACCCGTTGATGACGTGTATGGTATTCTCAACTGGATTGGTCTGAAAAGTTTTTCATGATGGGTAAAGTCTTCTTACAAGCAAAGTGAGAAATAGTGATTGGTTAAAAAATAATTGGAATAATAATAATAATAATGATCGGAAAAACAATGAAAAAATATTGAATGATGAAGTGGGGATTTTAATGTCTCTGTACTGACTGACATGCATGGCATTCCCTTTTGAAGAAGCAATGTAATACACCATAAAGTTATATGCAATTCAATGTAATATAAACAAGATTATGATGATAATACATAAATTAAATTAAATTTAAAAAAGAATTATTTCCTTTATTTTATTTATCATTATTGTTATTTTTTAATTTGACCAGAGCAAGACACCGAGAGAAAGAGAAAGAAAGTGAGAAGGCAAGCCGCCAGATCCAGGACTTGAACCATGGTCAGCCATGTGGGAGTCCAGCACCTTAACCACCACGCCACCTGCCAGCCCCCCGTTGTTCATCGTAAGAGGTGAGAAAAGTAGCTGACGCTGCAGTGCCGCGTACTCGGAGCTCCTATTTCTTACCGCCCTTCACATAACTCTGAATGCTTAGACTATGTCACGTATCATGAGGGTTTCATGAACGCCACGACATTTTTATTGCTACTACAAATAACTGCCCTAACTCGCCCCCCAAGATACGCATAAACTGAATTACTTAAATGAAACTCCTCCCCTCTTATTAAGATCACAGTGCAGGGGCCGGCAGGTGGCAGGTGGTTGAGGCGCTGAACTCCACGTGACCGACCACAGTGCGAGGCCTGGACCTCGTGGCTTGCTCCCTCACCTTCCCTCTCCGTCTCTCTCTGATGACTATAGCAAGCTAAATAATAATAATTATTATTATTAAAACTCATAGTGCAACAAGCACAAAGTATACTCATTTAAAACACCACTGAAACAAAGTATTTTCCTTCTACTAATGAAATACCATACTGGTTATAAGTGACATAATTAGTCACACGAGTTTCATTTCTCTTTTTTATTTTATTGAACTTTATTTTATTTTTTATTAATCAATTTATTTATTTTAATTTGACCAGAGAGGGATAGAATGAGAGAGAGAAAGTGAGAAAGCAAGCCACCAGGTCCGGGACTTGAACCACAGTCGGCCATGTGGGAGTCCAGCGCCCTTAACCACCATGCCAGCTGCTGGTCCCCACACCAGCATTATTTCTAAAATTACAAGTACCTGAGTATTATTACAGTTTTAATGAAATGGAATAGGCTAGTGAAGACTACACACCTGTAGACACATAGATTTCTTTTCGATTTAAGTAAGTCCTGAAGAGGTAGTTTAAAACTCTAAAACCATCACGACCTAGTTGCTGCTCAGAATTGTGTGCTAGTCGATGACACTTTTAGCTGCTCTGAGCTGAACATCAATGAAGTGGAATCACAATGCACTAACAAAAGTCCCACCAAGAAGTGACGTGTCTCTATGGTGACGAACATCTAGGCAGGGTTTTGCCTGGACAGCTCGCCCTCCTGGAAGGGATGTAAATACCACTTCATACACTGTCTCCACCCATCAGGAAGGCCTGGGAAAGCACACTCACCCAACATTTAAATAATCCCCGGCCATTGTTCCCACTGAACAAAGAGGTCTCTTAGCAACACCAGATAAGGTTTGCTCAGTGTGGCATCAAGGCTGCAGCACACAGGCAGTCACCAGGAGAAGACTGCGAGGAGCGCCAGTAAAGAGCAGGGTAGAAAAGCAGGTACCAATTATTTCAAACCAGGAAAAACTACAAATAAGCATTTTTAGAGTGTCACACACCTCCCCCTGCTCCTGAAGTAAACACTAAGAGCAAAACCAGCTCTGGAGACGCCACTGAGGTCAGCTCTGCACAACGCTTCGTGAAGGTACAGTACACAGTAAAACGTTTTTAATATTAATATGCTATTTGGTCTGTTTTCTATGTGGTCTATACAAAACGGTAATATAACCACAGTGCTCAAGCTATTAAAACTTGGCAAAAATAAAGTGTTTTAGGTAAGCTAAAACAAAAACACTAATATTGTTATTTCATTAACCTAAGATGCTCATTGTATGGAACTTTATAGGCAGAAATGATGCTAGACGAACAAAATTTCTTCAGGTTACAAGTAAGTAAATTGATACAAGTTTTCAGCAAGTAAATGAAGAGCTGAACAATAAAGACTACAGCGGGGACAGCACAAAGCAGGCAGGACGGCCTACCAGGAAATGTGGCCTACCAGGAAATGTGGCGTAAGGGACAGATGGAAGCCACATTTCTGACAATTTGATAGGGTTCTTCAAAAAGTACATGGAAAGTGCATATTTTGAAAAAACTGCATGCACTTTTAATTTTCTACACCAAAATGAACTCATCCTTTAATTCTATTCCATGATCTTCTTTAATTTCTTTATTTTTATAGTTTGCTATAGGGCACGTGCACTCACTGAAGACAGAGAAAAAGAGAGAGAAATCCCTGGGGGGTGTGGGGGGGATCCTCCACTCTCCTTTTGGGATTTTGGGCACAAGTGTACCCACGTCCAGTATGTTTCTCAAACCACAGGGTCTGGGACTCGAACCGCACAGTCGGCCATGTGGGATCCACACCACCTTCTGGCCTCTCAATGAACTTTTTAAGTCCCCTTGTAATGTTACAGACTTCAGGCTTATTTTGTTGGTAATTAGAAGCCACTGGAGCTTTCACGGAGCTGCGTTACATGACTCCCTCTCTGAAACTTGCTATACACGGAACTGTATCTAACAGTGACCTGGCCCCACTCGTGAACGCCCCGTTTATCTAATTAGCAAATGAATTAAATATGGCACCTTAGATCACAATAGCGCTTGTTTTTTTTTTTTCTCTATTTTATAATTCCTTATTTACATCTCATTGCACATCTATGTTTGGCATGATATGGACCTTCAAAGCATTCACGCAGTGTGCTCTGATAAAATCAAAGCCACCGTCTCCAGCAGAGACCACGTTCTGGTGTGCAACAACATTTGCCCTGCTAGTTTTTCTTTTTCTTTCTTTCTCTTCCTTCCCTTCCCTTCCTCTCACTGAGACATATCTGTAACACCTCCAACGTCTGTCCCCTTTCACATGCTCTTGTGACGATAAAAAAGAACAGGTACAGACCAAGACTCGCGACGCTCCCAGCATGCTACCAGTGCACTCACCCTCAGTGTCGCCCACACTGAAACCCCTGCGTTGCAGCCCCACCCTGAGAAGCCACATCCCTGAGGACAGAGCAGGGCTGGCCTTGGTCACAGGCTCTGAATCCTCCTGGAGATTTGGGCTTGGGTTCGTTACCCTCTCTTCTCTTTCTTTTCTTGGGTTAACTATAATTTGTGTGGCATGCTTACAGGTAACCACAGAAGCTAATATATAAGCACACAGTTGCAAGCATATAAGCAGTGCACACACGTTTAGGACGGGCTAGCTCCTCGCTGGATGTATGCTGAGTCCTCACAGCTGTGCACTCACACACACACACACACACACACACACACACTCTCTCTCTCACAGAATAAGGTTTCAGTGTGACTCCAACTGCAGTTACGCCAGGACCCACCTCACCCTGCTGCAACTGCTGATGTGCATTTGTTTAGATCACAAACAAATAAAAGTCTGACAAGGTGGAAGGACACAAACTCCTTGTAGGTGTTTTTACTCCTGCTCTCAACATCGTAAGAAAACAGTTAGTGGGCAGTAGAGGACTACTTTGTATGAGATGAGACAAGCAGGAAAAATGACAGTGGTTGAAATTACTCAAGTATGGAATTATGAAGCCTGAACCAAAGTAATGCTAGAAATAGAAGTACCGCCTCAATAATGAGTCAAAGGACTTTCAAGTCCTTTCATATACTAAGTTCTTAACACAATATAAGGTACTTCATTAAACCTTTAAAAACAAAATAAAAAATATAATTCTAAGTATTTAAAAAGGATATAACAATCATTAAGAGACAGATAAGTCTTGGGACCAGCAGTTAGCATAAAGGCTATGTCGCTGGACTCCCACGTAGTCAACTGCGGTTCACATCCCGGACCCGGTGGCTTAAAACTCACGCCAGGCGCGTGTGCGTGCGTGCCCAAGATCCCGAGAGGAGACGGAGGAGAAGGGACTGCGGCATGGCCATCCCCCCGGGGGGTAATTTCTCGCTTTCTGTCGCTCTGTCTCTGTCTGGCAAGCACACGCACCCTATAGCAAAAACCTCTTAAAAAAAAGAGAGAGAGAGAGAGAGAGACAGGTAAGTCTGATATCTCAAAAAAATGATTAAAAAATTTAAGCCCTTCTATTTTAAAAATAAACTGCTTAGAAAAGTTAATACTCATTAACATGTAAAGAAAATATTAAATTATCAAGTAGTCCTTAAAAAAATAAAGTTAAAAATACCTGAAATTTTAAATTTTAAGTGAAAATTCAAAGTATGAAAAATTAACTGCTTATAAAAGTTAATATGCATTAATTAGTGTGTAAAGAAAATATTAAATATTGGGACCAGCAGTTAGCGTAATGGCTATGTCGCTGGACTCCCACGTAGTCGACCGCGGTTCGAGTCCCGGACTCGGCGGCTTAAACTCACGCTGGGCGCGTGTGCGTGCGTGCCCAAGATCCCGAGAGGAGAATGGAGGAGAAGGGATTGCGGCGTGGCCATCCCCCCTGGGGGGTGATTTCCTGCTTTCTATCTCTCTGTCTCTCTCTGTCTGTCTGGCGAGCGCACGCGCCCTATAGCAAAAACCTCTCCAAAAAAAGGAAAAAAAAAAAAAAAAGAAAATATTAAATATTAAGTAAGCCCTACTAAGTGTGAAAATATTTTATATGTATTATAAAATGACCTAAAATTTGTCTGTATTAAATAAGAAATGTGGGAACCAGCAGTTAGCGTAATGGCTATGTCGCTGGACTCCCATGTAGTCGACCGCGGTTCGCGTCTCGGACCCGGTGGCTTACAACTCACGCCGGGCGCGTGTGCGTGCGTGCCCAAGATCCCGAGAGGAGAATGGAGGAGAAGGGATTGCGGCGTGGCCATCCCCCCTGGGGGGTGATTTCTCGCTTTCTGTCTCTCTGTCTCTCTCTGTCTGTCTGGCGAGCACACGCGCCCTATAGCGAAAAACCTCTCCAAAAAAAAAAAAAAAAAAAAAAGAAATGTTTCCCATGAAACTCACCATTTCAATATATTTAATTTAACTTTTTCTAATGTTAATCTGCCCTTGTTTTCTCAGGTTTATATGCCTTTGCCATCAGTAAAAGATGATGTACGTACGTGTGGGCATGTGTGCTGTGACATTTCAGCGCTTTAAAATTCAGTCACTTTAAAACACTCTGCCCTTAGGAACCAGCAGTTAGCGTAATGGCTATGTCGCTGGACTCCCACGTAGTCGACCACGGTTCGCGTCCCGGACCCGGTGGCTTAAAACTCACGCTGGGCGCGTGTGCGTGCGTGCCCAAGATCCCGAGAGCAGAAGGGATTGCGGCGTGACCATCCCCCCTGGGGGGGTGATTCCTCACTTTCTGTCTCTATGTCTCTCTCTGTCTGTCTCTCTGTCTGTCTGGCGAGCGCACGCGCCCTATAGCGAAAAACTCTCCAAAAAAAAAAGAAAAAAACACTCTGGCCTTGTTTTTCTAGATAACTTCCTTTAACAGAACGTATGCAAAGCAATAAATTTTTAAGTAGCATCATATAGGGACCTAAGACTTAAAGTCAGTGTATCTGAGCGTAGAATGCTAGCTGATGTCGGCCTCACGAGGAGTCTCAGTGCCTTTGGCGTCTGTTGTCCGATGCAATGCCCCCTTCTGGTGCTCTGATGACCCGAGTGAACAGCGCCCCCTTCTGGTGCTCTGATGACCCGAGTGAACAGCGCCCCCTTCTGGTGCTCTGATGACCCGAGTGAACAGCGCCCCCTTCTGGTGCTCTGATGACCCGAGTGAACAGCGCCCCCTTCTGGTGCTCTGATGACCCGAGTGAACAGGGCCCCCTTCTGGTGCTCTGATGACCCGAGTGAACAGCGCCCCCTTCTGGTGCTCTGATGACCCGAGTGAACAGCGCCCCCTTCTGGTGCTCTGATGACCCGAGTGAACAGGGCCCCCTTCTGGTGCTCTGATGACCCGAGTGAACGCAGGTGCTCTGATGACCCCCGCCCCCTTCTGGTGCTCTGATGACCCGAGTGAACAGGGCCCCCTTCTGGTGCTCTGATGACCCGAGTGAACAGCGCCCCCTTCTGGTGCTCTGATGACCCCAGCGCCCCCTTCTGGTGCTCTGATGACCCGAGTGAACAGGGCCCCCTTCTGGTGCTCTGATGACCCGAGCGGCACCCCTTCTGGTGCTCTGATGACCCGACTGAACAGCGCCCCCTCTGGTGCTCTGATGACCCGAGTGAACAGCGCCCCCTTCTGGTGCTCTGATGACCTGAGTGAACAGGGCCCCCTTCTGGTGCTCTGATGACCCGAGTGAACAGCGCCCCCTTCTGGTGCTCTGATGACCCGAGTGAACAGGGCCCCCTTCTGGTGCTCTGATGACCCGAGTGAACAGCGCCCCCTTCTGGTACACTGATGACCCGAGTGAACACCCCTTCTGGTACACTGATGACCCCAGTAAACAGGGCTCCCTCCTGGTGCTCTGATGACCCCAGTGAAACAGCTGTAGAACAAGGCCAAGCCTCCACTGTGCATATGCAAGCATCACATAGGGCTTGGAGATTAGCATCACAACTTGCTGAATAAATGCTTTTACGACAAATAAATATGAGCTTAAATGCGAAATACATGTAAAAGTTTAACAATCCGAATTCTAGCCCTTTTTGGAGTGCTCAGGTCCTGCTGGCCTGTGGTTTCATAATTACCTAAGAATCCCTCTGGTAGCATAAATCTGACATCTAATTTTACTTTCAAATAAAGTTCATTCCAGCCAACAAACATTATTTCTATGAAATTATTTCATGAATATTGGAAGTATTGGAGCTAGTTTAATTAAAAGTATAATTACTTTAAAATCTGAACTTAGTGACTTTATTTCCTTCCTACCAAAGCTTTTCCTCATTTAACAAAGAGGCCTGTGCTAGGAGACATTATGAGACATTGTTAGTAATTTAATCATCATATAAAATAAAGCTTGCAGTTTAGTCACCTATTAAATCTAATATCTACCTTTTACAACCCATATTGTTTTAAGATAGATCCTATTTCAAAAAATAAAGGAATGGCCTCAGCGGTGGTGGTGGGCACTGGTAGACGCTACTGAGGAGGTGGAGGCCCACATTTGATGCCCAACCCACCGTAAACGCACGATAGTGTGCACCTGTACTCCCAGCAACTTTGGAGTCCAAGGCAGGAAGAGTACGAGCTCAAAGCCAGCTCACGGAACATAGTAAGACACAGAGAACACAAAAGTAACTGTGGGATGATGGGACGGACGATGGGACCAGCAGTTGGCATAATGGCTATTTCATTGGACTCCTATGTAGTCGACCATGGTTCGAGTCCTGGACCCGGTGGCTTAAACTCACGCCGGGCACGTGTGCGTGCATGCCCAGGATCGCGAGAGGAGAATGGAGGAGAAGGGATTGCAGTATGGCCATCTCCCCTGGGGGATGATTTCTCATTTTCCATCTCTCTGTCTCTCTCTGTCTTTCGGGCAAGGGCACACGCCCTATAGTAAAAACCTCTCCAAAAAAAAAAGTAACTGTATGAATGAATTAATGCTAATTAGTCAGTGTTGATATAACTCCTTATATCATCTTGCTATTATATATAAAAAACAGTCGTGCAAGAACTTTTTTTTTTTTGGAGAGGTTTTTTTCGCTATAGGGCGCGTGTGCTCGCCAGACAGACGGAGACAGACATAGAGACAGAAAGCGAGAAATCACCCCCCAGGGGGGATGGTCACGCTGCAATCCCTTCTCCTCCATTCTCCTCTTGGGATCTTGGGCACGCACGCACACGCGCCCGGCTTGAGTTCTAAGCCACCGGGTCCAGGACACGAACCACGGTCGACTACGTGGGAGTCCAGCGACACAGCCATTACGCTAACTGCTGGTTCCCATGCAAGAACTTTTCTGATATTACCAACTTTCACACAGTTGATGCATCTCAGCACCTAATATCAACTACAACTTACAGTGTGTGTCTTGGGTACCTTGCAAATACATGGGGTGAGACAGCTGAGCCCCTCAGTAAGCCAACAGGTGGGTCCCACGTCTACATTCTATACATGGACACTGAGGGACAGGCGCAAGGCCAGTCAGGAGAAGGCAGAACTCAAGCCAGGTAGGTGCTCCAACTCCAAAGCTCATGCCTTCTGCCACTGTCTCATTGTGCAAATAAAGAGACAATCTAGCCTTAAACACCTAAAGCCTTCATCTTTTCACAAATGGACAAGAAAAAGAAAAGAATATAAAATACCACCAGAACATATATGAGAACTGAGTGATGGTTAAACCAAACAGAACAAACAAATAAAACATTACAACTGCTATTTAACAATAACTGATAATGTAACTGAAGCTAGGGTTTACTTCCCTCCTATACGCGATTGTACTAAGGACAGAGTCAAAATTAATGTCACTTCATAGGCTAAATAATTTGTTTAAAGAGAGACTTATGCTAGAGGGTGAATGAACTCACTGTAGAGACACAGAGACAGAAAGCAAGAAATCACCCTCCAAGGGGGATGGCCATGCCACAGTCCCTTCTCCCCCACTCTCCTCTTGGGATTTTGGGCACACACGCACATGGGCCCAGTATGAGTTTCAAGTCTCTGAGTCCAGGACTCGAACTGCGGTCGACTATGTGAGAGTCTAGCAATGTAACCATTACGCCATCTGCTGGTCCTGGCTAAATAATTTTTAATTCAAAATCTTTAAAACTCAATTTTTAGATGAAGCAAACGTATTTCTTCCAGGTGACATGTCATACTTCTTTCTCTGAGCTCCTGTATGGCAGGATTCCACATCTGAAACAGCCCTTTACATGGTTTTCCTGTAACTATGCCTATTACAGCAGAGGAGGCTCTCAAGCGTAACAGCACTGTCAGAATAGAACAGTTTGGGGGACCAGCAGTTAGCGTAATGGCTATGTTGCTGGACTTCCACGTAGTCAACCGTGGTTCACGTCCCGGACTCGGTGGCTTAAAACTCACGCCAGGTGCGTGTGCGTGCGTGCCCAAGATCCCGAGAGGAGAATGGAGGAGAAGGGATTGTGGCGTGACCATCCCCCCTGGGGGGGTGATTCCTCACTTTCTGTCTCTATGTCTCTCTCTCTCTCTCTCTGTCTGGCGAGCGCACACGCCCTATAGCAAAAACCTCTAAAAAAAAAAAAAAAAAAAGAATAGAACATTTTGAAAATAATCATTCTAATTCATAATATTTCTATGTTAAAAACTAGAGCTCCCAAATGGGGAGAGGCAGCGAATTTCTATTAATAAATTATGAATGTGTTCTGGACGGTGTTAGGAAAATCGAATTAGCACGCAACAGTAGTCAGTGAGCTATGGCTTCATTTTCTGTACTAACCGCTGAGATCAAAACATGACCCAAGTTAAAGGTCCTAGCAGGGACCCAGCAGACGCTTTCCTCTGCCCGTGACTTCCGCTGAGCACCAGGGCCATGCCAAATACGCACAGGTGCCACTAACGCTAAGCAGCACTTCCTTAATCACGCATGTCCAACAATTTATGGATCATCAGTGGCAAAAACGAGCAAAAATAATGAAAGAATGCAATGAAACTCACAAAGACAGAGGGTGGACTTCCTACACACTCCTGTGTCTCTTTAGCATGCAGGCCTGACACAAATTAGCCACTGGGGGAAAGTCATCTGGTCATAAAATACAGTACAAGGTCGCTTTTATGTAAGTTTGCCAAAAGGGACATAAACCAGGACAATTTCAAACTGTGACACAGGATAGAGACGTATTAAAACCATCTTTGTTCCTCCTCTACTGTGCTGTCGGGCTGCTCCGCTTTATGGACGAGCCAAGCCCGGGCACGGAACGCCTCGCTCCCACCTGGCTGGTCTAATTAGTTACGAAAGGAAGTTACCTCCAATTGTGGACTTTCTGCTTTTATTATCAAGCACTTTGTTTGAAGTTACAGGAATTAACCTCTTAATCCCCCAGACCGTGTGCTATGTTCTGGACACTGGGGGATGTCTGGGCAGGCTGGGTAATTGGTCAGGACGGTGCTGCCGCTTGTGCTAACTCTTATGCCATGACTTCGCATCGAAGCTAGGCATTACGGTGGAGTACGTGAACTCACCCCAGAAAATCTCGGGTTTATAAATGAATCTGTCGCCAGGTCTCAGTAACAGTCACATGACGAGAGCTCTGTGCCACGTCGCGCTGTGGGGTTTTCTCCGTAGCATGTAAACTCGAAGCAGTGTCAGGGCAGACTCTGGAACAACCCCTCCCGCCCACGCCCTGGCCAGAGGCTGCACCTCCACAGTCCATCAGGGAATCAGAACCCACCTTCTGACGCACACCCAGAGAACCCAGGGTGTTTCTGAGGCAGAGGAGAGGGAGAAGACGGCCCGCTGGCCTACGGTGAAAGCCAGAGGACAGCAGCACGTCTACCCTGAAATGCCACCCGAGCCCTGGGACCCACACGCCCTGGCAGACAGCTGCTGGCCCTGATGAAAAACTGGGAAAAGCATCTCTACTACAATACAAAGCAAAGCCCACGAGCTGCAGCCTCTTCCCCAGAGCTGAAAGATCCAGACGCAGGCATGAGGTCAGGGTCAAACATACACGGGCACGTCCTGTTCGACACTGTCCACGCGCCACAGCAGGGATGACCTGTGCTGACAGACGCTTAGCTGCTAAGTTCAAGTTCCAAGACGGAAGTTGGCTTCCTACCTTAAAATGTTCCCCCCTTATCCTCTCTTACATATGACAGCTACAAAGAAAGGGAACAGCGAAGAGACAGCCTAATAAAAGAGAGACACGCATGGTGGCCGGGGGAGAAGAAAGGCTACTTGAGGCCCTCAACGCGACTGAGCCAACCCTCCAGGCCCGGAATGTCCTGTCTGAACTAACACAGTGGCTTAATTAAAAAGCACGCAGAGAATTCTGCTTCACTGGATTTTCAGTCCTGGCTCTGCATCCGCAAGGGCCAGTGGCCAATTTCCGCATCTCGCAGGACACCGCAAGGGCCGTCTAAGCCGCCTGCCTGGGGAATCCCGGGAGCGCAGGGGCCATGTGCCTGCTACCAGGGGACACGCCAGACTTCGCACAGGAAAACCCCTGGGGGGATGGCCGGGGAGGGAAAAAGGAAATTTAACTTGGCTGTATTACAAGTTTGTCACTGTCCGCATGGCCGCGCCGAATCTGCCAATTAAGATGTTCCCAAGCTCTCTTCGATATCACCTTGGCAACTATGTGTCTCATGAAAACCAACGAGCAAACAGCTTCAAAGGAAGAGGCAGACATACACATACTTGTTCGCCGGCTAGGTAAAACAGTGCAATGACTGCGACAATGACAGCACTGACTTGGACAAAGCAGCGAAGGTGCCACTCTGCCCCACCCACAGAACTGTGTAAAACACTGTGCGTCTCTGAGAGCATTACTCAGAACCTACTGGGAACACTAACTAGTGCACCGTCACAAGAAGACATGACAATGACAGGCCTGAGCACACACATCACACACTCACATGTAACTACACAAAGCTACGACCCTTAGAGATTTCATGTCACTGATTTCAAAACGGAAAAATATGGATATTTTTAAATATCATGCCTTGATTAGCTTGATGTTAGAGCTTTCTAAACATTTCTACTAGGAACTAGAAAGCACCCTTTCCGGACCAGCAGATGGAGTAACGGTTACGTCGTCGGGCTCCCATGCAGCTGACTGTGGTTCAAGTCCCAGACCCAGTGGCTTAAAACTCACACTGGGCATGTGTGCGTGCATGCTCAAAATCCCGAAAGAAGAATGGAGGGGCCTGCAGTGTGGCCATCTTCTCTGGGGGGTGATTTCTCATTTTTTCTCTGTCTCTTTCTGTCTCTCTGGCGATCACACACATCTTATAGCAAAAATCTCTGTACCAAAATAAAAAAGATGGAATATAACCTGTATTCTGGCAGATTTGTTTCAAAGTATGCTCCTTTCATGCTAAACCTGGTTCCATTCATGCCATTTCAAAAGAGGAAAAATAACCTGAAATCTTAAAACTGCCTGAGAGGCTAACACATAATTAAGAGCTGACTGTTCTGTATTAAGTTGCATTCTGAATTCCATAAAATACTGATGTTTTCTAGAGTGTTTATGAGACTGACACTACAGACTACGTTGAGACGAGAGTTTGGCGACAGCCAACGTGCACGCGTGAAGTCCTAGGCCAAGTGCTTTACACGAACAGCTGCGTCTCATCGAAGGAACGGCACAGACACGTCATCACCCCTGCCGTGCCGTCTGGCAGAAACGAAGCTGAGGCCCAGGTAGAGCGGCCCGCACCAGCAGTCTGACCGCAGCCACACTGCTCTCCTTCGCCCGCTCACCGCGTCCTCTGTGACACGCCAAGTCAGCCTCTCCAATTTACATCAGGGTGGATGGCCCTCGGTGACCCTGAGTGATCTGAACGTAAACGACTAGTCCAGCACACATGCAGTGCCCGGCCCGGCACACACTCGACAGATGTCATGCTCCGGCCCAGGCATCTCCGTCCAACCCAAAGGCCGGGCGTGGCAGTGTGCCCTGCAACCCCAGCACTCTGGGAAGGCTGAAGCAGGAAGATGGTGAATTCAAGGCTGGCCTGGGCAGCAGAGCAAAACCCTACTCCCACCCCCAACCCCCCCACCCCCCCCAAAAAAAGAAGAAAAAAGAAAAAGAAAAAGCCAGGCATGGTGGTACGTACTTGTGGTCACAACTGGGAGGCTTTGACAGGACAACTGTGCCAAGAGCTTATTCTAGAAAATAATGCACCTAGGGACCAGTAGTTAGCGTAATGGCTATGTCGCTGGACTCCCATGTAGTCGACCACGGTTCGAGTCCCAGACCCGGTGGCTTAAACTCATGCCAGGCGCGTGTGCGTGCGTGCCCAGGATCCCGAGAGGAGAATGGAGGAGAAGGGATTGCGGCGTGGCCATCCCCCCTGGGGGGTGATTTTCGCTTTCTATCTCTCTGTCTCTCTCTGTCTGTCTGGCGAGCGCATGCGCCGTATAGCAGAAAAAACTCTCCAAAAAAAAAAAAAGAAAATAATGCACCTAGGAAAGAATATTCTTCTGATCATGTGCAGAGAGAACAGAGGTGAAGAGGGAAGAGCTGCTGCCTGGCTGTGGCTGTGAGCTCCCTCCAGGCCCTGTGCCGGCCGCTCCGCAGCTCCCTGCTGACCTCAGTCTACGCGGCAAGCCCTGGGCCTCTGTCAGCCCTCGTAAGTGCTACGGCACTGCCCGTTCTGCTTCCCGGCTTCCACCAAGCCTCCTTCCTGACCGGTTCAATCACAGGACTGGAGGAGAGTAATCTGGAGGCGGGGTGGGCCGCACTGCACATTAGTTTCAAAACAATGGTCTATTTAATTATTACTAGCTTTGTATAAAAAGTAGGAATTAGGCAGAAGTCTGTAAAATCGAATGTGAAAACAAACTTTCCACTAGCTTAACCAGCTGTCTTTGAATTGGGTAATACTGCGCAAGGACCAGTGTCAGGGAGAGTGATGAGCGACACGTACTTAAAGCAGGCACCGAGATGGCAAATCAGCGACGTGTTTGTTGACGTGTTCCCTTTAACAGAACGAGGCCCACGGTGCCCAGCCCTCCGACCCTCACTCGGCAGGAACCTCGGTCAAGATTCAGTGTTCCGCAGACACCAGACAAGCCTGGAAGGCCACGTCCCAAACCCGCCCATCCTGTGAGACACAGATCCAGGCAGGACGACGCCTCTGGTGGCACCTGCCCGGCCCCTGGCAGCTGGAGATGGGCTCTCCTCAGTGCTCGCGGCGTTGCGTAAGCCGCCTCTCATCTGCTAGCATCTCTAAGTGCTCCTACTGCTCGTCCTCTGAAGGCGGAGCTCCATCTGTCTGTGTCCCACAAGCTCCTGTGACAGCACCGTAACCATCTCCGTCTGTGTCCCACAAGCTCCTGTGACAGCATAATCACTATTTCTTAGCAAGTGCTCAATTAAACCCTGTTGCATGGATAGCCATCAAAACCTCTGGCTCCAAAATTCCATAGAAATTGCCTTCTCGAGGTTCTCCACTGACTTCCTCTCTTCATCCTGTTCATTCTTTTCAGCCCCTCTTTAACCCTGAATATTTTACCTTTTACTCTGCTAGTAACCTCTGTCTTTTGGCACCCAGGGAGTCATCCTTTCCCCTCACGCTAGCTACAGCCTTGGCTCAGAGCTCTCCCTGGCTCTTCCCTCCCGCCACATCCCACGATCCTCTTGTCATCTCCATCCCATGTGTAGAACACTAGCACTCTGGGAAGAGCAAAGGCAGCTCTGGGCCTGGGCTGTGGGTTCTAATTTACTACCTTGCACACGGCCCCGACAACGGAGTGCCATTTAGCATCTTCAGACCTCACAGAAGAAGGGTGTAAACAGGTCTCGTTCAGATTTATACTTAATGCCTTTTGAGAAAATATAAAGTCAAATAGCTTTCTAAACAGACTGCACAATTCTTTCATATTACACAGATGACTTCACTCTGACTATGGATTTTAGGAATGCAGCACGGTAAGGAAAATACCCCAACAATAAACTCCAGTTTCCCCAGTGTCTAGTCTGACTGCCAGCGTCCACTCTGGTCTCAGCAGACTGCTGACGAGGTCGGCCACTGGCTCTGAGCCTGCAGGACGGCTGCCAGGAGCAGACAGATGAGTCCACGGGGACGCCCAGCCCTCTGTGACCCTGCACCGCACCCTCCCGTCTACGCTGGGCTGAACACAGACCCTCGGAAAGCCACAGTGCATTTCTGTACAGAGAGGTACATCATGACCCTTCCAACAACCTCACTGGCTTAGGTTCACAGCACAAATGGTTTAAAATCCGAAGTGTTAGATTAAATCATTTCATTCCCGATAGTCTATATAAGGTTATATGTAACAATTCACACACAACTTATATGTGTACAACTTCCCACGCTAACGGTGTTTCATTAATTATTCAGTAGAGATACAGACACATTTCACTCCATGTACCACCACGTGGATAAAACTAAAAACGAAAAGGCATGGTGGCCTAACCATTAACACTGAGTTTACTCTTTCTGGTTTAAAAAGTCTCTCAAAATCGATTAACTACTTAAATCTTCGCAGTCTAGCCCAACACCTGACGGCGGAGAACTGTGGGCCACCAGCAGAAACCCTAAGGTGCCCTGCTCTGGGAGAGGGGCCCTCGCTCCATCTTGGCGGGTCCTGAGGGCTGTGCCCACGCCTCTGCTGGCTGCTCCTGAGCCACCGACTCCGCTGGCAGCGGTCAGGTGACTGCCCCATGGACAGGCAGTGTCCTCTGACTGCTGTCCATGACATGGTGCTGGCCTTGCTATGATTCATCGACTTAACTTTTTCTCTCCCACTCAAATGGTTGTGTAAGCCTACTTTTTCTAGTCCAACATAAATGAACTTTATTTCTTAACAAATGTAACTCCAAAACTTGATTTGCTCACCTTTTTCAGGCCAGCAAAACCTTCTGATTCCAGAAAGAAAAAGGCAAAGGGCATCAACACAAATAAACAAAGGTTGGAGAAGAGAGAAGCGAGATTCCACAGACCTGCGAGGAGGACGACAAAGGAAAAGCACGTTAGATGCCGGAGCCTTCTCGACGTTCCCTAACTTGTGATATTAACCAAATCAAGGCCTTTTGTGAGCAAAAATAAACATGAACTTGAAATATCCAATGACCTAAATGTAGAAATCAGAAAACAATCCCATGTTTGTTTAAAATTTTTATAACTTTGTAACTTGTACCTATTGGGAAAGATCAATATAAAAGTTAATGATGTTTCCTCCTGCCCTGAAATAAATGCCTTAAAGAATGACATGTGCAGAGATCCAAGACACAGCCTCTTCAGACAAATAGGCACCGGGATATTTAAGTTAGAGCCACTAGCATTTATTGAACACTTAATAAATTCCAGATACTCTGCTGAGCATTTTACATGCATAATCCCATTTAATTTAAGCCTCATAAAAACCCTGAAAATAATAATTAGCACTTATTGAGCCCTTATGTGCGAGCACTATTCTGAGTGATTTACGAACGTTACATGAGCTCCTTCTCTCATCCCCGCAGTCCCGCAAGGCAGGAACAGGGCTGCCCAGGGCGAGCGGCACAGGCTGCAGCTGCAGTGGGACCTGCCAAGGCCGCAGAGCCTGCAAGCCCAGGACCGACTCTGACTCCTGGGACTTTAAAACTCACTACATCACAGAGGTTTCGGTAAAAAGTTCCAGCTGGAAAAAAGGAAGTCAGATAAGTACACATGGCCGTTTCTCCTTTTGGTATGGTCTACACTCTTTGGGAAAACCGAAAGAAATGGCAACTAAACAGATAAGATTCTGAAAGACAGAGACCTTTAGTATGTGATTTGGAAAGTACCTAGCTCAGCATCTCGTACGTTTTATAAGCAAAACACTGACATTTGAAACTGAATTTCAGGCCGGCAGGTCGATGAAGGTTAAGGCGCTGTATCCTACATGGCTGGCTGTGTGGTTCAAGTCCCAAACCCAACAGCTTAAGAATCACACCAGGTACATGCACACATGTGCCCAAGATCCCAAAAGAAGCAGGGGCTGCAATGTGGCCACCCCCGGGCGGGGTGACCCCTCACTTCCTCTCTCTCGCTCCCTCTGTGTGTTTCGTGCACATGCTCTATGGGAAAAACTAAAAATAAATAAAACCGAGTTTCAAAATGATGGCTATAATCTTTACAAAGCTTACAAAATCAAGAGTCAAAGACAAAAATTGTGCTAAGTATAAACTCAATATAGCATGTGCAATTATAGTACAATGTTTTTGAGAATGGGCAATGATATGGGACCAGCAGTTAGCGTAATGGCTATGTCACTGGACTCCCATGTAGTCGACTGCAGTTCGAGTCCCAGATCCGGTGGCTTAAACTCACACCAGGCGCGTGTGTGTGCGTGCCCAAGATCCCAAGAGGAGAATGGGGGAGAAGGGGTTGCGGCGTGGCCATCCCCCCGGGGGGTGACTAATTACTTTCTGCCTCTCTGTCTCTCTGGCAAGTGCACGCCCCTATAGCAAAAATCTCTCAAAAAAAAAAAAAAAAAAAAAAAACAGGCGATGACGTTCTTTAAACATTACTTATGGGCAGTGTTCAAAACACGGGAGATACAGATGACACCGGGCCTCTGCCCTCAAGCAGACAGGACCCACCACGCAGGGGTCCTCTGAGAGCCCAGTGAGCAGCAAGTTCCCAGCAACGAAGGTTACACACCCACACGTGTGTGTCCTAACTGGCCTGATCCTCTCTGGAACAGCCTGGAGCACAAACAAACAAACAGAGCTCATCTGGGCCAGCCCGCGACCGCGTGGTTGGATCCCACATGACCAACGGCTCGGCGAGAGGCCTGGACCTGACGCACGTGCGTGGGAGCCCACATCCTGAAAGGAGGGGAAGATAGAGAAGGGACCACGGCACGACCATTCCCCTTAAAGGGTGCTCCCTCTCTCTGCAACGCATATGCCCTCCAGTCAATTTTAAAAAAATTAATTTAGCACTTAAAAAAATAAAGATTTATTTCTTCTTAAAGGTTAACCAGAGGGGGGGGGGGGGTGGTGAGAAAACAAGCTGCCAGATCTGGGACTCGAGCTGTGGTCAGCCATGTGGGAGTCCAGTGCCTCAACCACCACGCCACCTGCTGGCCCCTTAATGTAGCACTTGTACAGGTTACCCAGAGAAATTTAGATGCATAATTCATAAGAGCAATTTACAGTTTCTTATTTTAAAATCTATACAAATTCAATTTATAATAGACATTTATGTTTTGGGGAATAAAACGTTTTACAAATTGTTTACGAAATAATGTCTTAATATCTTTTAGTGAAGAACTATAAACTTTTTGAAATGAAAATTGTTCTAAAATACTTTCACATTTTCTAGTCTTTTTTTTTTTTTTTTTGGAGAGGTTTTTGCTATAGGGCGTGTGCACTTGCCAGACAGACAGAGAGAGACATAAAGTGATAAATCACCCCCCAGGGGGGATGGTCACGCCGCAATCCCTTCTCCTCCATTCTCCTCTCGGGATCTTGGGCACACACGCACACGCCCGGCGTGAGTTTTAAGCCACCAGGTTCGGGATGCAAACCGCGGTTGACTACGTGGGAGTCCAGAGACATAGCCATTAAGCTAACTACTGGTCCCACATTTTCTACTCTTTAAAAGAAAAAACAAAGTTAAAAAAAAAGTTTCAAGCTTTAACCCTTTCACTTTTATCCAAAGGAATTATCATAATTGAATAGCATCGATTATTTTCTCTAGAGAGATTTTTCCTATAGGGGCAACAAAAAGTGAGACATCGCCCCCCCTTCTCCTCCATCCTCTTCTCAGGATTTGGGGAATGCTCGCACATGCACCCAGCCTGAGTATTAAGTCGCCAGGTCTGGGACTCAAACCACGGTTGACTACATGGGAGTCCAGCAACGTAATCATTACGCCATCTGCTGGTCCCAGTGCCAATTATTTTATTGTGCTCAATCGCCAGGAATGGCATGTAGGATGAAAGCGAGACACTGCATGTGCATCGAAGACAGAGCCAGGGTCACGTCCTAGCTGCATTTGCACGTGGTAGTTCTGCTAGGTCCCACCCACTGCAGAACACAAGGCTGATGATGTGTCTACGACTGTAACCATTCAATGAAATAATACATGTACATCAACTGGCACAGTGTCTGTCTCCAAATAAGCATTTAACGACTTTTGCTTTTTGTTTTTGTTTTCGTTTTTTGTTTTTTTTTTGTTTTTGTTTTTTTTTTTTTTGAGATTTTGCCATAGGACACATGCGCAAGCCAGAAACACCCAGAGAGAGGGAAAGTGAGAAATCACTCCCAGGGGTAATGGTCACACCACAATCCCATCTCATCCATTCTCCTCTTGGGATTCTGGGCACACACGCATATGTGCCAGGTGTGATTTTTTTCAAGCCACCAAATCCAGAATTCAAACCATGGTCAGCCATGTGGAAGTCCAGCCCCTTAGCCACAACACCATGTGCTGACCCCAACCTTTCTTTTACCACTAGTTACATCTCCAGAGGCCATGAGGACACAGCGCTGTGAGCTCCCACACCCAACTGCTACCCTTGCTCAGCACTCGGGCTCACCTTCTAGCTTTCGCTTCCACCTCCCTCGCACCTCCAAGTGTGTCAAACTGTTTTGTTACTAGCAATTTGCACACGTCCAGCCAAAATCTTCTCCCTTCCCCCCTTGCATGTATTTTTTAAAACTTGTACCCGAAGTAAGAATCGGTGGGCCTGGACCCCGTTGGCCCTCCAGGTCCAGCCCACGAACCTCAGTGCGGACTCTGCCCTCTCTCGGGACTGCTCCACGGTCTGGTCTCTTCTGTGCTGTTCCCAGTAACTCCTAGGTAAGTGTGCCGTGCCAGTGGTTAGGATGTGACTGCTAAGGAGTGGATGCTATACTTTAGCAGGCTGGAAAATCATGACTGTTAATGTGTTGATTTGTTTAGGAATAGCAGAAAATGGAAAAATGCTGGTTTAAAATCATTTAGGTTTCAAAAGATAAATCAGAGTGTCAAGGATTATACTCAGTTTACACAAGTTAGTTTTAGTGCAATTAAATATCTCACAATCCTTTCAGGAAATTACTGGGTTGTCCAGTAATTACTGGATGACCCAATATAAAAAAATCACCTACTATTTATTAAGCACCTAACATAGCTAGCAGGCATTGACTTGGATATTTTAAGGGTACTACCGTGACCCTTTATGACAAAATAGGCCCTCTATTTTATAGCTGGTCTTCAAGTTCAGAAACATGCCCTTGTCTTAGAACCACAAAATGCCTAAGCCTCTCTTCCTAATATGCTGCAGTATTTTCAGGCAAAATAAACTCCACTGTTTGCTAAATTTCCTAAAAATGCCTGAGTCTGTCTGACTATTCATCTCTTGACTCAAGTCCATAAAGCACGTATCAGGTCTCTCCTGCTCGTGTTTCCCAAAGCCTCTCTCAGTTCTGAGGGATCAGTACAAGTTGCACGAATGAGCAGTATTACATCCTATACAGCTAAATGTGACCAAGGAAACACCCTCTCACGAAACACTCACCAACCACACTAAAGGAGTCATCCCAGAAGGGATTCCCAACTACCAGTGCAAAACAAAGAAAATCACAATGTACACACAAACGTTATTTTTAAACAGCCTTACTGAGCCATAACCGACATAACACGAAGTTGTGACATAAGATGTCACCCAGCCGTGATGCAGTGGAGAGCAGCACTCTGCAATGCTGGATGCTCTGGAAGAGCAAGGTTCACTTCCCAGACCAACCTGTGCAAGCCAGGCACAGGTGTGCCCATGGCCCCAGCTGGCTGGAAAGGCTGGGGGGAAGGCCATGGTGTGACGTGTCTTTCTGTCCTCTTGTAAAGAAAATTATGGGGCCAGCAGGTGGCATGGTGGTGAAGATGCTGGACTCCTATATGGCCAACTCCAGTTCCAGTCCCTGATCCGGCTTCTGTCCTCTCAAAGTAAATTATGGGGTCCCTGATCCGACATCCTAAAATTCACACTAGATGTGTGGCATGTGTGTGTGTGTGTGTGTCTGTGTGTGCGCGTGCGTGTGCGTGCATGCGCACGCGCACATACCCAAAATCCCAGGAGGAGAATGGAAGAGAAGGAATGACAGCATGGCCATCCCCCAGGGGGTGATTTCTCAAAGTCCCTCTCTCTATGTCTCTCTCCATTGCATGTACATGCCCTATGGCAAAAAACTAACAATGTAAACCAAAATAAAAAACTAACTTCAACTGTACTCACCTATTTGCAGATCGTGGGTGACTGCAGGTAACTAAACTGCAATCAGGGGAACCACTATATTGGTTTTAAATTCGATCTCCAACTACTAATTGCCACTATATAGAAATACAATTGCATTTTGTATATTGATGTATTCTGGAACTTTGCAGAATTCACTTACCGGATCTAACAGTTTTTATAACAGTTTCCATCAGAATTTCTACATGATTATATCATCTATGAACACTTTCACTTTTTCCTTTCCAATATGAATGTCCTTTAAAAAAAAATGCTATAGGGTATGCATGCTCTCCAAAGACAGAGAGGGAAAATGAGAAAACACCGCACAAGGATGATGGCCATGTCACAATCCTTACTCTTCCTCTCTCCCCTGGAGATTTTGGGCACACCCACACGCACCTAGCACATTTTTCAAGCCACTAGGTCTAGGACTTAGATCACAGTGAGCCGTGTGGCATCCAGCCGCCTCACCTACCACACCACTGCTACCCCAGAGGGCTTTTACTTTTGCTAGTCTCCAAACACTGTTAGACAGAAGTGGTGAGAGCAGACAGTCTTGCCTTTACACTGGTCCTATGAGGGAAGCACTCCATCGTTGACCATCGAGTATGATGATGCCTCTAAGGTTTTCATGGACGCTCTTTATCAGGATGAAGGCATTCCTTTTAATCCCTAATTTGCTCAGAGATTTGATCAGGAATGGATATTGAATTTTACCATATGCTTTTTCTGCATGCATTGTAATGACGTTTCTCTTTTAGCATGTGAATATGATAAATTGTTGGTTTTTCCAGTCTAATGACGTATTTTTTACATAGTCTATTTGATTTGCTTACATTGTTTAGAATTTATGCATCTATGTTTGGTACTGGCTGATAATTTTACACAGTCTCTCGGGTTTCTAATGAGCTAAGTATTCTCTCATTGTCATTTTCTGCAGGAGTCTGTATGGTACTGGTATTGCGTCTTCCTTACAAATCTGGTAGAACTGACGGTGAGATCCTCTTGGCCTAGGGTCCTACTTGTGATGTTTATAACACTCCCACGATGCTTGAGGTTTCAATAGTTTTTGCCTTCCGAGAAATTTGTCCATTTCTCCAAGTTGTTACATTTATTGGCATAAAGTTGTTCGTAATATGCTATTATCCTTTTAATAGCTCTAGAAGCTGTAGTGATGTCACCTTTCTGTTTCTGACATTAGTACTCAGTGTCTTTTTTGCTGATCAGCCTGATACCATTTACCACTTTTATTAATCTTCTCATTAGTTTTCTCTGTATTTTCTATTTTGTGTCATTGATTTCTCCTCTGATTTTAAAATTTCCCTTCTTGTTACTTTGGAATTCACTTGGTCTCCTTTTTTCTAGTTTCTTAACATGGAATCTCTGGGAATTGATTTGAGATCTTTTTCTATTCTAACACAGATATTTAGTGTCAAAAACCTGATGTTTCTGAAGCTCAAGCCATGTATGGACTTCAAATTTAGAATCAAAATAATATTTCTGAAGCATCCCACAAATTTTATTTTCATTCAGCACAAAGTACTTTCAAATTTATCTTTTGGTTTATTCTTTGACTAATTACTCTGAGGTATATTAGCAGTCACTAAATACTCAGAGGTTTTCTAGATGCTTCCAGACACATCTCCTGTGAGCTCACTTAATCTCATGATCATTGGACACCCTACCCTGTATGGCGTAAACCCTTCCAATACGCTCAGACTTATTTTATATAAAGCACCAAATGTGATCTTTCTTGGTAAACGTCCCCAGCGTATCTGAAATGACAATGTACTCACTGTTGGGTGGAAGGCTCTATAAATGCAAATTAGAACAAGCTGGTTGACAGTATTTTATTAGAAGTTTCTATATCCCGTTTTTCTTCCACATGCTCTATCAGTTATTAAAAGAAGGGAAGTATCTTAATTGTGATTTTGACTATCCTTTCACTTGTCAGTGTTTGCTCTTTGTATAATAATTATATTAATAACTGTGTTATGAGGTAGACAAATATTTAGTATTACTAGTTGTTTTGATGAAAAAATCCTTTTATCATTATGAAATGTACTTCTTTATGCCAGTAATATTCTTTGCCTTTGTCAGATAATTGTATAGCTATTCCAACTTTCTTTTGATTAGAATTAGTATGGTATCTTTTTTCCTCCTATTACTATTAATCTATTTATTTCTTTATGTTTATAAAAGTCTTCCAAAAGTTCACAGAAATGTGTATTGTGTAAAAGTTATGCATGGACTCCAAATTTAGCACCAAAAAACTCGTGCTTTGGTTCTACTTTCTCTGTGCACTTTTGGAGAGCCCTTGCGAAGCGAGTTTCGTACATGTGGCGTTTACTCGGATCTCTTTCACTCGGTCTCGTAAGCTCTGCCACTTCGTGGAAGGGCTCAGACCACTGCACTGAGAGCGACTGCTATGGCTGGGTTCAGCCCGTGGCTGCTCTGTGTTCTCTACTTGCCCCATGAGTTTTCTTCCCCCTTTCTTCTTTTTCTATGCTACTACAGAATGCCTATGTATTTCTTAGAAATTCAGTTTTATTTCTTCTCTCTACTCCTTGACCCTGTCTTGGTTGAGTTCTCTGGAATTCATCTCAGGTTTACCAGACACGGCCCCGATTTGGCACGGTCCACCTTCACACCTCACACAGAGCCGGAGAACCTGAACGGAAGACTTCCTCCTGCATCTGAGCCATGGTCCACGTGCACCTTCTACTGTAATCAACTCAAGAGACATCTTTATTTTTATTTAAACAGCCAATTATGTAGTACAGAAAAGCTTTTCTATTTTCCTGCAAAACTGCCCCATCTAGGATTCTCTATTCTGCTTTGGAGATCTGACCATCCATCTCCACCAAATCCCTTAACGTTTTTGTAGTACAGGTCAGCTGATGATACAGTTTTACCTTTTATGTATTTGACACTGTCTATTTTTCCTTTGTTTAGGAAAAAATGTTCTCACTGCAAAGAGGATTAGACTGGCAGGGTTCATGTCTCTCAGGACTTTAAAGACGTTGTTTCTCAGTCCGTTTCTCACTATGTCCAGTCCTTCCTCCAGCTTCTGGAACATCTGGAATATAGTTATAAAAACTCACTTGCTGTGCTGGCCTACCAGTGTCGACATAGAGCAGCCACCAATCAGCGTCGACTGATTTTTCTTCTCGTATGGGTTCTACTTCCTGCTCTGTGCTCCACTGCAGACTCCAGGCAGGCCAGGCCGAGTGCTGAAGGCGCCCGTGCCCTGGTCCCCCAGTCCAGGGATATGCTATAGTACAGAGTATATCAGTTCTCCAGTGCTGCTGTAACAGTTTCACCAACTGGATGGCTTCAAACAACAGGAATTATCCTCTCTCTGTTGTGGAGGCCAAAGTCTGAAGCCAAGATGCCAGCAGGGCCAGGGTCATGCTCCTTCTGAAGGCTCTAGGCAGCTCCCTCTTCCGGGCCTCTTCTGGTGGCAGTGTGCACCCTTGGCCCCTGGGTTCGCATGAGCATTACTGCAGTCTGGGACCTCCACCTTTACATGGCCTTCCTCCCTGCTGCGTCCAGGACTGTTTCATCTTTTTCTTAAGTTCACTCTGTTATGGGTGAAAGAGACTGACAGCACCGCCAATAGTCTCAACACTAGGACCTACCCAGCCCCAGCCGGCCCATGCAGCACGCTCAGGGAGGTCTCCAGATGCAAACCAGAACCTTCTCCTGTGGGTCAGCCTCACAGGACCGTGCACTTCACACCTGCACTGCCATCCCCCTATTTATCTTGTATAACTACACTAGTCATTTGATTAGGAACCTCCCTAATCCCATATGGCCTTATCTTAACTAATCACCTCTGCAAAGACCTTATCTCCAAATTAAGTCACATTCTGATCCAGCTCTCTAACACGAGACCAGGGCTAAGCTAAAACAGTAAATGTAAAAAGTAAAATAAAAAGCTACAGTACAAAAATGATGTCTAAAATTATCTTTAGGCTATGTGCATAAGGGGCATAAGAAACATAATGAACTTTATATTTGGACTTGGGACCCATCTCTAAGCATTTCATTATGTATACACAAATATTCCAAAATCCAAAATCTGAAATACTTCTGAAGTCAAGCATTTCAGATAAAGGATACTCAACCTGTACAACAAAAACCTATAGACATACACGACATTAAAATATATAAAAACGGCAGTGACAGAGAAGTAGGCAAAGAGTATACCTACTTAGGGCAGACTCGATGCAGCAGAACTGCAGGCTTTTTCTCCCGACTTTTTGCACATCCTAAATTGTATACAAGGAGCATATAAAGTCCCTTACAAATCATGAAGCACACATTTATCTGTTTAATTTGCCAGAAAGTGCATGTGCTCACCAGAGTCACGGAGAGAGGGAAAAAAGCACTCCCCAATGGGGCATGGTCACACCTCAGTCCCTTCCCCATTTCTTCGTCCTATCAGGAGTTTGGACACGCACGTGCCCAGTGTGTTTTCAAGTAGCAGGTCAAACCCGACTGCTGGCCAAATCAGATCCAACTCCCTTGACTGCCAGGCCATGGAGCTGGCCCATGAAGCACGTATTTAAACCCCTTTAGGAACCTCAGAATTCTCCAAACCTCTATATCATATACCTTCCCCCACAAAATGCACAAAAAGGGCAGAAAACAACAAAGCTGAACTGTGAGTCGACAAAGCTCAGCCACTCAGCTCATGGCTCTGTCTCCTGACTGGCCTCACTGAGCGCACACCTGGGATGTTTGCCTCATCAACACAACGACTTAGCATGTGTCAGGGCGCCTCAAAGGTGACTCTCCAGTAACTACAACCGTGACCACGAAGCCTTGAATGCTAAGGGTCCACTATACTTCGATAATCAGAAAAAAAGTAATCATTTGTAGCAAAAAGGAGACTGTTTTATTGATCTATAAATACACATGCCTCCAGAATTTACCTTTCTGAACATACGTGTCCCTTTCATACAGTAAAAACTACAAATTCAAATTCTTCTCTGCAAATTAAAAGTTAAAAGATAGGGAACAGCAGATGGCAAATGGTTGCATCACTGGACTCCACGTGGTCGACCACAGTTCGAGTCCCAGACCCAGCAGCTTAACACTCATGCCAGTTGCATGTGCATGCGTGCCCAAAACCCCGAGAGGAGAATGGGGGAGAAGGGACTGCAGCGTGGTCATCCCCCTGGGAGGTGATTTCTCGCTCTGTTTCTCCAGCAAGTGCACGTGCCCTATAGCAAAAACCTCTCTTAAAAAAAAATTAATTTAATTAAATTTTAAAAATAAAACTGCATTGGGCAGATGCTCACCAATCAGTAAGTAGTATCTCTACTCTGACCAATACACTTACTTAACACTCAGTTATCAAAGCTAAATTAATCGTTATTAACAGATAAAGCAGGTCTCTGGGCAATTGAAGAATAAAACAATTCAGAATTATCAGAAAGCTTCTAAATACCAAGTGATTTAGTTTGTCGTAAAATTAAATGCTTTTTTCCATGTACTGTCATACCAGCTTTTTTCAGCCTAAATAACCAAATGCAAAAAAATTAAGTTTATTAACCAGAAAAAAATAAATGTGTAGGTTCAGAATTAGCTTAATTTTAAAATCTGAAACACATAAATTAAAATTGCTATGAGAACATCTAATAGACAGATATTATATACAATATCCATCACCAAACAGTGATTATATTCTTGACAACTTTGCAAAACATAAGCTTCCAGTATTTTAGAAATATACATCAGGGGAACCAGCAGTTAGCGTAATGGCTATGTCGCTGGACTCCCACGTAGTCGACCGCGGTTCAAGTCCCGGACCCGGTGGCTTAAAACTCACGCCAGGCGCGTGTGCGTGCGTGCCCAAGATCCCGAGAGGAGAATGGAGGAGAAGGGATTGCGGCGTGACCATCCCCCCTGGGGGGTGATTTCTCGCTTTCTGTCTCTATGTCTCTCTCTGTCTGTCTGGCGAGCGCACGTGCCCTATAATGAAAACCTCTCAAAAAAAAAAAAAAAAAAAAAAAAAAAGAAAAAGAAAAGAAAGAAAGAAATATACATCACATACACACACATAAATCCCTTAACAATATTCTACAATTTTGATAAATAATTCTTAGGTTGAGATTAGGTCAATGCACATATTTTATTATACATTATTTAATATTAATTCATAAAATAAAAAGGTAAATCTCTCTGCTCCTGAAAGCCAAAAGGGCATGCTTCTGTTCAGGAGAAAACCTAGAAGCTCAGGGACGCTGCAGGGCACCCACATCAGAACCAACAGCAGCCTGGCCCAAAGACATCTGATGCCCAAGCCCAACAGAGGCCTTTGATTCTAAAGGTTAGTTAATAACCCCGGATACCTAACGAGGCTGAATGGCCAAATCGCCGCTGGACGCATTAACTTCTAGCTCCATCTGCTGGAGTCACAGAATATTTCAAAATCGATACAAAACACTACAATGCAAAACTTACCTCTTTTCCTCAAAGAACTTCATGAATCAAAATTAGAAAATTAAACAAATTCAGCCACACTCAATAATTTCCAAAATGACAAGACTTACTTAAAACCAGTATTTTAATATAATTAAAGATCTAATCCAATTTTCAAAAAATGATGTATAATTTTTTTAAGAGAGATTTCTGCTATGGGGTACATGCACTCACCAGGGAGACAGCGAGAGAGAGTGAGAAATCACGCCCCAGGAGGGATGGCCACACCGCAATCCCTTCTCTTTCATCCTCCTCTCAGGATTTTGGGCACGCATGCACGTGCGCCTGGCATGTGTTACAAGCCACCGGGTCCAGGATTTGAATCATAGTTGGCCATGTGGGAGTCCAGCCAGCACCTTAACCACTACACCATCTGCTGGCCTCATGACATATCATATTTTAAAATTCTACCAAGAAAGTCTAAACATGACAGAGAAGACTGCAAGTTTGCTTCTGAATAGCACTGTGAGAATTCTGAACTAGAACTGCCTGTGCCTGCTTACTTAGAAGAAAGACAAAAAATAAAGACCAATTTTGAGCAAAGAGCAATTTTTTGAGCAACTTTTCCCTTACTATAACTTTTTTCTTACACCAAAAAAGGCAAAAAAAGAAATGTCCTTTATGGAAATATTTTACAATCTAAACACCAAAGTGGAAAATTTTCCTTTAATTCTACTACCCTGGGAAAACACTACCAAACCCTTTGTATTCACCTCGGAAACACTTTTCTATGCACTCATATTCACATACACTTTTTTATTTTTTCCTTTTTACAAAAAGGTATCAGACTGCAAATGCTTTTTTTTTTTTTTTTTTTGAGAGGTTTTTGCTGTAGGGCTCATGCGTTCGCCAGAAAGACAGAGAGAGACAGAGAGACAGAAAGCGAGAAATCACCCCCCAGGGGAATGGCCACGCCGCAATCCCTTCTCCCCCATTCTCCTCTCGGAATCGTGAGCACACACACACATGTGCTCCTCCATTCTCCTCTCGGGATCTTGGGCACGCACACACACGCGCCCAGTTTAAGCCACTGGGTCCAGACTCAAAAACCACAGTCAACCACATGGGAGTCCAGTGACATAGCCATTACGCTAACTGCTGGTCCCATGCTTTTTTTTTTTTTTTTAACATATTACAAACATTAACATCTTTATCTATAAAGGCAAAAAAAAGCAGTCTAGTCTTTGGATCTACCAAAATGTATTAAACTAATTACTTCCAAATACTTAATTTTTTAATTACTGTAAACAATACCTCGATATACAGTGATCATCTTGATGCACATTATAATAAATGAACTACTGACTCCAATAAACCTTTAGTAACATTAAACTAATGGTGAAGTAAAATTTATTAAGGACTTACTTCTAATACCAACTCGTAAGTATCTATAAATGTCTTTTAATTTTGATTGCTTATAATCGAAAATTTGGGGTTTTTTGCTTTTTTATCTTCTGTGGAACTTTAAAATGTACCTCACGTTGCTCCTTTATGATGTTCGAAACAGCCTCTGACAAACTGAGATAAGGCGCACAGTGCTGGCCGAGCTCGGTTAGGCCCGCCGTGGCCTCTCCCATAGTCTGATCTCAGACCGGGCAGCCGGGCGCACAGTGCTGGCCGAGCTCGGTTAGGCCCGCCGTGGCCTCTCCCATAGTCTGATCTCAGACCGGGCAGCCGGGCGCACAGTGCTGGCCGAGCTCGGTTAGGCCCGCCGTGGCCTCTCCCATAGTCTGATCTCAGACCGGGCAGCCGGGCGCACAGTGCTGGCCGAGCTCGGTTAGGCCCGCCGTGGCCTCTCCCTAGTCTGATCTCAGACCGGGCAGCCGGGCGCACAGTACTGGCCGAGCTCGGTTAGGCCCGCCGTGGCCTCTCCCTAGTCTGATCTCAGACCGGGCAGCCGGGCGCACAGTGCTGGCCGAGCTCGGTTAGGCCCGCCGTGGCCTCTCCCATAGTCTGATCTCAGACCGGGCAGCCGGCTACGAATGCTGTCTCCATGCTGGTAATAAGGGAGTGGACTGCTTAGCAAAAGTTGGGCTTTCAAGGCAAAATACCTTAAGAACTGAAGAATTATTTCCTAACTTTATTCAAGGCTACAACCTAACTCCATAATTCTACCTTCCAAAATTTTATCACTACTTGGCTTTTCATCGTGAGCTCACATTAAATAAAGCGAGCCGTTTGAAAGTGAGTGGCTCAGTGTTTACCGCGGCCACCCCTCCTCCAGTCCCACAACGCCCTTATCACCTCCAAGGGAGAACCCCAGAGCCGCTGCTCACTGCTCCGATCTGCGGAACCCGCGAGTTCCCTACGTTCCTGCTAAACTAGGTCACTGCTCCCATCTGCAGAACTCGCGAGTTCCCCACGTTCCTGCTAAATTGTTTAACTTGTCAGCATGTCGGGGCCCACACGGAGCAAGTGGCCAGTACAGCTCACAGCATCAGGACACAAGTAATGCGGCCACTGGCCACAACCGGACAACCACAAAGTCACCACCAGGTCTGTCTTACTCTGGTGCTTGAAAGGTATTTTTATAAACGGCATTTTTCAAGCTGATTCCATCATTCTCTCATTGTAGGCAGAGATACCTCCTCTGCAGGCTAATGTCATTTATTTGTAAGCAACAAAATGTTAAATGTGACTTGTTTGTGTTACTAAATCCTGGCCCTGGGGATTAGGGGTGCTCCAAGGCACTATGTTTAACATGTAACAGCTCAAACATGTGTTGGCCCAAATCGAAACAAACTAAATATATTGACTACAAAAGTGTATCAACACATAGTTAGCCTCTAACCTATATGTGATGTACACATTAAAGTCAAAATCAACCAAAAATATCCAAATTGACGATTTTATAGGCTAAGTCACTAAATTTCTAAATTTTTATCAGAGTATTCCTAACGATACAGTTGATAGCTTAGAATCCTCTGTCACATGAATGTTCATCAAACATTGTCAGTACAAAGTATAGAACAGATGCTCCACGGGCTAGTACAGGCACTTGGGACATGTTCTGAGTCCTCAAAGACGCCCATATGACACAAAGGTACAAATGACTCACTGACCAATCAATATAGATAACACAACCGTGCGATGAAAAGGAAACGATCAGACCTTTCACTGGCTCTGACCTGCTTCTAGGACTCCCAAAACTCCGTGGCCCTCCGGTGGGAGCAAGAGACCTGTGGAGGCCCAGCGATCCGCGAGGCCGAGCTCAGGTCGATCTCACGGTGTGCCTGGCAGGTGTCTGACCTGCCATCTGCCTAGTCCAGAGAGCACTGGGACAGACATACACAGCAGGCACAGTCCTCCCTTAGTCCCTATCTGTGGGGTGAGGGCGACTACACAGGGAAGGCCAGGTGGAAGCCACGAGAAACGCATCTACCGAGGAAAACAGTGAACCAGAACCCATACTGGAGCCCTGGAGCCCACGAAGGTCAGTGTCCATCAAGGACTTGGAAGACGCAGGTGTGGGAGCCCTACCACCTCCCATTCGGCTCGCCTACAGGCCGGGTTAGAAGGGAGAGCGACAGCGGGTCACCGTGGGCTCCTCGGAAGGGAGGGCGACAGCGGGTCACCGCGGGCTCCTCGGGAGGGAGGGCAACAGCGGGTCACCGTGGGCTCCTCGGAAGGGAGAGCGACAGCGGGTCACCGCGGGCTCCTCGGAAGGGAGAGTGACAGCGGGTCACCGCGGGCTCCTCGGAAGGGAGGGCGACAGCGGGTCACCGCGGGCTCCTCGGAAGGGAGGGCGACAGCGGGTCACCGTGGGCTCCTCGGAAGGGAGAGCGACAGCGGGTCACTGTGGGCTCCTGAGAAGGGAGAGCGACAGCGGGTCACTGTGGGCTCCTGAGAAGGGAGGGCGACAGCGGGTCACTGTGGGCTCCTGAGAAGGGAGGGCGACAGCGGGTCACTGTGGGCTCCTGAGAAGGGAGGGCGACAGCGGGTCACTGTGGGCTCCACCAGGTGCAGACGCTGTACGAGGTATGGCTATTTACTCGAGCAGACCAACACATCCCCTGGTAGCTGGTATGCGGCTACTGACTAGACAAATGCCTTTTTCTCTATCCTGTCAGGATCACCACCAGCGTGTTTTCCGCTGGCAAGGCCAGCAATACACTTTTGCTGCCTGACCTCAGGGGTCTATCAACTCTCTGGCCCTACGTCTTAATACAGTTTGCGAAAGTCTTGATCGCCATGCCCTCCCACGAGCGATCTCACACACCCACTAAGTCTACTACATCATGCCAGCTGGGTCTGGTGAGGGGAAGACTTGCGCATAAGACACCTGCAGGTCCGAGAAAGGGAAACAGACCCAGCAACAACTCCGGGGCCTGCTGACCCCCGCTTCTAGGCTACAGGACATGTTGTTGTAAGTGGTCTGCCAAGAAAGAGGCACGACACCTAGTGGGGTTTGCATCTCAGAGGCAGTGTATCCTTCACTTGGACGTGTCACCCCATCCATGCACGGAGTGACATGATAGCTGGTGATTCTGCAGGTCCAGGCTGCAGCGGGTCCAGGCTGGAGTGCACACGGCCTGCGACTGGGCCCACGTAACCCGGCACTCGGTGGTGCTGACCCTGCAGGGTGGACAAGGCCACATAAGGAGTCTTTGGCAGGTGCCTACAGGTGAAGTGCAGCAGGGCTGTAGGGCCCAGAGCAATGGCCTGCCCTCCTTGTGGAAACCTACCCTCCTTCTGAAGAGCAGTTCTCAGACTGCTGCTGGGCTTCCGCAGAGACTGAGCACTAACCACGGGCCACCAAGTTGCCAGGTGACCCGAGCTGCCCATTCTGACTCACCAGGCCATAAAGCTAGGCCTACACAGCAGCCCTCCGTCATCTAGTGGGAATGATCTGTACAAGGGGTGCCAAAACGTTGAAAATGCGATTGAAATATGAATTCATTTTGGTGCACAAGAATTTGCAGACCACGCAGTTTTCTCGGGATACGGCTTTCGTGCAGACTTTTCCAAGAACCCTCAAGCATGATTGCGCCCACGCAGACCCTGAAGGTGCAAGAGGGAGCAGCCCAAATGCCTCTGGTCCCTCCTGTGACAATGCCTGCTCTGCCCCAACCTGCACCTGTGGCCTCGGGAAGAGCAGTCCCCACGGCCAGCAGGAAGGAGACGTGCAGACGGGATGGTCACTGCCCGGCGCAGCGTGCAGCCCCACCTGGAGGCCGCCGCGCCGCCTGGCCCTGGCGAGGGTGCTCCGGGGCAGAGCCGCAGGCAGCCCATGCCCTGGTGGTGTGCCCCAGGAAGGAGAAACGGCCAAAGGTGCTACCGACCAGATCATGGGCTGCTGCCAATGGTTAGGCGGGACGGCCAGACTTGGAAAGAACGGCACTGGATAGCCGGTGACAAGAAATGTTAGGGTAGAGGTGTGTGGTAAGGCTGCCCTGAGTGGGCAGACAATCCAGAGACACAGGTGAAGACACGTGTGCCCCACGTGAACGCTCACCAAGGGGCGGCCTCGCAGACGGAGGTTTCGGCAGGAGGGCCGGAGGACCCACTCTGCGGGCACAGGTGGCTTCTGTCCCCAGCCAGGCCTGTCATCATACCCCTGGCCCACAAACAAAGTGCCAGGAGGCAGGGAGGCAGGCTATGCACAGGCTCAGCAACGTGGGCTCCGGTCGTGAAGGCCAACCTGGCCACCGCCACAGCCACAGTCACAGCCGAAGGCGGGGCTGCCTGCCAGTCGTGATCTCCATTTTCGTAACTCCCACAAGTTGTTTCTAAAGGGACGTTTGTGGGGGTCCAGCAATGTGACCATTACGCCATCTACTAGCCCCAGATACGTATTTTTAATCACACACAAACATAGACACAGATACACGTTTATCTGTGTTAGGATCTTATCATAATAAGCAACTAAAAACTTTAAAACAAAGTTCTATGGCATTGTCACATCCCATGTTGCGTGTGCTGGAAACCTAATATGTATGTCTTTGCAGTGAAAACTTTCATAAAACGAACTGACTTTCTAAAACGTAGTAGGATCAAAGTATTACAAACTGTAGTATTTAAAAGGCACCGCCCTGGCACAGGACCAGACCGACCAATGGGAAGGGTGGGCGTAAAGCTTGGTGCTCGTTCCCTGTGGCCCTCGCTGTGCACTAGACTGGCTGCTTTATGCTCACGCACTTCCTTTACCCCACACAGTGACTCTGACTCTAACCAAACCTTGCTATGCCCACTCCACATCTAAAACAGCCTGAGCCTCAGAAAGCTCAATTTCTTCAGGGTTACTACTAGTAAAAAAGCTGGAAATCTGGAACCAGCAGATGGAGTAATGGCTATGTCGCTGGACTCCCATGTAGTTGACCGTGGTTCAAGTCCCAGACCTGGTGGCTTAACGGTGTGTGTGTGTGTGTGTGTGTGTGTGCGCGCGCGCGTGTCCAAGATCCCGAGAGGAGAATGGAGGAGAAGGGATTACAGCGTGGCCATCCCCCCAGGGGGTGATCCTGGGGGGGTGATTTCTCACTTTCTGTCTCTTTGTCTCTCTGTCTTTCTGGTGCACGCAAGTACCCTATAGCAAAAAAAAAAAAAAAAACTCTCAAAAAAAAAAGCTGAAATTCAAACTCGTGTTTATCTGACTTCCAGATCTGTACACCTGAAACAGACCCTAATGGAGTAATTTATCAAACATGTGCATTAAAAAAATCAGTGAAGGAGTCAGCATGTGACGTGGTCATTAAAGGTGCTAGACTCCCACATGGCCGACTGCAGTCCGAGTCTGGGACCTGGCGGCTTGCTTTCTCACCCCCACCCCCCGCCGCCCCACACTGTCCTCTGGTCAAATTAAAATAAATAAATAAAGTTAAATAATTCTTAAAAAAAAAAAATCAGTGAAGAAAAGATGAAATATTCAATGAATGGTAGACTACAGATAGATTAAATAGTCAAGTGTAAACAAAACCATTCACAAAACAAGAAAAAAGTGGTATTTTTCACTTTTCTCATTTTAGAATGAGAAAAGATCTTTTAAACAGAAAAAGTATCAGAAAAACTAACGGAAGAAAAAGATCACGCAACAAAAAACTGGGGCCAGCAGGTGGCCAAGGGCTAAGGTGCTGGACGCCCACATGATCGATGAGGTTCTAGTCCCAGACCTGGCAGCTTGAAAATCACACCAGGTATGTATGCGTGGCCCAGAGTCCCAGGAGGACAGAGGGAGAGAGACTGCAGGGTGGCTATCCCCCGGGCGTTTACTTCCCCTCTCACTGTCTCTCTCTGACCCTCTATCACAAGCGCATACATCCTATGACAGAAGGGGAAAAAAAAAAAACTTAAAAAAGAATTCTGGAAATTAGAAAAGCAAAATTAAAAAGCAAAATAGCAGCTAGAAAAATATATTTATAAAAACTGGATCCAAAGCTGATGTTTTTACAAAAGAGATTGCATAATATATTAAAAAAAAGGGGGCAAAGTATATAAAATAAAATGTATTAGAAACCTTTATTTTACAAATTAAAATGCTCTACCTTACTAAAACTTCCTAAGGGTTAAAATGACAAGAAAGCACCTTCCACCCGACAAACCGGCAAAGATTTAAGCACGAGTACTCAAGAGTTGCTAGGCTGGTCAAACAAAGGCAGCTCCGTGCTCTGTCGGGAGCATGTAGATAAGTAGCTCTAGAAAACGGTTCGGGCGTAACAGTCATTGGCCCAGTCATTTCAATCCAGTTATCATCTAAGGAAATTGTCAGAAACCCAAATATTATTTAAAAACTTTAAATCCTCAAGATCTTGACAGGGGAGTGGCCACATGAAGTGCCTAGGCCCGTGTGGCTCGGTGACTGGGCAGCTGGATGCCACAGCGCCCTGCGGGGCTGCGTCCCAGACCCATCAGCTCGAGGAGCAGGGCAGGCGCACGTGCACGCGTGCCCGGACCACAGGGCCTGTGAGGGCCACGCCCACCGGGGTGCTTTCCTCACCTCCCCCTCCAACGAGCTCACGCACCCTCTGGCAAAGGAAAGAAAGAAGAGGGAGAACAGAAATCTTCCACAGAAAGGAGAACGTGAATTTGGTAATTAGGGAGCAACTGGCTGTTGTCTATTTCAAATATGGGGTAAACAATGTAGTAAGTCACTGGAGGAATAAGTGGTCCCACTCCTCGAAACAGTGTCACCTTTGAAAACACTAGGTTAATGTCCTGCTATCTACATGGGTTATGAGGAGCCACTGAAAAGGCCAGCCAAGGACACTGACGGGCATGGAGAACATTCAAGTACTAGATGTTTTAAGATGTAAACTGCGGGTCCAGCCAGTGGCACAGTGGTTAAAGTAGGTGGATCCCACATGGCCGACTATGCAGTTCGAGACACAGAAAAGAAAACCCCGTTTTCAGTGTATGCATGTATGTTACATAGCACACACAATTTACATCTTTTTTCTCTTTGATTTGCTGTGGAGTATGTGCTCTTGCTCATATTCTCTCTCACATGCTCCAAAGCGAGCACATAACCACACCCATGATAAGGAAAGAGTAAGGAGCGGCTTGGTGCTGGTACCGCTCCTAGTGTGAGGGCTGAGTTCTCAGTAGAAGCCTAAGGGGCGCGGAAGCATGTCACCAGCAAGTGGACTCTACCTTCTCAGACAGGACGCGTGGAACTGACAGTCTGTCCAGCCGGAATCTGCTCTTTCTTCTACACCCTAAAGCAGCACAGCCTCTCACGGCAAAGCGAGCAGCCCTGTGTCACACTCAGAGTGTTTCCAAACGCCAGAGAGCAAACGAAGCACAGGCCTCACGTAACAGCACAGGGCAACGTACGGGCTAGCCCAGCACTCCGCGTCTGCCGGCACACACCGTACATTCAATGGAAAAGAGCTCTCTCTGGTGCAGGTTTCTGTAGCTCAAACAATAATTAACTACTGTTCAAAGAGGACATTTACAACTAATTTCTTAATAAGAAAAGAGTAAATACTACCAGAAACCTTGTATCTTTAAAATAAAAAGAAAGCAAAGAAAAAAGAAACGAAAGGAGGCTGGCAGCTACATCAAGGCCCAGCTTCAGTTCTCGGCCAACCTGAACAGGTCAGGGACAGCTCAGCAGTGTGCACCTGTGACCCTGGCCGACTCAAAGCTGGGGCAGGAGGATTGTGACATGAGACTCGATCAGGAATACCTATCCGGGGTCGGCAGGTAGCATAGTGATTAAGCCGCTGGACTCCCATGTGGTCGACTATGGCTCAAATTCTGGACTTGGAAGCTTGAAACTTATGCCAGGCACATGTGCGTGCATGCCCAAAATTCCAAGAGGAGAATGGAGAAGGGACTGTAGCATGGCCATCTCCCCTCACCCTGGGGGGGGGGGGGTGTGGCTGGTTCTTGCTTTCTGTCTGTCTCTGTCTCTCCATCAAGTGCCCACGCCCTGTAGCAGACACCTCTTAAAAAAAGGGGGGGGGGGGGCCGCATGCCTTGGCCGGGGTCTGCCCCCGCGTGCCGTGACCGGGGTCTGCCCCCGCATGCCGTGGCCGGGTTCTGCCCCGCGTGCCGTGGCCGGGACTCTGCCCCGCGTGCCTTGGCCGGGGTCTGCCCCCGCGTGCCTTGGCCGGGGTCTGCCCCCGCGTGCCGTGGCCGGGGCCTGCCCCGCGTGCCGTGGCCGGGGTCTGCCCCCGCGTGCCGTGGCCGGTGCCTGCCCCCGCGTGCCGTGGCCGGGGCCCTGCCCCCGCGTGCCGTGGCCGGGGCCCTGCCCCGCGTGCCGTGGCCGGGGCCCTGCCCCGCGTGCCGTGGCCGGGGCCCTGCCCCGCGTGCCGTGGCCGGGGCCCTGTCCCGCGTGCCGTGGCCGGGGTCTTCCCCCGCGTGCCGTGGCCGGGGTCTTCCCCCGCGTGCCGTGGCCGGGACTCTGCCCCGCGTGCCGTGGCCGGGGCCTACCCCCGCGTGCCGTGGCCGGGGCCCTGTCCCGCGTGCCGTGGCCGGGGTCTGCCCCCGCGTGGCGTGGCCGGGGTCTGCCCCCGCGTGGCGTGGCCGGGGTCTGCCCCCGCGTGCCGTGGCCGGGGTCTGCCCCGCGTGCCGTGGCCGGGACTCTGCCCCGCGTGCCGTGGCCGGGGTCTGCCCTGCGTGCTGTGGCCGGGGGCTGCCCCCGCATGCCGTGGCCGGGTTCTGCCCCACGTGCCCCAACCGCTGATGGCCGTCTCTGCTTTCCTGAGCTGCGTTCCTGAAACTGTGTTCCATGGAGATTCACCTACATTTGCGGGGCTGCACGAGACCCACCCTTGGTCCAGCCCTGAATGCAGTCTACATTTCCTATTGTTGGGAACTTTATGATCTGATAATTGGAAAAAAAATCATGTTTATCATAAAAAATAATTAGAATAATAATAATAATGATTGGGGGAAACATAGGAAAGATATTGAATGTTGAAGCGGGGAGATTAATGTCTCTGTACTGACTGACATGCATGGCATTCCCTTTTGAAAAAGCAATGTAATACACTGTAAAGTTATATGTAATTCAATGCAATAAAAAAATAGATAAAAAAAAATTAACATAGAAAAATGCAAACAAATTCTGTAACTAGACAGATTTTCAAAAAGTAAACTCAAGTGAATAAACAGAACATTATCAGCAAAAAAAAAAAAAAAAAAAAAGGTGGGGGGGGACCAGCAGGTGGCACAGTGGTTACGGGCACTGGACTCCCACCAGCTCGCTCTCTCTCTCTCTCTCTCTCTCCCTCCCTCCCTCTCTCTCTCTCTCTCTGTGTGTGTGTGTGTGTGTGTGTGTGTCCCTCTCTGGTCAAATTAAACAATATAAAGAAAGAAAGAAAGTTAAATAAAATTATTTAAAAAAAAATTAAAAAAAAAACAAAAACCTATACTGGGGGCCAGCACGTGGCATAGTGGTTTAGGTGCTGGACTCCCACATGGCAAATTGTGGTTCAAGTCCCAGATCTGGCAGCGTAAAAAGCACACTGGGTATGTGTGCATGCATGCCCAAAATCCTGGGGGAAGAGCAAGGGCAGGGTTACAGCACGGCCGTCCCCGGATGAAGGGGCGACCTCTCCCTCCCACTCTCACTATTTCTCTCTGGCAAGCACGCACGCCCTATGGCAAAATCTTAAAAGGAAAAAAAAAACCTATCTTGTCTCCATCTTCCTACCTCTCTTAGAAAGGAAGAAAAAAATGAAATGAAGAAATTGAAGTCCACAACAAATTGTCATGAACTACTCTTCTTTAAGATACTATGTCATTGGGCTGGCCCCGTGGCCAGCCAGGGTTAGGGGTGCTAGATGCCACAGGGCAAACTGCACAATTTGCATCCCGGCCCCAGCGGCTTGAAAAATGCATCGTTCATGTGCGGGGTGCATGCCCAAATTCCCAGCAGGACGGACAGAAGGAGGGGCAGACACTGTGGAGTAACCACGTCCCACTGAGGGGTACTTTCTTCCTCTCCCTCAGTCTCTCTGTCACCTCTGCTGAGTGCACATGCCCTCTGGCAAAAAATAAATAAATACATATGCTATTTTCACAGAAAGACTGTCGTCACTAATTACAAATGTTTTTTGCATTCAAACAGAGGAAATGAGATTTAGGCACCTGTGAAGATTCCTCTGAAAATGAGGAGCCCTGATTTTGTCACCTGCCTCACAGCGACAGCACAGAAGGGCACCACTGCACAACACCAGAGCCACACGACAGGCCTCTGCAGGGCTGAGCCCACCTGGACTCACCAGGCGTGCCTGAGCAAACTAAAGACCCCGCCAGCAGAGAGGCTGCGTGAAGACGGAGGAGAGCCGACGCTGCCAGAGGCGCCCTCCCTCTTCTCGCTCCTGAAAGGAGAAACTTCAAAACAAAGAAACAGAGAAAGAAAAATCATTTATCTAACCCACTATATAACTATCAAATTACATATCTAAAACAAAATAGCTATTAAAACTAATAACACCAATAACGACACTAGTAAAATATCAGCACTTGCAGTAACTAGTAACAGCAATTAACAACACTGCTAAATGAAGAGGGCATGAGCAAGAAAGACAGAAAAACCTGAGCTGTAACCAGTTCTAACAAGTAATTATAAAAATCTTAACACTCCTCCAACAAGAGAATTATGCCAGAACATTCTACAAAAGCAAAGAGCTCAGTATATACACAGTAAATTAATATGTAAAAGTAAATAAGACCTTCCAAAAATAAAAATAATACATCATAACCTAAATAATTGTCATCAACAGGTACTACCTACAGAGTGCCTACAAAGAGACAGGCAGGCAGTTAGCGCACACCCTGCCCACCTCGCAGCAGGCCTGCCAGGTGGGTTCTGCTCCCATCCCGACAGAGGGGCCAGGACCTCGAGGCTGGGGGGAGCAGCAACCTGTGAGTCTGCGCTGCAGGGCTCCTGGCCTCCAAGCAGCCGACCACGCTACCGGTAACCAGCCAGGGTCCATCCCAGCCGTTCCACAGTGTGGCGGAGTGCAAACTCGCTTGGCAGACAGTGTTCTTCAACTTCTGTCATATATTTTGAAACTGTGAGCAAATAAAGAAACTAATAGCAAATAAATAAAAATAGTAATCATGCCTGCGGTTATTTAGTCCTGAATGTATGCTGATTTCTTCTGACACACAGGTAAGCCAAAATTCTCTCACTAAATAGCTGTAGGGAAATTTATTTATCAAAATCATAGTAAATGTAAAACCTGTCTATTAATTAAGTAAAAGAGAAAAGTCTTTCACAACTAAGAACAGGAGTGGTAAGTCGAACGTGGTTTTCTGACTTCATTTTAAGATGCAAATGGTTTACTGCAGAAAGGTGCAAATTATAAATAAAATTAAGAAAAGAAAAAGCTAAAAATACAGTGCAGTAAAAAAGCAAAACATTAACTGTGATTGTATTAAGCAATATATACTAACCATGAATCAGGGAGCCATTTAGCCACTGAATATAGTAGTTTTGAGGAAAAGAAAGCAGGATTTCATTGCTGATTATTGAGAAGGGTAAAAGCAAAACAGCCCCAGCTGAAACTGCTAGAGTGAATGTGCTCAAAAACAACCTGGAAGAGAGAAAAGGCATGTTGTCAGTGAACTGAAAACGCAGTAGACATGAAAGTCATTCAGAAAGAACACATCTTCAATTTCCTAATTGAAAAAGTACTACCTACAAACATTGGGAGGCAAACAACACAGGTATGACCATGGGAGTTAAACTGGATAAACTCTAAAACTACTTACTCTATAAAAGAAGTCTAATGGTAAGACCTAAAAGACATGTGAACTGAAGACAAAGTGCTTCGCACATTTTACAAAAGCACAGACTGTATCTCACTCGTTTCAATGTAAGTATTTATTCCACAATAAGTTTAATTAACAACTCTGATAATACATGTTAATGGCAATGTAACAACTGTTTCAGGTGAAAAAAAAAATACCTGTGAAAGCAAAATTCAGTTAAAATGGTTATTTCAGAGGGGAAAAAAGTTTACAAAGCCCTTAGCCTGATCTTTCTGAAAACAGGTAAAGGCTAAATAATGCATTGTAGTAAAGAGTAGTAAACTACTAAACACTTTCCTTCACCTTGTCAGTTAAACATTCCTGAAACGTTTAAAATTTTTACAGTGGGACCAGCAGTTAGCGTAATGGCTATGTCGCTGGACTCCCACGTAGTCGACCGCGGTTCGAGTCCCGGACCCGGCGGCTTAAACTCACGCCGGGCGCGTGTGCGTGCGTGCCCAGGATCCCGAGAGGAGAATGGAGGAGAAGGGATTGCGGCGTGGCCATCCCCCCTGGGGGGTGATTTCCTGCTTTCTATCTTTCTGTCTCTCTCTGTCTGTCTGGCGAGCGCACGCGCCCTATAGCAAAAACCTCTCCAAAAAAAGAAAAAAAAAAAAAAAAAAAAAATTTTTACAGTAAGTATCTAATTTTTAAAAAGAATTTCAGGGGCCGGCAAGTGGCATGGTGGTTAAAGGCGCTGGACTCCCACATGGCCGACCATGGTTCAAGTCTCGGACCTGGTGGCTTGTTTTCTCACTTCCTCTCTCTCTCTCTCTCTCTGTCTCTCTCTGATCAAACTGGAAAATAATAATGATAATAATAATAAATAAAGTTAAAAGAATATAATTCTTTTTAAAAAAAAAAAAAGAATCTCAAAGAATAAAATGCAAAGGAAAAGGTAACTTCACTAACATCAGAGATAGAACCTTAACTTAATATCCATATCATTAAGATTAATAAAGGAGGATGTGAAAATAAATGTAAGAAAAAAAACGTGCTAAACGCCCAAAATACACATCTAATTCTTGTAACTTTGAGGCTAATGCCATCTTGTGGCAACCAACAGAAGTGTAGCCCTACTTAAAAGCCAAAAATAACCAAAGAACCAGAAAACCTGCTCAGTAGACCGCTGCGTGTAATAGAGACCGTGGGGAGGTACCGAAGGCACAGCTCGAGTCAGCCGCCTGGGCCGTGCTCTACGTCTGTCCTGCAGACAACACCGGTCCTGGGGAAAGACGCGGGCAAGTCCTCGCCTCGGGTTGGCGGCCAGCTCCAGCTGTGACCAGCCAGGGGTAGCCAGCAGTTCCACTTCCGCTCCCTCTGCTTCCAACGCTAAAGCCGATCACCCCGCAACCTGGCTGCAGCCCCATAGCCTGTGCAGCGTTCCCACAAGCTTCTCCAGGCTTTTCTCTCTCCAGGACACAGGCCAGCATATGCTCTGACTCCCCTCACCACACACAGCGGGTGCCCTGTGTGCTGTGCTCCCCCAAGTGTCCTCGACATACTGTGTGTGGCAAACTCACGCACGAATGTCATGACGGACCCCGAATCCTCTGTCCTAGAACACGTTCCTCAGCCTCTCCCTTCTTGCTCCTCTCAGCAGAATGAGTTCCTCTCTCCTTGTGGCTCCTATAATAGTGCGGCCACTGTTTCCAGATCAAAAACACTGTTTCCAGACCCCGTGGTCTGCCAAAGGGAGTGAGTTTACGGGGGCCAACAGATGAAGTGGCCAAAGCCACACTTAACTCGGGAGACCCTGATGATCTGGTCACCATGGCTATAATGCTGGCTGTTTCAACAAAACACTACCCAGACCCATTACACTGCAGCATTGAACCGGCCCTAGAGATACAAAAAACCTACATGGTCCGACCGCCCTGGAATATCGAGGAGGAGAGGTGTCCGTAGGGCTGGCGGGGCGTCCTCGGAGTGAGGCCCTGAGAGGAAAAGGCGCTGTGGCGCTCACCACCCATGGAACCAGCCAGGGGCCCTTTCAGAGCGGAGGGACAGCTTCGGAACGCGGCCTTTGGAACTGCTGCAGCATTTTACAAAGTGCACCCTCCGAGTAATGCACCTTGTGATTCTGCCAGCAGTACGAGGAGCATGTTTTCACGAATACGACCTCGTGGCCACCTCCTTAATCCAAGCAGAAAGGCAGAGCCCCTCCTCGTCTGAGCACACACTTAGATGCTGACTGGCACTGGCACAGAGAAAGCCACCATCTACTGTGAAGTGTCACTGCAGGGTGAGGACGAACTGAGACTGACTGCCTGAAATAGCTCTAACACTCAGAGTCTGCCCACACCTCCAGCCAGCCGTGGTGAGCCAGGGTCCCCGGCCTCGTCTCCAGCCCCACGCTTCCCCACCCTGCTCAGGCTGTCCCACCTTCCCGCTCCCCTCCGCCCTGCAGAGGCTGGTCCCCTGCTCCAGAGCGGAAGGTGGCAGGGGCGCTCTGCTCCGCACTCGGCACTCCTCACACTGTCAGAGGACCGCCTCCCACGCCCTGGCCTCCAGCCTGGCCACTCCAGGCCCTTCTCGGCGGTCACACCCACTCTGCTCCCCACAACGGTTACTTCCTCGCGTGCAGGGGAACCCGCTGGCCACCCCGCTAGTCACAGCCGGCGCTGGCCGGGAACCCGGAGCGAGGACTTGTCGACCTGCTTTTCCTCCTCCTCAGCGTCTAGCCCTCAGTTATTTCTGCCCTTTCAAATAAATGCCAGTGGGACTTACATGCCGTATTTTCATTTCCACATCTTCAGTTTCTCCCTTCAGCCACCGAGGAGGATTTCAGCCCCTCAGCACTCAGCAGCCTTCCTGCGGTGGCGGCCATCAGGTACCTGGGAGCCGAAATCCCAACCTGACCTCTGCGCATTCTTCCCGACTGTGCACCTTCCCCTCCTGCGTACCTTCCCTCTCCGAGTCCACCGGCCTGGAAGGTGCTGGCATCCCACCACTCCATCCTGTCTTGTCTCAGCCACCCTATCCACATCTGAATCAGGCTCCCGAATCTCCCACTCAAAACTACTGGGTTTTGGGGTTTTTTTTTTAAGAATTATTTAATTTTTTTGTTTGTTTTTGTTTGTTTTAATTTGCTACAGGGTATGTGCCCTCACTAGAGACAGACAGACAAACAGAGAGAGAAAGTGAGAAAGCAAGTCACCAGGTCCAGGACTCAGACTACAGTCAGCCACGTGGGAGTCCAGCACCTTAACCACCGTACCACCTGCTGGCCCATAAGCTAGTGGTTCCTAGTCGGTGGTATCCGAATCACCCAGCGGGTAACGAGTACTGTCACGATAACCAGAGGAGTAACTGAGAACACCGACGGGTCAGCCAGGGGCTCTGTGACAGCACCTCTGAGACTGCCTGGGTGAGTCCCGCTGGGTGCCAGAACGCACACCTGCCTGCTGAGGCTGCTCGAAGCTCTTCAGAGCAGGTCACCTACCGTTCTCGCCCCTGCAGGGCTGTCGTGGAATGGGGGCGTCAGAGCACCAGCAGTACTGAACATACAACTGGGTGACACGTTAAAGATGGCGAGTGCTACGAGAAAAGGTGAGGAGGGCTGGAGGGGAGAACACGGCGGTCAGGGCAGACCGTGCTGAGGAGCTGATACTTACGGGAAAGGGCTAGACGAAACCCACTGGGGTGAGAGAATGCACTTACTGGGACGTCTGATACAGAAGCACCCTGGGCTGCCAGGGCAGGACCAAAGCCCTAAGGCAGAGCCTGGTCAGTCTTCCAGGAGAGCACGAGCTATGCCTGGAATGCCCCCATGAAAGGGTGGGATGGTCGTGGAGAAGACAGGGGTAGGACGGAGACCACACCACGTCTGTGGGCCACCACGGCCCCTGCACGGCAAGTGTAATCACTGCAGAGTTCTGGGCAGAAAAGGGCGTGACCTAGCCGATGTTGCATTCTGACCACAGACAAGGACAAAGAGACAAGACTGGCCAGGAGGCGCCTGAACAGGGATGATGGGCGCAGAGGAGCTGGTAAGACAACAGCCAGATTCTTTTTTTTGGAGAGGTTTTCACTATAGGGTACATGCGCTCGCCAGACAGACAGAGAGAGACAGAGAGACAGAAAGCGAGAAATCACCCCCCAGGGGGGATGGCCACACCGCAATCCCTTCTGCTCCATTCTCCTCTCGGGATCTTGGGCACGCACGCACACGCGCCCGGCGTGAGTTTTAAGCCACCAGGTCCGGGACGCGAACTGCAGTCGACTACGTGGGAGTCCAGCGACATAGCCATTACACTAACTGCTGGTCCCACAACAGCCAGATTCTGAAGACAGGATCTCCCAACATGAGCCCCCAACTCTCCCCTGCCTAGCCCTGCAACCAGCCTTTGCTCCAAGGAGCCTGGCTCTGTGTGGCAGCAAACTGTGTTGAGAAGTGAAGATCTGGGTGCGAAATACACCCACTGATATCGGGAAGCCATGCTCCCCGGCACCCCAGTGGACAGACAGAGCTAGGGAATACAGCCTCTGCTCTGCACGCATGTACACAGTACACACACAGAGTTCTGCAACTCTCCAGAGCTTGAACAGTGTGAGTGCCAACTGATGCCTCCAATTCTGATCCAACTTGGTGTTCACTCTCTTTCTCTCCCTCTCCCCTACTGGCACCCAGTTCGCACCACCTGTAACGGTCCACAGGGCTTATGTAACAGTCTCCTGTGGCACTGACATGCCCGCCCTGGACAGACACACATCCCCCTGCTCACGTAAGTCCCCACCAGGTCTGTGTGACAAAAGGACACCCTCTTTTCCTGGCTGAGCGCTGACACCCCACCCCATGCCAGGCCCCTTCCTGCACGGACACCCTCTCACCTGCTCAGGCTCTGACATCCTGGCAGGCCGACCTATGTGGGGCTCTCCACACTCCCTTGGGCTCGGAACCCCGCCCCATGCCAGGCCTCCCTCCCGCGCGGACACCCTGCTCTCCTCAGGCTCACAAGTCATCCTTAAAGGCAGTTTCCCCAATCAGGCATTACATTTTACACCGACCACCTTAATCCAAAGCCACTGAGCTACTGAGGTAAGAGCAGGTATCAGAAAACGTGCTTTCGGATCCGAGGGGCGGAGGGAGCGTGATAGATACAGACAGTGCAGAAGGGCCGTTTCAGGACAGAGAAACAACGTGGGCTCTCAGAGAGGTCAGAATGGCCAAGAAAGGCTCCTCCAGTGGACGAGGGTACTTGAGCCGTGTTGGCCTCGGGGAACTCTCCCTGCGGGGCCGACTGGTGTCTGCGAGCACCTCGGCTCGGGGCGTGGCTGGCTCCCAGCAGACGGCAGCTGGCCTTCCCTCTCGAGCTCAGCACGGTCTCTCACTCCTTCATCCTGTCGAGTCTCTACCCCAACCCCAGCCCCCTTCCATGGGAGAAGGCAAAGCAAGGAGAGGGTTAGGAGAGAAGGGAGGCAACACAGATTGCAGACCGTAGTGCACCAAGCACCCAACCTGAGTTACTGAATAGACAGTTTTTAGCATATTCAAATTAAGAGCTGAATGCATGTTTTTAATGAGGCAAAATGCATATTACACAAAACTTACCATTTTAAGTGAACAATTCAGTGAAATTAGTCCATCCACTGTGTTATACAACCACCACTTCCAATTCCAAAACATTTCAAAACCTCAAATAAACACCATCCCCAGGAAGCAGTTACTCAGCACTCCCCTCCCCTCTCAGACCCTCGCGATCACAATCTGCTTTTGGCAGACTTTTCTCTCCCGGGAGTTTCTTATAGCTGGAACCACACAGTGACCTTCTGTCTCGCCTCTATCATTTAGCGTGTTCAGGGGTCACCTGCACTGTGGCACGTACTCATTTCTTGGTGTTCCATGCATGTGAAAGCACATGTTCACATGTGTGCAGACTCTCCCTCCTCCCCTTTACTCCTCTCTCTTCTCTCAGCACAACACACATCATATGATGTCAATCATGAAGATAAGCAGACAGAACCGAAGAGCTGGCCTGCACTCTTCGCCAGCACCAAGCTGAGGAAGGTAGAGAAGGCAGTGAAGAAGCGTTCCGCCTCAACACAGTGTGTGACTCTGAACCGGACCCTTTAGCTGTAAGGACATTCTTAGCACAACTGCTAAGTGTGAACAGGTGTTAGCAGTACTCTATCGTGTGACTGTCACTGCTGAGACGGTGTGTGGTGGACACGTAGGAGTATCGCTGTTTGTGGGAATTACACACGCAAGCACCCTGAGAACGTGCAGCATCGGGTCAGCAACTTACCCCACAGTTCAGGGTTTGGAAAGCTATTTGAAATCTTCTTCTAATTGTCCTATAAACTTGACAGCATTTCAAAACATTTCTAAATAATCAATAAAAAAGGAACTGAAAATACAGATATTCTCTTATGCAGACAGATCTGTGTAATTTCACATTTTAATGAAGCAAAATAGAAAAAAAAAACAGAATTCACTACTCCTATCCTGTTTAATATCTTTAAAAGTAAATAAATAAAGGGCCCTTTCTATCGTACCCCGGCAGTGGACACAGGCACTAAAGACGACGCGGCCCGTGTCCCAGCAGGTCAGTGCGCTGGAGAAGAAACGCCTGCCCCTTGCTTCCAAACCAACACCGCCTTCTCGGCAGGCCTTTCAAGCAGCCACAAGCTTTCTTTCTATGACCTGGCCATTTTCCACACTTAAGCCCATTTCCTCACTAAATCCTCTTGTGATAAAACCAATCAATTCCTGAAATAAACTAATTTCCCCAAGGGACAGCCAGCCCTCAATGATCTAATGTATTTGCCTACAGGTGCTTTCCGAGGGTAGGATTAACACTAATGAAAATGTTGCCATGATATAGGTGATTTTTTTCCATATTTCTATCCAAAAATTAGAATTAAATTTTGAGAATTTATGAGAATTACAACAGAAAATACATACGAAATCCTGTTGACTATGGCATCTTCATCTTCCTGTTCATCTGCAAAAATGTTTAAGGTATTAGTATTCATTTATCTTCCAATAAATATTTCACCCATTTATTAAAAATATTAAAAATATAAACTGAAAAAAGCCATTATTAAAAGAAACATTTAAGAACATTGTGTTTATTTCAGCACAGATTCAAATTTAAATTTTATTAAATCAGATAAACTACTGGGTTGTTAGGAAAGTCATGACGTGTTTTTGCAGAGAAAAACAGAAAAACAGACCATGACTTCCCAACGACCTAATAACATGTGGCTAGAGAACAGAATGTTCTGATCGATCAGAAATCCCAGTGAGCAAAACTACCATATGTAATTTAAAATTTCCCAACTATTTAGTGCTCAAGAAAAAAATAAAGAAAAGTTTAGAAAAATCTTAAGACCACTATATAGTATATTGTTGTACAATGTCAAGTGAAATTGTTAATGAAAGAAATTTTCTGGATGGTAACAGTCAACAAATTTTTACTATAAAATTAAAATTTAGGGTCTGCGAACTCATAAATTTTTCTGTCATTTCAGTGTGTCATCGAAATGGCAGCAACAAGAATCCCCTTGGGCCATCTTGAACCACCTCGGAAGCCACTGTCCCATACTCACGACTGTCCCAGTCACAGAACGGCCCTCACTCTGACCCTCACCCTCTTGTTCAGGCCGGTCAGCTGTCCCTGCTGTCCTCCCATATTAACGTATCAGCCTGGTGACAGACCACTGCAGGGCACTCCCAGCCCCTTCTCCTCATGCACCCAAAGCCCTCGGAGGTCCCTGGAGCTGAGTGCCCGCCAGCTTCAATACCAATGGCATACTTGCACCACTCTGTTAGTCCAGTCTCCCCTCTTAATTCCAGGCTGCCCCGAGGAGTTCCACAAGCAAAGGACCACAGAACAGCATCATCACAGACAGTTCCCATGCTGCTGTGTCCAATAATCGTCAGACTTGGAGATGTTTCGCTCTTTCCAACTCTAGCCCTATTGCCAACACCCTGCGAGCTCGGCCTCATCACCTCGACTCCTAGCTCACCCGAGGTTCATCTAACGGAGCTCCGACTATCCTGCGCTGATACCCATCTGTTTTCTCGCTCACTCTCTCTCTGAGCCCAGTATCTATGAAACCATGCCAAACATCTTTAAATAGCTAAGGGTCAGCCTGTGGCATAATGGCTGGGGTGTCTGGAACCCACGCAGTCCGGGTTCACATCCTGGACAGGGTGGCTTGAAAACCATGGTGGGCATGTGTGCAGTGTGCCCAGAACCCTGCGAGGAGAAGGGACTGTGGCATGGACATTCCCCCTAGTGGGTGCTTTCTCACTCTCCCTCTTTCTGTCTCTCTCCAGCAAGCGCACGTACCCTACGCACATGCATCCTATAGCAAATTTAAAAAAAAAAAAAAAAAACAGGTAAGCTCTGTATATCTCCAAAATTTTGACAGATTACACAATCCAAGGAGTATTTCGGTATAATCACAGAGCCCAGTAATAATATTGAATACTAAAGCAAGCACTGTCTCTTTATTTCTCTCAAAAGTCTGACAAGTCAGGGCCAGTAGGTGGCCTACTGGGTAAGGCTCTGGACTCCCACATGGCCGACTATAGTTCGAATCATGGACCTGCAGGTTTGCTTTCTCATTTTCTCTCCCTTTCCCTCTGGTGAGCACACATGCCCTACAGCAAATTTTATAATAAAATTAAAAAAATATTTCTTTTTAAAAAAAGTCTGGGGACGAACAGGTGGTGTGGTTAGGGGCACTGGACTCCCACATGGCCAACCACGGTTTGAGTCCCAGACCCTTCCTCTCTCTTGCTCTGTCCCTCTGTGGTAAGTATGTATGCATGTACGTACGTACGTATGAATGTATAAATGAATGAATAAAGCTAAATAAAACAATTTTCAAAAAAAGTATCAAGAAAGCATTAATACATAGAATCCTTATGTATTCACATAACACCTACTGTTAGCATCACAGGCAGGGAATCCTATGATTTCTAGAAAATAAATGTGATTTAACAGAAAGTAGTAAGGCAATTGCTTAGTGCTTATAAAACCCTGACCTTAAAATCCTGTTTGTTAATCACCACAAAGTTGATTTTTAAATAAAAACTAATGATATCTAACTAGATAAGGATATATATGAAAAAATAAAAGAAAATACAAGATACTACATAATAGAATACTATCTGGTATTAGGACTATAAATTCTAGTATCAGAGAAAGAAATTCTAATAGTCAGAACTGGGGTGGGATGAGGGCACTGACGTTCAGAGTCAGAGTCGGTCACAGGGACTGGATACTCTTGTAAACTCTGGGATCTCCCAGCTACGACAAAGCCAGCACTATTCTGAGGTGGATGTAAGAATGGTGATAAACAGGGACTGGTCTAAGAAGGTGGCCCTAGGAGTAGTCAAATTCCCTGGGGGTTATTTTTAGCGCTCTTAGTACAGGCAACTGCTTACTTCAATCACCAGTATACCAATGCACTAGAGCACTGAAGCACATAATACACCCATGTACCATGAGCCTAGACCATGCGGCATCATAATGCAAGTGTCAGTTAAAATGTTTCTACTTGCCTGATTTTCTCTTGTATCTTGTGATGATGAAGTAGGAAACAACATAGAGAATGGCAAAAATAAGGAAACATATCTGAAATGAAACAAATTTAATAGATCATTTATATTTTCTATATATCATTTTGTTTAAATAACAGAAGATACATCTTTGTTTTTTATAGAAAAAAATTACATAAACTGTTAAAAAGTGGAAATTGGCCTTTTTGGTTTTTTTGGAGGGGGGAGGAGAGGTTTTCGCTATAAGGCGTGTGCGCTTGCCAGAAAGAGAGAGACAGAGAGACAGAAAGCGAGAAATCACCTCCCAGGGGGATGGCTACACTGCCATCCCTTCTCCTCCATTCTTCTCTCAGGATCTTGGGCACGCATGCGCACGCGCCAGGTGTGAGTTTAAGCCACCAGGTCCGGGACTCGAACCGTGGTAGACTACATGGGAGTTCAGCAACATAGCCATTACGCCAACTACTGGTCCCTGAAATTGGCCTTTTGACCCACTTTTTGTCTCTTCAGGCCTGCTCCTACCTCTCAGAAATGTACTTTTACTTAATAAACTATCTTTTCCTTTAAAAAAAAATAAATAGCTAAACTTAAAGTTTTGATAAAATATTGACTATGTGAACTAGTCAATTAGCCCAGTTTAATACTATTCAATGGGAAGGGGAAAAAAAAAAAAAAAAGAAAGAAACCCATAAGTGATCTTTGTTTTTCATAAATTGATCAAGTGTTTTTCAAAATCATGTGGAAGTTGGGGCCAGCAGGTGGTATGGAGGTGAAGGTGCTGGACTCCCACAAGGATGGCCAACCATAGTTCAAGTCCCAGACCTGGCAGCTTGTTTTCTCCCTTTTCTCTCTCTCTCTCTCTGGTCAAAATAATAATAATAATAAATAAAACTAAATAAATATTCTTTTAAAAGCCATGTGTCTGTCTGGTGAGTGCACACACCCTATGGCAAAAACCTCTCAAAAAAACAAAAACAAAAACAAAGCCATGTGGACGTGTCATCACTGACAATCCTGAAGAATAAAGTCAGAGGAGAGCCACTACCCACCAACATCAAAACACACTAAGCCTTGGCCCATGGGCCGGCGTGGGCGGAGCCTCTCTCTGCTGGGAGGCGGGGAGGGGTGCAGCACCACCCCCTGCTGAAGGGGGTGCCACTCTCCCGCTGTCTATTTAACAACAGGAAGAGACTCAAAACAATACTAAAAGCTTCGATCACATTTAAAGAGTGTGCTGACACCAAAATTGATAGGTAAGTAAAACATATTCCATTATATAATAATTTAACCTACAAGAGGCGTCACATATGAACAGGAAATCATTCGATAAATGTACCACATTTTCAAATAAATAGCAATTAGACAAAACACCTTTTAAAAATATTCTATTAAAATTCAATTCCACTTTTGTTTTTTAACTGACAAGTAAAAATTATGTATATATTCATGATATACATTATTTTCTCTAAAAGAATTATTAATTTTATTTATTATTGTATCATCGGAAAAGTTGTGATACATTTTTCTATGCAAAAATGCATCAAGACTTTTCTGACAACCCATTATTATTTTTTTTTTTTAAATGTGACCAGAAAGAGACAGAGAGAGAGAAATAGAGAGAGAGAGAAAAGGCAAGCAAGCCATCGAGCCCAGGACTCGAATCCCAGCTGGCCGTGTGGAAGTCCACACTTTAACCACCATGCCACCTGCCAGCCCAGAGTGTATGATGCACATGTTTTGAAATAGGCTTTCATCGCTGAGTGGCTCGATCCAGCTAATGAACAGGCATGCACAGCACAGCACACTGTTCTTTACAACAGTGGCACAGCAGCTCTCCTGAACTCCCCTACCTCAACTTCACACCCTTTCGTCCGCACCGCCCACCCTCAGTCCCCAATAACCACCCTTCCACTCTACTTTTTCAAGTTCAACTTTTTTAGATTCCACATAAAAATGAGACCATGCTTATTTCATTTAACATAATGACCTCGGGGTTGATTCATGTTGCCATAAATGATTGGATTTCCATCATTTTTAGCTAAATAGTATTCCAGTGTAGGTATAGCCTGTGTTTTCTTTATCCACTCGTGCTCTGATGGACAGCTGGGAGTCTGTGTCTTGCTGTTGTGAGCAGAGCAGCAATGAACACGGGAATGCAGCTACCGCTTTGACACACTGACTCCATTTTCTATGGCTCTATACCCAGCAGTGAGATTACTGTGGATAGAGCATATGGTAATTCCACTTTTGGTTTGGTTTGGTTTGGTTTGGTTTGGAGAGGTTTTTGCTACTGGGTGCGTGTGCTAGCCAGAGAGACAGAGAGAGACAGAGAGACAGAAAGCGAGAAATCACCTCCCAGGGGGGATGACTACGCCGCAATCCCTTCTCCTCCATTCTCCTCTCGGGATCATGGGCACTGTTGGTGAGAATGTAAATTAATATAGCCATTATGGAAACAGTAGAGAGGTTCTTCAAAAAACTAAAAGTGGGACTAGCAGTTGGCATAATGGCTATGATGCTGGACTCCCATGTAGTCAACTGCGGTTCGAGTCCCAGACCCGGTGGCTTAAACTCACGCCGGGTGCATGTGCATGCGTGCTCAAGATCCCGAGAGGAGGGACCGGCAGTTAGCGTAATGGCTATGTCGCTGGACTCCCACGCAGTCGACCGCGGTTCGAGTCCGGGACCCGGTGGCTTAAACTCACGCCGGGCGCCTGTGCGTGCGTGCCCAAGATCCCGAGAGGAGAATGGAGGAGAAGGGATTGCGGTGTGGCCATCTCCCCTGGGGGGTGATTTCTTGCTTTCTATCTCTCTGTCTCTCTCTGTCTGTCTGGCGAGCGCACGCGCCCTATAGCAAAAACCTCTCCAAAAAAAAAAAAATCTCGAGAGGATAATGGAGGAGAAGGGATTGTGGCGTGGCCATCCCCCCTGGGGGGTGATTTCTCGCTTTCTGTTTATCTCTCTCTGTCTTTCTGGTGAGCACACGTGCCCTACAGCAAAAACCTCTCCAAAAAAAAGGGAAAAAAAATAAAAGAACAGTGGAAATAAAAGTTTTAGAAATAAGTTGGCTAGAGTGTGTGGACCACAGCAAAAAATAAATCAGTAAGTAATAAAAACTGCACTCCCAGATGAAGCCACCCCAGGTGACAAGTGTCTAGGGAGTACGCCATGCACGGGTTTCTGAAGAAAAATTGGGACTGAGAACGACTTTGGCCCAAGGCTGTCCAAAGACACCACGTAGGAAGTGGCAAACTGCGAATGGAGATGATTATGAGATGTGTGTCCAAGTTCTCCCATTCCACAAAGGAGAGTGACGAAAGAAATACTGGTGGGGACCAAGAGAAGTGAATGGCCAAAGCATCAAAGAAGCCTAAGGGACCGCTGGGAACCCCGGTTAGACATGCCGACGTCAACAGCAGCACCACCTCCTTCCAGATTCTGCCGAGGAGGAGACAGGCGGAAAGGGAAAACCGTTCTTAGTGAAGACACAGAAATGAAGGGCCTTCTAAGAAGTTGGAGGTGAGGGGGAAATTGTTTCCAATAGAAAGGAAGTCCGGTTAGAGCTGAAAGGGCAATGGGAAGAGAGCGACTGGGCAGAGATTAATGAGCAGGGAGCTGGTACTCACCGAAGACGTGCCTCAGGTTCATTTACTCGACAATTATTCACCGTGGCCCTCCCTGCCCGGCCTTTTCTAGGGAGAGGCTAAAGAAGAACCCGAGGGCTGCTCTCACGCAGCCACATTTCAGGGACAGGTAACGGGTAAGCCCAGGCGGCACAGCCACACGGTGTCGCTGCTGTTTAGGGGAACAGCGTGGGCAGCAGGGTGGCGGCATGCCTCACCAATAAGGTGACATCTGGAGAAAGAGTCAGGAAGAGAGACAAGCAGGACGCTAGGAGAAAGTGGCTGAGCAGGGCTGCGGTCTGGGGCAGGAGCGGTCTGCGTGTTCAAACGACGAGGGGGGAGAGGGGAGAGCTGAAGTCGGAGAGTAGCGGGAGCCCGGTGGCGGGACTGCGCACTCAGAGTCGGTCTTGCATGTGGGGCAGGGAGGATTCCCCGAGTGCGATGAGAACCCACGCTAGGACTCCGAGCAGACGGTGACGTGACTCGATGGTGCAGGAGCTCGTTCCAGCTGCCATGCAGAAATATGCTGGAGGAACAAGGGCGGAGGCAGAGAGCCAGGGAGAGGCTGCTGCAGTAATGCAGGGGAGGGTCTGAGCGGTGGCCGCGTTCTGGGGCTGTCCTGCAGGCACACCTGACAGGACCTGCAAGGAGAGAAGGAAGGTTCCTGACCTAAGGAGCTGGAAACTAGGGCTGCATTTCCTGAGTCAGGAAAGATTTCCAGGGCCAGCAGGTAGCCTGTGGTTAGGTCAGCTGGAGCCCACACGGCCAACTGAAGTCAGATCCCAGGGGCTTGAAAAATACACCAGATACATGTGCATGCGTGCCCAAAACCCCACGAGGAAAATGGAGAAGAGACTGCAGTGTGGCCATCTCCCCTAGGGAGTAACTTCTCGTATTCCCTGTCATTCACTCTCTAGTGAGCACACAAGCTTTATAGACAAACTATTAAAAAAAAAAAAAAGTGTCCATTGTCGAGTTTGAAATACTCATTACTCAGGTGGAGGAGCCGAACGAAAAGTTGGATATAAAAATCTGCACAGTTCAGGGACCTGGACGGGCTGGGAATTTAGCGTAGAATCATGCGCAGATGGCAGTGAGTCCTGACACAGGGGAGGCTCCACCCAGGGAGCGAGTGTGGCCGAGACAGCAGGGCAGCACTGCACGCTGCCACGTCTGGAAGCTGAACTGCCCTGCAGAGCCCGGACGCTGCCTGAGGCGGCCAGCAGGGAGGCGGCACACCCAGAGCACGGACGTCTTGAAAGTCACACGAAGAAAGGGAATTATCGACAGTGTCAAATGCTGCTGACCGGCCAAGAAAGACTAGGACTGAGACTAACAACTGGACTTAGCACCCTGGAGGTCAGTGGTACCCTTGACAAGAGTTGTTTCTCCAGAGCCCTGGAGGCAAACCTGATGGGAGTAGATTGAGAGAAAACCAAAAGCAAAAATGCAAGTGGGCAGTTCTTTCCAGGAGCTTTGTTACACAGAGAAAAGGAAATGTGAGGGAATAAGAAGCCACTGTTTTGGGGTTCTTTTTTGTTTAAAGGAAGGAAGGAAGGAAGGAAGGAAGGAAGGAAGGAAGGAAGGAAGGAAGAAGGTAGGTAGACAGATAGATTTATGTTACAGAAGACCTTCTGCCCAGACCTCACCCCACTGCCCAGACCTAGCCAGGAGCCAGGTGAGAGCACCCTATTTACTCAGTCTCTCTCCGTCTTCCTCTATTTTTAATTTTCTTTGTAATTTGTAAACTTAGCTCTCTGCCACTCTTTTGTCTTGCTAATTCGTACCTTTCTCCCCACCCCTGGTTTTCATTTTTGCTTAAAAACTTTTTTTCTTTTTTTAATTGTTTTTGTCTTTTATCTCATTTTTTTCTTTTTCTTTTCCTTTCCTTTTTACCTTTCTAGCTCTTCTGTGTAGCCTCCACAAACTGATTTTCTAGAAAGGTGTAGGTGCTCAGTAGCCAAATATCTGAATACTTTTAGGGTCAGATTAATCCTCAATTTCCATGGAATCTGCTGCACAAAGGAAGAAAAATAGTACTGTTTAGAGATTGCAGGACACCTCCTCCTGCATGCCTCTGAATGCTCAGATTCAACTCCAAACATTAGGAAAAAAATGTATAATCTATTAGATGACTAGAAACGATCACTGAGACACAAGAAATAAGAGAAACCAAGAAAATATCTCTCCTCTAAGGGAAAAGAATAACTCTTCTTCCTCCACAGACAATACAAGGAAACGTGTGGAAATGTCAGATAAACAATTTAAAATATTCACAGTGACAAAGCTAACAGATGCAAGAGAAGAGAGAGAACGAACTCCAGGAAATGCAAAAGAAAAGAGACGAGTTTCAGGAGGTGAAGAAGTTCTTGCACAATCTGAAAGAGGAGATATGGGGGCCGGCAGGTAGCATGGTGGTTAAGGTGCTGGACTCCCATATGGCTGACCACCGTTCAAGTCCTGGATCTGGTGGCTTGCTTTCTCACTTTCCATCTCTCTCTCTCTGTCTCTCTCTGGTCAAATTAAAATAAATTAAAAAATTAAATAATTCTTTAAAAAAAAGAGAGAGAGGAAACATGCATCATAAAGAAGAATCAAATGAAATTGTTAAGAGATGGAGGCTGTAATACAGGAAATCAAAATCTCCCTTGAAAATTAAAAGCAGATTAGATCATACAGAAGATTGAATCTCAGATGTAAAAGATAGAACCTGTGACCTAGAAAAATTGACCAAAAAGACTGAGAAAATAACCCAAAAAAATGAGAATCTAACCCTAATATATGAGTAATACTAGATACCATTAAACGCCCAAACATCCGGATCATCGGTACCCCAGAAGGTGAAGAAACTAATAGGGGCATTGATCATCTATTCCATGAAATCCTGGAACAAAACTTTCCAAACCTAGAGAGGCACTCAAACATCTAGACACAAGAAATACAAAGAACCCCAATCAATCCAAGGTCTTCCCCAAGGCACATCATACCAGATCAACCAAAACCACAGACAGAGACAAGATACTAAATTTGGCAAGAGAGAAACATCAAGTTACATTCAAAGGATATCCCGTCAGGCTAACATCAACCTCTCACCGAAAACAATGCAAGCAAGGAAAGAATGGGGAAATACACTCAAAGTGTTAAGTGCTGAAGAGATGGGACCAGCAGATTGTGTAATGGCTACATCACTGGACTCCCATATAGTCGATCATGGTTCAAGTCCTGGACCTAGCGGCTTAAACTCACACCAGGCACGTGTGCATGCGTGCCCAATATCCTGAGAGGAGAATGGGAGAAGGGATTGCTGCGTGGCCATCCCCCCTGGGGGATGATTTCTCGCTTTCTGTCTCTCTCTCTGTCTTTTTGGCGAGCGCATGCGCCCTATAGCAAAAACTTCTCCAAAAAAAAAAAAGTGCTGAAGGGAGTGCTATACCAGAAAAACTAGTAAAACATACAGAATAGGAGTACAAAAAAAACCAAGGGGGGAACCAGCAGTTAGTGTAATGGCTATGTCGCTGGACTCCCACGTAGTGGATAGCGGTTCGCTTCCTGGACCCGGTGGCTTAAAACTCACGCCGAGCGCGTGTGCGTGCGTGCCCAAGATCCCAAGAGGAGAATGGAGGAGAAGGGATTGCAGCGTGGCCATCCCCCCTGGGGGGTGATTTCTCGCTTTCTGTCTCTATGTCTCTCTCTCTCTGCCTGGCGAGCGCACGCACCCTATAGCGAAAACCTCTCAAAAAAAAAAAAAAAAAAAAAAAAAACCAAGGGAATGGCCAGCCTGATGGTAGGGGCAAGTCCAGAGTTGAACGGTAACTTCCAGAATTTAAATGAAAAGATCAGGCCACAGTAACACTGCAAATTTAATAGAAGAAAGATTAATTACGTAAGACTGAACTAGTGAAATAAAATTTTTTGACTTTAGACTAAAGCATTACTGATTTTCTTCAATGCTTGGATTTTCATATTTAAGGATTTTTGTCTTCTCTTGAACTGTTAATAGGTTCATCTACCTACTATTCAAACTGAAATCTAACCTTTCCCCTGGCTTTAAGTTTAAAGCAAACTTCTCAACTTTTTTTTTTATTTTGATCTATTAAAACTAAAACTTTTTTCTTGAAATTAAAAAATGCATTAAAAAATACCTACTAACACCTATTTAATGACTTCAATAAGTTATACAGCCCCAGCTAGATGCTACTTTATGATATGGTCACTTTATTCACTGAGGTTTATGCCTCAAGTCAGACGTGTGTTCATATATCAGCTGTGCTTGCTGTTGAAAGTTTTTAAATAATTTTTAAGATCTTTAGTGAATCAATAAAGCATTAAAAAAAGGCATGGAAAACAACTATAGATACCAGAAACAGTACAGGAGGAGTGGGGGAAACAGCAGCGGGTGAGAGGTAGGAATCAAGGTGAGGGGGAAAACAAAAAGCAAAATATATAATAAAGGAGAAATAGAAAATTATTTGTTGATTGTAACATGTATGGTAGTATCCTTGATTGAGCCAAAATACAATGCATTTTGGATGGAAAAATCTCATTTTGTATACTGTATTGATGTACAGTGAATGACTGTAAATAAATTAAAATTTTAAGAAGATACACCAAAAAAAGAAAAATGTTACAAATGATTGTATGAATAACCCAGTAAAGAGAAAAATTATTGACGCAGTGGAGAAAAAGAATTGTTGAAGCATATACTCATGCCAAGGCAGGGATATACAACGTATCCCAAAAAGGGGAGAAGGGAGAGAGGGAAGATTTGCAATCAGAAGGTAAGTAGACAAGGACCGAAGCATGAAGACACTGTGATGCTTTCCACGGCTTCTACCTTCTCAGTGGAACACAAGCAGAGTCATCAAACGCAGACACAGGGAGTAGGGGGAGAAGGTCTGCAAGTCACATGGGAGAATAAATGGAGCAGAGATCGGCCAGTGGGTGGCGTGGTGGTTAAAGGTGCTGGACTCCCACATGGCCAAATGCAATTTGAGTCCCAAACATGGAGGCTTGTTTTCTCACTGTGCCACCTCCATCTCTCTCTTGATCAAACTGAAAATAATAAATGATAATGACAAAATTTAATAAAATAATCCTTAACAAAATAAAATTTTTTTTTTAAATATGAAGTAGAGAATTATAATAGGAGAGGCAAGGCAAGATGACATAGCCTTTAAGTTCCAAACAAGCTGAAACTCACTTCAGCGACGCTGCGGCCCGATGCTATAAAACAGGATAGCCTGCCTGATTCTTAGATGCTGAGGCAAAAGCAGGTACAGTCCTTAAGAAATGTCAGGGCTTGAGGAGTCTAACAGGGGTCCTCGTCTCTCCCCTGCCCTTTCCTGCCAAGCTCTTCAAAATAACAGCCTGTACCTACAGGCTTCCACCTGTCCCCCTCACTCACTCTTCCAACCCTCATCTAACCTTACACCACCGGCCAACTCAAAGCACCCTGCTGGTAGAAACTATACTCAATCTTTTTGTTTTGTTTTGTTTTAAGAGACATTTTTGCTATAGGGAGCATGCACTCACTGGAGAGACAGACACAGAGAGACAGAAAGCCAGAAATCACCCCCCGCCCCCAAGGGGTGGCCATGCCGCAATCCCTTCTCCTCCTTTCTCCTCTCAGGATCTTGGACACGTACACACGTGCCCAGCGTGAGGTTTTTTTTAAAGCCACCAGGTCCAGAACTCAAACCACAGCCATCTACATGGGAGTCCAGTGACATAACCACTAAGCCATCTGCATTTTATTTGACCTCTAAGCAGCAACTTCTGTCAGCACTCTCCTTCCTCCCTGATTGTTCTCCCAGTCTCCTCCACCAGATCCCCTCTGCCACCCTTGAAAGGTCTTCTGTGTGACTCTGGCCTAAGCACCACCGCCATTCTCATTACACAGCTCTTCGCAGTACCATCGTCTGCCTGGTGGGTTTTACCCACCACCGTTGGAGAAGCACTGCTTTAGAGTGCTCAGCAACAGTGAAATGACTGACCCTGAAACCGAGGAAGATCAGGAGAAAAGTCCGATCAAAGAGGGTAAGGGATGGCAGGAGCACAGACGTCAGCAACTGAGGGTCCTGGAAGAGGCAGCTGCAGTGAGAGCACCTGACCAAGGAGGATGGGAGAACAAAAGGTGGTGGACAACGGGCTTTTAAATCTGTGTTTACAGGTGAAGGACAGTAGCTTAGAAAATCCATGAAGTTACTGCAGAAGTAGTAGATGAAAAGGCATGACAGATAACAGACAGGGATTAAGGAACCAAAATGACAGAGCAAAGGCTAGTAGAAAGCAATTTGTTTAAGAACAGAACACTAACAATTATAAAAACAAATGTAAGTATTAATATTACTAAATTTGAACTGAAAGCTACCTATTATGAAAACAAAAAGGCATCTACGACAGACAGGAGCAGAAGTCACAGAACTAGTGAGCCTGCTGCCCCAGGTCCACATGGGGCCTGCAGCAGGCTCTCCTCTACAGGAAGGAGTCTGTTCTGGAGAGGCAGACTTGCAGGGATGAGCGAGATGATGATGTCCTGATACCCAGTGGGGACAAAATGAAACTGCTAGACACAGAAAGGAGGAATACATTCCAACTCCTCACCACTCAACATAAGGTGCAGCAGAGAAAAAAAGATGATGCTGAGCTCTGTTTCAGCATTTCATGGTACTCTGAAGAGAAAGCTATTCTCTCCTGATAAAGGAAAGAACAACCAGGTTTCTGCTCACAGCAGAAACACACTCTAAGAGGGTCAGACTTTGGTATGGTGGTAAAGGCACTGGTTCCCACATAGCCAACTGCGTGGTTTGAGTCCCAGACCCAGCAGCTTGAAAAACACATGGGCATGTGTGTATGTGTGCTCTCCCCAAAGTCTGAGAACTGAAGAGAAGGGACTGTGGCATGGCCATAACCCAGGGGTTGATTTCTCAGTTTCTTCTCTCTTTCTTTCTCTTTCTTTTTAGCCAGTACATGCACCCCACAGCCAATGAAAAAATAAAGAAAAAGAAACGTGAGAGCCCCATGCTACTGTGTCAGCTATCCTGGAGAGAAGGCAACATGAGTAGAGGTTAGTCCGGGATCGATCAACAACAGCTAGGTGGTTGGGAGCTATGTGATCCAGTGAAAACGAACCTAACAACACACTCAACACAGACCGTGGAAGTTAATATTCTTAAATTCCAGGTACAGCTTCTGAGCCCAAATTCAAATGAGTGCATTATATCCAATCATACTACACAGCAGTTCACTTATGCCTGCAGGTGCAATTAATGTAGGGTCACCAAATATAGTAACCATCGTAAGAGAGAGACAGGTGCAATGTGGGTCAAAGACTGCTACCACCAACACATTTCTAACCAGATCCTGGGAGGGAAGAGTGAGCAATCAGCACACCAGTGATAGAGAGCCCAGAGAAGCTGCTTTAAGATGCTAATCAGAAAATAAAGATGGAAGTACCCTTTCAGATTACGAGCTAACCATTAAGTTAACTGCAGTTCTTTGGGGCCAGCCCCATGGCCTTCTGGTTAAGGGAGCAAGATCCCACGGGGCCAACCACAGTTTGAATACTGGCTCCAGTGGCTGGAAAAACACTGGGCACATGTGCATGTGTACTCAAAACCTTGACAGAATGGAAAAATGCAAAAGGGATTACAGGGTGATCACACCCCACTGAAAGGTGCTTTCTCCCTCTTCTGTCTCTCTCTGGCATGCGTACATGCCCTCTGGCGATTAAAAAAAAGACGTATTATAAAGCTACAGTCACCAAGATAATGTGATAATGGTGAAATAGACAAATACAGAGCAGTGAGACAGAACAGAGCCCAGCAATGTACCCACATAAGTACAGTCCACAGACCTATGATAAAGGACCAAAGGCAGTCATCAGAGAAAAGATCTTTTCAACAAATAGTGCTGACACAAATGGACAAGCACATGACAAAAAATTAATCTAAACACAGACCTACAACCTTCACTATGCCATGTACAAGGGGCTTAAGCACCCACAGATTTTAACATAGGGGATTCTGAAACCAATCTTTCATGCAGACTGAGCAGCAACTGTATGCAACCTCTATTTTAAGGTTTCTTTTTTTAAATTTCTTCTATGAGTGAGAAAGACAGCCAGCCAGAGGAGACGCACCCTCACAGGGCCTTCCTCCCATGACCCACGCCCAACCTCAGCTAGCCCTGGGTCGTGGCACACGTATGCCTGTTCAGGAGGTCTCCAGATGTGGACACAGAAACATCCCAAGTGGGTTCACCTTGCAGAGTACTGTGTTACTGCTGTGCCCAGGGTCCAGGGCTGGCACGGCATTTGGGAAAACAAGAATTTGGGTAGTCACTTTTTTTCTTATGTCCATGGAACATAAACAAAAAGCAGGTATTTTAGCTACAGAAAAAATCTTAACATTGTAAAAAAGTAGAGATTTTATAGGATAATATTTTGATAAGGTAAATAATAAATAACCCCCAAGTTATCTAAACTCCTTGAGAAATACTAATCACCATCCCAAATAATTCTTAAAGAGATATAAGTCCTACAAAACAATGAAAAAACAGACCATTCTGTACCAAAACTTTGGGATTGAAACCAAAGCTTTAATTAAAAAAATAATAATAATAATCTTTTTTTAACTATTCTTTTCTTTGAGAGAGAGAGAGATCTTTGCTATAAGGCACATGCGCTTGCTAGAGAGAGAGAGGGAGAGACAGAGAGAGAATGAGAAATAACCCCCCTCCCTGGGGTGAGGTGGCCAGATCGCAATCCCTTCTCCACCACTGTCCATTGTCCTCTCAGGATTCTGGGCACTCATGCAAACGCACCCTGCATGAGTTTTAAGTCGCCAGGTCCAGGACTCGAACTGTGGTTGATTATGTGGGAGTCCAGAGACGTAACCATTACACCACCTGCTGGTCCCTATTTATTTTTAATTTGACCAGAGATAGAGACAGTGAGAAAGCAAGCTGCCAAGTTCAGGACTTGAGGCATTGTTAGCCATGTGGAAGGCCAGCACCCCAACCACCACAACACTTGCTGGTCCCAAGAAAACATCATCTTAAATGGCATCCTATTGTTAAAGGAGAACGGTTTAAAAGAAGGAACTGCAGACCAGTCAGTGGCATGGTAGCTGAGGCAGCTGGGTCCCACATGGCCGGCTGAGCGGTTCAAGTCCCAGACCTGGCAGCTTAAGAAACACACTGGGCACATATGCATTGTGTGCCCCAAATTCACAGAGCAGAAGGGACAGCAGTGTGGCCATGCCCCCATGGGGTGCTCTCTTTCTTCCTCTCTTTCTCTGTAGCGAGCGCAGGCACCCTATAGCAAGTTAAAATAAAAAATTAATAGATAAAAATAAAGGAACTTGGTATTTAATGGTAATTTCCCCCAAAATTAGAAAAAGAGTAAGATTAATCAACTCAAAGTAGAAAGATATAAGAAAAACAAATTAAAAAAAAAGAAAATTATTGAGGCCAGCAAGTGGCATGGTGGTTAAGGCACTAGACTCACATGACTGAACTCAACTTAAGTCCTGGACTGGTGGTTTGCTTTCTCATTTTCTCTCTCGCTCGCGCTCACGCACACATGCATACATGTGCATGCCCTGTAGCAAACTGAGAAATGATAATAATGATATATAAAACAATTCTTCAAAAAATTACCACAAAAAATAAACACGAAAGCTGGTTCTCAAAAAAGAAAAGCTGGTTCTCTAAGAACAATAAAATAGTCTAAGTAAACCCCTATGTGCTTGGGTAAAGAGGAAAAAGTGGGGGGGGAATATACACAATTATGAATGAGGAAAAAAAATCACAGATTACAAGTGATTAAGAGAACTTTTAAAATACTCCATGCAACTCTGCAGCAATGAGTGTGAAAGCCTGGAGGAAAGGTGCTGGGTGTGCGACACATGCCTGTAAGAGCAGCTGCTCGGAGGCCGAGACAGGGTCATGAGTTCAAGGCCAGCCTGGTCAACAGACAAACACCCTGTCTCCCTGGTGGGGAGGGAATTAATTCAGAGTTTTATTAGCACATTAATTCTCAATTTGGGGGCAATACTTGGGCTTGGGTTTTTCTTTAAAACTTTTGTTTAAGTTTAGAGGAAATGGATAGCGCCACAGTAACACAGAAATTACCTAAATTTTAGGAAGGAAAAATCTAAACACTCGAATCAATTATTTAACACAAGAGAGAGTATTTTTAAACTTTTCATTATATAATAGTCAAATGGGTTCACAGCTGAATTCTACATCATCTTTAAAGAAGAGATGATTCTGATATTATTCAAACTAACCCACACAAAATTTCATGTAATGAAATCACTAAAACTTCAAAAAAAGGAATAAAAAAATCTCAACTACAAATACCAAAGCAAAAATTTTAAATAAAATATATTCTAACAATATATTAAAGGACCATCAAGTGGTTAATGTATGATGTACCGAGGAATAGGTCAGGATGGTTCAATATCAAGAAACATATCAACATAATTTATCATATCAAAAGCTTCAAAGGAAAATTTATCATTCTAATAAACATTAAACAGCATTTGATAAAATTAAACACGTACCTGGCATGATTTTCAAGCTGCCGGGTCTGAGACTTGAGCCACTCAGTCGGCCATGTGGGACCCAGTGCCCTAACCTCCGCATTACTTACTGGCCCACTAACACAAGTAAACCATCTTTCCCACTGAAAATATTGTTGTGTATTAAATCTTCCAAATACACTAGAACATATTATTACTTTATTACATTTCTTTGTTCTCTGTCAATCCCTACAATAATGACACACACTTAATAATAATGATATTATATGATATATTTACTGTCTGGTAAGGCAAGTTTCTTTGTGAGTTCCACTTTCATAAGTTTCTGGGTTTGTCTCAGGTTCCATTTTGGTTTTTGAGGCAGAAATTCAGACATTTACTATTTCATGAGAAATTTAGATAGTTTTTATTCAATTCCAAATAAAACTCTGATTCTGACTGCAGGTGCAGTAAGTGTATACATTAATTTCAGAAAGGTTGACATTTTCGTGATCTCTTCTATTTCCCTTCTAGAATAAGGAATATCTTTCTATTTGTTAGTATCATGTCCTGCAACAAGGTTTTTCTTTTTTTTTTTTTTTTTTTGCTATAGGGTGTGTGTGCTCTCTGGAGAGAGAGAGAGGGAAAGGAAAAATGAACATTCATTCCTCAGGGTGGGTGGTCCATCTCTCTCCTGGGATTTTGGGCACACATGCACACATGCCCAGAGTGCTTTTCCGAGCCACTAGGTCTCACTGGAACTGTGCAATCAGCCAAGCAGGACCCAGCCCCTTACTTCCACGCCCTCTTCGATCATGTTTTTGCCTCATCTGTTCTGGTTAAGTATAAGCCTATTTTGTCGTTTTTGTTGCTAATGTGAATGAAATATTTTTCTTATTTTGATTAATGGCTGGTTACTAGTAGAGAGAAAAGCTCTTCATTTGTATATAACTATTTTTAGTCAGTGTGCCAAATTCTTTTTTAATTTACAGATCATATGTGGGTTGGTTATATCAAGGAGTCTTCAAAAAGTTCTTAGAAAAATCTGTGCGTGGATTTAAATTTTTTTGCATTATAATAAACTTGTATTCTCATTTTTTCATGAACTTTTGAAATTCTTTCATAAAATAGTATTAGCTAAGCATTCATTTTCTGCTTTTCCAATAATTATAACAATTATTACTTTTTAAAAGTCTTTGAATTCCTTGGAATTCCTTGAAAATAATGCTTAATAATAATGATTGCAGCAGGCATTCATGTCTTTCTCCTGATAAAAAAGGAGACTAATGGTTTTCGAGTTTCTATATTCAGTATAATCTTAACTGTTTGATTTTGATAAATAAGTAAATGCCAGTAATTTCTATTTTATTTAGGAATCATTTAATTTTAACTTAAGGTTAGGACACGGGATCCCACATGGCCAACAGAGTAGCTCGAGTCCCAGATCCAGCAGCCTGAAAACCACACCAGGCACATGTGCATGCATGCCCATGAGGACAGCGGAAGGACAGGGACTGTGGGATCAGTGCAGCCATCCTCCCTAGGAGGGGATTTAGAGCACGTGTACTAGCCAGAGAGACAGAAAGTGAGAGATGACACCCCTGGGAGGGTGGGGTATAACCACACTGCAATCCTTTCTCCTCCATTCTCCTCGAGGGACTTCAGGCACACATGCACACACACCCAGCATGAGTTTCAAGTCGTCAGACCATGTGGGAGGTCAGCACCTTCGTCACTCCGCCACCTGTTGGCTCCTATTTCTTACTTCCTTTCTCTCTCTTTTTTCCCCTCTCTCCCCCTAGAGTGCACATCTCCTAAAGCAAACTAAAAAAAAAAAAAAAATGGTTGGTCTAACCATTTACCATTTGAGGAGAAAATATGAGATGAACTCCTTTATCATACACATGAAATATGTTCCAGGCAGATTAAAGACTTCAGTTTTTCTAAATGAAACCAAACTGTGAGAAGACCTCGCCTTACAGAGCCAATTACACACGCTGTCGGGAACTTCGGAGCTAGCCACAAGGACAGAGGGCTACCCTTCGATTCTCCTGCTGCTGGTCCCCGGGGTAAGTGGTCACGTTGGGATAAGAGAGGGCATTTAAAGAGGCATACGTGAGAAATAACAGAAAATAACACTGAAAAGTACTTCCCCATGAAACAGTGAGCATACAGTGTGACGGACACAGATTACTGAAGTTGTACTGAGATGGAGAGGAAGGTATAAATCAATGGTGTTTACTTCAGAATGGAATTTTAGATTATTTTTACTCTTTTACCTCTTTCCTTATTATTGTGAATAGATTTCATTTCTACTTATGAGATTTTCATTTAGATAATTGGGGAAAAGGAACAATGCTAGTCTCAATAAGAATAAAATAAGACAAAACAAAATTTCATAAACCTTCCTGGAAAGCTATGACAGTAAATTTACACTCTCTGATTCAATACTCTTACTCCTGAGAACTTAAATGACAATAACTGCAAGATGAAGAAAGCTGCATGCATTATAATTTTCACTGTAGTATATCTTAATGTGAAAACTAAAATGACATTTTCCAACTATTAATTAGGCTACCAATACTACTATTACCAGTACTCACTGCAATAATAAACCAGGTGCAACAGTGTGCGCCTATAATCCTGGCCACTCAGAAGGCAGCGGCAGAGGGCTAGCAACCGGCGTGGAGGTTGAGGCAGCTAAATCCCCTGCGACTGTGGGGTTTGGCTCCTGGACCCGGCAGCTTGAAAATTACTCCTGGCACATTTGTGTGTATGCCCCCCCCCCCTCTCTCTGACGAGCACACGTACCCTGTAGCAAAAACTTTAAATAAAAAAAGAAAAAGAGAGAAAGAAAGGATTTCTTTGCCTATGAAAAAGATGGGAGTCTTACTTTTCCTCAAGTCTTTCATATTATTTATCACATGCACATGCAACTCAGTACAACAATTTTCAAGTAATCCTTTAGAGATGTATCTACTACTCCTCCACTCACAGATTTACATTAGTTGAAAGAATTAACACCAACTAATAATTTTTTTACATTACAGCCTTTTTCTATATTTAACAAACACTTCTTAGACCTATAGTCCTCAACTGGGTGGCATCTGTGCCTACCCAGGAGACATGCAGCCATGTCTGGTGACACCTGGGTTGTTACCACTAGGGGGAATCATGCTATTGGCATCTATGGGATAGAACACACATGATATTAAAGCCCTACCATGCACAGGATAGTCCTAACAGGAAAGAGCTATCTTGTCTAAAATTTCAGCAGTGGTGAGGCTCCGAGACACTGTTTGGGACTGCCAAAAAAGTACATGAGGTAAGCACAGAAATGGTTACTTATATAAATGATCCCTGGATTCCAGTGGTTCGTTGTACCAATTTTCACCTTTACAACGGGTTTATCAGAAAACAACACCGTCATAAGTCAAGGAGCACTGTGTACAACAAAATTGGAATAGTCTCTTACAAGCAATGCTTACTTTTTACTGTTAGAGGATGTAAACACTAATATAATAGGTATATTATAACAAGCAAACTCCTTTCTCCTTAAAAAAAGAGTGGGACACAAATATTACTAAGATTAAGGGACAGATCATTTCAAACCACTTAAAACTACTTGAAATCTATTAAAAGAGCACACTATTCCTTATGATCTCACACCATGTTTTAAAAAATTAGAAAATAAGAAACTGGAGGTCCGGCCCGACCGGGGCTCTGCCCCGCGTGCCGTGGCCGGGCTCTGCCCCGCGTGCCGTGGCCGGGGTATGCCCCCGCGTGCCGTGGCCGGGTTCTGCCCCGCGTGCCTTGGCCGGGACTCTGCCCCGCGTGCCGTGGCCGGGGCTCTGTTCCACGTGCCGTGGCCGGGGTCAGACCCCGCGTGCCATGGCCAGGTTCTGCCCCGCGTGCCGTGGCCGTGGTCCTGTCCCCGCGTGCCGTGGCCGGGGTCTGCCCCGTGTGCCGTGGCCGGGGTCTGCCCCCTCATGCCGTGGCCGGGTTCTGCCCCGCGTGCCGTGGCCGGGGCCCTGTCCCGCGTGCCGTGGCCGGGACTCTGCCCCGCGTGCCGTGGCCGGGGCCTGCCCCCGCGTGCCGTGGCCGTGGTCCTGTCCCCGCGTGCCGTGGCCGGGGTCTGCCCCCGCGTGCCGTGGCCGTGGCCGTGTCCCCGCGTGCCGTGGCCGGAGTCTGCCCCCGCGTGCCGTGGCCGGGGTCCTGCCCCGCGTGCCGTGGCCGGGGTTCTGCCCCGCGTGCCGTGGCCGGGGCCCTGTCCCGCATGCCTTGGCCGGGGTCTGCCCCGCGTGCCGTGGCCGGGGCTCTGTTCCACGTGCCGTGGCCGGGGTCTGACCCCGCGTGCCATGGCCAGGTTCTGCCCCGCGTGCCGTGGCCATGGTCCTGTCCCCGCGTGCCGTGGCCGGGGTCTGCCCCGTGTGCCGTGGCCAGGGTCTGTCCCCGCGTGCCGTGGCCGGGGTCAGCCCCCGCGTGCCGTGGCCGGGGTCTGCCCCGTGTGCCGTGGCCAGGACTTTGCCCCGCGTGCCGTGGCCGGGGTCTGCCCCCGCGTGCCGTGGCCGGGGTCTGCCCCGTGTGCCGTGGCCAGGACTCTGCCCCGCGTGCCGTGGCCGGGGTCTGTCCCCATGTGCCGTGGCCGGGGTCTGCCCCCTCGTGCCGTGGCCGGGTCCTGCCCCCGCGTGCCGTGGCCGGGGTTCTGCCCCGCGTGCCGTGGCCGGGGTCAGCCCCCACGTGCCGTGGCCGGGGTCTGCCCCGTGTGCCGTGGCCGGGACTTTGCCCCGCGTGCCGTGGCCGGGGTCTGCCCCCGCGTGCCGTGGCCGGGTTCTGCCCCCGCGTGCCGTGGCCGGGGTCAGCCCCCGCGTGCCGTGGCCGGGGTCTGCCCCCGCGTGCCGTGGTCGGGGTCTGCCCCCGCGTGCCGTGGTCGGGGTCTGCCCCGTGTGCCGTGGCCGGGGTCTGCCCCCCGCGTGCCGTGGCCGGGGTCTACCCCCGCGTGCCGTGGCCGGGTTCTGCCCCGCGTGCCGTGGCCGGGGTCTGCCCCGCGTGCCGTGGCCGGGACTCTGCCCCGCGTGCCGTGGCCAGGGTTCTGCCCCCCGCGTGCCGTGGCCGGGGTCTGCCCCCGCGTGCCGTGGCCGGGGTCTGCCCCGCGTGCCGTGGCCGGGACTCTGCCCCCACGTGCCGTGGCCGGGGTCTGCCCCGTGTGCCGTGGCCAGGACTCTGCCCCCGCGTGCCGTGGCCAGGGTTCTGCCCCCGCGTGCCGTGGCCCGGGCTCTGCCCCCGCAGGCCGTGGCCGGGATCTGCCCCGCGTGCCGCAACCGCTGATGGCCGTCTCTGCTTTCCTGAGCCGCGTTCTTGAAACTGTGTTCCATGGAGATTCACCTACATTTGCGGGGCTGCACGAGACCCACCCTTGGTCCAGCCCTGAGTGCAGTCTACGTTTCCTATTGTTGGGAACTTTATGATCTGATAATTGGAAATAAAAATCATGTTTATCATAAAAAATAATTAGAAAAATAATAATAATGATTGGGGGAAACATAGGAAAGATATTGAATGTTGAAGCGGGGAGATTAATGTCTCTGTACTGACTGACATGCATGGCATTCCCTTTTGAAAAAGCAATGTAATACACTGTAAAGTTGTATGTAATTCAATGTAATAAAAAAATAGATAATAACAAAAAAAAAAAAAGAAAAGAAAATAAGAAACTAATTTTTACCATGTCAACTGAAAATTGCATTTAAAATTTTAAAACAGAGTCAGCTTCAAAAATTCCCAGAGTACCTTCTCTGGGTTAAGTCTCTACAGAGACTGGGTATGAGATGGAGATCCCTAAGCAGCTACCCAATGATGAACCCAAGGGAGATTATCACATAAAATACTGAAATGTTTTTTAGGGGCCAGTTGATGCACAGTAAGTAGTTCTGACGATCAGATCCTACTGAGTGGTTCAACTGCGTGATTCAAGTCCAAGACCAAATAGCTTGAAAAGCAGGCCGGGCATGTGTATGCACATGCCCAGAATACCAAGAGAGGAAAGGAGGAGAAGGTACTGTTGTGTGCCCACCCCCCCCCCCCGGGGCGGGGGAGCGCTTTCTCATTTTTTCCTCTGTCTTTCTCTTGCTCTCTCCAGCAAGCACATGCACCCTGCAACAAATTAAAAAGAAAGAAAAGTAACCTTTAAAAGAAAAAAATGGAACCCTATATTAAACCACACATACCACACACACAAAGCAATTCCTAGGTAAACCATACATAACAATAAACAATAGGCCAGCTTTTAGGACCACAGTAATGTGTTTCTCAAGAGAAACTGGATTCCACATCACAACTGCAGCTCAAATACCCAGCCCAGTCAGCCCGAGGTAGACCAGACATGTGCCCAAGACCCTATGGGCTAGAGGCCTGGAGGAAGGGATCACGTGTGACCAGTCCCCATGGAGGATGCTCATCGCTCCTGCTCTCACTCTCTTGCACATATAGGCTCTATCAGAATAAATAGAATGAATAAAGAGAAAAAAAGATAAAAGATAAAACCTTAGACTACAATACAGTCACTTTTGGTTTCCAGTCCAACATGAAAAGAGCTTGGAAGTCATCCTCAAAACAAGAAAAAAGTTGAGCAAATTGAAAAGCAACAGCTTTTCTTATATCCATCAGAGAATTGAGATGACAGGGCAAACTGCTATATACTAAAAATGAGAAAGGCGAATACCTAGAATCACAACTTACTTTGTACAGAAAAGCCTGCTGCTGGAGTCAGTATTGGCAGGAACACTTAAACTGTAATTTTTCAATTGCTAGAGAATCAATGTGAACTGACTTGAAAGTTATCAACTATCGAGGGCTAGTATTGAGAGGCTCCCAGGACCAGCAGTTGGCGTAATGGCTATGTCGCTGGACTCCCACGTAGTTGACCGCAGATCAAGTCCCAGACCCAATGGCTTAAACTCACACGGGGCGCGTGTGCGTGCGTGCCCAAGATCCCGAGAGGAGAATGGAGGAGAAGGGATTGCGGCGTGACCATCCCCCCTGGGGGGTGATTTCTCGCTTTCTATCTCTCTGTCTGTCTCTGTCTGGCGAGCGCACGCGCCCTATAGCGAAAACTCTCCAAAAAAAAAAAGAGGCTCCCATACTTTTTTGAGTTTTACCTTCAGGAACTCTTCCAAGTACTTAGGGTCATGACCAGGAAAAAAAATTAATTAAAAAAAATACACACACACACAAACACACACACACACCTGTATGCTTCCCAAGGGGAAAAATAACCGTTTTGATATACACTTGGGCATTCTTTTCACCTGAAGAAAGGCCAGATCTCAGGGGAAACTATTCTTACCCAGAACCTAACCTACTTGGGTTTTATTAGAGCCTAACCAACCTAGGAGAAGGAAATACTCCATTCCACCCCCCTCTAGCTTCCTGACCTATGAAGGGCGTCCAAACCTGAGCAGCACTTGTGAAGGTCACAGTCAGGGAAAAAAGGCTCAATAAAAGATGAGGCTTAATCATGACACTATGGTGTGCTTCTGCTCTCCCCGCCTCCACCACCAAGTCCGCCCGACGCCTGTGAAACGGGAGTTTACAGCTGAAGTAACCGTAAGACGCACGTCCTAGTTAAGTCTCTAGGGACACCAAAGGCAGGTGAGACAAAACACGGGTACTAATCCATCAGACTCTGTAAAACTGTAAAACTCAAATCCTATTTAAGAGGTGGTCTCGGGGCTGGCAGGTGTCATGATGGCTAAGGGCGCTGGGTTCCCACGTGGCCAGATGCGGTTCGAGTTCTGGACCTGGCAGCTTACCTTCTCAATTTGTCTCTCTCTTTTACTCTGTTCCTCTCTGGTCAAATTAAAATAGATAGACAGACAGCCAGACAGAGGTAGTCTGTAAGGAATCTCAAAGGCACCAGGGGAGAGAAAACATGGATACTGGAGTAAACGGCAGCCTCTGAAATCCGCAGCTGGTCCAACAGTAAGCAGGTAAGTCACAGCCACACAAACGGAAACCTAATACTGAAGGCCAGAGCGCCTCAGGTCCTCTCACCGACATCCTGTAAAGCCTTTAACAAAAGCTTCCAGGATGTGTGAGTAGGCAAAAGGCTCAATCTGAAGAGACAACACAAGCATCAGAATCAGACTCAGATGTGACAGAGATTTGGGGGCGATAAAGCCTGAATTTAGAAAAACTACAACTAATAATTGTTGTAGTCTGTTTTACTGTTACTAATAACTAAACACAACACTGGGCAATTTATAAAGACTAGAGACTTATTGAGCTCACAGTTTTGGAGGTCCAAAGTCGCCTACGAGGGTCTTGTCGGTGGGGACTCTGCAGAGTTCTGAAAGGGCAGGGCAGTGCAGTGACTGTGTTGGTATCTACGTCAATCTTATAAAACCACGAAAATTTCATCACGGGAGACCCATTCTGATAGCCTCATCTAATCCTAACCACCTCCCAAAGGGCCTGTCTCTTAACACCATAATCAGATTAAGTTTTTACCCTCTTAATACTTTGACAATATAACCAAATTTCAACACATGAATTTGTAGGGAACACATTCAAACTATACCAACATGTAAAGGGTTCTAACATAAAAAGTGGACAATGCACAACAACACATATGTAATATCAGCAAAGACATGGAAACTTAAAAAAAAAAAAAAAATCCAAAGGAAATGGTAGAAATTAAACAAGAAACAATCTCCTTTTCAGGAGATTGAACACAACCAAGGAAAGACTCGGTGAACTAGAAGATAAATCACTAGAAACTCCTTGAACTAATAACCAAAGATTAAAAAAAAAAAAATTTAAATGAAGTATAGCCAAGAAATGTTGGACAATTACAAAAGATGTAGCATATACCAGAAAAATGAAAGAAACAGAAAAAATATTTGAATAATAACTGAGAATTTTCCAAAATCAATACAGACATCAAACCACAGATCCAAAAGCTCAAGAGATCACCAACCAGGATTAATACCAGAAAAATCTACTACTAGGCATATCATATTCAAACAGTACAAAATCAAAGAGGAGGGCCGGCCTGTGGCCTGATGGTTAGGTGAGCTGGATCCCACATGGTTAACTGTGCAGTTCAAATCCCAGATCCACCGGCTGGAAAAACATGCCGGGCACACGTATACATGCCCAAACCCTGAAAAGCAGCAGAAACGGGAGAAGGGACTGCAGCATGACCGTTGGAGAGGGAAGGCTTTCTCACTTTGCCTCTCTCTCTTCCTGTGTCTCTCCAGCAAGTGCACATGCCTTCTGGCTATTAAAAAAAAAAAAAAAAAGGCCAGTGAATAAAAATGACTTAGAAATTAGAAATAGACGATTAAGAATTACATCAAATTTCTCTTCAGAAACCATTCAAGCAAAAAGAAAGGAATTAAATATTTCAAATAAAAAATAAAAACAACTACCCAGAAATCTGTATTCAACAACTTATCTCTCAAAATTAAGGAGAAATAGATTTCCTCAAACAAAAATTGAAGCAACAGTTGTCAGAAGACCTGCTTAGGGGGAAATTTAACATGAAGTTCTTCAGAGAGAAGGACTAGGACATGGGTCAGAAACTCAAGTCTACATAAAGACAGACAGACTGTTAGAGAAGAAATAAATGCAGTAAAATGTTTTCTTTTCTTTTTCTTAATCAAACAGATAAGTTTGTTGACAATAATAACAGCAATAAGGCATTTGGTAATAACATCTCATAGATAAGGGAAACTAATGACTGCCATGTTACAAGAAACATGAGAGAGGCATTGAAAACACTTTGTTATAATGTGCCTGTACCTATAAAGCAAGACTGTCCACTGAAAGTGAATTTAGAATAGTTGTAGTGTAAATTGCAAACTCCAGGGCAACCACTGAAACTACTTTTTTAAAGATTTATTTAATTTTATTTATTATTATTATTTTTTAATTTGACCAGAGAAAGAGAGGGAAAGTGGGAAATAAAGCTGCCAGGCCAGGACTCAAATCATGGTTGGCCATGTGAGAGTCCAGTATCCTAACCACGACACCACCTGCCGGCCTTAAAACTACTTTTTAAAAGGTATAATTGATATGCTAAGAGAAGACAGAAAACAAAACTATATAAATATTCTACTAAAACCAGAGAAAGCAGAAACAGTTAATCAAAAAAAAGAACAAAGGCAAATGAACAGTAAGTAGTTAAAACTATAGTAAATATTAAATCAATAATACCAAAAATCACTTTAAATGTAAGTGGTCTAAAAACACCAATTAAAAGACAGATACTGTCAAACTGAATAAGAAAAACAAAACACTATAGGTTGCCTACATGAAATGAACTTCGGGGACCAGCAGATGGCATAACGGTTACATCGCTTGACTCCCATGTAGTCAACCACGGTTCGAGTCCTGGATCCAGCAGCTTAAAACTCATGCCAGAGACATGCGCATGAGTGTCCAAAATCCTGAGAGGAGAATGGAAGAGAAGGGATTGTGGCATGGCCATCCCCCCACCCTCCGGAGTGATTTCTAGCTGTTTCTCTGTCTCTGTCTCCAGTGAGCACACACACCCTAAAGCAAAAATCTCTCTTAAAATTTAAAAAAAAAAAAAAAAAAAAAGAGGTGGGGGGCGGGGAGCCAGAAGGTGGCCTAGTGGTTGAGGTGCTGGACTCCTACGGTTCAAGTCTCAGACTTGGTTTGCTTTCTGGGTTGTCAGGAAAGTAATGATGCATTCTTCCAATAGATGGCGCTAGTTCGTGTTTGGAAGTACTAGAGTCATCCCTTCTACACTACTACTATGTCATTTGACAGCTGACGGTTCTAGTTTCATTCTAAAAAAATAAGCAGTTTGGTTGAGTTTTGGAGATCTTACAACATGTTGAAGGTAGAACACTAAACTGCACATTTTCGCTACATTTTACTGTTTTACGTCCATAAAGGGAAGAATGTGCGTCAACCTTATGAAAAGTCACGCGAAGTTTACGGTGACAAAGCTTTACAAGGACGTCAGTGCCAACGAGGGCTCCTGAGACTCCGCGCTGGGGACTTTTATCTCAGTGACGCTCCTCGGTCAGGGAGGCCCCCGAGGCTGATGACGACAGAATAAAGGCAATGCCGAGCCAAGCCCACATGCCGCGACACGAGGGGATGCAGGCACACTGCACAGCCCTCACTCGGGCATCCCCAACCAGCTGGAGAAGCCGGGACGGGAAGGACCCTCGCTATCCGGCTCCTCGGGAACGCAAAGAAGTTCCTTTGCCGGCGCGCGTAAACTTCTGCGATCTGCTCATTAAATGCGAGGAAAACCAGCCTTTCTTGAAGCGCGTGGTAACTGAGGATGAAAAGCTGGTCGTTTACAACAGGGTGTGCAATCTGTCCTGGTCGTCACACTGTGACGATTCTCCTCGAGCAACAGGGAAAGCAGGCATCACCAGAGGAAGGTCATGCTCTAGGTGGTGGGATTTTAAAGGTGTCGTGTTTTCCAGCTTCTTTTCTACCAAGGAACCAACTAATTCCAGTGTGTCCTGTCAGCGACTGGACAGTTTGAACGTCACCATCCAGAAATGTCCGACACTCGTTGATCGTAAAGGAGTTGCGTTCCATCATGACAGTGTGAGACCACACACAAGTCTGGTCACCCATCAAAATTTTTTGGAGCTCAGATGGAATGTGTTGCACACCCACCAAACTCACTTGACCTTGCACCACCACTTGTTTTGTTCTCTTCAAAACTCCTTGCATGGTACAACATTCCATTCAACTGGGGCTGTAAATCAGCACCTTGTGCAGTTTTTCACTAATAAACAGTCTATGAACAAGGAATTATGAAGCTCACTGAAAGACGGCAAAAGGTTATCGAACAAAACAGGCAATACATCATTGATTAAGACCAGCAGATGGCATAATGGTTATGTCGCTGGACTCCCAAGTACTCAACCATGGTTCAAGTCCCAGACCTAGCAGGTTAAAAATCACACCGGGCACATGTACATGAGTACCAAAAATCCCAAGAAGAGAATGGAGGAAAAGACACTGCACATGTACATGAGTACCAAAAATCCCAAGAAGAGAATGGAGGAAAAGACACTGAAGGCATTGTGGTGTGGCCATCCCCCTTGGCAGGGGTGATTTCCCGCTGTCTGTCTCCAGTAGTCTCTCCAGCGAGAGCACATGCCCTATAGCAAAAATCTCTTAAAAAATAAGAATAAAAAAAATATATTAATGGATTGATCTTTGTCCTTTATATAAATAAATGAACTTGGACAAACAGAAAAAATACATCACGCCTTTTCCAACACTCCAGTGCATTCTTCTGAAGTTCACATGGAACATTCACCAAAATGACCACACTCTGGGTCATAGAGCACACCTTAATACATTTAAGAGGAAGGACCAGCAGGTGTCATGGTGGTTAAGGCGCTAGACTTCTACCTGGCTGAAGTTCAAACAAACAAAACCCTTTAAATAGATAAATTTTAAAAGATACAAATCATAAAAAGTATAGTCTCAGACCCCAGTGGAATTAAGTTACAAATCACTAACAGAAATACAGCTGAAAAACCCCCAAATACTTGTAAACAACACCTCTAAATAACATAAGGCTCAAGGAAGTCCCAAGAAAAATTTTCAAATATTTTATACTGCATGAAAATACAAATATGTTCTATTAAAATGTATGCAATACAGCAGAAAAAGACATAAAATGAATAATCTAAGCTTCCACTTTAGGAAAAAGAACAACAAAGTAATTTCAAAGTAAGTAGAAGAAAATAAATAATTAACAGAGGAAGGCCAGAGTGGGGGAGAGGAGAAAGAAAATAGAGCAGAAATTAAAGAAACTGAAAACAGGAAATCAATTTTTTAAATCCACAAAACCAAAAGCTGATTCTATGGGCGGGGGGGGGGGGGGGGGGGGGGGGTGTTCAATAAAATTGATAAACCTGTAGTTAAGCTAACCAAGAAGAAAAGAGAAAATATAAATTACTAATATCCGAAAATGAAAAAGGATTCATTACTACTGATTTCATGGACATTTAAAAGACATGAAAGGATCATCATGAACAACTCTATTCCCCAAATTTGAAAACTTAAGACAAAATGGACAAATTCTCTCAAAGGCACAATCTACCAAAACTCACATAAATGGACACAGACCATCTGACTAGGTCTGTAGTTATTAAAGAAATCAAAATTTACCTTCCAAGCAAAATATGTAAGAAGTGCATAATACCAATTCTTTATAACCTACAATAAGAGTAGGAGGGCTACTCCTAACTTACTCTATGGCACTAACATCACAGTATCACCAAAATCGGACAAAGGAATTGTAATAAATGAAAATGCAGACAATTCCTAAGTACATGGCCCATGTCCTCTGTGGAACCCTCCAGCCCCTATCCCCACAGCCCTCAGCTGGCCCCAGTGACGCTCACGCAGTGGTTGGAGCATACATCCCTTCCGCTACTGGAGCCGCTCACAGGCAGCAGCGCTAGAACAAGGGCCTTCCCCTGTCCTGGTGGCTTCTAGGCACTGTGGCTGTCCCCAGGGGCCCAGGTCAAGTAGAAGCTCCAGTGAGTGGGCAGGTACCCCCTGCATGCCCCCCAGGGGTCTCTAACCTTCCCAGTATTAGGGACTGGCCTCATGGAAAACAATCCCTCCATAGACTGGCAGGAGGTTTGGGGGGGTGGGGTCCCCGGAATGACTCAATTGCACCAATCCACTGCGCGCCCCATTCCACCACTACTACATTGCAGTATTCAATGAAATAACCACACAACAGTAGGGTTCCTGCTCCCGTGAGAACCCATTATAGCCACTGATCCGACAGGAGGCAGAACCCAGGCAGCAGTGCAAGCACTGGGGAGAGGCTGCATACACAGATGAAGCCTTGCTCACTCACTTGCCCACCCCCCACACCCCGCTGCACAGCCCAGCAGATGAGCATTGATCCTTGGCCCTCCCGCCACAACAGGCCACAGACCAGCATCAATCTGTGGCCCAAGGGTTGTGGACCCCTCCTCCAGACACTCTCACCCACCACTAGGAGCCCAGCTCACACAGCAGCTTTGGCATAGGGCCTCTGCTCTCTGTGGGACCCTCCGGGTTTGCAGACCTCTGCTCTCTGTGGGACCCTCCAGGCTTTGCAGACCTCTGCTACAGACAGGTGCTAAGTCCTGTGGGCACCACGGAGTGCGCTCACAAGCTCTCCGCCCCGTCTGCAGTAGCCCTTTAGACTTGGTCGGCCCCCACCCCTGCCCAGTGCTGACGCCAGGCCCAGCTGCAGGCACAGAATCCCATCCCCATCGATGCTCTTCCAGATCAGCAGTCTCGGCCCTATTGTCCACCTGACTGTGCTCAGTGCACTGCTGGGGCCAGCAGGTTCTCCAGAGACAGCTGACTAGCACCCCCAGCTCCTACCACTGCTAACATCCACACAGCTCACTGGGTGAGCCACACCCCCAACTAAATTGCACCACTAATGCCACAGACACTTTAAGTCTAGAATATTGAGACAGCCACCACTGACAGTAAATACAACAAAATAAATCCCATAGTGACTACGTTACCATGCCAACTCAAAACCAAAACACTCCACCTAATTGGCATTAAAGGATATAACCTCAAGATCTCCTGTTAAAAATGTTACCCCAGAAATAATCTGAATTGGCAACTGCTCCACCAGATGCACAGATGTAGCAATACTAGAGACATGAAAATGCGAGGAAACTTGACATATCTGAAAAAAAAATAGTAATAATAATTCTCCGTTAACAGATCCCAAAGAAAAGGAAATTCTTAAACTGCCTGAAGGGAAATTCAAAATAATGATTCTAAAGAATCAAGATACAGAAAAAATACTGATAGACAATTCAAAGAAATCAGAAACTTTTTAAAGTAGATCTTGAAGACAGAAGTCTGACTGCTTTTTTCTGTTTTCAAAATCTTTTATTGAAGGTCTGGAGGGAGTCACCTCACAAACATTAACAGATCATCTGACCCATTATAACAAGACTCTCTCTACGTCCATTTCCGGCATCATGTCTTTGTGATGTAAATTAAGCCTCTTTATTTTTGTTACATTTTAATCTAATCACAACCTTTTTTTTTTCCAATCACCAACCTGAAAACTGTAAAACTTGCCTAAAATCTACAAGTCTCGCCTTTTTGGGCCAGACCAATGAAAAACCTCTTCACTGAATTCCAAACTTTGTCACTGAATTCCAAACTTTGTCTCTTGCTCTCAAAATCAAATCAACAGCCCTCATTGTAAGGGAAATGCAGATCAAAACAACAATGAGATACCACCCAACAACCCCAGTCAGAATGTTTAAGATTTAAAAAAAAAAAAAAAAACCATAAGTGCTGCTGGCAGGGGTGTGGTGAAAGGGGAACTCTCTTTCACTGCTGGTGGGAATGTAAATTGGTCCAGCCACTGTGAAGAACAATTTGGAGATTCCTCAAAAATCTACAAATAGAACCACCATATGATCCTGCAATCCCACTCCTTGGTATCTACCCGAAGGACAGAAGAATACTTAATCGGAAAAGTGCTTGCACATCGATGTTTACTGTGGCACTATTCACAATTGCTAAGTCATGGAAACAACCCAAATGCCCACGATCAGATGAATGGGTAGAAAAACTGTGGCACATGTACTCAATGGAATACTATCCAGCCATAAGAAACAACAAAACCCTGGCTTTTGACAGGAAGTGGGTGAATATGGAAGATTTACTGCTGAGTGAAGCAAGCCATGCTATGAAGGAGAGGTATTGTCTGTCTACACTTAATATATACCGAGTGTCCGCACTCTAAGACTGAAACTAATTGACTAAAGGATATAGAAACACAGTATATAGATGTAAATACCAGATATAGTGTGTGTGAAAGAGGAAGGCCCGAGGAAGGACATTTAGAAGAATAGGGAGGGCAAAGCATTAATGGCAGAGAAGATATTTTATAGTTTTATCAACTGGATTGGGGAGAAATGTTCACCTGTTGAAATATTCACTTTGTAACGTAAATAATGGGATTGAATGTATAAAAGAAAATAAAATTTAAAAAATATTTTAAAAGAACATTAAAATGCTACATTTTAAAAATTTTTAAACATTAAAAATTTTTTAAAAATCAAATCAAAAAACCCTCTATACATGCTCACCTTGAGAAAGGCATGTTCTGCCTCCTCTCAGGATCTAAGTCACACATATTCATGCTTAGAAATAAACTACATTAATTATTATTTTTGCAGAGTATTTCCATCAGCAATAGAAATCATAAAAAAAAAAGAACAAAACAAATTCTCAAACTGAAACAACAAATGAAAGTAAAAATACAATCAAGAACCTCAACAGCAGACTGGCTCAAGCAGAAAATAAAAAGAATCCTAAGCCTGTAAGATAAATCTTTTGAGACCATGCAGTTAGGGAAAAATGGAAAAAAGAAGTGAAGATAGCTTATGGGACCTATGAGACATGATCAAGGGAACGAATACATCATGGGAGTGCCAGGAGAAGACAAAAAGGTAAGAACAGAACACTTATTTAATAACAACTAAAAATGCCCCAATTACTGGAAAAGATAAGGACATCCAGATGTCTGGTGCTCAAAGATCTCAAAAAAGAAGTCCACTACGAGGCATATTGTAATGAAAATGTCAAAAGTAAAAGATAAAGAGAATTATGAAAGCAGCAAGAGAAAAGTGTCAAGTTACATAACAGAATTCCCATTAGAATAACAGTGAATTTCTCAGCAGAAACCATGCAGGCACAAAGAAAATGGAATATGTTCAAAATGCTAAAAGAAAACAAAAAAAGGCTGCTAACCAAGAATACTATACCAGCAAAGCCATCCTTCAGAAAAAGAGAAATGAAATCTTTCTCAGGTAGGCAAAAACTAAGGAAATTCACCATAACTAAACCAGCCTTAAAAGAAATTATTAAGGGAATCCTACATTTGGTGGCAAAATGGCCATAAATACTGCCATAAGAAACATTAAAATACAAAATGCACAAACAAGAAACTGAAACAAATCAAACCCTATAGCCACAAAACATCACCAAACTACAACCATAGACAATAAAAGAGAGGGAAAACAAAACAAAACAAGAACATATATAAAACCAGAAACACCTGACAAAATAACAGGAATTAATCTCTAATCTGTCTATAACGACTTTAATGTAAATGGATTAAGCTCCACACTAAAAAGATATAGACCTGGGGCCAGCAGGTGGCAGGGTGGTTGGGGCGCTGGTAGATATAAGCTCCAATAACTAATAAACAAATTCATTATTTACTATATGAAATCAACACAGAAAAATCAGCATTTTCATACACCAATAATTAAACAGTTGAAATAAATTTGAAAAGCAATCCCACTGGGACCAGCAGGTGGCACAGGGATTAAGGCACTGGACTCCCACATGGTTGACAGTGGTTCAAGGCCTAGACCTGGCAGCTTGAAACTCACAGCAGCCACATGTGCATACATGCCCAAAATCCCAGGAGCAGAAGGGACTGTGGCATGACCATCTCTCCACGAGGGGGGAGGGGGGGGGAGGTGATTTTTCACTTTCCCTCTCACTGTCTGTCTCTCTCCACCAGGTGCATGTGCCCTATGGCAAAAACAAACAAAAAGACAATCCTACTTACTACAGCTAAAAGGAAAATAAATATTTAGGAATAAACTCAACCAAGGTCAAAGATCTCTATAATAAAAACTTTAAACCACTGATGAAAGAAACTGAAGACAACACATACAAAAAAATGGAAAGATATTCATGTTCACAGATTGGAAGAATTAAAACTGTTAAAATGTCTATACTACCTAAAGCAACCTACAGGTTCAACGTAATACCTACTAAGATACCAATGCCATTCTTCACAGAAATAGAAAAAACAATCATAAAATTTGTACAGAACCACCAAAAAAAAGCCAGTCATCCTGAGCAAAAAGAATGGAGTTGGAGACATCATACTACCAGATTCAAAATATACTATAAATCTATAAAGCTAGAGTAGCAGGGCCAGTAGGTGGCACTGGACTCCCACATGGTCCACCAGTGTTTGAATCTCAGATCTGGCAGCTTGCTTTCTCACTCTCACTCTCACTCTCTCTCTCTCTCTCTCACATGTGCCCTATTGCAAATTTAAAAACAGTAACAATAAACAAAATGAAGTAAATACTTCTTTTAAAAAAATAGCTATAGTAGCAAAACAACATGGAACTGGCAAAAAAAGAAAAAAAATCCACAGATATACAGCAAGGTGCCAAGAATATATACTGGGTAAAAGAGAGTAGTTCCTTCAATAAATGGTGCTGAAAAAACTGGAGATCCATATACAAAAAAAAAAAAAAAAAAAAAGGAACCAGCAGTTAGCGTAATGGCTATGTCGCTGGACTCCCACGTAGTCGACCGCGGTTCACGTCCCGGACCCGGTGGCTTAAAACTCACGCCAGGCGTGTGTGCGTGCACGCCCAAGATCCCGAGAGGAGAATGGAGGAGAAGGGATTGCGGTGTGACCATCCCCCCGGGGGGTGATTTCTCGCTTGGGGACCAGAAGGTGGCATGGTGGTTAAAGGCACTGGATTCCCACATGGCCGATCGTGGTTCAAGTCCTGGACCTGGCGGTTTGCTCTCTCTCACTTTCCCTCTCTCTCTCTCTCTCTTTCTCTCTGTCTAATCAAACTGAAAAATAATAATAGTAATAAAAATAAAGTTAAATAAAATAATTTAAAAAAAAAAAAATGAATGAAGCTTGATCCAACTCTCACTACATCAAAAATTTTACTCCGTATGGACTAGAGACATATATAAAAACTGAAACTATGAATCTACTAGAAGAAAATGTAGGGAAAATATTTCAGGACATTGGTATAGACACAGAGGTCTTGCATAAATCTTCAAAGGTGGGTCAGCAGAGGGCATGGCAGTTAAGGCACTGAACTCTCACACGGCTGAATGTGGCTTGAGTCTTGGACCTGGCGACTAGCTTTCTCACTTTCTCTCTCTGGTGAGCACACATGGTCTATAGCAAATTTAAAATAATGATAAATAAAACTGAATAAATTCTTAAAATTAAAAAAACCTCAAAGCACAGGTGACAAACACAAAAACAGACAAACGGGATTTTATCAAGATGCAAAACTTCTGCACAGCAAAGGAAACAATCAACACAGTTAAGAGATAACCCACAGAACAGGAGACAATATTTGTACACTAGCTAACTGACAAGAAATTAATCAAAATATACAAGGAACTCAAACAAGTCAATAATAAAAACAAGAACAACAAAAATGGTCACATGACCTGAACAAGCAGTTCTCAAAAGACTCACAAATGGCCAATAAACATTTTTTTTAAATGTTCAGCATCACTAATCATTAGGAAAAGCTGATCAAAACCACAAGGAGGTATCGTCTCACCCCAGTTAGAATGGTTATTATTAGATAGACAATAAATAAATAAATAAATAAGAAATGCTAGGGAGGATACAGAGAAAGGGGCACTCTGTTACACTGCTGGTACAGATGTAAATTAGTACAACCATTATGGAAAACAGTACGCAGTTTCCTCAAAAATCTGAAAATACAACTGCTGCATAATCCAGTAATCCCACTACTAAATATATATGCAAAGGAAAGGAAATCAGTATTTCATAAAGATATTTCCAAGTCAATGTTTATTGCAGCATGATTCACAATAGCCAAGATACAGAATAAACCTAAGTGTCCATCAACCAACAAAAGAGATTCCATTCACATCTCTACCCAACAGAAATGCGCACACATGTGCAGCTGGACACATGCACAAAAATATTCAAAGCCCCATCAATAGTAAAGTGGAAAACAAATGGTGCTATGGTTACACGATCGCAGCCTTGAAAATGAAAACATGGTATATGTACACAATGGAATACTATTCAATAATACAAAGGGCAAACTCCTGTCATTCGAGGTTAAACGGGTGAGTATGGAAGACACTATGTTAAGTGAAATAATCCAGGCACAAAAAGAAAAGTATCACATGTTCTCTTTCATACGCAGAAATTGGGGGGAAAAAAACCACCTCATAGAAGTGGAAAGATGAAAGATGACTAATAGAGGCTGGGAAGAACGGGTAGGGCGTTGGGGAACAGAGAAATATTGATCAATGGAAACAAAATTACAGATAGATAAGAGGAACAATTTCTAGTGTTACAAAACACAGTAGGGAGAACATAACAAAAACAAACTATTGTATATCTTAGTATAACTAAAAAAAAGAGGATTAAAAAAAAGAGAATTTTTAATGTTCCCAGTACAAAGTACTAATGGTTGAAATGACAGGTGTACCAAGTTACAATGTGTGATTCAATCATCACACATTTTAATCTTGTATGGAAAAATTACATCATACCCCCACAAATATGAACAATGATTTTATGCCAATAAAAGTAAATCAGTGGGACCAGCAGATGGTGTAATGGTTATGGCGCTGGACTACCATGTGGTCAACTGCAGTTCAAATCCTGGACTTGGCGGGGACCAGCAGTTAGCATAATGGCAATGCTGCTGAACTCCCATGTAGTCAACCGTGGTTCAAGTCCCAGACCTGGTGGCTTAAACTCACGCCAGGCACATGTTTGTGCATGCCCAAGATCCCGAGAGGAGAATGGAGGAGAAGGGATTGCGGCATGGCCATCCCCCCTGGAGGGTGATTTCTCGCTTTCTCTGTCTCTCTCTGTCTTTCTGGAGAGCGCACGCTCCCTATAGCAAAAACCTCTCCAAAAAAAAAACAAAAAAATCCTGGACCTGGCAACTTAAAACTCACACCAAGAGCATGTGCGTGCGTGCCCAAAATCCTGAGAGGAGAATGGAGTAGAAGGGATTGCACTGGCCATCCCCCCTGGGGGGTGATTTCTCACTGTCTGTCTCTCTGTCCTGTCTCTGTGTCTCTGGCGAGCGTACATGCCCTATAACAAAAATCTCTCTAAAAAAATTTTTTAAGTAAATCAGTAAAAGTACATAGAGAACTCCTGCCTATCAATATTACAAAACTAAACTAATTTTAAAACAAGGGGAAAAGGACTGGCAGGTAGCCCAGTGATTAAAGGAGCCAGAACTGACATGGTCAAGCAGTTTGAACCTGCAGCGCAGTGACTGGAAGGACCCACCAGGCACATCTGCCGGCACACCAAGTCCCTACAGAATGGAGGGGGAGGGGATGGTGGAAGGACCATGCCCAGTGGGGACTGATTTCTCCATATCTCTGTTTTTCTCTGTTGAGTCCTGAGGAGGAAAAAAAGGCACTTCACAAAAGATTTCCAAATGATCAAAAGACATATAGAAATCTGTGTTCAAGCTCAACGGTCGTCAGGAAAATGCAAAGCAAAATCCTTTGTACAATAAAACCATGGCACACTTGGTAGAATGCCTAAAACTGAAAAGGATGAAACAGCAAGAGTTGCTGAGAATGTGAAGCAAGCACACCTGTCACACAATGCTGGTGGGAGTGTACACTGGCACAGGGAGACTGTGAAAGCGTCCACTCAAGATGAGCACCCTCTAACAGAGTCCATGCGGATCTCTACCAACAGAAATGCGCACACACGTGCACCTAGACACAGGCACAAATAATTCAGACAAAGCCTAGAAACCAGTGAGGCCCCATCTATAGTAAAGTGGAAAACAAATGGCGCTATGGTTACACGATCGCAGCGTTGAAAATGAATTATAAGCACATGCAATGCAAAGGAATTTCACAGAGAATGAAGTCAGGGGGCCACAAAAGAATGCAAGGTTCCATTTCCATACATTGCAATACTAAGCAAAAACTATGGCCTCAGAAGCCAGGGTGGTGTCAGTCAGTCTCGGCCGGGCAGAGCCGGGCAGAGCGGCAACAGGCAGGGGACAGGGGCGGCCTGGGAAGTCAGTAAACTTCGGCTTCCTCATCTGGTTTGGATTACACAGGTGTGCTTAGTGTGAACCGCTTCCAGGGGGACAGCCTGCGCACTCGTCTCTGCATATTTCAGTTTCAACAAGAATTCTAAAACAAAACTCAACACGAAGTACCAAATCCCACTAGCTCTCACTCTGTATTGCCTGCGTACTGCGAGGTGTGCCTTCGCGAAGTGATTTCTCAATTTGCAGGAGTAACTACGCAAACCGGGCGATTCTCGCGCAGCAGCGCCTGCACCCAGAAGCCTGTCCCGCGGGGGCGGTCCGGAGCCGGGGGTCCGCCCAGCGCGCCCAGCCCGCGGCGCTCTGCGTCACCAGGTCGAGCATCCCGGCGCCGCAGGCTTCCCAGCCGCTAGTCCGCTCCCCGGCCCGCCGTGCGCACCGCGCCGCCCCTGAGCTCGGGGCCGCTCCGTAAATGCCGGTCTTCCCGCCCCAGACGAGGTCCGAACGCGGCACAAGCGGGGCTGGACGGAGCTCAGGGAAGGACTCGATGTCCGGGAGGCAGGGGCGACAGCTCGGACGGGACCGGCGCTCGGCAGGGCCAGCTCCCCCGGGCCGCCTGCGGCCCGCGCGTCCACCTGCGCGCGAGCGGGGCGGCCCGGGGGGACAGCGCAGGGGCGCAGGTGGGCTCCGCGGCCTGGCGCAGCCGGCAGGTGGGCGAGCACGGCCCGGACGGCGGGGCCGCGGGCAGGAGGGCGCCGGGAGGCCCCCGCGGGGCCGGGGCGACGGCCCTCGCGCCCACGCACCGTGGACTCCCGCACTTGGCTGTGGAAGTGCTGCTCCCGCGCCGACACCTCGTCCTGTCCTTCCATCCTCCTTCATGCCCGCCGCCGCGCCGCCCGAGTCCCCGCGCTCCGCCGCACCATCGCCGGCCGCTGCAAGGGCTCGGGCGGCCGCGCGGAGCCGCCGGACCGGACCGGACCGGACGGAGAGCCGCGGCCGCAGGAGAGAGCAGGTAGCGAGCCGCCGCCTCAGTCCAAGCTGCTCGCGCTGAGGGCGGACGGGCGCCGTGCGGCCAGGGGCGGGGCGGGGGCGGGGCCTAGACGTCACACGAAGGCGCCACGCGTCAGAGAAGCGCGCCCGGAGGCCGCGGGCGCTGAGGCCTCAGGGCAGGGAGGGCCCGTGGGCGGGGCTGGAAGGCCACGGCCCCAGGGCGCAGGCGCGCGTCTTCTCTCGGGCGGGCGGGGACCCGCGAGAGAGTGTCGGCACCTGCGCTCCTTCGCTCTCCGGACTGGGTCGTGCAGCACGTGCTGCCCCGCCCCAGCGCAGGGAGGCCGGAACCAGGCCGGTGCTCGCCTGCCGCCGCTGGCTGCCGCGGGCGGTTCCGGGACCTCTGCAGATCTAGGGGCGCGTTTAAGGCTCCCGCCAAACCTACCAGACTTGGTGATTCACCCATAACCATTGCCTTTGTGTTGTTAGGATTTGAAGAAATACGTATCGTTTTATTTTTGTATTTATTTGGCTTCCCGGAAGTCATTTAAATGGCTTTTGACAGTTTTTTTGACATCTCAGAATTTTGGCAAGTGAGGAAATCTACAAATTGCTTTCAAATGTCACTTAGGTTTTTAGGAATCTGTATTTAGCAGTTAATGAAGTGGGTAGGATGTTCTTCAGACACTTGATTGGTGTGATTCCTTACACTTGGAAGTGATGGTGAGAGGGTCTGGAGCACCGCACCGACTTGTGAGCCATGCCCTGCCTGAGCTGCTGGGGCTGGAGAAGACGTAACCCGCAGGTGCGGGCCCAGCCCCAGCCCGGTCCAGAACTAACGCTTCCGGAGCCTCTGACAGCCTGTCCTTCAGCAAGTATCCAACACCCCCCCCCCTCCGCCTCCCCTGCCTGCTGCTGTTGGGGTCCCCCGACCCCTCAGTGGCCTCTGGGCTGATCGCCCTGCACCCACAATTTCCAGCCTGGGACCCTCTTCTTCTGCCCATTCCAGACCAAGGGATAAGCATGTAAAGAGGTGTCCCTGTGGAGTCTGTGACCCCCCCACTGTGCCCTCCACTACCTTTACTGCATGCGCTTCCCCGGGTTGCTCCCCCAGCATCGCAGCTGCCACTGCCCTCCTCTCCTCGCTCACATCTCAACGCAAAGGTTAGCACCTTGGGGCCCCCAGGCCACACCATGGCTCAGTAGCAACCCAGCCCAGGCTCAAACATGCCGTTGAGATTACCGCACATACGCTTCTTTTTTGACTGGCTGCTCTAGACAGGCAAGGACTGTATCCTGTTTACTCTTTTCCAGCACCAAGCTCAGCGCTCGACACCTGAGTGGAGCAGTCTCCATAGGGTAAAGAATCAACTGTGTGACATCGAGAGCGCTGAGTCTCAGAGCTGAGCAGCCAATCTGGTGTATAAAGTCAGGTCCGAACACCAGTCACGTTAGCACCTGCCCTTCTCGAAATTCCGTTATTCCTGCTGTGCAAAATCCCCAAGCTTACTACTCAGTGCACAGCACACTAAAACTCCAGGTTATGCTCCTGGTTCTCTGCCCAAACCACCGCCCTCATCTCCCCGCAAGTTCTCCTGCATTTGTTGATGCCCTAGAGTTTCTGCTCAAGCATCCGGATGAATGCAAACTCCCTCTGAGTCATGGCTCCGGAGACTCCCCAGACTGATAGAACCAATAAGAATGGGCATGTGTACTGGGAGCAAGACAGAGGGAGAAGAGATTTATTATTTATTATGAAAGCTGAAGTCCCAAGATCTGCAGTTGGCAAATGGAAAGTCTAGGGGGCCGCTTGTGTATGTTTCAGTCCAAAAGCCTGCAGAGCCAATATTTCAGTTTGAGGCCAAAGGCAGGAAAAAGGGGATAGCCCAGCTCAAGCAGCCAGGCAGGAGTTCCGGCTCACTCTCGACCATGGGAGGTTCAGGCTTCCTGCTCCAGCAGGGCCTTGGACTGTGGAGAAGCCGCACCCACTCCGGGGGACAGGGGAGGCATTTGCTTCAGTCCCTGATTCCTACGTTAACCTCCTCCAAAGACACCGCCACAAACACCGAGGGCAATGTTTGGCCAGCTGTCTGGGTATCCTATGGCCCAGTCAAGTTGACACTTGGCATGAGCCGTCAAAGTAGGGCCCTCGGCCTTCACCCCACTCCTCTCCTGAGTAGGCCTGTGGAGGAGTCAGGGCTGCCTGCTAACCCAGCAGCCTTTGCTGTGGGAGCTGCTCCTGCCGTCGTCACTTAGGGCCTGCTTCACCTTCCAAGTGAGCTTGCAGGGTGCTGTGGGACTTTTGTGAAGAGGCAGTCCAGCAGTTTTTAAAGGGGAGCTCGTAAATAGACTTTCAGTTTATTGCAGATTGACTCGATCATTTTCGTTGGCTCATAATGAACTCTGTCATATATCATTTTCCTAGGCTTTAATTATCCATCTTAACTTTTTTCTTCCAACTTCAGCACACACACTTTACGAGGGGAATGAGTTGGGGGAAGGAACAATCCCGTGAATCGCTGTGTGCTCAGAGGGAGCGAGATGTCTGGGCGCCAGGGGACTCCTGGGTGTGTGAAACCAAAGGGCTTACGAGGGAACCAGCAGTTAGCATAATGGCTATGTCGCTGGACTCCCACGTAGTCGACCGCAGTTAGCGTCCCGAACCCGGTGGCTTAAAACTCACGCTGGGTGCGTGTGCGTGCGTGCCCAAGATCCCGAGAGGAGAATGGAGGAGAAGGGATTGTGGCGTGGCCATCCCCCCTGGGGGGTGATTTCTCGCTTTCTATCTCTCTGTCTCTCTCTGTCTGTCTGGCGAGCGCATGCACCCTATAGCTAAAACCTCTCCAAAAAAAAAAAAGGGCTTACGAGACCTCCTACCCCTAATGCAGCCAGGACCAAGGAACTCAGCTGCTTTCCTGAAAAGGCCCAGATTAGCAGCCGGGTTAGCTCGGGCTTCCTGGCTTCCTGGCCACTGCACTGCCTGCCACGTCCTGTTTCCACTAAAGGAAATAGGTGCCTCTCCGGGTGCAAACTGCTCCCGCAGCGGGGACCCTGCTCTGCTCTGGCATCCCTCCCCACTGGAGCCCTCCCGGACAGACCCCCACCCAGAAAGTGGCTTGAGCTACAACTTCTGAGTGCTAGTCCCCAGCCCAGAGTCCTGCTGCCCACTTCCCAAACAGCTCACACGCAGCTGTGCTTTCGTTTTGCCACTACCTCAAGTCTCCCTGCTTTTCAAACTTTTCTTTTTTAGTTAAATTAGCAAACGCTTATGAGTACTCATTATGCGGGGCACTGCTCCGACTGCCTCACGTGGACCGTCCCGTGCGGCGCTCACCGCCGCCCTCCATGCAGTTGCTAACTATGCCCCGTCCAAGTTAGAACTCCGGCAGAGAGGGTAGAAGTTTGCTCAAGGTCACATAGTAAGCAGATGAAAGAGCCAGAACTGAAATGTAAGTTTATCATTTATAGTCTTCAGAAATTATTTGCACTTGAACTTTCACAATTTGATAAAGCACTCAGGCAACTCTGCAGACTAGTTTAACAAATGACACTTTTAAACAGACATGACTGGCCTAAGTTGTTTTTTCTCACAAAATATTGGATCAGAATCCAAAGTATAAAATAAATATCCTTGAGTCAATGCTGATTATAAATAATGAATTATTTATAATTATCATTATCTATCTACTTATTATCTATGGGTAGATAGGTAAGTGAGCGAATAAATAAATGAATATTAATCTAGATGAAGCATCTACCTGCAAGCAAGCGGGGCTTATCCCGCCCAGCGGGGACCCTGAGTAGTGACTGCTTCCAGCAAGCAGGGTGGAGGAGATGCGAGCATCCGCCCAGCACCGCCCTGGCGAGCCACACCTTGATGTGAGATGACAGGAACAGGCCTTCCCTGTGTGGTCTCCCTCCCCACCACACTCAGGGTAAGCCGCGAGGAAAATGCCAGACAAGCCTGAGTTAGAGAACCCTTACAAACCGCCAGCCCAGCCAAGGTCACCAAAATCAGGAGGAGGCCGAGAAACGGCCTCGCAGCCCAGAGGAGGCCAAGGGCAGTGCTGTGCGAGGGCCGAAGTAAGACGTCAGCAACGCGGGAGGCTGAGCACGGGCAGTCCAGAACTTTCTGTACTATCGTTACAACTTTTCTGTATTTCTAAAATTAAAAGGTTCGATTTAAAAATGAATACCAGAGAGCTGGCAGTCTCCAACAGGATCAGATAAGCAGAGTGGAAGGGCCAGTGCCCCTCACCCGAGCAGGCTCAGGAAGACGCCAGCATGCCAGCGACACGCAGCTCCACCGTCACTCCCACGACCGCTCACATCTAGGCCCTGAATGTGGTCACTGCCACTCGCCATAACAGACCCCATGGTCTCTCTGGCCTCTCATCGCTGGAGCAGGTGTGTCGGTGGCATGGACGCAGGCGACCTGCGAAAGCATGCTTGTCTGGTATGTTCAGCTTCAGCTATGAGATGACCTCTTGCTTTATAAGACGGACGAGTCCTCCTCACCCAGGAAGAGGTTCCAGATACTGTTCAGCCAAAAGGAATCATGCCGTCCGGAGACAGAGTTCTCTATGATCTAGCATGACTGAACTATGAAATCCACGCGCTGGAGAAGTGATGGGCGCTAGGATTGCGGTAAGTGGCAGCCAGCCAGCAGCGCGCGGCGGAGTGCTGGCCCTGGCTGGGGAGAGCTCCTCCTGGGCCATTAGGAATTGTGCAAGCCGGGACCAGCAGTTAGCGTAATGGCTATGTCGCTGGACTCCCGTGTAGTCGACCCCGGTTCGAGTCCCAGACCCAGTGGCTTAAACTCACGCCGAGCACGTGTGCGTGCGTGCCCAAGATCCCGAGAGGAGAATGGGGGAGAAGGGATTGCAGCGTGGCCGTCCCCCCGGGGGGTGATTTCTTGCTTTCTGTCTCTCTGTCTCTCTCTGTCTGTCTGGCAAGTGCATGCGCCCTATAGCAAAAACCTCTCAAAAAAAAAAAAAAAAAAGAATTGTGCAAGCCAGTCATTAAACATGACCATTATTCAAAAGTAAGTGACATAGGAACCAGCAGATGGCATAACGGTTACGTCGCTGGACTCCCATGTAGTCAACTGCAGTCTGAGTCTCAGACCCGGCGGCTTAAAATTCACACTGGACACGTGTGCATGCATGCCCCAAATCCCAAGAGGAGAATGGAGGAGAAGGGATTGCAGTGTGGCCATTCCCCCAAGGGGTGATTTCTTGCTTTCTATCTCTTTCTCTCTCTCTCTGTCTCTGGAGAGCGCATGCAAAAATATCTAAAAAAAAATAATAAATGCCATAAACTGACAGTTAATTCAATCTAATTGTGAAAGGCACTAAACTCAAACCTCCTCCTCCTGATGATCTTGTCACACTCTGCTCTTGCTGTGCTCCAGAGGACGCTGATGCAGGACCCTGGAACGGCACCGCCCGCTGGGCGACGCAGGTCAGAGGCCAGCTAGGTCAGCCAAGGCCAGTCCCCAGTGCAGAATGCACACCTGGACAGACAGACGCGGCACCCTGCGGCAGCCACCACTGCAGAGAGCTGAGCGAGAGTTTCCACCCTGAGGGCTGAAGTCAGCGAGCAGGGGCGAGGGCCTTCCCTTCCGCTTCAGTGGTCGAGACCCCCGCATGGTGGCTGGACAGCCGGACGGCCGGGTGTCTGCAGAGGTGGACGGGGGTGACTGGGGGTGCTCGGTAAGGCTCCTAAACCCAGCACGCCACACAGCAGGACACTCTCGAGCCTTGTGACATCTGTTGGCTTTTAAAGAGGTGACAAGTTTGTTTTTCCTGTCACAGAGAAGGTGGCACCTGTGAGCTCAGTGGAGGGAGGCGGGCGTGGCGCTGGCGCTGGGAGTGTGCGTGGGCTCGGGCAGCCCAGGCTGCGGCCTACCCAGCAAAGTTTCTCACCACTCAGGACCAGAGACTGAGACCCAGTGTCAGCAGGGTCCTCCTGAGGCCACCCCCATTGGCTTGCGGATGCCATCTCTGCCTGTGTCCTCACATGGCAGCCCCTCTGTGTGTGCCCTGTCCTTGTCTCCTCTTCTTATAAGGACACCAGTCATAATGATCAGGGCCCACCCTAGTGACCTCACTTCAACTGGATTTCCTCTGTAAAGACCCCATCTCCGAATGAGACACCATCGGAGGGGCTGGAGGCCTGGGGGACACAGCCCAGCAAGGACAGGGAGCATCGTACAGAGTTCTCTCCTAGTCGCCTCTGTTTTCTTGGGGACAGAACAGCACGGCCAGCCACCAGAGGGTAGCTGCAGTGGGCCTAGTTCCAGGAATGGCAAGGTGAGATGCGACCCCAGGGGCCAGTGGGGCAGGACACACTGCCCAATGCCCCAAGATTCTAGCCAGGGCCGAAGTCAGCCACTGATGGGCTCAGCCATAGCACAGGACCAGCTGCGGTGCTGGGCGCTGGTGTCTAGCCAGTCCTGGGCCAAGCTCAGCGTCACAGTGGTTGGTGGACGCTTGGCCGGCACCTTGTTAGGCTTTGGGAAAGACTGATGCTTTGATAACTACCTGGCTCAGAAACCTCAGTACAGCACAGATCGAATGACATTTCACTGCTTCTTGGATCTTGGGCAAGTTTTCTTTCTGCCATGAGTGTATGCTAAGAGGTGGAAGAGAGGGCCTTTCCTCTGAGAAAGTGTGCGGCTGCAGTGGCTGTAAGAGTTGAAATCTACATGAATTTACCAGAGGAAACAAGAGGACTTGGGACTGGGATTAGCTCAGAGGAAATTCGACAGAATCACAGGGATTTCTCGTACGAAGTACACCACCTGCTTCCACTTCCGCTTCCACTGTGGGTAAGTTTTGGATGTTCACGAGGCTTCATCTTGGTACTGAGTACGGATTTCCCTGCCCTGACTAAGTCCTATGCGAGTGTAAAGAAACGCTCAGTCACAGGTCCCCTGCGGCACCCAGGTGACGGTCATGTGTGCTGCCGTCCGGGAGAGCCAGAGCGCACGGAGTCCCAAGGTAAGCTATGAGTTCGGACGTCGTGCCCCAGCCCGCAGTGTAGACGCAGACACCGTAGAGAGTGTGTCAGATGCGCCTCTGGGGAGGCTCACTTCGGAACCGCACACAATGACAGGAACCAAGTCACAGCAGGAGCAGCCTGGGCCGACCTGGCACCGACGAGGAGGGACAGGATGCACTGGCTGGGCGGTGAGTCCGAGCGAGGGGGGCTTTCCTGTGCACCTGCAGGCACGGGTTTGGTTGGGCACTGGATGGGAGAATAACCAGGAGGCGGGACGGGCCCTCCTGTGGCTGTCTACAGAGATCTTGGACGTAGGAAGAGGTTGGAGCCAGAGTTCAGGAACTCTCTGACTTAGGATCAGTTCTGACCACAGGCGACGCTCGGCTGCCCCGGGGAAGGGCCCGAAGCGCTTTCAGAGGGTGCCAAACGTGGGTTCCGCGCTAGTCTTTCGGTTGTACTTTGTCGGGAAAGTACATTTAAGAAGTCTTTCCTCACTCTCAGACTCATTCTCTAGATGCAGGGGAAGTGTTTTTAGCCATTCTTCCAGAATTTTCTACACACAAATAAGCATTTTTTTTTTAAGAGAGATTTTTGCTCCAGGGCGTGTGCACTTGCTGGAGAGACAGAGAGAGAGCAAGCGGGAAATCACCCCGCAGGGCTATGGCCATGCCGCAGTCCCTTCTCCATTCTCTTCTCGGGATTTTGGTTATGCACGCACACGCACACGCACACACACCTGGTGCAAGTTTTAAGCCGCTGGGTCCGGGACTCAAAACCGCTGGATGAGGGAACCAGCAGTTAGCGTAATGGCTATGTCGCTGGACTCCCATGTAATGGACCACGGTTCGCGTCCCGGACCTGGTGGCTTAAAACTCACACCGGGCGCGTGTGCGTGCGTGCCCAAGATCCCGAGAAGAAAATGGAGGAGAAGGGATTCTGGCGTGACCATCCCCCCAGGGGGGTGATTTCTCGCTTTCTGTCTCTATGTCTCTCTCTGTCTGTCTGGCGAGCGCACATGCCCTATAGCAAAAAAAAACCTCTCCAAAAAAAAAAAAAAAAAAAAAAAAAAACGGTGGACGACATGTGCGTCCAATGACGTAGCCATACCCCTCCTATAAGCATTTTCTTAATTACAGAGTTAAGATCCGGCTTGCCACTTGACGTTTTGTACTCGATGGTGTGTTTCGACCCAGCCAGGGCACCGAGCACCCTGCTGTGCGGTGCCGAGCCCACTGGGGAGGTCCCAGGTTCACACCCGAGCCCGGGACGTGGCTGGCCAACACGACAGCCTGGGCCATGAGGACCCTGGTAGGGACGCCACTCGTTCTCTCTGGGGAGGAGGACGAAGCAGAGGAAAATGAATAAAAGCTTAAAAGTCAGGTTTCTTTATTTATCTATGAAGTAAAACAAAGGGCTTGTCTGTCTCCCACGTCAGTGTGTACAGGTGCTGCTTGTGCTCCAAACGCTCGCTTCGCGGCCCATGGACGCCGCTGTGGCAGGTGCCCGGCCCGTCTGTGGGTGGACACGCCTCTGTCTGGCTGTGCTCGGCTTCGTATCTGCATTCACACGCTGCTGGGACACGTGCCTTTACAGGTCTCTCTCTGAGCATCTTCCAAGTCTGGGAGGCATGGAGCACTTGGGATGAGTCGGGGCAGCCTCTGCCTGGCCCAGCCCTGCACAGTGACCCAGGGTTCTAAGAGGTACCTGCCAGGGCCGAGGCCAAAGCTGTAGTGAAAGGCCCAGATCCTGTTCCTAGTCTCACTTCCCAGCAGCTGGGAGGGGCGAGGTGGAGCCTGTGGCAACCTGGGGGGACTAGCCTGGAAGATCGCAGGCCTGATCCAGGCCCCGCTAGGGCAGTGGGCCACGGAGAGGAAGCTAGCCATGCTGGCAGGGACGGCCAGCAGGAGCCTGTGGGAAGCACTGCCACTTAACCCTGGATGCCCAGGACGGTGCTGGGCCCACCAGGGTTCCAGGCCTGAGAACGGCCCTGAGAGAGCCGGCAGGTGGCAGGAGCAGCTGGCTGGGCTGGGGTGAGCGGGGTCAGAGTCCTCACTGCTTCAGGCTCGGGGTTAGCCCCAAGTGGTTTTTTTTTCCAGATAAAATTTGATACAGTTTGTCATCATCTTCCTCTCTCCATACCCAAAGCCTCTCAGCGTTGGTTTGGGCCGGAGCTGGGGAGAATAGACATTCTTACAGCACTGGAGTTCCCTCTCCAGAACTAGGGATAACTTCGCCTAAGGGAACTGGCATCTTTTCAGCAGCCCCTGGCTCAGGTGCACAACCAGGACACTGAGCGCACGTGTTCGGGCTTCTCTAGGAACTGGGGTCGGCCCTCTCTTGTCCTCCCCACCACCCCGCTGCCGTGCAGCCGTGCAGCCTACGCATGCCCACTTCCCCGCTGTAGACTGAGGCCCTGGGAGAAGGAGTCTGCGGGTGTGGCCAGAACCTCACGGGCCTGAAACAGGTGCCTCTGCCGCATCGCTTAGCCAGCCGGGGAGGCTCCTCCAGGCAACTCATAAACCGTGGCAGAACACCTTGGTCAGCTGTAGATACTCCCGAGCTGCGGCCTTCCCTAACATCCTGCTGCTAATGTTCCTCTTTTACGGTGTTTTAAAGCCAGTTTTCAAATGTGTGTCATAAAATCGCTCTGTACAGGAAGTCCTCTCAGTGATCTGCAGGACATAAACTTTAAAAGCAAGATGGAGGCGTGTGGGATGTCCTGGCGTGCTTTCATACTTTGCTCATCTGCAAACATGTTAGCAAACCATTGTGGAAGAGAAATCTACCAGAGTCACACCCCGAAGACCTGCAGGGTTTGCGATGTGAGAGGCACAGGAGACGGCCTGGCCACATCTGGGAAGGGCTCCCAGCATGGAGCCAAACAGGAAAACAGCAGCCCGACAACCTTGTTGCGTCTGTGAGGAACTTGCGGTCCGGAAAACGCTTTGTAAGCGCTTGTCTAATGTGAGCTCGTGTGTCTGTTCCACAGGGCTGGGCCCGCGCCCCTGACCCATGCTGGCGTAGGCCTGAGGTCACGCTGTGCTCTCCCCTGGAAGAGCAGAAGTTCCTATCTGTCCCAAGAGTTCTCCTCCCTGATGAAGGGAACCTAGCCAGCCCCTGGCTCTCCACGGCAGCCCTGCTCTGAGCCGCAGCCAGGGCTAGAGGGCGCTAGCGCCCCACGAAATGCCCGGGCTTCCAGGCCAGGCTACCTCCAGCGCGCTTGCAGAACCCGACCGGCTAGGAGAGAACCCTCTGCCCTGACAGGCTCCGTCAAGGAATACAGCACGGAGTGTTTGGGAGCAAGGGTGACACTGCTGACCCTACGTTCTTCAGCCGTGGACTTACACTTTAAGCAGAGGGCTGTGTCTCCTTTCCTTTGACTTTTCTTCTTCCTTTCCTTCTCTTGTCATTTCCAGACATGATACCTACATGTTTCCCATGCCAGCCTCGAACTTTCAGTCTCCTGCTGCAGTCTCCAGAGTAGCTGGGATCACAGGAGTAGCAACCATCCTGGTTCGGCTGTGACTTCTTTTTTTCTTGGGGGGGTGGGGGGGTGGGGAGAGGTTTTTGCTGTAGGGCGTGTGCATTTGCCAGAAAGGCAGAGAGACACAGAGAGACAAAAAGCAAGAAATCACCCCGGGGGGATGGCCACACCGCAATCCCTTCTCCTCCATTCTCCTCAGGATCTTGGGCACACATGCACACACGCCCAGCGTGACTTTAAGCCACCGGGTCCAGGACTTGAACGCGGTCAACTATGTGGGAGTCCAGTGACATAGCCATTATGCTAACTACTAGTCCCAGGGCTGTGACTTCTGCTGCAACAACAGATAGTATTCAGAGGAGAGGAACCAGAGGTCAGGGAGTACGAGCAGTCAGCAATTGTCAGTGGGTGCTGGAGAATAGGCAGCCAGGTCCCACTCCCCCTCGTGTTAGGAATTACCCAGTGATGACAGAGCACAGGAAATGGCAGTCGTTCCCTGGAGATGAGCCTAAGCAAGGAATGTATTCTAATTTATTATGGCCTCAAACTGGACTGAACATTTTATCACCAGTCATGTTTGACTTTCATGTGATATTTCATACCCCACAAAGAGCACGTTATTCACTGTGTTAATTCTCCTAAGAACAGCAGTGGTATAGTCATCGACCTGTGTACACAGATGACCACAGGTACAGTTATAGCATAGATGTGAATACAGATATTAGAAGCAGCGGCTGTGCGGTCACCCACCTGTGCACACAGATGACCGCAGGTACAGTTATAGCATAGGTGTGAATACAGATATTAGAAGCAGCGGCTGTGCGGTCACCCACCTGTGCACACAGATGCAGTGCAGGTACATTTATAGCATAGGTGTGAATACAGATATTAGGAGCAGCGGCTGTGCGGTCATCCACCTGTACACAGAGATGCAGTGCAGGTACAGTTATAGCATAGGTGCAAATACAGATATTAGGAGCAGCGGCTGTGCGGTCACCCACCTGTGCACACAGATGACGGCAGGTACATTTATAGCATAGGTGTGAATACAGATATTAGGAGCAGCGGCTGTGCGGTCATCCACCTGTACACACAGATGACGGCAGGTACAGTTATAGCATAGGTGTGAATACAGATATTAGAAGCAGCGGCTGTGCGGTCATCCACCTGTGCACACAGATGCAGTGCAGATACATTTATAGCATAGGTGTGAATACAGATATTAGGAGCAGCGGCTGTGCGGTCATCCACCTGTGCACACAGATGACCACAGGTACAGTTATAGCATAGGTGTGAATACAGATATTAGGAGCAGCGGCTGTGCGGTCATCCACCTGTGCACACAGATGCAGTGCAGGTACATTTATAGCATAGGTGTGAATACAGATATTAGGAGCAGCGGCTGTGCGGTCATCCACCTGTGCACACAGATGACCACAGGTACAGTTATAGCATAGGGGTGAATACAGATATTAGGAGCAGCGGCTGTGCGGTCATCCACCTGTACACACAGATACCGCAGGTACAGTTATAGCATAGGTGTGAATGCAGATATTAGGAGCAGCGGCTGTGCGGTCATCCACCTGTACACAGAGATGCAGTGCAGGTACAGTTATAGCATAGGTGCAAATACAGATATTAGGAGCAGCGCATAGGTGTGAATACAGATATTAGCTCATCCACCTGTGCGGCAGGTACAGTTATAGCATAGTCAGCGGCTGTGCGGTCATCCACCTGTGCACACAGATGCAGTGCAGATACATTTATAGCATAGGTGTGAATACAGATATTAGGAGCAGCTGTGCGGTCATCCACCTGTGCACACAGATGACATAGGCAGGTACAGATTTATAGCATAGGTGTGAATACAGATATTAGGAGCAGCGGCTGTGCGGTCATCCACCTGTACACACAGATGACGGCAGGTACAGTTATAGCATAGGTGTGAATACAGATATTAGGAGCAGCGGCTGTGCGGTCATCCACCTGTGCACACAGATGCAGTGCAGGTACATTTATAGCATAGGTGTGAATACAGATATTAGGAGCAGCGGCTGTGCGGTCATCCACCTGTGCACACAGATGACCACAGGTACAGTTATAGCATAGGTGTGAATACAGATATTAGGAGCAGCAGCTGTGCGGTCATCCACCTGTGCACACAGATGACCACAGGTACAGTTATAGCATAGGTGTGAATACAGATATTAGGAGCAGCGGCTGTGCGGTCATCCACCTGTACACACAGACAGTGACAGATATTAGGAGCAGCATCCACCTGTACACACAGTACAGTTATAGCATAGGTGTGAATACAGATATTAGGAGCAGCGGCTGTGCGGTCATCCACCTGTGCACACAGATGACCACATTTATAGCATAGGTGTGAATACAGATATTATAGTGCACACAGATGAGGCAGGTACATTTATAGCATAGGTGTGAATACAGATATTAGGAGCAGCGGCTGTGCGGTCATCCACCTGTGCACACAGATGACAGTGCAGGTACATTTATAGCATAGGTGTGAATACAGATATTAGGAGCAGCGGCTGTGCGGTCATCCACCTGTGCACACAGATGACGGCAGGTACATTTATAGCATAGGTGTGAATACAGATATTAGGAGCAGCGGCTGTGCACATCCACCTGTCATCCACCTGTGCACACAGATGACGGCAGGTACATTTAGCATAGGTGTGAATACAGATAGGTGTGATCCACCTGTACACACAGATGATACAGGCATAGGTGTGAATACAGATATTAGGAGCAGCGGCTGTGCGGTCATCCACCTGTGCACACAGATGACGGCAGGTACAGTTATAGCATAGGTGCAAATACAGATATTAGGAGCAGCGGCTGTGCGGTCATCCACCTGTACACACAGATGACGGCAGGTACAGTTATAGCATAGGTGTGAATACAGATATTAGGAGCAGCGGCTGTGCGGTCATCCACCTGTGCACACAGATGACGGCAGGTACATTTATAGCATAGGTGTGAATACAGATATTAGGAGCAGCGGCTGTGCGGTCATCCACCTGTACACACAGATGCAGTGCAGGTACATTTATAGCATAGGTGTGAATACAGATATTAGGAGCAGCGGCTGTGCGGTCATCCACCTGTACACACAGATGACGGCAGGTACAGTTATAGCATAGGTGTGAATACAGATATTAGGAGCAGCGGCTGTGCGGTCATCCACCTGTACACACAGATGACGGCAGGTACAGTTATAGCATAGGTGTGAATACAGATATTAGGAGCAGCGGCTGTGCGGTCATCCACCTGTACACACAGATGCAGTGCAGGTACATTTATAGCATAGGGGTGAATAAAGATATTAGGAGCAGCGGCTGTGCGGTCACCCACCTGTGCACACAGATGCAGTGCACGTACATTTATAGCATAGGTGTGAATACAGATATTAGGAGCAGCAGCTGTGCGGTCATCCACCTGTGCACACAGATGACCACTGGTACAGTTATAGCATAGGTGTGAATACAGATATTAGGAGCAGCGGCTGTGCGGTCACCCACCTGTGCACACAGATGACCACAGGTACAGTTATAGCATAGGTGTGAATACAGATATTAGGAGCAGCGGCTGTGCGGTCATCCACCTGTACACACAGATGCAGTGCAGGTACATTTATAGCATAGGTGTGAATACAGATATTAGGAGTAGCGGCTGTGCGGTCATCCACCTGTGCACACAGATGACGGCAGGTACATTTATAGCATAGGTGTGAATACAGATATTAGGAGCAGCGGCTGTGCGGTCACCCACCTGTGCACACAGATGACGGCAGGTACATTTATAGCATAGGTGTGAATACAGATATTAGGAGCAGCGGCTGTGCGGTCATCCACCTGTGCACACAGATGACGGCAGGTACAGTTATAGCATAGGTGTGAATACAGATATTAGGAGCAGCGGCTGTCGGTCATCCAACTGTACACACAGATGACCACAGGTACAGTTATAGCATAGGTGTGAATACAGATATTAGGAGCAGCGGCTGTGCGGTCATCCACCTGTGCACACAGATGACGGCAGGTACATTTATAGCATAGGTGTGAATACAGATATTAGGAGCAGCGGCTGTGCGGTCATCCACCTGTACACACAGATGCAGTGCAGGTACATTTATAGCATAGGTGCAAATACAGATATTAGGAGAAGCGGCTGTGCGGTCATCCACCTGTACACACAGATGACGGCAGGTACAGTTATAGCATAGGTGTGAATACAGATATTATGAGCAGCGGCTGTGCTGTCATCCACCTGTACACACAGATGACGGCAGGTACAGTTATAGCATAGGTGTGAATACAGATATTAGGAGCAGCGGCTGTGCGGTCATCCACCTGTGCACACAGATGACCGCAGGTACAGTTATAGCATAGGTGCAAATACAGACATTAGGAGCAGCGGCTGTGCGGTCATCCACCTGTACACACAGATGACGGCAGGTACATTTATAGCATACGTGTGAATACAGATATTAGGAGCAGCGGCTGTGCGGTCATCCACCTGTACACACAGATGACGGCAGGTACATTTATAGCATAGGTGTGAATACAGGTATTAGGAGCAGCGGCTGTGCAGTCATCCACCTGTGCACACAGATGACCGCAGGTACAGTTATAGCATACGTGTGAATACAGATATTAGGAGCAGCGGCTGTGCGGTCATCCACCTGTACACACAGATGACGGCAGGTACAGTTATAGCATAGGTGTGAATACAGATATTAGGAGCAGCGGCTGTGCGGTCATCCACCTGTACACACAGATGACGGCAAGTACATTTATAGCATAGGTGTGAATACAGATATTAGGAGCAGCGACTGCGGTCACCCACCTATGCACACTGATGACGGCAGGTACATTTATAGCATAGGTGTGAATACAGATATTAGGAGCAGCGGCTGTGCAGTCATCCACCTGTGCACACAGATGACCGCAGGTACAGTTATAGCATAGGTGTGAATACAGATATTAGGAGCAGTGGCTGTGCGGTCATCCACCTGTACACACAGATGCAGTGCAGGTACATTTATAGCATAGGTGTGAATACAGATATTAGGAGCAGCGGCTGTGCGGTCACCCACCTGTACACACAGATGACGGCAGGTACATTTATAGCATAGGTGTGAATACAGATACTAGGAGCAGCGGCTGTGCAGTCATCCACCTGTACACACAGATGACGGCAGGTACATTTATAGCATAGGTGTGAATACAGATATTAGGAGCAGCGGCTGTCGGTCATCCAACTGTACACACAGATGACCACAGGTACAGTTATAGCATAGGTGTGAATACAGATATTAGGAGCAGCGGCTGTGCGGTCATCCACCTGTGCACACAGATGACCACAGGTACAGTTATAGCATAGGTGTGAATACAGATATTAGGAGCAGCGGCTGTGCGGTCATCCACCTGTGCACACAGATGACGGCAGGTACATTTATAGCATAGGTGTGAATACAGATATTAGGAGCAGCGGCTGTGCGGTCATCCACCTGTGCACACAGATGACGGCAGGTACATTTATAGCATAGGTGTGAATACAGGTATTAGGAGCAGCGGCTGTGCAGTCATCCACCTGTGCACACAGATGACCGCAGGTACAGTTATAGCATACGTGTGAATACAGATATTAGGAGCAGCGGCTGTGCGGTCATCCACCTGTACACACAGATGACCACAGGTACAGTTATAGCATAGGTGTGAATACAGATATTAGGAGCAGCGGCTGTGCAGTCATCCACCTGTGCACACAGATGACCGCAGGTACAGTTATAGCCTAGGTGTGAATACAGATATTAGGAGCAGCGGCTGTGCGGTCATCCACCTGTGCACACAGATGACGGCAGGTACAGTTATAGCATAGGTGTGAATACAGATATTAGGAGCAGCGGCTGTGCTGTCATCCACCTGTACACACAGATGCAGTGCAGGTACATTTATAGCATAGGTGTGAATACAGATATTAGGAGCAGCGGCTGTGCGGTCATCCACCTGTGCACACAGATGCAGTGCAGGTACATTTATAGCATAGGTGTGAATACAGATATTAGGAGCAGCGGCTGTGCGGTCATCCACCTGTACACACAGATGCAGTGCAGGTACATTTATAGCATAGGTGTGAATACAGATATTAGGAGCAGCGGCTGTGCGGTCATCCACCTGTACACACAGATGACGGCAGGTACAGTTATAGCATAGGTGTGAATACAGATATTAGGAGCAGCGGCTGTGCGGTCATCCACCTGTACACACAGATGACGGCAGGTACAGTTATAGCATAGGTGTGAATACAGATATTAGGAGCAGCGGCTGTGCGGTCATCCACCTGTGCACACAGATGACCGCAGGTACAGTTATAGCATAGGTGCAAATACAGACATTAGGAGCAGCGGCTGTGCGGTCATCCACCTGTACACACAGATGACGGCAGGTACATTTATAGCATAGGTGTGAATACAGATATTAGGAGCAGCGGCTGTGCGGTCATCCACCTGTACACACAGATGACGGCAGGTACATTTATAGCATAGGTGTGAATACAGGTATTAGGAGCAGCGGCTGTGCAGTCATCCACCTGTGCACACAGATGACCGCAGGTACAGTTATAGCATAGGTGTGAATACAGATATTAGGAGCAGCGGCTGTGCGGTCATCCACCTGTACACACAGATGACGGCAGGTACAGTTATAGCATACGTGTGAATACAGATATTAGGAGCAGCGGCTGTGCGGTCATCCACCTGTACACACAGATGACGGCAGGTACAGTTATAGCATAGGTGTGAATACAGATATTAGGAGCAGCGGCTGTGCGGTCATCCACCTGTACACACAGATGACGGCAGGTACATTTATAGCATAGGTGTGAATACAGATATTAGGAGCAGCGACTGTGCGGTCACCCACCTATTCACACAGATGACGGCAGGTACATTTATAGCATAGGTGTGAATACAGATATTAGGAGCAGCGGCTGTGCGGTCATCCACCTGTGCACACAGATGCAGTGCAGGTACAGTTATAGCATAGATGTGAATACAGATATTAGGAGCAGCGGCTGTGCGGTCATCCACCTGTGCACACAGATGCAGTGCAGGTACAGTTATAGCATAGGTGCAAATACAGATATTAGGAGCAGCGGCTGTGCGGACATCCACCTGTGCACACAGATGCAGTGCAGGTACATTTATAGCATAGGTGTGAATACAGATATTAGGAGCAGCGGCTGTGCGGTCATCCACCTGTACACACAGATGACGGCAGGTACATTTATAACATAGGTGTGAATACAGATATTAGGAGCAGCGGCTGTGCGGTCATCCACCTGTACACACAGATGACCACAGGTACAGTTATAGCATAGGTGTGAATACAGATATTAGGAGCAGCGACTGTGCGGTCATCCACCTGTGCACACAGATGACCACAGGTACAGTTATAGCATAGGTGTGAATACAGATATTAGGAGCAGTGGCTGTGCGGTCATCCACCTGTACACACAGATGCAGTGCAGGTACATTTATAGCATCGGTGTGAATACAGATATTAGGAGCAGCGGCTGTGCGGTCATCCACCTGTGCACACAGATGACGGCAGGTACAGTTATAGCGTAGGTGTGAATACAGATATTAGGAGCAGCGGCTGTGCAGTCATCCACCTGTGCACACAGATGACCACAGGTACAGTTATAGCATAGGTGTGAATACAGATATTAGGAGCAGCGGCTGTGCGATCATCCACCGTTGCACACAGATGACCGTAGGTACAGTTATAGCATAGGTGTGAATACAGATATTAGGATCAGTGTCTGTGTGGTTATCCACCTCTGCATATAGATCCTGCAATAGGCTTAGTTATAAAAAAGATCTTAGGGACCAACAGTTAGTGTAATGGCTATGTTGCTGGACTCCCATGTTGTCAACCACGGTTCGAGTCCTGGACCCGGTGGCTTAAACTCACACCGGGCGCATGTGCATGCGTGCCCAAGATCCCGAGAGGAGAATGGAGGAGAAGGGATTGCAGCATGGCCATCCCCCCCTGGGGGGTGATTTCTCACTTTCTGTCTGTCTCTGTCTTGCGAGCGCACGCGCCCTATAGCAAAAATCTCTTCGAAAAAAGAGATCTTATTACAGATATTAGGAATGGTAATTTTTATAGGGTACTTTCTTGCTTTCTATCTCTCTGTTTCTGTCTCTCTGTTGAGCAACTGGGCCCTATAGTGAAAATCTTTCAACAAAAAAAAATGATTTACTTAATTTTATTTCCGATTATTATTTTTGAATTTTCTGCAGGGCACATGTGCTCACCATAGAAGACGGAATGAGAGAGGGTGAGAAAGTGAGAAAGCTAGTCTCCTGGTCTGGGCCTTGAACCACCATTGACCATTTGTGAGTCCAGCGCTTCAACCCCCACACCTCCTGCTGGCCCCCACGTTACAAACCTATCTCCACCTGGAACTCATCCGTCTGTCAGCACATGTGCCAACTCTGGCCAAACCCTTCAGGTCACAGAAGGTCTTGTTGACAGGAGACGATGCCCTCCCTGCAGGAAGGAACCGGTGAGGGTGTGAGGGTGAGCAGGGGGGCGGGCTGAGTGCGAGTACTACTGGTGTGGTTGGCAACAGTGTGGCATTTATTTCCAAATACCTGGGAGAGTGGGTGGGCAGTGACAAGTTGGAGGCGAAGGGCATGTTCATTGTTGATTGGTTGTTGATTTGGCCACTCACGTTGCGCACATGAAGTGAAACCCTATTAATAGGTCCGACTTGATGTTGGTGAGAACTTCTGAGAGACCGGTCCTGACCCCTGCAGACTGGAGAACTCTGCTTACACGCTCCACACACGGCGACGGGGACGCGGAAACGCCCCTTTATCTTGCTTATCAAAAATCGCTTTTTATAAACTAGAGAATGTGGGAGCTTCCTGGCAAAGTCTGGAATATTAATTGATACATAGTCCTGCTTTGTTTTTATATACGAGAGGATAAAAATCTCAAAGAAAAAATTTGATAGCAAAATGTTATTTTTTTACTATCATAAAATTAAACAAGGGGCCAACTAGTGGCTTGATGGTTCAGGTGGCTGGATCTCACATGGCCCACTTTGCAGTTCGAATCCTTGACCAGTGGCTTGAAATACACAAGAAGAGCATGCGTGTGCCCAAACTCCTGAGGGGAGGACGGGGACAGCACTGAGCATGGCAGCCTCTCCCCCTCCCAGTCCTGGGTGACGCGCGCGCTCGCTCTCTCTCCATCTCCCATCTCCCTCTGCCTCTCTCTGGCAAGTACTGCACTCTATAGCAAATTTATTTATTTATTATTTATTTAAGGTTTTTGTCATGTGGCACATGTGCTCGCCGGAGAGAGACAAAGAGAGAGGGTTGGGGTTAGAAATCAACTCCCAAGGTCACACTGAAATTGTGGAGTGTAACCGAATGAACAACCACCAAAGCCAGATTAAGGTTAAAGAGAGTCTTTATTAGCTGGCCAGCGACTACAGCCTGCAGCTCGGAGGCCAAGAGTCAGAACTGCAACCCCGACGGAAGTTGGAGTAGTCTTTTTATAGGGGTCGGTTACCAGGGATTTCTATGCAAGCAGTGACAGAAGCTGAATCAAGCAGGTTCATTATTTCTGAGGGCAGTGGGGTTTCCATGCAAGCACTTACATCGCTAAACAAAAGGGTTTCGGGCTAGTTAGCAAAGACAGTCGCAGGTGCAGGATGTCGTCCCAGACACAGTTTTCCGTATGGCTAGCACAAGCTATTTTCTCGTGGGAAGAGCAAGCAGGTTTACAGAAGCAGAACAAAATCTCTTCTCCAGTCTCCTCTCAGGATTTTGGGCACACAAACACATGTGCCTAGCATGATTTTCAAGCTGCCGGGCCCAGCCATGTGGGAGTCCAGCCCCTTGAGCAGCACGCCACCTGCTGGCCCCTTTTAAATTTTTAGTAAAAAATGAATGAGATTTTGGGAGCTCTGCTACATCCCCAAGTGTGGTAGATTTTAAGGTAATGACGTGTCTCTTCAATAACGTATTTGCTACCAACATATTACATAAAAGGCTTGCTTGTGAATTCAAGATTATTTGTAGATTTATAGCCCTTTCAAGTGAAAAGGGGTTTTTCAGGAGTACTTCCGATTTCCAGCGTCTGGTGAATCTTCCATTTGCTATCAATAATGCCACCCGCAGTAATACTCTCTCATATAAATCCAGTCCGACATCCCTGTAATGCACAGTGCTAAAGCATGCTCCGAGGGCGATGGGGCTATCTGTGTGAATTACATTAGGCCAGCGTGTGGAAGAACACTCTCCCTGCAATTTATGAATTCGGAATGCTCCCGGAACACGTTTGGTGTTCTGAATAGACGTAGGTGTTTTAGATAAGTTGGCTACCTTGATAAATGTTTATTGCAGGCGCCGTGAAACTGCTGATTTGGAAAAATAATTTTGTAATCTTTTTTTCTGTCTGTAATGTTTACTACCCGCATTACCAAAATCGTATGGCTCTGTTTCCTAGGCATCAGGGGACCTCCTGGTCTTGCATGGGCTTGGTCTCAGCAGGGAGTTTGGGGAGGACCTGGGAGGAGCAGGCCTCAGGGCAGGCATTAGCTCGTCTGGACTTGAAGGCCGCGTGGCGCTACGTTACAGTTACATGTATGTTCTACCCCTACGGTATTGTACTGTCTGCGACTAGAGCAATAGCCGCAGTATAGGCAAGTCATAACTCTGCTTGATCACATCGTAGAGCATGAGAGGTGGGGTAAGTATTTGGGCTAAATGATACAGACTGTCTACACCCTAAATCCCTGGGTGACTGAGATTTCTACCCGATGACTTTTTCATTAAATTGTGGTGTTTGAATTCTCCCTGGGTGGTTTTAAAAGTTGAAGGCTGAAACCTCAAAATTCACCCCATTTGCTGCCTTCTGGGGTGTGTGTGTTTGTTGGAGCTCAGAGGTCCCATCCCGGCCCGTGTGAAGAAGCAGCGCTGCAGCGGGCACGCCGCCCCTGTCGGGTAGCACGTGGAATTCCGCTGACAACATCCATCCACCCGAGGGCACGTCTGACCTGCAGTTTGAATCGTGATGGGAAGGAGAGGCAGGCAGGTGCACCCGGAGCACGCGCGGCTCTGAAGGTGCGGAGTCCCTTTCTGTAGACAGGTCACTGAAGAGCCCTGCACCATTTTCTTTCTCCAGAAGTTTCGGAAATGTTAGAAATCCTGGCAGGAGTTAATCAGATCAGTCTTCGGAACTGGTCAGACTAAGCTCTGTTCTGAAATCCTGACCATCCTGTTCTCATCAAATCCCAAAGTGGCTCATTCCTCCTGGCACCAGGCCGTAGTAACTGACCTGCGGGTGGGAGTGAGCGGACATCCTTGGTCCCTGGCAATCATTAAACTGGCTGGCTTTTAAAGCATAATGTCTAACACTGGGAAAACCCCAATCTTTACTTGTGTCCCATTAGCAAAAGTAAACAGTCCCGCATGGCCCGGAGCGCAGGAATGCAGGGGTGCTCAAGGACGGGGAGGCGGGTCAGGCCCTTGCTGCTCAGCTACCGATTCGGCTTGGTTTCCTTCTTCCCGAAAAGACTGAGAAAATGATGCGATTATTACATGACTCGGTGGCCTGGTCTTTCACCAAGGGACAGAGACAGAACTCGGTTCCTGGAGGGCTGCAGGGCTGGCCAGACCCCCGCGCTCCCTGGGGAGGGAGTGTGGCCACCCGGCACTGGCAGTGGGGGTGAATGTCTTCTTCACCCTGACAAGACCTCGGCCCTGTGTGATGAGGGGAACTCGCGGAACCGTGACGGGCCTCAGCGAGGCTCGCCCTGGTGCAGCAGGTGGAGCAGCTGTCACAGCACGTGGGAACGACTCTTCCCCCCCCTGGCAGTATAGTGAGGAGAGCGAGGGCTGGCCCGGGCACCCTGGTGCTCCGCGAGGCCCACCACACGGGAAGGTCTGGCGTGTGTTCCAAGACCTTGCTGAGCATGCCAGGCACACGCTCACTCATGGTCCAGGGCTGGCTGAGCCGAGGGGCTCACGCATCGAGGCCCTAAGGGGGTGCTATCTCTGTTTCTTTGTCTTCTCATGGAAGAAATAAATCAAGTTTAAAAAGTAAAGAAAAGAAAGAAAGGCCCAAAAGAGAACCCTAAAGGTGGAGTGAGGCAGGCAGCCCAGGTGAGGCCTGGAGGACGGTGCGGCAGCAGGGTGGCCTCCAGTGCCCTGAATGGCAGCCCAGGACCCAGCCGGTGGCCTGACCCACCTCCTTGAGTGGACAGTGGCTGGGGTAGGATCATTCCTCCCTCGACACTCACAGGAGTTCTGCCCCAAACCAGCAAGCCTGGCAGTGCTGGTAAGGGCTGGGCTGGCAGTTGGAGGCCAGGAGGTGGACAGGACAGGGCAGGACCGGAGGCGCCCAGGATAGGAGAGACAGGACAGGGCTGGCCAGGCCTGCCTGCTGACTCCACGCGGGGCAGCCAGCACCAGAGTGGGAGATTCTGATGGGACCAGAGGTGCTTCCTCTTCCTCCTGAGTTTTCTGCATCACGTCTGGTGACCGAAGTGCAAAGTGTGACACTCAGGACAACGCGGTAAAGGGGAGGAAGCCGAGGAACCTCTCCTACACGGCAGAGCCCACGCTGCACGGTGGCTGGGAGAAGCCGCCGGCCCTGAGCGCCCGCGCTAACGCGAACATGGGCCTGTGTGTCAGAGCGGCCAGACCCTGCTCAGTGAGCGGCGCTCCGCAGTCCGCGCCCGCGGCCTCTGACTGGGCGCCGCCGACCTGCGGCTGCCGTGGCTCCTCCCAGGCGATCGCAGAGGCTGTGCCTTGGGTAAGGAAGGCTGCCTGTGCCTACAGCTGTGATTTGTCCCAAGCTTATTTACTTATTTCTCTCATCAGAGACAGAGACAGAGACAGAGAGGAGACTGGCACCCCAGCAGGGCCCTTGGACTGTGATCCACCCGAGTCCCGCCAGCCCCGACCCCGGGTGCACACACGTGAGCCTCACGCACTAGGGAAGTCCTGGGAGAACACAGCCTGCCACGGGGCCCAGGAGTGTTACCGCTGAGCGGCCGCCTGGCCCTGCGGCGGTGTCTAGGTCATTCCCGGCACGTGGGTCTGGAAGAGCGGCTGCACTTGCAGGCATCCAGACCCTGCTGGGCCTGGTACGTGCCCCACGCCCCACGCCCCACTGGTCCTCCAGTGGCCGTGGCCCTCTTGGTGGAGATGGACTCTCCGGCTGAGAACCGGGAAGCAGACAGCAGCCCACGGGGGCTGGCGACGGGGCAGGACACGCAGCGGTAACAGCTCTCCAGGTACACACAGCTGTAGGTGCTTCCCTGGACGGAGCTGGGGGCCGGGGTCAGACCCCGCATCTCCGGCCCGGCCTCTGACTCGCTGGTCACTCCACGGAGGCTGGGCCTCAGGGTGCCCCGACCTCCAGCCCAGCTCCCCTCGGTGCGAGCTGTTCTGTACCAACAAGACTCGTGTGACCCGTCGCCGGCCGGGTCTGTATCCGTCGTCTGCCTCCAGGTCACGCTTCCCCAGCCTCGCCTGCACCTGGGACCCGGGCACTTGGCCCTCAGCGCTCGGAGATGTCCACGGAGCCACTCCCGTGTCCTGTGTAGAGCTGGGGAGGGAGACCCAGAGTGCCCAGAGGACGCCTTGGGCCGGCTCAGAGGCTTCAGTGTCCCGGCAGTGCTGCCACAACTGCCCACATCCTCCCTGCCACAGGCAGGACGGGGAGGTTTGCCGTTTCACCTCGGGACAGGGGGCGTGGGCCTTTCCTGCCTGAACCGGACAGCCGTCACCACGGTGTCCACAGATGCCCCGACGGCCAGCACCTCACCAGACCCCGGCACCCTCACCACTCAGAAAGCACCTGTCTCGGGGCCAGCGGCTGGCGTAGCACTTACACTCCGGACTCCCACACGGCCAACAGAGGTTTCAGTCCCAGATCCTGTGGCTTGAAACTCATCCGGGTGCATGAGCACGCCCAAGATCCTGGGAGAAGAAAGGAGGAGAAGGGATTGCGGCGTGGCCATCCCCCCTGGGGGGTGATTTCTCGCTTTCTGTCTCTCTGTCTCTCTCTCCAGGAGTGCATGTGCCCTGAAGCAAAAACCTCTACAAAAAAAAAAAAAAAGAAAGAAAGAAAGAAAGTGCCTTCTCCCCGAGCTTAGTCAGCCCTAGTACAGCAGGGTCCCTCCCCGCTAGAAAGAGGCCCAGGAACGCAAAGGGGAGAGGCCCCGTGGCGCTGTCCCGGCCGCCCCTGCCCGGTGCTCCCTCTAAGTTTGGAGTTTCCAGGAGGTGCCGGCCTGTTCCAGGCCTTTGCCAATCCGTCTGTAGCCCAGCGTGCTCTGGTCGGGGCTATGACTCGGCAGGCTGGAGCCATGGGAGGGCCAGTTCAGACATGGTGGCTCGCACTGGTGCTCCCAGCTACGTGAGAGACTGAGGCAAGACGACTGTGCACCAGTGAGACCCTGTCGAGGAAAGTCTACACGCGACCTCGGAGACATTGCCGGTCACAAAATGCCCAGCACTGTGGGTCACTGACACGGAGCACTGGGCGTGGCCATGACAGAGACAGCAGAGTGGGCATGCCGGGGCTTCGGAGGGGTGGGCACAAGGCGTTCACGTTGGACGGGGTGGGCTTCCAGTCCCAGAAGACGAAGGCATTCCGGAGCCGTGAGTGAGATGGGTGCGATGGACAGCGGGAGGGGCAAGCAGGACGGGCATGTCCTGCTCACTGAACAAGTAGTGGGTCTGCACCTGCACTCGCCGCGGGGCTGAGACCCATCGCAAGACCTGGCTTCCCGCAGCGCCGCTGGGCTCCGTGTGTGGGGCTGTGCATGTGTGTGCGTGTGCGCAGGGGAGCTGTGGGTGTGGCCTGCCTTCCTGCAGCACCGCTGGGCTCCGTGTGCGGGGCTGTGCGTGTGTGTGTGCGTGTGTGCAGGGGAGCTGTGGGTGTGGCTTGCCTTCCCGCAGCGCTGCTGTGCTCCCTGTGTGTGCGGGGCTGTGCATGTGCGTGTGTGCTGGGGAGCTGTGGGTGTGGCCTGCCTTCCCGCAGCACCGCTGGGCTCCCGTGTGTGCGGGGCTGTGCGTGTGCGTGTGTGCGGGGGAGCTGTGGGTGTGGCCTGCCTTCCCGCAGCGCTGCTGTGCTCCTGTGTGCAGGGCTGTGCGTGTGCGTGTGTGCAGGGGAGCTGTGGGTGTGGCCTGCCTTCCCGCAGCGCTGCTGTGCTCCTGTGTGCAGGGCTGTGTGTGTGCGTGTGCGCAGGGGAGCTGTGGGTGTATCTGCTCTTGCACCCTCTGGTCTGTTACCTGGGTCAGTCGAGATGAAGGCCCTCCTGGAACGGGAACTGTAAGGGAATTGAATCCTCTAAGGTCTGATGACCCACCCCTCATCAGGAGAGGGTGGTGCCGGCCAAACTTAGGAAAAGTGGTTGAGGCATAGCCTACGAGTGGGCAGCTCCCCTGTGGACCAGGCCAACTGGGAACCCGCCTGCCGGCTTACGCTAGGGCTTCTACTGACAGCTTCGGATCCCTGGGGTGGGGGCAGGGCCTGCAGGTGGGGGGTACCCAGTCCGCAAGTCTGACCCCGGAAGGGTTCCCAGGCCACAGGGTTGCCCACCTCGGGGAGGGGCAGCTTGGACTGAGCCAAGCAGGCATAAAGGGAGGGCCTGCCGTCCCCGATGGTCCTGGGACACGGACAAGACCCGCGTCTCCACAGCCCCGGCTCCTGCTGCACTCTGGGCCTTCCTGGGATAACTTGCCAGTGCTGGGAGCTTTTCCCTTCTCAGTCCCCGCCAGTCCCCCCCCCCACCCCCCCGCCGCTGTAAACCTCATCGTCGGGAAGTACCTGGCCCTCCCTCTCAGTCTGCACACGGAGGTGATGCCACAAATAAAATGGGGGAGTTTCATAGAAAAACTTGCACCCAGAATGCTGGGAGCCACTTCAACCCTTCTGGAAAAGTGGAGGAGCCCGTTGTGGAAGTGTTAATGCTTATATTGAATTTAGACCACGTTTCAAATGTTAAGTTTAGGGACCAGCACTTAGCGTAATGGCTATGTCGCTGGACTCCCACGTAGTCGATTGCGGTTCGAGTCCTGGACCCGGTGGCTTAAAATTCATGCCGGGTGCGTGTGCGTGTGTGCCCAAGATCCCGAGAGGAGAATGGCGGAGAAGGGATTGAGGTGTGGCCATCCCCCCGGGGGGTGATTTCTCGCTTTCTGTCTGTCTTTATCTGTCTGGCGAGCGCACGCGCCCTATAGCAAAAAACCTCTCTCTCAAAAAAAAAGTTAAGTTTGTATGTGATTGTGAGCTGTGTACAAACAGAAATTATTATAATCCTAACGTAATTTACTGCTTTACCAAAATAAACTAATAAGAGAAATAAATACTGCTGCTTGTGCCCAGCTGACTAATCTGACCTGATAGAAATAAAATATTGGGCGCACTTGGGCCAAGATTAGACTAGATTAGTGACAGAAGCACCATGTACTGTTTCACATAATTAAATTGGTGATTTAATGAGTTTTTAGCTCAGAATCGTCGTAAGAGGTTTTTTGTAGTAACGTGGAAATGAATACACGCTGTCCAAGCTGCAGAGGAATAAAAGGTTGTAATATTTCTGAGCTCCCTGGGCAGCGTAATCCATTCTCATCAATCTCACCCTCGCGGGAGAACGTAAGGATGTTTTTCTTCCAATCACTCACAGTCGTTATTTAGTGGAGGGTAACAGCCACAGTCTTCATTAATATATTAACCCCTGGCTCCGAAAGGCCTAGCAGTAAGCCGGCAGATGACTCGTCCGGACAGGTTTACATCACAGGGCTCAGAGATCTGAGCCACGGAGACGCGGGCCTCCGGGACGTGATGCGTGGTAACACCCGGTTTAAGAAGCAGGCTCGCCAGCAGAGGACGAGAAGTGCAAACAGCCCCGCTCACAGAAACAACTCGAATATTCCTGGAGAGGAGCTCGTTAAATTAAATACTCTAGGAGGCATATCCTGCCATCTCCGAAAGAACGGGTCGGTCTATATCGCCGGGTGGACCGAGGGCTGATACCTGTGGCTGTGTACTGTAAAAGGGGTACGTGTAACGTTCCTTTGTCCCTAGAGAATGGCTGATTCTCACCTGAGCACCCGAAGCCAAACCCGGCCAGGGCTCCCTGGAAACAGCACAGCTCCGTCCCCAGCTCAGAGTCGGACTGAGGGAAGTCAGGCTCAGAAGTGTGCCTCGCTCGCGAAGCGTGTGTCTGCGGACTCTGTTCCTTTCCAAGTGACTTCCAGTGCAAGGCTTTCAGCTAAGCCAGACTAAGCACTCACTGGTGATGAGGCCAATTCCAGGAGGCCCTCGGCCCACCCTGCGCCAGAGCCGTCCCCTGCAGGTGCTGGGGGCTCAGAGCCGCCTGCAGCTCATGCAGGGGGTGCTCTGTGCCTGCCTGAGCTGCGTCCTGGGAAAGGGCCAGACCCCCTGGCGGCCTCGGCTCCCTCTCAGAAATAAGCAGTCTAGCCCAAGCCCCTGCTGCGTGCCAGCCCGTTCCCACTGCGTTCAAAAAAAACGGGAGGGCCTGAGTGCTGGCCTCAAACATACCGACACGTCCCTCAGTACGACCCTCACGTGGCTCTGACGGGCGTCAGAGAAACCGCATCCCCACACACCCGTCCAGTGGTGCTTCCCCCGCACGGTTCGGCCCCCGTCCTGGGATGCGGAGCAGCTGACTATCGGGCACGCGGCCTTAGGCACGGAGAGCAGCAGCCCAGACACTCCTCACCGCGACACGCTGCTCAGGGGATGTGTCCGAGCACTGGACACGCCCTCCGTGGGCACAGGGAGGCCGTGGCGAGGGCTCTGAGGGGAGAGCGGGAACGCCCTGTGCGCGCCCTGCCTGGCCAGCTGGTGCTGCTATTTCAGAGGGAGGAGGAAGCTCCCCAAGGCCGCCTGGCACGGCTGGTTCCCACGCCTCCTGCTCTGGGTCCGACTCCCTCAGTGATCTCGGGGCTCCAGTGCCTCGGCCGTGCCTGGCAGGCCCCCGTCTGCGCCCGCTCTCAGAGACCGTCCACACCCAGGGCGCTGCCGGCAGTGGCGTGCTCACGACGCCGGGCTGCACGGGCGGCCCTGAGTCTGAGCCTTGGGCTGACCTGAGCCCACGTGGCAAGCTGACATCCTGGCCGGAAGGCTGAGGAGGATTGCAGGGTTGCAAGACCCTGTTAAGGGTTGTCAAGGTCACAGGAAAAAAAGAAACTCGGAATGTCACCCACCCGCCGATGCACTCGTCCCCGGCACAGCCAGTCCCCGGCAGTCCAGACTGCATCCCACCTCGAGCTCCGCCTCAGAGGCCACCCACGGCCCTGCTAGCCAGCACCCAGGAGCTCACTCCGAGTCTCAGGACCTGAGTCGGCAGGGATGGGGTCTTCCTCTCCTCCTCCCAGTGTAGGGCAGCACCCTCATAGTTCCCACCACCCCAGTGGCCCTACCCTCCCAGGCTCGGCCCAGGCGGATGGTGTTGTCCTGCTGGTCCCTGCACACAGCTGGCCCCACATCTGGGTGGGCTGGGGCCAGGCTGGCCTGACTGGTCGTTTTCTCAGCAAGGGGCTCTCCCGGCACCCTGTGCCCTGGAACCTCAGCCCCCGGGAACGGCCCAGGAATGCGGACTCTCGGGCCCCGCCCCGACTGCCAAGCATTTAATAAGATCCCCTGTGCCTGACGCACACACGGCAGTCTGCAAAGTGCCTGCCTGGATGTGTGCTCCCGTGTGCAGCCCGGGGTCTCGGCCTCTGCGCGGTGGGGACACGGAAGCCCGCGGGCGTCTCTGCTCTCCAGTCCCACCTTGGCAGTGGCTTGGCCTTGGGGAGATCATCTCGAGTCTTGCTCAAGGCAGAGCGTCAGTCTGACTCTGCCCCAAACCGAGCCCCTGGTGTCCCCCCTCCTGGCCCCCACCAGCTGCAACCCGCTGGCTCCAGTCTAGGGTACCCGCCCGCAGGAACTCGGTGGGGCGCTGTTCTCTGCCCCCCCTGACCACACCCAGCTCACAGGCACATGCAAAACGCAAGCGCCTGAACCCCCGGCTCGTGCCCTGCGGTGGAGCCGCCCGCGCACCAAGGTTCCAGCCCCAGGCAGAGCAGACACGCATCTGCATGACGCCCACGGTTCCCACCGCGCCTCCCTGTGCCCGTGCACCCAGCTGTGGCCTGCAGGGCTCTGGAGGCAGTGGACGGCCAGGGCTGCCTTCAGCCCCCAGGGCGGCGTGGAGGGAAGAGCAGCCGCGTGCTGAAGCGGCAGCTGCCGGTCCTCTGACCCCTTCCGGCCCGTCCCCTGCGCCCGCGTGTCACTTACCTTCCTCGTCACCCGCCACTCCTTGCGGGGGATGCCATGAGGGCAGAGGTAGCATCCGCGTCCAGGCAGGACAGGGGGCACTCCCTCTGGGGGCGCAGGGAGCACTCACAGAGCTCTGGGCGCAGGGGCGGGCGCTCAGGGCTGGCTCAGCCTGGGTGGGGAGAACAGCTGGGTGGGACCACCTGGCCGGGGACAGTGACCTCAGGGAGGGGCCGGGGAGGGCCAGCTGACAGTGGCCACACCCTCCCCGCGCCCTCTGGCTCCCGTGGACCAGCTGGCCGAGGGGTGGAGAGGGCGAGGGGTGACAGGCGGGCACTGTTTCCTTTGCATCCCTCTCTCGGCAGGGCAGGGGTGCGCTAGCAGCCCAGAGGCTGGACCGTTTAAAACGGGGCACGGGAGCGGCAGATGGCGTAGCGGTTAGGTACTGGACTCCCACACGGCCGAGCGCAGTTTGAGTCCCGGGAGGAGAAGGGATTGCAGCATGGCAGCCCGGGGGGATTTCCACTTTCCCTCTCACTGTGCCTGTCTCTCTCTCTCTGGCGAGGGCACTCGCCCTAGGGCAAAACCTCTTCAGACAAACACGAGCTGGGAGCCTGCTCTGGAGCTGCAGCCTGCATCGGCAGTGGGCAGGGCCCTGCTCGCTCCAGTGGTCTAGAGGGGAACCCGAGGGTGGCTCGCCGCGCCTCATCCCTGCCCGGCGGCCAGCAAGGTGCCCGCAGGCTGTGGACGCAGCTCTCCCACCTCTGCCTCCCCATTCCCGCCCGGCTGTGTATCTTCTCACAAAAGCATTAGACCCTGCATCTGCACCCCTCCTCGGGCACGACCTCACCCTAACGGCGTACACCTGCCAGGGCCTCTTCACCGGGGACAGGGGTTCAGGCTCCAGCAGACCCTTTGGGGGCCACAGTTCGCCCACAGTGGTGAACACTCGGCAGGCGCTTGAACTCCGTCCTGAGTCAGTTGCGTCATCCAGAAAGTAAGAGAAAAGAAGTTCGGAGGAAACTCAGGCCAGAAGACTCCGTGGAAAAGAAATTTTTCTTTTCTTGCTATTATGTCAGAGTTGTGGGCAGCAGTAAATCGCAAGGAGGAGCCAGAGGCCAGGACTTGGTGGCAGACAACAACCCTCTAAACAAAACAAAGCAACATGAGGCCCAAACCCCAGAAATGGCCCAGACCCCAGACGACTGCAGCAGGGAAGGTGTGAATCCGGGACACACGGGGAGGTGTGTAACTCAGGGCACTGGATGCAGGGAAGAAGGAAGGCCCGAGGGCGGGAAGAGCCGGCGGAGCCCTGCAGCCCTCTGCCCACCGACGGGGTCGGCTCCCAGCCCGGGGCCTACTCTAAGGAAATCTCATAGCTAGAGCCTTCCCCTGGCCATGCCGAGGCGACCCCGACGAGCTCAGTTACGCCCAGGAAGGTGGCTCTCCACATGCACGCCTCCTTCTTACGGGGAAGGTCACCAAAGAGTGACCTGACATCAGGAGAAACCGCAGTGGGAAGGAGAATGAACAAGGTAAACAAGGAGGGACCAGCAGATGGTGTGATGGTTACGTCGCTGGACTCCTATGTAGTCAACTACAGTTCGAGTCCTGGACCTGGCAGCTTGAAACTCACGCCAGACGCGTGTGCGTGCGTGCCCAAAATCCCAAGGGGAGACTGGAGGAGAAGGGATTGCGGCGTGACCATCCCCCCTGGGGGATGATTTCTTGCCTTCTGTCTCTCTGACGAGCACATGTGTCCTATAGCAGAAAGCTCTCTAAAAAAGGAAGAAGAAAAGAAGAAGGAGAAGAAGGAGGAGGAGAAGGAGGAGGAGGAGCCACTTCGTCATCGAGGCTCTGTCTCTTCGCAATGTCGTGGAGCTGGAACTACACCGTGTGTCCCCCTTTATCACCTTGAAGCCTGCGTGCTCATGGTAACGCCAGGAGTGTGTGAACGACGCAGGTGGGCCGGGGCGGCACCCGGGAGGCGGACGTGCCTACCCTCTGTCTCCAAGGAAACGCTGCGCAGGCCCTGGCACTGGCTGCTCGGGACCTCAGTCCTCCCCGCTGCCCGACCAGGCCGGCCCTCCCCGCGCCTGCACTGCACAGCCGCCCTCCTGTGGCTGCCCTGTCCGGGAGCAGATTCAGGAACTCCGAGCCAAGGCTGGGGATTGAATGCACCTTTAGAAGCAAACTGCTTTCTGTTTTTTCCATTCGGCACCCTCTAAAACCTAAACCAGTTAAGTGTAGCTCCCAGGAAGTCTGGCTAGTACTTGACATTGCCAAACGCAGGAGTTAATCTGATCATCAGGGTTGCCTCGTGTTCGCTGTCAGTTCAGAGCCTGACAAAAGCACCTGACAAACACACTTCTTTCTTTTAAAGATTTTTGCTACAGGGCATATATACTCACCAGAGAGACAGAGAGAGAAGGAGAAGAGAGAGATTATACCCAGGGAGCGTGGCCACACCACAATCCCTTCTCCTCCACTCTCCTCTCGGGTTTTGGCACGCACATACACGTGTCCTGTGTCCTGGACTCAGCCAGGGTCGGCCACGTGGGATTCAGCCGCCTTAACCCACCACCTATTAGCCAAGAACAACTTTCTTTTCTGTTTTTGTTTTTCCCACAGAGAGAATTTTATCCACATAAAATTAACCACTCGGAAGTGTGTAATTCAGGGGCACTTAGTCCGTTTACGACGCTGTGCAGGCATCACTCCCGTCTACCTTCAGAACACTGAGTTTATTCTTCTTCTTTAAACTTTTACTTGCTACATCATTTGGCTTGCAAAGAGAATTTACCCAACATGAAATATGCATCAGGCCAGCCCCGCTGAGGACACGGCACACGCCATCGTCCGTGTCAGGCGGCCCCGCTGAGGACACGGCACACGCCATCGTCCGTGTCAGGCGGCCCCGCTGAGGACACGCCACACGCCATCCTCCGTAGGGAATAAACCACGAGCCTGCCCCCAAGCGTCTCACCTCTATTTCTTCTCCCTGTCCCGTTCCTCCCCCGCACTCTGCCCCCGCCCGCTCTCCTCCCACACTGCCTCCCGTGTCCGTAACTATTTCCGGTGCGTCTGTACCCTCCCATCTAAGAATGACTTCCTCATGTTGGGGTAACGGACACTCTGCTGCTGCCCTCGAGGGCAGGTGACAGTAGGTCCCCCTGCTCCTGAGGCCTCCTGGGGCACAGCAGAGCTCCTGGTTACCACGCGGAGGAGTCCCTGCTTATTTCATTCGAGATGGCATGTGACCAAATGCGCTAAAAGCTATTCCAAAACCTTTCAGAGTCAGGCTGTGTAAAACAGAGCCACCTTAGCATAATCAAACATGGATTTTGATGTCAGAAGGCCATTCCTATCCACTCTGACGTTCTCAGCGACATTATGATAAAGGTAAAAGGTGCGTTAAAAGTTTTGGATCTATATGGAGGCCGTAAAATCTCACCCACAGATAGTTCCTGTCTAGGGGTTCAGATGCCAGACACCAGTCGGTGAGTGTGGTGGGAAGCCCTGCGTTCCCGGCTAGCTGCTCTGGGAGGACGGCAGCGCTGGCTAGTGGAACGGTAATTCTGCAATCCCGCTGTGAAATACACAACTTACTCAAATAGAGTTCATTTGTTTTCTGTTTATTTTCTCAAGAAAATTAATTGAGAAATGATGTGTTAGAAGTGCCTTGTTTTCCAGGATAGAAGCAGGACAAGAACTACCGATCTGTTCCAACCCCGGAGAGGTTAGATGTGGGAGACTGTCACCTCGAGGTTGTTGGGGCTGGAACTTGGTACCGGAGGGCCCAGCAGATGGCCTAATGGTGGCATCGCTGAACTCCCATAGTCAACTGCGGTTCGAGTCCAGGACCTGGTGGCTTAAAACTCACACCAGGCTCATGAGTGTGTGTACCCAAAATCCCAAGAGGAGATTGGAAGAGAAGGGATTGTGGCATAGCCACCTCCTGGGGGGGGCAGGGCGGTGATTTCTCACTTTCTGTCTCTCTGTCTCTCCAGCAAGTGCACATGCTCTATAGCAAAAATCTCTTAAAAAAAAAAAAGGCTTTGTGCCGTAAACTTTATATCTAATAAATAACCAGAGTGTTCGTAATCAGAGAAATGCCAGATATTCCCAGCTCACCAAGAGCGATAAGTAAGCAAGGCTGTCTTGGTAGATGTTTGCTCTTTAAGTATCGCAGAAGCTGTACTGAAAACCATTAAAAACTTACGCAATGTTTTCTGGAGGACAAAGAGATGTACAAGTTTCCATGGTCCTTTGGCAGGCCGCAGATGGCTGGGTCAAGCCCGCGGCTAGCGACTGTCCCCGAGGTGAGGGCTCGCAGACCCACACCAGCCCTGCCACCAGGAGGACCGCTTTCCTGAAGTAAGATTAGCAGCTCTGCGGAGGGCAGTGCAGGCTTGGTCGTGTGAGGCCTCGATTTTCCAGCCTCCTGACTACACGAGGATTTCTAACCACACTGTTTAGAACAGCTCACCCAGCGAGTGCTGAGGCCCAACGAGGACTTGGTGCCCTGTCCGCGTGTCCCTGGTGCCCACGCACCACGGTCTCCGATGAAACGTCTGTCAGGGATGGGAGCTTTATTTGTCTTTTTGTTCGTTTCAGATGCAGTTAAGTGTTACAGAAGCCGCCTAAGACCAGCGGGAGACTGTGACTGACGGGCGTTGCAGGGCCCTGGTCCCGGCACAGCTGTGGCTGCGGCTCTGCTTCCTGCAAGCAGCTTCCCTTGCGAGCAGCTAGCGGAGCCCGCGGCTGGGAGAGCTGGGAGAGCCGGCAGTGCGACCAGCACGGTGGCTGGGTGGCTGCGCGTGAGCAGACTCCTTCCCAGTGAGTGCAGCTGGGAGTGAGGCCAGGGCCCCGGGGGGCGGGCCTTTGCCGAGCTGCCCTTGGCACATGAGCAGTGACGCTTCTCCACACCTCGGGTGGCTGCTGCCCGGGATGGGGGCACTCGGTGCGCACTCGCCTGGTGACGCTTGGGGCAGTGGCTGGCTCCCAGGAACACGGGGGCAGAGCTGACGGGAGGACCCGTCTGCCCACATTCACGTGTGTGGAAGGGCTCGAGTAGAAGGCGTAGGTGGGCACGGCGCAGCCACAGGCAGGGCGGGCCATGGTGCCGGTAGGGACCTGGTGCCCGCTGCCCGACGGCCGGGGCGCCTGTGGGAGGAGTGGGGAGGACCCAGCAAGCACACAGCTCCGCCTGAGCCTCGGCACCGGAGAGCCGGACCAGGGGTTCCCAGCTGCGGGGGTTGCTCCGGCTCAGCCAGCCGACCAGCGTCTCCAGAGGCCTGGGCGCAGGTGCGCGTTGGAGAGCGGTGGGCAGCCGGGGCAGCCGGGGCGAGGGGAGCGCGGAAGCAGCAGAGGCGCGGTCGAGGGCTGCCGGGGGCACTGGGGAGCTCAGTGTGTGGACCAGCTCAGATTCGGTCGGGGCCTGGAGGGTGAGGATGTGAGGACCTCGTGGACCTGGGCAGGGCAGGGAAAGGGCCCGGGAAGGAGCCAGGTGCACACTGCCCTTCCTCCCGCACTGCTCGTCCCACCTCTGTCCTGGGCACTGGAACAGGAGGGCTTCGGGACCACCATGAGAACGGAGCGAGGCCCCGCCAGGGTGTTTAGAGATCATGCGTGTGACCAGGACTCTGGGGCAGGAAGCAGGAGAGCCCGAGAGCAGGGCTGGCCGGCTGCCTCCTTGCCACCACAGCTCTGTCTCCTGCCATGTGTTCACCACCGTGTGCAGCTGGGACGCACACTCGTGGAGATGAGGAGGGTCTGTAAGCTGTCCGGGAATGCGGCGATGCTGCGGAGGCCTGCAGCAATGACCGGCAGGGACCAGGCCATCCCAGGAACAGCTGGGACCACAGCCGCACAGCAACCCCAGGTTGAGCCCAGCGGAAGGGGAGACGCTGGAGTGACAATCCTTCAGGGCCCGGTCATGGGGGCTGTGGGGGACCCTGTGGGGCTCAGAGGGAAGACGCCTGCTCCAGGCCCACAGGCCCCTCGGCCTGCAGAGCAAAGGAGGCCCGACCGGAAGGGATTCTGCAGTCACCTTTCCGACCTATATTCTCTGAAAATTTTACTCTGAACTTCTCATAATTCTTACAATTAAAAAGTGAGTAAGCACTGCTTCTGGCCAGTTGTGGCAGCACAGGCCGTGGAGCATGGCTGCCCGTGCTGGGGGCCATGCCGGAGGGCTCCAGGGTGCCCCAGGTCTGCCTGGGCCTGGTTGGGGACCATCACGGCGTGACGACCCCTGTGGGGGGGTCTCGTTCTTTCTCTCTCTGTCATGAAGGAAATAATAATTTTAAAAGAACGATTTTCACTTAGAAAAAAATATTGTCCTGATTATTATCTTGGTGCCAAGATTTTTGGATGGAGATCATATCTGGACGTGGGGTTGACCTGAGCAATATTAAAGAGTTGGTGACAGGGACTGGCAGGCGGCATGGTGATTAAGAGTGCCGGATCCCACATGGCTAACCATAGTTCAAGTCCTGGACCTGGTGGCTTGCTTTCTTGCTTTCTCTCTCTCTCTCACTCTGTCCCTCTCTGGTCAAATTGAAATACATAAATAAAGTTAAATAAAATAATTCTTAAAAAAAAGAAAAAAAAGAGTTGGTGACAGCAGCCAGCAACCACACCAGGCAGCATGACACGCAGTCTGAGGGCGCTGCATTCAAGCCGCAGCAGCTACTGTGGGCTAAGACGGCTGTGTGGACAGACTGGGTGTTTGTACATGCACGAGGCAGCTGAAGGCGGCCTGGCTCAGCTGGGGGCTGGATAGCAGCACCAGCGGCACACAGGCCCCAGTGTCCCTGCAGCAACAGCGATGGGGAACCAGCTGACGTGGGGGCGCCCGTCCTGCGCGGGTCTAGGCCCGGCCCCCACAGAGCCGCACAGACACGCCAAGAACAGAGCGGCAGAAGTAGCAGCATCTCAGAGGAGCGGCCCGGGCTGGAAGCTGGACCACGAAGTGACGCACACAAAGGTCTAAAGCGTCGCCCCCTCAGGCCAGCTCTGTGGCACCGGAGCGACCCTGCGTGGCCGCCGCAGCTCAAGCCCCTGGCCGATCGGTCTGGAATCCTCAGGCGCTGTGCGAGCACCAGGAGCTGACGGGCCGCAGGGCTGGAGGAAGGGGCTGCGGTGTGATGGGACCCCGTGGAGGTCTGCCGTGCACGGAGGGAAGCAGAGCCCTTCACTTGAGGCCGTGTGGGTGACACTTGCTGCAGATGGAAGAAGCGTCTCCAGATTATCTGAAACTCCCTGGAAGGGGAGAGGTGTACAGGAAGAGCCCGTGACAGTTGACGACGCGTCTGCGACAGCCAGAAGTCCACGTGACTGGATGTTCTCAATGCGCGAGAACCGGCTGGCCCGGCCTGCGCTTGTGAGGACTTGGGTAATCGGGGCCGAGATTGATAAGCATAACGAAAGCCACGACATCAATAATACCAGGGTCGACGACACAGACAGAGATATTTACAGGACATTGCCTCAACTCGAGGCCTGCAAAGGCCCAGACGGATCACTGCTTTCAGATTTATTTACAGATAAATAAATGTCCTGGTGTGATAAACTGTGGCTTGTAAACTAAAAATACTGAAAACTGCAACACGTAACGACTTTTCCCCTTTTCTTTCTGAGCAGAGACGTCAGCTCAGGTCTGTGACGGGGGCAGCTCCTTACTCATCACGGCCCCTCCCGGTGGGCAGACTGGAGGCGCCGCCAACAAGCCCAGGAAACTTCTCCCGTGAGCACTGCTGCAGCGTGGCGCCATCCGGCTCACGGAGAACACCTGCCGGCGCCAGGCGGCTCGGCCGTCCGTGACAGCACAGGTCCCACGTGGAGGGGCTGGGCGGGAAGCGTCCTCCCTCGGGGGTGGAGTGTGCTTGGTTCTGCCGGATGCCACTGCGAGACACGAAGCAAGGAAGACAGGAAAGATCCCGGGGGGAGCTGGGCCCAGTCGTCTCCATCAGGGCCCGGCTGGCACATGCTTGCCCTCGAGAATCTTGGCTGCCCACGGTTCGGGCTCGAAGGCTGGAGGTGAGAGACGTGATGGAGAGGCAGCCGACCCTGAAGTGCCGGGAGGCCATGGGACCAGGGCTGGCACCCTCCTGGAACCGCGACCGCCACGCTGGGGCTGGGGCTGGGGCTGGCACAGTCTGTTAGGTTTAAAAATGATGTCCATATGTTCATACACTCTCCCTAAGAAATGTCCAGGATAAAATCCTCACACACTCCTGCAAAGAGACACACACACACGCACAGAGACACGCAGACACACAGACACACAGACACAGAGAAACACACACACACAGATACACACACAGACACACACACAGAGACACACACACACACACAGATACACAGACACACACAGACACACACACAGAGACACACACACACACAGATACACAGACACACACAGACACACACAGAGACACACACACACACAGACACACACAGACACAGACACACAGACACAGAGACACACACAGACACAGACACACAGACACAGAGACACACACAGACACACACAGACACAGAGACACACACAGACACACAGACACACAGAGAGACACAGAGACACACACAGACACACACACAGAGACAGACACACAGACACACACACACACACAGACACATACACAGAGACACACAGACACACAGAGATACACACACACAAACACACACACAGATACACACACAGACACACACAGACACAGACACACAGAGACACACAGACACACACAGAGACACAGACACACAGAGAGACACAGATACACACACAGACACACACAGACACACACATGCAGAGACACAGACACACAGACATAGAGACACACACAGACACACACAGAGACACACACACAGAGACACACACACAGACACAGAGACACACACACAGAGACACAGACACACAGAGAGACACAGACACACACAGACACACACGCAAAGACACAGACACACACACACAGAGACACACACAGAGACACATACACAGAGACACACAGAGACACACACAGAGACACACACAGAGACACAGAGACACACACACAGAGACACACAGAGACACACACAGAGACACACACAGAAAAAGATACACATACAGACACATAGAGACACAGACACACACACAGACACACGGGGACACACACAGACACACACACACATAGAGACACACACACAGAGACACACACAGAGATACACATACAGACACAGACACACACAGAGATGCACACACAGAGATACAGACACAGACACACACAGACACACACACACATAGAGACACACACAGAGAGACACACAGAGACACACACAGAGATACACATACAGACACAGACACATACAGAGACACACACAGACACACACATGCAGAGACACACACAGACACACAGAGATACACATACAGACACACAGACACACACGCAGAGACACACACACACAGACACACACACACAGACACACACACACACAGTTGTTTCCTATAGCTTCTCAATAGTGCAAAAAAACCCCATGTTTTTAAAAAGAAAGTACCAAGGTCTGGCCCTGTGACCCAGTGATTAAGGAAGCCGAATCCCGCATGGCAGACTGCAGTTCAAATCCCAACCCTAGAAGCTTGAAAAGCCACTGGGCACATGTGCATGTGCCTAAGGCCCCAACAGGAAGGAGAAAGCGAGGCAAAGGTGTCAGGCGTGAGCACACCCCACTGGGAGAGCGCTTTACCTGTCTCTATCCCTGCCTCTGTCTTCCTGGCAATTAAGAAAAAGAGACTAAGCATCAGGTGGCATGGTGGGTAAGGTACTGGACTCCCACACGGCTGACCGCTGTTTGAGTCCTGGACATGGGCGCTTGATAATCATGCCAGACACGTGTGCATGCGTGCCCCAGATCCCAGGAGGAGAATGGAGGAGAAGGGACTGTGGCATGGCCATCCCCCTGGGGGGTGATTCCTCACTTTTCTAGCAAGTGCATGTGTCCTATGGCAAAAAAAAAAAAAAAAAAGAAAAGAAAAACTGCACCAACCTTAGCATGATGTTTTTTTTAAAAAAATAACATTTAAAATAAATAAAAATAAAAATAAAAATAACATGTTTAAAAAGGAAAGAGCCGTGTGTGTCAGAAGTGGGACGGTGTCAGCACAGCAGCCTGCCTCTGCACCTGGGTGTAACGGTGCTCGCCACCGCGAACATGCGGCTGTTAGCACAGCTAGGCCGTGCTACCAAGGAAAGGGAAACAACCGAGCCCTTCCTGTTAGCAGACTGGGTACAGAAAGTGTGCCCATGAAGCCGCTGGAAAGGCCGAGGGGCCCGGGGCAGCACCTCTCAGCCTCCGGCGAGCAGGGTCATCCAGGGAGGACCTGAGATGCAGACTCGGCCTCCAGAGCCCAGGAGGGGCTTCAGGGCTGGTCTTGGCCGCTCCTGGACCCCGCCTGGGTCTAAGCAGACAGGATGGGTGACAGGTGGGAAGAGACTGCCAGAAGGGGCAGTGGGCGGTGCGGGGCAGAGCGTCCTGCTGGGGACACACTGCAAGCTAATGAGCACGAGGTGCCCTGGAGGGCGTGTTTCTGGAACAGTCCCGGGTGGGCCTCGCCAGAATTCCCCCTCCCTAGCAGCTCTTTATCTGTTTGTTTATTTGGTGAGCATTAGTTATTTTTGTAACCAGAAAAAAAGATCAATAAATAAATTGGCGTCACACCCTTTGGAGAGCTGCCCGGGGCCGCACCCACAGCAGCCAATCTCCCCACCACCCTGTCCACCTCCGAGGCCTTGCCAGGGGCAGGCGAGCCCATCACAGGGATCAGCGAGCACCACCCCACGCCGGGCCCGCTCCCGCCTCAGCGGCCTCCGCTGCTCCCAGGTGGACAGAGCATGCCCAAGCCCCCTCTCGTGTCTCCTGACTCACCTCTCGCCCGCCCCTTGCACCCCTGCACTGCCCATGTTTCAGCCTGGAACTTGCCAAGTGCCCGTGCTGCTGGGGTCGGCCCTGAAGTGCTAGCGGACTGGGTGTCGGCAGCCTTGTCTTCCCGCCCAGACGGTGCAGCCCCCAGGGCACTGGGGAGAGCAGGGCGGCGCCGCGGGGGCTACGGAGGGGGTCTCCTGTGAGCAGCAGCCCAGACCACGACAACACCTCCTTCACGTAGGGCCTTGGAGTCGAAAAATGCCCCAGCACGTCAGCCTCCACAGAGTCTTAGGGTCCCAGCCTCAGAGCACAGCAGCTGCCACTCCTGCGGGAGCTAGAGCAGCCACAATGCCGGGGCCTCGGTGAGCAGGGGCCGGGGAGCTGTGGCCAGTGCGGGGGCCGAAGGGGTGACTGACACCCTCAGAGTCAGAGCCCAGCCTGAGCAGCTGTCAAGGAGGCACAGGCGGGGCTGCGGTGGGACGGGGCCCTGGTAAAGAAACGGGCCCAGGACGCTGTCGGGGGGTGAGTGGGCGCTAGAGGGGAGGACAGGGCGGGGACTGTCCCTTCTCTGTACTCGGCCTGCCCGACACTGCGCTCTGGGAAGGCATGAGGGAACCCTGAGGACAATGGGCTGAGGTGGCAGGGCCAGGCTCGCCCCGGGGGCATTGGCCAGGAGCCAGCTCAGGCTGTGCCCTGTCCTTGGAAGGTCACCGTGGACAAGGCTGTCACTGTCGCCTCTTCAGGGAAACTTGCCCTCACAGAGCCCAAAGGCGGGGCGGGGCACGATGGCTCAGAGAGACAGGACCGGCAGCCTCAGGTCAGCGAGGGGCAGGCTGAGACCAGCAGCGAGGCCGAGTGTGGTCACGCCGTCTGGGGCTCAGGCTCCGACACAGATGCGAGAAGCTGTGCGTGTCCCACAGCTGTGCGGGACCTACACCAGCCGTTACAGAGAAAGGGACCCGGGGGCTGAGCAAGGTCACCGGCTGGTGCGGGGGTCCGGTGGGACCTCATGTCCTCAGTGACCCCTGAGCACCCGCCTTCGCCCGGCCAGCCCTGTGCACCCCGAGATCCCACACACACACGTCGTGGAGCTGGGCTCACTTTCCTGTCTCGAGTCCCGAGGCCTGTGTGGCCTGTGGGTCCTGGGGCCGCCCGCACCAGTGGATGGTGACACCAGCAATGCTGGCCGGGTCAGAGCACCCTGGCCACCCATGCCCTTGCGGGTAGAGGGGAGGCCAGACCTGGGGACGGCCGTGTGGAGCCCCCGTGCAAACCTCTGAGCCCCAGTCCCGCTCTTGCAGGCCGCAGGACCAGCGTCCCAGCGCCTCTGCCCACTCGGCAGCCACTGAAGCAGCCCTGCTGGCGATGCTCTGCGAGTGCGGCTAGATTTAAATCAGAATTCCCCCTCCCTAGCAGCTCAGACCTGTCCCGCCCAGCAGAAATCTGTGGGAGAGGTGAATGCCCCCTTTCCTCCAGCTCACTCCCCCCCATGTCAGGTGTGGGGCTGGGACAGGTGCACCCTCTCCCGCCCGCTGCCTGCACTTGCCCCACTGGGGGGAGGTGATGGGAAGGGACCCCTTCCAGCAGCTGCACTCACCCCTGCGTGAACACAGGGTGCCAGTCACCAGGGGCCTCACCAGCAGCTCCAGAGCACCAGGAAAGCCTCCCTTCCCCCGGCCACTCGCGAACGCCCTCACCTTCCGTGGGCTGTGCCCGCGACTCTCACCCTTTGCACGGCTGCTGTGGGCAGTCCTCCGTGGCGCCATCAGGCTCCGGCTGTCCACCCGCGGCTCGGCTGCCACACTCCGGGAGCACACGCTCACGTGAGTCGCCGTGCACACAGAAGCAGGCAGAGCAGCGTCATGTTTGATGTGAATATCCAGGCCGGCCCGTGGTGTGGAGGGTAGGGTGGCTGGGTCCCGCAGGGCTGACTGTGAGGTGAGTCCCGGACTGCACGGCTGGAACAATGCACTGGGCATGTGCGCAGGTCCGAATCCCAGAGAATGGAGGAGCAGAGACTGCAGCCTGGCCGTCTTCCCTCGGGTGCCTTCTCTCGCTCTTGCTCTCTCCCCAGCAAGCACACACACCCTACGACAACCCAAAATATGTATGTGTGAATATACTGAAGATACTAGCTCTCGCTAAGAGGCTGCTTAACTAAGGGGTGCACCATGTCTCCACAGATGGGAGAGCGTGGGCGGAGAGGTGGCTGTCACCTGGGCCTGTGACGGACTCTGGCCCACCTGCCCTGACGCTCCCAGTAGCAGGCGCTGCTGTGGGGGGGAGACCAGAAGGACGTGTCAGACGAGGTGTGAAGTGCCAGGAAACAGTAGGAAGGGGATCAGACCTGCTGCCCTTGTACGGGGGTGGTCTGGATTGACTCAGAAATGCCACGTGAGCAAGGCCTGATCAGAAACTTCGGACCTGAGGGGGGAAGGATGGAGTCGGGAAGTAAGGAGAGAAGGGCAGGGGAAAGGAGGAGGGAGAGCAGGGGAAGGAGAGCCCACCAGCAGTGATGGTTCTCGAGCAGTGGCCAGATGTGGCGCCTGGCTTCTCTTCCCAGTGCTGAAGGCACTGGATTCCCACGTGGCTGACAGTGGTTCCAGCCCCAGACCTGGCGGCACGCTCTCTCGCACACGCGCACATGCACAGTAGCAAACTTAAAATAATATTAAATATACAGATATTTTAAAAGCCTCAGTGCAGCTGCTGCACCAAGACCAGACAGAGGCTGGTGCGGTAAGCACCCAGCAGTGAAAGGGCTGGCCAGCCTGGGCAGAAGCGCGCCCAGGGAGCTGTGGCAGCGCAGTCTCCACCACCTTGCTCAATGAGAAAAGATGCAGGGTAGCCTTTACCAGACTGGCCTCAGGGAACACATGCACGCACACGCACACACATGTGTTTACTGTGTGCAGAGCGGCTGTGGAGGGTTCAGGGAGAACGGGGCTTCGCTGCTTCCAGGGGACAGAGCTGGGTGTCGAGGGCAGAGGCAGACGGGAAAGTGACTTTTCCATCTGTATGTTTTCTCACCTTTAAAATTTTGCCTTCTGTGCAGCGTGCATTGCCAATTACAAAATAAATTATGTTTTGGGACCTTACATATTTGAAAGAGGAAAAGATGTGCCCGTAGGAGAGAGAAAGGATTATGTAACTTTCTTGTCAAGAACTCCTAAAATCTGCGAGGGTGGGCAAAGACCCCAAACGGGAGGGCGAGTGGCAGTCAACGTGTGGGAAATGCTGGCTCTCCAAGGGCACGGCGAAGCCGGCGAGGAGCCCGGGGCCAGCACACCTGCAGAAGTCCGCGTGCGCACTGCCGCGGGGGTCCGCGCCTTCCCGGGCCGCCCTGCAGCAGCCGGCTCCGGCTCCGGCTCCGAAAAGAGGCGGCGGCAAAGCGTGGCCGCGCCGGTCCTCCGGAGGAGGCCTCCTGGGCGCTGCAGCCCGAGGGCGCGTGCGGCGGGGCGGGTCCCTCGGCGAGGACACCGGGCGCCACCCTCGCGCTGCCTGCTCGCTCTCACGGGCTTCTCGCTTCTGGAGGGGCGCCCGACGGGCCTTCGCGCCCACCTCCCCCGGGCCCGGCGCGGGCGGGGTCCGCCCTGGACGGGCAAGGCCGCCGCTCCCCGCGCCGGGCCTCGGAGCAGACGACCACGGCCCTGGCCTGCGGGACCGACTCCTCCCGCCGCCCCCGGCCTCCCGCGCAGCCGCCCTCCGGCCAGCAGGGGGCGCCGCCGGCCGGGGCGCCGCGCGCCCGGAAGTTCCGCCCTCGCCGGAAGCCGAGCGTGGGCGTCCCCGAAGATGGCGGCGTCCGCGCGAGTCGGCGCGACCGGCCGGGGTCGTGGGGTTCGCGTGTGGCGCGGGGGCCGGCGCGGGGCCGGTGCGGGCTCCCTGCGGCGGCTGCGGCTGGCGGTGGAGGGGCTCGTGCGGGCGGCCTCCGAGGCCGCGGCCGGGGGCTCCGAGGGGCGCGGCGCCCAGACTGGCCTGCGCCGCGGCGGGAGGAGAAGCCGCGGGGAGCTGAGGCGGGAGAAGCGGCGCCTGCGGAGGGCGCGCCGGCGGCACGGGGCGGCCGCGGCACCGGAAGGCGCTGCTCCGGGGCGGCACCAGGCCGAGGCCCCCTCGGTCCGGGACCAGGGCAGGGCCTTGGCCAGGGCTGATCCCGGGGAGCCCGGACCCTCGGCCTCCGCCGCCCGACGGCGGGCACTTCTAGCGGCCAACGAGCAGGAGGACCGAGAGATCCGGAAGCTGGAGCGCTGCCTCGGCCTGAGCAAGCGCAGGAAGAAGGGTGGCGGCAGCTCGGTGCCGCTCAGCTTCGCGCGCGACGGGCTGGACTACATCCTGGGGGCGCTGCGGCCCGGGGGCGGCTGGTGCGAGAGCGCCGGGGAGGACGGGGGGCCGGGACCCGGGCAGAGCCTCCCAGAAGGTGGCTTGGACAGCGACTCCGAGCCTGGCAGCGAGGAGCAGGGGCCCGGGCAGAGCTCCCCAGAAGGTGTCCTGGACAGCGACTCCGAGCCTGGCAGCGAGCAGCAGGGGCCCGGGCAGAGCCCCCCAGAAAGTGACCTGGACAGCGATCCCGAGGCCGACAGCGAGCAGCAGGGGCCCGGGCAGAGCCCCCCAGAAAGTGACCTGGACAGCGATCCCGAGGCCGACAGCGAGCAGCAGGGGCCCGGGCAGAGCCCCCCAGAAAGTGGCCTGGACAGCGACCCTGAGCTTGGCAGCGAGGAGGAGAAGCAGGGGCCCGTGCGGGCCGGACCAGCAAGGAAGAGAGTCCGGTTCGCGCAAGACGAAGCCAAGAGCAGTTGTGTGGAGGATGGCGACACAGCCGAGGTGTGCTGTGGTCCGGGGCCAGGTGCTCCGACTTCCCTTTGGGGAGGGGAGCAGAGAGTGGCTGAGGTGACGGAAGTGCCCTGTTATAGTTCCATGAGCCTTGGGCGAAGGGGTGTGTGGCTCTGTAGTGTCTGCTGCGGCATTCACAGTATAAATGTCCATAACGACAAGTTACAGGGAAGACATGTCTGGCCACATTGTCCCAGGGACCCGGAGCCCTTTCCACCACGTGTCCTCCGATGGCATCTATCACATTTGCTGTCCCAGGTCTCCACCCTTACTTTTTACACTCCCTTTGGAGCCCTTCGTGTATCTGGGACGACTGGGGCCCAGATGTGGCTCAGCGCTGGCTCTCCTTCCAGCCCAGCTGCCACGAGGGTGGCTGCTGGTAAAACAGCTGCCTGGGGCATGCCCCTGGGTGAAGTCTCGGCGAGTGGGAGAAGGAATTGAGTTGCACCTGGCACTGGCTCTGCCGCAGAGGGGGTGCTGCCCGAGAAGGTTGAGCCAGCCGGCTGGTGCCGAGACCCAGCAGGTTGGGAAGACAGAGGGTGTGTAGACCAGGCCTGTGGGGGGCAGTGCCTGAGCCCTGTCCCTCCCTCCCTCGCCGATGGTTTTCTGCTTGTTCCTGAGTTCTCCTCCCCTGCCCTTGGAGGCCAAATTGACACACAATCGGAGGGAAGGTATCAGAGGTAGTGGCACCTTTGCGGACAGAGATGCTTTCTCCACCAGCTTGAACTCTGGCAGTAAGGTTCACGCCTTAAAGGTGTTTGTCCCCTTGAGACCTGTCACTTAGGTGGCCAGGGTCAAGCATAATGATTTGTAAACTAAGATAGGAAGTAGTGAGTAGTACATTCTGATTTTATCGTACAGATTCACAGAATAGCTTCGAACAAGTTTGAGATCATTTTAGGACATTTTACTGAAACTAGTGGTACGCTTAACTTCGTCATCCATACACCCCTGCACCTCGGCAAAGGCATTGTCTACAGGGTTCCATCAGGCCGGGACCCTCGTGCCCAGCCAGGTGCAGGGGGACAGATAGTGAAATGTGTCCCTTGGACATGGCAGATGTGACCTAGTGGACGCATCTGGTCAGGACGATGTGAGCAGGGTCATAGTAGAAGTTTCTGACCATTCTTGGAACGCAGTATCTAAGTAAGCATAAAACGAGATAAAATGCAATTTGTTGACTATCAGTTTTCTGTAATTTATTTCTCTCTCTCCAGCGCGGCCCTTGTGAACAAGGTGAAAAGTACGTCCCTCCTCATGTGAGGCAAGCCGAGGAGGCACTGGATGTCCAGAAAAAGGAGGAGCTGGAGAGGCTTACGAAACACGTGAGAGGCCTGATCAACAGGTAGCCTCGCAGAGCACTGCACTGTTGCTGGAGGGCACTGCTCGGAGTCAGCCTCGCACAGTGGGGCGGGGACTGCAGCTCTGTTGGAGCACATCTGTTCTTGTCTCATGGCAACCAGACCCAGACCTTCGAGGGGAGGAGCCCAGCTCTTTGATGCCCTGAACCCTTCAGTGACTGGCAGCCCCGGTGCCCACACTGCTGCTTGGAGAAGCACACAGGAACCGGGCAGGCGTCCTCTGTCGGTTCCCGGGGCTGCAGGAGGACGGCCATGGTCCCCCACAGGGGCACTTCTGATCAGCCACGTGGTCTTCCAGCCCTCTCAGTACTAGGGCCATGCTCACTATCAGGGTGAGAGTAGGACGTTGGCAGGCTGATTCCGATCACAGGCAGGGCTGCCTTGGTTCCCTCCCCTGCTGGCTCTCTAGTTTTGAAAAGGGAATGAAAATCTCTCCTGCCATCTCCCCTTCTCTGCAGGGCCCTGGCCCAGAAGCCCTCATTCCCCTTTCCAAGGCCTTTCTAGGGATGGTCACTGTCCCAGTCCTGACATGCCAACAAGTTTTGCTGGGTTTCAAATATGTATGCTATTTCGTGGTTTAACTTTTTATTTGGAAATAATCAGAATTTTCTCGGATTGCGAGAACTTCACAAGGAGGTCCTGCATCCTCTGCACCCACTCACCCCCAAGGGTGCAACTTATGTCGCTAGAGTGGAGGTTAAACGGCGACAGGACCTTGACCTGGGTCCAAACCTCAGAGTGTCAGGCCTCTGTGTGTGTGTGAGTGAGAGAGAGAACTTCTGTGCAGTCGTACCACGTAAGGCTTGTGTAACCCCCGCTGCAATCAAGGCACGGAGCTGTGCTGCCCTCACCACGCTCTCGTCTTCTGTTTATGTTCTCAGCACACCCTATCCTGCCGTGTTGCTTTTTATCTTTGTAATTAAAGCCCAGCGCTGTTTCTGTGGTGTGTCCTCGAATGTGCCGTGCCAGAATGTGCTAGTGTCTATCCTGGTGTTGACACCGGTGCACCGTGATGGGTCTTTCCCGCACGTGCCTAGTGTCCTCTCGCCGCTCACTCCAACAACGCGGCCTTTTCTGAGTGTTAGGAGGTAAGGATTTTTGTGCTGCCTAAGAAATGGGGAAGTTAGCAGTTTTCCTAACACTTACGCACCTTTCCCTCATGTTCCTCACCTTACCCTGACACTCTCCGAGGGCTGTCCCTGCCTGATCAGGACACATGGGCATGTCCTCACGTAAGTTTCTACAGACTCAAGCCAGAATGTGCTTCACTGGGACCGTATTGCGGCTGAACAAGTTATGTTATGTTGAGGTTCCAGAGTATTTGTGGTGCTGAGTAATATGTTTGGGGTCACGGTGCAAGGTAAAAATCCTTCTCGGGTTGGGCCAGAGATGGTGTGGCGCGGTGGGTAAGATGGCGAGATCCTACGTGGCTGACCATGCAGTTCGAGTCCAGACCCAGGACTTGAAAAACATGCTTGGCTATGTGCGCGTACATGGCTGAAATCCAGAGAGGAGGATGGAGGAGAAGGAGGTGCAGCCTGGCTGTACCCCCGGGAATGACTTCTGACTGCCGTCTCTGGGCATGCATGCACCTACAGCAAACCCCAGAGGGAAAGCCTGTTTGAGTCAGGTTTGCATAAAGTAGATATGTTAGTGATGATGTGAAACTTCAGCTTCAATTGCACCAAGGCAGAATTTCTTTTTTTTTTTTTAATAATTTATTTAACTTTATTTATCTATTTTAATTTGACCGGAGAGGGGCAGAGAGAGAGAGAAAGTGAGAAAGCAAGCCATCAGGTCTAGGACTCGAACTGCAGTCAGCCATGTGGGAGTCCAGCACCCTTGACCACCATGCCACCTGCCAGCCCCCTAAAGCATAGTCTCTAATAGGAGCATGTCTGTGCTGTGTGCGGCCCCTGCAGGGTGAGCGAGCCCAGCATGCCCTCCATCAGCAGCCAGCTGGAGGAGCTGTACATGGCGCACAGCAGGAAGGACATGAACGACACCATCACCACCACCCTCATGGCCGCCTGCGTGACTTCCGCGGCCATGCCCAGCCGACTGATGATGGAGCACGTCCTCCTGATCAGCATCCTTCACCACAGAGTCGGGATCGAGGTAGGCATCTTCCTCCCTGCAATCCAGACGGTAGGCAGTTTTCCTGGGGGACCTGGTAAGCGCGTCGTGGTGTAGGACGTGTCCCGTTAATTCTTCCTTGCTCCTAACAAGCACTACGTCGTTTGTATCAGGTGGCTCTAAGGAGCATTCAGGAGATGCTTGATTTTGCTCGTTTCTTGTGTTCTGCTTTTTCTGTAGGGCATACAGCTTTCTCGGGGAGAGCTGGGGGACAGGTGGGGGGTGGGTGGGCACACACAATCCCTTCTCCTGTGTTCTTCTCTTGGGATTTTGGGTAAGCATGCACCCACGCCCGAAGTGGTTTTCAAGCCTCTGGGATCCAGCTGCCCTAACCTCCACGCCACCTGCTGGCCCGATGGTGATTTCCCACAGCAGCCAGGGCAGCAAGGCACCCTGAAGTCTGGTTCCCTGGTTACGTTTACCTGCGTGGGCGTCTTCCTCACATTGATCCTCACAGGGCCCAGTGAGGAGAGCAAGGCAGATCTCCACCAAATGTCCTTGCAAGTGTAGCAAACACAGCTGCAGGGGGATGGGGCACTCCTGCAAACCACGAGGCTCGTTAGAGATAACACCGCTTGTGGGACCAACAGACGTCGTAATGGTTTCACCACTGGGCTCCTACAGTAGACCACGGTTTGATTCTCAGACCCATCAGCTTGAAATGCACACCAGGCATCTGTACGTGCGTGCGTGCCCAAAACCCCAAGAGGAGAGTGGAGGAGAAACGATTGCCACGTGGCCATCCCCACTGTGGGGGGTGATTTCTCGCTTTCTGTCTTTGTGTCTCTGTCTCTCTGATGAGCGCATGCGCCCTATAGCAAAAATCTCTCAGAAAAAAAAAAATACACAGCTTATTTTCTGTGCATGAGTCAGCATGCTTCCTGTGATGGCAGTCACATTCTTTGCATTTTAAATATTTTTTTCTTTCTGTTACTGTGTTAAAAATTAGGGCCAGCAGGTGGCATGGTGGTTAAGGCGCTGGACTCTGACATGGCCGACTGCCGTTTGCATCCTAGACCTGGAGGCTTGCTTTCTCACTTTCTCTCTCTGTCTCTGTGAACCTAAGTGCCTTATAGCAAATTAAAAAGTAATAATAATAAATAAAATTAAATAATTCTTTTTAAAAATTCACACATCAAAATTAACACATATGCTTAAATTCCGTAAGATGTATCTTATTTATAATTTTTTTTTTTTTTTTTTTAAATTTAATGTATTTATTCATTCATTCATTTATTTTAATTTGACCAGAGAGAGACAGACACAGAGAGAGGGGGAAAGTGAGAAAGCAAGCCACCGGGTTCAGGACTTGAACCGTGGTCAGCCATGTGGGAGTGTCCAGCACCCTAACCACCATGCCACCTGCTGGTCCCATAATTTTTTTTTTTTTTTTTTTGGAGAGGTTTTCGCTTTAGGGTGCGTGCGCTTGCCAGACAGACAGAGAGAGACAGAGAGACAGAAAGCGAGAAATCACCACCCAGGGGGGATGGTCACGCCACAATCCCTTCTCCATTCTCCTCTCGGGATCTTGGGCACGCACGCACACGTGCCCGGCGTGAGTTTTAAGCCACCGGGTCCAGGACGTGAACCGCGGTCGACTGTGGGAATCCAGCGACATAACCATTACGCTAAGTGCTGGTTACCTCTTATTTGTAATTTTAAACGTTACACCGTTAGGTTCTGTTTTTAAGGTTTTTGCTGTAGGGTGTGTGCACTCACCAAGTAGAAACAGTGAGAGGGAAAATGAGAAGTCACCCCGAGGAGGGTGGCTGTGCCGCAGTCCCTTCTCCATTCGCCTCCTGGAATTCAGGGCGTGCACACACACACACGCCTGATGTGAGTTTCAAACCACTGAGTCTGGGACTGGAACCGCCGTAGGCCATGTGAGAGCGTGCACATGCCAGAGAAAGAAAAGCACCTCAACCAGGCCTCCTCATGCTACAGCAGCCTCCGGCCCCTTTCCAGCCCCCTGGCCCCTCAGGATCATGGGCACCCACTCCTGGTGTGTCTTCAGCTGACCCAGGCCCGGCATTCGAGTCCTCACTGTGGTTCCCAGCCCCACAGTCCGGTGTGCTCCTGGCTGCGCCGCCAGGCTGGGCCGTAGGTCTGAGCCGCCCACCAAGCAGCGCCCCGCCAGCCTGCCCCATCGTGGGTCTCAGACCAAAGCCCTGGAGTCAAGGCACTGGTGACCTGCACACCCACCCTCCCTGTGCTTGTCCAGGCCGTCCCTGTCACGGGCCCAGGCCTTTCCCACTCCAGCAGAGAGGTGTGATCGATCCAGGCCATCGTGCCGTGGGCTGTCAGTCATCCATGTCCCCCCGGGCCGCCTGTTCCCACCTTCTCCCTTTTCCTCTGTCTCAGCGTCAGCTGAGATTTGAGAGGAGACAACCGAGGGAGACACGGAATAGTAATGGCCTCGAGTCTCACTGCTTCAGTTACTGAGGGATCTGCTCCGGACCAGCGGGGAAGCCAGGTCTCCACTGCCACCCAGGCTGTGGGATGTGGGCAGAGGGCACCGCTGCACTTCCTGGCCCCGAGCGGCTGGCTGAGCCAGCTGGGTGTGTTCACGCACTGCCGCTGAAGCCAGAGTTCCTGGGAAGACGCTGCCTTGGCTGCTGCGCTTTGCCCTGTCCAGTGATAGAAGCCTTTGGTTTTTCTGTTTTAGGTGTCACTATATTGCTTTCTTGTAAGAAATTAACTTGGAGTAAAAACCGGGAGAAGTCTTTTAAGAAATGAGTACTGTTAGGTCGTAGAACATTTTTACATGTGTAGGTGTGTTTTAAACAACATTTCTAATATTTTTATTTTCCAAGGATCCAGAGTGACTGCTGGGCAGGAAATGCACTTTGCAGTCGGTTTAAGGACGTGTGCGGGTGCCTGGGTCAAGGCTGGGTGCTGTAGCAGCTGTTCTGCTGCGCAGGCTCTGGGCCCACAAGCCCCACGCCATCACGGCCAGTCTCGGGCCTCACGGCCACACCTCGGGGCAGGTCTCCCTAGTGCACAGTCGAGCGTGTCTGGGGACAGCACAGGCTGACAATGTGGCTCTGGGTCTCTTGGCAGGTGGGTGCCCACTTCCTGGAGGCCGTGGTGAGGAAGTTCGAGGAAGTCTATAAGGGCGGAGGAGAGGGAAAGGAGTGCGAGAACCTCCTCACCATCGTCGCCCACCTGTACAACTTCCACGTGGTGCAGCCTCTCCTCATCGCTGACATCCTGAGAAAGCTCATCAGGACGTTCACAGGAAAGGATGTCGAGCTGATCCTGTTAGTGCTGAGAAACGTGGGCTTTTCACTGAGGAAAGACGATGCTTTATCTTTAAAGGAGCTGATCGCCGAAGCCCAGACCAGAGCCCGTGAGGCAGGCGGCACGTTGCAGGACCAGACCAGGGTACGCCACAGGCTGAGCCGCATTAGAAATAAGTGCCTGGGGGTAGACGCTGCACTTACCACCCGGTGGTTTCGTTATGTCTTGTCTGGTTATGGCTTTATCTTTAACATGTGAACCCTTCTTTCTTTGCTAAGAATTGGGATAGCTATCCCATGAGTGTAAAAACCGATTTACAGAACACCTAACTGCTGAAGTAGTGCTGCTGCAGAGGCCCTGGCACGGCCTGGGGCTCTGCCCCGGCTGGCGGGAACTCTGGGCCCTCTCTCCGACGGCAGTGTGACCTGCGGCTGTAGACCGGGGACTGACCCTGGCTCCAGTCCATCCGCCATGGGATAATGAGGGCCTCAGGCATGGCGGGGAGGATCCCCGAAGGGGAGGATGGATGTGGCCTGTTGGAGGGAAAAGAGCGGGGTGGGGGGCCTGGCAGAGCATCTGAGACGATGGGCAGAGGCGCCCAGCCGTGAGCCCCCTGCAGGCCGCTGGGCATCGCCCTGGAGGGATCAGGAAGGCTCGTAGGTGATGAGTGGTGCAAGTTTCCATTTCAGGGTCGCTGACTACGATGACGTAGGAAAGTCAGGTGGGAAATTGAGGGCTGAGCAAAGAACAGCAGCTGCTGGGTCCGGAGCAGTGGTCAGGGGACGCCAGCCTACGGCCATGGGCGTGGGTTTAGGCTCAGAGGTGGCAGGCATCGTGCGGACAGGGTGGAGGACAGGAGGTGCAGGTGTGCCGTGAGACACCCAAGGAGCACCTGGTGAGCTGCAGGATCCAGGACCACCCTCATGTCGGGGCAGGGTCGAGCGTACCACCCGTTGCACAGAGGAGGGGCCCCCGGTGCAGCACCGGGGTGGCAGGGGTGGCTGCGGCAGCATGTGGGGCCGTCACCTCGGCCGGCCCAGCATAGTGAGGCTCAGGGCTAATGTCCGCAGGGCCAAGAGGTGGGGGTGGGGAGAAAGTGGGAGAGCTGGCTGTGCAGTCCTGGACGTACTGAGACCGCCTAGTGGGACACTTGGTTTTGAGATGCGTGACTGTCACGGGGTGCGGGTGGTCCCAGTGGGGAGGTCAGAGGCGGTCACGTGGGAGTCCTCGGTATGTTCGCACAGGTTCCCTGTGGGCGGGACTGTGTTTCCCACCATGGCAGCAGCCGAACTGCTGGTGGGGGGGTGGCAGGACAGGCGGCTCGAGGCCGGGAGGATGGAGGAGCAGGAAGTCCTCTGGGTGGCACTCAGGTCCACAGGAGGCCAGGGGTGTTCCGGCCCGTCTTGAACTACTGTCCAGGCCTGAGGGAGACTGAAGCTTCCCTGAGGATAACCCAGCCGTCCCCGTCAGAGTGAAGGGCCACGTGCACCGCCTGCTGTGTGTCCTGACAGGTTGAACAGCCACTACCTAGACCATCTGGAATGACAGGTGTTCTCCTCGTTTAAAGATTCGGTTTATGCTGGAGACGATGTTGGCGCTGAAGAACAATGACATGCGCAAAATTCCCGGCTACGATCCCGAGCCCATGGAGAAGCTGAGGAAGGTGCAGAGAGCCTTGGTAAGCAGCCCTCAGTCTGCATTCCTTCTGGGCCTCCGTGGCCACCTGAACCCCTCGTGGAGACGGGAGATGGCCGGGTCTGCAGGTCAGGCTGCTGCTGCTGACTGCGGCTCTAACGATACAGAGGGAAGGGGAGGGAAGGGGAGGGAGGGGGAGGGAGGGGGAGGGGAAGGGGAAGGGGAAGGGAGGGGGAGGGGGAGCGGGAGGGGAAGGGGAAGGGAAGGGAAGGGAAGGGAAGGGGCTCACGGTCTCTCTCCAGGTCGGGGTGGCCAGAGCACAGGCAGTCATCACGTGTGAAGGTTCACATCGGTTTGTCCCTGCACCCGTGCAGGTGCTCTGCTCAGCTGGGGCAGAGTGTCACCCCCTGCCCTGGGTGTCAGGGTGGCTGGGGAGGAGAAGGAGCTCCCCAGAGTTTCTTTTTTCTTTTTTGGAGAGCTTTTTGCTATAGGGCGCATGCGCTCGCCAGACAGAGAGAGACAGAGAGATAGAAAGCGAGAGATTCCCCCCCCGGGGGGGGGGGGGATGGCCACGCCGCAATCCCTTCTCCTGCATTCTCCTCTTGGGATCTTGGGCATGCATGCGCACGCGCCCGGCATGAGTTTAAGCCACCGGGTCCGGGACTCAAACCACAGTCGACTACATGGGAGTCCAGCGACATGGCCATTACGCTAATTGCTGGTCCCCCTGGGGTGTTTCTAATGTGTGGCCAGGGCTGAGTCCCACCGTCCTTAGTCCCAGCTGGCGCTGACCCTAGCATAGTTCAGGCCCCTCCAGCTCATGCTCGCACCGGAGTCTGAGCAGCTCAGCCCTCGCCTGTCATGACAGCTTTCCGAAGACAGCATCACTTGGCCGACAGACCCACAGAGGTCAAAACAGAGAGTACCAGGACCAGCAGAAGACGTGAGGGCTACGGCTCTGGACTCCCATGTAGTCAACCGTAGTTCGAGTTCCAGACCCAGTGGCTTAAACTCACGCTGGGCACGTGTGTATGCGTGCCCCAAATCCTGAGAGAATGGAGAAGAAGGGATTGCAGCATGGACATCCCTCCTGAGGGTGATTGCTCGCTTTCTGTCTCTGTCTCTCCAGTGAGCACACACACCATATAGCAAAAATCGTGTTTTTTTTTTTAGAATTATTTAACTTTATTTACTTATTTATTTTAATTTGACCAGAGAAGGACAGAGTGAGAGAGAGGGAAAGTGAGAAAGCAAGCTGCTAAGTCTGGGGCTCAAACTTGTAGGCCATGTGGGAGTCCAGCACCCTTAACCACTATGCCACCTGCTGGCCCCAAAAAAATCTCTCTTAAAAAAAAAAAAAAAAAAAAAAAAAAAAAAACAGAACACCTGACCACTAATTTTATTTATTTATTTTTTTTGGAGAGGTTTTTGCTATAGGGCACGTGCGCTCGCCAGACAGACAGAGAGAGACAGAAAGCGAGAAATCACCCCCCAGGGGGGATGGCCACGCCGCAATCCCTTCTCCTCCACCCTCCTCTCGGGATCTTGGGCACACACGCACATGAACCCGGCGTGAGTTTTAAGCCACCGGGTCCGGGACGCAGACCACGGTCGACTACATGGGAGTCCACCTTCATAGCCATTACACTAACTGCTGGTCCCCCTGACCACTAATTTTGACTTCATTCCAACTGTTCTTAGTTGTCACTGACTTACAGTATTTATCCTAACAAGAATTTTGCACAGCTGAATCTGATGAGCGTGAAGAACATGACCAGCAGCAAGCACTCCCCTCCCCATCTTCTCTCGACTCAGGTGCGCAGCGCGGGCTCAGGTTCAGAGACTCGGCTTCGTGTGTCCTGGGACGGCCTCCTGAACGCTGAGCAGACCGGCCGCTGGTGGATTGTGGGATCTGCGTGGACTGGCGCACCGATGATTGACAGCAGCCGTCACCCTCTTCTACAGAAGCCGCCTGTGGGGACGGTGCGCAGACCCTGCTTTGCCTGGGGTTGCTGCCGTGTGATTCGGGGTGGGGACCGCGGGGTCCAGCTTGGGCTTATAGCAGGCCTTACAGAGGCTGCTGGTAGTAGCTCAGCTTTTTTTCATTTGTAGCCTGGTCTATGAGCTTGCTGGAGGGAGGAGGGGAGGAGAAGCACTTCCCAGGTGGATGGCCGTGCACAGTCCCTTCTCTGTTCTCGTGGACGTTGGGGCTCACACACGTGCACCCAGTGTGATTTTTAAGCCATTGGCCGTGTGGGGATCCAGCTGCTTCAACGGCCACTCCACCAGCTGGCCTCTGTTGTTTCTTTCTAACAGACTTTTTCAAACTCTCAAAACATATCACGCAGAAGACGTAAAAGGTGCATGGAGTGGGGTGCGGGAAGACCAGAGCCCGTCCTCTGCAGATGCCTATCGTTGAGATGGGATGCGGCAGGTGTGGGCTCCAGCCAGGCCATCGGAGTGCACGTCCTGAGCATTCTCTGCACTTCTGTGTGTCTGTCGTTAACTAGTGCCTGTACTTTATCAGATTCCCTAGTTTCCCCATGTGTCCTCTTGTGCCAGGATCCATGGCCTGGTCCCAGGTCACACTTGGGGGTCGCGTGTCCTGGGCTCTGTGGCCGTGGCACTTACCTGTGTCCTGGGCTTTCTCCATGGCACTTACCTGTGACCTGGGCTCTGTGGCCGTGGCACTTACCTGTGTCCTGTGACCTGGGCTCTCTGGCTGTGGCACTTACCCGTGTCCTGTGTCCTGGGCTCTGTGGCTGTGGCACTTACCCGTGTCCTGTGTCCTGGGCTCTGTGGCCGTGGCACTTACCTGTGTCCTATGACCTGGGCTCTGTGGCCATGGCACTTAACCTGTGTCCTGTGACCTGGGCTCTCTGGCTGTGGCAGTTACCCGTGTCCTGTGTCCTGGGCTCTGTGGCCGTGGCACTTACCTGTGTCCTGTGACCTGGGCTCTGTGGCCGTGGCACTTAACCTGTGTCCTGGGCTCTGTGGCCGTGGCACTTAACCGTGACCTGGGCTCTCTGGCTGTGGCACTTACCCTGTCCTGTGTCCTGGGTTGTCTCCTTAGCACTTCCTGTGTCTCATGCTCAGGCTGCAGTCTTGCTCACCACCAGGTTTCCCAGAGTGGAGTGGCTTCTTCCCTGTGGCTTGCTATCCCGTGGGGGCGATCCTGGCATGAAGGCTGAGCATTCACACACATCGGCATCATCTCACCGTGTTTCTGTCCAGCCGAAGTGTGGCATAGCATTGTCAGGAAACAGCTTTCCTTCCAAGCATTTGTGTAATCTGTTAATGGTTCCTCTCAGCAGGTGAGCTCCAAGATACTAGAACTTGCCCGAAAGCAGAGAATGAACACCGATGTTCGGAGAAACATATTCTGTACGATAATGACGAGCGAAGACTTCCTCGATGCTTTCGAAAAGCTTCTGAAGTAAGCAGTTGTGTGAGCACGTGGCCTGTCAACGGGCCAGTATAAAAGCAGTGATTGATCTGAACTTGGGCAGGAGAGCCGGTACTGCCGAGGTGTAGCTGGGCGTCCCCGCACTCTGCTGCCCTGTTACGGCCTGGCTGCCTTAGCACCCGTGTGCCAGTAACTGGCCGTGCGTGGCTCCTCGTGAGCGCGTCGTGCACAGTCCTCAAGGCGGGCAAGCGTGGGCAGGCTCCGGGTTTGATCTGGGGACCTCCCTGAGCGCTCCAGGCTTGCGGCAGCCCATGGCCCGGGCCCGGCTGGGGCAAGAACTTGCTGCATGAAGACTTGAGGGTTCTGACGGAAAGTGCTAACCAGTTGACTCTCAGTGGTGCTGGCTGTCCTGAAGGTCACCCTTCTGGTTTCCTGTGGACCTTACCGATGTGTGTCTGTACCTCATCGCAGAAAGAGGTCAGCAGTGACCATACGCTTTTACACCGTGCTTCCAGACAGGCCGATGTTAGTTATGTCCCGTCGTCTGCTTCAGACCAGAATGAAACACAGACATCTTAGGGTTGTGATCATCAGTCTCTAACCCAGAGGACCTTATTGAAGTGGAAGCCCGGAGCTTTCTCAGCATCCCCACCCCGCCCAGTACCTCTCCGGTGCGTCCGCGTGCCCCCGCCACGCTCGCCTGCTGAGAGGCCTTGGTGTGGGAGAGCGCAGGTCTGTCTGTCTGACCCGAGTGCAGCAGGGACACTCGTTTCCCTCAGTGCCGTCATGCTTTGAGCATCTGAGTCTACCAAACTGTGTTTATTAAATGTGCTTTCTCTTACTTTTATTCATCAGATCATTAGCTGCTGTTCTGAACTTTTAATAACATTAGACGTCACCCCTGGGGGGTGATTTCTCACTTTCCCTCTTACTTTCTCCATGGCTCTCTGGTGAATGCATGCTCCCTATGGCAAAAGTCTTAAAAAAATTAAATGTAAAAATAACATAAATTGATATAAATATAGCCCAGAATAGATCGGTTCAGTTGTCTGCACACCCTAACAAGCAGTTTCTGTGGGCTTTGGCTGGTTCTTTGCAGGAGACCCAGTTTTCTAAGAGCTCAGCATGTCTGCCTTTATAGAAGCAGCAGCTTCAAGTGTGCTTGGATTGGCTCACTCACAGAGCAGTTGTTTGGTCACCCATGTGCTCCTCAGCTGGGGAGAGGATAAGCGAACACAGGACATCCACACAGTGGAGTCTCAGTGCTGGCATGCCGGGGACAGACCACTAGGACCTGGGCACCGCTGGGCCTCGGTGTGTCCAGCCAGCACAAGAAGCGAAGCTCAGGTGGTGGCCTGCTCCACGACTCCATCTGTCCATCTGTCCGAGGCTCTTACCGGCGCAGCCCTCTGCCCCAGCCTCCCAGTTAGCGAGGACGGCTGGGGCAGTGGTGACACCTTCGTCGCTGCTGTTCTGTTTTGCAGGCTCGGGCTTAAGGATCAGCAAGAGAGAGAAATCGTTCATGTTCTCATGGATTGCTGCCTTCAAGAGAAAACCTATAACCCTTTCTATGCACTCCTGGCTAGCAAGTTCTGTGCCTATGAAAGGAGGTTCCAGGTAGGGTTCGAGGGTCTCCACGTGGAGCTGTGCTCTTCCTCTACTCCCTTGGCTCACGTGCCCAGGTTGGAGTCCACTCAGTCATGATCTGTGGCCCATGCTGGCCTCCAGCACGCACTTCAGGAGGGGAGGCAGTGGGGTGACCAGAGGGGGTGACGAGGGTCCACAGTGTGCTCACGTCACCTTTTCTGTCTTGGATGCCACGAGCGTGTGGCCAGGCTGGCTGAGTCCCCTCGCGTAACTGAGTAGCAGCCTTCCTGCAGGGCCTTTTGTTGGGGGCAACAGGAGGGAAATGTGACAGGATCTCACACCCTTGTCCATAGGGAAGGACTGTGGTCCCTCCTAGGGAGCTTGGCTATTTAGGACCAAGGGAGACACGCGATTCCTTCAGATTGCAGTCAGAGAGGTTTATCTCGTAACCTGTTGGAGTCTAACCTCTCTCCTTTCTAACTTGTGTTAGATGACTTTCCAGTTCAGCATATGGGACAAGTTTCGGGACTTAGAAAACTTGCCAGCTACTAATTTCTCCAATTTGGTTCAACTGGTCGCCCACTTGTTGAAGACAAAATCTCTTACACTTTCCATTTTAAAGGTTTGTATAATGTGAAATTTTTGAAAGCAATGAAGAAGATGATATAATCACGTGTAGTTGATACTTTTTAAGTGCATTTTGGACCTGTCAGGTGCTGTGATGGTTAAGGTGCTGGACTCCTATGTGGCCAACTACGGTTCAAGTCCCAGACCTGGCGGCTTGCTTTCTCTCTTTGTCTCTCTCTCTCTCTCATCCAATTGAAGAAGAAGAATAAAAAATAAAATTAAATAATTATTTTAAGTGCATTTGTTTAGATTACGACTTACTTGAAAAGTGTTTTCATTCTCATAACCATCAGAGAGATAGCCAAGTTAACAGGAGGTGTGGGCTTCCCTAGTAAGTCAGAGCAGAGCTGGTTTACCAGCCTGTACTAAGGGGGGGGCAGGGGGTAATTAGAAAATGGTAACTGTGGGGGAGGAGTAATACGTTTTCTGTTATCCATGGTGGTCCTACTGTGGTGGTGGATGCTCCTCGGCATCCAAAAATCCGTGTGGTTTCGTGTCCTTGCTAAGCCACTTCTTTTCTTTTTTTGGAGAGGTTTTTGCTATAGGGCGCGTGCGCTCACCAGACAGACAGAGAGAGACAGAGAGACAGAAAGCGAGAAATCACCCCCCAGTAGAGATGGCCACGCCACAATCCCTTCTCCTCCAGGGATCTTGGGCACGCATGCACACGCACCAGGTGTGAGTTTAAGCTACCGGGTCCGGGACTTGAATCGCGGTCGACTACGTGGGAGTCCAGCGACATAGCCATTACACTAACTGCTGGTCCCACTAAACTACTTATTTTCCAAAACTGGAAATAGCGTCTTAAATCGGGGTCATGTGAAAAGTGGGGAGGAATTTTCATTCTAATTAACTGTACTTAGAAGTCATTGAAAAAGTTGACTAAATCAGTGTAATTTTTTTTTACACTCCACTAGGTTGTTGAATTCAGTGAATTGGACAAACCCAGAGTTCGCTTTTTACGAAACGTGTTAAATGCACTGTTGATGGAGACAGAGGTCGAAGATCTCAGTTTAATTTTCGCACGGTGAGTTCCCAGCTTGTTCTGGTAAGACGTGGGAAGGAGACGGAGAGATGGTTTCCACTTACATCGATTATAAAAGCAAGGTGCTTACACAGTGTGTATGGTCACGTCAGTGGTGGTTTCAAGCTTGTGCCCAATCCGTTAGGTTTATAACTTACCGAACAGCACGCTGACAGTGATGTGTAACAGATAGAGTATGTTAAGAAGTACTGGGGGGTCCTGCAGGTGGCATGGTGGGTAAGGAGACTGAACTCGCACTTACTCAACCACTGTTCAAGTCCCGGACCTGGTGACGTGCAGGTCTCTCTCTGTCTCTGTCTCTTTCTATACCTCTCTGGGCAAATTTAAGTAAATAAAGTTAAATAAAATTATTCTTAAAAAAAGATGTCCTGCACAATGCTGCTCTAAGGAAGATGGGCTGCATTCTAGCGCACCTAGAGACTAGCTCGTTCTTTTTTTTTTTTTTTTTGAGAGGTTTTTACTATAAGGCGCATGCGCTCACCAGACAGAGACAGACAGAAAGTGAGAAATCACCCCCTAGGGGGGATGGCCACGCCACAATCCTTTCTCCATTCTCCTCTCAGGATCCTGGGAACGCACGCACAGGCGCCCGGCGTGAGTCTCAAGCCACCGGGTCCAGGACACGAACCGTGGTTGACTACATGGGAGTCCAGCGACATAGCCATTGTGCTAACTGCTGGTCCCGAGACTAGCTCGTTCTTGACGTGTGCTCTTACGATTCCCTTCCAGAGTGTCCGACAGCCCAAAGCTGGGAATGCTGCGAGAAGGGTTGAAGCTCTTCATCAGCCACTTCTTACTGAAGGGCACGCAGGCCCACAGAAGTGCCGAGGAAGCCAGCATGTTGAGGGAGAGGGCTGACCTCGCAACCAGGTCCCTGCAAGGGAAGGCTTCCCTGAGGATGTAGGCCGGGACCAGTCGAGATTGGCACTAACCACAGAGTGGCTTCTGAAAACCCAGAGTCCTGCTCTGTTGTCTGCGTGGAGGCTTGGTGGAGTCAGATCAGGGTGGTTGTGTCCTCAAAATGTATTTGAGACCCGGCCACAGTGGTCAGGCAGAGGGGCACTGCCGCCTGATACCGAAGGGCTCCTTGCTGCACCCCGGGTCTGTCCGAACGCTGTGTACACCGGTGGGCCTGGCTGACTACAGGGCTGGGAGAGGGTCACAGCACGAGAATCCTGTCTAGGGCTTCCCGCCCTCTCTTCTCCCCTCCCCTCCCCTCCTCTCTTCTCCTCTCCTCTCCTCTCCTCTCCTCTCCTCTCCTCTCCTCTCTCCGTTTTCTCTCAATAAGTAATAAATGTATATTTTGTGATTTTTTTTTGGTCTAAGGTTATATTTGTGTTTTAAGTCAGTTTTAAATAATGTGTACATAGGAGGGGCAGGCACCTACACACTGAGTTCTCTCTCTTTTTCTGTAGCTCTCTGGGCAAATCTAAATAAATAAAATTATTCTTTAAAAAAATTAGATTTATTAATTTTTTATTAGTTAAAAATAAGCCACTAGAGGGTGCAGTTAAAAAGAAATTCATGTTTTTTCTTTATATTGGTTAGAAGTTCAAAAACCATCAGTTACTCTGACACTTGACACTTGATTGTTTTCATGTTTGGCGTACACTTGAATTTGCCGGTGTGAGCCCTCTGACGACTATTCTCGGGACAGTACCACGTAGACAGGTATTGCCATCAACACTCGACTCTTTTTTTATAGGATTATTTTATTTAACGTTATTTATTTATTTTAATTTGACGAGAGAGAGAGAGAGGGAAAATAAGAAAAGCCAGTCGCCAGGTCTGGGACTCAAACCATGGTCGGCTATGTGGGCGTCCACTGCCCTTAACCACCACGCCACCTGCTAGCCCCCACTACTTGTACTCTTAACATGGTAGAGTATGTTCTTGACTGCCTCCTAAGTCTATTCTCGGTCAGTTTCAAGTTGTGAGTTAGACTGAGGCTACGTGGGGGTGCTGCCTGCTTGCTGGGGACTAGGCAGCTCCACAGCAGCACGGCCGCTGTCCCACAGGAAGTGACGTTAGCTTGTGAACCCCGCGCCTCCGGGAGACCGGCCAGCATGTGAGGACGGCAGACGCATCCTAGATTCCGCACCTCCCCAGCCACAGGTGCGCAGATGCTTTCAGCCCCTAAGCTTGGCTTCTCAAATGCTGCAGGCTCCATTTACATGTCACCCCCACCGGTGACGTCCCTCAGAGGTGACGCAGTGATACCGAGAAGTCGGGGGGTCACGCCGGGCCCTGGGACCTCAGTGGCCTGAGCAGCCCGGCCTCATGGGAAGTGCTCCACGTGTGTCTGAACTCATGGCTGGCTCAGGTGTGCAGCGCGAGTCGGCACTCAGTGCTGGGGAGATGCACTCCGCAAGGACGGCTTTCACCCTCGGGCCGCGTTAAAGCCGTCTCCGCAGACTGCAGAGGAGGTGGCAGGTGCTCCGAGGAGGGTGCGTTCAGTGAGAGCCTTCTACTAAGGGCCTTTGTTGTCGATTTTTGCACTTGCCAGAGAGAGGGGAAGTGAGAAATCATCCTTCAGAGGAGACGGCCACGCCACATTCCCTTCTCCTCCATCCTCGGGATTTGGGGCACACATGCACACGTGCCTGGCATGTTTTCCAGGTCCTAGACTTAAACCACAGGGTCAGCCATTTGGGATCCAGCAACTGAACCACCAGCTGGCCCCATGGAAGTCTGCCAGGTGGTGATTAAAGGATACCAGCTTGGAGCCAGCAGGTGGCAAAATGGTTACATCGCTGGATCCCCACATGGCCAAGCGCCATTCCCGTCCTGGACCTGGTTTGAAACACCAGTGCAGGTATGTGCGTGCGTGCCCAAGATCCCAGGAGACGAGATGGGATCGCAGTGTGGCCAACCCTCTGGAGGGTGATTTCTCACTATTTCTGTCTCTCTCCAGTGAGCGCATGTGCCCTACGGCACAAACTTCTCCGAAAAGCAACTCTGCCACACTTAGTGCTGGCCCACAGTGAGATGTGGAGTTGGAGCCGGAAGGTAAGTAGCACGTTGCTTCCACCCTTGCTGTGGAGACGGAAGTGTGCTTAGTGGTGGTCGGTTACACCCTGGGGCGAGTCCTGATCTTGCAGACTGAGCAGTTTGCGGGCTGGTGGCAGACATGCGGGCCGCACATGAGCACTGATGTAACCGCCATGGATATGAGGGTCACGGGCGCGGGGGTGCGACTCACGGGGTCAGTAGTGTGTCAGTGTTGGAGGTACAGAGGAGTGCAAGCTGGCGTCTGTGGAAGAGAGTCTGTCGGGATTGTAGGGAGCAGCTAGATCTGGGCCAAAACTAGTGAGTGACCTTTAAAGCGGATATGGTCTCGGTGCTGACGCTGCAGGGCCAGCGAAAGCTCTAATAGAAACATGATCTGCACCACGGGGCAGTGTACACAGAGGGAAGCCATGTGCCACCCAGAGAGGGCCAGGGGAGGCTTGTTCAGAACCGCGAGACGCAGGAAATGCCACAGCTGCTGTGGATAATGGAAAATGCCTGGCCTGGCAGTACAAAAGAATTAAAGGTGAGTGACCCAGTGCCTGGCGTCTCTGTCAGGCTGCCCGGGCTACCCGGTCCCTTTCCTCTACTGACATGTGTATCTGTGACTTCTCTAAGTCCACTGCCACTCCCACTCGGGGTCCCCCCTCACCCCTCATTATTGGGCTGGGGCAGGATTTCCTATTTAAACAAGTATAAGAAGCGTCTCCAGGGACCAGCAGTTAGCGTAATGGCTATGTCACTGGACTCCCATGTAGTGGACTGCGGTTTGAGTCCCAGACCTGGTGGCTTAAACTCACGCCGGGCGCGTGTGCGTGCGTGCCAAAGATCCTGAGAGGAGAAGGGATTGCAACGTGGCTATCCCCCCGGGGGTGATTTCTCGCTTTCTGTCTCTCTGTCTCTCTTTCTGGCGAGCATACATGCCCTATAGCAAAAACCTCTCCAAAAAATAAGCAGCAGCGCCTCCATGTTTCAGAGTGTGTGATGGAACAGTCCGTGCCGTGAGCATTTATGAGAGCCTTGCTGGGACACCAGGCCCGTGCTACCTCCATTCTCACAAGCCCGCTTAGCCCTGTGGTTGGTTGGGTTCATTCTCTCCCCCACACTCCTGCCCCAGAGGAAGACGAAGCAAATGAGGCAGGATGTTAGCTGTGGGGAGTTTCGGTGAGGTTTATACAGGCGTGGACACGCTTATAACTTTGCTATAGGTTTAAAATTATTCCAAAGTAAAGGGAGGTTTTTCATTTGTTTGCTTTTTTAAGAGATTTTTGCTGTAGGGCACGTGCACTCACCAGAGAGACAGAAAGCGAGAAATCACCTCCGGGGTGGGGGGTTGGCCGCGCCGCAATGCCTTCTGCTCTAGTGTCCTCTCGGGATTAGGGCCACACATGCACACATCCCCGGCCTGAGTTTTAAGCCGCTGGGCCAGGATTCAAACTGCGGTCGACTGTGTGGAAGTCCAGCAACTTAACCACGACTCCATCTGCTGGTCCCAAGTCCAGCATTTTTAAGAGCAGCATAGTCAGAGCTCATTCCTTAGAGGTCAAAGGTGGCCTGCTGTGCTTTCACAAGGTAGCTAAGCGGGCAGATTCTGGTCACCTTTGCCTCCTTTGTGAAAAGTTGGTTCCACTAAGGTTTACCTTAACCTGGAAATCCACTAGGTTTCCTTTAGCTTGCTCAGGTGACAGCCTGGGCACCTCCTGCACCATACCTGGCTGACCAGGTGAGGAGGATGGGAGGAGGAAAGTTTTGTCATTAACTGCCCTGGAGCAGCAGGCTTGAGCTCCAAGACGCCAGCCCCTTCCTGCCTTGGGAGATTCCCACGGTCACACTCATCCTCTTGTGGATGGGTGGGTGGGCAGGTGAGCAGGTAGATCCAGATTTTTTTCCTAAACCATTTGGGAATCACATCACTGAAAGCTAAAAGCTTTTGTGTGTATTTCCAAGAACATTGGCTTCTGTAACCACAGTGTAACGGTCAAAGGCAGGGAACTAACGTCGCTGCAATGCTAAGTTTCCCCCACTTGGGATGTCCCTGCTGTGTCTGAGGTTAGGGCGGTGTGCTACAGCCTCAGTGCGTCTTCAAGAGGCAGGAGGTGGCAGGTTGCCCTGTTCTCGTGGCTTTAACTCCGATCACTGGTTAAGGTCACGTCTGCTAGGGCCTCCATCTACTTTTCCCTTTGTAATTAATAACAGTACATGGGGGACATACTGATCTATCGCCATGTATCAGGTCACCCCATAGTTAGTTGCTTCAGGCAATCACTCGCCACCCCAGTCTGTGCTCCTGTTCAGGAACAGCTCTGGCTCAGGATCCTCGTGAGGCTGCACTTGCGTCGGCCGATGCCCATCCAAAGCCTGGATAGGGCTGGAGGGGCCGCTTTCAAGGTGGCCCTTGCTTGTGGCTGTTGTCACAAATGCCAGGTGGGCAAGCTGACCACTGGCCATGGAAGACCATGGTGGCTGCAATGGGACTGCTTGAGCGTCCTCACAACATGGCTGTGGCTGCCCCAGAACCAGGACCTTGCTGGGAAGTCCCACTGTTAACCTCTTGCAGTGTTCCATTGTCCCACGTCAGCCTGGTACACAGCAGAAATCCCAGGAGAGAAGGATGCTCTGGCTGTCCGAGAAGCTGGCTACCACAGGGTCATGTGTTGAGATTTGACTGAATATTCTGTTTCTCACCAAACTTGCACTCCCCAGTTTTAGCATGATTCTTGTTTGAATGTTCACAGTAGCAGTTGGGAAGTAGTGACTTTTTAACTAGATCGTTCTGCATTTATTTTAAAAAAGAAACATTTCCTTCCCCATTTATCATCAGTGTAGACTCATGGGTTCCTATTTTATTCAGCAGATTATAATCCAGGGGAGGAGGGTCACTTTATCCAGGTACGTTTGACGTAAGCTGCACACACTTCCCGCATACATCCTGATGAGCGTGCACACTGAGTGCATGGAGACCAACTGCGTAGCTGTCACCATATCCACCACCCAGAGACCAATCACATAGCTGTCACCAGGCCCGCCACCTCCCTAAGTTCCCTCCCACCCCTTTACTTTATTATTGGTATCTGTCTGCGCATAGAAAGGACACTTAGCAGAGCTGCCGTCTTAGCGAATTAGGTAAACTAAGTGTACAGCGCAGCGTCACTAGCTGTGGACCCATGCTCTATACTGCCAGAGCTCTCCACCAGGCATACCTGAACTTCGTGCGTTTAGCCATCACCCCTCCCGCTCTTCCCCTTGGTAGCCACTGCCCTACTCTCTGCGAGTGTGTCTAGGTTTTGTGTGTAAGTGCTATCATGTGGTGTTTTTCTCTCTGGGCCTGGCTTTCACAGCATAATATCCTCCAGGTCTATCCGTGTTGTCACAAATGTCAGGATTTCCTTCCTTTTAAGGATAAATAGTATTCCATTGTGGGCATGCATGCATGTCTGTGTGTATATCACATTTTCTTTATCCATTTGTCCATCAAATTTCATTTATTTCCAAGTCTTTGCTATTTGAATAGTGCTGCAGTGAACATAAGAGTGCAGATATCTTTGAGATACTAATATCAATTTCTTTAGGTATACATCCAGTAGTGAGATTGTTGGGTCACCTGGTGTTATTTTTTTAAATTTTGTTATTGTTTGTTTTTTTTGACAAATTTGTCAAAGGACATATGCACTCACCAAGGAGAAATGGGGATTGGAGGTAGGGATTGAGAAAGCATTCCCCTTGGGGGATGGCCACGTTGCAGTCCCTCCTCTCTCTCTCTCTCCTTTCAGAATTTTGGGTACACATGCACATGTGCCCATGTTTTTCAAGCTGCCAGGTTTGGAACTCTGCAGTTGGCTGTGTGGGATCCAGCTGCCTTAACTCCCACTCTACCAGCTGGCCTTATTACTAGTCTTTTGAGAAACCTCCTACTGTTTTCCATAATGGCTAAACCAATTTACATTTTTATCCATAGTGTACAAGGGTTCCTTTTTCTACACACGCTTGCCAACACCTTTCTTTTATTTTCTTTTTTAATAACCATTTGAACAATTGTAATAGTCATTTGAATAATTGTGACATCATTTTGGCTTTGATTTGTATCATACTGATGATTAGTGATGTTGAGCACCTTTTCATATATGTTTTGGCTATTGGTATGTCTTTGTTGGAAAAATTTTTTCAGGTCCTTTGTCTAGTTTTTATGAGGATATTTTTGTATGCTTGTTTTTCTATTCAGTTACATGAATTTATATATATATATATATATATTTTAATATTAACCCCTTTTCAGATATAGGGCTTGCAAGTAGTTTCTCCCATTTCATAGGTTGCTTTCTTAGTTTGTTATTTCATTTACTGTTCAGAAGCTTTTCCGTTAGAAGTAATCTCATTTGTTTATTTGGCTTTTATTGCCTGTTTTGGGTTTATATCCAATAAAATAATTGCCTAGATCAATGTCAAGGACCTTTTCCCCTATATTTTCTTCTAGGAGTTTTATAGTTTTAGGTCTTATATTTAATTATTTAATCCATTTTGCATTGATTTTTGTGTATGTTGTAAAATAAGGACAAAGATTTCATTCTCAGGACCAGCAGTTAGAGTAATGGCTATGTCACTGGACTCCCATGTAGTTGACTGCGGTTCTCATCCCGGACCCGGTGGCTTTAAACTCAAGCCGGGCACATGTGCGTGTGTGCCCAGAATCCTAAAAGGAGAATGGAGGAGAAGGGATTGTGGCGTGGCCATCCCCCCAGGGGGTGATTTCTTTCTTGCTTTCTGTCTCTCTGTCTCTCTCTGTCTGTCTAGTGAGAGCACATGTCCTATAGCAGAAACCTCTCAAAAAAAAAGGATTTCATCCTCTTGCATGTGGATATCTAGTTTTCCCAGCACTACTTACTGAAGACAATTTTCTTTCCCCATTGTATACTCTTGGAACCCTGTAGTTGACTGTGTGCACAGGTTTATTTCTGATCTCTCCATTCTGTTCATTAGTGTAAATCTGTTTTTATGCCCATACCATACTGCTTTGAGTAATATATATATATATATATATATACATATATATATATATATTTTTTTTTTTTTTTTTTTTTTTTTTTTTTCCTAATTACTCTAGGACTTACTGATGTTCTGTGGGGAATATCTGTCCATTGTTGAAAATAGGATGATGAAGTTCCCAGTATTATGACATCACTGTCTGTGTCCTGTGTCTCCCTTCAGTATGGCTAATATTTGCTTTCTGGGGTCCAGCAGGTGGCATGGTAGTTAAGGTTCTGGACACCCCCACATGGCCAACCACGGTTCAAGTCCTGGTCCTGGTGGCTTTCTCACTTTCTCTATCTCTTTCTCTGTCTCCCTCTGGTCAAATTAAAATAAACGAATGAATAAATAAAATTTAAAAAAAAAACGAGAATTTAAAAATATATATATATATTTGCTTTCTACATTTAGGCATTTTAATGTTGGGTACAATTAAAATTGTATCATGGGGCTGGCAGGTAGTATGGTGTTAGGGCACTAGACTCCCACATGACTGATTGCAGTTCACGGGCCAGGCCTGGCGGCTTGCTTTCTCACTTTCCCCCCTGTCTCTCTCTGTTAAAATCAATAATAATAATAATAATAATAATAACAACAACAATAATAATAATAAATAATCATAATCAGTAAGATTAAATAATTCTTTTTTAAATTGTTGTATCTTTTTGATGTATTGACCCCTTAATCAACATATAATGATGCTCTCTGTCTTTTATGAGTCTTTTAAAGTTTATTTATTTTACTCATGAGAAAAAGTGTGTATGCATGCGTACCTGCGAGGGGTTGGGGCACCCTTGACAGTTTCTTGTCACGCCAAGATCTCCAGCCGATCTTACGACAGTTTTTGACTTAAAGTCTACTTTGTCTGGCACAAGTATAACTTCCTCTCTTCTTTTGGCTACCATTTTCATGGAATATCTTTGCTTTATCCCTTTACTTTCAGCCTGCGTGTGTCCTTATTAAAGTGCCTCTTGTAAGTATCACGCTGTTGACTTTCCCGTTATGTTTTGTTTTACATGCCAGAGGGCACTGCATGCACGAGGGAGAGAAGAGGGAGAGAGCTCCGCCCGGTGGAGTCTAGTCATGCCACGATCCTTCTTCCTGGGGTTCTCCGCCCTGTGGGGATCCTGGCGGAGATGTGGACACTCACACAGCATGTTCCTGTCAGGCTGGTGGGGCAGGACTTGAACCGCGGTTGCTTGTGTGGGATTCCGCTTCCTCTGTGCAGTGCTTAGCTGCTGCACGATGGCGGCACCTCTGAGCCTTGTTTTTTAATCCATTCAGCCCCCTGTGTATTTAGATTAGTTTAATCCACTTAAAGTGATTATTGATAGGTAAGGGGTTACTGTTGCCGTTTTGTTATTTTCTATTTTATAGTTCTTTTGTGCCTTTCTTTCTCTCTTGCTTTCTTGTGGTTTGATTTTTTTAATATACCGGTATACTTTGATGCCTCTCTATCTTTTGTATACCACAGGCTTTTTCTCTGTGATTACCATGAGCCTTACATAAAATATCTCATAGTTATAACAGTCTGTTTTAAGCTGAGAACAGCTTAAATTGGATCACAAACAAAAATTCTATACAGTCATTTCTCCAGTCCTACACATATTTTTGTTATGTCACAATTTACATCTTTTTGTATGTGTCTACAGTTTATTATAGCTAGTTATTTTTCATACTTTTTTGTTTTATAACTTTTTTTAAAGAATTATTTATTTTATTTATTATTTATTTATTTTAATTTGCTATGGGATTCATGTGCTCACTAGAGACAGACAGAGAGAGAAAGTGAGAAAGCAAGCTACCAGGTCTGGGACTCAAACCGTGTCTGCCATGCGGGAATCCAGCACCTTAACCACCATGCCATCTGCTGGCCCCTGTTTTCTAACTTTTTTTTTTTTTTTTTTTTTGAGAGGTTTTTCGCTATAGGGCGCGTGCACTCGCCAGACAGACAGAGAGAGACAGAGAGACAGAAAGCGAGAAATCACCCCCCAGGGGGGATGGTCACGCCGCAATCCCTTCTCCTCCATTCTCCTCTCGGGATCTTGGGCACACACGCACACGCGCCCGGCGTGAGTTGTAAGCCACCGGGTCCGAGACGCGAACCGCGGTCGACTAAGTGGGAGTCCAGCGACATAGCCATTACGCTAACTGCTGGTTCCCTGTTTTCTAACTTTTGTACTGGAGTGAAAGTGATTTTTGTGCCACAGTTACAATATTAGGCTACGCTGACCATTTACCAATGGGTTTTATACCTCTGTGTTTGCTATTGCTAATTAGCATCCCCTTGGCTTCCAGTCTAATGGCTCCTATCAGCGTTTGTCATAAGGAAGGTCTCATGTTGACAACCGTCTCAGCTTTTGTTTGTGAAAGTCTTTATCTGTCTTTCATCTCTGAAGGGTGGTTTTGCCGAGATAGCATTCTTGGTTGGCAGAAGATTTTTTTGTTTGATTTTTTCTGGCATTTTAAGTATACCATCCCTCTGTCTCCTGGCCTGCGAAGGTTCTGCTGAGAAAGCCAGGGATAGGCTGATTTAGGGCTGAAGGTCAGGTTCCTTTGTATGTGAATCATTTTTCTCTTGCTCCTTCCAAAATACTTTCTTTGAGCTTTGACACTGGTATTGCTGTGTCTTTATGCTCAATCTATTCAGGGTACTTTCTCTTTATTGATACAGATGCTCATTTCCCTCTTCTGTTGTGCAGAGTTTCCTGTCATCATTTCTTTAAATAAGCATTTTGTTTGGGACCAGCAGTTAGCGTAATGGCTATGTCGCTGGACTCCCACGTAGTCGACCGCGGTTCGTGTCCTGGACCCGGTGGCTTAAAACTCAAGCCGGGCGCGTGTGCGTGCGTGCCCAAGATCCCGAGAGGAGAATGGAGGACAAGGGATTGCGGCGTGACCATCCCCCCTGGGGGGTGATTACTCGCTTTCTGTCTCTCTGTCTTTCTGTCTTTCTGGCAAGCACATGTGCCCTATAGCAATAAACCTCTCCAAAAATAAATAAATAAATAAATAAATAAATAAATAAATAAATAAACGTTTTGCCCCCTCCTCTGTCCCGCCTGGGACTCTCATAATGCATATATTTGTGTGCTGGATGATGTCCCATAATTCCTGTAGACTTCCTCTATGAGTTTTCGTTCATTTATCTTTTTGTTATTGTCCCTGAATAACTTCTCATGATTTGTCTTCAAGTTTGCTGATTCTCTCTTCTGCTTGGTTGAGTCTGCTATCAAAGTTTTCTGTCGAATTTTTCGGTTTATATGTTGTGTTCTCCAGCTTCCGAATTTCTGTTTGGTTGGTTCTGTTCTGTGGGCTTTGTGGTTTCTTTTTTTCTTTCTTTTTTTTTTTTTGCCAGAGGGTGTGTGCACTCAACGCAGAAAGAGAGGAGACAGCACCGTCAATTGGGCATGATCACACTGCGATACCTCCTCCTTCATTTCTGCATCCTGTCGGGGTTTGAGGCATGCACACACACGTGCCAGCATGTTTTCCAAATAGCTGGGGCCAAGATCGAAGCTGTGTGATCAGTCACGGGAGATCAGCTCCCTTACCCTCCAGGCTGTGGGGCCAGACCTCTGCTTCATGATTTCTATCCCTTCCAAACTTCTCATTCTGTTTGTGTAATATTTCCCTGATTTTGTTTAGTTGGCTGTATTTTCTTGTAGTTGAGCTTCTTGAAGGTAATTATTTTAAATTCTTTTTTTATAATTATTTATTTAATTTTATTTATTCATTCATTTATTTTAATTTGACCAGAGAGAGATACACAGAGAGAGAGAGGGAAAGTGAGAAAGCAAGCCACCAGGTCCAGTACTTGAACCGCGGTCAACCATATGGGAATGTCCAGTACCTTAACCACCACACCACCTGCTGGTCCCCTTGAATTTTTTTTAAAAAGAATTATTTCCTTTTAATTTTGTTTACCATTATTTAATTTGGCCAGAGAGAGAGAAAGCAAGAAAGTAAGCCACCAGGTCCAGGACTCGAACTGCTGTCAGCCATGTATAGGAGTCCAGTGTTTTAACCACCATGCCATAATTATTTTGAATTCTTGGTCAAGCAGTATGTCCCTGTTTCTTTAGGCTCAATCACTAGAACTTTATTTTCTTCCTTTGGTTGTGTTATAGCCCCTTGATTCTTCACGGGAAGCGTACAGGGAGACCACAGTAGGTGCATCGTCCCGTGGGGTCCTGTGTGGGCTCGGTGACCTTGAGCCTGTGGCTGTCGTGATCGCATGCCCGCCACTGCATGCTCTTCCTCCTCCGGCCCCTCCCTGTCCACAGATGGCCTGGCCGCGCCAGCACCTCAGCGCTCCGGGTGAGAGGGTGAGACAGGAGCGGGCCCTGTACGCAGGAGCGAGTGCGCTCAGCGCTCACTTCGCCTACGGGGAGGGGACACAGAGCTGAAGCGAGGCCTTCCTCACCTCAGCAAGTCTACCCCCCACTAGCATGTTAGACTGTTAGTTCTGGGATCCCACAAAGCTACTCTTGCCCATGGGGAGTTGTCGAAATCGGTGTCACTGTCAGGGACGAGGGTGGCACCATCCTGTCCTGCCAGCTGCTGACCCCTCCTGTGATTGTTTTTGTGGTTAAGTTGTCCTGGATTTGAGAGCAGGAACCCCTCAAGTTGCTCCACGAACCTTCCGACATGCCCCGACGTTGCTCCCTCGGCACGTCCTCACTTTCTGTGCCAGGGCTCTGGGCCCGCCCTGTGCTCTCCCCACCGTGCCCTGGATACGGTCTCTCCGGAGAGCTCTGTTCTCGCTTTGTGGGAAGTGGTGCCCAGGAACGAGGGGCTGCAGCCACGTGCTGGCGGTTTCTGGGTGCCTTCGTTTCCAGGCTCTTCCGTGGACAGAGCTACGAAAGAAGTCACGCGCGCGTGTGTGTGTGATGAACGCACATGCATGCACACACATTGCTACACACATGTACGCATGCCTCTGTATGACAAAAACAGCTCACCCTGATTGTGACAGCCCACACGAGTGCCTGGCTGCATGTCCCCGTCCGTCCATGTCTGAGCCTCCCACCCCCAACTCCAGGGTAAACGTGCTCTTACCTGCTTAGCCTTACACACAGAGAACACGCTCAGAACCGCTCAGCTCCCACCCTGTAACTAAAAACGAGTGCGATTAGTTCAAGATGTGTTTGTAATTCCTTCTGTGCTGGTGCTGCGGGGGTGGGGGAGGACAGGCTGGGCTCGGTCACGGGCCGTCCCCGTCCCCCGGCTGGGGTGCAGACAGCTTCCTGTTGCTGTTTGGGCTCCATCTTGGGTCCTCCCTCCACGCTACTGATTTATGGGTTGTAAATTACTTTTAACAAACCATTATAATTAGGAAGTTTTACTATGTGCTGCTCGTGAGAAACTTCGCTCCTCTTGACAAGATCCAGAACAGCTACACCTCTCGGCCCCAGGTACCCCGTTCAGAGCGGGCCAGACGAGAGCCCCGCGCGCCGCTGCGGCGGGCAGATGGTTTATTGCCAGTGAGGTGGAGCGCGGCTTCCCTTGGTTTGGATTGCACGTGGAGTCACACCTGCAGGCATTGTTTGCCGGGTGCTGCTGATCAAAGCGGGCCAGCGGGACTCCGGCTGGCCTCTGGCGCACGCTGCAGCACCTGCCTGCCACTCGGCCACGTCCGAAGGGGAAGGGTTTGCTGAGCTCACGAGGCGCCAGGGCTCCAGCACAGCAGCCTACAAAGCGAGGTGCTTGCTAGCGTGCTGGTCCTCCCAGCATTCTCCCAGAGGACCGGCCTGGCTCCTCTGAGGCCCAGGGTCCTGCCGACCGGACACCGAGTGCCTGCCAGAGACAGCTTGCTTCTGGGACCTGCGTCCCGTCACTCACTCCCTCACATGGGGCACCACCCTTCACGTCTGCTGGCCTGGCCACAGATGCCCGGACCAGGGTGCGAAGACGCCAGCAGCCAGTTACAGACAGGGACAGCCTTAGCCCCGAAGCTCCACCCGGCAGTGGCTTCCGGAGGGGCTGGGGCCTTGGGGGGCACTCGGTCGTCCTGCTGCAGGTGGCGTAAGGAAGGACCGTGCCCAGGCAGAGGTCGGCAGACCCTAGTGAAGGAGTGAGCAGCAGGCAGGCAGCGGGCGGGCAGAGGCAGAGGCAGAGCCCTGGCCTGGAAGCTCGCCCACCGGCTGGGCGTGTGCCCGTCCCCTCCTCCGGTGCCCGAGCACCTGCTCAGTGCAGGACCACTGAGGGCCACCCCTCCCTGGCCCAGCCTGTGGGTTCCGGATATGACCAGGGCTGTCAGTTGGACATCTGCTCAGGTACATCAGAAAGGTCACACAGCTGGCACGTGGCCTGGCGTCAGGTCACGGGCTTGCTGAGCCCCTCTGTAGCAGGGCCATGTCGGACTCGGGGTCACTGGTGTTTTCCCCCACTTGGATGGTCAAAGCTCAGTGCACGGAGCTTCCGGCAGACCAGCCTGCAAGCCAGCCCGGAGGTGGTCCCAGCCACCCCAGGGCGCTGATCAGCAACCAGCTCCCCTCCAAACCTCCACTATGGGAGGGGCTGGCCCGCGCCGAGATGCTGGGCCATCAGGGCTGCGCGGGAGTTCCCCAAGACACTGCTGAGACGCTGCTCTTGGCCTTGTTCTCCTCGCCCGTCTGTCCCCAAGTCCTGCCAGGACAAGTGGCCTCCCAACAGGAGGTCGGTGCATGTGTGCGCATGGTGCTCCTGGGCCCGGCCCTTTCTAGAGCTCACTTTCCCTGTGAATGTCGCTCATGTGATGTTCTCATTGTGAGGCTGTGGGCTCTCGACTACATTAGCTCGAGGGCTCTGTCGGTGTTTATGTAAGGGTTATTGTGTGTGTGACAGAGAGCACGTGCCCGTGCACAAGGGAGACGGTGGTGCCCTCGGCAGGATCTCCTCTGACCAGCCTCCAGGATCCCTTTGGGACCTTGGGCATGCCCCAGTGTGTTGACAGGCACTTGGGATCCGAACCACAGTCGGCTGTTTGGCTTCCAGCACTGCAGTTCAGCTTGCCGACCGCACCACCAGGCGAAGCCTCAAGCCCTCTTTTTTCTTTCCTTTTCCTTCTTTCTTTCTTTTTGTTTAAGAATTATTTCTTTACTTAATTCCACTTGTTATTTATTTATTTTAAGTTTGACTAGAGAGAGACAGAGAGAGAGAAAGAGAAAGGGAGAAAACAAGCTGCCGGGTCTGGGACTGAAACCGCAGTTGACCATGTGGGAACCCAGCACCTTTAACCACCTGCCACCCATCAAGCCCTCTTTTAAGGAGGACCCAAATAAGAGTGGAAGTTTATTTACCCAGCTGGCCACCCTCTGAGCTCTGCCCGAACCACCAGTAGGTTGTGCAAGCTGGCCTGCAGGGAAGGTGCGAAGGTGTGAAGGACTGGGCTGCAGGGCCTCCTACAGGGAGAGGTAAGGCTGAGTGGACTGGGCCAGCCACCTGGAAAAGAGGCCAGGCCAGTGGCTGGGCCTTGGACTGAAGACCAGGCAGGAGGGCTGAGCCCCGGGCGCCTTTCTCCACTCAGCCGGGCTTGCGTGGACGCCCACCCCTGCCCTCTCCACCCCCCATAGGAACCCCACGCACACAGCAGGAGGCTCACACCACACACACACGGGACCAGGAAAACAGGGCGATGTACACGGGCAAGACCATGCCTGCAGTGCCAGGGGGCAGGATGCACTTCCAGGGAAGGGGAGGCCACGAGGTGCCAGGCTGCAGGCACAGAGCGGCTGGTCCCGTCGGCACCCTGCGGGGCTGGGGCAGGCAGGCCCTCCGGTGCCAGGCAGGGCTGCAGCTCCCCAGCGCCCCCTCCAGAGCCCTCCCTGGGCCTCCAGGACAGGATGTTTTCATGTGAAAGTTGTCTCTTCTCTTCTCGATCGCAGCCTTCTATGTGTGGGTTAACTGAGAACATCGGCCATGTAATCTCTGTCTCTCACGCTCACGCCCACCACCGCCACCAGCCCGCCCACTGCTCGGGACGGGACGTTCTCCCACGGACGGTCTGCAACACCCAGTCAGTGCACGAAGGTCTGATCATGGGTGGCAGGGGGCAGTCTCCACAATCCGGGCAGGTCTCTGCTCACCTCCTCCAACCCCTCTCTGTCTGTCACGTCCCCAACGTGGCCTGAGGGCCCCTGGGAACAGCTGTGGCCTCCGCAAGGCCTTGTCTGTCCTAACCCTCCTGGCTTGGCTGCAGCAGTGCACTCTCACCCTGTCCTGCAGGCCTTGCACCGTCCCCTTCTACCACTCCTGCCACCCCTGCCCTTAGAGTCCAGCATACAATAGGTACCTTAAACACTGCTGAATGACAAGCCCCCAGGTGGCACAGTGGTTAAGGCAGCTGGATCCCACGTGGCCAACTACATGGTTCAATTCCCCCGGACTGGGCAGCTTGAAAAACGTGCTGGGTGTGTGGGGACACGTGCCCAGAATCCCCATGGAGAGTGGGGAAGGGATGTTGTGGTCACCCCCGGGTATTTCTCACTCTCCCTCTGTCTCTGTCTCTCACTCTCCCCTGCAAGCCCATGTGCCCTAGGGTAAAAGACCAAACTGCGTACTTGACTGCACGGTCCACATTCTGAGCCAGCCACTAAAACCTCCGTTTTGTAGGTGAAACGGCCCAGCACAGAAAGGTCATTACCAGAGCCAGGCAGGTGCTCTTCTGGGGACATGCCAGGGCCTTACTCAGAGGACTCAGGACCAGCTGATGGTGGAAGGGTTACTCACGAGACCCCCACAGTCACACACAGACTCCCACGTCCTCCACCGTGGTTTGAGTTCCCAGCGGCTTCAAACTCAGCCGGGCCACGCGTGCCCAAGATCCCGGGAGGAGAATGGAGAAGGGATTGCTCTGTGGCCATCCCCCCAGGGGTGATTTCTCGCTTTCTATCTCTCTGTCTCTGTGTCTCTGGCGAGTGCAGGCACCCTATAGCAAAAAATGTCTCTTAAAAAAAAGACGGGACCAGCAGGTGGTGTGGTGGCTAAGGCGCTGGACACTCCCATATGGCCAACCATGGTTCGAGTCCCAGACCTGGTGGCTTGCTTTCTCAGTTTCTCTCTCTCTCCCTCTCTCTCTCTCCCTCACTCACTCTGGTCAAATTAAGAAAAAAAGAATGAATAAATAAAATTAAATAAATTAAAAAATAAATAAATAACAGCTTGGGGACCAGCAGGTGGCAGGGTGGTTAAGGTGCTGGACACTCCCACATGGCTGACCAAGGTTTGAATCCCAAACCTGGCAGCTTGCTTTCTCACTTTCCCCCTCTCTCTCTGTATGTGTCTCTCTGGTCAAATTAAAATAAATGAATGAATAAATAAAATTAAAAAAAAAAAAAGGACAGCTCAGAGGACCCAGTGACCAGAGGGGATGAAACAATGTGCATCTCCTTCACAGGTTTATCTGTGTTCAAGCCACAGTTCCCAGCCGGCAGGTGGCGTGGTGGTTAAGGCGGCTGGACTCCCACACGGCTGACAGCGGTTCAAGTCCTGAACCTGGCGGCTTCTTTCTCACTTTCCTTCTCTCTCTTTCTCTCTGGCCAACTTCAAAAAATAAAATTAAATAATGACAATGAATACAATTTTTTAAAAATTAATAAAATAAAGCCACAGTCCTGGTGTGGGCCTGGTAGGAAGGCCAAAGCCAGGCCTGACTGCAGCTGCGCAGGAGGCAGCACCGCTGGGCTCAAGCTGGGGCGGGGAGGGGGGGGGGTGGAGGGGGGGGGCGCCTCCTCCAGGACGCTGGCCGCTCTTTCACTCAGGAACGGTGGCTGTCCTTCCTCGCAATTGGCGACCCGATCTGACCCTTAGTCCTGTCCCCTGAAGCACAGCAGCGGGAACTGCGCTTAGGGGCACGTTGACTGGGGACGTGGGCGCCCTGGGACAGGGCCAGCGGCGGACACTGCCCATGTCCTGCCCCCGGCCCTGGCTGCACCGAGCCTGGGAGGACGAGGCCCGGGCGCACCTGGGCGGAGCCCGGCGGGAGGACACCTGCGGGGGTGGTCCCGGACTCGCTCCCCCACCGCCGGCGCCCGCCCCGCGCCCCGGGCCTGACCCGCGGCCCGCCCCGCCCCGGCCGAGATAAGGCCGTGGCCCTTTGTCCCGCCCCCAGCTGGGTAAACCGCGCCGCTCCCGGCCGCCACCGCGGGGCTGGGGCCCTGCTCGGGGCGCAGGGACAATGGCTCGGCGCTTTGTGCGGGGCTGTGCGCGCCGGAGGGGCGGCCAGGTGCGCGGCGGCGGCACGCGGGGTCGGGGTCGGGCCGGGGCCGGGCTGGGGCGACCCCCGCTCCACCCCCAGCCCACCCTCACCCCACCCCACCCCTACTCCTACTCCCACCCTCACCCCTCCCCACCCCTACCCTCACCCCCACCCTCACCCCTCCCCACCCCTACTCCTACTCACCCCTACTCCTACTCTCACCCCCACCCCTACTCCCACCCCTACCCCTGCTCCCACCCTCACCCCTCCCCACCCCTACTCACCCCACTCTCACCCCCACCCCTACTCCCACCCCTACCCCTGCTCCCACCCTCACCCCTCCCCACCCCACCTCTACCCCCACCCCACCCCACCCTACCCTTCTCGGGCTGGCGGGGGGGGGGGGGGGGGGGGGGGGGGCGCCGCTGGGCGCGGCGTGGCGTTTGGACTCACCTGGCACGTCGTAAAGTGATTTACGGAGTGAAAGTGTTCGCAGAGGCCCCCAGCTGGAGGCCGGCCGGCGGGACTTTATTAGGTGCCCTATTACGGAAAATAAACCGTAATCCGACCATAAAAGCCAAATCTGAAAAACATATTTGGCCTTGGAGTGCGGAGCGCCCGGCGCGGAGGCGGTCACACCTCCGAGGGATTAGTTTTATTGAGGTGACACAGGACTTTGACACCGGGTGGGCAGCGCCACCCGCGGGCCCCCACCGCAGGCGGCGGGTCCCCTCCTCGCGGCGTCGGGGGTCGCGCCCACCCCGGTCCCGGCACTCGCGGCGAGGGGCCCCGCGAGCAGCCAGCCGAGGCCGGTCAGGTGCTCCCCCGCGGGCGCCTGGGGTTTCTCAGCTGGGCGGCCCTTCCTGGTTAGGGACGGGGAGGAAGGAAGTAGCCGAGGAAGAGGAAGAGGAGGGGGGGAAAGAAGAAAGGAAAAACCAAGTTGTTAAACAGCGTGGAAACCATGTCTAAGCACAGGGCCCAGTAGGTTAGCGACCACTTCAGACAGCTCACGGGGAAGAATTTAAGTAGGGTTAAGCCTGCTGCAAAATCTCGCTAGCTTCCCACCGTCCTCCGTGAGCTTTTTGCAGGCCTCAAATAGGCACATTGTTACTAGAACTTGCAGTCTGCCCAACCTGACGCGCTCCACCCAAAGCACAAACTCCTGGCCCCTCTCCTCCCTGCTTCTTGGGAGCCCTTCTACTTTCTAAGAGTTTAACTCATCTAAACCAACAACTACTCAGTATCTGTCTTTCTGTGTGTGGCTGACTTTACTTTTAATTTTACAGGGCAAGTCCGCTTGCCAGAGAGTGAGAGTCCCTCCTCCACTCTCCTGTCTGGATTTGGGGCACACACACCGGGTCAGGACTTGAACTGCCCTCACAACCATGCCCCTGCTGGCCTGGGGCGGCTTACTTTGTTTAGTATAATGTGCTCCTTGCTCTTCTGTGGGGGGTGGTACAGAAACCTGTCTCCTCCAGGGACTTTGGGTCTCAGGTTTGGAACCCCAGTTGGCCAGGTGGCTCAGTCCAGCGCCTCAACCACCACACCACCTGCGGCCGGACGATTTCCTGCTAAGGCTGCCCAGGCTCATCTCCCCCCCCCCCCCCCTCGGGCCTCCGCCTCCTGCAGCGACACGGGTGAGCCTCGTGGCCTGTTCTCTTCTCCTGGACGTGCACTCAGAACTGAGACCACGCGGTAAGTCTGCCTGGAGTTTTTCAAGGAACCTCAGTACGTTTTTCGTTTTTGGTGATGGTGCACCACCTGACAGCCCCACTAACAGACACAGGGCCCAGGCGTCTCCATACCCTGAGGACACTCACTTTGTGTGCTGCTCCCTGCACCACCTCGCAGACGCTGTGCGACTCCCAGTGGCTTTGATGTGCAGATAGTGCTTTTCAGGACCTCTTCGCAGCCTGGTGGCCGGCTGTACATTTGGAGAGACATCGATTCATGCATTTGCTCACTGAAAAACTGTCATGTTTATGTTTTGTCATTGAGCCCTAGGGGCTCTTTTCTTTTCTTCTTTTTTTTTTTTTGGAGGGGATTTTTGCTATAGGGCGCATGTGTTTGCCAGAAAGACAGAAAGACAGAGAGACATAGAGACAGAAAGCGAGAAATCACCCCCCAGGGGCGATGGCCACGCTGTAATCCCTTCTCCTCCATTCTCCTCTCGGGATCTTGAGCACGCACGCACACACGCCAGGTGTGAGTTTAAGCCGCTGGGTCCGGGACTCGAACCGCGGTCGACTACGTGGGAGTCCAGGGACATAGCCAGCTGCTGGTCCCACCCTGGAGCTGTTGATATACCCTGGGCACTGAGGTCAGCCATGTGGAAGTCGGGAACAGCACTTTGAAGCTGGCTGCCTGGGTGGGGAGACTAGCTCCGGGGGAATCAGCCCTTTCCTCTGCCTTCTGGTTGTTCCAGGGTCCGGACTGCGGCACTGGCTCCGGCACTTCCTGGGTAGTGGGGCTCTGGAGGGCCAGAAGGGGAGCATGCTGTCCTCCGAGGGCACAGCTCACCTCCCCGGGCAAAACCAAGCCCTGTTGGGGCCCCTGCCCCTTTCCGAGACTCAGAGTTTCATCGGAGCGAAGACGATCCCAGTGGGGCTTCCGGCTGGGCCAGGGAGCCCGAGGCAGGGCAGTGGGCTTTGTCTGGGCCTTGATGGGCGGCGGCCAGGGTCTCCCCTGTGCACCCTGGGCTTCCCCTGTGGGCGCGAAGACCCACCTGCTCCCATGGGCCTTACAGCCCGAGAGCAGCCCTAAGGCAGAGCCTGGTGCTCCTCAGAAAACGGCGCCTTACGGCTTCTTGCCTGCGCCTGCGGAGACCTGGCTCTGGGTCCGGCTGCAGAGACTTTCGATCTCCGCACTGGGTCAGCCTGGAGCTCGGGTGCCATTTGAGGTCCCAAGGCTGATCCCACCCCAGGCAGAATCGGCGACCAGGGTGGGCAGTGGGGCGCGCCCCTCGAGGCGGGGAGCCAGGCCTCCAGGCCATACATTAGGCAGAATGAATTGTTCGCCGTGCCCGGAGTGGGTGAGGATGAGCCAGTGATTATATTTAAATTTGCTATAATTGATTTGGGGAAGAACTACTCTGACAAGAACGAATTGATCATTAAATTTATTAGCGAGATAAATTCCGTCTCGATTAGGCGTCTGGCTGGAGACGCCGGGCCGCCGCGGTGCAGCCTGGGTGCTCCTGTGCCTCTCCTGCACGAGCGCTGAGGCCTCGGGGGTCCGCACCCCGCGGCGCCGGGAGCGCCGGTTCCGGCCGGAGTTGGGGCGGGGCGCAGCGCCGGGCGGGCCTCGACCCCCAGACGCGCAGCGGCCGGAGAGCGCGTCGGGCGGAACCCCCAACGGGCTCGAAATTAGGAAGATAAACGGTTTGCGGACGCCGCGCACCCGGGATCCGGCTCCGGGGCCGCTCCCCTCTGCTCGCCCTCCCCTTCCCGGCCCCCTCCTCCCGGCTGGCAGCCCGGCTTCCGCCGACTCCCGGCCGCCGCCCCGCCTGGCGGAGCTGGTTCATTAGGGAAGGAGCCCGCGGTGATAACGAGCTGCCGGGAAGCGGATTACTGTCACCGGCCTGCGGCGCAGGAGTGGCCCCCGCGACACCCGACCAAACGCCCGCCGCCCTCGCGCTCCCCTGACGCTGGCGGAGCGAGGAAGACGCTGGTGGAGAGCGAGCGGCCGAAGGCAGGAGTGGAAGGCGGCGGCCGCCCAGCGGCAGGGAGGGCCCCGCGCCGGGCCGGGGAGCCCTGCCAGCCCCGCGCCCTGTCCCCGCGGACGGCGGCTGCGACAGCGCCGAGGACAGCGCGAGGGGGCGCAGGCCGGGCACAGCGCAGTCCGCGGAGGGACGCTCGATGCGCTCCGGCTCCCGAGGGAAGGGCTCGGGAAATGCGGGGTCCCGGCTAGCCCCGGGCGCAGGCCGCGGCACGAGAGCAGGCTCGGGCACGTGCGGACGCCTGGCCGCGGGCGGCCCCAGCCCGGGCATCGGGTCCCGGTCACCAATGGCGACTCCGAGCTGACCCCGCCCCGCACTCCGTCGGCCGGCAGAGAACTCCGATGGAGAAGGCGCCGCATCCAGTAAAAAACGATTTATTTTCCGTCCCATCGAGGGCGACGGGAGAAGCTAAATAATTTAGCATGCATACGTAGACGTTTCTTTTTTATATAAATACAATATACAAAAATAAAGACGGTAGGTTCGCGGTCCCCGGCGGCTCGGAGTTCCCTCAGGTACGAGCATAGAACCTTTCCCTTCTCCCAGCGCCCTGCGGAACGGCGTTTCCAGAGACGGTTTCAAGTTTCAGGCTTTAACACTGTGGGTTTCCGCCCGCCGGCGAGGCCGGGGCGGAGGCTTCCCGGCGGGGGCGCTTCCCGGAGCACCTCCCCAACGCCACGCGAACGTAACTTAAAACCACGCGGGTCGGAGCCCGCGCCCGGCCCCGCACTGTCCCCGCGAGCGCAGGCCGGGCGCGTCCCCCCGGTCCCCCGGTCCCCGCACCTGCGGGCGCGCCCTACTGCGGCTGCGCAGGCCCGCCCGGCCGCGGCGGCGGCGCGTCGTCCTCCGAGGAGCAGTCGGAGCAGGCGGCGTGGGCGCCCGCGCCGTCGCTGTAGGGGAAGTGGTCCTCGTCGTCCTCGTCCTCGTCCTCGTCGGGGTCACTGTCCCTCAGTTCCCGCAGGCGGCGTCCGCTGCCCTTGTCCCCGGCCGCGGGCGGCCCAGGCAGCTCGTCGTCGCCCCTGTCCTCGGCGCCGGCCCTGCCCGCGCCCCCGCCGCCCTTCTGCTTCTCGGCCTCCTGCGCCGCCTGCTCCTTGGCCTTCTTGCTGCGCTTCCACTTCATGCGGCGGTTCTGGAACCAGATCTTCACCTGCGGGCACAAGCGGCGTGAGACCTGCAGCCCGGCCAGGCAGGGGTGGAGGAGAGGAGCCGGCGGGGCCCGCCCCTCCGCACGCGGCCGCGGACCCCGCAGCTGGGCTGGCCCGCGTCCCCGGCGGTCCGCGGAGGAAGGCCGGGCGGCCCGCGGCCTGCAGCTGTGTGCCCGCGTGTCGTTCTGGGTCGAGCTTCCAGGAAGCGACCTGGGGACCGCCTTCTTCCCGTGGAGGAGAGGGGACATTCGATGCTGGTTCTTGCCCCCCGCCCCCACCTACTGGGCTGGGAACCCTCGCCTGGGGTCGTCTTCGCACCCCAGGGACCCAGGGCGGAGGACGCTGCGCCCCAAGTCCAGGGCGCGGCGGGCGGGGGCGCACCTGGGTCTCGGTGAGCATGAGCGACGTGGCCACCTCGAAGCGCTTGGGCCGCGACAGGTACTTGTTGAGCTTGAACTGGTGCTCCAGCTCCAGCAGCTGCTGGCTGGTGAAGGCGGTGCGCGGCCGGCGACACTTCCCCAGGAGGCTGGACTGCGCCTGGGCTGGGGGCGCAGCGGCGTGAGGTCGGCGTCCGGGCTCCCCACCAGCCGGCCCCGGGGTCGCCCCCGCCCTGCGGCAACGGCGCTCTTCCCTCAAAGTCGGCGCCCACTCCCAGGTACTGGGGGCACCAGGTGGTTGGGGTTCAGACGGACCCAGTCTTTCCCATCTGAAGCAGGGCCTGGATGTCCGGATAAGAGGACCCAGGCCTGGGCGTGAGCTGGCGGGAAGACGGTGGACCAGGGCGACCGGAGTCTCTACCTAGGGGCCGAATCTCCCCTCTTCTGCCGGCCTCCCCACTGGGCCTCCATTCCAAGCAGGGCCGGTGCGGGGGTCCCCACCACCACCTCTTTGAAGCAGAAGAGGAGGAGGAGGGAATGGAGAGGTGGGAGGGAAGATAGAAAGGTGGAGCAGAGAGGGCCGGACAGGGTGGGACGGAGGGGTGGGTGTGGAGGGGAAGAAGGGAAGGATGAAGGGGGAAGGGGAAGGAAGGAAGGGCCAGGGCAGGGTGGAGGGGAGGGGACCGAGAAGGGGCAGTCCAGGGTCTAAACCGGGGGTTTTCAGGGCCCCTCCCGCATTTCCATTTCTTTCCGAGAAGACCCCTCAGGGTGCAGGGGGCAAAGCCTTTAGACAATTCTCATTACGCAAATTAAAGGCCGAGGAGGAGGCGGATCCGCTCTCTGTGTGTTCAAGAAGGCCTCTCGGCTGTATTTACATAATTTTGCACGGTTACATCACAGAGAGTTTTATGACCTCAAACGAGACTTCCCTTGATTTCCCAGGAGCCTGACAAGTGTTAGACAATAAAAGACAGAAAGCAAAGGAAAGAAAAGAGCCAGCCGGCCGGCCGGGACGGCTCGGCTCCCCCGGGATGGGCAATTTGCTTTAGGGGAGGCCCACGCCCCCTGCTTTAGTTAAACGAGACCTGAATTCCCAACCTGACAATACATTAGAACTGTAATTAAAACACTGGCTCAGGAGGGACCTCTGGGAAATGCCATCCAGAGGGCAGAGACAGCCAATTAAAGGAAACCGGGCAGGTTTCCGGCGGCCAGAACACCCTCCCTGCCACACTTGGCTCTGCGCTGTGGGCTCCCCGTTCAGGTTCCTCTTCCAGGTTAAAGCGGCCTGTGTTTGGAATTCCTCCACCTCTAGGTCAAGATTAGGAACAGAGAGGGCGATGCATGTCAGAAGACAGGAGGGATCCTGTTTTCTGTGACCTTGGGCTCCGCCTAGGCCCAGGAAAGCCTCCCCAACCTGGTGCTCTGGGGGGTCCCCACACCAGCAGCCTTCTCCATGGGCCACTGTCAGTCCTGGCCCCAGGAAATGCAGGTCCTGTGGAAACCCCTGGGTGGCTTCCCACCAGAAGACATTTGCTGGGGGTACCCTGGGCTTGACTGGCAGAGGGTAGCAGACCCAGGAACGCCCAAAGCTGTAACCTCCCTCCAAGAGAGACGAAAGGGGAGCTTTCTCCGCTCAGAGGACAGGATGCCGGCTGAGGGCCTCTGGGAGCTGCTGGGTGCAGGCTGGGATTTTCTCACCCGTATGCGACTTCTCCAGCCCGCTGGGGTCCTCGCTTTGCTCTGTTTAGTCACAACCTCAGCTTCTAGCAAGAAGAATCTGAATTCTGGCAAGTGTTTATTTCTGTTTTCTTTTCTGCTTTTGCCTTCCATGCCTGTGTCTCCCCAGTCTAAACAAACCCATGCAGATGGAAACAATGGGGTCTCTTTGTTTGGGTGTTCTAAGGCTGAAGCACAGAGCCTGCACATCTTCGGCTCTGGCCTGACTCAGAGGTAGCAGCAGGGAATCGGTACCAGCAGTGTGCCAGCTGGGCCCTGGGGCGCCAGCCCCCCAGCCCTGTCTCTGAGAGGCAGGAAAGCTGCCCCGCAGACCCTCCTGGGAGTGCTGCCTGGGTGGTGAGGTGCTACTGGCAAGCCCTAGGCCCTGGGCCTCAGTTCTGTCTGGGACGATCCAGGGCAGGCACCTGCTGCTTAGGGTCCTTGAGTCAGGCCATCTGCCTCCCGGATGGACACTAGGACCAGCACCCTTCTGACCTCAGGAGGTGGCATGGGCCCCAACCCCAAGGACAGCCCCGGCCCTTGGAACCATCTCTGCGGCTCTAGGCCTTCCCCTCTCCGGAGAGGGCCGGGGGACTTGGCCAAGTTTGCTTCCCCAGTGGCAAGCCAGGGCTCCCAGGGCCGCCTAATTCAGGGCGCTGCCGGCTCTCCGCCACCGCTTCCTCCAGCTGCAGGTTAATCATTAGGTTTCCGTCTCACACCTCCAGCTGGCCCTTCCCATTAAGGGAAGAAGAGCAGGCCAGGCCCGCGTGGCCATCTTAATTCGCTACAATCGTACGCTGCGGAGCCCGCGCGAAGTTCCAGCAGCGGCTAGGCGGCCTTGGCGCTTTCAGCCGGCTCGGAGCGGAGGGCCGGGAGAGAAAGAAGGTGCAGGCGTAGGGGACGAGGGGGAGCTCCCCGCCCGCCCCCGCCGGGCCAGGTCTCCGGTACTCACAGTTAAAGTCGGGCAGCTTGGGTAGGATCATGCCGGCGGTGGACGCTCGCAGCCACTGGTCCAGCTGAAAGGTGCCGGCGCCCAGCTTGATGGGATCGGCGGGGTGCGTGGGGTGAGCGCCCTGCACCTGCGGGTACGAGTAGGACAGCGCCGGGTGCTGGCCGGCCAGCGCAGCCGCCGCCGCCGCCGCGGAGTAGCCGTAGACCGGGTGGCCATAGAGCGCCGCCTGCGCCGGGAGGCCCGCTCCGCCCTGCGCGCCCCCCGGGTGCAGCCCCAGCGCCAGGCCCCCCGCGGCGGCGGCTGCAGCAGCGGCGGCAGCGGCGGCGGCGCCGGGGTGCGCATGGTGGTGGGGTCCCCCGGGTCCGCCGCCCGCGCCGCCGCCGCCCCCCGCGCCCAGGAAGCCCGGCTTGGGCAGCAGCGCGCAGTGCGCGGCCAGCAGGCGCGGCGGCGACGGGCTCTCGGCTCGCAGGCGGTCGGCGGGCGCCGAGGGCGGCTCGGAGGACGCGGGGCTGCAGCTGCCGCTCGCCCCGCTGCTCGCCCCGCCGCCGCCGCCGCCGCCACCCGGGCCGGATGCGGCCGCCGCAAGCGACGTGACCAGGGCCAGCGGCGCGCTCTGCGCGGAGGCGGCTCTCGGGGGGTCCACTGCTAGCAGGGCGTCGATGCGGAAATTTTTGGATTTTTCCATCAGCTCGTTTGGGACGGCGATCGGGGTCCGTGGTGGGTGGCGCAGCCGCGTTCTGGCTCGCCGAGTCTGTGCGTGCCGGTGCAAGCCGGGGGCTCAGTGTCGTTTTGTGAGTGTTTTGGTCAATGATCAAAGTCGCCGCCGGAAACTCGGCCGAGGGTGACCATGATCCGGCGCCTCCTCCGCATGGACCCTGCCTGGGCCGGGCTCACCCGCGCTGGCACTGACTCCCACGCGAGTGCTCGGCGCGTCGGGCCGGGCGCCCGGCTCTCTGCGCTGCAGCTCTCGGGCGACCTCGCCGAGGCCGCTGGCGCCGTGGCGGGGACCCGCGCCCCTCCGCGCACTTGAAGCTCAGCGCGGCCTCTGATTGGCGCACGCGCCGGGGGCCCGGGGAGGGGCGCGGGTGCAGCCATTGGTGGAGGGGCGCACCTGTCACCGTCCAGCCGCCCGCCGCCCCGCCCCTGCGCCGCGAGGTCCTAAGCAGCCTTCGTGTGGAGCCGCGACGGCTCGGCCGGCCGAGACCTGGGCTGAAGACCCGGCGCTCAACCTGGGGGCCCAGCTCGCTCTCTGGTCGTGCCGAGCCGCATGGCGGGCGCTGGCCACGCCGGGAACAGGTGGGCGGGCCGCGGACGTCCGAGCTCCGCTTGGGAGAAACGTCGTTCAGCTCTGGGCTCGTCTCTCCGGCTCGCTCTTGAGTTTGTTCACTTCTTCCTGGGGTGCCCGGTCTTCCCCAGGTGCCCAGGTTTGACGCTAGGCTAAGGGACCGAGCGCATGGAAGACACTCCCTGCCCCGAGGCCTCCAGGGCGCAGCTGGGGCGGTTTGTGTCCCTGGGGGGCCAACCCTTTGCCGGTGGAACCTCCCTGCTCTGGGAGGCCTCTCGCGTTTGAGGGGCTGTGGGGTGTAAGAAAACAGGCCGGCAGCCACCTCCAGGTCCGAGGCGGGCAGTCTGGGCCCCGGCCTGCAGGACCCGCGGAAACGCCGCTTAACTCAGAGGGTTCTCTCAGCCCAAGGACACCCACGGTATGCAGGGGACACACGCACCCACCCTGGACCTATGTGTAAGTCCACATGGGCGTGGAGTCACCCGAGGCCGGCCAGCCCAGGGCCGCGGAAGCCAGTGCACCCTCTCCCCCCACTGCCAGCAGCACCCTGGGAAATCTAGAGGAAAGGGCTTCCGGCTGAGAAGGTGAGTGAGAATCCAGAAGGCAAACGTCACCCCCACACATACTGCAAATATTTAGTCAGAGACGGCAGAATCAACCCGACGGGGTGGGGGATCAGTGGGTCAGGGCCCCCAGCACCGGTCACCGATCCTTAACCTGTTATCTTCCCCAAACCAGCCGAGGGGCCTCCCCTCCCACAGGTGAGGGGCCAGCCAGGACAGGGGGGCCAAGGGAAGGCGGTGCCGGGAAACTTAAAATTAGCAGGGCAGGTTGCTCAGAGGGTTTGGGGGAAGGTAAAGGGGCCACGCGCCGCTCCTCGGAAGGCCTCTTAGCTTGGTGACAGCCCTTTCCAGAACCCTGCCTGCCGGGAGAGCTGCTGCTTTTCTTGGTAACACGGGTGCTTCCCAGCCCAGTCCTGGTTGGAAGGGGAGGGCAGGAAGGCACTGGCCACTGGGAGTGGAGGGGTGCAGCAGGGTGCAGCGTGGCAAAAGCCAGCAGCCAAGAGGAAGAGCCACCTGCTTTAAGCGGGGAGGGGCTTGCTAAGACCGGCTTCCTCGCCTTCCCTGGGACGCTAGGATTTCTCATGTCCATTTCGAAAGCGCAGGCTGAGACGGCACTACAGACAGTTCCGCCTGGAGCTGCGGCAGATCTGACCCAGTCCCAGGGCCCGCCGCCCCGTGCTGGTGCTCCTGTCCTGCAGCGGCCCCTGCTTCTGCTGGAGCCCAGTTCTGGGCAGAGACCCTGGCTCCCAGGGTAGAGGGCAGTGCTGGGGCTCCAAGGCCAGCTGCCTTCTCCAGGGCCTCTGCTGGGCGGGTGGCGGGTCCTGCCAGGCTGACAGGAATCTGGGGAGGAGTGGCTGCAGAGGGGATTCCCCCGGGCCGGTGGCACCTGCAGCCCGCTCTGCCACAGCTGCCTTCGCTATTGTAGCTGGTGATGGGACACAGGGTCTAGAGGTCTCGACTCGGAGAACGCACTCCTGCCTACTCAGCAAAAGCTCGTTAGTTTGTCTGCATTTGCCATGGGGCAGAGCGCGCACCACAGGACAGATGAGAGGAGAGCATGGCGCTGGCCACACTCAACCCCCTTCTCCACAGATGCACACACTACGCCTTGGCATGTTTTTCTTTTTTTCTTTTAAAGAATTGTCTAATATTGGGGACCAGCAGTTAGCATAATGGCTACATCGCTGGACTCCCATGTAGTCGACCGCGGTTCAAGTCCCAGGCGGTGGCTTAAACTCACACCAGCGCAAGTGCGTGCATGCCCAAGATCCCGAGAAGAGAATGGAGAAGGGATTGTGGCCCCTGGGGGGTGATTTCTCACTTTCTATCTCTGTCTCTCTCTGTCTTTCTGGTGAGCGAACATGCCCTATAGCAAAAACCTCTCAAAAATTATCTAATGTTATTATTATTTAAATTTGACTAGAGAGAGACAGAGAAAGAGGGAAAAAGAAAGCAAGCCTCTAGATGAGGATTAAAATCCCAGTTGGCCATGTGGGAGTCCCTTGCCTTAACCACTATGCCCCCTTCCGCCCGCCCACCGCCACCCCAGGTGTAGAGTCTCAGACTTGAACCCCAGGTTCAGTCATATGGGATCCAGCTGCTTTAAACACCACGCCACAAGCCTTCCCCAAATCATCCTGTTTTTGAAATAACTCCCAAAGGAATCAGTTTCTCCCTTTCTGTCCTCCAGTGCCCAGGCTCCAGGCCCCTCAACACCCCTGCCTGGCTCCTCATCCCCAGGCTTCCACTCTGCCGTCTGAGGGCACCTCCCTGAAAATGCGAACAGGACCGCGCTCTGTGGTCATCTGAGGTGCACGGGACAGCGGGCTGCCTGCTCTCCCCCCAGGGCCAAGAGAGGCCTTCCTGCTTTTGTCATTTTTTTTTTTTGCTTTTGTCATTTTTTTTATCAAAATAGTTTTTTGGGGGGGCAGCAGGTGGCAGAGTGGTTAAGGTGCTGGACTCCCAAGTGGTTGACTGTGGTTTGAGACACAGTGGCTTGAAACTCACCAGGAGCATGTGCATGCGTTCCCAGAATCCCAGAGAGGAGAATGGAGGAGGAGGGATTGCAGCGTGGCCATCCCCCCGGGGCGGGGGAGGGGTGATTCAGGGCTTTCTGTCTGTCTGTCTCATTGGCAAGTGCATACGCCCTATGGCAAAAATCTCTGCAGAAAAAAAGAGAATACTTTTTAAAATTATCCTTATTATTGAAGTTTTGCTATAGGGCACCGTGATCACCAGAGTGTTCAAGACGGAAAGTGGCCACGTGGGAATCCGGTGCTTTAACCATCACACCCCCAGCTGGCCCACCTGAGGGTTTCTAAGAGGACGTGGTAGCCAGCCTCTAACTGCAGGTGACTTCCGGGAAGCTCCTGGTCTCCATGGGCTTGTTTCTGTCTGAGAAGCAGGCATGATAGCAGAGGAACTTGATGGTGCTAAAAGACTTTTTTTTTTTTTTTAAGATTGAGCATTTTTAAAAGAATTATTTAACTATTTAACTTTATTTATTTACTCATTTATATTTGACCAGAGAGAGAGAGAGAGAGAGAAACATAAAACCACAGTCGGCATGTGGGAGTCCAGCGCCCTTAGCCACCACACCGCCCGGCTCCAGTGCTAAAAGGTCTTTAAGGATCCTATGTGTATACTCAGGAGTACACTAATGGGAGGCTCTCAGCCCAGTGGTCCAGAGGGAGGCAGGTGTGGGGGAGGGAGCTCTCCGGGGAGTTTGGGAGCTTTGTGTGGTTTACAACGTGTGAAGCAAGCTTGCTGGGTCTCTTCCTGTCCCGGCATCTGTATTGACCCAGCCCAGCTGGCTTCAGGGCAGACCGAGCAGGGCTTGGGTCTAGGGAAGGGCTGCAGGACAGATCAAAGGTCCGTCCCAGCAGCACTCCCAGCCCTGGGTCTCTAGGTAACTCTCTCTGCAGTGGGCCCAGGGTCGGACTCAGCTCTGGGAGAGCAGCGAGAACTCTTCCCCCAGGAAAGCAGGGGAGGCGGCCCCAAGTCCCCCTCCCCGTGGTCCTGCATTAAGACAGCACTGCTGCAGTCCCCCGTCCTCTATTATTGATTTATTTAATTGATTTTTTAATAAGAATTATTCACATTATTTGTTATTATTTTTAATTTGACTAGAGACAGACAGAGAGAGAGAGAAAGGGAAAGCAAGCCACCAGGCCCAGGACTTGAACCGTAGTCGGCTGTGTGGGAGTCCAGCACTCCAGCCACTGTGCCACCTGTGGGCCCCTGCCCTTCCTCTTACTACCTAGAAGGGAACTGGGGCTTTGTTTGCAGCAGGCCAGTGGCCGCAAAGGGAAAGCTGCTGCCATCTGTGTGTGCCGTGTGGACACTGCGAGGGTCCGCACACAGCCTACCTGACCACACCCGCAGGCGCAGGCACGGCTGTCCATTTGCTCACCATCCAGCAGTTTTCTCCTTAAGTTTCCAGAACCGGAAGGAAACTCCCTTTGAGGGCCCTGCAGGTTAAGTAGCACATGCTGTTGAAACTCCTCAGCTCGGTGCAATTTTGATTTAATCCTTCCAAGTTTCCCTTCAGGAAACAGGCCTGGGGTACTACGAAACCAGGACAGGACCCAGCATGTGGTGGCCAGTGCTGGCACCCCTGGGAGACCCCCAGCCTCCCTCCCAGCCAGCCCAGGCTGTCAGTGCCCAGAGCTGCCCTGGGGGAGGGTGAGGATGGAGTGTGAGGGGTCTGGTCAGCCCAGCAGAGCACCAAGGGCAGAGGGACCTAAGTCTGTCACCCCGCCTTTGAGCTGCCTGGTCTCCCCCAACCCCCTCACCTTCCCCCCAGGTCAGCCTTGGAAAGGCCTGGGAAGGGTGGAGCCCAGGAGGTCACAGGGACCCAAGAGCCACTGCTCAAAATCCTGCTGGCCTCTCCTTGGCCTCTCCCAGTGTACCTGGATTTCCAGCTGTGCGTTCAGATGGTGTTGTATTCCCTGACCCTGCCTGACCCTGCCTGCTTGCCGGCACCTCCGGGGCTGAGCCGGGTTGGCAAGCCCACCTCCAGGCCGACCTGGTGTCAGTGTTCTGCCCCACCAGGCCAGCCCAGCTGCTGACGACCTGCAGCTCAGACTGTGGCCTGGGTGAGCAGTTAAGAAGATGGCAAGAGATAGCAATGGGAAACCCAGCCACCCACCGGCCTTCTATTTTTAGAAATTTCTTCTAGATACAAAAATACCCTGTTAGTGCCCAGACCTTGGGCCGCTTCCCAGCTTCCCTGGACACTGAAAAGAAGGGACTGGCCTGGCAGCCTGGGCATGGCTGCTGGTCCAGGTCTCCTCTGACCCAGGGAGCTGCACATGTGCTCAACCTCTTCTGCTGCCTGCTCGCTAGGCTCGAAGTTCCGGGAGGAGGCCGGGAGGCCCCTCAGAGGCTCTTTGATCCTGCTGGGGAAGAAGCACCCTCAACAGCAATGACACTCCCCAAGAAACCCGTTTTTGCTATAGGATTTGAATTGAAGCTAACTTCTCGCGGGGTCACACAGGGCCCTGGCTTCACACTGCTGTCAGCAACAGACAGGGCACAATGCAGGACTCAGGCTGGCGAAGGCCGAAGCACCCATCTGTCCACCCAGTGGACACCAGCAAGCGACTTGGCTGCTCCGGAGCCGTCCTGCCCAGGCTCCCGGACAGACATGCTTAGGAATCGAGGACTTGCCTTCCAAAGGCTCAGGGGCTCTGAAGCACTCGCCCAGGCACAAAGGCTGTCCAAGCTGCCTGCCTCTGACGCCAGGAAGGACGCTGGCGGTGCCTGGGGCCTTCACCGCAGCTGAGCGGAGACTGGTCCTGCAGACCGCTGGGGTGCTGGCAAAACACGGACAGATGTGGCTCAGTCACTGGGCTTCAGCACTGTGGGCCTTTCTGCGCTCTGGGTCCAAGCTGTGGCTGGGTAGAAGCACCCTACATCATCCACGAGAGGACTGCGGGGAGTCTTCACTACCCTCTAGTAGGAGTCGCTGCGGCAGGGCGGGGGCAGAGGCTGAGAGAGGGGTGGAGGGGCGATGGAGAGGGAGAGGGAGAGGGGTGGAGGGGAGAGGGAGAGGCCAGATCACTTCCACAAAGCTTCTCAAGCTGGGAGCTCAGGAGGGCAGCTGGCTCCTTCCCACCAGTGCACATTCCACACCCCAACTGAAAGGGGCGCAGGTGGGGTGCGCTTACCAGGACACCCCCACACCTCCACCTGCCTGGGGCAGCCTTTCACCCCCCTCCCAGCCTCAGACTCCGCGGCCTGCCCGCAAGCACCTAGGGCCCTCACGCCTGCCAGCATACCCCAGTGGTCCCAAGTTGGTGAGGTCTATCATCGGGCAGGCCTGGGAGGAGCACCCACCCTCCCGGTGCAGATGGGAGGCTGGCCCAGCTCAGGAGATGCACAGAAGGCCCCAGGCCCAGGCTGCGGTCCCTAATCCGGTCAGGGTGTTAGTTACATATTATAATCCGGCCGCATGACTCTAAGAACTTTTTCCCACTCGGCCTTTCGACCTTGGCTCCTTCCTGGGGGCGCTGTAAGTGTAGTAGGGAGAGGCCTGCCTGGGGGACCTTCCTTCACCACCGGACCTTCTCAACGTTCCTGCAGAGCTGGGAGAGGGATGGCAGAATCCCTCCCGCCTCCAGAGGCCCAGAGCCCTGGGCTGTGGGCAGGATAATTTGGCTAATGAACTCGTTAAAGGGCCCCTGGTGACCTGCCCCGGCCTCCCCTCGGCCCATCTGGGAAATTCCACTGAAAGCAGAAGCCGCTGAGCCAGAGCCCACGTCTGTCGCTGCAGGAGGCGTGAACTCTCAGCCTCTGGACCCTTACATTAAAATAATTACCCGAGGAACAGGTGGCCTGTCCGGGGCCCTGGGCGCATCTGGGCCCCCGCCGCCACCGACACCGCCCTCCAGGCGGAGAGGGGCCTTCCGGGGCGGTGGGTCCTCCCGAGCACCCCGCCTCCGTGGCCCGGCGCCCCAGCCCAGCCCGGGCAGCGCCTGGAACTCGCGCCCAGCTCTGACTTGGTTTCGCCGCAGGTGCGGTGGGCCGCGTGTGTCAGAGCGCGTGCGTGCCCGCGCGGCCGTGTGCGCCTGAGGAGCCGCCCAGTCCCCCTTCCCGCCGGTCGCTCGGGTGGGGAAGGGCGGGCGCCTGGAGCCCAGGAGGTCCTGGCCGTGCTGCTTAGACTGGGGCGGCGCGGCGGGCGCGGGGCCAAGCCCATTGCCGAAAACACACATTACACTGCCGCATTCTGTAATGAGATAACGATGCATAACCCGATGATAGATGGCCCAGCCTGGTGTCGTCTCTGAAGGAGCCGCTCACATCCACGGCGAATAATGGTGAGTTTATGAAAGCAATTTCAGCGCAAACTGCGAGAGCGGCTCCTTACTCTAATCAGCCCGCCTGGCTAATGGACCCGCGGGTCAGGCTGAGTTATTGACACGCCCGTGCCCTTAACCTGTTTCCCAATAAAGCTGATTAGTTTTCGTCAATTCATCAGCTACCCACTCTTGGTGGACTGCATCAAAGCCTTGTTTGCTCAGGGGAATCAACAAGTCACAGATCAGCCTCATTAAGGTCCCAGCCCGGCCAGGGCCGTCCTGGGCTGAGGGACAGCCCGGTGGAGCCCAGGCCTTCCCAGAGCCCCCTGGAGCAGCTGGCAAGGTGGGGTCTCTCTAAACCTGGCCGCAGGGACAGGAATGGGAACGAGGGGGGGAGTGCCTGTAGACCCTGGTCCTGCGCGCCAAGGAGAGATCTCTGACCTGGCACTCTTGCTCATCGACCCGCGGCCGCGTTGGGGACAGGTCACTTTCAAGGTGAGGTGATGCAGAACCCAGGGTCTCACAGGCAGTGGGAGAGGGCAGGGGCCTGCAGTGTGGCCCAGCGGCTGCACCAGCCTCCCCCACACAGGGAACGGTGCTGTCTGGGCCATCGCACCCACGCCCAGGGCTGACCCTGGCGCTCCTCCTGGGGAGAGGGGCTCAGTTGCCAGACTTGCCAGCTCCACCGCCCTCGCCCTCGGGGAGAGCTGCCTGCAAAGCCACCCATGCGGACTGCCGCAGGGCCCATCCAGGTCCCCTGGGCTCTCGCTGGCCCGAAATTCTCCAGGAACCACACTCAGGCCTGACCCCTCCTCCACCTCCAGGGGTGGAGGTGACCTCAGTGCCCTGGTCTCTGGGCAGAGAGGAAAATGTGAGCTGTCGCTTTAAGCCCCCCAGCCACCGCTGCCACCCAGCCCCATCCCCCTTCAATTTAATTTCATTAAAACAGAGCATGAATATTTCTATTAAACCCAAAATGAAATATGAAGCCATTTAGACTCTGCCTGCACCAATCACCCAGATTTATGACTTTTATTCATCACATCAAGAGCTTGGAAAAATGAATTTTCTTCACCCAGGAAGGAAATAAAACCTCAGGCTTGGTCATTTCCAGAAAGCTGTTAATTTGACCATGTGGTAATTACTTTCACAATTAACTAAAATACAAATCAAGTTGACAAATTGGGCTAGTTTATATATTAATTAGCCCGCTTAAATTTATTCATTATGAAAAGACAATTTGAGGGGACCTAAGGTGTCTGTTTTATTGCAATAAATTATTGTTAGGAAATGGGTCTAATAAAATATCTTAATATTTAAGGATATTGTATACGCAGGGGGGTGCTTTATTGACGATTTCATTTTCCAATTAGTAATTTTGTTGTAATATATCTGCGAATGAGGGCCTCCGGGCAGAGAGGCGGTGGAGAAGCCGGGTCTGAGCCTCGCCCGGGAGAGTCAGTTCGCGGGAAGGGCAGGGCAGGGACGGGGCTCGGAACTGCGGGTGGGAGAGGCTGGCATCTCGCAGGCCCGCGAGGTGGGCGGGATGCGGCGCTCGCGGGTTCTCCTCCCCTGGCAGGCCGCGGGGGCTGATTTAATAGAATGTCGATAGAATCATTCGATGCCTTTTAGCTTGTGATCTTTATAAATGTCCCTCTATTAAATTAGAAAATGATTCTCTTCTCGTTTAATTGTATTCTTTCGTTCCTTATTTCCAATTAATTAGTCCTATCGACGTTGCAATATTTTAAGTGAGTCGAGTCCGTTCCCAGTTAGAATATATGGGTCAGCACATGTGATTTCATACCCGACAGAACTATATAATGCGGGTTTTAGCTACTCGTTCCTCATCTGTCTTAAACATCTGGCCCGAAAGCGCCCCCTGGCACCCGGCCCCTCCCCGGGCTCCCGCAGGCACCTGGGCCGCCGGGACCTCCAGGTGGGGGGGTGGGGCTCTCCGGGACTCTTGGCTCGAACCCTGGTCCAGCCAGGGCTCTGGGGCCCAGCGTCCTCGGTACCGCGGCGCGGGGCGGGCCCATCCGGGAGGCCTGCCCGCAGGGGTGGCGTCCCCGGCGCCTGCGGCTGCTGCCCGCGCGGCCTCCCCGGCGCCGGCCCCCTCGGCGCCCCCACCTGGCTCGGGCCGCGAGCGCGGGGCCCCTCGGCGGGTGCGGCGTCTGCGGGAGGGCGCCGCCCCCGGGGCCTGGAGCCGGGTCTCTGCGCGCACCGCAGACGGGGCGGGGCGCGGGGCCGGGGCTGCTCGCACGTGCCGCCCCTCGCGGGACCTCCGACTCCGGGGGAGCCGCTCTCCGCAGCCCTCGGCCGGCCCTCGCTCACCCCCTGGGCGGCGTCCCTGGTCGGGGCTGGGCGGCCCTTCCTGCGCCCAAGTTCGCAGCTCACGGGGAGAGGGCGGGTCTGGCCCGGGCCCACGTGGCGCTAGGACCCCGGCCGGAGGGGTCGGCCTCCCGCCGCCGACACAGCGCGGGCTCGCTGGCCCCGCGGGCCTCGGGGGAGGCGGGTTTCGTTACCAGCTGAACTCCGCCCTCCCGCTCCCCACTCTGCTTAGCCGCGAGGGTGGCCCCGGCCGAGTGAAGGGCAGCAGAGCCCGGTCGCTGGGCGAGCCCGGGATCCATGGAGTCTGCGCTGCCCCGGCGACTCTGGGCCCCCTGCAACCGGGTCTACCCAGGCGACTCGCTGCCTTTCTTTCCAAGAAGCCGCTCAGTCCCAGATCAGAGCGCGGCGGCGAGAGGGAGCGGGCGACGGGGCTGCCCCCAGGACAGCCCGGCCCTGCGGCAGGCCTGCTCAGAGGGACCCCTGCACGGGTTGTTTCTGGCCAGGCGTTTAGTGCGGTTCAGGTCAGCAAGCACTTCCTGAGCCCTGCGTGGGCACGGCCCTACAGGGCAGGAGAGGCTGCAGCTTCGGCTCCCACCTCCTGGAGAAGATGAGGCAAACGCCACGACAGTTAGAGAACACCCTGCCGCGATGTGACAGGACGAGACCCGGAAAAGTGCCTCGTAGCCTGCTGTCTTCATGGGTGGTCAGGCAGCCGTCCCAGGGTCCCTGAGAGGCAGAGAAAATCAGGACGCAGGGGAACGGCCCGCCCGCCCTCCGCTGTCCGGCACCAGGCACAAAGGTGTTGGCCAGCCCTGCGTGGCCTCCCGCCACTGTCTTGGCGATCGACTTAATTTCTCTGGGTCTCAGTTTCATCGTCTATGAAACTTGTTTTGCCATCTTCACAAAGTTATGAGGATCATAAAGAATAAGCATAAAGAAATTACTTTCATTTGTGTTTCCAAAAATACGCGCTAGAAGCTCAGTGGAGAGAGGTGACTGAGTACAGGTCACTGCCCCGGACCCCACAGCATCTCACAGAGGAGGAGGCAGGCTCGGAAGGTCGGTCGATTTGCCCCACACCCTGCAATGGCAGAGGCAGAATTTAAACCCATCGTGTCTGGCCCAAAGCCCACATTCTCCTTGCCCACTGGGTTCCTGGCAGCTGGGCAGCTCTGAGCAGGGTGCCTGTGCTCCGGAGCAGTGGGCACCCAGGGCTCACGGGGCAGAGCTGCGGGCATACAGAGAAGACGGATCCCTGTGCGTGTGCGTATGCGTGTGTGTGTGTGTGCGCGTGCATGTGCAGGGTGACGTCTGAGCTGAGCTCAGAGTCGCTGCTGTGTCAGCCACTTCTTCGTCAAGGATTGGGGTCCAGCCACCTGTGTGTGTGGAAGGCCCTGCCAGGCCCTAGACAGTCAGAAACGCAGACCTGGAGCTTGTGGGAACAGCTGGGTGGGAGGGCCGGCCAGGCAGGTCGGTGGAGAGACCCTAGGCCTGCGGTGGAGAGACCCTAGGCCCCGCTGGGCTGGGGCAGGTGGAGAGGAGGTGGCTTGCCAGGGCAGGGGGAGCACAAAAGCCTGGCAGCTGTTTTTCTCGGGCACTGAAGGCAGCAAACGTCAACCACAATGACAAAAATGTGAACACCAAATAAAACCACAGCAACGGAGCCAGGAAAACTAAAAACTACAGCTGCTAGGATGAAAGAGATTTTTACCAGCTTTATGTTTTAATTTTGAAGGTTTTTGCCATAGAGCACATACATTTACCGGAGACAGAAAAACAGTGACAGGGAAGACTGCGCCCACGCTTGCGACTTTGAAGCCGTCAGGTCCAGGACTCGAGCTATGGTTGGCCATATCCAGCTTTCTAATTGACAAATAAAAGTGTGTTCAGTTATACAACACGACGGCTCCCTGTACACTTCCACTGTCAGATAACTGCCACAAGCAAGTTGACCAGGACCTTCGGCACCCGGTGTCCCGCCTGTGTCGCCGGGGGAGACCCGCCGCTGTGTGGCTGCTCCATGGACAAGTGTCCCTGAAGACAGCGCGCTCCTCGGCAGCTGTGTTTGCGGGGTGTCCGGTGTCCTAAAGACCGAGAAAATGAACCCATTTTTGGAGTCCACGTCACGTGAGGACGTGGCTGTGGGCTTCACCTGGAGGAGCGGCAGGGCCTGGAAGCGTCTCCAAGGCCCCTACGCAAGGCTGTGCGGGAGACCTGTGGCAGCCTGGCGTCCCTGGGCGCGGCCTTGCCGAACCCGCAGTGTCCTTCCAGCTGGAGCGAGGAGAGCATACTTATCAGGGACTATTGTAATATAGCTTCTCTTAAAGCTTATATCCGAGGCCAGCAGGTGGTGTGGTGACTAAGGGTGCTGGACTCCCATGTGGCCAACTGTGGTTCAAGTCCCAGACCTGGTAGCTCGCTTTCTCACTTTCCCTCTCTTTCTGTCTCTCTCTGATCAAACTGGAAAATAATCATAATAAATAAAGTTAACTTTTTTTACTTCTCTGTTTATTTTAATTTGACCAAAGAGGGGGCAGAGTGAGAGAGAGAGAGAATGAGAGAGAGAAAGTGAGAAAGCAAGCCACCAAGTCCAACTGCAGTAGGCCATGTGGGAGTCCAGTGCTCTTAACCACCATAAGACCCAATAAAATAATTCTTTAGGGCCCAGCAGGTGGCATGGTGGTTAAGGCACTTGCATTTCCACATGGCTGACTGTGGTTCAAGTCCCGGCCTGCCGGCTTGCTTTCTCTCTCTCTCTTTCCCTGGCAAAACTCATGTGACAAAAAAAAAAAAAAAAAAAAAAAAAAAAAAAAAAAAAAAAAAATTAAAGAATTATTTATTTAATTTTATTTATTCATTCATTTATTTATTTTTATTTTTTTAAATAATTTTTTGTTGTTATTGTAACTTTGTTTATTTAAAGTTGACCAGAGAGAGACAGAGTGAGAGAGAGAGGAAAAGTGAGAAAGCAAGCCGCCAGGATTCAAATCATGGTCGGCCATGTGGGAGTCCAGGGTGCTTAACTACCACGCCATCTGCTGGTCTCCATTCATTTATTTTTAATTTGACAGAGAGAGACACACAGAGAGAAAAGGGAAGTAAGAAAGCAAGCCACCAGGTCCAGGACTTGAACCACAGTCAGCCATGTGGGGGTGTCCTCTACCTGCTGGTCCCAGTAAATAATACAAAAATTCTTTTTTAAAAAAGAGTTTATATTTTATTGAAAGAGAAAAACAAACTTTTAAAAATATAGAAAATGGAGGACCAGCAGGTGGCGTGGTGTTAAGGCGCTGGACACTCCCACATGGCTGACCATGGTTCAAGTACTGGATCTGGAGGCTTGCTTTCTCATTTTCTCTCTCTTTCTCTCTCTCTGATCATATTAAAATAAGCGAATGAATAAATAAAATAAAATAATTCTTTAAAAATATAGAAAATGGTTTTCTGCAATAAGAGTGTGAAAAAATGGGTTATATTATTTTTTAAGGAGTCTTAAGGGAAGGCATGTTTATGGCAATTAGTATTTATTTTTATTGGCTACATATCCTTTCTAAATAAGATCTCTGCTTAGGTGATAAGAGTTCTTTTGCTACTTGCAGATAGATGATCTAGAAAACTGTTGGCATTAGCAAAGAAACATCATGCAATACCCATAGCTATAAGAACAAAGAGAAAAAGGACAGAACACAAATGACAAGTGAAAAACTTTCCGTATAAATTACAGCAAAACAGGAGGTAGATATTTTAACTGAATATTTTTTCAGGTATAGCAATAGAGGAAACATAACAAAACAAAGAAAATGACTAAACTTCCAAAAATATTAACATAAGTTGCTACAGTAACTTATTAAGGAGAACCATATTTCTTATTACGTAGAGCAGTTTTTAAATATAAAAATAAACTTACATGACCCTTGTTGAAGGGATTCTTAGATACGATTTATGGAAATGGTTACCCTCTTCTCTCCAAAGGGTGCCTAATGTAGATAATGTGATTGAGCAGAGCCTGGGGAACCAGGACGAACGTCTGCAGCAAGTTGTAAGCGACAACAGCAACAGCTCAGGAGAGAGTTGAGTTAAAACCATCCCTCACCTCCATACTTTAGTGTGTGTGCGGTGCGAACACTCAAGATCTACTCTTCGTCAACTCCAAATGCACAACGCATTGTTACCGATGGTACTCACAAGCTGGACATCGATGCAGCGCCTACCCCCTGTGTCCTGTGTCCTGTGTCCTGCATAACTGAGCGTTTATACCCTTTGACCCGCTGTCCTTGTCCGCTCCACACCCTGCCCCCCCCACAGACCCTGGCACCACCCTCTACGCTCTGCTTCCTTGGGCTTAACTTTTTCCGACTCTACATGTAAGTGAGATCACACGATATTTGTCTTTCTCTGGCTTATTTCACTTAGCAAAATGTCCTGGAAGTTCATCCAGGCTCTTGCAAATGGCTGAATTTTCTTCTTCTATAACTGAATAATCTTTCATTGTGTGTATGTGTGTGCGTCGGTATCATATGTTCTTTCCATTTATCCCTCAATAAACAGATTGTTTCTATGTTGTGGTGACTGTAAACAGTGCTACAGTGAATGCGGGAGCGCAGGCATCTCTTTGAGATATTCACTTCCTTCTAGCATATACTCAAAAGTGGGATTGCTGAATCATATCATAAATCTTATTTTTAACCTTTTGAGAACTCCATACTGTTTTCCATAATAGCAGTACTAATTTACATTCCCACCAATCATGCACAAGGGTTCCCTTTTTTCCCCACATCCTCTTGTCTTTTTTAAAAACAGCTGTTCTAACAGGTGTGTGGTGTGAGGTGATATCTCGTTGTGGCTCTGACTTGCATTTCTGTGATGATTAGTTATGTGAAGGGTCTCTTTGTGCACCTTTTGGCCATTTATAGGTCTTCTTTGGAAAAACGCTTGTTCAGACCCTTTGTTTTAAGTCAGATTATTTGTTGTGGTATTAAGATGTATGTGGTCCTGCTATATTTTAGCTATTAAACTCTTATCAGGTATACGGTTTGCAAATGTGTCCCCCCATTCTATAGGTTGCCTTTTCTTTGTGTTGATTATTTCCTTTGCCATACAGAAGCTTTTCAGTTTGGTGTGATTGCACCTGTTCATTTTGACTTTTATTGTCTGTGCTTTTGGGGTCAAATTTTAAAAAAATCATTGCCAAGACCATTGCCAAGGAGCTTTTCCTTTAAGTTTTCTTCTAGACATTTATAGTTTTGGGTCTTAAGTCTTTAATCCATTTCAAACTTAATTTTTGTGTAGGATAAGGATTCAATTTTGTTTTTTATATTTAGATATTCAGTTTCCAAACATCATTCATTTAAGAAATTATCCTTTTCCCTTTGTATATTCTTGGCATCTTTGTCAATATTAGTTGATCCTCTATATGTATAGGCTTATTTCTGGGCCCTTGATTCCTTTTCATTAGTCTACATGTCTGTTTTTATGTCAATGCCATGCTGTTTTGATTACTATAGCTTTATAATATAATTTGAAATCAGCAAGTGTGATGCCTTCAGCTTTGTTCATTTTTCTCAACAATGTTTTGGATATTTGTGGTCTTTTATGGTTCTGTATGAATTTTAGAATTGTTTTTTTTTCTGTGTATTTCTATTGAAAAATGCCATTGAAATTTTGATAGTGAATGCATTGAATATATAGATCCCTTTGGGTAGTGTGAGTTTTTAACAATATTAATTCTTCTGACCCATGAATATCAGATACCTTTCCTTTTTCTGTCGTCTTCTTCAATTTATTTAATCAATGCTCCATGGTTTTCAGTACTCAGCTCTTTCACTTCCTTGAGTAAATTTATACTTACATATTTTGCTCTTTTTGATGCTTTTGCAAATGAGATCATTTTCATGATTTCTGTTTCAGAGAGTTTATTGTTCATGTATGAAAATGCTATTGATTTTTTTGCGTTGTTTTTGTATCCTGAAACTTTCCTAATTTGTTTATTAGTTGTAACACATTCTCCCCCACTGGAATATCTAGAGTTTTCTAGGCACGAGGTAATCATCTGCAAACAGGGACATGTTGACTTCGTCCTTCTATTTTGGACGTCTTTTATTTCTTTCTCCTGACTTATTTTTTGGATAGGATTTCTGGTACTATGTTAAATAGAACTGGTAAAAATGGGCATCACTGTCTTGTTTCTGAAGCTAAAAGAAAAGCTCTCAGCTTTTCAACATTAAGCATGGCGTTGGCTGCAGGTTTGTCATAAATGGCCTTCATGGTATCATGGTACATTTCTTCTATATTTGATTTCTTGAGACCTTTCATCATGAGAGGATGTTGAGTTTTGCCAAATGCTTTTTGTGCATTAGATGAGGTGATCATGTGGGTTTCGTCCTCTTTTTGTTGAAGTGGTACATCACGGGCATTGATTTGCGGTGGTGATCTATTCGTGCACCCCAAGGATAAATCCCACTTGATCATGGTGAATGTGCTCTTGAATTCAGTTTACTAGTATCTTGTTGAAATTTTTGCATCTGGTTTTATTGGGGATACTGGCTTGTGATTTTCTTTTCTTGTAGTGTTCTTCTCTGGCTTTCATGTCAGTGTGATGCTGGCCTCATAAAATGAGTTAGGAAATGTTCCCCTAAGGGGAAATGTTACTAAGACCCCTCTGGCTGCATCTCCTGGTGGAGCCCAGGGAGCGGCAGAGTGGCTGTGAACTCCAGTCTGAGCTGCCCACTCAGAGCACCTGACCGAGTGTGGGAGACGGGAGACAGGCCCCAGCAAGCGGCAGGAAGCTCGCTGCCCTGCCCTGTGAGAGGACACACACCGAGAACCGAGAACCGACTGGACAAGAGGCTGCGGAGGTGCAGGAGGGCCGGAGGGAGGTGCTGGGGAAGGTCAAGGGGTGGGACTCGGGTCAAGGTGACTGTGGAATGCTGCCAGATGTGTGACGGGGAGCTCTAGTATTTGCCTGCTGGGCATTAAAATACCATGAATCATTGACGAGAAACCAAACAGTGCTGATCTATACGATGATTTGAACCTGTATTGCTCCAAGTGAAATCAAATTAGAAGCCTTTGCCCAATTAGATTATGCAAACGCTACCCGAGAGTGCAGAGTTGTGTTTGCTGTGGGCATGGCGGCAACCCCCACCTTACACCTCGAGCAGCCCAGACACTCCCAAGCACCCATCTCAACACCCGGGGTGGGTCAACATTCTGCCTCTAGATAATAAATATGAGACAGTGCACACACTGCTTTTAATTGCATCGATAAACTGGGATTAACCCCCAAGTCAGACTTCACTATTGCAATTAAATGTTCTCAAATAAATTGTTTCCTCAATAAACAAATGGAAGGAGCTGTGTTTGCCCTGAATAATAACAGGTGTAATATTTTACTGGCTAAAGTTAAGTATTAAGTGGAATCACTCGTCGCCCTGATTTATTTCCTGAGATCGGAAAGTCATTTTTCATACGTCATGCGCCGCTTCAGTACTGTATAAACAGCTAATAATGCACCGAATCAACCTTGCGGCCTTGCATTGCAGCTAAAGCCACTGAGCCTCAAAAGCCTGGGCTTGGGAGATTTCAGGAGGCCCAAAGAAAGTAGCCGTCCTGTACAGACAGCGGCCGGCTGCCTCTTGGGTTTTGTCTTCAGCCTCTAGAGTTCAAACTTAAAATTATGTGAAAACACACAGGGTCATTAGACAATGCAATAGCTCTTACTGGACGTGCGTTCTCTTTAGGCTTCCAGTTGCTGTAGAACAGTCTAGAAGGCTCATCCTAAGGGTGGCTGTGCGGGCTGACTCCTGTGTCTGCACGCCGTGGAAGCCTTGGAACTCTTCCCCCTTTACTGGTCAAGTGTACAGCAACTCTTCAAGCCGTACTGCTCATTTCACCACAGGCCGGCTCACCTCACTTTTGGCGTTTTGGGGGGATAAACTTTATTTAGTTATTACTATAGGGCACGTGCACTCAGAGAGAGCCAGAGAGAGAGAGAGAGAGAGAGAGAGAGAGAGAGAGAGAGAGAGAGGAAAGTGGAGCTCACCCCTGAGGGGATGGGCCCCTTCTCCTCCATTCCTCTCTTGGGATTTTGGGCACACACACGTACCCAGAGTGACTCTCAAGTTGCCCGGTCGACACTGGAGCCATGGTTGGCCACGTGGAAATCTAGTACCTCAACCACCGCGCCGCCTGCTGGACCCACGGCCAGTGTTGTCTAAGTGATGAACAGTGATTCGTTAGAACAGCTTCCTTTAAAGTGAATTACTGGTTGTCAATCTTACCTGGTCTTCTTGAATTTATATATCCTTTTCTTCTAAGTCCTTACACAAATATCTCATAATGAGAATTTGTAATCTGTGCACGTCCGTGGTCATTATCAGTCAATTCGAATAGGCTTATCTGTATATATTTATTTTAGTTTTTGTTAGGGGGAACATGTGTTCACAGAGAGAGAGAAAAAGAGGGAAGGGAGCAGGCACTCCCTGGGGGTGGCCATGCCTCCGTCCCTTCTCCTCCGTCTTCCCTCCCATCAGGATCAAGGGCCCCCACGCACATGAGCACTCAGTGTGTTCCTCAGGCTGCCAGGCCCGGACTGAAGCCGCCCGATGGCCCATGTGGGATCCAGCTGTCGTAACCACCATGCCACCAACTGGCCCTCAGTTAAGTTTAAATATATATATATATATATATATGCATGTATATATATTCATTTATTTTCATTTGACCAGAGAGAGACATAGAGAGAGGGAAAGTGAGAAAGAAAGCCGCCAGGTCCAGGGTGCGAACTGTGGTTGGCACCCCCATGTGGGAGTGTCCAGTGCCTTAACCACACGCCACCTGCTGGCCCCAGCTTCAGTGTATTGAAATCACCTAAGAGGACTGCCCTCCACCGCAGCGCCTACTCTCCTCGCTGCCTCGAGACCTGGAGGCTCCAGGCTGGGCTGCTGACTTAAAGAGCGTGTGCTTTTCTCGCGTTCCTGATATCGGCCTCACGGCCACCTGTCATCCTGACGATAGCAGGAGGGTGCTGGGTACTTTTATTTATTTATTTTTAATTTGCCTGAGGGCACGTGCGTTCAGCAGAGAGACCGAGAGGAGGGAGGAGAGAGTAGCCCCAAGGAAGTCACACTGCCGACTTCTCCTCGCTCTTCCCTCCTGTCAGGGGTCTGGGCCTCACCTACACCGAGATCTGGTCTGTTTCTCAAGCTGCTGGGACCGGGACTCGAACCTTCGGGATCCAGTTCCCTTAACCACTGGGCGGTGGGGCCGGCCTACTCTGGTTACTCTGAGGGAGTGTTACCACAAGCGCTAATGCTTGCTTGGGCTACACAGACAAAAACGTAACAGAAATTATATGATGTAACTACATCAAAATACTTTCCTTTCCATGAATGGCCTGTCCCTTAAGAGACAGTCTGTGTTTCCCCAATTATTAGAAAACACCTTTAGGTGATGAAGGCTATCGCTGAGGAGGTGCAATATTTAACACATCATTCTGACCGTGAATGTATCTACAGATAATTGTAAACTCCCAGGAATACTTGATGGGAAAAATATTGATAATACAATTTTTCTTTTGAGAGAGGTTGTAATGATTGCAAATTTAGTTTCATAATTAAATTAATAAGAACTATTTGATTCAAACATGGGTCTTTTAATGATATACAGAGCTAATAATATCTGTCTTGACAGAGAAAGAGGTTGGAAAAGACTATCAGCTGATCGACAGTCGAGTTCCTATCAGCCCTTTATAAACGCAGCATTAATTTTCACAGTAAAATGCATTTAAGTAGAGTATTTGCAACTATTAAAGAAAAAGCAAATATAAAACAGTTATGATACCCTTTATTATTGTTGTGAATAAAACATTATCTAATTTTTTACTGTGGTTTTTAGAGCCAGCAGGTGGTGTGGTGGTGAAGGCACTGGATCCCACACGGCTGACTCCACTGTGCGAGTGGTCCTGGACCCGGTGACTTGAAAATCATACTGAGTGCGTGTGCCCAGAATCCCGAGAGGAGGATGGAGGAGAAGGGACTGCAGTGTGGCCACCCACCTGAGGGGTGATCTCTCTCTCCCTCCCCTGTCTGTCTCCCTACAGCACGCACACCTGCCCTATGGCGAGAAAATCTAAAAAAAAAAAGTTATTTCTTAAATTTTAGGAATCTATTACAGAAAAGAAATACGTTAGTGAATCTGTGTCAGAACATTTCCAGACAAGATCTTCCAGGGCAGCGGTAGAGAAGAACAGAAGCCCACTTGTGCGTGTTCCCCGAGGCGTGTGCACCATCAGGGCTGCCTGGAGGTGGTGTGGTCCGGAAGCCTGACTCCGGGCTTAGGCAGGTGGAGGGGCACGGTGACTCCCTGCGGTCGTGGCTGTGTGACCTTGGGCGGGTTACCTGCCTGTCAGCCTCAGTCTCTTACCCGAGCCAGCCGGTTTATGTCGGCGGTGAGGCCATGCGGAGCCTTGGAACCACGGGGTGGGAACTCCGGAGGCCTGGATCACACCGGGTCATGTCGGCCGCATTGTTTTTTAGTATTTTCGTTCTCTTTCATGTCCACTTATTGTAGCCCATGGAGGCGGCGAGGATTCGCCTGGCCAGTCTGCCCAGACGCGGCCGGCAGAGCGGCCTCCGAGCGCACCGCGGCTGTGGGTCACAGACCCAGAGTCCGACGCGGCCGTGGGCTGGCCGAGAGCGCAGCTCATGAACCCCACCTGCCATGGCGGTTCGAACACTGGCCAGGTGCGCCTGAAACACGGAGCAGGTGTGTGAGTGCCGAGAACCAAAGGGCGGGGCAGGGGCGCGGCGGGGCAGGGGTGCAGCGCGGCGGGCCGGCCTTGGCTCGCGTCTGTGCCTGGGCTCTGCGGGAACTGACCAGGAGCGAGCTTGGAGACGAGGCTGGAGGGCTGGGGGCAGCAGCGGTGCACGGGCTGGGGCGGGCTTCAGCTGTGTCCTCGGCCCAGCTGTGTCGTGGCCTCTGGAGGCCAGGTGGCCAGCGGGCAGCGGCTGGGTGGGTGGTGACCCGGTGATCACACTTGCTCTCTGACTAGCTCTCAGGGTCTCTCCAAGTGAGTGGGCGCTCGGGCTCCAGAGCTCAGTCCCTCTGGGCACCACACTTCACCCCTCCCTCCCTCAGGCCCTTCCCAGTCACAGGACGCAGGCGGCCTTGAACCCCTCAGAGCACAGCATTTGAGTCTTGGTTGGGGACAGGGAGTGGGGTCCAGCCCCAGGGCAGGGCCAGTGGAAGGGTCGGAGCAGGGCATCTGAGCCCCAGGGGAGGTGGCCCCGCAAGCTGCCCGCCGAGCGCTGTCCACCGTGCCTGCGGGCGTGTCACGCGTCTGAGTGGAGCTGGCACTCTCAGGGGCACCGACAGAGAGGGACCTGCCGGGGGCAGGCCAGCTGGGCTGGGCTCTGCCGGGCAGCCTGCGAGGCGGGCCTGCAACTGCATCTAGGTGGCACTTGGCCAGGCGTGACGGGCCCAGCCTGGCACTCAGGCCACAGGGGCCCGGGTGCTGGACTTGGGGCTCCAGGCCAGGCCTTGGGGAGTGGTTGGGCTCACGTCTTTATGATGCATGAAGCAGAAACAGGGACCCTGGTAAGCACCCTCCTGCGCCTTTCTGGCCGTCCACTGGGAGCTGTCCCCTAGCTCACTCCCACCCCTGCTGACCCGCACGAGGCCCGCCGGCCCCTCAGTGCCCTCACAGGGAGCAGCGAATGGTGCTCTGGTGAGGGCCGGGGACGAGGGAAGGGCTTGCCCGCTGTGGTGGGGTCGCCTCAGTGGGACACGGCTCAGGTAGAGGAGAGCAAGGGCCGGTGCGGCAGTAACACGGTGTTCCCTGAGGCCGATTCAGGGGCGTCCCAGGCACGTGGCTGCAGCCCTCCGTGAGCCACGCCGGGCACACGTGCCCATGACCCAGGGCTGGCTGAGGCTGGCATGGGTCGCGGCGGCAGGACCCTGTATGAGGTGCTGTCTGTCTGTCTCTGTCTCATGGATGGATGGAAGGAAGGAGAGAAAGAATGCAAAAGACAAATTTTAAAAAAGATTAAATAAAGAAGAAAGCAAGAAAGAAAAAAAAAGAGAGAAAGAAAGAAAATAAAGAGATGCTGAGAGCCCAGGTGGGGCCGGAGTAGAAATCAGGGGCTGGGGACAGGCGAGGGGACAGGGCCTGGGCGGCTGTGTGCAGGCGGGCTCCTTCCCCAGCCCAGCCTGCCTGTTGGAGTCGTCGAGGGCGGCAGGCTCTGAACCCACGGCAGCAGAGCGGGCTCATCCCCAGCCCTGGAGGATGGCCAACCGGTCCAGCCCAGGCTGTGGACCAAAGGCCACCGCAAGGGCCTGTCAGAGGGGACAGTGCCACCACATGTGCGCACACTGGAAAGAGCACAGCAGCTCAGCACGCCACGGGGCCGTGCAGGACCTCCTAGGGAGCCGGGCCGCGTCCCCACGCGGTCGGCTCGGCCGTTTTCATCTTAGGGGGTTTCCTAGAATGCCACGCACTAGACAATGTTTGTGAAAAGTAATTTCTCAAGAGGTTTCTCTGTTACTCTAATTGCTTCTCCCCGAGTGACTGATTTTTTTACATTGCAGTTTTATTAAAAAAAAAAAAAAAAAAGAAGAAAAGAAAAGAAAACCACCAAATATTCCTAGCTAATAAGTGTCCCAGTGGGAACCCAGCTCTCAGGCTTGTAATCTTCATACCTGGGTTTATTTATTACCCGCTGTTGACGCCGTGTTTTGATTAATATTGTGTATAACATTCCTTAATGCATCAACAGAATTAATTATGCAGAAACATTCAGGCACACACACATTATATTGATGAAATGACGTTTTATTGACAAAATGACAGTTTAATACTGAGCCTCCCTGCTGTGTACCTGATCGATGCCCTCGTGCTGCGAGCGGCGGTGGAGCGGGAGCGAGGTAAACCTGCCGTCTCTTCAAGGACTCCTGGGTCAGTCTGGGCACCGGGACGCGCACAGCGTGTTTCTGCGCAGTGCTCTGAGGCTGGCCCGCCGTCTGCACAAACACCAGCAGGCCCTCTTCCGGCACCTTATCTGGTCAGATGACATCTCGGTTTTCGGTCTGATCAAGTTCTGCAGGTGCATCTCTTCCTGGCCAAGCCCGCGGTCCCTTGTCCCAGAGGACAGAGTCATGTCCTCCTGAGACCGTGTCGGAGTCCTGCTGCATCCGATGTGACCTGATTGGGAGACAGGGTCTTTGCAGGCGATCAAGCTAAGACGTGGCCTTCAGGTGGGGTGCCAGGTACCCCGACTGCTGTCTTCCTAAAAGGGGGCACTGGACACAGGTGGAGGCACGGGGGGGGGGCACCAGGCTGGAGCCTGGCTCAAGCCAGGGAGCCAGAAGATGCCAGAGAAGACGGCAACCCTCCCCTGGACCCTTGGAGGGAGCACGGCCCTGCCGAGCCCCTGGCCTAGGACTGCCGGCCTCCAGAGGACAGTGATGGAGCGGCCCCCCTGGTTCAGCCGCCATCCCACGTCCTGACAACCCCACGAGACTGACACGCCCAGGGTGCCCACTGCTGCTCCTGCAGTCCAGGGCTATGGGGACTTGCCAACCCTGGCTCTCTGAGGACTGCGTCTGTGGGCCCTGGGCGACTCCGAGTGCCGCCGAGACAGGGAGGCAGAGGCGGAAATGCAGGACGAGGCCTCAGCTCGGCAGGTGGGCGGGCAGTCACGGCCACGCGGGCCCTCTAGCCAGTACCCTGGAGCACGTGCGCCTGCCCGGGAGTCCCAGCCTCGACAGCACTATGCTACTGCTGGTCACCCTCACCACCGTCCCAGGAGGTGCACAGGGTGTCACCGGGCAGTGCTGGCACTGAACCACACCAAGCTCAAGCACAGACCGGCTCTGAGGACAGTCTCAGCCTGCCAACACCCAGGCCGTCACACCCTGGCAGCAGCCAGCCATGTCCACGGCAGGTCAGCAGCTGTTGCTGGGTGTTAGCCGCTAAGGCCAGCGTCCTGAGGTCAGAAGTGCTGTCCCCACCACTCTGCAGTCAGCAGGCAGCCAGGCCCATGGTGGAGCGGGCACCGCGTGGGGAGACTCACCTGTGTTTCTGCACCTGCGTGCTCGCGGGAGGGCCACACAGACGTCGGTCACTCGGAGGACGACTGCCCACGTCGCTTTGCTCCTTTCTGCGTTATCTGGGCCAGCGGCCAGGCTGGCAAGTCCCAATGCCCCTGGGCTCTGTCTCCCGTCCCTGTCCCGCCCAGGGCCACCCTCGTGGGAGCCACTGGGGCAAGTCTGGGAGAGCCGTGGCCTTGACCAATGACTGCTAGGTGCAGGCCTCTCCCGTGGGAGCCTGCCATGCCGGGCACGAGCTCCAGCCCGTGGGGACGGCTGGGCAGAGGTGGCCCCCAGCGAGTGCCACTGCACCTCGGTGGGTGCCCCGCTCAGGGAAGGGTGTGCTCTTGGAGACCATGTCTATAAGGTCTTCACTGGAAGGGGAGTCCCACCGTCTGCAGTGTCCTCTGCCTTCCGGGCAGTGGCGGGACCACGAGGGACGAAGTGGGAGAATCGTGGTTCTGTGAGGTGGTCCTGCTGGGCCACAGGTGACAGCGGGCCACTGGGGCTCACCTCAGGCTTTCACTGCTGCGTTTGGGCCCCTAACCCAAAGGCAGTTTTTCTGAGGACGATGACTGAGTCTGCGGCCTCATGCTGGGAGGTGGCTCATGCCAGATGGCTTTATCGGACTCCCAGAAGGCTGGCATCTGCTGGCATCATGTAACTACCGGAGGCCGGCAGCACACCGAGCGGGCCGTGTCTCCACCGCCTTGGCCAGTACCTGCAGGCCTTCTGAGGCGGGCCGTGCCGTTGTGCAAGTCCGAGCCGTGTGCAGCATCAGGCAGGAGGCAGAGGCAGGCGTGGGCTGCGGGGACGTGCCACTCCCAGATCCTGGAATGAAGTCGCACCTGGTGTGTCCTTTTTTTCTTCTTCTTCTTCTTTTTTTGGAGAGGTTTTTGCTATAGGGCGTGTGCGCTCACCAGAAAGACAGAGACAGAGACAGAAAGCGAGAGATCACCCCCCAGGGGGAATGGCCACGCCGCAATCCCTTCTCCTCCATTCTCCTCTTGGGATCTTGGGTACACATGTACACGCGCCCAGCGTGAGTTTAAGCCACTGCATCTGGGACTCAAACCGCAGTCAACTACAATGGGAGTCCAGCCACGTAGCCATCACACCACCTGCTGTTCCAGAGAGATTTTTCTATAAAGTGCGTGAGCTCACCAGAAAGGCAGAGAGAAACAGAGAGACAGAAATGAGAAATCACCCCCCAGGGGGATGGCCAGCCACAGTCCCTTCTCCTCCATCCTCCTCCCGGGATCTTGGGCACATACGCACATGCACCTGGCCTGAGTTTTAAGCCTCCGGGTTCAGGACTCAAACCATAGTTGACTACTTGGAAGTCCAGTGATGCAACCATTATGCCATCTGCTGGTTGCCATGCCTGCCTTTTTCACTGCAGCCATCCTGATGGCTGTGATATTGTATCTCGTTGTGGTTTTGATGCCATTTTTCTACTGGCTAATGAAGTCAAGTACCTTTTCGTGTGCTTACCCTCAGTTATGTATCTTTTTGGAAGACATGTACTCAGAGTCTATGATTATTTTTTGTTTTTGTTGTTTGAGATTTTTACTTTAGGGTGTGTGTGCTTACTAGAGAGACAGAGACAGAGAGACAGAAAGCAAGAATCACTCCCTTCCCAGGGGATGGCCATGCTGCAATCACTTCTCCAGTCTCTTCTTGGGATTTTGGACATGCACACACATGTGCCTGGTGAAAGTTTCAAGCCACTGGGGCCAGGACTCGAACCACAGTCAACCTTAACCACTATGCTACCTGCTGGCCCCTCCTTTGCCTATTTTCAATGAGTTTATGTCTTTTTAATGATTGAACTATAAAGGTTTTTGACATATTTTGGGCACAAGTTTCTTTTCATACATAGGATCTATAAATATTTTCTCCCACTTGATAGGTTGCTTTTTCATGTTTTTGATGGTGTCCTCTGAAGCACAAAAATGTTCAGTCTTTTTTCACTTGTGCTGTTAGTGCCCTCTCTAAGAAGGCTTTACCTAACCCAGATCATAAAGATTTGCTCCTGTGTTTCTTTTAAGAATTTTGTACATTTAGCTCTTACATTTAGGTCTATGTTTCATTTTAAGCTAATTGTTTTCTTTTTTCTTGGTATAATGTAAGGAAGGGATCCAACTTCATTTTCTACTGTGGCTACCCAGCTGTTCGGCACCACTCGTTGAAAAGATGATCCTCTTACTGTTGGATCGTCTCGATAGCCTTGTTAGGATCACTCGGGCCTATGCATGAAGGTCGACCCCTGGGCTCTCAGCTCTGTCTCTTGAGTGACCCGTCCACTGCCATCGGCACCGCGCTGTCTTAGTCACTGCTGCTTTGTTTTGAAACTGCACAGCGTGACCCTCCTGCTTGTTCCTCCCAAGACTGCTTGCACCTCGGGTGACCGCCATGCTCTTCTGGACCCGCCTCGTGCCACCCCTGGACTCTCCCTCACTGGGCTTAGAGACTGCCGTGCTGCGAAGTCTGAGCGCCTGCTCCGCGAGCAGCCTATCACCTACCGAGTTCTCCACGGCAGTCGACGCTGTCGGCCTTCCTCCTCCTTCAACACCTCTCTCTGGGATCCGAGAGACTGGCTGGCAGGTTCCTTGGACCTTCACTCGTGGGTCCTGTCTTCTGCGCTGGTTTCCCCTCGTTGCCCAGAGCTCTGAGCACCGGCCCGTGCTGGGTCTCCATCCTCAGGCCTCTTTTCCTGCCAGTGTCATCTCTCCTAGGGGACTCACCATTCTCACAGCTGTGGATGTCCCCTACGCACTACAGGCTCCGTGCTGGGCCCCTCCTGGGTGTCAGACTTGCGTATCCAGCTGCCTCTCGGGTACCTCGCAGGACCAGACCCTGACCTCCTCTTCATTGTGCCATCTGTCTTCCGCTTCGGGAAGGGCTGACAGCTCGGAGCCCCTCTCGCGCTGCCTCTCTCTCCATGCTTCCCGTCGGGTCTGTCGGCTGAGGTCTCCCTGAGTCAGAGCCAGCAGCGTCTCCGCCAGCACAGCTGTCTGCTCGCCCGCAGCAGAGCAAGGCCTCCCGCCAGACCGTCGGGCTGGGCTTATGCCCGTGAGCACGGGGCCGTCTTACAAGGAGAGCCTGCTCATGGCCCTTCCCGCGCTAAGCCACCCAGGGAGTCGAAGCCAGAGTCCCACAGTGGCCGGCAAGGCCCCAGCTAAGCTGCAGAAGTTGACTGTGGAAGCACCTCAGTATGGGTGATCATGAGTCATGGGTCCATCAAGCCCGTGGGCTCCAGAGGGATCCGAGTTTGTGCCATGGGTCATGCGTGAGTCACGCCCCGAGAGGAAGGAGTACAAGGCCAGCGTCCCTGTGGGCGTTACTGAAGTTCTTCTTTATCTTTTTATTTTATAGTCAGACCCTGTGCGCCTGCATTGGCCTTCCCGTCCATCCCGTCTACTTTAGACACTTCCTGACTGCGGTGTGGACAGGAGCTGATGGATACGCAGATGAGGAGCGTGTGCCTTCTGGGTCCCAGTGACAGATCTTAGAGGGCCTGGTGGCTAGAAGGTCACCGAAGCAGAGACATTCTTTAATCCAGCCCATCAGCCGTGTCTGCAGCTGTGGGCCTGGGGAGGCCGGGGAGCCCAGCTGCTCGTCAGTGTTGCGGCAAACACCTCTCCAGCCCGTGGGTGGCTGGAGCTCACGGTGCAATTCGCACAATGAAGAGGGAACATCCTGGCGTCCCGTGTGTCTGTGCCTGGGGCTGCTGTGAAGAGAGGTCGCTGCAGAGCCGTGGGCGCGTGATCGAGTACGGCTGACCTCGACACCGAGCTCGGAGGCAGAGCCTGTGTGTACAGTAGGTACGATCGGGGGAGACATCGACCCTGGGTGGTTTCTGGTGCCAAATATTGTAAGTCTGGGGTCGTCTTCGTCCGTTCAGGTGTCACTGGCATTTATTGTTTTCTCCAGACAGAGCTGGCCTGCTGCTGAGAAGTCAGCGGCTGGCTCAGTGTTTCATTTCCTGTCCTTCGTCCCCTCTGGGGGTGGGTGGCTTCAGGGAGGCAGTGGAGCCAGCACTGGCCCCCCAGGCCCACAGACAGAAAGAATCGTCACTTCCTCCTGTACCCGAGGCCACACCGCTGTGCCTTTGGGCCGAGCCTGCTGTGACATCTGTCTGCTCTGAGTGCTCGGCTCCCCGAGTCATCTCAGGACGGCCGACGTCATCTCCCACACTGAGCCTGGGGAGGTGTTTGGGCTCTGAGAAATGCACCCGACTCCTGCCACTCTCCAGGCCCCTGGTCTTGGCCTGCTGTCCAGGGTCTGGCCTGCCCTTCTCAGTCCTCAGCCAGCTGCTTCTGCTGGCCGGCATAGTGCAGGTACGACCCGGCACAGGCACAGCGCAGGTGCGACCCAGGGCGCGGGCACAGCGCAGGTGCGACCCGGCACAGGCACAGCGCAGGTGCGACCCAGGGCGCGGGCACAGCGCAGGTGCGACCCGGCACAGGCACAGCGCAGGTGCGACCCGGCACAGGCACAGCGCAGGTGCGACCCAGGGCGCGGGCACAGCGCAGGTGCGACCCGGCACAGGCACAGCGCAGGTGCGACCCAGGGCGCGGGCACAGCGCAGGTGCGACCCGGCGCGTGGGCACAGCGCAGGTGCGACCCAGGGCGCGGGCACAGCGCAGGTGCGACCCGGCACAGGCACAGCGCAGGTGCGACCCAGGGCGCGGGCACAGCGCAGGTGCGACCCGGCGCGTGGGCACAGCGCAGGTGCGACCCAGGGCGCGGGCACAGCGCAGGTGCGACCCGGCACAGGCACAGCGCAGGTGCGACCCAGGGCGCGGGCACAGCGCAGGTGCGACCCGGCACAGGCACAGCGCAGGTGCGACCCAGGGCGCGGGCACAGCGCAGGTGCGACCCGGCACAGGCACAGCGCAGGTGCAACCCGGCACAGGCACAGTGCAGGTGCGACCCAGGGCGCGGGCACAGCGCAGGTACGACCCGGCACAGGCACAGCGCAGGTGCGACCCAGGGCGCGGGCACAGCGCAGGTGCGACCCGGCGCGTGGGCACAGCGCAGGTGCGACCCAGGGCGCGGGCACAGCGCAGGTGCGACCCGGCACAGGCACAGCGCAGGTGCGACCCAGGGCGCGGGCACAGCGCAGGTGCGACCCAGGGCGCGGGCACAGCGCAGGTGCGACCCGGCGCGTGGGCACAGCGCAGGTGCGACCCAGGGCGCGGGCACAGCGCAGGTGCGGCCTGGCGCGTGGGCACAGCGCAGGTGCGACCCAGGGCGCGGGCAGAGCGCAGGTGCGACCCAGGGCGCGGGCACAGCGCAGGTGCGACCCGGCGCGTGGGCACAGCGCAGGTGCGACCCAGGGCGCGGGCACAGCGCAGGTGCGGCCTGGCGCGTGGGCACAGCGCAGGTGCGACCCAGGGCGCGGGCAGAGCGCAGGTGCGACCCAGGGCGCGGGCACAGCGCAGGTGCGACCAGAAGAGGAGGCAGAGTGAGCAGCTGGTGCTCTCCTGGGCGGCAGGAGGTGCTCCTGGCAGCTGGGGCACTGTGGCCCGGCGGTCTCTGTACCGGCTGGCTCTGGATGTACCACATTTTTGTCCCATCTGCAAAAGAATGATGGGGCTCCAGGGCCCCAGGCAGCTGGATCCTAGATGTCTGACCTTGTGGCTCAAGTCCCAGACCGGGCAGCTTGAAAAACATGCCAGGGGCACGTGTGCACGCCCAGAGTCCCGGAAGAAGGGCGAGGTGGAGGAGGAGGGACGGCAGTGTGGACAGTCCCACGGAGCCTGCGCCTCCTCTCTCTCTGGCCAGTGCACATGCCCTCTGGAAAACTTAAACAGTAAAGACATGACTGGTGGGGCCCTGGGGTCCTGCGTTTCCAGGGCCTCGCCACGCTCTGCTGGCCTCGGGCTCCCCCGTGACCTGGCAGCCGGAGTCACGCGTGGCACCCCTTTTGTTTTTATTTATCAATGTTTTTAAAGTTTCATTTGCACTGGGCATGGGGCAACCCAGCTCCTGGAGTGACTGCGGCTGGAGGGTGGCAAGTTCCAGGCCAGCCTGGGCAGCACAGTGGGACCCGTAACCAAGCACTGAGTGCATTTTGTTCTCAGGTCGACGACGCTTGCTCGTCCTTGCGGGGCGGTGTGAGGTTGGGCATGCACGCCGCGTGCCGAGTGGGTCAGGCAGTCAGCCCGGAGGCTCAGTCACGTCTCAGCCCTTTGTGGTGAAGACATTTGAAACTCTTTCCGAGCTGTTTTGAAGCACAACCCGAGATCGTCAGCCCAGCCCAGTCCCGCTGCTGTGTGGTCGGACATGGGACTCGCTCCTCTGCCCACCCAAAGCCCTGTGCTGCCGACTCCCCACCACGCTGCCCGGCCACCACCACGGCTGCCCTGTGCTGTGCTGTCTGGGGCTGGGCATTCTCTGAGCCCACACGTGCAGGCTCTTCGGCCCGGTCTGTGTGTGCCCGCATCACTTCCCCAGGTGTTCCCAGGTTCACCCACGCCAGACCCCGTGGCCCGCTCAGGGCCCGGTGAACCCACTAGTATAGACAGAGCCCACGCTCTAACTCCGTCCACCCTTGGGTACCTTCGGCTGATTCTGCATCTCGGCTACTATGGGCGACGCGGTGGGCTCAGCGGACATCTCTCTGGAATACTGAGTTCGAACCCTCGTGTGCATCTGCGCCCCGCACAGGGCTGCTGGGTCAGAGGTACCCTTACTGTTGGTCTTTGAGGAACTTCCATACTCTTTTCCAAGCCTATTTTTAAAAACATAGGCAAAGGCCTGGAATAGACATATTTCTAAAGAAGACGTACAAATGGCCAGCGAATGCGAAAACGCTCAGCTCTGCGAGCCATCCGAGAAATGCACAGGGAGCCCACAGCAGCCCGGAGCAGCGGGTCGGGGGTAGGACCTGGCTCTGCAGCGCTGGCTCCACGGGAGACCACGACGGGCCCCGCCTTCCCCCGAAACACGCAGCATTCGTGTGGCCCTCACGAAGGCTGGAAGGTGTGGGTGGGGGCTGTCGGCCTAGGGAGATCCTAGGTGCCTGTTCCCTCTCCGTCCCTCTCTCTGGTGAGGTGTGCACCCTATAGCAAAACAAAAACTAAAGAAAGAGAAGAGAGAGCCCGATGAAGTGCTGCTTCCCAGCTGCCGGCACGGCGGAGGCAGCGGGTGGCTGAGGGCGTGGAGAAAGGGAGGCTGCGGGCGGGCTCGTGACTCGGTGCTGCCGTCGCTCGGCCTGCGTGGGTCCTGACTCCAGGCCAGGTCCCAGAGTGGGAGCCGGGAGTGCAGGGGTGGCGGGGCTGGAGCCGGGCCCGCTGCTCTGAAGAGGTCTCCACACACGCGGCGCACTCGGGCTTCCGTGGCACCTCGTGGAGACCTGCTTATCGGGTGTTCGAGCAAGTGCGCGGGAGTGGTCGGCACCCCTGAAGCACGTGGGGCAGTGAGGGCCCCCGAGGGCTCGCCCTGCGCTGTGCGGCTGGGCCTCGGGGTGGGGAGGACACGGCGCCCTGGATCCAGTGACCCGATAGGGCAAGGTCTGGGCTCTCCCTGGGGACGACTGCATGGGGTGGAGGGTGGCCCGCTGCCCACACGTGGCTGAGCGACGCTCTGGAGTGCAGCTGGGCGGGGGGGGCAGGTCGAAGACAGAGGACTTCCCACCCTGCCCCGGCTCCTGGCTCATTCCCAGGCCTGGCAGGGGCCTGGAATCCAAGGGAGTGAACTTTGCGGAGAGCCGATGTTCCCGGGTTTGCAGGCTGGGAGAGCGACCCTGCTGTCGTCCTCAGCCTGCCATTTCTCGGTCCCTGCTTGTGAGGGCCCCTGCTCCCCGTCCCTGGGGTGGCCCCACTGCAAGCCCAGGGTGCAGAGTGGTCTGGGCCCGGCTGAGCGCCCTGGGCCAGTGTCGGGCTGGCCCTCTTGGCAGGAGTGAGCACAGGCGGCCTCTGCAATGCAGCTGCTCAGATCACTCCAGGGAAGTTCCAGAACAGTCCATCTCCTCCTCGCGGACAGTCCCTGGCCCAGAGGACTCCAGCAGACGGTGGCCAGTGGAGGAGAGCAGCTGTCCTTCCTGATGGGGTGCTGTGTGGGGTCGTCCAGGACCATGCCCTGAACCAGATCCCAGGCATTTTCTTGTCAGTCACGCGCCCCAGGGAGGCTCCCAGGCCTTTGCTGGACCTGGATGGGGTGCCGCCCTCGCCTCTGAGCCCGCCTCCACCGGAAGGGCCCTCCCTGAGCTGAGTGGGGTTGTGGAGAAAAGGAGCTGGGCCGGTGCTCCATGCCCCACCCCCTCCCTTAACAGGACTGGCCGCTCAGGTTCAAAGCCATCCGGGGGCTTGCAGGGCTGGGGCCTGCCCTTACAGATCCTCGCGGCCCAGGGCGGCGGATTCTCCAGCTGCTTGAGGTCCACACTATGTCCTCAGCTCCCGGGCTCTGCTGTGACCACCGGCTGGGGCTTCACAGCGGAGACCGGTGGCCTCAGCTGCAGGTGGAGGCCCAGGATGGCGCTGACCGGCGGCTCCTAACCAGGGGAAGGGTGGGGGGAGTCGGGAGGGGCCCGGCCCAGCCCCTACTGGCTGTTGCAGTCCCTGGGTCCCAGGTGCACCTTGATTGGGACGCCTCCCTGACTCTGCCGCACCCTCACGCAGTGTCCTCCCTGCTGGCCTGGCCTGGGTGCCCTGCTCTCCCGGCGTCACCCCTGCCTGGGCAGGCAGAGATTAGGCTGTGAAAGGCAAGCACAGACCAGGGCCTCCATCTCAGGCCAGGAGCAGAGACCAGGAGCCTGGCCCAAGCAGAGACCAGGAGCCTGGCCCAAGCTGCCACTGCCCACACCGCCTGCGAGCTGGGACCAGAGCCTCCCAGAGCGTCTACACATCTGTGCTGTTCATGCAGGGGTTCCGGGGCAGTCCACGGACAGTACCGAACTGCCCACCGAGGCCTCGCGTGGTGTATGCGCGCCCTTCCCTACGGCCCCCTCCTGTGCAGGTCCCGACAGCGCAGTCCCGATTCACAGCTTTCTCCGCTGGGAGAGCGGAGGGCGTCTCTGCACACGCGCAGAACCCACTCTTATTTCTGTCCCTAAGAGGCGCCCGCTTACGTTCTCTGCCCATTTCTCCTGGGAATGCTCATCTTTCCCTATCGATTTTACAGAGTCTTTTGTAAATTGAGAACATGAGCCCACGATGTGTGTGTTACAACTTCGTTCTGAGTGTGCCTCTGGTCTGGGGCTTGATTTACATGTTTTTCTCTGCAAACATGTTATACTTTTATTTAGTCACATTTATTCATTTTTTTCCTTTGTTGCCTTCCGGGTGTACGTCGTCTCAGAAATGCCTTCCCCACTCCGAGAGTGTCAGAAACGCACAAGCCACGTGGAGGCCACGCAGCTGCCGTGACGCAGCTGCCCCGTGAGCTCCAGGTGGCTTCCCGCCCCGCCCAGGCCACTTTTCCCTCTCTGTCTCTTTCTGTCTCTCCAAAATCGAAATCAGTCTCCATCTCCCCACCCCATCCCAACACACACACAATATCACCAATACACATTCCTTGTGGGGCCTTCAGGATTCTCTTCCTTTTCTCTTTTTCTCTTTTCTTTTTGTAGAGAGATTTTTGCGAGAGAGAGATTTTTGTGCATGTAGTTGCCAGAGAGACAGAGAGAAACAGAGAGATGGAAAGTGAGAAATCACCCCCCCAAGGGGGATGGCTACACTGCAATCTTTTCTCCTCTACCCTCTTCTTGGGATTTTGGGCATGCACGCACATGCACCCAGCATGAGTTTGAAGCCGCCAGGTCTGGGATTCGAACTGTGGTTGACTACATGGGAGTCCAGTGACGTAACCGTTACACCATCCACTGGTCCCTCCAGGATTTTCTCACTGTGTGTGCATAAGCAAACTGACAGAACACAGTGAGGTCCACTCGGCTAGTATATGCGCAAAGCTCCTACATACGTGTTCGCCAGTGTGCAGGTGTCTTTACTGAAATGAAAACTAAGTCACCCCCTGGGAACAGCAGTTAGCGTAATGGCTATGTCGCTGGACTCCCACGTAGTTGACCACGGTTTGCGTCCCGGACCCGGTGGCTTAAAACTCACGCCAGGCACGTGTGCGTGCGTGCCCGAGATCCCGAGAGGAGAATGGAGGAGAAGGGATTGCGGTGTGACCATCCCCCCTGGGGGGTGATTTCTCGCTTTCTGTCTCTATGTCTCTCTCTGTCTGACTGGCGAGCGCACGTGCCCTATAGCAAAAACCTCTCCAAAAAAAAAAAAAAAAACTAAGTCACCCCCTCATCCCCCTCCAAATCTACCCTTCATGTCAACAATACATTATTTTTGTTCTTTCAGTGATTATAGTAAGTAGTACTAGTTAGTATAAAACATAACAAGCACATATGATGTACATGATTATAACCTAAGTTTATAAGCACACACTCGTTCTTCTGTAATGTGGTCATGTCTTATTGCTTTGCCTACAGGCTGCACCTATACTAAAAGATGCAGCCCAGGGGCCAGCAGGTGGCATGGTGGTTAAGGGGCTAGATTCCCACACGGCCGACTGCAATTCGAGCCCAGGACCTGGCGACTTGAAAATTACAACAAATAAATAGACGAACGAATGTAAAAGAAAAAGACAAGATGTAGCTCACCTGGTGTGGCCCACCAGGCGTCTCACACCAAACGGCAGTGCCGGTAGCTGCACGTGGCCCGGCTCATCCTGGCCCGGTGGGCACAGGCGTGTGCGCACACCCCAGACTCCCGCAGCTGAAGGGCTGGAGGGGGGCTGAGGCACAGTGCAGAGCCCGTGGGGGGTAGTCCTCTCCCCTCTCTCCCGTGTGTGCAGAAACTATTGTGAATAAAAGGAACTTTGAAAATTGAAAATGCAGTAGAAGACATCGAGGTCATTAGGGAAGCACAATCAGAACTGCAGTGAGACTCCACGTGGCACGCCCCGCCCCCAGAGACAGCCAGTGCTGGCCGGACACACACCCCGGAGAGAGACGGGACGGACGCCTCCACCAACACCCCCCATGGCACCTGCCTGCAGCCAGCGACAGCAGTGCCCACTGCCCATCAAGGAGGGGCCGAGTAAGGCCCCGTGTGTGATGGTTCTCTGTGGGCCAGTCTACACGGAGAGCAGGTCATGACTAGTGTTGCCTACGGCGTGGTCAGGGCCAAACGAGATGGCCGACATGGACACCAAGCTCCTTCCGTGGTGATAAACATGTCTGAAACCGGCGTGGTGGTGGCTGTGGACATGCTGGACGGCATGGGGGCCAAGGCATTGGGTCCCATGCTCAAATCCCAGACCCAGAGGCTTGGAAATTTCACCAGGCGAGTGCAAGTGTTCGAAACCCCGAGAGGAAGATGGAAGAGAAGGGATTGTGTTGTGGCCACCCCCAGGGGTTATTTCTCAATTTTCCTCTCTGTCTCTCTCTCGCTGTCTCTTTCTGGCAGGCTCATGTGCCCTATGGTAAAAAAAAAAAATCTGAATCAAACAATGTAAAAGGGTGAATTGTACGGTCTATGAATTACATCTCAATAAAATAGCTTAAAAAGGCATTTGTCATTTTATGGTCATGTAACGAGGATTCCCTGCGGACCCAAACGTGGTTGGACTTGGAGAAAGAGGACACGGCCCTGCTCGGAGCAGACTCCTCCCAGCCCACGGGCTCTTCGTTTTCTTCCCCTCTTGCCTATTATGAGTTTAGACTTGGGTTTCTCTTTGTGTATCTGCTTCTGTTTTCTCAGTTCTACACCATAAATGTGTGTGTCTATATGTACACATACGCACATGCACTCGCCCCGTAACATGAAAGGCTGTTAAAAGTCTATACATCTGTCCTGCCCAGGGACTCTGCGACCCCGTGCCTTCCCTGGTCTTCGGCCGGGACTCCCGTTAGACGCCGGGCCTCCTGGCTAGCTTTTCTCCAGCGTTCGCCTCTTCGTTGTCCTGCTGCCCCGGGGAAGCTTCTCTTCAGTTCACCCTCCAACACACTGACTTAGATCCAGAGTTTTGATCCAAGTTTTTATTTCAGAAATTACATTTTTTATTTCTAAGAACTTTCATGTCTTCTCCTTTTCTTAGGGACCCTCATTTTCCAGAGCCTATCTCCCCTCTAGATTAAAGAGCCAGCTGTCCCCTCCCGGGTCTCTGCAGGGGGCCAGCCCCCCCACCTCCGTGCCTGGGCGGGCCAGGCTCCCCATGGTACACTGAGGGCTGTGCAGGTCAGGGTCGGTGCCTGGAGCCGAAGGAAAGGGGGTCCGCCCTGCCTTGGTGGCCTTTTTCTTCTCAGCTTTGTCCCTTCGGGTCCTGCAGAGGCCTCAGCCGGATTCGGGGAGGGAGCTTGCCTCAAGCAGACCTGCCTTGCCAAGAGGCCTCAGCCGTCTCCGGACAAGGTCGGGCCAGACATTTCCATTACAGGCGAGTGAAGGCAGGCCTGAGACTGAGCGGAGGGGCTGCTGCTCCGGATTCCACTTCCTTACCAGGTAAAAGAGCCTCCTTCCTTAGACACCAGTGGCCCACCCCGCCCTGGGGCCAGCTCCTCACAGGCGCGTGTCCCCTCAGGGTGCAGGTCCAGTGCCCTCCCTGTCCTGCAGGGACAGACAGGCACCGTGCTGCGGTTTGCGGAGGGGAGCGGTGTTCGGGGGCGAGGTGGCTGTCCCTGGTCACAGACTGCTGGACAGTGTGGACACGACATAAACCCTGCACTTCCGCTCTGGGCCGGAGCGCCACCCTCTGCCAGTGGGCGCGGGGCCAGCTACCTCCCCACGTGGAGAGGGTCTGGTCCGCAGCAGTTGCACCCTGTCCTGCATGGGCACGCCTGGTCTCTACCAGCTGCGGGACCTCAGGTGAGTTACATGCCCTCCTGATGGTTCACGTTTCCAGAGACAGAGACGGAGGGGGGGAGAGCAGGAGGGAGGTGAGCGCCCCGCAGGGCCAGGGCCTCCGAGCGGCCTTTCAGCCCCTCAGATCTCGGCATTCGTGCATGCGCCTGGCGTGCTTCAGGCCCAACCGCCTGAGGGTTCGAGCCGAGGTCACCTCATGTGGCTCCTCGGGGGCGTCTGCACTGGGCCGCGGCGCTGCCCAGGACTCGGTGTGAGCTCTGGCCAGTGTGCCAAGCCTTCAGCAGACAGCTCTGCGCCCTCCCCCACACCCACCCAGCCTGCCCACCTGCAGAGAGGAGCCAGCCTGCCGTCTAACCGCTTGCCAGCAGGTTCAGGTCCACACCGGGGTGCTGCACCTGGGCGACGTACTGAAGCCATTCTTAAAACACTTGGGGTCCGAATATGAACAACCACACCGAGCCCAGCCCGCTCTCCCCGGCTGCGGCGGGCAGAAGTGAGGCCATGCTGCCCTGCGCCCGGCCTCAGGGGCTCCACTGGGGAAGCACTCCCGGGGCCCTGCCTGGCAAAGGCAGGCAGCTGCAGGTGCTCGCCGCCCTGGCCATGGGGGCCATTCCGGGCGGCCTGGGACTCCTGGGCCAGGGCCACTGTCCCCGCAGCAGGCAGCCCTTGGCAGTTTATGGGGCACGGAAGCTTTGGTCCCAGTTGTTTACCTCCTCGAGGACACCGATAACTTTCCCGAGCAATGGCAGCACTCCAGCCTGGTCTTGGACCCAGGTCTGGTCCCAGAACAATCAACTCTGAGTTGTTTAAGAAGGCTGTGTACATTAAAGCGGCCGTAAATCACAGCCACGGATCCGCAGCGCAGAGCTGGCCCTGGGCGGCAGGGGCGGCTGCAGTGCTGTGTGCAGGTGCGGGGGGCGCACCCAGAGTGGTGGGAAGCCCACCCGCACACCACCCCCACCCCACCATAAGCGCTTTATTACTGCGGAACTCCCCTGGATTTATAAACATATCACTTCAGCTCTCGGGAACATTCCAGCGTAATGTGTGGGCCCTTAAGCAAGGGAAGTGGGCCCGGAGGCTCCGCAGAGCCACAGTGGGGAGAAGCGGCCATTGGTAGGCGCAGCACCGGCAGCACCCGGAAGGGCTGCATGCTGCCCACGCTGAGTAGCTGTGCCTCCGAGACCAGCAGCGAGCGGGAGACCATCCCCGTCCGGGGCTCTGAGCTGAGTCTCCACCAGGGCCTGCGCCTGCCAGGCAGCCCAAGGTCAGCTGTCTTCCTGCGCTCCCTGGAAGTGAAAGTGCTGATGCATCCGCAGTCCTCATTTGATTTCCATTTGCAAATGAACAGGAATGATTTCTTCCACTTACCCTTGGTGATTAACCGCTGGCAACCCATGGCGCACAAACACACGGCTTGTCCCAGTTTCAGCTTTGTGAGCTGGGTGCTGCGGCAGCTGCGCTCCGGGATCTGGGTCAGGCGAGAACAGCCGGGCATCCTTCTGAGGGCGCCTCCTTGTTCCGGGCCTGGCGTCTCCTTTCCCCTTGAGTCCTGTCTGTGGGTGACGGACATGGAGGGGCACCTCCATGACTTTCACTGGCTGCTGGCGGCTGTGGGCGAAGAACAGTGGTGCTTTGTAACATCACCTGAGGCCAGGGCACTCCTGGGCCTGAGCTTGCCCTCAAGGTGGGGCGCCAGCCCCAGCGCCGCCCCAGACGAGGCAGGAGAGGTGAGACTTGGGGCTTGTGTCTACACAGAGAGGGCATCCCCACATGCAGGGAGCTTCGGGCCCACACGGCCCACGCACCGCCACAGTGACTGGGAAGGCGTCAGCAGTTCCCGACCAGAACGACCTCGCACCATCATCTTGGTCTTTTTGTTTTTCCTTAGAGACATTTTTGCTATAGGGCATGTGCATTCACCAGAGAGACAGAAGGCAAGAAGTCACCCCATGGGGAGATGGCCATGCACAATCCCTTCTCCTGTATTTTCCTTTTGAGATTTTGAGCACACATGCAAACATGCCTGGTGTGAATTTTAAGCCGCTGGGTTTGGGATTCAAACTGCGATTGACTATGTGGGAGTCAGTGACATAGCCATTACTCCATCTACTGGTCCAACAGGAGCACCTTTTAGAACTTGAGACGGAGACAGGCATCTGCTAATGTGAGGTCTCTGTTTGGAGGGCTCACAGGCAAGGTGGAGTCAGCATGTTCAAGGCCTTATGCCTACTGTCCCCCAGGAGCAGCGCCAGTGGGCAGTACGGCGTCTGGCCAGAGGAGCGCCCAGCTGCTCAGTCCCTTGTGCTCAGCCCACTTGCTGTGCACGGAGGCGCGGAGCCCTCTGCGTCCTTCTCCCTCCCCACCTGCGCTCAGCGCCTACCTGAACTGCGCAGTGGTGCACACGGTCCAGAAGCACAAAGCCCTCTGCGTCCCTCTCCCCTCCCCACCCGCTCAGCGCCTACCTGAACTGCGCAGTGGTGCGGCTCTTCTCTGAGTGAAGAACGTCTCCCCTGTCCGACTCCCCACTCGACCTCACGCAGCTTTGCAGTCCCGACTGTATTTCAGCTTGCTCCGATCCAGTTCCCACGGGACATCTGGACGACACTTCAGCAACAGCAAAGTGCTCTGCAGTGTCCCAGGCAAAGAGACTCAAATCTGAAGCCTGCGTGAGGGCAGACAGTCCCACAGGTGGCGGGGCAGGTTGGGACAGGCCCCGGGCAGCAGAGACCCGAGCACAGGAGAATTACTGCTGCTTGCAGCACCTGTGAACGGCGGTGTCGACTTACTTCCATGACATGTCTTCTTCAAAACTGGCCCAGGGGGGAACCAGCAGTTAGCGTAATGTCTATGTCGCTGGACTCCCACGTAGTCGACCGTGGTTCGCATTCCGGACCCGGTGGCTTAAAAAACTCATGCCAGGCGCGTGGCCATCTCCCCTGGGGGGTGATTTCTCGCTTTCTGTCTCTCTGTCTCTCTGTCTGTCTGGCGAGCGCACGCGCCCTATAGCAAAAAACTCTCAAAAAAAAAAAAAAAAAAAAGGTCCAGGGGGACCAGCCAGTGCTGTGGTGGTTGGGACAGCTGGATTCCCCCGTGGTCAATTTCGTGGTTTCAGTCTTGGCCCCGGTGGCTTGGAAATTAAGCCAGCATGTGTGCATGCGTGCCCAAAACCCAAGGGGAGAACGGGGAGGAACCTGCGCCGCCTTCCCCGCTGGGCCTGCCTCTCTCTGTCATCTCTGGCCGAAGCACACGCGTCCTATAGCAAAAGTAAAGTAAGTGAAAGTTCCTTCCTCTTGGGCTCGGGCCTGGCTGGCAGAGACGGCTAAACACGCCGAGAGGGTGGGGATGTGGGTACATACGGGACTGCGTGGGGCTGCTCTCGGGAAACGGCGAAGAAAGTTGCCGTCTGCCCACACACCGAGCACACCTGCTCCTGTGGCACGGCTGTGATGGGACGGTCTGGGGGCACCTGGTGCCATGGCCCCTGCATGAGCACGTAGCTGGGCCTGGGCCTGTCGCAGCTGGAGCAATGAACAGCCCCAGACGGAGGGGCCTGAAAGGCCAGCCCACCACTCAGGACATCACTGGCCTACGACAAATGGCTTGGTTTATGTAAAAACGGAAAAGAATGTCCATCCAATAGTGCTGTGCATGTGTGGGGGGGCCTACGGGAAACCCCCACACCTTCATCTCAGTTTCACTTTAACCTAGAACTGCTCTGAAAAATGAAGTCTACTGGGCCAGCCTGCGGCCTGGTGGGTAAGTGGCCGGGTCGCTCACGTCAGACTGCGTATCTGAGTCTCAGACGGCTTGAGGAACACCCCGGCACGTGTGAGCGTGCCCAAGATCCTAGAAGGAGGGAGGAAAGCAGGAGCGGGAGCGCGGCTTGATCACCCCCTTCTCCCTCACGCTCTCTATCTCTGTCCCCCCATGTGCCCACAGCCAAATTTTAAAAATAAAAAAAGAAACAAAATCAAGCCTATTTTTGAAAGTTGGCTGTGCCGTGTGTCCACCGCGGAGACGCACGTCCTGCAGGCCGGGGAAGTGTGCTGGCGTGCATCTCGGTGGCCCTTGCTCTAAATTCCACCTCCTCGCTTTCTGCAGCTCCCCTGTCCCCACCCGGCCTTTTGGGTTGGTCCGAGCTCGTTTTTTCCCTCCTATTTGTCTCTTCATCTAGCAACACTTCCCTTTCTGAGCGATTTCTTTCATTTTCTTTTTCAAGATTTCTGAATTGTTTCAGATTCTTACATTTTCAACAGCCAAATGCCTGTGAATTTTTTTTTATATTTTAGAATCTTTGCGATAAGGCACATGAACTCACTGGAATGCCACGCACTAGACAATGTTTGTGAAAAGTAATTTCTCAAGAGGTTTCTCTGTTACTCTAATTGCTTCTCCCCGAGTGACTGATTTTTTTACATTGCAGTTTTATTAAAAAAAAAAAAAGAAGAAGAAAAGAAAAGAAAACCACCAAATATTCCTAGCTAATAAGTGTCCCAGTGGGAACCCAGCTCTCAGGCTTGTAATCTTCAAGGCTGACCACGTCTGGAGCAAGCCACGCCCTTCCTGGCCCTCCCGGGCTCGTGCATCCACCTCCGTCCTGTTGTGGCGCACTCCAGCCTAAGGCCACCGCCTCGTCCACGTCACTCGCTCAAGGCACTTGGTAGATGCCCTGTGAATGTCCGCTCGGGTGAGACAGGCGAGCGTGGGCGAGACGGGTAGGCGTCGGGCACTGGGTCAGGAGTAGGGGCATTCTCGTTCTTCCTCCAGGCAGGTGGGAAGGGGAGCCGGTGTGTTAAATGCCAGTGTGCCCGCAGCATCTACGCAGCAAGGGTGGCTGGATGCCATGCCACCCTGCCCCTGCAGAGGGTGGAGACCAGGGCTGGGAGGAAGGCTTCGAGGAGGAGGGTACTGCGGGTGTTGGGGGCCCCCCACTCTCCTGCTGGCCCTCACTACCCTCTTGGTCATCAGCGAGGATCCGCCGACCTTAAATCGCTAGGCAATTAGCTTGGTGTCAGGGGAGGGCTTTGCTGCGTGAGGCGCAGCCGAGGCGGCTCAGAGACCACAGGGCTTGCTCAGGGTCACACAGCAGGCTCTTCGTGGCGGGCAGAGACTCGTGCTTTTGCTTTTTTAATCGCTTTGTGCATGCACATTTGAGGCTGTCTGTTCTGGAGAACTCGGGGGTGTCCGGGTGCCAGCACTTGGGCTCTCCCATGGCGAGCCCCCGCCCCCGTACCCCTTCAGACAAGATTTACTGAAGTCGAGTGAACCTTGGTTCAACCTTGTTCACAGGTTCTAAGTGGTCGTTTCATTTAAGACATTTAACTAAAAGCCCTTTCCATGGAACCAACTTCTGCAGGCGTGCTGCCAGCAATTAATGAAAGATGATAAAATAATAAAAGGAGTAATACATTAACTATATTATCCCTGCACACTTGGGCCGTCCTTTTCATTATACCTCCTCATGGACCTCCTCCAGCGACACGGAAAAGCTGCTTTATTGCTGCTCCGTGCCCGCGTGCGCTCCCTGACGCGCGCCCACTCAGACGCTAATGCTCCTGGCTCTCCGGTCCGCGGGCTGAGGTGCACGCCGTGGGGGCGCTGTACCCCTGCCTCCCCTCTGCTTGGAGAGCGAGCCGAGAGGACGACGAGTGACGGATGGCGCTGGCTCGGCCTCTGAAAGAAGCCGGCTTGCTAATTAGGAGGAGTGACGCAACTGGCCTCCCTCTATAATTTGCTTAAAGAACAATTTGCTCTAGAGGCTGAGCGTCCTCATAGACTTGTCATTTCCAGGTCACTTCCCGCTGTGGGTGGGACCAGGCTCTCTCCTGACTGGGGCAGCAAAGCTGGTGGTGACCCACCTGGCGGTGCCTGTCCCCTCCCTGTCCCCACCCTCCCCGCTTCTCCCCGTCTGTGGCCCAAGTCTGGCGTCCAGTCCTCCAGCGCACTGCGGACCAGGCTCTCCTGGTGCAGAGGAGCACACGTGACACCACGCAGACCAGGAAACGCTAGCAGATTACAGTGGGAAAGTTACGTGACAGCCACGTGACATTGTGCACATGAGACACAGAGGAGGGTGGTATTCTGGAAACTTCCACTGGCCTGACACCCTGGCATGCCTTCTCCCTTCCCCTTCCCATCCTGCTCCTCCCCTGGGGCAGCCCACGTCTAGGATCCCTGTGACGAGGAGCGTGGAGGCAGACTCTCAGGGAGGCTGGGGCCGAGGCCACTGTGTCTGGCTCAGGCCCCTTGTCAGGTGAGACTGGGGGCCCCAGCGGTGACTCTGCTGTGGGCAGCCTCACAGGTACAGGGCTCAGCGGGAGCATGCTGGCTGAAGAGGCCGAGAGTTGGGCTGCAGACTGCCGTGCACGGCCAGCTCAGCCTCCCCGCCCAGGCCGCCGCTCTCCTCAGCCCCTGTGCTGGGCCCTCATGCTGCGCTTCCTTGGCACCGTCCACCGGTGTCCCCAACCCTGCCCCATCCTCGTCCCTGTGCCCAGCGAGGACCCAGTGTCCTGCTCAGCTGTGTCCACGGGGGAGGCTGGGGCCTCCCTTCTGCCTCCGGGGAGGAAGCCTTGTTGGGGCAGGAAGCGCCACAGCGAGGGGACGGGGTGGGGGGCAGCAGCTGCACCAGCTGGCCACGGCAGCCCCTTCCCTGCAGACCCCCACTCCCACCCCGTCTCCTCTCCTCGGCTTTCTCCTAAGCTAGTCGAAGTCCGGGCGAGGGCCATGAGGACTGAGCCTGCTCCCCGCCTGCCCCACGTTGCCCAGCTGTCCGTGCAGAGCTCACTGGCCCTGCAGAGGAGGGGCGGGCCCTTTGCCCAGTCGCACTCCTCGGCCTGGGGGGCGGGTCGCCACTGCGCTGTGGTTCCAGCCCTTGACCTTGGGGCATGGGCACGGGCCTGCCTGCCTCTCGCTCCTCCCCAGTCAGCCCTGAGGTGTCCCAGGCACGGTGCTCCCTTGAACCAGCCCTGCGCCTTCTCCCCAAGTTCTGGGCCTCCACCCTGCGGCCGGGAGCACGAGCGAGTCTTTGCTGAGCCGGGAGCCTGGGAGCTGCTGGGGGGAGGCCCGGCCCATGGTGGGCGAGATCAGGCACAGGCAGCTGGAGCAAGTCGCCCTGGACCGAGAGAGCACAGGGCTCCTCTAGCACCCGCCTCCTTTCTCCCCGGCTGTTCGGAGTGTGCCCTGCCTGTGCAGGGCAGAGGAGACCCGAGGTCTCTCTGGCTCTTGGCCGCCACCTGGCTCTGGCCCTTGCTGCAGTGCTGGTGCCATGGCTGAGCCGGGCCCGGCTGCTCCTGCCAGGGCTCGCCCGCCACCCTGGGGAACAGCGTTACCTGGAGGTCAGACCGCCCGGCCCTGACTCCCCAGAACACCTTCGGAGCTGTCAGAAAGGCCCCGTGTGCAGACCAGCCGTGAAGGGCTGGGTGCTCCGGCTGCAGCACTTCTGGGAATTAATGAGCTGCGGTGAGGCTCAGCCTCATCTGAAGAACAAAGTGGAAGAAACCCCGCGCCGGGGGCCAGAGGGCGGCGTCCTCCTGACGCCCAGGGCTCGCTGTGGGGCCGGTTTGCTCACCCGGAGAACAGCGCGGCGTGTCCCCGACAGGACCGGCCTTTCTAAGTCTTTCACTTCACGCTCGGAGGAAACCCTCGCAACCTTTCAATGTGGAGATTTCATATTATCCGCTCTGAAAATCAAAAAGCTTTGCCAGATTGGAACTAAAATGTCGATTAATTGTCAATTCCTCACATTGAGAAATTGATTAATTGGCACGATGTTAATCTCTAAATCAGTGGTAATAAATTACTTGGTTTTTAATCCTGACCTTCGGAGTGCTAAAACTCTTCAAATTGCCACTGCTGCTGTGGGCAATGACTGATGAGCTACATCCTGCCCATAATTTCTGTTGCTCCGAAACTTCGGGGGCTGAGAGCCCCCGCGTGCGGGCGCCAGCTCTGGGGGAGCGTGCCCGGCCGTGCCAGGGCAGCAGCCGGCGCTGTCAGCTGAGGAGTTGCCTTTTTTGCAAACATAATCGCTTTACTATCACAGTTCATTACCAGGTGCCCCGTTCATGATAAAATCCGCGCCGCCCTCCTGCCCATCTACGAGGTAGAACACAGTGGACGGCACGGAGGGCTTCTCCAGCTTTTCTTCCTGATTTCCCGGGTTTGGGGCTCATACCTTGAACCCCACGTCCTCCCAAGCAAAGGCCACGTGTCTTCACGTGCAGGCTCTGGACCGGCCCCACGTGCTTCCCGAGGGCGGCTGAGGGAGAGGCCCCGTGTGTCGCTTCATGTCGCACACGGCCACGTGCCGGGTGGGGCCGGGTGGCTGGCATGGCTTCAGCCTTTTCTCTCTCCTGCCCCCTTTCCTGACGAGGTGGACGACTGAAGTGGGGACGATGCCACCCTCGGGGCTCACGAGCACCCGAGTTTCCCGAAGAAACCCTGCGTACCTGTGAGCCCCCAGGGCATTCCCGGCTCCTCTGCTGCCCCAGGAGACCCCTTGCCGCAGTCACGGCTGGGGGGCTGTCCCTTACCCAGGCCCAGGGAGCTGAGAGCCAGCTGGGTGGAGAAGTTGCTTTCCAGGCACTCGGAAATGGGAATTTATCTGTTTGATTCTTGTTAAACTATCGAGGTGTTTTGCTAGAATATGACGAACTTGTGTCAAGGAAAGCATAAACTTACTGATAGGTTATCCTAGCACGAAATGGTGGCTGCTTAGCTCCAGACACACATACTGCGATGGCTTGTCCCCAGCGGGCCGTGTTCTGGCTGCAGGTCCCCAGTGTAATGGCTTTAAGAGGTGGGGCCTCCTGGGAGGGCAGCATCCACTGGGCTGGGCTGGGAGGGTACACAGAGGAGCCGCCTCAGTCTCTGTCCGCGCCCTTGGGTGGTGGCCAAGGGCACAGGGGCTGCACGAGCGGCCCCCCGCTCTCGGACTTCCCAGCACCAGAGTCGCGGTGTGCACGTCACCGTCTGAGGTGTCCTGTTTACGATGCGGATGCATCTTGAGATGCATCTTGCAAACTCCAATGAGGCCCTGGGAAATCGGGCCCCTGTTGAACATCTGGGAAGTCTAGGTCACCACGTGAAGCTCGATCGCAGAGCTGTTGGCAGGGGCAGCGACTGCGTCGAACTGGGGCAGCCGAGTGAGGTCTGTCTCTGTCATACATGAACAGTCTCGGGAGGTTGCTGAGGGAACATCACCCAAGTGTCCCAGACCTCGCTTGTCCCACCATCATGCTGCCGGTCTCTGAAACGGCCCCCGGGCTCTCTCAGCAGGTGAGAGTCATCTGCTTGCCTCGGAGGGTGGTTTCCGGCGACTCGAGGCAGGCAAGCGGGGAGAGAACGCAGCTCTGAGCGGTGAGGTAGGACTGTGCCTTCTCGGACGACTGGGGCAGAATCCATGGCTTTCTTGGGAGCCTGCAAGTGTGGGGCCGAGAGACAGGGCCCCGGCACGACCACACGGGCCCCAGGGTCAGCGTGCTGGGGCGGACTCGGCCTTTTCCAGCAGTGGCGGCCCCGCTGAGCTGGCCAGCACGCCCGCCTGCTGCCCCCTGCGTCCAGCACGAGGCCCGTGGGGAAGCGGCTGCGGGGCGGCAGGCGGGCACACTTCAGTGCCACGTGCCCTCCGTGCCCTCAGGGTGCAATAGAATCGCATCGGGCGGGCGGGAGACCCAGCTTGGCCTCGTGAGCAGTGTCGGAGGAAAGAACCCGGGTGGCGGCTCCTCTGTGGAGGAGACCAGAGTGACTCCCGAGCGCAATACCACCCCAGCGTGGGTCTGGGGACGCCAAGACCTCAGCGCCCGGCTGGCTCCATGCTGCGGCGTGACGTCATACGCCGCTAGAGAGGGCCGGTCTCACGTGCTGACCCTGGGTCGAGTCCCCCACGCAGTAGGCCTGAGCCCAAGCACGGATGGACTGGGGACTGGAGGGAGGGACCCGAGCCATGACCTGACCCTGTGCGGGGCACTCGTCACCCCCCGACATGTGCTCTACGTGAACTAACACAAGGAAGTAAGTGAAGGTCAGATCGAATGACGTTCAGTGGGCAATTGGAGCCACGTGAGCACGGCGGTGTATCCTGCGCTCAGGGGCTGCCCGTCTGCCGGCGTAGCATGGCGTCGCGGCGAGGTGGGAGACTGCCTCTTTCAGGGGTGCCGCTGGGGCTTAGGTGAGGACTCAGGGTTGGCGGCTGACTTGGAAATGGGTCAGCCAAAGGTCTGCGCCCACACCCGCATCTACACTCATGCACATCCGTGCACGTACCCACACCTACACATGCATGCACACATACACCTGTACTCACACATGTGTGTCCATGTGCCCACACACCACCTATGTGTGTATGTAGCCACACACCTACACACTTACACACGTACACATTATGCACCTACACAACCCTACATGTACGTACATACATACGTCCACGCTCACACCTACTGATATGTACACCCACATATCTACAGTCATGCTTACAAGTACATACACCTATATACCCACACATACACACACCTGTCCATACCTGCGCCTACATGTATATACACATACACACATGCACATGTACACATCCACATCCACTTGTACCCCCACCTCCTACTTATATACCCATGCACATCCGCCAACACAACATACACACGTATACCAACTCACACCCACTGCCCACACACACGCACACCCCCCCCACTACTTATATATCCATGCACATCCGCCAACACAACCTACACATGTATACCGACTCACACCCACTACCCCCCCACACACCCCACTACTTATATACTCATGCACATCTGCCAACACAACCTACACACATATACCAACTCACACCCACTGCCCCCACACACCACTACTTACATACCCATGCACATCCACCAACACAATCTACACACATATACCAACTCACACCCACTGTCCCCCCACACACACACCACTACTTATATACTCGTGCACATCCGCCAACACAACCTACACACATATACCAACTCACACCCACTGCCCCCCACACACCCCACTACTTATATACTCGTGCACATCCGCCAACACAACCTACACACATATACCAACTCACACCCACTGCCCCCCCACACCACTACTTACATACCCATGCACATCCGCCAACACAACCTACACACATATACCAACTCACACCCACTGTCCCCCACACACACCACTACTTATATACTCGTGCACATCCGCCAACACAACCTACACACATATACCAACTCACACCCACTGCCCCCACACACCACTACTTACATACCCATGCACATCCACCAACACAATCTACACACATATACCAACTCACACCCACTGTCCCCCCACACACACCACTACTTATATACTCGTGCACATCCGCCAACACAACCTACACACATATACCAACTCACACCCACTGCCCCCCACACACCCCACTACTTATATACTCGTGCACATCCGCCAACACAACCTACACACATATACCAACTCACACCCACTGCCCCCCCCACACCACTACTTACATACCCATGCACATCCACCAACACAACCTACACACATATACCAACTCACACCCACTGTCCCCCACACACACCACTACTTATATACTCGTGCACATCCGCCAACACAACCTACACACATATACCAACTCACACCCACTGCCCCCCCACACCACTACTTACATACCCATGCACATCCGCCAACACAACCTACACATATACCGACTCACACCCACTGCCCCCACACATCCCACTACTTATATACTCGTGCACATCCACCAACACAACCTACACACATATACCGACTCACACCCACTGCCCCCACACACACACCACTACTTACATACCCATGCAGATCCGCCAACACAACCTACACACGTATACTGACTCACACCCACTGCCCCCCCACAGCCCACTACTTATATACTCGTGCACATCCACCAACACAACCTATACACGTATACCAACTCACACCCACTGCCCCCCCACACCACTACTCACATACCCATGCACATCCACCAACACAACCTACACACGTATACCGACTCACACCCACTGCCCACACACACACACCACTACTTACATACCCATGCACATCCACCAACACAACCTACGCACATATACTCACACCCACTGCCCACACGCCCCCCACACCTAATCACTCCCCACCGCCCACATACACTCACACTCACACAAGTACACCCGCTATTTATATACCCATGCACATCCACAACCACACATACCTACACACATATGTAACCACCTACACCCAGCACCCCACACACATCTATGTATATAGCCACTCACACCCACTCACACTTACAGACCCATCCAGTCATAGCCACACATGCAGACACACACATACACACCTACTTACATGCCCACACAAATCGATGGCTACACACCTACACTACATGTATATGCATGCTCGCACACCCACATGTACATGTACAACACACGTGTATACAGCTGTAATGCACATTCACTCACGCTATACCAACACGTAGATACACGCACAGTATATACATGTGTACACACATATTCACACACACCCTCATACATGTATACATACACACATACATCTAACCTATATGCACACACATGCTCATACCTACATATATACACATACACATCTATACTATCTCCAACAACTACACAATACACATCACAGCTACATTAATTCACAACATTCACATGGGTGTGAATTCACTCACACCCATGCCCACTCTACTTATACATATGTGTGTGTATGTGTGTGTCTGTAGGTTACATGTGTCTACATGTGTAGGCATAGGGGTAATTGTGTAGGAGTGTAGATGCATATATGTGTAGGCATGCACATGCACATGCAGGGTGGGTGTGTAGGAGTGTGGGCACGCACACACTCATACAAGGTGTGGGTGTATAGGAGCATGGGTGCACATGCACATGTGCAGGGTGGGTGAGTAGAAGCATGGGTGTGCACATACACATGCAGGGTGGGTGTGTAGGAGTGTGTGTGTGCACACACGCATACAAGGTGTGGGTGTGTAGGAGCGTGGGTGCACACACACACATGCAGGGTGGGTGTGTAGGAGTGTGGGTGTGCACATGCACATGCACGGTGGGTGTGTAGGCATGCACATGCATGCAGGGTGGGTGTGTAGGAGTGTGGGTGCGCACACGTGCATACAAAGTGTGGGTGTGTAGGAGCGTGGGTGCACACGCATGCATGCAGGGTGGGTGTGTAGGAGTGTGGGCGTGCACACGCACGTGCAGGGTGAGTGTGTAGGAGTATGGGTGCGCACACATGCATACAAAGTGTGGGTGTGTAGGAGCGTGGGTGCTCACACATGCATGCAGGGTGGGTGTGTAGGAGTGTGGGCGTGCACAGCAACATGCAGGGTGTATGTGTGTGTGAGCGTAGGCACGCACACACATGTGCAGGGCACACACGTGTGTGCACGGTGCATGTGGAGGAGCGCGGGTGCGCACGTGTGCAGACATTGGGATGGGTGTGTAGGTGTGTGCTTGTGTGGTACATACCCTCACTCACACACACACTGATATATTCACCCCGCACGATGGCCACTGCGCACACACCCTCCTGTACTTGAGCAGGCAAAGCCTGTGAATCAGACGTGCACGTGGCGAATCCAGGTGTGGTGTCTGAGCACTCACTGAGCTGTTTAGTTTTCTGGACATCTGGACGGTTCCAGAATGAAGTTGGAGGGTCTGTGACATACTCGTGGCGGGCGAGCCCCTCGAGGTCACCTCCGGTTAGTCTGAAACTAGACACTCCTGAGCCTCGTCCAGGCTTTCTCGCCACATCCTCACCTGGAATGGCCGCCCGCCCGGAGGCGCGGTGCTGCGGCACCCACGTGGGCGGCCGCTGCTCCCTTGTGTCTGTGGGAAAGGGCTGTGCGGTTCGAAGCCCCGGCGTGAAGCAGAAAGTGGCTTCAGTGACAGGTGACACTCCCAGAGAAGGCTGCCGGGGGGGCGACAGAACAGACTGGCAGGGGAAGCTTGCGCCCGCGGGAAGGGCTCAGCGCCTGCCTGTCCGTGCCCACGCACACACCCCCGGGAACCGCAGAGCCAGCACACTATGTGGGCTAAGCTTGCTCCGTGAGGCTTTGCCGCTTCCAGAGTGAGGGACTGAGGGAGTGTGGCCTTTGCTGAGGTCTCTGTTTTCCTGACCCTTCTCCCTCCTCTCTCCCTATGGCGGCAGCAACACCTGGCTCCATACCCACACCCTCTGTCCACACTCGCACAGAAGGACGAGGACAGCCGCTTTCCTTCGAATTGGGAACTGGCAGTACGTGATCAGCTGGCATGAACGGTCCCCGCTTCGCTGAGAAGTCTGCCTTGCCCGGGCACAGCCCACCGCTGGGTGTCAGCCTGCGTCCGGTGCCACACCACCCTGCCACTTTCTGGCCTGGAGGGGACGAGGGGATGCTGGCGTAGAGCCACAGCTTGTCCTCAGCTCCGGGCAGATGGTTTGCCCGGGTCACGGGGTGACAGGCTCTTGCAGTCGGAGCACCCTGACAGTATTCGGACCTGCACACGCCCAGCTCAGCCCCGAGTGCAGACGTCCCCAGCCACGCGAGTACAGACGTGGCCACAGAAGGCTCTGCTGTCCGACACTCCAGGTCCACCATGTGAGCGGGAGGGGTGTGTCCTCTCAGGGTGAGGGGCCTCCAGCCCTGCCCGCCTGTACTGGGGGCGTATTGACAAGCCCTGGAGCACCTCTGCCTTGGGAGGGCCGGGAAAGGAGCAGGGAAAGACATATTAGCGATTGTTTGATTGTTTGTGAGGGAGAGGCTACAGATCAATACGGGGAAGCAGGGGGAGCAGGGGCGGGGGGGGGGGGCAGGGGTGGGGACAGGGGGAGCAGGTGCGGGGGCGGGGCGGGGGGAGCAGGGGTCATGGCAGGAATGAGGGGAGGGGAAACTGCAGCCCTGCATGCCGGACAGGAAGTATTTAAAACAATCCCACTTTTACACCTAAAAATATAAAGCTGTCAATTTTCATTAAGGATGAAGCAAATGAAATCTAGATGGTGCCAAATAATTAATGACTTTTAATAACCCTAATAAATTTAGATTTCATCAAAACCATGTTGCCATCACTGGTGCTCGCCAGCAGGAGGGGCTGAGGGGGAACACCTGTGTAAAAGTGGACGCAGCTGCTGTCGCTCCCAGGTACATCAATTATAATTAAAGAGCGATGAGAACGCCGGGATGGACTGCCCTCGCTCCCCGCAGGCCCCTGCTCAGCCCCGGCCGGCGCTCAGGCACGCTGTCCGGACTGCCCTCGCTCGGGCACGCTGTCCGGACTGCCCTCGCTCCCCGCAGGCCCCTGCTCAGCCCCGGCCCGCGCTCGGGCACGCTGTCCGGACTGCCCTCGCTCCCCGCAGGCCCCTGCTCAGCCCCGGCCCGCGCTCAGGCACGCTGTCCGGACTGCCCCCGCTCGGGCACGCTGTCCGGACTGCCCCCGCTCGGGCACGCTGTCCGGACTGCCCTCGCTCCCCGCAGGCCCCTGCTCAGCCCCGGCCCGCGCTCGGGCACGCTGTCTGGGGTCTCAGCGAGCAGAGCTAATTGTCCTGCGGTCTGTGTTCCTGGAGACCTTGTCACCTCGGGTGGGAAGGGCCATGCTGTCCCACACGGTGCTGATAAGTGTCCTTCGATCTGCTTCGGCAGCTGAGAAGCCCGTGGTGAATATGACCCCAGACACTGGGCAGGACCACGGGAGGCTGGGCGTGGGCTGTGGCCCGGGCGACCCGCCTCCCGGCAGCTTGGAGAAAGGCTGGTCTCCTCCTGCCCATCTGGCAGACATTCATTTTAAAACAGAACTTTATGAAGGCCGCTGGCCTTTCTCTGGCTTCCAGGTGGCAGGTCTGATTCTTCCTGGCCCCCGAACAGACACTCCTCTGTGGAGAAAGACGGCTTTGCCTCAGTGGCTCCCTCGGCTCCCTCAGGGCTACCGGGAAGGGCACCTGGGAGAGCCAGGGGAGGCGCACAGCGACGGGTGGTAGGCAACGCTCCTGGGCACCAGCACATGGAGTCGGGGGCCAGCCAGAGAGGAGAGACAGACCAGGCGTGTGCGTGTGAGCGTGAGCAAGGGGCGTGTGTTTGAGGCGCATGTGATGACATGGGTGTGTATGAAGTGTGAGTGTGAGAGACAGAGACAGAGGGAGAGACAGGGAGAGAGGGAGAGGATAAAGAAGAAGCTTCCAGTCACCTAGACCCAGAGGTGCGAGTGAAAGTCGATCTGCGGGTTTCCAGAACTCCGTAGGGCCCGCCCACTCTGGGTGTCGTCAGGGGCTTTGAACAGTACCGACCTGACACGGGTGCACGGCTCTGTAGTTTTTCGTGTTGTCCATTTTTACTACAATGTCTTAGGAATCCGTCACCATCATACATGTGGATCCGTGTCATCCTGCTCTGCAGAGCCCTCCGTGACGTGTGTCTGTATGTGGGAATCCGTGGCTAGCGAGGTGACAGGTGACAGGTGACAGTAGATGGTGGGTGATGACGGGTAGAGGGTAGGTCGGCCAGACGTGGTACGCTTGCACGGAACACTGCGTCATGACTTCTGACAGCCCGATGGATAGGTAGGCAGGTGACAGACAGGGTAGGTGTAGAGAGACGACCCGGCAGGGCGCAGGTGGCAGGTGACAGACGATAGGCAGTTTCACTGTGCTTTGGGCCCAGAAGCCGCGCCGAGGCCAGGCCGGCAGCACAGGCAGCGGCACGCTGAACTACGGTGCTGGAAGTCCCACAGCCCGCTGTGGGTTTAGAGCCCTTCAAGCTGGAGCATGCCCAGTCTGACCCAGGGCACCCCCAGTCCTGGCAAGCCGTAGGGCCGAGGGAAGGAGATCGCAGGCTGACGAGACCCCATGAAGGGCGCCTCTCTCTCTCCCTCTCACACACACACACCCTGCCCTAAATACAATAAACATACAAAATGCAATTGTCACTTCAATACCTCTTGCTATCTTTAAAAAGAGTGAAGCCAGGCCAGCAGGTGGTGCACAGGTTAAGGTTAAGGCAAATTAGCGGTTCAAGTCTCAGACCTGGCGGCTTGAAAATCACACCAGGTGTGTGTGTGTGTGTGTGCCCAAAGTCCCCAGAGAATGGAGGAAAAGGGCTGTGACATGGCCCTCCCACATGGGGGGAGTTTTCGCTTTCCCTCTCTGTCTCTGTTTCTCTCTGAGAGCACATGCACCCTATAGCAAAAACTAAAACAAGAGCGAGCTGTGTGCTGGTGGACGGTCTGAGCAGGGCAGACCCGGTGCTGTGTGCACCCCTCACCTGCGCCGGCACCCCACGGCGGGCAGCTGTCCCCGCCCAGTGTTTGAGTCTCAGGAAAGGCCACAGGGCCCACCCTGGCCTGTGCGTCCCGGGCCGGCTGGAAACACTCCCACATACACTCAGTGCCCTGTGTCCGCGCTCCCGCTGCCCTCTGTGCTGTCCCCATGTCTCCGACACCGGCCTCGGACCTGCGCTCTGGGCTGGACTGACCCGGCACTGCTCTGGGACAGAGCTTCTTGGCCATGCCCACAAAGGAGCACACAGCTCAGCAAGTGAACCAAAGGGCCAACCCGGTCCTGGAGGCCAGACACCTGCCCGGAAGGAGTGACAGCCGCTGAGCACTGCCTGCCCAGAGCAGACCCCACGACGCGTCCCGGACGGAAACCAGCTGGTGTCTCTGCTCTGGCGCAGCTCTACCTCCTGGCCCCCTCCAAAACTCGCTCCTCCTGTATCTCGGCCGTCTCTCAAATACTCTGTCCAGTTTTCCCCTTCCTCGTGGTAGGGTGCATGTGCACACGTGTGAGAGGGAGGGGTGACGTGAGCTGAGCCCCCACAGGGTCTGGCTGCACCACAGCCCTGTCCCTCCGGCTCTCCACCCACCAGGTCCTGGGCTCCTGTGTATGCCTGGCACGTCTCAGGCCAGTGGGTTGGAGCCTTGGTCGCCATGTGGTGTCCTGGGTCTCTGAGCCATGCCTCACCACTGTGCCCCAGGCCACCCCTGTCAACACAGACTATCTGTCCAACGACATCCGCCCTGCAAGGTGCCCGCCCTGACCCCTGTGGCCATGACGTTGTCACATAGCACAAGGGGCACTGCAGGTGCCCTTGCAACGAGGACCCCGAGGTGCAGCTGATCCTGGGTGTCCCTCAGACCGGGGCCCTGGCGGCAGAGGCGGGCTGGCTGTGCAGGCCGTCCTCCTGCTTCGTGCTTCCCACCTTTGGCTGCGCCGTGACAGTCACCGTTCTCCCGATCTGGCCACCCCGTCGCTGCGCTGGTCCTCTTTCAGGTCAGAGCCAGTTGGATTCATGTGGTCTGAGGGCTGTCCGGTCTAGGACGCCGGCTTCCTAGCGAAGGCCCTGGGTCAGTGTCCCCGCTCGGGCCACTAGTCAGGCACTGCGAACGGCGGTTCTGCAGGGCAGCGTCGCTGCAGGCTAAGGACCCGCTCTAACCTGCCACTCACTCCAAACCAGCCACACCAGCCTCAGTACTCCTGAGCCACGCGTGAGAGGTGAAAACACCCCTTCCGTGCCGCTGTGACGGAGTGTACTCAGGCCGTGACCTGGAAACCAGCTGTGACACGCTGTGGCCTGGACGTGCTGCCCGTGTGGGGGCAGAACTCGCTGCCAGGTCTCAGGAATGGCCCAGGCAGGCCCCAAGCAGCTGGAGTTTGGGTTCATGAATTTCTTCTCTGGAGCAGAAGGCCTGCCGGTGGCTCCATCTGGCTCGGGGACAGGACCAGCCCTGTACGCTGCGTCTGTCCTGGTCTCATCTCATCTCACAGGCTCAGTGTATTTCATGGGTTTTCGTGAGAGGCATGATTTATGCTTCGCGACTCCTGGAAAAGCTGGTGGCTTTTAAAAATAATTTCTGAAAATGAATTTCTTCTTAGGGTCAGTGACTTTATCTTGCTGCTCAGGAGGACTCCAGCTTTGCCAATGCCAGAGTTTTGGGTGTTTTCCTTTTCCTTCAAAATTCATTTATCTTGGGAACCAGCAGTTAGCGTAATGGCTATGTCGCTGGACTCCCACGTAGCCGACCACGGTTTGCGTCTCGGACCCCCGGTGGCTTAAAACTCATGCCGGGCGCGTGTGCGTGCGTGCCCAAGATCCCGAGAGGAGAATGGAGGAGAAGGGATTGCAGCGTGGCCATCCCCTCTGGGGGGGTGATTTCTCGCTTTCTGTCTCTCTGTCTCTCTCTGTCTGTCTGGCAAGCGCACGCGCCCTATAGTGAAAAACCTCTCAAAAAAAAAATTCATTTATCTTTTGCAATCTTAAAAAAAAAATGTTACCTACATAAATATGCACCTTTCTCACCCGGTCTGTGAACAGCCACTGGCCTCACTGTGGTGGCAGCTCAGACATTGCCGACTGGCTCCCAGGGAACCTCCGAGTGTTCGGGGCTGGGCCGGTGCCTCAACCAGGGCCTCGGCCCTGAGGCGGGCTTTCTGTTGCTGAAGTTTCGAATGACCCCTTCCTGAGACGATGAGTCGCCTCGTTCTGGCCTGGAATGCCATCTGCCCCGGCATGGGCCAGCCTGAGCTGACGGTGACGGAGAACAAGAGGAAAGATGGAGTAAGCTGCAGCTTGGCCTCCGGGCCCTGGAGGACAGCTCTGAGCTCGGGGCTGGACGCAGGGGTGAGGCTGTCTGTGAGGGGCAGAGCCGAGCCACTCTTCTCTGCGGACCTCTGCTCTCAAATTTCTTCCTGAAAAAATGTGTTTACTTATTTTTATTTAAGCTGTGGTTAAAAATACGCACCACCTAGAAGTCACTGTCCTCGCCGTTCTCGAGTGCAGGTTTGGTCACGCATGCGGGCGTGCAGCTGTCACCGCCGCCATCTCCAGGACCTGGTCCTCTGCCTCCCCGGTGCGCGTGCAGCAGCCCCCAGCCCGCCCGGCCGCCTCTGTGCCACGCGCCTGTCTCCTCCAGACCTCGTGCACGGGGGCTCGTGCAGGAGCTTTTCACTGGGCACGCCGTCCCCAGGCTCACTGCATTGCAGGCTTTTTCCTTTTTTAAGCCCAAATAACATGCCGAAATTGTTCCACTTGTTTAACCTGCGATTTGGAAACTTGCCCTTGACAGAGAAGAGAGGTGAGGTCTTCCCAGGCTGACAGCGAACCGGCCCGTGCACGGGGAGCACTCCCTCCCAGGCTGCCTCCCCTTCGGGAGGGTCATTCAGCTCTGAGGCCCTGAGCCAGGCCTCTGCCATCTGTCCCTCCCACGGCCCCTCTCAGAGGCCGAAGCTGCTGTCGCCTCAGGCCTTACACCAGCCTCACCCCCGGCTCCTCCCGGTCCTCTAGACCTCCCAGGCAACTCCGGGTCTCAGCCTAGTCACCCCCAAGAGCCCTCTTGCCCTTTCGTGTGACACAGCCCCACTTGCCCTTCCCGGGGTCACTTGGTCCTGGCGTGCTCCCACCGAGGGGCCGTTTCCTGACCTCTCCTCGCCCTCTCCAGGTGTGACTGACGCGACACCACCGCGGAGAGCGCGCTCGGGCCCACAGAGGGGCCTAGGGCCGCGGCAGAAACACTCAGCACTCACACGGATGGGACGCTGTGGACGGGACAGAACCGAGACCACGGCAGGCGGCTGCGCACAGTCCTCTGGGGCACACCAGCATCGAGCCCGACCGGCCGCAGAGCAGCATGCAAAGCCACGGCCCTGTGGACGTGTGCAGGGGGAGGGGGATGGAGGGCTGCCCAGCGACCTGGCAGGCCCCGGGCAGCTGCAGCCTCCTGCCTGCTTACAGACACGGCATGGGAAGGCGGGGCCACGAGCTGAGGTCCAGCGACATGCTCGCGGGTGTTTGCTGCCTCTGTCCTCCTGTCCGACATGCTCCACACGGAAAATAACAAAGTCTGCTCCGTGGTCCACCTGCTGCCAGGGTACTAGTGTGTTTCCATCCAAAAAAATGGGGCCTGGTGGTGGCACAGCGGTAAGACAGGGCCCTGGATACCAGCAGATGAGGTCACTGGACTCCCACATAGTTGACCGCGGTTCGAATCTCAGACCCGGTAGCCTGGAACTCATGCCAGCGTGTGTGCATGTTTGCCTATATCCTAGGAGGAAAATGTGGAGAAGGGGTTGAAGCATGGTCACCCCCCTGGGAGTGACTTCTCACTTTCTGTCTCTCTGTCTCTCCAGTGAGTACACACACCCTATAGCAAAAAAAAATCTCTATAAACCCCAAAAAGATAGGACCTCTGTGAGGCAGGCATGCGAGAGTCATCAGTTCGCATCCAGAGCCCTCCCTGGGGGCCCCGGGCTCTCACCCGTCTGGGGCTCGGACTGGCTCAAGCTAACCATGGCCCGAGGTTTGAGTCCCTGATCTGGCGGCTAGACACTCACGCCAGGTGCATGTGTGCAAGCCCGAAATCCTGGCAGGAGAATGGACTGCTGCGAGGCCATTCCCCCGAGGGGCGACTTCTCGTTTTCTGTCTCTCTCTGTTTCTATGGCGAGCTCACACGTCCTAAAATCTCTCTTTAAAAAAACCCCAAAACCTCAACAATGTTACCCAGCTGAGCAAAACGTACCCTGCTCCCTGCTGCCACTCACGCCCAGGCAGCGGCCGAGCCGAGGCCCTCGGGAGACGGGGTGCAGTCCTGTGCCTTGACAGTGAGCTCGAAGATGTGCCGGCACCCCCGGAAGGGCTGGCTCGGGCCCTGGCAGCCGCGGGACGTCTGGTACGGGGAGGAAATGGGGACCAACCGGAGAGGAGGCCGGCGTGTGCTCCGTGAAGCTGCCCCCGCCCTGCAGAGCCGGGGAAACGTGGTTGAGATCATTTTAGGGTAATGAATGGGGTATCAAGAGCTAATGCGAAGACAGAGAATTGGAAATTGTATCACTTGGGTAATTTTCTTTACTCCTCCGAGCTCAAGTTTTCTAATCTGTAAAATGAGGGGGTTGGACGAGATCCACGGCGATCAATCTTCGTGGTACTTAACATTGATCTATTTCATATCTGTACGTCAGTCTTTGCACCTCAGAAAGACATAAAATATTTTAAAGTAATGATATTTCCTCAGGAAAAGTGTAATCATAAACCTACTTACCCATTTAATCTGAAAGAGGATCCAGGCAGACCCAGCAGGCTTGTTCTCTAGTGGGACACACGGAAGGCGTCCTGGGTGTCACCAGCAAGGAGTGGCCAAACCTGCTGGCTCCTCGGTCCTCACCTGCCAGCCCCTCCTCCTGTCCTCGTCACTGACATTAATCAGCAGTGAATCCGCAGCTGGCCCACCGTGAGTGGGAAGGTTCCTGAGCACGGACCCTCCTGCCGTATATCTTGACAACACAGACATTAATTCTCTGCCTGGCATTGGCTGGAGTGAAAATACGCCAAAGTAAAAGATCAGAATCAAAACAGCAAAAACTGGAGGAAAAGAAGAAAGCTAATTAAAGAGAAAGCACAGATTTTGCCATGCACACGTCAGCTTGCGTGGAGAAGAAAGACTTCACTACTGAATTGTGTCAGAGGGCAAACTCCTGACCTACGCCTGCAACTTAAAGTAATGTAAACTTCTACGTGCTTTTAAAAGAACTGGTATTTGGGGACCAGCAGTTAGCGTAATGGCTATGTCGCTGAACTCCCACGTAGTCGACTGCGGTTCGCATCCCGGACCTCATGGCTTAAACTCACGCCGGGCGCGTGTGCATGAGTGCCCAAGATCCCGAGAGGAGAATGGAGGAGAAGGGATTGAGGCATGGCCATCCCCCCTGGGGGGTGATTTCTCGCTTTCTATCTCTCTGTCTTTCTCTCTCTGTCTGGCGAGCGCACGTGCCCTATAGCAAAAACCTCTGTAAAACAAAACTGGTATTTGATTTACTAAACTAAAATCGCTTTATGGGAAACAAACACCTTTGCGTTCGCGCCTGGTTGGCGGCTAGCTCATCCCCGTAGGAGCTTTGTCCCGGCAAGGCAGGGCTTGGGTTTGAGCAGGTGGGAGGCCCTCGCAGCTCCAGCTGGCCAGGACAACGCCGGCCGTGCCCCACGCTGCCGAGGCCGCACCACAGGATCGCACTCATTCTCGGAGAAAGCGTGACGGTGGAGAGCGACAGAATCGGCCTTGGTTTTCACATGTACGTCCAGTTTCACGTTTTCTCTTTGTGGCTAGGAGTTTGCCAGAGGAGAGGACGAGTTTCATCTGAAAGATTCGGATTTGATCAGCTCTCAGGCAATGGCTGAGAAACGGACACGCCCGCAGAGACGCAGCATTGCCCAGGGTCACAGCATGTGCTCGTGGTGGCCAGGAGGTGGGATGCCGGACGCCCACGAGCAAGGGCTGGGTCAGCAAATGGGGCCGTGTGCCGTGGAACATGATCTAGCTGTGGCCAGGCAGAGGGTCTGACACGTGCTGCAACGTGGGTGAACCCCGAGTCAGACATGACGGGAAAACGCTGCACGGCCCTCAGCGGAGGTTGCCCGGAACGCCCCAGGAGCCGGGCAGGGAACAAGAGGCGTGCAGGTGTGTCACGGCACTGCTGTCCTAGGCCCTGACCCGGCGGCCTACACAGAATGGGAGTGGGACCCGCCACCCTCGCTCCCTTGCGGCTGAGGAGAAGGGGTGTTCTCACAGCCAGCGGCCCTTCCCCACAGGGGTGGCCTTGCAGCCCCCTCCCAGCCACGGCTGGGACCTGGGCAGCTTTGTGAGTGTGGCAGGTGGGCTGTCCTCGTCTGTCCTCTCATCAGCTTCACTGATGGCCAGTGAGACTGAGGACACGTGGGACAGCGTGAGCATTTCAAACACGGTCCTGTAATGGACGTGTCTCTCCCAAGGCTTCAGTCCTGGGCACCCAGCATGGCTTTCTGGAAGGCAGGGCACCTGGCTCCGACTCCCGTGGAGGGCCCTGTGGGCACTGCCACCATGTGTGGTCACTGGCCACTTCGGGCTGGGTGGGCGTCTCTCTAGCATAGCACAGACGTGCCCTTTTGCAACTTCTTCGGAGCCTCTGCAGAGAGGACTCTGGAACTGACTGGAAATGGGTTCTGGAAATTTCTCTAGAGATGCACACCCAGGCCTGAGTACTGTAAGTGGCCTTACTTGAGAGAAGTCTCTGATGGACCCAGCGGCCTTGGCTGGCACTGGGGACCCCCGGCTGCAGGACAAGTTCACCAGCATGTTGAAGCCCGGAACAACACACAGCTAGGAGGCTGGCTGCATTGTCGGGGCCAGGGCGCTGGGAGGGCTCAGCTGGGTCACTCTTCTGCAGGGTTCCTGAAGGCCTCAATGGAGGGCCCAGCAGGGCGTGGTAGTTAAGGAGCTGGACTCCCACACGGCCGACCCTGGTTCGAGTCCCAAATTTGGTGGCTTGCCTTCTCTCTTTTTCTCTCTCTGTCTCTCTCTGGTCAAATTGAATCATAATAATAAATAAATAAAATTAAATAATTCTTTAAAGTTTTTTTTTAAAAGACCTGGGGGTGGCTGGATGACGCCCCAGCAGGAAATGCAGTACTCTGTGCTGCCTCACTTGGGGTTCCCCAGCTCTCATCCACAGGCCTCCACGTGCCCGGCGCCAGGGCTGCTGAGGTGGGGGCACAGCGGCCACTCCGTTAGGGGGCTGTGTCCCTCTCACTTGTGGGAGACATAAATAACTACACTAAGAGAAGACACGGACAGCAGCTACACCATCTGAAGGCTCGGCTAGGCTGGGAGGGCCATGGCCTCAGCGCTTACCACATGGCCCTCCCTGTGGGCTGCTGTGGTGGCCACCCAGTGGGAGTCCTCCCGACAGGGGTCCCCCAGACACAGTGTCCCCCCAACACCGTGTCCCTCCGACCCCGTGTCCTCCCGACGGGGGTTCCCCCGATGCGGTGTCCCCCCTAACGTGGTGTACCCCTGGTGCGGTGTTCTCCCGATGCAGTGTCCCACCCCACACAGTGTCCTCCCGACGGGTGTCCCCCAGATGCGGTGTTCCCCGATGTGGTGTCCCTCCGACGTGGTGTCCCCCCGATGCAGCATTCCCCCCCGACACAGTATCCCTTCGATGAGGTGGCCTCCCGACGGGGGTCCCCCCAGACGTGGTTCCCCCCAACACGGGGTCCCCCAACACAGTGTCCCCCGATGCGCTGTCCCCTGACACAGTGTCCCCCGATGCGGGGGCTCGCCTTCCCGGCACGTGATCTGAGAGAGGCCAGCGGGAGACTGCCTTTTGTGAGCAGCAGCACAGGCCTGTGCCCGGCCATGTCCACCCGCTCGGCAGGAACAAGCTGCTGAGGCTGAACTGTGCACCGAGGAGGGTCACTGACCACCTCTGCTTTTCCTTTCAGCGGGGGTCACCGTCCGCCTCAGTCCAGCTGGTCCGGGTCAGGTGCACGCAGGCCAGCGTGCTGTCGGCCGCGGAGGCCGCCCGCGGAGGCCGCCCGCTCACCCCTGCTCCTCGCCACGGAGTGCTAGCTCTCTCTGTGCGCACAGCCGGGCCTACACTGCATCTGGTGAAGGGAGAGTCACGTAATCTGTGCGAGTATTTTATGGCTACAAGGTTCAAGTAGGCAGGGCCAGCAGAAGGCATAGTGGCTACGCTGCTGGACTCCCACATGGCTAACCACAGTTTGAGTACCAGACCTGGTGGTTGAAACTCATGCCAGGCGCGTGTGCATGCGTGCCCAAGATCCCGGGAGGAGATGGAGGAGGTGGGATTGTGCACGGCCATCCCCCTAGGGGGTGATTTTTCACTTTCCTTTCACTGTCTCTGTCTCTTTCCAGCAAGCGCACGTACCCTCAGGTAAAAACTTATTTGAAAAAAAAAGTTCAAGTAGTCAATAATGTGCCAAGCATGAAGTTGGGTTTTTGGTAAACTCTCTAATCCAATGGCAAGTGTCAGCATTACCGTCTCTGGGTCTCACACGAAGGGCAGACCTCAGCAGTACGCCGGCTCATTCGCACAGCAGGGGCCCGCGGTTTGAATCCAGGTCCCCAGTGCTGTGTTAACCACGTCTTTTTTAATTTATTTTTAAGTTTTTGCTATAGGGCACAAGCACTTATCAGAGAGACAAAGAGAGAGGGAAAGTGAGAAGTCACCCTCCAGGGGGATGGCCACACTGCAATCCCTTCTCCTCTCAGCATTTTTGGGCACACGTGCACATAGGCCCAGCATGTTCCTCAAGCTGCCAGTTCGAGACTCGAACTGTGCAGTCGGCTGTGTGGAGCCCACACCGCCTTCACCTCCACACTGCTTGGCCCTAAGCACACCTGACACTTTCTTAACAATGTGCTGGAGGACAAATGCACTCGCCAGAGAGACAAAAGGGTGGGGAGAGCACCTGAGCATTGCCCCATGGCCAAGCGCACCGTGACCCTTCCTCTGTTCTCCCTCCTGCTGGGATCTGGGACACGTGCACAGACGTGACAGCATGCTTTTCAAGCCGTCAGGCCTGGGACTAGAACTGTGCGGTGGTGCACACGGGGCCCAGTCCTCAGCCAGTCCTCGGGCCAGTCCTGGGCCCGATGCTGTGGCAGCTGGGCCCACGCTGACTGAGGAGGGGAGTCACCAGGAAGTGAGCTCTGGTCCACCCTCCAGTGCACCTTGCCTGGGCAAGCCCCCTCCCTGCTGGCCTCAAAGACGGGGCCACTCACCCTGCCCTGGTCACCCAGGGCAGGTGCCAGCCAACTCAGGAGCCTCCGAGATGACTCAGGCTGGCTGGGCCTGCTCACCCGCGGGCTGCTCCTCCCCAGAGACAGCGTGGCCCCTGCTCAGCGCCCTCCTCTGCCTGCTGGCCGAGCGGTGCTTCCTGGGTGGCCGCAGGACAAATGCCCTCCTTCTGGGAACTGTGGGTAACAGCTGTCTCTGCAGGACAGTCGGCTCCTGGGCATCAGCCTAGCCACCGCTGAAACCATCAAAACCAGCATCTAGAGACATGCCCAGCCTGGCACCCACCTGCATGGACACTTGCCAGGCCCTCCGTGGGTCCAGGAGGCCTCGCCTGGGGAGTCCTCATTTCCGTCACCGTCTGACCACCCCCGTGGCCTGGCCACATAAGCAAAGGCCTGAGGAAGGCCGCGGAGTCTCTGGATTTCTCGAAGCTGGAGGTCAGGCTGGGCTCTCTGCTGCCTCCAGTCTTGGCTCCGAAGCAAACCCTGTGTATCAGGAGAGATTTACTGCCTCACCGAACCCGTATCCCAGTGTAATGAAAATGCTAAGGACACCCTGATGGGCTCGCGCCAGTGTAATCTTAAATAAAGCGCCTGCCTCTCTGGCAGTGTGTGCTGCCCGGCGGCGAACTATCAGAAAGTACTTAGGCGAAGTGCTCTTCGTAATATTGTTTTTACAGCAGGGCCTTGTTTTACAGCGCTTTTGGCCAGAGTAAACAAAAAAGAAGTTTTATGGGCATCACCGAGGCAAGGCCTCGCCTGTGTCACTGGAGGCTGAGCTCTGGCTGATGGGAGCGTGCACGCAGCCCGGGAAGGCCGGCCCCGCGGCCTCGGAGCGGCGGTGTGGCCTCGCCGGGCAGTGGGAAGCCCCGAGTCGGGCTCTCTAAGCGGCAGAGCCCGTGCCTGTAAGCCAGGGGTCACGGCGTTCTCTTGGTGTGGCCGAAGGTAGGTGAGAGCGTGTCTGCGCGCGGGCGTCTTGGTCTGTCCCCTGCCTGGAGAGCTGCAGGGGCACGGCTTTCTTCGGCTCGGCCTTCGGAGGTCTAAGGCAGGGCTGCCTCGGGTGAGTCTCCCGTGGGGCCCCGAGGTGGTGTGGGCGCCCCATGGCAGGCGTGCCTGTGTGTCTGTGTCAGTTCCGTGCCTCTCCCAGAAGCCCACCGGAGCCAGCCTCAGGGGCCCCACCCCGACGACCTAACCCTGGGCTCCAGAGGCCCACCTTTCACCCCGGCCTCGCCCCGTCACATCAGCGCCCAGCCTCGATGCATGTGGCAGGGGGCATGCTCAGACCACGCAGGTGACCCGGCAGCCTGAGCCCTGGTGCCGAGCAGCTGCAGTTGCCCGCCGTGAGCTCCGTGTTCCGGTGACAGGGAGCGCAGCGCACGCCCTCGGGCCAGAGCGCAGCCTGCTGTCGCAGCGAGCTTCAGTGGCGCCTGGCGAGGACTCGGCTGCCCAGAGGCTCCCGCGTCCAGGGCGGTGGAAGTTCGCAGTTTGGCCTCCGACTTCCCACACACGGCCTGGCTGCCAAACACGCTCTTAATTGCCTAACCTTTTTAAAAGATGGAAATGACGGTGCTGACGATGCGCAGAAATACCTCCTGCAGAGTATTAACGGCACCTCGCCAGCGCTGGCATTTCGTTAAGCCTTTCCTGCGGCTGATGGGCAGCACAGCCCCAGAGCACAGAGGCCCCGGGAGCTCAGAGGCCCTGGGAGCTCAGAGGCCCCGGGAGCGCAGAGGCCCCGGGAGCGCAGAGGCCCCGGGGACAGCAGCGCCGCAGCCGCCAGTCCTGGCCACTGCTCCACCGATACAGCCGGGCTGGGCCGGGCTGGGTCTTCAGCCCTGAGGCTGTTGCCCGCTAGGCAGGTGGAGTCGACGGGGTTAAACGACTGACACGAAGCCCCACAGCCGGGAAGGCAGGAAGAGCAGGGCCCACCTGACCTGAACAGTGCGGGCTGCAGGAAACAGCTCCAGATTGTTTCCTCAGCGCCCAGGGCACGCGTGGCCCCACCTGGCCTGACAGCGCCGGGCACAGACGGCGTGGAGGTCCTTGTGTGCAGTCTGGACCCCTGAGACCTGGGAGGGGCGGGCCGACCAGTGCTGATGGGGTCTGGGGCGCCACCCTCACGGTGTCAGAGAGCCCAGGGAGCACACGCTCTCCCGCTCTGCTGAGGGGACCTGGTCTCACAAGACGGGCTGCTGTCGAAGGGAGGTGGCCGCTCCAGGCCCTGTGCCACCTCCCCTGCGTCCTCTCTGCGGCCGTCCGCCATGTCCCACGCCTTGGGACTTTCCAGTCATCAGAATCGCAGGGCAAATAAGCCTCTCTTCGGGACGGCAGGTGGCATGGTGATTAAGGTGCTGGGTTTCCACATGGTTGGCCACAGTTTGAGCCCCAGACCTGGCAGTTTGAAAATCACGCCAGGTGCAGGACCAGCAGTTGGCATAATGGCCATGTCGCTGGACTCCCACGTGGTCAACTGTGGTTCGAGTCCTGGACCCAGTGGCTTAAACTCACACCAGACGCGTGTGCGTGCGTGCCCAAGATCCTGAGAGGAGAATGGAGGAGAAGGGATTGCGTCGTGGCCATCCCCCCGGGGGTGATTTCTCACTTTCTGTCTCTCTGTCTCTCTCTGTCTTTCTGGCGAGCGCACGCGCCCTATAGCAAAATAACTCTCCAAGAAAAAAAGAAAGAAAGAAAGAAAGAAAATCACACCGGGCACATGTGCAGACGTGCCCAAAATCCCGGGAGGAGAATGGAGGAGAGGGGATTGTGGCGTGGCCATCGCCTCTGGGGGGTGATTTCTCACTTCCTCTCTCTCTCTCTCTCTCTCTCTCTAGCAATCACATGCGCCCTGTGGCAAAAACCAAACAAACAGAGCCTCTGTTCCTTGTAAACCACCCGTCCCCTGTGTTCTGTAGCGACGGCGGGAGCTAAGGCCAGCTAGAAGACAAGGAGCGTGCCACCGCAGCCCCTTCCCACGGACCATCAGTTAGGAGTGAAATCTTGCAGAGCTTTATGAGAAAAAGCAGGAAGGCCACTGTAAGGAGAGGGGAGCCTGGGTGTCTGGGGGCACTCCTCTCTGGGATGGCCTGCCCCCTGCTCCGCTGTGGGCTCTGGGGCACCAGCCTCTGCCTCAGATTTGTGCTCTTGCTCTGTGCTGCAGCCTCTCTCGAGGCCCCTCCAGGCCGTTGTTCTGCGGATTACGCTCTCCCTTCTTGCACCACCCCCTGCTGTCCTCGCTTAAACTACAAACTCATTTCTGCAGGCTAAGAGCCTGAGATGGGCCAACGGGGACGTCCACACAGCAGGACCGTCTGCCCGCACAGGGCCGTCCACACAGCAGCTGGCAGTCTGGTGTCCCGACCCAGGCGGACAGCCGAACAGGTTTCCTGAGGGAAGGAGTGAGAGCCGGGACAAGCGGCGCGGTGTTACAACACGGAGACGACACAGTGTCTTCAGGCTCGTCCGTTTATTGTGGGCAGCACGGTACAGCACGGAGACGATGCAGAGTTACAACTCTTCAGGGTTGCCTCATCTATTGTGAGCAGCATGGAGACGATGTGGTGTCACAGTTCTTCAGGGTCGTCCGGAGACGATGCAGTGTTACAACTCTTCAGGGTCTTCAGGGTCGTCTGGAGATTGTGGGCCAGGCATCGTGGTTATATACATGCTGGTGGGCCGGGACTGGTTGTAAAAGGTGGGTTATGATTGGTTGTAAAAGGTGGGTTATGATTGGTTGCTTTTGGACCAATCATGAGGTGCCAGATATGCAAATCTGAGGGATTCTAGTGGCCAATCAGAGCAAGGTTTTGAAGGTAAGGTTTTTGAAGGGAACCAATTGTGGCCTTTGGCATTGTGTAATTGTTTGCTTTCTGAGAAACCGGCGATATTCACTGGTGCGCAGCCTCCCACAGTCTGGGGCTGTGGCTCGAGGGGAGGATGGATCAAGATTGCCAGGCTCAGGGGCCCTCATGAACACCGGCTGTGTTGTGGGCCTGGGTTCAGCAGGTGAGGGCCCTGCCGGCTGGCCCGAGGACCCCAGGGCAGACAGGGCACAGAGGTGAGACCGGGGCCCAGGGCAGACAGGGCACAGAGGTGAGACCGGACCCCAGGGCAGACAGGGCACAGAGGGGAGACCGGGGCCCAGGGCAGACAGGGCACAGAGGGGAGACCGGGGCCCAGAGGTGAGACCGAACCCCAGGGCAGACAGGGCACAGAGGTGAGACCGGGGCCCAGGGCAGACAGGGCACAGAGGGGAGACCGGGGCCCAGGGCAGACAGGGCACAGAGGTGAGACCGGGGCCCAGGGCAGACAGGGCACAGAGGTGAGACCGGGGCCCAGAGCAGACAGGGCACGGAGGTGAGACCGGACCCCAGGGCAGACAGGGCACGGAGGTGAGACCGGGGCCCAGGGCAGACAGGGCACAGAGGGGAGACCGGGGCCCAGGGCAGACAGGGCACGGAGGGGAGACCGGGGCCCAGGGCAGACAGGGCACAGAGGGGAGACCGGGGCCCAGAGGTGAGACCGGACCCCAGGGCAGACAGGGCACAGAGGGGAGACCGGGGCCCAGGGCAGACAGGGCACAGAGGGGAGACCGGGGCCCAGGGCAGACAGGGCACAGAGGTGAGACCGGGGCCCAGGGCAGACAGGGCACAGAGGGGAGACCGGACCCCAGGGCAGACAGGGCACAGAGGTGAGACCGGACCCCAGGGCAGACAGGGCACGGAGGTGAGACCGGGGCCCAGGGCAGACAGGGCACAGAGGGGAGACCGGGGCCCAGGGCAGACAGGGCACAGAGGGGAGACCGGGGCCCAGGGCAGACAGGGCACGGAGGTGAGACCGGGGCCCAGGGCAGACAGGGCACAGAGGGGAGACCGGGGCCCAGGGCAGACAGGGCACGGAGGGGAGACCGGGGCCCAGGGCAGACAGGGCACGGAGGGGAGACCGGACCCCAGGGCAGACAGGGCACGGAGGGGAGACCGGGGCCCAGGGCAGACAGGGCACGGAGGGGAGTCCGGGGCCCAGGGCAGACAGGGCACGGAGGTGAGACCGGACCCCAGGGCAGACAGGGCACGGAGGTGAGACCGGACCCCAGGGCAGACAGGGCACGGAGGTGAGACCGGGGCCCAGGGCAGACAGGGCACGGAGGTGAGACCGGGGCCCAGGGCAGACAGGGCACGGAGGGGAGACCGGGGCCCAGGGCAGACAGGGCACGGAGGTGAGACCGGACCCCAGGGCAGACAGGGCACAGAGGGGAGACCGGGGCCCAGGGCAGACAGGGCACGGAGGGGAGACCGGGGCCCAGGGCAGACAGGGCACGGAGGTGAGACCGGACCCCAGGGCAGACAGGGCACGGAGGTGAGACCGGGGCCCAGGGCAGACAGGGCACGGAGGTGAGACCGGGGCCCAGGGCAGACAGGGCACGAGGGGAGACCGGGGCCCAGGGCAGACAGGGCACGGAGGGGAGACCGGGGCCCAGGGCAGACAGGGCACGGAGGTGAGACCGGACCCCAGGGCAGACAGGGCACGGAGGGGAGACCGGGGCCCAGGGCAGACAGGGCACGGAGGGGAGACCGGGGCCCAGGGCAGACAGGGCACGGAGGTGAGACCGGACCCCAGGGCAGACAGGGCACGGAGGTGAGACCGGACCCCAGGGCAGACAGGGCACGGAGGTGAGACCGGACCCCAGGGCAGACAGGGCACGGAGGGGAGACCGGGGCCCAGGGCAGACAGGGCACGGAGGGGAGACCGGGGCCCAGGGCAGACAGGGCACGGAGGTGAGACCGGACCCCAGGGCAGACAGGGCACGGAGGTGAGACCGGACCCCAGGGCAGACAGGGCACGGAGGGGAGACCGGACCCCAGGGCAGACAGGGCACGGAGGGGAGACCGGACCCCAGGGCAGACAGGGCACGGAGGTGAGACCGGACCCCAGGGCAGACAGGGCACAGAGGGGAGACCGGGGCCCAGGGCAGACAGGGCACAGAGGGGAGACCGGGGCCCAGGGCAGACAGGGCACGGAGGGGAGACCGGGGCCCTTGCAGTAATCCCACAGCTGCAGCCACTGTGGGGTGAGGGCCTGTCCCCCAAGACAGCCTGTGGAACTGTGCCGTTCTCCTGGACACCCAGCCACCCCGCCGCCCCCAACCCGGGCAGAGCAGGGGAGGCGAGTCCAGCTCCAGCAGGAGGGCATAAGTGAGCCGGGGTCGGGGAGGCTGTGACGGCCTGGGTGCCCTTCCTAGATGGACTTGGGGCTGTCCTCCTGCCCTGGGGGAGCAGTTCCAGAAGGGTCCTCAGGGAGCCCTGTGCCCCGCCTGGCCTCCCAAGCCTGGGCCCATGCAGCCCTCAGGGGCCGTCAGTCCTGCCTCGGCCTGCAGTGTGCTGCCTGGCTTCCACCCGCCCAGGTGTCTTCTAGTGGCCCTCTGGTCTGTGCTGGGCCCTGGCTGCTCGGGTGCGTGCCGTTCAGTTTCCACGCGGTGGGGAGTTTCTCAGCCGTGCCCTGTATGGTCTGACTGCACCTCCTCATGGTCGGAGGTCCTGCGGCTGGCCCGGCTGTCCTTTCAGACGGCGCGGCGCGTGGCCCATTCTGGAGGATGAGGGTTCTGGTATTGCCGGGGTGTTCCGAGGCATTAGATCACTTGGTTTCTGAGTTATCACGTCTTCCCTTTCCTTGCTGATCTAACTGCCCCGTCACTTACCGTGGGGTACTGAAGCCCGGTGGCTGCTGTTGTCTGTTTCCCTCCGTTCCTGATCGTTTTTGCCCATTTTAATTCTTTTGGACTTCATTCATTTATTTGAAAAATTTTGCCAGGGGCACAAGCGCACACGGAGGAAGAGAGAGGGAGAGAGAGAATGGCCACACCACCATCCCTGCCCATCTCCCCCCACACACGCACACGCCTCAGGTTTTCCGCTGCGGGCGGCCTGTGTGGGATCCAGCCACCTTAACTAACGCGCCACTCGCTGGCCCAGATCATCCTTCTTTTCATACTTCAATTTCCCTTGAAATATGATAATGGAAGAGGAGTATGCACTTAAATTCAGAGCATCTTCTCGTTGGCATTTTATGAATGAAGTTTCTATTTCTAAAAGACATCTCTCATCCGTGAAGTGAGTACACGTGCAGGAGCTGTACTGGACCAGGGACGGCACCATTGGCATAGCAGCCACGTCTGCTTTCTAAAGCTTAGTGTGCAGGCAGACGTCCCTGGGAAGCGCCACCCCCACCACAGGGGACGGGGCAGGCCTGGGGACCCTGAGGCTGTGCTGCTCCTGCGGTAGCACCGCGCGTCTCTGGTCTCGTACTCAGTGATCACTCTGTCCCATCTGCCCCGGCGGGCTGTGGCGAGCAGGAGCTGGGCCTAGTTGGAGCTGGAAGTGGAGGCGGAAGCACGTTCCCAGCCTGGGGTGCGGTGCCCTGCCCTGAGCTAGTGAGCATTCTCTTTGGACCTGGGCCCAGACGCCATTGCTCACAGGTGGTCCTGGACGACACCGGACAGCGCCTGTCAGAACCAGGCGTGCACATGCTCCAGCTCCATCAGACCCGCTGGGCACACAGGCAGGCCCGAGGGCGCGAGCCGGGGCCCTTCCCACGAGCGTCCAGTGGTGTTACGGCAGAGCCCCCTCCTGGCCCTGCCACAGTTTCTCTACCCGCTCGTCCTGCAGTGGGCGCTCACGTGGCTCCATGCAGGTAGGAGTGCAAGAGCTCCGGCGGGCATGGGAGAGCACACATCTTCACAAGGCGCTGGCTTCGTGTTCTCTGGGCTCGTGCCCCGACGTGGGGTTGCTGGGTCAGGCGGCAGCTCTGAGTTTAGTGATGGCACAGCTTGCACACCCACCCGCAGTGTCCGAAGGTCCCCTTCCCTCTCGTCCTGGCTGGCACCGATTATCTGGTCTTGCTGACAACAGCCGCCCAGCCGGGCAGGAGGCACTGTCTCGCTTGGCTGGCTCTGCATCCCCTGTGCAAAGCCGAGCGCCTTCCCACAGACCTTCCGGGCCAGGCCCCCGCGGCGTCCCTCCTACTGAAATGACCATCCCCCGTGTGGGCGTGCGCTTGCAGCATGGTCGTGACAGGGGAGAGGCATTGGCATAGGTGCCACCAACGGAGACCTGGAGAAGCAGGAAGTCGTGGCATACCCACACCAAGGGGCAAAGCTGCCCCGAGACAGAGGGGACAGATCCCTTAGCACCCGCAGGAAGGACAGCCACGTAGGATTTAGTACCAGAAGAAAAAGGAGAGAGACCGTTTTCCACTGTAAGGAGAAACACGATCTCATCTGAAGGCAGAGGAGGTCTAGCCAGAGGGTGTGCACAGATACTGTCACCCGAGAGGTGCCCGCCCTGGTCCCCAGAACGTGTGCACGTGGCCTTACGTGGAGAAAGGGACTCAGCAGGTGTGCCGCAGCACCTCGACAAGGGAACTTTCCTGGGCTGTCCACGGGGCCGACGCCATGACAGGCTCCGGAGAAGAGGGAGGCGGGGACTCGGAGTCGGAGTCTGAGTCGGAGTCCAGACAGAGCAGGGGCTGGGGAGGTGTGATTGCTGGGAAGATTCACGAGTGGAGGAGAGCGACAGCCTCTCAAAGCCAGAGAAGGTGAGAGAACAGGAGGACCTAGACCTGCTGCACTTGATGTAAGCCGGGAGACCCTTGCTGGACTTTTGAGCTCTGGGACTGTAAGATAGTGTGCCCCTGTCGTCCAAGCCTCCCAGCGGCGATTTGTTACAACACTGATGGGGAACTTGGGTGGATTAGACAGTTAGTGTAGATGGTGAGTAGATACAGACTGGTAATGCAGCCATAGATGGCTATAGATAATAGATAGGAGGACAAGAATACATGGTTTCTTTGGAAAATCATGATGCATTTTTGCACAGAAAAACAGAAAACTATGGGGACCAGCAGATGGTGTAATGGTTTCGTTGCTGAACTCCCACGTAGTCGACCAAGGTTCAAGTCCTGGACCCAGTGGCTTAAAGTCATACCTGGCACGTGTGCATGCATGCCCAAAATCCCGAGGAAGAATGGAGGAGAAGGGATTGCAGTGTGGCCATCCCCCCTGGGGGGTGATTTCTCGTTTTCTGTCTCTCTATCTCTCTCTGTCTCTCCAGCACACAGATACGCCATGACTTCCCAGACAACCTAAAAGGTGATGACGAGTCGTCTCAGAGCTAGGGTAGGGCTGTTGTAGGCAGATAGGGTGTCCTGCTGTCCTGCTGACTGCTCTAGGTTGGCTTTGTTTAACCTTACATGACGCGCATGCTATTCTAAATAACAAAGCTTTAAAGTAAAAATATTGTTAAATTGTTCCACATGTTCGAATTGTGGGGAGACCAAGACGAGTCAGTGCCTGGGGTGGGAGAGATGGTCCTGGGGGCAGGTAGTCCTCGCCCTCACACCTGTAGTTGCCAAAGAACTTCTGAAACCATTTGTGGGTTTAGCTGGAATTTTCAGATAAATTGAAAAGGTCTCATAAACTTCAATAGATAACATGCTAGTGGTAAGTTTTTATCTCGTAGTAGATTCATTCCGAGCAGAAGACAAGAAGAAAGGAAGCAGAGGTAAGAGGAGCACGTTCCCTCGTAGAACACGAGATATCCTGTGCTCCCCTGTGCCGGGAGGCCTGAGCCAAAGGGGAGGCTGTCTAAACCGCACTGCGGTTGTGTCTTCGTCTCGCCTGCATCTGCAGCTAATCTATGTCTGTGTCTACAGCTATAGTTATACCCTTTTTAAAAGAAGCATTTTATTTAACTTGATTTATTTCCTCATTTTCACTTTGACCAGAGATGGATAGTGGAAGAGAGAGGGAAAGTGAGAAAGCAAGCTGCCAGGTCCAGGACTTGAACTGCTGTCAACCATGTGGGAGTCCAGTGCCCTTAACCACCATGCCACCTGCATGCCCTATATCCATCTCTATATCCACATTCTTACCTGTATGTATATTTCTCCCTGGTCTCTGCCTATAGCCACATCTAGATCCCTGTGTCATTTTTCTACGTATGTATCTGCAGGTGTATCTGTAGTAGGGCTCTCCAGAGGAAAAAATCCAGTAGGAGCTAGCTAGACAGGCAAATAGCTAGACAGGTAGAGTTCTAGTTTTTAAAAATGTATTTATTCTGAGAGAGAGAAAGACACAGGAGAGAGACAGAGAGACAGACAGGCACCCCCAACAGGGTCTTGTGCTGTGACCCAGCCGCACCTCAGCCAGGTGGGTACAAACCCCACGAAACTGGCTGTGGACATACACTGAAGCCGTCCGAGGGCTAATAGGCATTGATTAAACCGGTCCCCTTGTTTTACTTGGTTTAAATGTTTCTTTTTTAAAAAATAATTATTTATTTAATTTTATTTATTCCTTCATTTATTTTCATTTAACCAGAGACAGAGACAGAGAGAAAAAGTGGGAAATCAAGCTACCAGGCCCGGGACTCAAACTGGTTGAGCAATGTGGGAGCGTCCAGCATCTTAACCACCACACCACCTGCTGGTCCCAACTTGGTTTAAATGTTTCTACTGACGTTTTATTTATTTACTTATTATTTATTTATTTATTTATTAAAATCTGACAGTGGGTGCACGCAGTTGTCAGGGAGAAGAGAGAGAGAGGTCCGGGGATGGCCACGCCCCACCTGCCTCCATTCTCCTCTCGGGATCCTGGCACGCACACTTACGTAGTGCTTCTCAAGTTGCTGCGTCCTGAAGCCCCTGGTCAGCCATGTGGGACCCAGCCCTCGAACCACCATGCCACGGCTGGCCCAAAAGTTGTACTTTTTCTTTCATTTTTCTTGATTTATCATGACTTAATTTTTTAAAAAAATATTTATTTTAAATGCGTTTATTTACATTCATTCACTGTACGTCATTACAGTATACAAAATGAGATTTTCCACCCAGAATACACTGTACAGTGGCTCAATCAGGGATATCACCATATGCGTTACCGCCAACCAATAATTTCCCATTTTTGTTTCTTATTTATTTTGCTTCATTTTTTCCACCCCTCGATTCCCCATCTCTCACCTTCTGCCATCTCCCACCCTCCTCCCACACTGTCTCTGGTATCTATGGTTGCTTTTCATGCCCCCTGCATTTTATTGATTCGCAAAAGATCTTAATCTAAATACCTTCAATAGCAATCACATACCCATGATAGATGGATATATACATACATATATACACATCTATAAACACATGTCTATCTTAGGCATGAACCTCAGAGAGTAGAATGAACATACTATAAAGTAGCACCTAGCTGGGGCTATGTAGCTTACTGCAGTCATTAAATAGGTATTTTTAATGCATTTTTTAATTTCAAGAAAAGTAGTTTTAGTTTTAATAGATCAAAATAAAAAAAATGTTAAGGAAAGTTTGTTAAATACTTAAAGCCAGGAAAAAGTTTAGGATTACATTCAAACAGTAGGTAGATGAACCTATCAATAGCTTAAGAGGAGATTAAAATTCTTAAATCTGGAAAACAAAGCACAGAAGAAAATCAGTAATGTTTTAGTCAAAAGTCATAAAATTCTGTCTCACCACTTTAGTCTCATGTAATTAATCTCTCTTCTGTTGAATTTGCAGTGTTACTGTGGTCTGATCTTTCCGTTTACATTCTGAAAGTTAACATTCAACATTACTATTGATCTTTTCAGAGTTGTCCCTGCCATTAAGTTAGCCATTCTCTCGGCTGTATTTTGTACTCCTGTTTCTGTGTGCCCAACTTTAGTTTTCCTAGTATAGCACTCCCTTTAGCACTTCTTGGAGAGCTGGTCTGGTGTCAGTAAATTCTTCAAGGTTTTGTATACCTGAGAAGGTTTTTATCTTTTCTTCCCATATGAAGGATAATCTTGCCGGGTATAGTATTTGTGGTTAAAATTGTTTTTCACTTAACACTGTGAATATATTTTAGCATTCTTTCTTTGCTTGCATTGTTTCCGATGAGAGGTTGATGTTAGCCTGATGGGATATCCTTTGAAAGTAACTTGACGTTTCTCTCGTGCCAAATTTAGTATCTTGTCTCTGTCTGTGGTTTTGGTCAATCTGGCTGTCATGTACCTAGGAGAAGATCTTCTTGGGTTGATTCTATGTGGGGTCCTATGTATTTCTTGGGTCTGGATATTTTAATGCCTCTCTAGGTTTGGAAAGTTTTCTTCCTGGATTTCATGGAATAGATTATTGATGCCCTTATTAGTTTCTTCACCTTCTGGGGTACTGATTATCTGGATGTTTGGGCATCTAATTGTATCTAGTATTACTCATATATTGTTCTCAGTTTGGGGGTTATTTTCTGTCTTTTTGGTGAATTTTTCTAGGTAGAAGGTTTTATCTTCTACATCTGAGATTTGATCTTCTGCATGATCTAATCTGCCTTTTTTTTTTTTTTTTCCTTTTTTTGGAGAGGTTTTTGCTACAGGGCACGTGTGCTCACCAGAAAGACATTGCTCACCAGAAAGACACAGAGAGATAGAGAGACAGAAAGTGAGAAATCACCTCCCCAGGGAGATGGCCATGCCGCAATCCCTTCTCCTCCATTTTGCTCTCGGGATCTTGGGCACACACGCACACACTCCCAGTGTGAGTTTAAGCCACCGGGTCCAGGACTCGAACTGTGGTCAACTACATGGGAGTCTAGCGACATAACCATTACACTAGCTGCTGGTCCCTCTAATCTGCTTTTAATACTTTCAAGGGAGGTTTTGATTTCCTGTTTTACAGCCTTCATCTCTAACAGTTCCATTTCATTCTTTTTTTATGGTGTGTATCTCCTCTTTCAGATTGTGCAGGAACTTCCTCACCTCCTGGAGTTCGGCTCTTTCTCCTGCGTCTGCTGGGATTCGTCGTCTGTCTTGCATCTCTGTCAGCTTGGTCACTAGGAATATTCTAAACTCTATGTGACATTCCCACGGACTCCACTGCACTGTGCAGGACAAGAGGTTACTCTTTTCATTGACGGAGGGAGATTTTCTTGGCTTCTCCTATTTCTTGTGCCTCCTTGGTGGTTTCTGGTCATCTGATGAGTTCTACGTTTTTTCCTCATTTTTGGAGTTAAATCTGAGAGTTCAGAGGCGTGCAGCAGGAGGCGTTCTGCACTCTCTCTGCAGTTCCGTTTTCCTCCCTTTGTGCAGCAGATTCCGTGGGCACTGAGGATTAGGCTGACCCTAAACGTATTCAGATGTCTGGCTACTGTGCATCTAGACCAGTCTAGAAGCTCAGTGTGTGGAGCTGAGCAGAAAAGTGAGAAAGGTAAAAGAAAACAAAGAAAAGAAATAACAAGAAAAAAATCATTTAAAAAAAGGAAAGAAAAAAGAAAAATAAACTAAAAAAAAAAGAAAACGGTGTGGCACTTGGTCACTCAGAGCTCAGATGTCGACGGCTGTGATTGGCTGTCCCATGTGTGACGGGGGAGGTGAGAATGAGTGAGTCAGAGAGCTAAGAAGTTTAAAAAAATTTTTTTTAATTAGAGAGAGGCAGAGAGAGACAGAGAGAATACAGAGGGTGGTCTGCCTACTAGATGTTGGGGTCCAGAGAGTGAAAGGTGCCATTCCGAGCTCACATGTACATGGCTTATCCTTAAAATATTTCTAAATCCTTGGGAGAGTGTTAGTAGAAGCCGTGCTGGAGACAGACGATGACCTGTGTGTGCGAGGCCGCGGTGGGGCGGGGAGCGGAGGAGTCAGACGGTGGGCTGTGGGCAGCACAGGCTGGAGAGCAGGAGTGGTGCCGGACGGGCGGGCCCTCATCCCCACGTGCTCAGCTGGGGGCACACCTGAAGGAGCCCAGACAGGTGGAGCCGCAGTTTTCTTACCCGCCCAGCTGAGGCAGCAGAGTGAGGTAGGCGGGGACTCGGCTGTGCTTGTCCACTCCTCGTTCCCTGCTCCAGACCAGAAGGAGACTCACTCACTGAGGTCACAAACTGGATAAAACCAGTGTTTTTTTATCTTCACAATTTTTTTTTTTTTTTTTTTTGAGAAACTTTTGCTTTACGGTGCATGTGCTTGCTAGAGAGACAGAGACAGAGAGAAGAAAGGACATCAGCCCCAGGGGCAATGGCCATGCCATAATCCCTGCTCCATTCTCCTCTCAGGATTTTGGGCACACATGCACACACAGCACATGCAGACACAGCTGGTGTGAGTTTTAAGCTGCAGGGTCTGGGACTCGAACTGTAGTCGACTTCATGGGAGTCCAGCGACATGACCACTACGCCATGCTCTCGAACTGTGCGGTCTTGGTTTACAAGTAAAGAGCTTTCAGGGAAGGCGGTGAGACTGCCATTTGTGTACATGCACGAATGCATGATGAGATGGACATTTGTGAACATGGGTGCATGTTTGTGTGAAATAGACATGTATGCACATGTGCACACGAGACACACTTGTGCACACACGCCGCCACAAGATAGACCCGAATGTGTGTGTGTGAAGACATTTGTGTCGACACATGCACGTGTGTGAGGCAGACATTTATGCGCACGTATGTATGCGCGTGAGACATCTGTGTGTGCGCATGTGTGCACATGCAAGGCACTCATGTACACACACTCACGCGTGTGTTAATACTCGTGTCTGTCCGTGGAGGGACCGGGTACGTGCAGGCGTCGATCCCGCCGCCCTGAGTGCCCACAGCGCCGCAGCGCGTCCAGTCGGGCGCGCCAGGGGAGCCGCTTCCCAGCCCAGGGCGGCCAGACCGAGCGCGCCCGGGCCGGGCTCCGGCGCACGTCGCGGGGCCGCGCACGCCGGCATGCGCGCGCACGCTGCGGGGCGCCGGGAGGAGCGCCGAGCCGTCGATGGCTGCCGCTCGCGGGCGCGCTCGGAGGAGCGCCGCGCCGTCGATGGCGGGGGCGCGCACGCTCGCGGGGCGCGCACGGCGCTGCGCGGCCGCCATCTTCCTCCCGAGGCGGCCGCTCCCGGTGCAAGGCGGAGCCGCGGCCGGGCGCCCTCGGCTCGCGCGGTGCGGGCGTGGATGAGGGCGGAGGCGAGGACCGGCCGGGCGCGCGCTGCCCTCGGACCCCCGGCCGGCCGCGCTGAGGCGGCGCTCCGATGGGAGAGCGGTGAAGATGTTCAGCTTCGAAGGCGACTTCAAGACCAGGCCCAAGGTGTCCCTCGGCGGCGCGAGCCGCAAGGTGAGGTGGCGGGGCCCGGCCGAGAGGGCGAGGGCGAGGGCGAGGGCGAGGCCGGGGCACAGGCGGGAGACCCGGGCCGGCGTCCGAGCCGGAAGGGCCACGGCCGGTACCGGGCCGGGCCGGGCCTCCGCGGGGCGGGGCAGGGCGAGCGGGCCCACCCGGAGTCCGAGTCCAAGTCAGAGTCCGCGGCCCCACCCGGTACCGGTCGGCCGCGGCGCCGCGCGTTGTCCCGGGGCTGCCGGCGACCTCCGGCCGGCCCGCGGTGACGTCGGCCGCACGGCTGTCCCGCGCACCCCGCGGTCGGAGGCCGGGCCGGAGGTCGGGGTCAGGCCGTGAAGGGCCCTGTCTACGCCCGCGGGGAGGCCGGGCGAGGGCGGGCACTCGCAGCCCGGTTGCGCGTCGGGGCCGCCAGGGACTCGGCCGGGGCGCGTGGGGTCGCCCCAGGGCTGCCAGGGCCGGTTTGCCGGTCCCGGCGCGGCCACACCGGGTGCAGCCCGGAGCGGGAGTGGCAGCGAGCCGGCGGAGCGGCGGGACCGGCGGCGCAGGGCACGGCCCGCAAGCGACTGGCCTGAGCGGGAGGCCCGATCGTCGTGGTTGGCCCGCGGCTGGCGGCAGCCCCCGAGGCCCGGGCCGTGCACTGTGCGGGGCCTGGTGGCTTCCGCGGCAGGCAGGTGCCCGGAGTCCCCGCCCGGCCCTTGTCACCCTCGCCCGCGCGCTCCTCCTGGCTGCGGCTGGCTGTGGGTCAGCCTCGGAGGCCGCACACTTTGCCTCTTAGCCCTGCAGAGTCCCCTTCCCCTTTTTAAGCACCTTTCTATTGCAGTGGGACACCTACCTCCAGTCGGGGCTGCAGGCGATTCAGTGTCTCCTGGGTCCTGCCCAAGTGGACAGCCCGGACGAGGCAGAGCCAGGGCGGCCTCCAGCTTCTGCGTGCGCCCCCAGGGCAGCCGGGCTGCAGCGAATGTGACCCTGCCGACCCGACCCCGAGGCCCTCTTCCAGGTGGGCAGGTGCGGTGCTGGCCGGCTGGAAGGAGTGTGACCCCGAGGGCACCACTCAGGCCCAGGAGAGACAAGCCAGTCCCCGGCTCCCCGCTGCTCCCTCCCCTGGCGGCCTCACCTGCTTCTGTGCTGGGCTGCTTGGGCTCAGCCTGGCCCTGGTGCTGAGCTGACCCGGCCCACTGTGCACACAACACCGCCTGTCGGTTTGGGCTGCGCCTCCACCTGCAGGGAGCAGGTGAGAAACCGCCTCTCCAGGGGATCGGCCACACAGCAGTCCCTTCCCTTCTCCTGGGATTCTAGGCATGCACACACATGTCAGTGTCAGGCCGCTGGATCTGGGGCTCACGCAGTGGGTTGTCCACGTGGGATCTGGCACTATCAGCTCTGTCTGTCTGTGGTGGCCCAGCTGCGGGTCACACGGCCCAGCAGACCCCGGCGGCGTCCTGCCAGTGACTCTCTAGCCCCGGAGCAGAGCAAGAGGACGCAGTGGCTCCACGTCCTTGAGGACACTTGGTGCTGTGAGTCCTTTTAGTTCAACAGCTCTGGGGGGAGGCCGTGTCCTCTCGGCTTGATCTTGTTCCTGACACTTGATGTTGGCCCCCACGTGAGCTTATTTCCCTTAATTTGACTGCCATGTAAGTCCTTCCCCAGCACTGAAAACAAAGTTGGCGTGACCTTCGCCTCACGTCTGAAATTGTTATTTGGCATCTTCCCTCCTTTTGAGCTTATTGGGGGGAAATAGTACCTTCTGAATAAATGCTTTCTTCTTCTCTTTCTGTTTTTTTAAGGCTTTTTTTTTTTTTTTTTTTGGAGAGGTTTTTTGCTATAGGGCGCGTGCGCTCGCCAGACAGAGAGAGACAGAGAGATAGAAAGCGAGAAATCACCCCCTGGGTGGATGGTCACGCCGCAATCCCTTCTCCTCCATTCTCCTCTCGGGATCTTGGGCACGCACGCACATGCGCCTGGCGTGAGTTGTAAGCCACCGGGTCCGAGACGCGAACCGCGGTCGATTACGTGGGAGTCCAGCGACATAGCCATTACGCTAACTGCTGGTTCCCAAGGCTTTTGCTATAGGGTACGTGCTCTTGCAGGGGAGAGACAGTGAGAGGAAAAGTGAGAAATCATCCTTCAGAGGGATGGCCGTACCACAGCCCCTTCTCCGCCCTCCTCTGGGGATTTTGAGCATGCACGCACACGCGCCCAGCGTAGTTTTTCAAGCAGCCAGGTCCAGGAAATCAGACTGTGAAGTCAGCCATGTGGAATCCAGCTGCCTTAACACTACCTGTTGACCCCATTTTTCTAATTAAGTGGATATTTGTAGTGTTCAGGAAAAGCCCGTGTTGGGAAGATAAGATTACACAGTGAAAAGTTAACTTACAGGCACAGTAGTTGACTTCCCTCGGGTGCCCCAAGAAAAGTAGAGCTGGTTGGAGCTTAGTCCTGAAGGACGGGTAGGGCTGGGCTGATGGGAATGCGGAGACGTTCCCATGGGCTGGAAGTGGCCGTGAGTGGCAGGACACCAGGGCTCTATCGGCTCAGAGTCAGGCTGATGCCCACGGCTGGTCTTTCCGAGACCAGGGTCCATCCTGATGGCGCGACACAGTTTAATTGGCGTATGTTCTCCTTACTTGGTAGTACGCAGAGGCTTTCGTACTGCAAGTACAGTAACCCTCTGAAACTGGCTTAGTAGGCAAAACGAAGTGAAGCAGAGGCAAGTGTATAAGAAGACAGGACGGAATCTCAGAATGTAAAGGTACCACGTTGTGTGCCGTGGCAGTCAGTATCCATCTTCCTCCTTGGGCTGTCTGGTCTTTCCCTCTGTCCCCTTCAGTCTCATCTCTGCAGACTGGTTTTGCCCATGTCACTCGCACATGACCTTGGCTGTATATGATTTCCTAGGTCAGAAGTCAAGACAGTTCGATGTCAGTTCTGCATTCTCGGGAGGGAAAATCTGATTGGCCTGGTCGGGTTCCTACACATGCAGCAGTATAGGAAGATAGAGCAGTCCAGATGTGTAGATTGTTCTAGAGAATGCCTGGGCTCCTGGGAGATGTAGGTGGGGCTGTCTGCAAGGCAGTGGGTGGGTTGTCCATGGGTGAGATCTGGTGGGAGCTGCCGATTGGGGGGTTAGTAGCAGACAGGTGGCCTGGAAGGCAGTCCGTGGAGAAGGTGCAGTTTGGGATTCGAGGGTACTGTGGGTGCCGAGGTGGGAATTTCAGAAAGATGGCCTGTCAGAGGAGGAGAAGGAGGAGGACACTGTCCGGGGAGTGAGTGTCGAGCAGGGCAGGGTGACAGGTGTGCCCCAGATGCTGCAGACATGCAGTGGGACAAATACTCAGCCTGCTGGGTCCGGACTGGGGAGGACTCAGTGACTTGAGAGCGCTAGTAGCAGAGGGGTGGGGGTGGGGAGAAGGGGCTCATGGCAGTTCTGGCATCTGCACAGCTCTGGCATCTGCAGGGCACCTGCACCTTGTGTAGGGCTGGAGCAGAGTTTGGGGTGTGGCTAGTGGGGGAGTGAAAGGGAAGTTAGAAGGCATAGGTAGACCTTTTTTTGAAAGGACCAGAAGATTGGATGGCAGCTAGAGGGAAATTCAGACTCCCAGGAATGCTTTGTTTCCGGGCGGCTGGGGAAGCATGTGCCAGTGCACAGGCCGGGAGGAGCAAGCAGAGAGGAGGGAGGGATCCAGAAAGGTCAGAGTGTGTAGCCTTCAGAGTCCTGGAGGAGAGCGAATGGAAGGGGTGGGATGTGAGCAGGAAGAGGGCAGTGCTGTGAGATTTAAGGGGAGAAATGGTGCAGGGTGTGGGTGTAGGAGAGTTTCCGTGTTTAAGGTAATGACAGTGGCAGCAGAAGCTGAATCACTAATGTTTGTCCATTGCTTTATTTTTTGAGAGATTTTTGTTATAGGGCATGTGTGCTTGCCAGAGAGACAGAGTGGCAGAAAGCGAGAAATCATCCCCCTCTCCCCTTGGCCTTGCTGCAGTCCCTTCTCCAGTCTCCTCTTGGGATTTTGGGCATGCGCGCGCACACACATGCACCCGGTGTGAGTTTTAAGCCACTGGACAATAGTTGGCCATGTGGAAGTTCAGTGACATAATTATTACACCATCTGCTGGTCCTGACCATTGCGTTTTTTTTTTTTTTTTTTTTTTTTTAAATTGATAGACCTTATTTTTTTGAAGCTGTTCTAGGTTAACAGATGGCAGAGTTCCATAGGCCCTTCTTCCCCACTTCACGTTTTCTTTATTAGCATTTTAGATATGCCCGGATCTTCGTTAGGGTTGAACCAGTGTAGGTACATTATTACTAACTGCAGTCCACAGTGTACTCAAGTCCCTCTTCATGCTGTGCGTGTTTAGTTTTTGAGGAATATATGACATGTGTGCCTTACAGTATCTTACAGAACTGTCTTCTTGCCCTAAAGATTGTCTGTGCTCCGCCTGCTTGTCCCTTCCACTCCCCCAAACTCCAGGCAGTTACTGAGCTTTGCCCTGGTCTTCAAAGATTGTTTATTCCAGAGCGTCGTATAGTTGGACTCATACAGTGTGCAGCCTTTTCAGATTGGCTTTATTCATTTAGTAATATGCTTTTAAGTTTCTTCTATTGCTGCTTGATAGCTCATTTCTTTTATTTTTTTAAGAATTATTTTATTTAACTTTATTTATTTAAATTTGACCAGAGATGGAGAGAGAGAGAAGAGAAGAAGAGAGGAGAGAGAAAGGAGAGAGGAAAGAGGGAGGAAAAGTGAGAAAGCAAGCCGCTAGACCTGGGACTCAAACTGCAGTCGGTGCCCTTAACCACCACGCCACCTGCTGGCCCCGATAGCTCATTTCTTAAGAATGTTAAGGTTTACAGAAAAGTTAATGTTTCAGAAACAGTAGTGCATTCCCAAATATCCTTCTCCCTACACTTTTCTCTGTTACTTGCCTCTTGTATTTGTGTGGTTCATTTGTTACTCCCAGACTAAGATTGACACGTTTTTATAAAGTCTTTTTTTTTTTTTTTAAAGAATTGCTTATTTAATTCTATTTATTCATTCATTTATTTTAATTTGAACAGAGAAAGACAGACACACAGGGAGAAGAAAAGTGAGAAAGCAAGCCACCAAGTCCGGGACTTGAACCGTGGTTGGCCTTGTGGGAGTTTCCAGCACCTTAACCACCACTCTACCTGCTGGCCCCTTGTTTGTTTTTGAGAGAGATTTTTGGTATCAGGTTCATTTGTTACTCCCAGACTAAGATTGACATGTTTTTTTAATAAAGTCTTTTTTTGTTTGTTTTTGAGAGAGATTTTTGGTATCAGGTGCGTGTGTGCCCCAGAGAGACAGAAAGCAAGAAATCAATCCCCAGGAGGATGGCCATGCTGCAGTCCCTTCTCCATTCTCCTTTTGGGATTTTGGGTACCCGCACGCACATGCCCGATGTGAGTGTAAGCCACTGGGTCTGGGACTCAAATAGCAGTTGACTACCTCGGAGTCCAGTGATGTAACCATTACACCGTCTGCTGGTCCAGTTTTTATAGGCTTTAGTTTATTGCGGTTTTTGATCTTTTAAGGTGGGCTTTCTCACTTACCAGTAGCCCTCCATGGTAAGGAGGACTACTGTCTACCCCTGATCTGTTTACTGCAGGGTGTTGGAATTGTCTCCAGAGTTTGTCAGTTACAAGGAAAGCTGCTGTCAATGTTTGTAGGTCTTCCTGTGGACATAAATTTCAGTTCATTTGGTTAAATTCCTAGGAGCACTGTTGGATAGTATGTTAAACTATGTCTTCCTTTGTAAGACATTGCCCAACAGCTGCCAGACTATCTTTCAAAGTGACTACCGTTTTGTGTTTCCACCACCAATGAAGGACAGTTTTGTTCCACATCCTTGTCAGCATTTGATGTCAGATTCTGGATTTTAGCCTTTCTAACAGATATGTGCTGGTCTCTCCTAGTTTCTATTTGCAGTACCTTACTGACATGCGACATGGAGCATCATTTCATGTGCTTATTTGCCAGCTGTGTATCTTTGGTGCGGCATCTGTTCAGATCTTTTGCCTGTGTTTTAGTAGGGTCGTGATATAATTCTTCCTTTGTGGGCCAGCATGGGGCCTTGTGGTTAAGGTGGCTGGATCCCACAGGCAGACTGGGGTTGGAGTCCCAGACTCAGTGGCTTGAAAAATACACTAGATGCATGTGCATGCATGCCCAAAAATCCCAGTTGAGGGGGAAAAAGAAGAGAGGTTGCAGGGTGACCATGCCCCACGCGGAATGCTTTTTTGCTCTTCCTTTTTCTCTGTGTCTCTGAGCACACATGTCCTCTGGCAAATTAAACAAAAGTTCACATTCATTGTTGGATTCGGTTTGCTAATATTTTGTTCAAGATTTTAGCATCTGAGTTCATGAGAGATACTGGTTTGTAATTTTCTGTGATGTCTGGTTCAGTGTGATGGCCTCATAGAATGAGAATATGGTAGGACCTACCCACATTGCTACTGTCGTTTCCATCTCACTCTTTTTTTTGGAGAGGTTTTTTTTTTTTTTTGCTATAGGGCCTGTGTGCTTGCCAGAAAGACAGAGAGAGACAGAAACAGAAAGCGAGAAATACCCCCCCCCAGGGTGGATGGCCACGCCACAATCCTTTCTCCTCCATTCTCCTCTCGGGATCTTGGACACGCACGCACACATGCCCAGCGTGAGTTTAAGCCGCCGGGTGCGGGACTCGAACCACGGTCGACTACGTGGGAATCCAGCAACATTGCCATTACACTAACTGCTGGTCCCTCCATCTCTCTCTTTCACAGGTCTAGCCTCTTACGGTTATAAACATTCTAGTTGTCTAGCTTTGTAAAACTACCCACTATTGTATACTTGAAAGGCTTGTCTAAAAATACATATACATATATGTATATATATGTTTTACATTTTATTTATTTATTTTGGGAGAGATTTTTGCTGTCAGGTATGTGCACTTGCCAGAGAGAAACAGACAGCAGGAAATCACCTGCCTGGGGTGGGGTGGGGGTGGGATGGGATGGCTATGCCACAATCCTTTCTCCTCTCTTCTCCTGGGATCTTGGGCAGCACGCACATGCACGCAGTGTGAATTTGAAGCCACCAGGTCTGGCACTTGTGCCATGGTCAGCCATGTGGGAGTCCAGCGAGGTAACTGCTACACCATCAGCTGGTCCCCAAATATTTTAGCTCAAAAAGAAATGTATGCTATTTTGGTTTAAAAAGCAGCATTTGCTATATCTAATAGTATGCTACTTCATACATTGCAGTCAGGTAAAGCGCAGACATTTTGCAAGGTTCTGTTTTGGAATGCTCCTGGCGGGACTGGTGTTCCGGTCTGCCTCAGCAGCAGCAGCCCTGGCAGCGGTGCTAGTTTGTGCAGGAGTTTCATTCCCCCCTAGTTCATTCTTTCTCCCAGAAGACAGACACATGGGCACCCAGCAGATTCTTTTTTCTTTTTTTTTTGGAGAGGTTTTTGCTATAGGGCGCGTGCGCTCGCCAGACAGACAGAGACAGACAGAGAGATAGAAAGCGAGAAATCACCCCCCAGGGGGGATGGCCACGCCGCAATCCCTTCTCCTCCATTCTCCTCTCAGGATCTTGGGCACGCACGCACACGCGCCCGGCGTGAGTTTAAGCCACCTGGTCCGGGACTCGAACCACGGTCGACTACGTGGGAGTCCAGCGACATAGCCATTATGCTAACTGCTGGTCCCCCCAGCAGATTCTTCACACCACAGTCCTCCACTGGTGACCCAATGCTGGGAGTTCCTGATTTCTGCTTCTTACGGAAGGCAAGCAGAATGTAGGGGCTGAAACTTTGTCGCAGCAATGGTCTCATTTCCCTTGGGCCTTCAGTCATGGCCTTGGGTGACGTGGGTACAGAACTTGAGGAGGCACTTCCTTGCAGTTCGCTTTCTGACTGCACATCCCTGAAGCAGGCACCTCAACGTGGGTCCCGGCACTCACCAGCCCCTGCCTGGATCCCACACACCAATGTGTGCTGATTTCCCTGTCACATATAACTGCCAGCCAGGTCTCTTAGCCACGGTCACACACAGGCCACCTGGCATGCACTGAAGAGGGTCTTGCAAAAGCACCCGAGGAGCTCCCTCCCTGGCGCTGCCTTTATTCCTACATTCTACTCTGTGGGGTGCAGGCATCTAGGGGTTTTGGGAGTCCGGCAGCGGTCTTGGGCTGTGGCTTGTTTTGCTGCTCGTTTTCCTGTCTCGGCCTCAGCCCTCCCTCACTGGCACTGCCAGCCAGCAGGGTGGGGAGGTGGGGTGTTCTGGGTGTCTCCGGAACTCCCACCTCCGGTGCTGAGCACATGGAGGGTGGGGCAGACGCTTGAGGAGCTGCACATGCAGACACCAGGTGGCACAGCCTGCTGAGGACAGGGTGCAGAGGCCCAGCAAGGCGTCCCCTCTGGTCCGCCAGTGCTACTTTTAGAGCCGTATCCAGGGGCTGGGAAGGCCTGTGCAGAAAAGTGGCTGTCGTGGCGGTGCTTAGTGTAGAAGGACAGGCCATAGCCTGCGGGTAGGATATTCGCATAGGACCCTGCGCAGCCACTAAGAGCGGTTCCGACGTGTGTTCACTTTACTGACATTTATCGTATCTGTGGAAGTGACTCACTGTTAATGGAACTAAGTAGAAAACAAAGCAGCATTGCAGTTTGCATTTAAGTTGTCTAAATCGTTATCTATTTTCTCATTTTAAAAACTGTATCAGTGGGACTAGCAGTTGGCGTAATGGCTATGTCACTGGACTCCCATGTAGTTGACTGCAGTTCGAGTCCCGGACCTGGTGGCTTAAACTCACGCTGGGCACGTGTGTGTGTTCCCAAGATCCCAGGAGGAGAATGGAAGAGAAGGGACTGCAGCATGGTCATATCTCCTGGGGGGTGATTTCTCGCCTTCTATCTCTTTGTCTTTCTGTCTTTCTGGTGAGTGCACGTTCCCTATAGCAAAAACCTCTCAAAATAAAACAAAACAGAACAAAAACTATATCAGTGATTTAATTAGGTTATTGGTGAGAAACTGAGAACACCCAATTTGTAAGGGCCAGCACAGATTGCAGGTGGCCCTGGAGCTGAGGAACAGCTCTGATTTTTGGTGACATTTGCAAGTCCATAGCTTCCCAGCGAGCCTCGCGCTGCGTAGTGACCTCGTTTCTCAGTGTTGAGGTGCTCCCCTTCGTGGTGTCTGGGCTTCCGCAGCGGCTGCTGAGTGTCAGTGAGTTATCTGGGATTTTCACATGACTGATGACAAGTTTTGTGGAGACGGTGATGACAAATTCTGGAGTGTTCTACTCGGGCCCAGCTGAGGACCAGAAGTCAGATTGCAGTAGCAAGCCCTGCTCAGCTGCTTCAGAAAAAGTGCCCTCTGCCTCTGGGGTGCCCAGTGAGGGTGGGCAAAGTAAGCCCACTGGCCAGCTGGAGGGTCTTGGCTGAAGGAGCCGCTTCTGGGCCAGCCATTCACACACCTGGTGTTGGCCAGGAGTGTCGGTCCCCTGCCCGCCCCTTGTATGCCTCCTCAGGCTCACCAGGAGCCCTGGCGGTAACGAGCTGATGCCTCGCTAGGCGCTTGTGTCTGGATTATCTGAGAGCTGAGGATTGAGTTACTCATTGTGTGGGCATTCAACTTTTGTTTTATTTTGAAAACCTATCATACACCTTCATTGCTTGAACTCTTTATGAAGTATACATGATTATGTTTTATTTTTGGACTTCGAGGTTGTTTCTGTTTTATTGGGGACAACATTCTGAGAGCCATCCATTTATATTCCTTAGGGTAGACTGCAGGAAGAAACTAAATCGCTTGTTCAAAGTATACATCCCTCCTGGGGGTTGATTTCTCACTTTACCTCTCAGTGTCTCTGTCTCTCTCTCTCCCTGGTGAGTACACATGCCCTAAGACAAAAATCTCTTTTTTAAAAAAAGTTGTTGGGACCAGCAGTTGGCGTAATGGCTATGTCGCTGGACTCCCATATATAGTAGACCACTGTTCAAGTCCTGGACCCAGTGGCTTAAACTCACGCCGGGCGCATGTGCGTGCGTGCCCAAGATCCCAAGAGGAGAATGGAGGAGAAGAGATTGCGGCATGGCCATTCCCCCTGGGGGGCGATTTCTCACTTTCTGTCTCTGTCTGTCTGGCAAGCGCACGTGCCCTATAGAAAAACCTCTCCAAAAAAATGTTTTTAAATTTAATTTAATTTATTTATGTTTTTTCATTTGGCCAGAGAGAATAAGAAAGCAAGACTGGTCTGGGAATCGAACCGCAGTCAGCCACGTGGGAGTCCATTGCCTTAACCACTACACCACCTGCCAGTCCCCATAGAGGTTCTTTCATTTAGGTCTACCAAAAAAGAAAAGCCTCAAATTGTTTATGTGTTATTCACATAAACAATAAATAAATAAATAAATACTTTTATTTAACTTCACTTATTTAAAGGGAAGCATTTTACTCAATTGAATATTCTTAGAACGACATAAAACTGTGAACACTATGTTACACATGAGAGCCAGAAAAGCGCTGTGAAACAGAGCCTTCCATTTACGTTGGAAATTGAAGTAAATTGCTAACAGAAAATGACCCAAATGGATGTCACAGAATCTCATTAAAAAAAAGTCAAGGTATTAATAAACATTCTAAACATCTTATAAATGGTTAGCTTTTAATTTGACCATTTGGTTTTATGGAAATTGTGTTTTATTAATGTATGTTGGAATGCATCTCAATTTTTTTATCATGAAATTTTTATTTTGATGTTCAGTAAAATCTAATGTAACCTATATGTGTCTTACTGTTTGAAAAAGACACTTCACTTTTTTACCACTACATTTATTTAGTGAATAGAGTTTCCCTACCCCACTCCAATTCTCCTGGGGGGGGGGTGTTTTCTCTTCCTGTCTCTGTCTCTCTCTGTCACTCTGGTGAGTGCACATGCCCTATAGCAAAAATCTCTCTCAAAAAAAAAATAAATAAAAAAATAAAAAACTTTGTAAATGGTATTAGTGAGGTTGGCCATACCATAAAATGTTTCTGAGATGATGAGACACTGAAGGTTGTTCTCGCTTGCGGTTCTGTCCACGGTGCTGAACAGGTCGGCGTCACAGGTGTGGGTTGGAGAGATGCTAAAAGCAATGGGCTGCCTCTCTCCAGAAGCACTTTAATTGAGTGCTCATGAAAATGCTAGAAGTCCCTGACTTTCAATACCTGGAGAATTTAAAAGAGAGAAAAGATGTTCACAAGCATGAGTATATCATAAATCAAAACCAGAGACCTGGTAATAATTGAAAGGAAGTTTAGTCCTTTATTAAAATCTCAAATTTTCCTTTTCCTTATTATCACTGCCCTTTTCCTTCTAGCCACTTAGTCGTGAACTTATTCTCGGTTATATTGAGCTTATGTGCTTATTGCTCCATTAGTTTTTTTTAATTCTAAAAAAGTCAAAAAATGTTATGTATACATGTAATAATTCAGTGGAAGATGAGAATTTAAATAAAACGCTCAGTCTGCCTACCCTTCAACTCTGACTTTCCCTCCTCCTGGCCGTTAATTGTTCTATTCAGACCCTACTTCCAGGTTTTGAAGAGCTCCCAGTGCTGTTTTCTCACAGTGATCATGCAGAGGTGCACATTTCACTTTTTTCCTTCTATCACCAGAGGGCACATGCACTTACTAGAGAAGGAGAAAGCGCCCACAGTGGGGCGTGGTCAGGTCCCAGTCTCTTCTCCATCCTCTATCGAGTTGGGATTTTGGACACGTGCTCCTACCATGTTTCTTTGTCTTTCTTTTTAAAAAAATTGTTATTTATTTAATTTTATTTATTCATTCATTTTCTTTTCATTTGAGCAGAGACACACACACACACACACACACACAGAGAAAGGAAAAAAAAACAAGTCACCAGGTCCGGGACTAGAGCTCTGGTTGACCATGTGGGAGTGTCCAGCGTCTTAACCACCATGCCACCTGCTGGCCCCCCTACCATGTTTCTTAAGGCACTGGGGCTGGGATTCAAACAGCAGTCAGCCAGGCAGGATCTGACTCCCTTCACTAGGCTAGTAAGCCAGGGCAGATGATTGACCATGGTGTAACATTTCTGTTCAGCAGGAAGGTATGAGTTAAATTTTGAGTTGTCAGAAGTTACACAGAAGTATGCGACTGTACTGGGCTAAGGGTTGGTACCCAGACCCCAGTGGTCAAGGGTCAACTGTCAACTGTAACTGCAGAGTGCAGAGTTGCTAATGGGCTGAGCAGGAAGCCCACCACCAAAGTTAGGATTAAAAGTGGTGTTTAGTGACAAAACCAATAACCGATGACGTTCTTTTGTCTGACGTTTAGCCCAGTTCATTTATAGATAATGACAGGTACGTCCAGCAGCCCTCATTCTCCCTGGGAGGACAAGGTTGGTTCTGTTCCCTGCAAACTAATGAGTCCCTTGGTATTCTGAGCCAGCCGCGAGCCCAACAACCCAGCTCCCAGTTAGGGGCGGTGCTTTAAACCCGCTGACGACATCTTGACGGACAGTAATGTAATGTGGCTTAAAGGGAAAAGTCGAGGTGATGTGTTGCTTTAATATGAGAATTGAGTCTGTGAACTCCAGCACTCAGAAATTTGACCAAAATCCAAGTCTGCCTTCCTTTATACCCAGGAGAGCCCGCTCACCCGGTGTGTGCAGCTGTGCGTGCATGTGTGCTGTCTAACAGAGTGTCACGTTGATGCAGGGACGCGGGTGTGCGGGGTGGTCAGGCCCAGCACCCACAGCGGGACACATGTTCTTGTCTGCCTCACGAAGAATTAGAGACACAGGCATGAGGCAGCAGTGGTTTTGGAGGAAGGAAGAGAACTCGCCAGCAGGGAGCAGGTCCTGGAATGTGGGTTGCCCAGGAAGAGCGGAGGCCAGGGGTTTCTGTCTGGATCGGGGGCTGTGTTCAGGCTTCTTGTGCCTGCGTTTCCCTCGTGACGGGGTTGTGGTCCTCAGGATATGCGTACCCCACGGTGCTCTCATCCTTTATGAGCCCTACATCATGGTGGCTGATTGGAAACTAGTTTGTTCAGAGGCTGTTAATGTGGAAAAGGTCATTATCCCAGTTACTTTTGACGCCCTGGTGATCCCTATCTTGGAATTCAGTCCCCAGTCTGGCAGGCCCCACCCGCGGGGGTGCCTTTCCCGTGCCTTTCATGGTGCACTCCCATGACCCGCCTGTTCTGTACTGTCTCTGACCTTCCGGTCTTCATCAAGTAAGTCTAAGTCCCATTGCAAGGGGCCATCGATTCTTTAAGAACAAGATTTACTTGTCTTAAGGGCAAAGGAACATGGTGGCTGGAAGAGGAGAAGAATTAGGGTCAAACAAAGAAAGGGGGCATTTAACATCAGGGACTCACGGCAGTGGCTCTCTTCTGGGGTGGAGTCTCCCTCCTGTCTCAGAACCACCTGTTCAGTAAGGCAGATGGCTTGCTTCCCCATCCTGGTGAAGGCGTGGACAGCAGCAGCCACACTGCTTCTCCTTCACACCAGGTGGTTGCAGGGAGGTCTCTCGTTGCTGTTTAAGAAGTGTGTCAAGTCTCGGGCCCGCCGTGGTGGTGTACTGGTCTTTCTGGGGTTCAGATCCCAAGTTGACCTGAAACACACCTGGCGTGCTTATGCCCAAGGTCCTGACTAGCTGGAGGGCTGGGGGAAGGGGATCTTGGAGACCCTGTTAGGAGTACCTTTCTCGTGCTCTCTCTTGCACAAAAGAAATAAAGTAAAATAAAATTAAAAAAAAAGAATGTCAGATCTACGTGGGGAAAACCTTTTGCTGTGTGATATGTGCCTTCATGATGGGGGGAAAGATTTGTGAAAAGTGGAGACAGTATTATTGACAATCACGGTTGCAAAGTCTTTGAGTGTTCCCCATGGAGAATGGATGCAGACACTGTTGTCCCCCCTCTTTGACTACTGTGCACATATTACCAGGCACAAAGACGCGCTTGAAAGCTCAGATTCTGGGTGGCTTCTCGAGACCAGAGTATGTTGGATCAAAGTGGTATTTTGGTTCGTGACCAGTTTTCAGAATCTGCTTCTGTCACAAGGTGATTAAATATATATTAATAGTAGTTACCTGATCTCATTATAAACGTATTGAATTGTGGGAAAAGTCATGATGTATTTCCTGTGTTTTTCTGTGTAAACATGCATCGTGACTTTTTCTGATGACCTAATAAGTTAGGATTCTCTATGTTGCTTATTTTTTTATTATTATTTTTGAGAGGTTTTTTCTATAGGGTGCATGCACTCACCAGAAAGACAGAGATAGAAAGACAGAAGGCGAGAAATCACCCCCCAGGGGGGATGGCCACGCCGCAATCCCTCCTCCTCTATTCTCCTCTCAGGATCTTGGGCACGCATGTACACATGCCCGGTGTGAGTTTAAGCCACCGGATCTGGGACTCGAACCGTGGTCGACTACATGGGAGTCCAGCAACATAGCCATTATGCCAACTGCTGGTCCCTCTCTATGTTCCTTATATAAAAATTAAAAAAATAAAATTACCCAACAGTCTCAGATTCCTCTTAAACTAAGCAACATCGCACCTCATCTTCCTTTATTGTGATTAGAAGCAGTTCCTTTTGCTCTGAGGAACCTAGTTTCAGATAGGGCTTTTCATAAACATTTATTTTTGTTATTTAATGAGTATTTTTTAGTGTAATTAAAATGTAATAATGCAGTTTTGTTTTCGTTGTGTTTATTTTGAGGAGTGCCTTTTATTTGTGACCAGCGATGCTGTTTTCTTTTGGGTTTTGTTTTTTTGCTATAGGGCACGTAGAGGGAAAGTGAGAAATGACCCCCAGGGGAATGGCCACACCTCAATCCCTTTTCCCTCATTCTCCTCTCAGGATTTTGCGCGCACACACGTGCATGCACGCACATGCTCAAACACACGGCTGGCGTGATTTTCAAGCCACACTCCAGAACTGAACCAAGGCTCAGTTCACGTGGGAGTCCAACACCACCTTCACCACCACCCCTGCCCCCTGCTGGCCCCACGCCTCAGTAGTCAGTGATACCAGGTTTCCCTCACATTCCAGGTAACAAGAGGGCTGTGGCATCGTCAGAGTGGAACCTACTACCTGTGAGCACTTGGTCCGCCGGCCGCTTGGTTTGGGTCTACAGGGCTTTCCTCTGTGAATTCGTTTTTCTCTTGGCAGTTGGTAAATTGTGGGAGATAACTTTGAGACCAGGAAAATCTTTTGCCTACTAACTTCAGCATGCATCCGTAGTCTCATGCTGGTACAGTTTTTATTACTGTGAGGTTTGGTGGTTATCATTTATTAACTGATTTCTTTTTTTTTTTTAAGAATTATTTTATTTAACTATTTATTTATTTTAATTTTACCAGCGAGGGACAGAGCGAGCGAGCGAGCGAGTGAGAGAGAGAGAGAGAGAGAGAGAGAGAAAAGCTGCCAGGTCCCGGACTCGAACCGTGGTTGACCGTGTGGGAGTCCAGCGTCCCTAGCCACCATGCCACCTGCCAGCCCCTATTAACTGAATTCTGTGAGGAAGAGATTCCTGGCCCTCCTCAGTTGCTTATTATTGAGTTATTTGTACAAGCAGGGGTATTGAGACAGGCACATCCGTGACCCTAAGGGCTAACGTCAGCGGCCACCCTCATGGTACCGCTAATATGAGCGTGAGAGCTTCGGCCAACGCCAGACTGAGGGGCGGTCGCAGACTGAGGTGAGTAAGCAGTGGCCTAGGTGCAGCGAGGGGTCCCAGGTGGGGTTCTAGAACAGATGCGGTCAGTACTGGGAGAGCGCACGAGTCCCTGTAAGAGCTGCAGGCCAGGGTGGTGCTGTGCCCGTGTCACTTCCTGCCGACGATTGCTGGTAGCATGCAAAGGAATGCATGTCATTTTTGTACTTTTCTTTCTCTAAAATTGACTCAAAGTGAAAAGTTTAGAATGGCTATTTAAAGATTATTATTAAGCAGGGCCAGCAGGTGGCAGAGTGGTTAAGGAACTAGACTCCCACATGGCTGACCACAGTTCAAGTCCCAGATCTGATGGTTTGCTTTCTTACTTTCTCTCTCTGGTGAGTAATAATAATAATTACATAAAACTTATAATTTTTAAAGATTATTTTTAAGCAAATAATATTTTTAACTAATTAGGTTTAAAAAAATGTAGTCAGCCCTTAATATCTGAGGTTTTGTACCTGTAGATTCAACCAACTTTGGATTGAAAATATTGGGGGAGAAATTGGTTGAATTTTTACCAAACACATGCAGACCTTTTTCTTGTTAGTATTCTCTAAACAATGCAGCGTAGCAGCTGTTAGCCCTCCTTCTCTCGAACCAACTTTGCCCGTCTTAAGTGCCACAGGCGACCTGCAGGGAGGTGCGTTGCGGAGCAGTGCGCATCTCCACGCTCAGAGCTGGGGAGCACGTCCGATGCCGACTCAGGGAGGCGCCGTGCCCCGAGAGGCTCATGCCTGCATTTTAAAGATACCTCCCCGGGCACATGATCAGCTCAGCGATTGATTAAGAGGGCATGATCATGTCCTGGGCTTTCTTGATTGGCGGAGCCCTAGGTAGTCAATTTCTGTTCTAGGAGGGTGATCATCAGGGGTCTGGTATCATCTAGACTGGGTTCTGTGAACTCATAGCCTGCCAGTTTCCATCCTGCAAAACATGTACAAATTTAAGTCACTACTTTGGCTTCAAGTGGGAATCTTGAGGCCTGACTTGTGGCCCTTGTTACACAATTGCCCTAACTAAAGCCTGGGGTCTGGTCCTCCTGGGTCTTCAGTGGACATAGGCCTCATACGGGCAGCTGGAGATGCTTCACTTTTATTTAGTTCAGCTCTTACTGATTTCCAGCTTGAGCAGTTTTTTTTTTTTTTTTTTTAGAGAGGTTTTTTGCTATAGGGCGCGTGCGCTCGCCAGACAGACAGAGAGAGACATAGAGACAGAAAGCGAGAAATCACCCCCCAGGGGTGATGGTCACGCCGCAATCCCATCTCCTCCATTCTCCTCTCGGGATCTTGGGCACCCACGCACACGCGCCCGGCGTGAGTTTTAAGCCACCGGGTCTGGGACGCGAACCGTGGTCGACTACGTGGGAGTCCAGCGACATAGCCATTACGCTAACTGCTGGTTCCCTTTTTTTTTTTTTAACAGAAGGTGAACAAAAGTTCTTTTAGAAGGTGGAAGGTCCCTGCTAAATTTCAGTTCTATTATATATTGTAAGTAATGGAGAGGTTTGAGATGTTTATGAGAATGTACATAGGTTATGTGCAATTACGCCATCATTTGTTTTTATTGATTTAATTTACATTTACTTACTATGTAGCTTTTTAGTGTAGAACATTGCTTCTTCCAGCATGAATACAGAGAACCTGGTTTTTCGCTGAAATCTACTGAGGTGATGGAAGCTTACCTGCAGCTGTCAGAAATGACAGTGACATCCTGATTTCCATTGCCCGGTTCCCCAGAGGCACCGGCCCCTCAGCGGGACTGACGTCACAGCCAGGCATCCGTACAGTGTAGTGTGCCGGTCTTACCCAGAGCTGAAAAACTGGAGTTCATTCTTGGAAAACTACTCAGATACTCAACTCTAATTAGATCTGTAGCCTCAAGAAAGTAATTTAACCTTTCATACATCAGATGTCTCACCTGATTAAGTCAGATAGTTTGATTCAGTGATTTTCAGAATCACTTTTAGGTCAAAACATTCCATAATTTTTGTATAAGAGTATTTTAAGGGACCAGCAGTTGGTGTAATGGCTATGTTGCTGGACTCCCATGTAGTCAGCCGTGTTTCGAGTCCCAGACCCCGTGGCTTAAACTCATGCCGGGTGCGTGGGCGTGCGTGCCCAAGATCCCGAGAGGAGAATGGAGGAGAAGGGATTGCGGTGTGGCCATCCCCCCTGGGGGGTGATTTCTCGCTTTCTGTCTCTCTCTCTCTCTCTGTCTTTTGGCGAGCGCACGCGCCCTATAGCAAAAACTTCTCCACAAAACAAAACAAAAAAGAGTATTATAAAATAGGAAATTCTAACCCTCTTTACTTTTTTTTTTCTTTTGGATTTAGGAAGAAAAGGCTTCTCTTTTGCATCGTACTCAGGAAGAAAGAAGAAAGAGAGAGGTAAAGACAGATTTGTAATGCTCTCTAGATAAGCATTCCCCGCAGCATTTGAACAAGCCTTGGATTTAGTGTCTTACCTGTGTATGTTGTGTATGACAGTGTGTGTGTGTGTGCATGGTGTGCACTCAGCTCTAGAAATATTTCTGGGTTTTGTTTTGTTTTTAGATTTTACAATAAGTTACTTACTTTGAAACCAGTGTAGAAAAAGTGGCCTTACAAGGTGGCTTCCAGACTGAAAAGGAAAACAAGCTTTTGGTTGATCCATTGCTTGTGTTGCTGTGTCCCGGGATCTCGAGAGCAGCATCAGGCCCAGGGTAAATAAGCCGCTGCTAAGGTGTTTCTGGGGAAGAGGGAAGAGCTGACGGCACGCCCTGTTGCTCTCTCTCTCTGTGAGATTTCATCTTCCTGGTAATCGCAGTGTCTCAGCCTGCTCTTCATGGTAGACTTCCGTGTTTTCTAATTTTAATAGTTAATTCATGCCTTTGGCATGTACTTATTGAAGTTTTGCTGTTTTTTTGGAGAGAGATTTCTGCTATAGGTGCGTGCACTTGCTGGAGAGACACAGAGACAGAGAGACAGAAGTGAGGAACTACCCCCGGGGGGAATGGACACGCTACAATCCCTTTTCCTCCAGTCTTCTCTCAGGATTTTGGGCACGCACACACCTGAGCATGGGTTTTAAGCCTCTGGGTCTGGGACTCAAACTTCAGTCGATTATGGGAGTCCAGCGACGTAACCATTTACGCCATCTGCTGGTCCCTGTTCTGTACCTGAATATACTGATAGTGAATGAAACAGACAGGTTCCTGCTGCTCAGTGGTAGAACACAGATATCAACCAAGATATTGAGATGCTGTTGAGAGCTAGAAAGGCAATAGAGTAAGGTGACAGTAACTGGGAAGGCCTACGTTAGGTAGGTGACAGGTGACGGTAACTGGGAAGGCCTACGTTAGGTAGGTGACAGTAACAGGCGAGGCCTGCATCAGGGTGTTTGGAAGCTAGAGGTAGACTCTAGGGGAGGTTAGAATTGGACTAATTTCCTAAAGGGTAAAAATATTCTTAGAGGAACAGCAGATACAAAGACTCTCAGGCAATTTCCCAACCTTGCCACTGTTGACGTTTTACCCAGATAATTCCTTGGGGGGACTCTCCTGTACATCAGAGGACCCGTGGTCACCACCCACTAGGTGCTGACAGCACCCTCAGCCCGGGCGGGGATGACTACTGAAAATGTTCCCTGTGGGTTTGCTCTTATCCTTTGTTTTGATTTTTAGTGTTTGTTTTTGCATGCCTAATTATTATTCAGTTGGGTATTGGACATTGTATATGACAAATTAAGGATAATTTCAATCTGAAGAATTTGACATCTTTTGGAGAACATTCATTTTCTTTGGGCTGGAAATGAGGAGAGGGGACAGATCCCATTTAACTGAGTTGATTTGAAGTTGACTCCGTCGTTTTGTCTGTTTTCAGCACAGCTAAGGTATAATCCTTTGGTTGCCTGCCAAAATACTCAGGTGTTAAAAGACTACAGTGAATAACTAATGAATAAAATCAAATGTTTAAAAACTCAAGGGATGATTTACGAGGTTTTTCTTTTAAAATTTCTACTATAGGAAATGTGTGCTTGCTGGAGAGAGAGAGAGAGAGAGGGAGAGAGAGAGAGAAATCATCCCCCGGGGGGATGACCATGCCACAATCTCTTCTCTCGGGATTTTGGGCATAAATGCATGATTTTCAATTTGCCAGGTCTGAGACTTAAACCGTGCAGTTGGCCATGTGGAATCCAGACACCTTAACCCCCATGCCACCTGCTGGCCCGATGTATGAGGGTTTTGCTGGCCCGATGTATGAGGGTTTTTTTTTTTAAGGAGATATATATATATATATATATATACATATATATATATATATATATTTTTTTTTTTTTTTTTTTTTTTTGCTATAGGGTATGTGCGCTCGCTAGAGAGAGAAGGAAAGTGAGAAATCACCTCGGGGATGTGGCCACGCTGCAGTCCCTTCTCCATTTTCTTCTCAGGATTTTGGTCACGCACGTACATGTGTCCGGCTTGATTTTTGAGCAGCCAGGTCCAGGACACAAACCATGGTCAGCCATGTCTGAGTCCAGCACCTTAGCCACCATGCCACTTGCTGGTCCTCCAATATATGAACTTTTAATTACATGATCTGAGAATTGTCATAGTGAGTAGATTCAAAACCTGATTGAAACTCACAGGTTCCCTTGCAACTCTTTAAAGCTCAGAAAGTACACGTGCGTGACTGGTGGTAGTCTTTAGTCCCAGAAGTGTGTGAGTGAGTGCATGTGTGTCAGGTTTGCACAGGGAATTCATAGACGACACGAGAAAATGGAGCGTGAAAAGGTGGAGTATAGGTTTGAGTGTCACGCTGAGTTGGAATTCTCACTTTCTGACATCTTTGGGTGTTCCCTAGTCTTTAGGTCAATCTCAGGTTCTGCATCTGTAAAGCAGGAGTAACGCTCACTGTAAGATTGTCGAGCAAATGCATGTGGAGCACACTGGGCTGGCGCGTAGTAGGCTCGCAAACCATGTTGGCCTCAGTGGTTTATAATGATACAGAGTGTGCATTTTACTAGGTCACTGAGAATTTCAACCACAGCCTCCAGTCAATGAAAATTGGAGTTTTTCTCTTGAAACAAGGAACTGACTTTTAAAATAGATGCTGTGGTATCTGTATTTTAATATTTAAAACTAAAACTTGAAAAAACATACTCTGCTGGTGGGATTACACAATGTATAGTGTTTTCAAAACAGCGTGGCAGTCCCTCAGAGTGCTGACTCCATTTCTGGGCATACTCTCCAAGGAAGCGAGAGCCTCTGTCTACAGGGAACCTGTGTGTCCATGGCAGCACCGTTCACAGCAGCCCACATGGCCAGAATGCCCCCGTGTCCACCGGCTAATAAACGGATAAGCTGTGTGATGCCTACCGTGGGACGCTCTGGGCCGTGAGAGCACGGTGAGCCTGGACCACGCCCTGCCGAGTGCCAAAGGCCAGGCTCAGAGGCTGCGCCGCGAGCCATTAAATGCGAGTCCAGAGGGAGGGCTTGTCGAGACCGGGGGTCAGGAGTTGCTGGGGGTGGGGTGGGGTGGTTGCAGGGTTTGAGAGGTGGCTGTTAACGAGTAACGTGTTTCTTCCTGAGGTGGATGAAGGTGTACTAGGGTTAGGCAGTGGTGACTGCTGTGTGCCTCTGAGTATATTAGGAGTACACTCAGTGAGCGGTTCACTTTAGCAGTGAGTAACTTTTGCTCTCTCCTTCTCCCATTATTCAGGAAGAACGGCGAAGACTGAAAAATGCAATAATTATCCAGTCATTTATTCGAGGCTATCGAGACAGAAAACAGCAAGTAAGTTTGTTTTTAAAATGGAAAGAATTAGAAGGATATGCAGAAGCTTATTTTAAAAATAGCTTCATTATTCTAAGTAGCATCCATTTTGTGTGTTTTTGTATACTTGTCTAATGAAAGTTAATCCTGGGAATAGTATTTTTCTTTTTCTCTTCCTTTTTCTTTTTTTAAAAGAATTATTAATTTGTTTATTTCTAATTTGACCAGAGAGAGACAGAATAAGGGGGGTGGGCAAAGTGAGAAAGCAAGCCTCCAGGTCCAGGACTTGAACCACAGTCGGCCATGTGGGAGTTCAGTGCCCTTAACCACCATGCCACCGCCAGCCCCAGAAATAGTATTTTTCACAGTAAACTTTTTTTTTTTGCCAGAGTGCATGGTGAGGTGGGGAGTGAGAACCACCTCCTCGATGGGGAGTGGTCATACTGCAGTCCCTTCTTTTCTCCCTCTGGTGCGGATTTTGGGCACACGCGTACACTCACACATGCCCCATGTGTTTCTCAAGTACTAGGTCTGGAACTCGAGCCAAGTGGTCAGCTGTGTGGGATCCAGCCCCACAATAAGTAATATTGTTAGTTATAATTGTGTACAGATTTCTAGACCGATGAGTGTTTGGATAATACAGATAATAAAGTGCGGACAGAGGACAGGCCCCGGCTGAAGGTCGGAGTGGAAGCAGTGGTGGGAGAGTCTGCGGATGCTCCAGGGTGGCGTCTTGGGTTATGTTTCATCCTGTCACTGATCGCCAGTGATGTCTGTTTCCCCCCGTCCAAACATTGAGCATGTACTTAGATCGTGGAGCTGTCATGTCCGAGCCACGTTCACGCGAGGCTCTGCTCTGTCTTCTGGCAGTACTCCATCCAGAGAAGCGCCTTTGACTGCTGTGCCGGCTCCTGGCAGTCCACGGGCACGCCTTCCCCCGTCAGCGTCAGCGGGCCCAGCCTGGCCCTCCTGGTGAGGCAGCTTCTGTTCTTTTACAGACAGAATGAAGACTCTGAACGTCTGGTGAGTTTGACACATTCCAGTTGTTTTCATTTCGTAGTTTCTACCATTTTTCCTTATTAGAAACAGAGTATCTGGTCAAGAGGTCTGGGAACAGTCCCGACCTGTGTGGGCTCCCAGATGGTTGTAGTAAGGTACCTTTACCTCGGAAAATCGGGAGTGCATTTCCAACAGGCTGTGCTTTTTGTTGTTGCTGTTGTTAAGGAACATTTCAAATATTACAACACGTAGGCTGTACTGGCCCCCAAGGCCCCCTGCCCTATGTAGCAGTCACCATGTGCTCGCACATGTGGCCCTCTGCACCTGTGCCTCAAGTCATCGCGAAGCACATCTGAGATGTCACGTTATGTTCACATGGGGATGCTGCGTGTCAGTCTCTGAAGTCATCCAAGATGCAGCTGTATTTGTCTACACATTCTGCAGGGAGTGATGGTGGAAAATTCATACAGGTACACACAAGCCTGGTGCTGATGGCGAGGTCGCTAAGGGACACGGCCACCCAGGGCTGCAGGCTGGCACAGTGCCCTCCCCTCAACACCCATTGCCTCTGTGAGAGGATACATAAGAAAGTTTTAAGACTTTACTTATCTGCGTAGTGTAAATAACAAGAACAAAAACTTAAGGAGAATGGATGTGTAATGTAGTGACACTAGAGCTTTCTGGATGGTATTGAAGCACTTGTCAAAGACTAAAATTGGGTGGGACCAGCAGTTGACGTAATGGCTATGTCACTGGACTCCCTGTGATTGCCTTCCCCATCTACAAGGAAGAGATGCTAGGGCCCCCCACACACACACACACACAGAATAGGTAAGAAGAAACAGATGTCCCATGTAACTGAGGACTAATATCATGTTTCTCATGTACTTTTATTTATTTATTTTAATTTTACCAGAGAAAGAGAGAGACCGAGAGAACGTGCAAGCCGCCAGGTCCGGAACTTGAACCACAGTCATCCATGTCAGAGTCCAGCACCCTTAACCACCACACCCCTGTCAGCCCCTACCAATTAACTTCTTGTGTTTCAGATTGATATGAGCTTTAAATATGCTGTATTTTGTTTTAGTAACTAGTTTAGTAATTTAGTTTAATCTTGATGTATTACTTTGAGATGGGAAATGTAAATGTTAATAAATAAAACCTGTCTTAGAAGATTTATTTCTTATCAGGTTTTGATAAGGTTTGAATGAATGTGTATTACAACTGAAGGATTGAGGTACGCATTGAGGATTGAGGTAAGTTAGCAGACAAGCAGACTTCTGGATTGAGAGCTGTGCTCTGTGTGCTGCTGTTTCAGATCTGGCTGTATCAGAACCTGGTGAAACACAGCTCTGTGTTTATCAAGCAGCTGGACGGGTCGGAGAGACTCACCTGCTTATTTCAGATAAAGCGGTTGATGAGCCTCTGTTGCAGGTAAGTCCCAGCGTGGCCAGCCACTGCCATAATGTGTTGATCACCGCAAATGTCTGTGGAAATGCCTTTGGATGTTCATTTTCTTTTTTTTATTAATTTTTTATTTGTTATTATTTTAGCTTGGTGTAGGGCACATGTGTTTACTAGAGCGAGAGAAAGCCCAGGACTCGAACTGCAGTCGGCCATGTGGGAGTCCGGCACCTCAACCACCACACAACCTGCTGGCCCAAAGGGTGTTCTTTTTCTGAGACTGACCTTGCCACTTTTGTGTTTTTGAGACCATGAGGTAATTCTGCATGGTAATGATTTTTACCCTAGGAAATTTTGGCTTGTATGACATAGAAATTTAAACAGGAATACAGTTATTTTCCAGATGATGTTTTTCTTACAAGGATGCTCTGGAGTTTCTAAAATGTAGCTGTCCTGGTGACTGAGGGTGGGGGGTGGCTAACTGAGAAGATGCATGTGAGGTGGTTCTGTCCTGGAAAGTTTCTGCCGAAACACAGTTGGGAGGCCAGCCCTCCAGAGTGCGCTTCTCAGAGAATCTTAGAGCTGTTCCTGCACAGACTGCAGTTAGGTCCCTGCCCTGCCTGTCCGAGTCTGCAAAGGTGCACGTTTACATGACACATACCGTCGCGTGAAGCCAGGGCCCCGTCGCTATCGGTCTTTAGTGAGTTGCCTGTGTCTGCGTAACGGTAGAATGTTTGGAGGGCTCTGAGCCTCCTAGTACCAGGGGTCCCAGTGGGCAGTGTGTGACTTGACCATAGCTCTGCATCCTCTTCCATCTCAGGAATGTCTCGTTTCTTTTTTTTTCTTTTTCTTTTTTTTTTTAAAGAATTATTTATTTATTTATTTCCATTTGTTGTTGTTATTTTTTCTTTATTTGATGAGAGAGAGAGAGAGAGAGAGAGAAACAGAGAGAAAGGAAAAGGGAGAAAACGAGCCACCAGGTCCAGGACTCGAACCATGGTTGGCCATGTGGGAATCCAGCACCCCCATCTACCACACCACCTGCTGGCCCCAGGAATGTCTCATTTCTAATGACTTCCTGGAGGCCTCGTGTAATAACGTTTGTTTTTCCTCATTTATTTCTTGGAAAACTTTTACTTTGAAAAGCACATTGTATATGTTTGTTCTCTAGAACGAGCTGGCAAACTTTTCTGCAAGCATCCAGTTAGCAAGTGTTTACAGTTTGCAAGCCACATATGAGTTTTTACCCCATTACTTATTTTTCCCCACACGTTTTTAAGCCACTGGGTCCGGCACTCGAAAAAAAAAAAACCTGCTGGCCCCAGTTTTTACTATAGGGCACGTGTATGTTTGTTCTCGCCAGAAAGAGAGAGAGAGAGAGAGAGAGAGAGGGAAAGCAAGAAATCGCCCTCCCGGGGGGATGGCCACGCTGCAATCTCTTCTCCTCCATTCTCCCCTCGGGATCTTGGGCACGTATGCACACGTGCCCAGTGTGAGTCTAAGCCACTGGGTCCGGCACTCGAACTGCGGTCGACTACGTGGGAGTCCAGCGACATAGCCTTTACACCAACTGCTGGCCCCATGTTTTTCCCTTTTTTGGACAACCTTATCTTTTATTATTTTTAACTTTGTAGTGGGTGCATGAGAAAAAGGGAGGAAAGCATCCCTGTCAGGATGGCTGAGTGCAATCTCTTCTCCATTTCTCCTTTCAGGATTTTGGGTGCTCAAGCACACACGTGCACACACACACATATACACATACGCCCACCATATTTTTCAAGCCACTGCGTATGGGAACTCAAATTACACCATTGGCTATGTGGATTAGCTGCCTAAATCACCACATTGACTGGCCCACAACCTTTTGAACATCATAACAACCCCTCTTGATAGCTACATGAAAAAGAGAGAGGTCTGGTTGGGCTTTTGGGTGGTAATTTATAAAAATCTATTCAATGTAACTTTTTTTTTTTGAGAGATTTTCGCTATAGGGCGCGTGCACTCGCCAGGCAGACAGAGACAGACATAGAGACAGAAAGCGAGAAATCACCCCCCTGGGGGGATGGTCACGCCGCAATCCCTTCTCCTCCATTCTCCTCTCGGAATCTTGGCCACGCACGCACACGCGTCCGGTGTGAGTTTTAAGCCACCGGGTCCGGGACACGAACCGCGGTCGACTACGTGGGAGTCCAGCGACATAGCCATTACGCTAACTGCTGGTTCCCTCAATGTAACTTTTGAAACTGTAACTAGTAACTTGAATAGATAACACAGTCAAGTATTATTTCTTTCCCACTTTTTATTTTGAAAAAACTTGTAATACCAGAAAAATTGGAAATACCCTTGAGTAGATTGAAAAGTTACCGCTTCATCACATTTGCCCTCTCTCTCTGTGCACACATAGCCTTTCTCAGCATTTGGAAGCGGATCACGCGGACACAGCCTGGCTCGGCACACAGCCGAGGATGGCACTTTCTCTTCCGTACCCGCCCTCCATGACCGCGTCTGTAATGCTGTGTGATACACGCTCCACGCTCAGGCTTCCTCGGTTGTCTCAGAAGCACCTTTGCAGGCTGTTTTATGATCTCAACTTGCATTTGTCTCACCTTTGCCCGTCCCCTGCCTTTCTTCTGCGGTGGGAGTGCGCCCAGAGGAGACTTCTCCGCTGTGCTGTCAACGTCGTGGGGTCCCTCTGTCATGGAGGCTGTGTGGACCGTAGGGTACTATCTAGCAGCATGCCTGATCTGTACCCACGAGTGTTCTGGCCAGCTCACTCCCAGCCAGGCCTGTCTCCAAACCCTGCTGTTTGTTGCCTGAGAAGCAAAATCACCCCCAGTTGAGAGCCACTGATAGAGAGGGTTCATTTGTTTTGGTTCAAACCTCTTTAACAAGAATGCCCCAGGAGGCACCAGGACGCTCATGTGTATCACACGAGAGGCACCATCGCTCACAGGTTGGTTGCCGTAGAAACTGCCGTAATTACCGTCTCTTGTAAGGGCGCTTTTTCTGGTCTGCGAGTTGGCGTGCTGGTGCTTTGTGAAGACAGCTGGCTCCCGGTGATGATGGCCCGTGCCCGAATCAGGTAGGGCCTCTGTGGCTAGCGGGTCTTGCCGTTGCTTCGTCACGGTTTAGGAGCTGGCGTTCTTTTATAAAGAAGATTCCCCTGCACTTCCTTTAGTCTCTACAGCCTCGCTGTAAAATGGTACTGTGCTGTAATAAACGACTACCTGGGGGTCCCACTCGGGGGTGGCCCCTCTGCTCTGCCGCCGCCTTCTGTGACTGCACCGTGCCTCAGGTTCTGCCTGTGCTGCCTCTGCCTCAGGCCTGGGCTGTTTTCTCTGAGGAGCTTTGAGTCTTTTGGTGTGGAATGGAGGCTGGATCCCACATGGCCAGCCAGGGTCCGTGTGTCAGCACCCTGTGGCTTAAAAATCACAGAGGGCCTGCACACAGCCACAGTCCTGGTCTTGCTCTGGTGACCACATGTGCCCCCAGCAAGTCGTTTTTGAAAAGGTAAATGTTAGACCTTTTATTTCAAGTGTGATAATTAGCCACAGTTATTGTTTAAATAGCCAGAGGTTGCTCATGCCTGCTGGTGGCGGGGAGGAGAGAACACCCCCAGTGGGGATGGTCATGGCACCTCTTTTCTTCTGTTTCTCCATCCATAAGATTTGGGGCACACACACATGTTTGTCCAGCATGTTCTTCAAGCTGCAAGGGCTGGGATTTGAACTGCATTCAGCCATGTGAGATCCAATTCTTTTAACTGCCTGCAGTGGGGCTGGCCCAAGCTATAGTCCTACCTGCTATGTTCATAACATTGAGGGGTTTTTTTTTTTTTTTTTTTTTTTTTTTTTTTGAGAGGTTTTTGCTATAGGGCGCATGCGCTCACCAGAGAGAGAGAAAATGAGAATTCACCCCCTGGGGGGATGGCCACGCCGAATCCCTTCTCCTCCATTCTCCTCATGGGCATGCACGCACATGTGCCTGGCGTGAGTTTAAGCCACCAGGTCCAGGACTTGGACCACGGTTGACTACGTGGGAGTCCAGCGACATAGCCATTACGCCAACTGCAGGTCCCAGAGCATTGAATTTTAAGTGCTTGTGGATCACAGAGAAAGGGTGTGTATGCCCAGTTCTGCTCTGCAAGGTTCTTTGGTCTTCATAGGTATTCGAGGTAAGTTTGAGAGCTAGGAAAAGAGAAAGGGGTGAAGTTTCTTGTTTAGAAGAGGCCCTCGCTGTGCGTGAAGTGAACGCACTAGCAGGTAACACAGAAGGCGATGCCCACCACTGTGGGATGGGTGGAGGTGGGCCAGCTTGTGCTGCCCTGATGCCCCACGACCCAGGTCCCAGCCCTGCCTCTGGCCGGCTAGCTGAGGGCTTGCGCTGAGGCACTGGGCCTCACTTCCTTAGCGGTAGAACCAGGCGGTTGAACTTGGTGGGTCCTGCCAGGTGGGCTGTCAGTCCCTTCCGGACCTTCAGGTGAGAGTGGGGGAATTCCCTGCTCAGGCAGGCGGTTTCCTGCTCACCTCCTCCTGCCCACCTCAGCTCTTCATGCTGTTCCTTCCTTTGACCTGGTCCTGCTCTGGTCTGGGCTCAGAAGAGCTCCTTCCTGGGGTGTGTGCTGCAGGTGAAGACGCCGTCCTGGGCTGTCCATGTCACCGGTGAGTGTCCGGCACGCACTCCCAAAGGACAAGCTCTCCGTGGCCTCATTCAGTGCTGACATTTGGTCTGCAGCTAGCTACCCATTGCTTAGATGACGGTCATGTATTCTGAAGGTAAATGATAGTTTAACGCTCATAAATATCCACATGGTGTGCATCTCTCCTCATGCGAGTACCCGCTTGGAGTGGTGCTGGGGGGTTGCTAGCTCGTTCCTTTCTTCATTGCGCAGAATTGATTGGAGTGCGTGGGTGCGGCAAAATGTACTACTCCCGTGATGCTGGGTCCACACGGGAGGCCACAGGCCCACGGCCCTGCCCGGTGAAGGCTGTGGGGAGGAGTTGACAGTGGCCTGAAGTGCCACTAAGTGTGCTCCTCTCTCTTTCTCTCTGTGTCACTCATGAAAGAAAGAAAGAAAACTTTGGGACCAGCAGGTGGTGTGGTGGTTATGGCACTCCCACATGGCTGGCCACGCTTTGAATCTCAGACCTGGCAGCTTGCCTTCTCACTTTCCCGCTCTGGGTGAATTAAAATAATAATAAAAATTAAATAATTATTTTCAAAGACAGAAAACGTGATGAAAGAAAATGTATTAAAGTGGGCTGTCTGGGCACCGTCCTCGGCACCGACGTTCAGCTGTGCCCAGTCGGGGCTCTGGCGTCCAGCCTGGAAGGGGAGTGAGTACGCAGGGAGAGGATTTGAGGCTGGGGGGCTGTGGTTGGCCAGGCCAGGCTCAGCCAGCTGCAGGGTGGGGACTGCACTAGGATGGGGCTAGGACGGCTCTGCCTGGGCGCCCCGGCAGGGAGCGGCTTTGGCTGGGTCGCACCCTGCCTGGCTGTCCCCTAGATCTTGTCCTCCCTGTGCCTCTGTGTTTCGGTAGAACCACTGACCCGCTTCCTTACAGCGGACCACAGGGCAGTAAGGGCAGAGGCGGGTCTCAGTCGAGGGCAGCCACCCGGCTGGGGGAGGCCCTGCTGTCTTGGATGAGGGGATGGGAGTGGGCATGGGCCAGCCTGGGAGGTTTGTGACAGCGTGGACGGCAGCAAAGTCACAAAGGGCCAGAGTTTGTGGGTCCGAGACCATGACCGGCAGCCCAGATGGGCTCGCCCTGTATGAGAGCACGGAAGACAGCCCCTGGGTGTCCTCCCCACGGTACGGCTGTGGCAAAGAGGAGGAACCAGGGAGCGGGGAGGAAGGGAGAGGCGAAGGTCTTCAAAGTACCCACAGCACAGGGACGGAGGGTCGAGGGAGGGAGCGCGTGGTTGGCAGTGGTCAGAGGGCAGAGCTGAGGGGAGTGCAGTGACGGTAAGTACTGCCCTCCCCAAGAGGCCACATCTGACTCGCAGAGGAACACATGTCAGGGTCTTATTTAACTGTTACAAGTTAACAGTTACTCACTGACACTCAGGTTCTCCAGCTGACAAAAGCCTCCTGCGTGCCAGGAGCAGGGACAGTTCGTGTGTTCTGGATGAGAAATGTTAGCGTGGTGCTCAGTTTCCTGCAGGTTGACGGTGTCTCTAGAGCTGGAATGACAGCCCGGTGGGAGACAGCTGAGCAACCTGGTGCTGCTGCACAGGGCACTCAGGCTTCTCTGTGTGGCTGGGTTCTCCGTCTCACCCAGCTTCTCCTTGGTGACACCTAGGGTGCCCCAAGGGAACAGGAGGCGGCTGAAGCACGGCTGGGCTCAGAGCTGGGGGCGTGGACCTGTGCACAGCTCTGGGAGTGGGGTTGTGCACTGACAGAGAGGCGGTAGGGAAGGGATTCTCTTTAACTTGGAAAGATTATGTTCAATATGCTTATCGAAGACGCAGTTGACAACACAGAAGGAAGCATTGATGAAGACTGCTTCTGAGTGAGCAAGAAGGGCGTGGGAGGGAGCCCCAGGGTGCAGTGTGTGGCCTTGGGTGGGGAGAGGACAGGCTGCCCAGGTTGTCAGATCAGCGCTCTGAGCTAGCACTGTGGACAGCTACCTGAGTGACCAGTACACCCGGAAGGTGCTCGTTGTTGTTAGCAGTCTGGGAGATTCAGAGTCACCTCTCTCTCTCTCTCTCTCTCTCTTCCTCCCTCCCTCCCTCCCTCTCTTTCCCACCCTCTCACAATGGAAACAGAAGCTACCACCTCCAGGCTATGTGTAGATGTTTATGAAACAGATAAACTTGGCGTTGAGACCTGGGTCTCATCCTGAAGATATCTTATATCTATATACATTTTTTTAAATAATTATTTTTAATTTTGTTTATTCATTCATTTTGACCAGTGAGAGAGAGAGGAGAAAGTGAGAAAGTATGTCACCAGGTCCAGGACTCGAACCATGGTCTGCCATGTGGGAGTGTCCAGCGCCTTAACCACCATGCCACCTGCTGGTCCCCTATGCACATATTTTTAAGCCAGCAAGATTCAAAACACTCCAGTTTCATGCGTTTTGGAGGAGGGGTATTCAGTAGTAAGTGCAGCCTGTCTGACAGGGAAAGTGGTTGGCAGCTGGAGGATGGAAGGCGGGAAGGCTGGGTGGTGAGGCCCGTCTCCGTGGCGCTGTCCCCGTCGCGGCATGGCCTGCCGGACTCTTCACTGCTGCCTACTTTAAATGGGTAGAGACTGGTATCTGTGAATTGTGTCTCTGTAAACTTGGTTGTTCTCTTTTCAAAACTAAGTTTATAGAGACATAATTCACACACACACCAATCTGTATGCATTTAAACAGGAGGGGGAGAGATGGAGGAGGGGGTCACGGTGTGTCCATCCTCACTGGGTGTGCGCTGCTTCTCTCTCTAGGGCATGCACCTTCTGGCAATCACACGGAAAAAAACGAAAAGAAATGGAAAGTTTTTTGCTTTTAAGTTTGTTTGTTTATTTCTTCCATGAGTCACAGAGAGACAGTCTTAGTGCCACAACCCACCCCCAGCCAGCTCTGGCTCATGAGTATGCTTGTACCTGGTGCACTAGGAAGGTCTCTGTGTGCAAGCCGGGGTCTCCCGGGTCAGCCTCACAGAGCACCACGTCTCATCGCTGCCGTCTGCCCTCTTTTTAAATAAGACTTAATCTTGTGATAGCTGAGCTTTTCCTTTGCCAGTGATTCTTCTAGTAACTGAAACTTTAATACAAATGTTGGATGACTTGGGACCAGAAATGCACTCGTGTCTGATTTCCTTGGGGAATATTGCAGGCAGGGAAAGTCTCGAAGGCATCTTTGAAGGAGGTTACACGCACTTCAGTGAGGTTCTTATCAGAGCGGACACAGCTGGCCACAGCCGTGGCCCATGACTGCTGCTTACCCCAAGTCTGTGACCCTCGATCGTCCTGGTTTGTCCTCCCCACCCCTTATCAGTGCATTTTTCGTCTCTGAACCTATTGTCAGCGTGCTCCTAACGTATGCACAGAATAAGAGCTCTTTCAAAGAGCCCGAGTGAGGGGTGGCCGTGGTGTGGGGGTGGGGGTGTGTGGAGGGGGTGCCTAGGTCCCCTGTAGTTGACTGTGTAGCTCGAGTCTTAGATCCCGTGGCTTGGAAATCACACTGATGTGTGTGCGTGGGTGCTCAAAATTCCAAACAGTGAGTGGAAGAGGGGTGGGTGGCCATTCCCCGAGGGGTAATTTCTCACTTTCTTTTTCCCTGTCTCTCTCGGTGGCAAGAGCATGCATCCTACAGGGGAAAAAAGAAAAAAGAATCTGAATGATGGGTTGATGATATGTTCTCTGTTTTTTTCTTTTTTAATGTTGCTGGAGGATATGTGCACTTGCCAGAGAGAGAGAGAGAGAGGGAGGGAGGGAGGGAGGGAGGGAGGGAGATCCAGAAAGCACCGAGCCCCTCCTGGGGCGAGGTTGTGATGCAGGCCTGGCACTCCGGCTCTCCTCCTCCTGGGATTTGGAGCGCGTATGCGTGCACCTGGTGTGTTTCTCAGCTGCTAGATCCAGGAGTCGAACCGAGCAGCTGGCCACGTGAGGTCCAGCCACCCTGGCCACCGTGCTGTTGGCTGCTGCCTGTTTTCATTATTACTGTATTTCTACTTTTATTTTTATGACAGTGTATCACCATGTCACCATCCTTCTGCCTTGACCTGCCTGCATCTTGGGATTCCAGCCACTTGCCACCTTCCCGGCCTCCCTACCTTTGGGTCATGCCTATTTTTGGAGATATTCTGTTGTCTGAACAGTCATGACTGATTTTTCTATGCAAAAACATGTCACGACTTTTCCGACGACCCAGTAGTAGTTAAACAGAATGGGTTGGACATGTTCCTTGTGAATAGTTTGGGGAAATTTTGGTTGCACTTGTCATAGTAAGTGTGTGAATGAATACATTCTTTCATTTTCACAGGCTGCTGCAAAACTGTAATGACGACAGTCTGAATGTTGCACTTCCAATGCGAATGCTTGAGGTGTTTTCATCCGAGAACACGTACTTGCCTGTCTTACAGGATGCTGGCTATGTGGTGTCGGTGATTGAACAAATTTTGCACTACATGATTCAAAATGGTGAGTGTGGAGGGTCAGAGCTGTGGGTCGGCATCAGGGTGTGGCGAAGCACAGGCCAGTGTGCCTTCCGGAGCTCGCTTGGCTCCTCTGAGCGTCACGCCTGTGTGCCAGAGCCTCGCACAGACCCAGGGCCCACGCCTCCGCGCCGTGCACTTGCCAAGTACAGACACCGTTACTCCCTGCACTGACCTTTCCTTGCCCTTAGAGGTGGTGGAGATCGATGCACGCTTTCAGAAATCACGCCAGGTCCTCTGATCTGAGCTCTGTCTGAGCAGTGGCAGGGCAGGGTCTCATCACTGCAGAGTCCCGGCCGACTTGCTTAGAGAGCTAGTCTCATTAAAAAGTTATTTTTCTGTTTGTTTTAAAAGCTCTCATGTTGGTTTAGTAGAGGAGAACAGAATGTTCATCTTAGTTTTCCAACTCTGTTAAAGCTTCTATGCATCGATACGGTTCTTAAAGTAACAGATCTAAAGTTCCTCTGAACACATTAATGACATCATTTTGGGGAAATAAAAAACTATAGTGTAAATCTCATTCTTTTTCTTTTCTTTTCTTTTCTTTTCTTTCTTTCTTTCTTTTTTTTTTTTTTTTTTTTTTTTTTTTTTTTTTGAGAGGTTTTTGCTATAGGGTGTGTGCACTCGCCAGAAAGACAAGAGAGAGACAGAAAACGAGAAATCACCCCCCCCAGGGGGGATCGCCACGCCACAATCCTTTCTCCTCCATTCTCCTCTCGGGATCTTGGGCACGCACGCGAACGCACCCAGCGTTAAGTTCAAGCCACTGGGGCTGGGACTCGAACCACGGTCGACTACATGGGAATCCAGCGACATAACCATTACGCCAACTGCTAGTCCCAGCGTAAATATGACTCTTAAAACTTAGGATCAGTTGAGCAATATAAAATTGAACATTTAAAAACCTTAGTCCCACTGCCTTCTCGGGACTCGTGGACTTGGGACCTGGTAGGCAGCCATGAAGTGCCATGCAAGTAGTGGTAGGAAGGATTGCAGGTGGTTCTGGAGAGCGGTATGAGAACTTCACTGTTGTTTTCTTTTTTTTTTTTATTTTTTTTCTTGGAGAGGCTTTTGCTATAGGGCGCGTGCGCTCGCGAGACAGACAGAGAGAGACAGAGAGACAGAAAGCAAGAACTCACCCCCCAGGGGGGATGGTCACGCCGCAATCCCTTCTCCTCCATTCTCCTCTCGGGATCTTGGGCACGCATTGCACACGCACCCGGCGTGAGTTTTAAGTCACCAGGTCCGGGACGCGAACCGCGGTCGACTATGTGGGAGTCCAGCGACATAGCCATTACGCTAACTGCTGGTCCCTCACTGTTGTTTTCTTGAAGTGATGGATTAATCTGGATTATGTATAGCTAATTAATCCTCTGGATTAAAACACAAAGTTAAAGTCTTATATGTTCTAATCTTATTGTTTGGCTTAGGTTTTTAAAGAAAGTTACTTAGTTAGTAGAGACCATAGGGCAACTACTGAGTTCAGGTAAATGGAGAGTCAGCCCGTGATGCAGTAGTTAAGGTGGCTGAACTCCCACGTGGCCAACAGTGTGGTTGAGGTCCTGGACCCAGCAACTTGAGAAACACAAACACATCGGGCACGTGTGCATGTGTGCGCCCCCCAGAAAGATCCCAAGAGGAAAACGGAGGGGAGGAGATTGCAGTGTGGTCATCCTCCCTGAGAGGTGCTTTCACTCTTTCCCCTTCTCTCTCTCTCTCTTCTCTCTCTGTTGAGCACATGCACCCTATAGCAAGACAGATGAATGAATGGACAAAAGAAAGAGAAAGTAAATTGGAACTTTTGGAATTTGATCTTTTATAAAATAATTCTAATTAAAAGTGGTCCATTATATTGATTGATTTATTATAAAAACTGAAGGCTAAGCGTGAGAATTTTTACTCTTGTTTTCTAAAAGAGTGAGCAAGAAAACTAAGAAATATGCATTATTTGAAATGTATGTAAAAGTAGGAAAACACTGAAAAGCTTTTTTTGAATTATTTTTTATTTAACTTTATTTATTTACTTACTTTAATTTGACCAGAGAGGGACAGAGTAAGAAAGAGAGAGAGGGAAAATGAGAAAGCAAGCCACTAGGTCCATGACTCAAACCACGGTTAGCCGTGTGGGAGTCCAGCACCCTTAACTACCACGCCACCTGATGGCCCCAGTTATTGAAGATCTTACTCTGAAATTGCTGCTTCTAACATCTTCTGTGGTCTGGCCATTACTTGGGTGTTTTGATTACTTCCTGCCATATGATGGGGGGATGGTCTTTAGGAAATTCATGGAAAATGTAAATTATGAAAAAAAAATATGCATGGATTTCCTTTTTTTTTTTCTTTTTTCCTTTCTTTTTTGGAGAGAGTTTTGCTACAGGGCGCGTGCACTCGCCAGACAGATAGAGACAGACAGAGACAGAAAGCGAGAAATCACCCCCCAGGGGAGATGGCCTCCCACAATCCCTTCTCCTCCATTCTCCTCTTGGGATCTTGGGCACGCACGCACACGTGCCTGGCGTGAGTTTTAAGCCACCAGGTCTGGGACTTGAACCGCGGTCGACTACACGGGAGTCCAGCGACATAGCCATTACGTTAACTGCTGGTCCCGATTTCCAAATTTTTTAAACCAACATTAAAGTTATACTTTAATTCCATTTTTCCATGCACTTTTTGGAGTACCTTTGTATTAATTCATAAAGTTTTGGCATTTTATCAATTATAGTCTATATTGTTACTCTACCATCAACCTAATGAAAAAGGCTAAGGCATAATAAATGAAGTGATTTATTTGAGTCAGAGCCTGGGATGGCTTGCCTAGGTAACATAGACTCCTGGCTGCTCAGAAATTTAGTCCCTGAAGTGGTGGACAAGAGCCAGCCATAGAATAAAGAGGGGAGGCCACGAGCTGTTGTCGAGAGCTTCCACGCACTCAGTACCACGAGCAGCTGGGGGTGGCTGTCCCTGAGGACACTGGGACGTTATGAGGACACTGGGATGCAGTAAGGGGGTCATATTTGTCAATCTGTAGTCCACATCACAGCTAACGAGTCATTGGAGAAGTCCTGCTGCATTTTTGCACAGAAAACAGAGGAATACTTCATGACTTTCCCAGCAGTTTATAGCTTACTGCAAACTCAACATGACTTTAGGCCTGAGGCCATGAGCGGTGGGTGTGGCTGTGACCAGTCGTCAGGCTCCTGTCTCCTAGCCCCCGGGCCTCACACTGGCTGCTCTGAGTACTAGCTTTCTCGGGGCCTTACGTGCTACGATGCTTTTCAACATTTGCAGAATCACAGAATGTACTTAATGCTCAGGTCATGCAAGCAGTTAATCAACAAGATGCCCATACCGGGGTGGCCCGTGGCATCGCGGTTAAGGTGTCTGGGTCCTACATGGTTCTAGGCCCTGTAGAATCACTCCTATACAGGAAAAGGGGTGGCAGCCTGACCAGGCCTAGCGCGGGGGAGGGTATCTCCCTCCGCCTCCCTCTGACAATAAAATGAACACATTGTTAAAAATGTCATTTTTTTTAAACTTAATTTATTCATTTATTTATTTTTAACTTGACCAGAGAGAGACACAGAGAGAGAGAGGGAAAGTGAAAAAGCGAGCTACCAGGTCCAGGACTCGAACCATGGTCGGCCATGTGGGAGTGTCCAGCACCTTAACCACCATGCCACCCGCTGGTTCCCCAGGATGTCATTGTTTTTTTTGAGGGTTTTTTTTTTTTTTTTTGCTATAGGGCCGTGTGCTTGCCAGAGAGACAGAAAGAGAGAGAAAACGAGAAATCATCCCCTGGTTTCTTTTTTTTCCTTTTTTTCATGAGAGAGATAGAGAGGCACCTGCAGTGGGGTCCCACACTGCGGTTCCCCTCCAGCCTTCCCAGCAAGCCCTGATCTTGGGTGCCCCTGTTCACAGGTCAACCAAAGGAGCGAACCGCAGTGTTCACAGAGGCTCCCAGCATCGTGGGGCCTGCATTGCACCATGGCTGGGTCCAATGTCATGCTTAAAGAGAGGCTTGGGTTTTTCCTTTTTCTTTTTTAAATGAATTTTCATCTTTTCAGTTTTGTAGTAAAGGGACTTTTTTATTTTTAAAGAAAGCAAACACATTTCTATTTATTTATTTATTTGTTCAATTTATTTTAATTTGACCAGAGAGGGACAAAATGAGAGAGAGAGAATGAGAAAGCAAGCCTCCTGGTCTGGAACTCGAACTGTGGTCGGCCATGTGGGAGCCCAGCACCCTTGACTACCACGCCACCTGCCGGCCTTCCTTGTTGAGTTTCACTAGGAATAATAACTAGGTTAGAATTGGGATTTATAAAGCAGGTTTAATGAGAGTACTGGACACCCATCGTGTAGTGACCCTAAGTCAGGCTCAAAGCCACGCGGAGCCAGTTTCAGAGTGTGTCCCACGTGTGCAGATTGAGTCTTACTATGTGCACACGGAGCAGCATTCACAGACTGCACCTGCTGTGAACACACGATTTGGATCACTGGTGAGAACCAGTTTATGCTCACTGTGGAACAAAGCATATGGGACAGAAGGTCCAAATGAGCCTCCGGGTCTCAGTGAGGCGGAAGCTGGCGACTGCAGCCGCCCACAGTGTCGGCTGCCCGGAGCGTGCTGTGCCTCACGGCGGACCAGCTGCGGTGCGGCCACCCATTCCCCGGTGTTCCCCAGTCCCTCTTGGGCAGAACAGCACAGCCAGTCAGTTGCCGCCTTGCTTTGTGTGAACTTAACAGACAGCACATAGCTGCCTTCTTCCCTGCCCTTTCTCTGGTATGCGAACCCGCTTTCGTGGTCACCGTCTCGATGGGCACATGTCTGGGAAACTAGAAATGTGTTCAGCTTGTTGATTCACCCTAATACTGGATCATAGAAGCTATTTTTGTTTCTTTTTTTGGGGTGTCACAAATGGGACTTTTGTCACTATTAAAAGTCTGTTGTTGCTGGGGCATAAGAAGTCTTCCATTTCTGATTGCTGTGTTTTTTAGTAAATCCAGCACAGAGAGACGAAGAAAGTAACTGTCAATAGTCCTGATACCAACATGAGCTTCAGTCGTTGCCGTTTTTGACCATGGGACACATTTTGTCCCGGGTCAGATCCATGCCGTGGAAGTCAGGCAGTGTTTGCCCTGAATGTCCTCAGTAATGAACTTGACTTTCCTAAGTGCAGTTTCATCTTCTGCAGATCTGCAAGGCTCACTTCACACACAGCCCTTGAGGCCACCAAATGCAATGTTGGTTCCCTGAGTCCTGGTGACTAGTGTTTTCCCAATATGCCTTATGTTGAACGTAGCAGGTGCGCTCACGTCATACCAGTCTTTTTTAGAAAATGCACCAACCACTTTCTTCTTGGCTCCCTTTTTGCCGCCTTTCATAAGGTGCGTACTCTTGCCAGCTGCCGTGGTGCTACTTGGAGAGCCAAAAGGCAAACTACTTTTTTTGACTTACCGTGCCTGAGGCCTCTGTTAAGCTGCACACCCAGAAATCCCATCGAGGGCTTGGGAAGCCAGGGCACCATGCCGTGGCACAGGGTGGTCTCTGCCCTGCAGTGCCAAAAGCCTGCTTGAGCTTTCCAACCGCATGGCTGGCGCCACAGAAAGACAAGAAGCCTGAGAGGTCAACCTGGAAGTTTAATGTGGACCGTGCTCATCCAGTAGAAGGTGGAATTTTTGACTCTGGAAATTTTGGTACCTGCCCTAGTGAATATCTAGGGTTTTCTTCCCTAGTTTTGCATTTTTTCTGTTTTAAAATGGGAACAGTTTCTGCGGGAAAAGGTTAAAGTCAATGGGAAAACTGGCAACTTTGGAAATGTAGTTCACATTGAACACCTCAAGAATAAAATCAGTTGTTTCCAAGAAGCAGTTCTCTAAAAGGTATTTGAAATACCTCACCAAGAAATACCTGAAGAAAAACAGCCTTTGTGATTGGCTTCCTGTGGTTGCATCTGACAAGGAGACTTCGAACTTCGTCACTTCCAGATTAGTCAAGATGAAGAAGGGTCAGAGTCTGAGGACTAGTTGAAGCCTGGCCTTATCGGGCTTTGCTTACTAAGTAAAGCATGCTGGGTACATGAGAAAGAATCATCTGGAAATAGACTTTTAGTTTATTAATGAGTAAAAGTCACTGCTTGTAAAAAAAAAAAAAAAGAAGAAGAAGAAGCCTGCTGGAGATGAGAGTTTGGGTCTCTGCTGGGGCCTGTGCACGTGTGCGTCCCAGATCCTGCTGACCCAAGCAGAGTGTGTTATGAGACCCTCTTGAGGGGCTTATCGTCTCTCCCCCTATTTCTCTTTCTCTCTTTCTCTCTCTCTTTTTTTTTAATTGAAAGAAAAGAACAAAGAGAAAACTAAAAATGAATGTTCAGGAGAATTTAGTAAAGATCATGAAAGTGGTTTCTGCTTACCTTGGCGTGGCCTCAGGGGAGTTACCTGCTGGGTGCCCAGACCGTGGCCTCCAGGAGCGCTTCCTGTGCAAGAGGGTGAAGAACCCTGGAGAAGTGGCTGATGGCAGGTGCAGGGCTAGGAGGCAGGAGGCAAGGCAGGGACTGGCTTGGAGAGCTGGGGGCTCCTAGCAGCCACTCAAGGTCTTGGAGGGCCTGCCCTCTCCTCAGGACTGTGGGGGAATGTGAGGACCGCACGTGCAGATCGGGGTGTTGAAATGCATGGATCCAACATGGTATTGGCAGACCCCCAGGGTCACTGCACCACGACGGGGCTCCCAGGGAAGGCCCTCAGTCCATCCCTGAGGCTGCCCTGTGCCCATGCTTTTGGCCGGCTGACTCGGGAACAGACTGGCATGAAAACTGGTGAGGGTTCTTCTGTCTGTCTGTCTCTGTTTTGGTCTTGTGTGTAAGAAATTCAGTTTTTTTTTTTTTTTAAAAAAAGCCTAAAACTAGTTGAACGGTTGGGAGATGATTAGGAGCCAAGCAGAAGATCACAGCACGGGGTCCTCCTGGGACTGGTCACGCACACCGCTAGGTCATCAGGGTAGTTGTGACATGGTTTTCTATAGTGTTCTATGCAAAAATGCACTGTGACTTTCCCGACTAACCCAGTAGTTAAATGAAATTTATAAAACGAGAGGGTCAGCAGGTGGCATGGTGGTGAAGGCGGTGGATTCCCACATGGCTGACACCAGGGTTTATGTCCCAGATCTGGCGGTTGAAAATCCGCTGGGCGTGTGTGTGTGCATTCCCAAAATCCTGAGGGGAGGATGGAGAAGGGATTGTGGCCTGACCACCCCCCGGGGGGTGATTCTCACTTCCCTCCCTCTGTCTATGTTGAGTGCACACACCCTGTGGGAAATACTATTAAAAAAAGAGGGACCAGCAGATGGTTTAATGGTTCCATGGCTGAATTCCCACCTAGTCAAGTATGGAACCGGAGGTCATTGGAGACCTGAACACCGACCGTAAATGATTTAAGAGAATTACTGTTCTTGAAGAATTATTTTTAATTTTTTAAATTGTTGTTGTTATTCTAATTTGACCAGAGAGAGAGAGTGAAAGTGATAAAGCAAACTGCCAGGTCCAGGACTTGAACCATGGTCGGCTATGTGGGAGTCCAGCACCTTAACCACCACACCACTTGCTGACCTTCAAGGGGATTACTATAAATGGTTAGCTGTCATAATGGTATTTTAAAAATTGAGTTCCTACCATTTGATCGTGTATTGAAGTATTAACTCTTAGACTTGCATCCGAAGGAGTGGGCATGAAAGATGAGTTGAAGCTGGTAACTGTCGATGCTGAGTGTTGGGCACAAGGGTGATTCACTGCTCTGCAGCTTACGTATTTGTTCCACGTTTTCCTTAATCGAAGAGTTAGTTTAAATTTGGACGTGTAGAGATTTGTAAAAAGCATTTAAACACTGAGATCTTTTCTCATTATAGGAAAGGTACTGAATTTAAAATGTGTTTTTCCATTCTTTTAGGGTATTATAAGTCTCTCTATTTGTTGATTAACAGCAAGCTTCCATCAAGTATTGAACATTCTGACTTATCTCGAGTTCCTATAGCAAAGACTTTGCTGGAGAATGTCCTGAAGCCATTGCACTTTACATACAGCTCCTGTCCAGAGGGCGCCAGGTGAGCGTGCAGCAGGGGCACTGGTTGTGTCCTCACGAGGTCTGGCCCCTGCACCTTCATGTGGGATGCCCCTTTACATGGACTTGAGCATCCCAGTTCCACTTTACTTGGTGACTTAATGTACAGAAAGGTGGGCTTTCTGTGCCCTGTACCCTGCCGTCACCCATGACTGCGTTGGCCTGTGTACCTCCTGCCTTAGATATAACAGTACCCGGCGGCGTTGCAGGGAGCTGCAGACACGCTAGAGTCACCTCGCAGAGGCGGAAGCTTACGTTCATTTTGGACTTACCTGTCAATAGTTGGTGTTAAATGATTAACTTAGTTAATTTAGGATAGTAGATTATCTATTTAAAAATGTATTTTGAAAGATAATTTGGGGGCTGGCAGGTGGAGTGGTCGTTGGGGGCGCTGGACTCCCTCCCACATGGCCGACCGCGGTTTGGGTCCTGGACCTGGTGGCTAGCTTTCTCACTTTCTCCCTCTCTCTCTGTCCCTCTCGGGTCAAATTAAAACAAATAAATAAAGTTAAATAAAATAATTCTTTAAAAAAAGAAAGAAAGATATTTTAAGGGGCTGGCAGGTGGCGTGGTAGTTAAGGGCGCTGAACTCCCACCTGGCTGATCGAGGTTCGAGTCCTGAACCTGGCGACTTGCTTTCTCACTTTCTCTCTTTCTTCCTGTCTCTCCTCCTCTCTGGTTAAATTAAAACTAATTAATTAATAAAGGTAAATAAAATAATTCTTTTAAAAAAGAAAGGTCATTTTAATCAGTTCTTTGATGACTATATTTTGGTTTTACAGAAACTTCCATTTCCCTTTTTCAGGCAACAAGTTTTCACAGCCTTCACGGAGGAGCTCCTGGCGGCACCGTTCACAGATCAGATTTTCCATTTCGTCGTCCCAGCCCTGGCGGACGTACAGACCGTCTTCCCTTACGAGCCCTTCCTGAATGCGCTGTTGCTAGCGGAGAGTGGGTCTTCAGCAAGGAGTGCTGGGGCCCCGCGACTCTTCTATTTTGTTCTAACTGTTGGCGAAAATTATTTGGGTATGAAATAAGGGGTGTGTCTTCCGTGAACTCATACACAGTTGTGTTAGCAGCTCGGCCCAGGGAAGGACATGCACTGGCAAGTGTCAGGTTGTAGAGATGCTGGTCTCTAGCGTGCAGGCGTCTTGGGCGAGAATTTGCTGAGGACTGGTCTGGGCCATGTCCCTGGAGAAAACTTTCAGGCACAGTGAGAAAGTCATAAGGCCCTGGGGCTGGCAGTCAGCGTGGTAGTTACGGCTCTGACTCCCACGTGGCCACTGTGGGTCGAGTCTTGGACCTGGTGGCTTGCTTTCTCAGTTTCCCTCTCCTCTTCTCTCTTTCTGGTGAGTGCACATGCTCTATAGCAAATTTTTAAATAATTTTAATAAATAAAATTAAATAATTTTTTATAAGAAATCATAAGGCCCTGAGCCAGCTCATCTGCACAGACTCTTGTGTGGTCAAACAGGACTCGGTGTGAGTAACAGGAGACATTCTTCCTCAGGGAGATTCCATGAGTTTTAGGTGCTCTGTGTTTAGAATTTTTAAAGTAGTAACCTCTGGTTGGTAATGCCTCTCTCGGGACAAGAAACATGATACGTGGGAGTCGTTTTTAAAGGGAACCTCTACGTGGAAATGTGTTGTGACTGACTGTCTTCCCTAGGGGCGCTGTCGGAGGAAGGCTTGCTGGTGTACCTGCGAGTGCTGCAGACGTTCCTCTCCCAGTTACCTGTGTCCCCTGCCAGTACGAGCTGTCAGGATTCGGCCAGTGACTCTGAGGAGGAGGGTGACGACGCCGACAAGCCCACGAGCCCTGTAAGCTCTGCATCCTAAGGCGGCGGTGCAGCCCAGCCCCGTGCTCAGGGGCACTTCCCTGCTGTCGTCCACCGGCCGTTCTGCTGCCACGCGGCTCACTGGCATTCCCAGCAGGCTCTCGGCAGCCAGTGGGAGTCCCTTCCGCCACACCTTCCCCGTACCTGGAGGTGTATAGTAGCGTGAGGGCTTTTATGTAAAATCAGGCCATATTTTATATTCATTGTTACTGAGGATTTAGTTCCTGGAAGTAAAATTGTTGGGTCAGAGGTATCAACACCGAGTAACTGTCTTTTACTCATTTCTGCTAGTTCTGTTGAGGGTAGTTATGACTTCCTTATAAAAGAGTTGTAAGTCCTCTGTCACCCCTCACCTTGAGGTCCCCCTCCCCTCTGCGCTCGAGTGTATTATATTTTGCAAGGAGTAAGCTTTGAAGTGGCGCACACCTTGTGGGATATATCTGCTGGTGGTGTTTTCTCACGTTCATGAGACGGCTCTAGCTTGTTAAGTACTTTTTTGTTAGCGAATTTCATATTTAATACCTAGTCCCGAAGTATCCTTGAAAGTGGCTCAGGTTTTCCAGGTGAAGTGGATTTTCACAGTGTGGTGACGTCGAAAGGCGTGTTAGTACTGAATCTTTGGGTTAGCACAGCTTCATGAACAGATAGTAACAACATTAAGGAAAGGAAAACAGATTCTTCATTGCCGGGGTTTACCACTTGGAGAGGGGTTGACTGTGAACCAGGGAACAGAACTTTTTTATGGCTACTACAACTGTCACATCTGTCAGAACTCGAAACTTGTGCCTCAAAAATAGAAATATGTTGCCGCAGGGCCACAAAGTGGAGTTTGGTAGAGAGTTTATTTTTTAGGGGCTGGCAGGTGGCATGGTGGTATGGTGTGGTGGTTAAAGGCGCTGGATTTACACATGGTCGACTGCGGTTCAAGTCTAGACCTGGCAGCTTGCTTCCTCACTTTCCCTTTCTTTCTCTCCCTGTCTCTCTCTGGTCAAATTTAAAAATAATAATAGCAACAAAAAAAGGAACTAAATAAAATAAGTAAATAAGTCTCTTATTTTTTAAAGAAAGTGTATTTTTTTAATACTTAATTACCTTCCAGAAGCTAGATAATTTGTTCATACATGTTACGTTTCACGTTCACGTGATGACGAGGCTGTGGGCAGAGGGCGGAGCACGGCAGGTGTGGGCCTCTGCCTTGCTTGCTTGATGGGCTTATTGGGAATCACTTCCTGCAGCCTGAGGATATTTCTGTCTATAGAAGATGTTCCTCCGTTTTGTTTTGCTTTTTAATACATAAGTGTTTTAAAGTCTTTATTGTGTAACTTTACACGTAGGTTTTTTTTTTCCTTCCTTCATTTGTTCTCTTTATTTCCCTTACTTTGGGGATTGCTCTGCCTTCCTGTCCACATTTGGGTCAAGAGCTCATGGCCCCTTGGGAGCGAGTGTCACTGGGCCTGGCTCCACACCACTCTCTGTGTCCCTCTGTTTATGCTGCCTTTTCTTTCCTAGGATGCTCGGCACGGTGAGCCCGAGTGGCATGTGTGAGCTTTCTCAGGGCCACAGTTCACCCTGTGCAAGCGTCAGGTCTCTGTGTGACTGCTCACTTACTCGCGTGCGTTTCATCCGCAGTGACGCACTGTAGAGATAGTGCTAGCATAGTGCTCCACGGCCCCTGGCAGGATGTGTCCTAGAGACCCAGGTGTGCCAGGTACCAGTTATTACTTTAGTCTCTGAAGCAGTATTTTATTTGGTATAAGTTACATAAACTGTACTCATCTAAAACAGTATGGTCAGCAGTATTCAGTGTTATATATGTTCATAAACACACACATCCACATAGGTGAAAAATGCGTATCTTTGTTTAAAACCTAAATGAGCACGCGAAGATTTTACTCAGCAATTTATATCTGAGAGAGAAATTAAGCTATATAAAAAATAGATTTATTATATTTATTTATTTTTTCTTTTTAAAGAATTTTTCATTTTATTCATCATTATCATTTTTCAGTTTGACCAGAGAGAGTGAGAGGGAAAGTGAGAAAGTAAATAGCCAAGACCAAGACTCAAACCATGGTTGACCATGTGGGAGTCCAGTGCCTTAACCACCATGGCTCCTGCTGGCTCCCATCTCCTTTGATTTGAGGAAAAAAAAAAAAAAAACTTTCAGGCTGGCTCTAGAGCCTCGTAGTTATGGCAGCCGTACCCCGCATAGCCCACCGTGAGGGTCAAATCCCGGATCTGGTAGCCTGAGAAATACAGGGTGTGTGTGTGTGTGTGTGTGTGTGTGTGTGACCAAAATCATCTCAACAGGGAGCCAGAGAAGGAGGGCTTGCAGCCTGACCATTTTCCCTGGGGTGTGCCTTCTCTTCTCTCTCTCCATCTCTCGGGCAAGTACGTGCGCCCTCTAGCAAAAATAATAAAATCGTTCATATTTTCTCTTACTTTGCTTAAACTGCTTCAAATACTGTACAACAGAGATGTCACCAGGTGACACACGGCCTCACTACCTGCTGCTGTAGCACACCGTGGTCTCTGGAGCCGGTGGGAAGTCAGTGCTCGCAGCCTGTGCTGTTGTGCTGGCTCGACTGGTGCCAGTGTGGCCGGGGACTCCGGAGGGTCTCGGGGCCCCTGAACGGATGTGTTCCCGGGGGTGTGGGAAAGCTCGCTGAAGCGGGTAGTTTGTAGATTCTACTTTGCACTTGCAGAAGAGCAAAGTTTCATGTTGTTAGCAGGATGGAGGCAAGTTCCAACAGTGTGTGGTTAACTGGATTCATCTTCCCGATGTGTTTTAGGAGGATGGCAGACTGTCGACACCTTACATAACAGAGGAATGTCTGAAAAAGCTGGACACGAAACAACAGACCAACACGCTGCTGAGCCTGGTGTGGCGGGATTCGGCCAGTGAAGATGTGTTCACGGTGATGGCCTCTGTCTGCCACACGCTCATGGTGCAGCACCGCATGATGGTGCCCAAAGTCAGGCAAGTGCGGGCAGGGTGCCGGCCACGGCCGCAAGCTTCCCCCCTTCTCCTGCTGGCTGGAGTCTGGGTTTGCTTTATCTGCTGTTCTTTGATGGACTATAATATAGAATACTACGCTGTCCGTGCATTTCCAGAAAAAGAAGATTCGTTCCTTTTTCTAAATTGACTGACACAACTTCCCCTGGCCTAAGAGGCTCTGAAGTGCCCTGCTGTGATTGTTCACAAAGCTGGTGAGCGTCTGTCCCTGTACACCTGCTAGGTGAGAGTCCGTCTTAGCCACCCATGTGGAAGTTGGACTTGGGCCAGCCACTGGATCCCACATGGCAGTTGCACAGTTTGAGTCTTATCCCAGTGGCTTAAAAGGCATGCCAGGCATGTGTGTGTGCCCAGATTCCTGGAGACGGGACTGTGGCATGGTAGCCATTCCCTGCTGAAAGGTTCTCCCCCCCCCGAACACCTGCACCCACATACATACACACACCCTCCACCACATTAAAGAGAAAACGTTGGGCTTTTACCTGCATTACATGTGTTTTAGTTTTTTTCCAAAGTACTGTCTTTTATAAGATTGCCTTTGATAAGGTACTCTTGCAAGTAAATTTTTGTTTTTCAAAAATTTGAAACAAACTTTTGATCGAGACAAACAAAACAAGTTAAAAGTGGCTAATTTTGTGGGCCGGCAGGTGGTGTGGTGGCACTGGACTCTTATGTGGCCAAGCGTGGTTCGAGTCCCAGACCTGGCAGCTTGCTTTCTCTCTCTCTCTCTCTCTCTCTCTCTCTCTCTCTCTCTCTCTCTCTCTCTGTCCCAATCTGGTCAAATTTAAATAAATAAAGAAAGAATGAATTATGTTTTTAAAAAATAAAGGTGGCTAATTTTTGTTTAAGTTGTTGTGATCATGACCTATTTTTTGTCCCCATTTTGATAGAAAGTTTAGTGGTGTCTTGATAATTTAATTTTAAAAATATTCAACTGGTTTCAGTGCAGAAACTATGTAGGGAGTCTACTAGAGCCTAAGGGAGTGCCGCCGCGCAGACGCAGGGGCAGAGAGCATGCCAGGAGCAGGCCCTGTGGCTCCCATGGCCCTGGAGGGCGCTGGGAGTCCAGGAGGGGTCGTTGGGGATGGGGTAAGAGTGGCTCTGCTGGTTAGGAAAGCACTTTGTCTCTTTTCCTTTTTTCTTCTAGAGAGAGGTTTCTGCTATAGGGTGCGTGTCCTCACCAGAGAGACAGCATCAGAAAGCGAGAAATCACCCCCCGGGGGATGACCACGCCGCAGTCCCTTCTCCTCCATTCTCCTCTCGGGATCTTGGGCACGCACGCACACGCGCCCGGCGTGAGTTTAAGCCACCGGGTCCGGGGAACCAGTTGGCTCAGTGGAAGTGCAGCTGTGTAGCCATTAGGCTGTCTGTTGGACTCCCACGTGGCCAACAGACGGCATCTTTGAAATGGACTGTGGGTGAGGAAGGAATCAGCATCAGCGCGTGAAATGGCCTCGTAAACCCAGATGCCGCCACCTGACGAGGTGCCACCTGACGAGGTGCTGTCTTGGCTTGCTGGCGTTCACTGCCATGGGCGGGAGGGAGCATCTGTGGAGCCCGCGGTCCCTGGACCAGGCCGTCACTCTCTCCAGGCTGACTGAGGGGAGTGGGGATGCGGTCGGAGGACACTGGAAGCTGGGCGGACACTGGTGCCCGTCGTGGTGCAGGTTCGCGCTGTGGGCCGTGCTGGCGGGGTTCACGGGCCCCAGTGCCCTGGCCTGGTCGCCTGGCAGACGCTCTCCCAGAGGGTGCGGGTGCGGGTGCGGGTGAGGGCTGCTGGTACCAGCGCAGCACTTGCTTCCTCTCGGCAGCACCGAGGAGCGTGGGGGCGGAGACGCGTCCACCGTGCGTACTGGGTGCTTTCCGTGGTCACGGCCGGGCAGGTGGCTTGTGCTCACTGCTGTGGCTTTGTCTGCTTTCCCTTCACTAGAAAGGCCTTTAAGGGTGATCCGTATACCAGGCTGGTGACTCCTTCTGGATGCCTCTGGCTAATGTTAGTCCCTCTAATTTTCACATTGGGATTTGCAGTTTCTAAAATTTGTTTGGTATTGGGATCAGCAGAAAACCCCTCACAGTTACACTCGTGTGTGTGAGTGTGCTGGGAGGATGGGGGGGAGCAAACTTTTAACTGTACTATTTTTCACTCTGGAGTTTTGGATTAGGTGAAGGACAACTTTTTTTCATTAGTTAACTAATAAATGTGTTGCCAGCTCTTTTTTGAGAGGAAATTTTTGTATTTTACCATTGGACTTAGAAATCCAAATAGATATTTTTTAGGGGGGAGCATATGACCTTTATTGTGCTTATCCACCAGAGTGGATGTCATGTCTGTACAAAACCAAATGTTTGTTGCTATAATTTCTGCATCACAGTTAAAATCCAAGCAGATTTTTAAAAACCATCAACTTGTTCAAAACCCACTACTTTGGAATCAATAGCTTCTTTGAAGCCAGAGTAACACTTAATGTGGTTAAGACTCGAATGCAGAAATTTGGCTGGTCGTAAAGCTAATTAAACTGCCAACTTGCTCAAATAGAATTACAAAAAGGCAGAATTGTGTTTTCCACAGAGATACAGTCCCCTGGAGTCCCCCACACTGGACGGCTGGTAGAGTGCTTAGAGTCCCGGGACGGTGAGGAGTCCAGGCGCCCTTTAGACAGTCTCGTATTGTCCTTCCTTCCCAGTCAGAGACTGCGGGTGTGGGGGATAACGCCACCACCAGCAGTTGTAGCCTTGAGGAGAGAGTCCAATTCCTCATCTCCACCAACAGCAAGCTGCAAGTGGCGAGGAGTAATTCACTTTACCTTTAAGTAAATGATGCATTTCCTGCCAGCTCAAGTGCCTCTGCGGTGAGGCACTCCAGGATCGCAGCGTTGTACATAGCAGCAGCCGCCTCCACGTCCAGGCTGGTCGTCCTAGAGTTCAGGTGTCGATGAGTTCGACCCACCGGGCCCTGTAAGGCCGGCTCTCTGTGAGCGGGAAAGCGCCTTCGTCTGGGCCTTCCCAACGTCCTTCCCCAACGTCCTGCCCAGCCTTACCCCGGCCGTTTCCCATTCTGCTGCTGCTCACACGGGTAAGGTGGGACAAGGACTAGTCGGACGCACGGCGAGAGCCCATTGGCTGCTCCTTCGCCCTGCTATTCACACTGCCAGTACAAGTAGAATTTGGATACAAAGTTATTTTTTTTGGCACCAGCAGATGGCATAATGGTTATGTTGCTGGATTCCGACATAGTTGACCGCAGTTCAAGTCCTGGACCCGGTGGCTTGAAACTCACTCCAGGTGTGTGTGCATACATGGCTAAAATTCCCAGAGGAGGAGGGATTGCAATGTGGCCACCCCCAAAGGGTGATTTCTCACTTTCTATCTCTTTGTCTCTCTGATGAGTGTATGCGCCCTATAGCAAAAAATCTATCAAAAATTTTTTTTTCCTTAAATATATATACATTTGCTATTTTGAAACGCAGCTGAGTACCAAATGATTGTGTTAGTGGGAAACGGCGAGGTTGAAGGCACTGCTCCAGTGTCTAGAGACATGCAGTCAGAAAGGACAGTACTGGGTAGGACTTTAAGGTAGCCACGTCGGGAAGCATTTGACTCGAGCCCCAGCAGACTTGCCGTCCCTGCTGGGCACCGTCTACCCTGCCGGCTGGCAGGGGTAGCACTGTGAGATGACTGCCACCTCTTACGCCTGCCCTCAGTTGCGTCTCACACTGCTGGGCCGGGAGGGCCTGTGGGTCCCCTGCCCTGCGTGGCTGGGACCTGCCTCCTGACCAGCTCTTCTGCCTGCTTTCTTCACAATCGCTGCTTTCTCGAGAATCTTCTTTGACTTGGGCTCCTCCTCTGTTCATGGATTCTTTATGTCTCAGTGTTTCCTAAACATCGTCTTTTCCTCTCCGGCTTTTAGTCCTCCTTTTCTTTCAGTGGATCTGTTTCATGTGAGTGGTGCCAGCCATCCTCTGATGACGCCCAGGTTTGCCTCTCTAGCCTGCATGACTTTGTGGAGCTGCAGACTCCCATTCCGTCCTCCCAGGGAGGTGTCTTCTGGGACCTGCCTTCAGGTGCGTTACACACTGTCCAGATTAAGTCCAGCATCTCCCTCCGCGAGCCTCCTCCCTGTCCTGCTGGCGAGTAATCCCGCCGTCACCTTGGCTGTCCCGGCCCAAACCAGGAGTGGCAGTGTCCTGCTTGGCAGCCACCAGGGACCCGCCACCTTCAGTTCAGTGAGCACGCCACAGACTGAGTGTCAGGTGTCCAGGTGCCCCGCAGCCTGGGTGGCCATGGCTCCCGTGTCAGACAGCGCAGGTTAGGTCGTGTCCCTCCTCACGGCAAGCTCGGGTGGGAACCTATCTCCAGCCTTCCACGCTTACTTTCAGCCTCCCTAGACTGTCAGACTGATTCTTACTGCCACGTCTTGACAGAGTGAATTTCGAAATAGTCATCTAGTTCTCATTATTTCATCCTATAGCCATGATTATTTCATCGTGAAATCCTAATTATTTCATTCTCCTGCTTGAACATCTGCCAGTGGATCTCCTTTGCTTCAGGGAAAAATCCACATCTCTTAGATTATTGGTGTGTGCGGTACCCTTCCGCCGTCCAGCGTTTGGTTACCGTATTTCTACCATCTCTTAGATTATTGGTGTGTGCGGTACCCTTCCGCCGTCCAGCGTTTGGTTACCGTATTTCTACCATCTCTTAGATTATTGGTGTGTGCGGTACCAGCATTTGGTCACCGTATTTCTACCACAGAACACTGGGCCTGGCTGCGCCTGTGCCTCGCGAGTCCCTGTCAGGCTTGGCTCTTCTGCTCTGGTGACAGATCTAAATGCTTCGAGACATTTAAAGGGAGCATTTGAGGGAGGAGAAGAGTTGATACTATTATCCATCTATAGTTGGATTCATGTAAACGAATCAGAAGGCAGAGCAGGTTATTTTTGTTTCAGTGCGTGCTTTTTCCCACCAACAAGCGACACAGTGAACCAGCTGCATTGTGTCCTGTGGGGTCGCTGTCACCCTGCCGTGTGGGCCCTGGGGGCACAGCGCTGTCCCATGTGCTCTGGGAGCACTCAGGTGGGGTCTGTGTGACCCTGCCGTGTGGGCCCTGGGGACACGGCGCTGTCCCGTGTGCTCTGGGAGCACTCAGGTGGGGTCTGTGTGGCCCTGCCGTGTGGGCCCTGGGGACACGGCGCTGTCCCGGCCCTGGGAGCACTCAGGTGGGGTCTGTGTGACCCTGCCGTGTGGGCCCTGGGGACACGGCGCTGTCCCGGCCCTGGGAGCACTCAGGTGTGCTGTAATGAGGAGGACTTTTTAGCTCCTGATTTTTAAGCTTATATCTTATTCTCTAGTAATATTTGGAATAAAACGATTGTATAGGTGACTTCAGTGGAGAAAAAACAGGTTATGTTTCACTGTATATGCACAGTTAGATATTACATAGGGATTATGTGTTTGAAAATAAGTTTTTATAATATTTGAGGTCATACATTTAGGACTTACCTGGAGGAAAGTAAAATACCTTTATGTATGACTTTTTTGTTTTTCATTTTGCTTGAGGGTCTGTGTGCTCTTTAGAGAGACGGAGAGGGAGACAGCATCCCTGTGCACACACCCTCTAGCAAAAACAAAAACAAATTGTATTATATTTTATGAAGTTCGAGTATGATTGATGAGCTATTAAATATTTCATTGCAGATAACAGATAATGATTTTATTATTAAAACTTTTTTTTTGGAGAAGTTTTCGCTATAGGGCGCGTGCGCTCGCCAGACAGACAGAGACATAGAGACAGAAAGTGAGAAATCACCCCGCAGGGGGATGGTCACGCCGCAATCCCTTCTCCATTCTCCTCTCAGGATCTTGGGCACACACGCACATGCACCCGGCGTGAGTTTTAAGCCACCGGGTCCAGGACGCGAACCGCGGTCAACTACGTGGGAGTCCAGCGACATAGCCGTTACGCCAACTGCTGGTTCCCATTAAAACTATTTTTAAATCATCCAGATTATAAAATAATTTCTAATTGTTTTTGTCAGGCACATCAAAGTAATAAAGTAGGCTTGCATTTTTTTTTTAATTTTTATTTTTAGAGAGATTTTTGCTATAGGATGTGTGTACTTACCAAAGACACAGAGAGAAAGAGTGAGAAATCACTGCTGGGCGGAAGGCCATATCACAATTCCTCCTCCACCATGCTTCTCTCAGGACCTTGGGCGTGCACGCACACGTGCCTGATGTGTTTCATGCCTACAAGTCTGGGACCTTGTGGGAGTCCTCTACACCACCTGCTGGCCCCATTAGGCTTTCTTTAGGCAAATTTAGCAATATAATTTAGAGTGGGTTTGAAATGTAGCAGCGGACGTCACCGAGTGCAGGGACGCCGTTCCTGCCCCCCGTCTGGGCTCGTCCCTCTGTCCCCCTCCCTCGCGAGTGTTGACGGAGGGGAGCAGGAAGGAGTCCGAGGTACTGGGCGCTACTTCCCCACGTTAGTTAAACTGCTGTTTGATGGAAAGTACACTTTTTGAGTCTGTTAATCTTACAATTAAAAAAGCTGAGAGGGACGTGTCCGTGAAAGGGGTTACAGCTGTGGCTCTGGGAGACGTTCGGCTCAGCTTCAGGTCTCACCGTCCTGTTCTGAGCTCCTTGTTTGTAACGACAAAAAATCGGGACAACTTGCCTCAAGATAAACTAGCTTAATGTTTTTGTTATCATTAAGAAGATTTGAAATTTATTTTTACATCGTCTCAGGAGTGAATTGTTACATTTCTCGTTCACTTTTTAACAATTGGAAGAGGGTGTGTGCTCTCCTCAGACAGAGATAGAGAGGGAGAGGGTGGGCGAGGGGACACCCCCGATGGGACGAGATGGGGAAGGGTCGTGCTTTAGTCCTTCTCCTCCACCTGCCCTCCTGCTGGGGTTTGGGGACCGCACACACATGACCCTGTATGGCTCTGGGCTCTGAACCGCATGGCAGGCTGTGTGGGATCCAGCAGCCTTAACTCCCAGGCTATCGCCAGGCTGGCCAGAGCGGTTAGATTTCTGTTATAATATTGCCTGTGGCACCTTTACGCACAGAGGTGGCCTGGCCTTCCCGAGGGCCTGCAGGTGAGCGCTGTCTCCCATTGTGTTCTCGGGAATAACTTAAGTAGTCCCTGTGGGAAACTGGCCTGGATTTGTTACCAGGGTCGAAAGTGTTGCTCTCTACTGATTAACTCATAGGGTTACTGCAGCTAAATAACTTTACTGGGCTCTTTTTATTCTGTCGTAGTGTATGGGAACAGTATGTCACTTGAACTTACAGGAATAAAGCCCCAAATGAAATAGTCTTCAGCAACTTGTAAAAGATTATAATAATTTTATTATTGCCTTTTGAGTGATTAATGTAGTAAATATAATGATTTCAGAGTTAGCTTCAAGTATAACTTGAAACGTGTAACCATTAAAATGATGTTGCAGAAATACATGCACGCACATACATACACATCCATATACATATACATATACACACATATATGTGTACGCACAGCTAGGTAGACTCGTGTGGAAAGTGCTCATTAGAGCTTATGGAAAGGACCAGCAGGTGCTGTGGGAGTTAGGGCACTGCAGTTTGAGACCTAGACATGGCGGCTTGACCTGTCTTTCCCCGACCCACTGTGTGTCTCTGGTGAGCGCACATGCCCTAGATCAAATTTTTAAAAATATTCATAACAATCAATAAAATTAAATAATTCTTTTTATAAAATTATGTTAAACTCTGTTAGAAGAGCTTGAACGTGGGGCCAGCAGATGGTGTAGTGGTTACGAAGCTGGACTCCCACGTGGCTGACTGTAGTTCAAGTCCTGGACCCGGTTGGTTCAGACTCAGGATGGGCACATGTGCATGTGTGCTCAAGATTCCAGGATGGGGGGGCACCAGCAGTTAGCGTAATGGCTATGTCGCTGGACTCCCACGTAGTCGACCACGGTTCGAGTCCCAGACCCGGTGGCTTAAACTCACGCCAGGCGCGTGTGCGTGCGTGCCCAGGATCCCGAGAGGAGAATGGAGGAGAAGGGATTGCGGCGTGGCCATCCTCCCTGGGGGTGATTTCTCGCTTCTGTCTTTCTGTCTGTCTCTGTCTGTCTGGTGAGCGCACGCACCCTATAGCAAAAAAAAAAAAAAAAGATCCCAGCAGGACAAGGGAGGAGAAGGGATTGCAGCGTGGCCATCTCCCCTAGGGGATGATTTATCGCTTTTCTTCTGTATGACTCTGACTCTCTCTCTCTCTCTCTCTCTCTCTCTCTCTCTGGCAAGAGAGGCAGAAACCTCTAAAAAGGAAAAAAGAGAAGAGAATGGGCATGAACAACACTTTTGGTTGTACCTATGTGACATGTCAGGGTGGGCTCATACAGCAAAGTTTCAAATTTCACAGTAGTTGAGATGAAATGTTTCGATGTTCCTTTGCCATTTTGTTTGGTTTTAGAAAGAAAGCCAACGAAATACATTTAAAATACATAAAATTAGATACTTTTTTTTTTCTTTTAGAGAGATTTTTGTTATAAGGCGTGTGTGCTCGTTGGAGAGACAGAGACAGAAAGCGAGAAATCATCCCCAGAGGGGATGGCCACCCCACAGTCCCTTCTCTTCCACTGTCATCTTGGGATTTGGGGCACGCGCACACACGTGCCTGGCATGTTTCAAGCCACCAGGTCTGGGACTCTAACCGCAGTTTTCATGTGGGAGTCCCACAACATGACCACTACTCTATCTTCTGGTCCTGATAATACTTTTTATCTATCTTTATAAAAGAGTACAACTAACTTTGTTTTTGTTATTTATCTTTTCTTTTGGTCAGAGAAAGCACCCCTCCAGTGCGGCCTGGGCACAGCACAGTCCTTTTCCTCTGTTTCCCCACTCCATCGGGATTCGGGGTCTGCACACACACGTGCACCCAGTGTGTCCCCAAGCCGTGGGGCCAGGGCTGAGACCTAGCTTCCTAGCCACCGCATGAGAGGCCAGCCCCGGAGTGCCGTTTCCTGATGGAAGGGCGGTAAAAGCAGCAAGTGCTGCCTGCTAGGGTTCTATCAGGTGAAGGTCCTTGTGTGTGCAGCTCTCTGGGTGCTGGGTTTTACACGCGTGGCAGCTCGGATAGCCTTCTTAGCAGTACAACAGCACAAAGACGAGAGTAACACGTGGACCGTCCGTGCGCGTATTAGCTTACGGCGGCGTTCCCAGTACCTCAGTCGTGTGTGTTACTTCCTGCCATGGCTCCAGCTTCTGCCAGTGTCATCTGGTGAAGTAAACTGCGAGTGTGAATTCACTGATACGTAAGGGACAGGAAGGCAGCGCACTTCACCTCACCTGATTGCCTTCTGACTTACTGGGCTGTTAGTGACGTTTCTTATTTCAGTGCAACATTTTCCTGGTTTCTCAGTCTGATTTTGAGGTACTCGGGCAAGCTTTCCTGCCACGTTGTGCTGCTGTTCCTGTGACTCTGTCCTGGTATGTAGCCGAGAATGTGGCATATTTTCTTTGTGAAGTCCTGATGCTCTTGAGCTGGGAAAGCTGCGTTTTCTGGTGTTGGCAGATTGATTTCAGCCTGCAGGGTAGTAGAAGGGTGGTTGGGCTTAATGGCCTAGGAGAGCCTTTGTAGCCTAAGATGCCCTGATTCCAAGTCAGGTGCACTCACGCTGTCGGCCTTTTCCTTGCTCTTTAAGCGGCTGTGTTCTTAGTACCATTAGGATACCTCCAAACAGTGGTCCCCAGAATGACCCAAACACCCCTCATCCACTGGGCACCTCGCTTGAGCACTGCCACCTTGAGGTGCACAACCGAACAGTCACATAGCAAGTGTTCGTTTGGCTCCTGCCAGAGTCTGTACTCCAGCCGGGGGCCCGGCCCCAGTGGCAATGAGGGTGAGTGATGGGGAGCCGCTGCAGGTAGGCTCAGCCTCGCTCACTTGCCCACCCCCACTGCGTGGCCCTGGGGCCGGCTCTGGGGACAAGCTTTGGGACTGGCTCTGGTCTGCAGCCCAGCAATCCCTGCCTCCAAACCTACTGCAATAAAATAAGAATGGATTTTTTAAAAAGTTGATGATTTGTAGTCCCTTTTATGTACTTAGAAAATGTGAATACCAAATACCATACCTAATTTTTTGGATCAAATACAGAAAATTACTCAGCCAATCAAACATGAGATTTTTATATTGGAAAGTGTCCTATTTATCTGTGTCCCCCCCCCCCTTTTTTAAGTGAATTAAACAAAAATTTTATTTCCAGGCTCTTCAAAGGTTATTACAAACACAAAGTATCTTAACAATGTCCTGGATTAAAGGGACTTCATCAGAGTAAAACATTTGTGATGTGAAGAATTTGTTTAAGTTCTAATATTTTCACATTACTTTGTTTGAAACCTTTTTTGGGGGGGGAGATAGGGTGCATGCACTCACCAGAGAGACAGAAAGAGAGAAATCACCCCCCGGGGAGGGGTGTCCACTCTACAATCCCTTCTCTTCCATTCTCCTCTCCAGGATATTGAGCATGCATGCCCACACCCAGCGTGAGTTTTAAGCCACCTGTTACAGGACTCGAACCATGGTCGATTGTGTGGGAGTCCAGCAACATAACCACACCGTCTGCTGGTCCTCACATTTTAAATGAAATGTGGGATTTCTCTTTCAAGTACAACGACTACAAAGGAAAGGGAACTTAAGACGACGACAATCAAACCTGTTTCGTGTACAGGTTGGGGAAATCCAAAAACACCACAGTCTTTTCAAACAAGTTTGCTAAGGAACAGTTCTCATCTTTACTGTTAAAAATAAAACAATCTTGGGAACCAGCAGTTAGCGTAATGGCTATGTCGCTGGACTCCAATGTAGTCGGCCGCGGTTCGTGTCCCGGACCTGGTGGCTTAGAACTCACGCTGGGCGCGTGTGCATGCGTACCCAAGATCCCGAGAGGAGAATGGAGGAGAAGGGATTGCGGCGTGACCATCCCCCCTGGGGGGTGATTTCTCGCTTTCTGTCTCTATGTCTCTCTGTCTGTCTGGCGAGTGCACGTGCCCTATAGCGAAAAGCTCTCAAAAAAAAAAAAAAATCTTCTCATTAAAAAAAAGACATCATTTGATTTGTAAAGCCTATTCTCCCCCCCTCCCCCCCGTTTTTATTTTATTGTCTTTACTTAAAAAGTGTAAATTTGTAAGAAAATAGCAAATTTTGTTATGCTATAAAAATCTGTGTCTAGGGGGCCAGCAGGTGGCGTGGTGGTTAAGGCTCTGGACTCCCACATGGTCAACCATGGTTTGAGTCCTGGCTTGCTTTCCTATTTTCCCTTTTTCTCTCTCTGTCTGGTCAAATTAAAATAAATAATAATGATGATAATAAAATAAAATAATTCTTAATAAAAAAAAATCTGTGTTCAGAGGCTAGTAGGTGACATAGTATTTAAAGTGCTAGATTCCCACATGGCCAGCCACGGTTTGAGTCTTGAACCTGGAGGCTTGCTTTCTCATTTTATCTTTCTCTATCTGTATCCAGAACAAGAAATTACAAATATTCCATTTGTTTTAATAAACAAAAATGTCTTCCTCTGTAAAATGTAAACATCCAATAAATAAAACATACCTGATATTCCAGGTATAGAAACACCAGCAATTCACCTAGGAAAGACGTGAATCCTGGTATATTTGGTTTCTGTCCTAAATACAAAGCACTTTGCCAAAAGAACCAGACCATGGGACCAGCAGTTAGCATAATGGCTATGTCGCTGGACTCCCACGTGGTCGACTGTGGTTCGCGTCCTGGACCCGTGGCTTAAAACTCACGCTGGGCGCGTGTGCGTGCGTGCCCAAGATCCCGAGAGGAGAATGGAGGAGAAGGGATTGCGGCGTGGCCATCCCCCCTGGGGGGTGATTTCTCGCTTTCTGTCTCTCTGTCTCTCTCCGTCTGTCTGGCGAGCGCATGCGCCCTATAGCAAAAACCTCTCCAAAAAAAAAGAAAAAGAAAAGAACCAGGCCATTATGATTTAAAACTCTACTCTTTCACCTGATTTCCTAACTCGAGTAAAAACTTCCATTTCTGTAAAATTTTGGCTAGAGGGTTAAGCCGCAGGAAAGATCTGAAATATCTAAAAGTCAAGTCATTTGGCGAGAGAAAAGTGTTTTCTTGAGACGCAGAGGCAGTCGTTCATCCTTCTGTGCTTGAATGCGTTCCTCAGTAAACATCTTCCCTGAAGTCTGTTCCTCAGCAAACTTCTTCCCTAAAGTCCTCAGAGTAAAGCACAGGCCTGGGCTCCTGGAAGGGTGGTTTGCCTCCAGCTGGATCGCCAGCCTGCAGTGCACCCTTCAGGCATTCTGCGTGTATGCGTGCCGAAGCCCTGCGGCGCCTGGAGACCTTGGTCCCCTCCACGCCCGGCTCCAGTGCTCCACCAGGCGCCGCAGGACACTCATGCTGGCCCCAGGAGACACGGTGGCAGCGCTGGGCTTCGAGCTGTCTAGGCCTTCTTTCTCTTTACCATGGGCATTTAAATTAACACGCTTCTGGGGCCAGCAGGTCGTGTGGTGGTTAAGGTACTAGACTCCCACATGGCCGACTGTGGTTCAAGGCCTGGACCTAGTGGCTTGCTTTCTTATTTTCTCTTTTTCTCTGGTCAAATTTTTAAAATAGTAATAAATAATAAAAAGTTTAACACACTTCTAACAGAATTTAGTGTGTGGGGCCAGCAGGTGGCATGAAGGTTAGGACAGCTGGATCCCACACACTGACTGATGGCTGAGTCCCAGACCGAGGGGCTTAAGAATCACCAGGCGCATGTGAATATGTGCCCAAAATCTCAAGAGGAGAATAGAGGAGAAGAGATTGTAGCATGGCCATCCCTCTAGGGGATGATTTCTCACTTTCCTTCCTTTCCTTTGTCTCTCTCCAGTGAGCACACGTGCCCTATAGGAAGAACAATGTAGTCCATGAGATGGCTTTACGGCTTACTCAGCACAGCACAGTAACGACAGAGAGCAGCCCCTAGAGAGATGCGTTTTCACGTGGCCAGATCATCCAGTGACGTGCTGTCAGTGCCAGGTCCTGTGGCAGGAAGCAGAAGTGGTCTGCAGAGACCGGGGACCAAGAGCCCAGATCTGGGGGTCACATTGGCTCACTGAGTGGACAAATGAGCCACTGTCACTTGGGACCTCCCTCTGTTGGTTGGCTTGTCCTTTGGGCGTCCCGTGACTCCTGTGCTGCTTGTTCTTTCTTATAAGCTGCGGCTGCTGGACCAGATCATACGATTTCCGGGGTCTCTTTTGGCTTGACAGCCCAGCAAGTAGGGTTCAGTTCAGCACCCCACAAAGAGGATGTTAGATCAGACGTGTTTATACTTAAAAATACGGAATTCTGCTCTTTTAATAGTTTTATCTCTAAGCTTTTACTCCAGGGTCTTTCCTAATGTATCCTGATCCCACAGTGAAAGCTCTTACATGGTTGTGCGAACTGAACCACTTTCGTTTAAGCTTTCACCCCAGGGCCATTTCTGATATTCCCCGTTCCCACAGTGAAAGCTCTTACACGGTTGTACATGCTGAGCCACTTCCGTTCTCCTTCTGGTTCCTTGGTCTGAATGCTGCTCGTGAGAGCTTATTCCTCTCCCTCTCCCTCTCTCCCTCACTCTCTCTCTCTCTCTCTCTCTCTCTCTCTCTGTGTTGGGGGGGCACAGACATCTGTTTTTGTTTTGCTTCACTTCAGCTGTGTTACTTCTGCAGAGCTCCTTCTCCCTCTCTTTCTGCCCCTAATTGCCAGGGGCGCGTGAGAGACAGCGGAGGCAGCATGTGGGCGCAGCACCCCAGTGGTCTTGCTGCAGCCCCTCTCCTCCATTCCGGCAGGCTGTGGGGCACACAGACGTGCCTGACGTGCACCCAGTTTTCCAGCTGCCGGGGCCAGAATCCCAAGTACAGTCAGCCATGTTAGACGGCTCCCATGCAGTGTGTAACCACCGTGCTGCGGGGCTGGCCCTGGGTGTGTCCGATCCTGCCCAGGACTCCGCCATGGTCGTCTCGGAGGGCTGGGAGCCCGCCTGCACTGCCGTGGCCGAGTGCATTTAAAAATGTGGGTCTCAGATGTGTTTGGGATTAAGTTTTGACTCCCTTAAAAGTACGTACGTCGGCCTTTTACCGCATCACCGTGAGGGACATGCTTGCTCCCCAAGGGCGGTCAGTGGGCAGCGGAGAGCTAGGTGAGGGCAGCCCTCGCCCACTCTTCCCAGAGCTCCACCCACTCTTCCCAGAGCTCCACTCACTCTTTCCAGAGCTCCGTGTTCTTAACCAATTTTGCATTTTTTTCTTTAGCCTATTAAAAGGTTTATTTTCTTCTTTATGCTCAGAAACAAAGAAACGGTCTTGCCACCCCAACAGGGTCTCATCTCAAGGGAATGGAGGCAGAGATAGTGACAGGAGGGGCTGTTGGTGTGAGGTTGAATATGGAAGTTCTTTCTCCCCCCATCCCTGCTATCACTCCTCTCTTCAACGTCCCCCTCCAAAACATTTAGGTATGAACACAACTGGCCACCCACGGGGGCTAGGTGGGCACAGCTGTAGGAAAGAATTAATGCCCGCTTTCAATAAGACATGGGTCCAGTGTCTGGGGGAAGGGGAGAGGGAGGGAGCGGGTTGGTCGAGGGAGATGCCGACTGGAGGGGGAGGGGAGCGAGGCTGGGACCCCTGCCCCCACACAGCGGGGGTCTTGGTCCTGCCCCCGCCTCTCCCAGCACCATCCACTCCCTCCTGAGCCCCCATCCTAGCAGAACTGGTCGTCATCGCCCTCCATCCCCTTCAGCCGAAGCTGGGCAAAGTCCTCGAACACAGTGTCGTTGTCTGTGGCAGTTGTGCATTTTAGAAGGGGCAAATATTTATGTAAGCCTCTAAAATATATTTTTGGATCTAAATTATCTTTGAGACGTTAATGAGCTCTTTATTGCTTGGTGAGATGACTGCCATCACCGCTCACCAGTCGCTCCTCCGCTTCTTGCAGGCTTCTCTACAGCTTAGCCTTTAACGCCAGGTTCCTGCGGCACCTTTGGTTTCTGATATCGTCCATGACAACACGGATGATCACGGGGTACGTGTGCACGGTCTCACGCTGAGTCTAAGGGGTGGACAGTGACACCAGTGAAGGATGTCTGGGCCGGTGTTTGTACGTATTACTTATAACTAGCTTGCTTCGCATTGGGGAAGCCCACGTGCTCTCAGTTTCACAGAAGTACTAGTGCTCACTCGACTGTTGTCTGTGTGTAGTACTAAGAGCAAGCATCTGGAGGTAAGTTCATTTGTAAGATGTTGGTTATTCTTATTTTTTTTTAAATCAGAGACTTGAAATTTCTTTGCTCAACATGGCTGTCAGTGTGAAAAATACAGGTTTTAAAGCAAATTTAACACCGTTACTAACAATGTAGAAATTGGGTTTTTAAACTCTTTGAAGTCATTTTAATTTTTTTTTGAGAGTTTTTTTTTTTTTTTGTTATAGGGCGCATGCACTCGCCAGAAAGACAGAGAGAGAGAGACAGAGAGACAGAAAGCGAGAAATCACCCCCCACCCCATGGGGGGATGGCCACGCTGCAGTCCCTTCTCCTCCATTCTCCTTTCAGGATCTTGGGCACGCACGCACACGCACCTGGCGTGAGTTTAAGCTACTGGGTCCAGGACTCGAACCACAGTCGACTATATGGGAGTCCAGTAACATAGCCATTACTCCAATTGCTGGTCCCCAGTCATTTGATTTTTTTATTTTTTGGAGAGGTTTTCGCTATAGGGTGCATGTGCTCGCCAGACAGAGAGAGACAGAGAGACAGAAAGCGAGAAATCACCCCCCAGGAGGGATGGCCAAGCTGCAGTCCCTTCTCTTCCATTCTCGTCTCGGGATCTTGGGCACGCACGCACATGCGCCCGGCATGAGTTTAAGCCACCAGGTCCAGGAATCGAACCGCAGTCGACTACGTGGGAGTCCAGTGACATAGCCATTACGCTAACTGCTGCTCCCAGTCATTTGATTTTTTTAACATATGAATCATTATGAACCTTGAAATATAATGTCTTCACTATATGTTAAATGAATGTATAATAGGTAGAAAGTTCATTTTTAAAACTGACTCGGCCCTGGGGCAGCATGTGGTATGGAGGTTAAGGCAGCTGGATCCTACATAGCAGCTCAGTGGTTTGAGTCCTGGACCCAGCAGCTTGAAGGTCACATTGGGCAGCTGTGTGTGCATGCCTTAGATCTGAAGAGAATGGAGAAGAGATTTCAGCATGGTCATCCACCTGGGGTGGGAGGGGGGATGATTTCTCACTTTTTCTGTCTCTCTGGACAGTTCACACACCTTAGCAGAAACAAAACAAACAAAAATTGATTCAGTCTGTCCCCATTCATAGCCCCCTGGCTGAAGCCCGAGCCAGCCCTCTGTACAGTGCTGGAAAAGGTGCTGTGTGTGACTCAGAGCTGACTCCCAAACACTGGTGCACACCGAGTGGTCGTGCCAGCACCAGCACCGCCATCCACGTGTCGTGAGCGAGGCCCATCTCAGATTAGGGTGAGAGTGGGGGAGGAGGAGATGTTTTGTTTTTCATTCTAGGAATTAGAATTTGGAAGTAAGAGTTCTGAGTGTGTGAGTGGGAGTCTAGAATTTACTTGTGAACGCACCACAGTCTCATTTGGTCGTGGGAACTTGTGTTGGGGCTCTGAGTTTTGAGCTTTTCAGAGTGTGTAGAGAGAAAGATCAGCATGTTTTAGTGACTCACCGTCATTCACCTGAGTCCCTTTATAAATGGATCCGGTGTTCAGACGGTACGTGTGAGACAGACGGTCGGCTTGTGAACAGCACAGCTTTGAGTGCCTGTCGCGTGTTTCATCGGAGTGTAACAGACCTTCGGTGCTTATGGAGTGCCTGAGATGGTGCTGCTGCTGGTGACACTCCTGAGGGTTGGAAGACGACTGGTGCCCACAGTGGCCAGCAGCAGAGGGAGATGAGGGCCACGCAGGGCAGCCGAGTGTCTAGAAGACTTCTGTCCTTTGAGTTCCAACTAACCTGAGGTGTTGGGCATGTTTTGTGGTGCTGTGTTTTCGTTGCATTTCAGAGGCTTCTGAAGCTGCCACCCTTGGCTGTCATAAATGACAAGTTTGCTTAGGGTAAAAAAAGATTGGAGGTCAGTGCGGCAGGAAATTGCATTTACCTGTGAGTGTCCCCGCTTAGCAACAGACGCTGCTGCCGTCCTGTCTGATGGGCACTTGTGTTTTCTCTCGTGTGGAGAATGGGTCACAGCATGCAGAGGAAAGCGGGTTGTTGATTACACTACGTGGTTCACGGTCTCTGAGTTAGTGACGTTGTTCAGGAGTTTAAAATTCACTGGTTCTTAAGAGTCTAAAGTTTAAGTTTCTTTTTACTGGTTTAATTTGTTAAAGTACGTCAAGAACCTTATGGTGGATTTTTGGTTCTGTTTTGTTCTGTTTTTAGGTTTTTGCCATAGGGTGCGTGTGCTTGCCAGAGGGTGACAGAGAGAGGAAGTAAGAAACGACGCCCCCGAGCGTGGCCACACTGCCACGTCTTCTCTTCCATTCTCCTCTCAGGATTTTGGGCATACGTGCACATGTACTCAGTGTGATTTTCAGTCCACTGTCTACCATGTGGGGGTCCAATACCTTAGCCACCGTACCACCTGGTAGCCCAAACTTGACAAGGTTTTAATACAGTCCTGATAAATGTTTCATCATATTTACCACAGTTCAGAATAAAATTTAAAATAGAATCCCTGATCTTCTGAAAATGGCATTGAATTTAATTTTCAAATAGCTTCACAGCAAGACAGGCATAGCAAGACTTCTGTGGCTGTGTTAAAGTGCAGGTTCCCACGTCCTGCCTCTGAGACTCTTCCAGACTCCAGAATCTGAAGCCACCAGGTGCACAGGCTCCTTGCCGCAGGCAGGTAGAACTGCCCTTAGACCCTCCAGAGGGACCGTGAGCAACAGCTTATTGGTTAGCATACATTTTGCAGATAACATTTTTACTCATGTGCCTCATTTGCGATATTGCCAATCAGCCAGCTTAGTGTCCTTGTGGAAAATGAAGGAAACCACATCCAACTTTTTCGCAAAGGTGTCATTCTTTACCAAAACACGGTGCAGATAGGTGCGCGTCCGGACGCTGTCGGCATGCACGGTGAGCGTGGTGTTCGCTGTTTGGTCCGTGGGTCTCAGGGCGTCTGCCGCAGCACTCTGAAAGGTTTGTAGGCACAAATACCTTCATTAGGAAGTGAGTATTGAGGACAAGACGCTCCTTAAGTTCGTGGAGAGGAGGAAGAGCAGTTTCCACAGAGGCACGTGTGAAGGCTCGTGCGGAGGCCAGACGCAGAGGTGAAGGATCTGCCTGGGGCCTCCCTGATGGCCTGAGACCCAGCCAACCCCCAGAGTTGTGAGTCAGCGTCCTCCACTGCAGGGAACTCCGGGACTTCCACATGCACCTCAGTCTTTGAGAGTGGCCCGTTTGCAGGGGGTCTTTACATCAGTGTTTATAACAAAAGGGTGGTGACCATGGGACCCTCACTTGATCTGTGTCCCGCCACAGGGGCCATTTGGCACGTCTGATCCTTCTTGCTTCTCAGTTTCTATCACTAAGTGGGAATGACCGTTCTTTTTACTTACCTCCGAGGAGCTCCGCGAGAGGAAATAAGTCAGTGTTGGCTAGTCGTGTTCCTGTTTTCCGGGGAACCAGCGTATGGGTATCATGCATACTGGACAGGTGTGCATCACTGATGAGGTGAGGGTGATGGTGAGGCTGCCCATGTCACCGGTGGCCTGAGCTCTGCCTGCAGCCGTGTGTCCCCGTCAGAGCCAGCTAGTGTCCGTAGTTCTGTCCATGGCCAGGGGACTAAAAGGGGCTGACTGTTGTGTCCCAGCATCAGTAAACGTATTTTAGCGTCTTCCCTTCTGTGTCAGCAGCTCAGTTCTGAGTCCCACTGGGCAGGTGGCCTGCTGTTGGGTGCTGTGGGGCATAACCCAGGCAGGTCTGGCCAGGGTGGCAGCGCCATGCCTCTTTTCTCCCACATAACACCTTTTCCTGCTGTCCTGGCTGTAGCAGTGAGGCCAGACAGTTGACATCTGTCCCGTCCTGTGTGTCCCAGCTGTGCTCGTACGTGGGTGAGCGGCTCTGCTCCCTCCCTGCCTGCCTTCCGGCAATGGGGGGAACCTGCACTGCCTCCTCGAGGAGAGGATCTGCTGGGTCTTGTGCCCAGAGCTTACCTGAACCAGGCACCACAGACACGTGGATGCTCCCGGGACTGCAGCCCGTTTCCTGAGCCCCACTGGCTGTGACCGGGCGCACGTGCTGCTCTGCTCCTATGCGCATGCTGCGGGCCGACGTCTGGTCGAGCTCATCGGATGCACACCTGTGCTTTTGTAGAAGTAGGTGCTCAGGGAAGGAAGAGGATGGTCTTGGCCACCGTAGACTTGGCATGCTCACAGGACCATGGGGCTTTCTAGTCTGGGGAGAGCTCGGCAGGTGAGCCCTATGGTCTGTCGGTTTTCATAGGGGGATTTAGACCTTTTAAATGTTAACTGTTTTGTAAGATAAGGGACTGGAGAAGAAGAAACCGATTCTTGGTGAGAGATGGAGATTTGATAGAGCACAACTCTTGGTGGTGAAAGAGTTGGTGAACAACACTTGGGCCACCCTGCCCTGGGCTGCTCAGGGATCATTAGCTCACACTAAGCCAGGAGCGGGACGGGCGCCGTCGACCAGTGCCATGGACAGCAGAAGACAGCCGACAGGAGAGGGGCAACTGTTCTGAAAGGCTCTGATCCGGCTTCAGTATTGGACTGTGTCCAGCCTTCCTAAACGTAGGCAGGGGCTTGGCTGGGTGTGTCTCCATGAGGCCAGAGTCATGGGCATGGTCAGGTCTTTAAGTCGAAGAGGGGGTGGGCAACTGTCCTCAGGAAAGTGACGCCTGTGTCTGGGGTAGTGGCCCCTCTTTGGGGCCTCAGCCTCAGTGACTTCGTTTGCCCACTCGGTAGAAGGAGCAGGCACCCGGCCAAGTTCTGTACTGTTTTTTCTGTGTGTGTGTGTGTGTGTGTGTGTGTGTGTGTGTGTGTTTAAATGACGGCTGTTTTTAACCTCTTATCAAAGTGACTTTACCTTGCCTTCATGGAGTTTAACTGCTAATGTGAAATGTTGTATTTCCTGATTACATCTTTTTGATATCATGTCTTAATTAGTGTTCAAACTAAAAATAAGTTACCTAACCTTTCTCCCTCTCCCTCGGCCCAAGGTCTGTGGTGCCGCTGCTCCAGGTGATATCAAGAGGCTCTCCCATGTCCTTTGAAGATTCCAGTCGGATCATCCCACTCTTTTACCTCTTCAGCTCCTTGTTTAGTCACTCACTAGTTTCCATACATGACAACGAGTTCTTCGGTGATGCCATGGAAGGTAAGAGGTTCGAGGGTCGGGTTGTTACTGGCCACGTGGCCTGTCGGCGATCACAGGGCAAGAGAAAGATGTTAAGTCCTCCGCTGTGTTGGGAGATGAAAAGAAAACGGAGGATGGAAAAGCAGGGTGTGCTTCCCCTTGCAGGTCAGAGACGGCCATCAATGATGCCGTTCACTCTGGAAGAGCTGGTAATGCTGTCTCGGTGCCTTCGGGATGCCTGTCTGGGGATCATCAAGCTGGCTTACCCAGAAACAAAGCCGGAAGTTCGCCAAGAGTATGTGCTAGCATTTCAGAGCATTGGCGTCACCACCAGTTCTGAAATGCAGCAGTGCATACAGGCGGAGCAGAAACGATGGGTCCAGCTCTTTAAGGTACACAGGGTGGAAGGGTTTGGTTTTTGCTTACTGAGGTCGCATGATGCATAAATTTATCTTCACAAGAATAGAAATGCAGGTTTATTTCAGACATAATTTTAATTTGCAAAACTTTTTTAGTTTTTGTTGTAGGGTACATGTCCCCAGAGGGAAACAGAAAGTGAGAAATCGTCCCCTGGAGGGTTGGCTACACTGCAGTCCCTTCTCTGTTTCTCTTAGGGTTTTGGGGGCGGACATGTGCACTGGATGTGATTTTCAAGCCACCAAGTTTTGTGGGATTTTTGTTTTGTTTTGTTTTTTTTTTTTTTTTAAGAGAGTTTTTGCTGGGACCAGCAGGTGGCATGGTGGTTAAGACGCTGGATACTCCCACGTGGCTGACCGTGGTTCTAGTCCCGGACCTGGTGGCTTGCTTTCTCACTTTCTCTCTCTCTCGTCTCTCTCGTCTCTCTCTGGTCAAATTAAAAAAAAAATGAATGAGTATGTAAAGTTAAATTAAATAATTCTTAAAAAAAAAAAAAAAGATTTTTGCTGTAGGGCATGCGTGTGCTTCCCAGAAAGACAGAGAGAGACAGAAAGTGAGAAATCACCCCACAAGGAGGGTGGCCACGCCGTAGTCCCTTCTCCATTCTCCTCTTGGGATCTTGGACATGCACGCACACATGCCCGGCATGAGTTTAAGATGCCCAGTCCAGGACTCGAACCACGGTTGACTATGTGAAATTCCAGCGATGTAACCATTATGCCATCTGCTGGTCCCAAGCCACCAAATCTTGAGACGAGATTCAAACCACTCAGTCCCGCTGCCCTAACCACCCTGCCGCTGTCTGTCCCAGTTTGCAAAACTTTTCTATTAAGGAAAGTATGTTTCACGTTTGTTTGTTTGTTTGTTTGTTTGTTTTTTTTGCTATAGGGCATGCAAGGGAAAGAGAGAGCCCTTAAGGGGCATGATTACACTGCAGCTCCCTCCTTCATTTCTCCATCTCGCCAGGGTTTGGGGCACAGGCACACACAAGCCCAGCATGTTTTTCTAACCACGAGAGCCAAGTTTCATGCCACAGACAGCCATGTGGGTTCTGGGTCCCTGCACACTGCACATCGCCTCTGTGCTACAGGCCGGCCCCGCATTTGCTTCACTTAAAAATGTGTTTTTGAGACCAGAAGATGGCATAATAGTTATGTTGCTGGACTCCCACATAGTCAACCATGGTGCAAGTCCTAGACCTGGTGGTTAAAACTCATACCAGAGGTGTGTGTGTGCGTGTGCCCAAAATCCTGTGAGGTGACTGGAGGAGAAGGGATTATGGTGTGACCATCTCTCCAGAGGGTGATTGCTCTCTTTCTACCTCTAAGTACAAGCTTTTAAAAATACTTTAATTTTTGGGACCAGCAGTTGGCGTAATGGCTATGTCGCTGGACTCCCACGTAGTCGACCGCGGTTCGAGTCCCGGACCCCGTGGCTTAAACTCACGCCGGGCGCGTGTGCGTGTGTGCCCAAGATTCCAAGACGAGAATGGAGGAGAAGGGATTGCAGTGTGGCCATCTCCTCTGGGGGGGTGATTTCTCGCTTTCTGTCTCTCTGTCTCTCTCTGTCTGTCTGGCGAGCGCATGTGCCCTATAGCAAAAACCTCTCCAAAAAAAAAAAAAACTTTAATTTTTGGGAACCAGCAGTTAGTGTAATGGCTATGTCGCTGGACTCCCACGTAGTCGACCGCAGTTCGTGTCCTGGACCCGGTGGCTTAAAACTCACGCTGGGCGCGTGTGCGTGCGTGCCCAGGATCCCAAGAGGAGAATGGAGGAGAAGGGATTGCGGCGTGACCATCCCCCCTGGGGGGTGATTTCTCACTTTCTGTCTCTATGTCTCTCTCTGTCTGTCTGGCAAGCGCACGCACCCTATAGCGAAAACCTCGCCAAAAAAAAAATAATAATTTTTCATTAAAATGGAAATTTAATTTTCTATTAAAATTAAAACTGCTGGGGCTTGGTGTGATGGTTAAGGGCGCTGGATTTCCATGTCCAACCATTGTTTGAGTCCTGGACCTGGTGGCTGGCTTTTTTTACTTCACTCCTCTGTCTCTTCCTCTCTTGCTCTTCTTCTTTCTCTGTCCCTCTCTGGTCAGATTAAAATAAATAAGTTAAGTTAAGTAAAATAGTTCTAAAAAAAGTTTAAAGCCTCTTACAGATATTTTTTCTAATTTTTTAAAAAGATAATAAACAAAGGTGGAATACATTATTAGTTTTTTAATACAAGTTGTGTATGATTCGTTTAAAAAACCTTCGTTTTTGGCAAACTTGGGGAAGAGCAGGTACGTGCTGCCATGGCTGGGACGTTGGCAGGAAACCACTGCCATGAGGACGTAGCTGTTGAGGCAGAAAAAGGAAAAGAGAGCAAGTGCTTGACTTCCCGTGAGATCTCTGCAGCAAACACGCTAGTCAGCTAAAACTGCTCATTAAAGGAGCGAGAGCAGAAGGAGCGCATTTCCCAAATTGAATGCTGGATTTACGGCCGTTTAGTCCCCACGACCTCTCGCACACTAATGTTCCCATGGAGTCATCAGCCCTCCCTGTGGGTCTTTTATCACTGCTTTTGTCAAGCGATCTATTTAATTGAAAGAAGTTAATTGAATGAAAATGATCAACTAAGCTTGTATTAATATTGCTAATGGAACTTTCTTCTTGGCCATGTTTGGAGAGAGATGTCAAACTAGACTTTAGGAAAGGCCCATTAATGCTTGCACTTAACCTGATGGGCTAATTAAGGAATGCTTATTCATCCTACAAGCCCGCAGAGTCTCTCTGCAGCCCATTCGCCTGGTTTTACAACACGTTTCTCTTACGAGCCAGAGCATTAGCAGCAGGGAGAGTAACTGATAATGTTCTGATAGCACTGAATACAGTACTAATGCCTCGTTGGAGTTATAATTTGTGCAGATTGATGTAATATGTTTGCTCAATTTATTTTAATTACCTACCACTCTAGTCCTTTAAAGTAAACTTAAGGTCGCAGAGTCCTTAATGTCCCTTCGTAAAGACGGACCATTTTCCACCTTTTCTAACTTAAAAAAAAAAGCTCTCTCACCCACATAAACTTACGATTCAGCAGTAATCCTTTGCTCAATGTGGACATTATGGTAGCATATGTGTTTCCTTTCAGTATTTAATTAGTCTTTGGGATCTTTATTAAATAAAGTTTTCCATTAAGTAGGATATCAGGTTTTGTGTACACTATCAGGTAATTTCATTGTTTTATAGCAGCTATTAAAAGTTTCATAATTTTCGTATGACAGGCTTATCTTTAGGACCTTGAAGTCCCCGAATTTGTTAATAATATGAGGTATTTGCAGCCCTAGCCCTGATTTGTTTAGCATTAGCTGTAAATGAAGGTTCTGTAGTGAGCTCTTTCCTGGTGACTCATTGCTGCTGTGTTGGTCATGGCACTGTAAGTCTTAGGGTAGGAACTCCCTTTTCTCTTTTAGGTAGAGGGTCGTTTTAGGTCTGAAATCAAGCATGAAAGGTCAGAGATCTTTTCAGTGTAGAATTTTTCAAAGATAATTTTTTGAAAGGATTCTTGTTTGGCCAAAAAATATAGCCCCTAAATAATTTCATGTTACCTGTTATTGAGCTGAGCCCCAAAATAATAAAAATTGAGACACAAACTTTCAATAACTGGTTATTTTTCCTTTTGGGGAAAAAAATCTCTACTATGAAATAATAAGAACTTACACTTGAGTGGTTACTGTTTCAGATAGCATTCTAAGCGATTTACACATGTTAATCCAGCTGATACAGGAATTCTGTGAGGTGGGCAGGGACAGTCACCCCACTTCACAGACAGCGTCATGATCTACAGTGGGAGATCCAGTCGCTGCTCCACACCCTTCACTCTGAAAGGCACTAAAACAAAACTTCATCAACATTTTTAATACTTTCACTGCTAGATTTTGGTTTTTTGGTTCTTTTTTTTTTTGTTGGAGAGGTTTTTGCTATAGGGAGCATGTGCTCGCCAGAGAGACAGAGAGAGACAAAGAGATAGAAAGTGAGAAATCACCCCCCAGGGGGATGGCCACTCCACAATCCCTTCTCCATTCTCCTCTCGGGATCTTGGGCACGCATGCACTCATGCCCGGCGTGGGTTTAAGCCACGGGACTTGAACCACAGTCAGCCACATGGGAGTCCAGCGACATAGCCATTACACCAACTGCTGGTCCCTACACTGCCAAATTTGAGTTGAAGAATTCAAGGTAGAATTAACCAAAGAAGGTAAAAGTTGCTTGCCATGACTTCCTGCCATCCGTTGATTTTGACAGAATTGCCACAGATGATGAGACCTGATTCTTTCGACACCGACTGCTTTCCTTTTTCAGTCTTACGATGGTCCTCTCAAACTAATTTGTGAGAGAGGCTTTGTTGGCTGGTCACAGGACATAGAATTTTAAGTGGATAGAGTCATCTTTCTCTGTCACTGTAAGAATTGAGTCATTTTCTAAGCCCTGCATCGACACTACTAAAACAGTTTATGCATTCATCAAATTTATAAACTCCTCTTGAAGTGTAATTTATAGCCGGGCTTGCGTTAGCTCCGCAAGGGCAGAGGCGGTCCTGTCTTGGTAGGTCTTTGTGTGCCGCTACCAAGCTTACGGGCTTACCTCCAGGGAGTCGGCAGGGGAGGGGGGCGAGGGTCCTGTGCCTCTCTGACCCGTACGAACTGTGCAGAGAGGAGAGCGATCTCTGGGGGATCCATAGAAAACTTGTGGAAAATGAATATTGTGACCAACCGACACATATGTTTCCCAAAAAATTTTTTAAATTTTGCCAGAGGGCACATGTGCTTGCCAAGAGAGAGACAGTGAGAAAAGACATCGTCCCTCACCCCCTTTGGGAATGGTCTCTCCGCAGTCCGGTCCCCTCCCCTCTCCTTTCGGGATTCTGGGCACATACTCGACATACACCGGCATGTCTCTCAAGCTGCCAGGTCTGGGACCTGAACTCTGGAGTCAGCCATTGGGAGCCAACTGCCTTAAATACTAGGCCACAGAGCCAGCCCATGTTTCAGAGATTTCCTTACACTAAAATAAACTCATGCTTACATTCCATTTCCCATGAACTCTTGAGGTCCCCTCATAGGGTATGAGTGAATTTCACTTTCTGGTTGTTAATTTGTCTAATTTTTTTTTTTCAAAACGATTTTTTATGCCTTCATGAAAATGTGTACTAGAGAGAGAAGGAGAGAGACTAGCAGCCTCTGTGGGGTCTGGTCATGGCGAGACCCCCTCCTTCCAGCCTCTTAGGTCCTGGGCAGCTGTGCAGGTGTTAGTCTGTCCCCGGCCGGCAGGCTGGAGCCTCCGTGCAGGGTCGAGCTCCCTGCAGCAGTCAGTAACTGTCCATGCCAGCTGCAGGTGCCATGCAGCACGGCTGGCCGTGGCCATGGCTGGCTCCCGTCAAACTGGGCCATGTCCTTTTCTGTCTTTGTTTCTGTTTTGTTTTCCAACTACTGCTTAAAATGGATACTTTAACAATTAACTTTGTAGTGTTTTAAACATACACTAGAAAATACTGCCATCTTTCAAAATAGAACAGTTGGAACAAGTGATAGCCCTCAGGGCTCTGTCACGGTCCACACAACCAGCTCTAACTAGTGGTGACTCAGGCCTGCGGGAGAGTTGGCCGAGCCTCCCAACAGCATCCAGCCAGGTAGTCTGCGCTGCCGTAGGGCAGGGTGTGGTTTCTCCCCTTACCCAGACACCCTGGCTCAGCCTGCACCCGGGGATCATAAGTGGGTCAGACCGAGCTCCTGTCCCTGCAGGGTCACGGTGTCGTGACAGAGATGAGCACTCGCCGGAGACAGAGCAGCTAAGCACGGGGACGGGCACAACTGCGCACACCCTCTTGCCGTGTGGAGTCACTTCAGGAAAACCGTCTTTCTCCTGGGAGATAGTGTTCTCAGAGCTGTGTGACCAGTTTTGTCATATTTCACTTTAATATCTTTTTCACTATTAAGTCAAATTAAAAATAATTCTCATTTGATGTATTTACTGCATCCCACATTTACCACCATTAAATGCCTGTAAATTGTGTGATTTTACATGTGCTTTGCACTGAGCTTTCTGAAGAATGAGCTGAGCTTCTTGGTTTTACCTGGCAGAGTTTACATACCAGGATTAAGATAGAGAGATGATTCCTGTATATTACAATGAGGTTTCTTTCCCCACTCGCCTTTCCACTGTTGCTCTCATAGTATCATGTCGTGTCACGTGCGTGTTATATTATGATACGATGGTATGGGTAATGCTGTAGAGCATGTTTCTCCAAGGTCAGTTAAGCGAGATTTCCTTGGGATCATTGTGACCAATGAACTCAGATACTCAGGCATCTTGTGAAAACTGCCTGTTAGCTTATAATCTTCAACAGGGACAGCTGTCAAAGTGTGTTTTTTTGTTTGTTTGTTTTTAAGGGGTCGGTATATTTCTTTCTTTCTTTCTTTCTTTCTTTTTTTTTTTTTAAAGAGAGACTTTTGCTATAGGGTGCATGCAGTCCCGGGAAAGAGAGAGACAGAGACAGAAAACGAGGAAATCTCCCCCCACCACCCCAACGGGGAGGGCCATGCCGCAATCCCTTCTCCTCCATTCTCTTCTCAGGATCTTGGGCACACACGCACATGTACCCAGCCTGAGTTTAAGCCTCCGGATCCAGGACTCAGCCCTGCAGTCAGGATACGTGGGAACCCAGCGACATAACCCTTACACCACCTACTGGTCCCAAAGGGAACTTATTGATCTCCAATGTTGAGTGTAAAACTGGCTTATAAATATCACCTATTTTTAATTCACGTAGTACATCATGGCGCATGTGTAACAATTGTGTGCATTTCCAAGTATTTACTTAAATAATGATTAGTTTCTGAGCATTTAACCTAAGGTATTATTTGTTTATTTTAAGGTTTTTGCCATAGGGTGTACATGCCTTGTGAAAGCACTGTAAAACCCAATGAAGTCTTCATTTGACGCTCTGAACAGGGAGAGTTTAGGGTGAGGATTGACATTTCACATTTAGCATGTTGTTTAAGAACTTTGCTTGAGCCAACCCTGACTTTCAGGAAATCAAAGTGGCAGAATTACCAACCTGAGGACCCAGCAGTATAGAAAATCCTGCTACTCTTTTGAAGGAGGCCATCTTACTGTGATTGGAAAGTCCAGATTGCCTGACATACTGGTAACCAGTTTTTTGTGGTCAGTCCTAACAGGTCTCTTGTTTAAGGGAATTAAGGCTATGCTGAAGGCAGAGAGGTGGAGGACATGAAAACAATTCTGTTCCCACACCACAGGGCATCTGTGCCAAGGTGGCTGTGTGAGTCAACACAGGGATGGGAATCCCTCCTCCTGGGAGCCAAGAGGAAGTCTCTCAGAACTAGAATGGAGGGGCCAGCAGGTGGTATAGTGGTTAAGGCGCTGGACTCCCACGTGGCTGATTGCCGTTCGAGTCCCTGACCGCCATGGCGGCTTGAAACTCATGCCAGGTGTGTGTATATGTACGCCCAAGATCCTGAGAGGTGAATGGAGAAGAAAGGATTGCAGCGTGACCATCCCCCCTGGGAGTGATTTCTTGCTTTCTCTCTCTGTCTTTCCCTGTCTCTGGCAAGTGCATACACCCTATAGGAAAAATCTCTCAAAAGCAAAACAAAACAAAACAAAAAACTACAAGGAAAAAATGTTAGCCAAATCAATCAGCTTCAGAGACGTTCTAGTAGCGACAAATGCCCCTTCCAAAAAAAAGAAAAGGCGATGAAGTATTCTTTGTGCTGATGACATAGCTTAAAAAAAAAAAAAGTAAAACAAAATTTTGCATTTTTACCAAACTTGATAAAAGCTAGGATTTCAAACTGCACAGTCAGCAGGACAGTCATCACAGACACACTCTTTCTCCAGCACCTTCATCCTTCTTGTGCCTGGTCTGTTTGGGCATCTCCATTCTCTGCAGGCACATTCCTGTCCTTGCCAGCAACAGCCTGTCCCTGTCCCTTTCCCTTTCCCTGTGGGCACCTTCTCCCCGGGCTGTGTAGGCCTTCTTAGGCTCGGGCTCTGACTGTGGAGGAGCAGGTCTCACAGTCCACCTTGCAGGCCTTCTTGGTTCCTCCTTCACCTTGGCTTTATCATCTTTTTTTTTTTTCGGAGAGGTTTTTGCTATAGGGCGCGTGTGCTCGCCAGACAGACAGAGAGAGAGAGAGAGAGACAGAAAGCAGGAAATCACCCCCCGGGGGGATGGCCACGCCGCAATCCCTTCTCCATTCTCCTCTCGGGATCTTGGGCACGCATGCACACACGCCCGGCGTGAGTTTAAGCCACTGGGTCCGAGACTTGAACTGTGGTCAACTATGTGGGAGTCCAGTGACATAGCCATTACGCTAACTGCTGGTCCCGGCTTCATCTTCTTTTAAAATTTAATTTAAAGCATTATTTTATTTAACTTTATGTGTTTACTTGTTTATTTTAATTTTATCAGAGAGGGGATGTGGGTAGTGAGAAGGCAAGCCGCCAGGTCCAGGACTCGAACTGTGGTCAGCCATGTAGGAGTCCAGCACCCTTAACCACCACGCCACCTACTGGCCCTGGCTTCATCTGATTTAGCCTCCCCTTCAGCCTTCCTCTTGAACGGAGGGACATGGGCGCTGGGCCTGGAGGGTGCTGCAAGCGCAGACTTTGATCAGTCTGAGGGTTGTTCTTACCTCTTCTTCACACTGCTCCTTGTGGCTTCTTAAAATGTGTATTTTTATTTAAAATTCAGAAGAAAGGGACCAGCAGGTGGTGTGGTTAAAGCTGGATTTCATGTGGCTGACTACGCTGCCCGAACCCCACACCTAGTGTTTTGAAGATCACTCTAGGTACCTGTGTCCACACCCAAAACCCCAAGAAGAAAATCCAGGAAAAGGGATTGTGGCTTGGTCATCTCCCTGGGGGTAATTTCTCACTTTCTCTTTTTTTCTCCAGCCAGCGCACGTGCTCTATAGCAAACTTGAAAGAGTAAAAAATACTTAGCGGAAAAATAGTTTATCGTGTGGAAGAAAAATTTTCTTAGTTGAATTTTTAGGTATAGTGTATGTAGTTTCTACAAAAGCATTTCAGTTTTATTTATTTATTTATTTTTTGTCCAATTTTATTTTTTTGTTTTAGAGTTTTACTATAGGGCGCATGTGCTCACCAGACAGACTGAAAGAAACAGAGATAGAGTGCGAGAGATTGCCCCCAATGGGATGACCTCACAACAGTCCTTTCTCCTCCATTCTCCTTTTGGGATTTTGGGCATGCATGCACACATGCCTGGTGTGAGTTTTAAGCTGCCAGGTTCAGGACTCAAACTGTGGTCAACTACATGGGAGTCCTGTGATATAATCATGATGCCATCTGTTGGTCTCCCATTTTACATTTTAAAATTATGCGCCATGTAGTATTCAAGACAGACTTACCATTCTTTTTTTTTTTTTTTTTTTTTTTTTTAAAGGATTAGTTTATTTAACTTTACTTATTTATTTATTTAAATTTGACTGGAGAGGGACAGTGAGAGAGAAGGGGGGGAAAGTGAGAAAGCAAGCTGCCAGGTCTGGTACTGGAACCACAATCGGCCATGTGGGAGTCCAGTACCTTTAACCTTCACACCACCTGCTGGCCCCATACTTACAGTCCTTTTATTATTATTTTAAGTTTTGCAATAGGGTATGTGTGCTCACCAGAGAGAAACAGAGAGAGAGGGAGAAAGGAAACCACCAGGTCCAGGACTCAAACCACAGTCAGCACGTGGGAGTCCAGCACCTCAACCCCCACGCCAGACTTAACAGTTCTTTATAAGAGGCAGTGTTAAGACATTTGATTTGGTTTTTATCTGAAATTAGAATCTAAGGTGTCCAGCATTTTCTCTGGCATTCTTTTTTAAGGCTCATCAACAAGATTGTTATTTTTTTTTATTAATGTTTAATTATTTTGGTACATTGCTCTTCAATAGAAAACCAGTTTGTTTTTTTTTTAATAAATAGTTTATTTTGTTGTTATTATTATTTGCTTAGACCAGAGAGAGAGAAAGGGAAAATGAGGAAGCAAGCCGCCATGTCTGGGACTCGAATCGCAGTCATCCAGGTGGGAGACCAGCACCTTAACCACCGCATCACCTGCCTACCCCCAAAATGACTTCAGATGTTTTTCAGTAGACAGTGTGATTAGACCTCTAACCGTGTATTATAAGAATCGCACACGGTCTCTGATCCCAGACAGTCGTTGAATACCTACCAGGTTCCAGGTGGCTGGTTGGGTGCTGTTCGTGGGGAGCTGACTCCACGGCCAGCTAGGAGCCTTTGTCCCTCCAGGAAGGACGACCTAGGACTGGGCTACGATGATGTGGCAGGAGTCACAGGAGCGGGGCCGTTTAGGACACTTCATCCAGGAGTGGGACTGCAATCCGAGGGCCAATGTGGAACGCAGCCTGGCTGCAGGGAAGTGCCGGGAATGTTACTCTTTAGCAGGCGGAAGGCACGTCTAGAATGCTTCCCCCCGCCCTTCCCTGGCATTTCTCAGGAAAAGAAGGGAGGCGTGTTTCAGAGTTGCCACACGGGGTGGGTCGTCCCTTGGAGCGCAGATGAGCAACCTCACTCAGTTTCGCATCACTGTCTCCCGCGCCCGCTTGCTGTCGGCGCAGGTGCTTCTGCGGCAGGGGCTGCACTCACAGCAGTCCCCATGCACAACAGGTCTCCTTGCCTGCACGTGGGCGTGGAGGTCCGTGCGTGTTCCTCCCGCGTCCACCTGCCTGCTTGCTGCTTGTTCTGTGCTTCTGCAGCTCGGAGCTTGTTTGGATGACACGCTGCCTTCCTCTGCAGGTTATCACCAACCTGGTGAAAATGCTGAAGTCCAGAGACACCAGGAGAAACTTTTGCCCTCCAAATCACTGGCTCTCAGAGCAAGAGGACATTAAAGCAGACAAGGTAATACTGGGAAACCACTTCCCTCTCACTGACGTTGCCCCAGCTTTTCTCTTCCTGGGTAGGTGGCTGAATGCATTAAAGGTGTGTGGCCCTCCACTTAGGACGGAACTCCGTGGAGGTGCGAACTTTCTTCCTCGTTCAGGTCATACAGTGGACATGGGGCAGTGTCGTTGACATGACAGCCATTCCCAGTCTGTTACATGTCCCAGCTTCCACTTTTTAACCTCAGTTTAAAGCCTAATCATTCTTTATAGGGGTTGGAAATGATTTTACTTTTCTTGGCATTAATTAAAAATTCACGTTCAGTACCGAGAAGGGCAGAGACGAGTTTGAATCTTACTAAGGTCTAGTCTGAAGCTGGTTGCGCAGTGTAGTATATCAGAAGATATTTAAATGCCATTAACTGAGGGTTTCAGGTATTTTCTTTCTTTTTTTTTTTCTTTTTTTTTTATTATTTATTTAACTTTATTTATTCATTCATTTAATTTTAACTTGACCAGAGAGAGGCACAGAGAGAGAAAGACAGAGAGAGAGAGGGAAAGGGAGAAAGGAAGCCACCAGGTCCGGGACTCGAACCGCGGTCGGCCATGTGGGAGTGGCCAGCACCTTAACCACCACGCCACCTGCTGGTCCCCTTCATTTTTGTTTTTCAGGAAAAATTGTGACCTTATCAATTTCAGAACCTGGAGGGGGCACCAGAAAGGAGGTGGGGGGGAGTGTATAGAGGAGTCAAAGGTACAGAGATAAGTGGAAGGAAAGGAAGCACGAGTGTCTCAGTGCAGTTTCATGAGCACCCCTTTGTCCTCAGTCACCCAGCCTCTAGTTGTGCTGTGACAAGGTCCAGAAAGAGAGGCTAGTACTGCGGTTGTGAGAAGTTCCAGGTCTTTGGGACTAGCAGTTAGCGTAATGGCTGTGTCGCTGAACTCCCATGTAGCCGACCGCAGTTCGAGTCCCAGACCCGGTGGCTTAAACTCACACCAGGCATGTGTGCGTGCGTGCCCAAGATTCCAAGAGGAGAAAGGAAGAGAAGGGATTGTGGTGTGGCCATCCCCCCGGGTGGTGATTTCTCGCTTTCTCGCTCTCTCTGTCTGGCGAGTGCACACGTCCTATAGCAAAAACCTCTCCAAAAAAAAAATAAGTTCCAGGTCCAGACAAGAACTCTAAACAACATTTCCCATGGAAAATAAACTGTCCTTGCGCACAGCCTGGTCCTCTGTCCCAGGAGAGCGTGACCAGTCCTGCATGGAGTGTCTGAGGGTGGCAGGGAGGCAGGGTCGTGCAGAGGGATTGGGCGCCCCCTGGAGGGCCCGGCTGGCCAGTGGCACTTCCGCGAGAACAGCTGCAGTGAGAACAGCCGCGGAGCAGGGGACGGCAAAGGCGTTTAGCTGTGTGAGTTCGTTCTGGAAGCCAGAAAGAACCAGAGCTTCGTCGGGCATTTTTTGAAAACTATTTAGAAAAAAAGAAGTAACCACACGATAGCCCACCTGTGCCTTGGGCCCCAGATGCTTGGTGATGTTCCCACTGCAGTCACCGGCTCTGGACTACAGTGCTGGCTCTCCATCCCTCTGCGCCCCAGGCCACCGGCCAAGCAGCGCGTGAGACAAGGGTCTGGAGCTAGAGTATAAACCACACTGCACGCCTTCCTTGCTCCAGAGAGGGCTGCTGGACGTGGGGAAACGTCAGCGGAGTCCCGCAGCACCCGGGGTTATGCTCGCGGGGTGTGTGCTTGCGCTTGTGCTTGTGCGTGCCGTGGCTGAGCTGAGCTGCCGGTGCACGCTGCCTTGCCAGCAGCTCTTGTCCTGGCTGAGCCAGCAGCAGGGGTGCCTCCTGGGGAACACTTCAGCCACAAAGTCAGATGGGTATCGTGGGACCTCCAGCTCTAACCCCAGGTTCCTAGACAGGGGCGGGGTGACAACCTTGTGAGGGTGCAGCCGGCCAAGGCCACAGGGAAACTGGGACAGCTGCTGTTGGTCTATTAAACGCGGCAAGTGTCGAAAGGATGGGACAAGAGGGACTGACAAATCCTTAAGAACTTGAGTAAAAGTATACTGTGCCAATATAGATGCTAATTCAGCCAAGTTTTTAAAATACATTACAAAGTGGATTGGGAACCAATGGTTAGCGTAAGGGCTATGTCGACCCACTAGTCGACCGCGGTTCGTGTCCCGGACCCGGTGGCTTAAAACTCACGCCGGGTGCGTGTGCGTGCGTGCGCCCAAGATCCCGAGACGAGAATGGAGGAGAAGGGATTGCGGCGTGACCATCCCCCCGGGGGGTGATTTCTCGCTTTCTGTCTCTATGTCTCTGTCTGTCTGGCGAGCACACACGCCCTATAGTGAAAACCTCTCCAAAAAAAAAAAAAAAAAGTAAATAAATAAATAAATAAATAAATAAATAAAGTACATTACAAAGTGGATTTTTATAATAGCGAGAAGGCAGTTTTTTGGGGCCACCAGGTGGTGTGGTGGTTGGGGGCTCTGGACTCCCCCACGTCTAACTGTGGTTCGAGTCCTAGACCTGGCAGCTTGCTTTCTTTCTCTCTCTCTCTCTCTCTCTCTCTCTCTCTCTCTCTCTCTGTATTTCACTCTGGTCAAATCGAAAATAACAATGATGATAAATAAAAGAAAAACAATTCTTAAAAAATTAGAGATTAGTTTTTTAGGCGTGATGGTTTCTCTTCATGAAGCAGTTATTAGGATATTTTACTGTGTCCGGATACAGCGCTTCATCAAATAAAGCAACTAGGGGATTCTTTGGGAAGGATTGGGAAGCACTCCACTGTGGAAGTGTTACCGGATAGCTGGTGTGCAAGAGAGATCCGATTGGGACTGGGGACGTTGGGTCCGCCAGAAGCCTAGCCTGTTCCCGGGGGGTGGGGGGGGCACACACTGGTTCTGCTCAGCTGTGAGCAGGGCAGAGCACACCAGGACACAGGAAGTGCTGACGAGGCTGTCGTCCCCAGGTCAGCCAGCTGTACGTGCCAGCGTCCAGACATGTGTGGAGCTTCCGGCGCATGGGGAGGATCGGCCCGCTGCAGTCTGCCCTGGACGGTGAGTTGTGCTGGGTGCGCGGGCTCGCCAGGAGCTGCAGGTACAGCCGTCTCCCTGGGGCCTGCCCAGCCTCTGTTCTTTCTCACCTGTTCAGTTTCTGCTCTCCGTGAGGGAGGGAGTCTACTAGGCTTCTGTCTCCTCCTGAGTGTGGGTGCTCTGTGCTCTGGAAATCTTCCTGTCTCCACCATAGGAGGTGTACTTTGGAGGGTTGCTGTTGGCTGTTAGAGTTTACTAAAAACTAGGAGAATCTTTTTAACTAGTTTTTTGGTTTGTGTGTTTTTGTTTTTGTTTTTTTAGTGAAAACTAGGCTTTAGAACCTTATGTGAATTTACGTAATGTTTTATAGATGCTTCATGTTTTGGTAAAAATTGACTTGTCAATAGTTTCTGAGGTTTGTCCTTTCCTCTTTTCTTAGAACTGCTAAGAGAGATAATTTTTGTTTTTTAAAATGATAATGTTGACTCTTTTGCAAGGAAGTGGAGAATAGAAGGTGTGGACCTTGGCGTCTAACTCCACACCAGGATGGGCAGTGTTGGGCTCGGCAGGAGTGGCCGTCACTGCGTCAGCTGTGGTCTGTCTCTGCCTCAGTGAACAGAGGCCCAGCTTTACGATGTTGCTCTGTGCTGTTATAGGTCCACGCCCAGATGTTTTTAACATAAATTGTCGTGTGATGTGAAACATTTTCCTTACAAAAGATGCTTCTCCAGCGTTGGCTCTGCAGTTCGCGGGGGCTGACTTCCCAGAGTGCTCCCTGGCTTGGGCGGGCTGGAGGACAGCGGGCTCTGCAAGGCAGCACCCGGCACACCAGACCCTGAGAACGGCGGGTGGGGTGTGAGGGAGGAGCAGCTGCGCTTACCTGCACCATTCCTTCCTCACACTGTCTAGCGTGCCGAGATGGTGCTGGTCCCACGCAATGCAGCCAGCTCTGCCTGGTGCCGAGTATCTCAGGAGGCCGGTGTCTACTTTTGTTGTTGGGGCCAGGGTCTGGCCCACCCTAAGGCACCTTAATTGCAATGACGATCATGGCCCTCTTTATCCTGACTGGCTCCCCATTTATCATGCTGTTTTATATGTAGCTCCTTTTGGTTTTGTTTTCACGTAACATTTTTACTTACTGTCACACGATCGTGTAATTCATCCGTAAGATCAGAAAGTAAAAAAAAATTATAGGGTTAAGATTGGGACCAGCAGATGGCATAATGGCTATGTCGCTGGACTCCCATGTAGTTGACTGCGGTTCGCGTCCTGGACCCGGTGGCTTAAACTCATGTTGGGCACGTGCGTGTGTGTGTGCCCAAGATCCCGAGAGGAGAATGGAGGAGAAGGGATTGTGGCGTGGCCATCCCCCTGGGGGGTGATTTCTCACCTTCTGTCTCTCTGTCTCTCTCTGTCTTTCTGGCGAGTGCATGCGCCCCTATAGCAAAAGAAAGGAAGGAAGGAAGGAAGGAAGGAAGTAGAGGTAGCTTGAGTTCCCACTGCACTCTGGTGTCCTTGGGCCGCTGCCGTCAGAGGCATGGGGAGTGGCACTGCATAGAGTCCAGCTGGCCCTGCCTGGCCGTCAAGTAGACACATGGCAGACCTGTTGCGTGTGCTCACTGTGTTCACAGTGCATGTGACCGTGCCCCTTACAAGTGGGACACGTTCTGACAGGTGTCGTCAGGAGGCCTCGTTGTGAGCTGAACAGAGTGCACTTACACAGCCCTAGGTGTGCAGCCTCCTCCTTGCCCAGGCTAGATGTTGCAGCCTTTTTTTATTTTCTTTTTTAAAGATATTTTTTGCCATAGGGCATGTGTGCTTGCCGGACAAAGAGAGACAGAGAGAGGGAAAGTGAGAAATCACCCCACCGGAGAGACAGCCACACTGCATTACCTTCTCCTCTGTCCCCCTCTCAGGATGTTGGGCACGCGTGCGCACATGCCCAGCATGGTTTTTAAGCCACCAGGTCTGGACCTCAAACCACAGTCAGCCATGTGAGAGTCCAGCCCCTTACTTATCCAGCACGCTCCTGCTGGCCCCAATGGTGCAGCCTTTTGGAATCTACGACACCATCACCTTCCAGCAGTCCGGGCTGGACCGGCACGTCGTCGCCGCATGTGGCTGTGTGAGCCGGCTGCGCTGCAGTACACGGAGCGTGACCTGGACGTTCTAGTTCTCCCTTTAGTGTGGAGCACTGGAGGGAGCCCTTCTCAGAATCATGTCCTGAGCCGTTACAGACCTTCAGTGTTTCCCTCTTCTTGAAATGAGTTTGAAAAGACCGAGTAATGGCGCATCGTGTCACACGCAGCTCTCTGACAGTTGGAGAAGGAGCAGGTGTGCATTTGCTAACTCAGACCAGACCAGGCCACTCGTGGCACCCCTGGCCACGCACATCCTAGCCTGGAGCAGCTCTCTTGGCACGATGGGAGGAAAAGCGCAGCCATAGACGGCACATCTGGCCGTGCAGCGACATGGTAGTGGAGGAGGAGATCCTTACAGGGGCGAGGGACACCACAGGGCAGTCCTGAGCAGGCCCTGCTCTGCTCCACTCTGGTCCATGTGGTCCAGACGACCAGAGCCGGGTGGAGATGCTCAGGGACCCGAGGGCAGCGGGCGAGTTGCTGTTATTTTACTGGGCTGGCCCCATAGTGTGATGGCTGAGGGAGCCAGGGTCCAAGTGGCTGACTGAAGCTCGAATCCCAGCCCAGTGGCTTGAAAAACAGGCCACGCATGTGTGTGCCCACATTCCTGACAAGGTGGAGAAACAGAGAAGGGAGTGTAGCATGTACACTCCCCGGTGGGGTGCTCTTACTCTGGCTAGTGCGTGCACCCAGAGGTTAGAAACTGAACAGGTTATTGTAATGATGTCTCCCCCTCTTTCTTTTTCCCTTAATTTTACCAGAAGGCATATGAGCTCTCTGAAGATAGGGTAGGAAAGCACCCCGTGGGGGGGGGCAATCATGCCGCAGCCCCTCTTCCGTCTCTCTGTCCTTCCAGGGTTTGATCATGTACACGTGTCCAGTGTGTTTGATCATGTACACGTGTCCAGTGTGTTTGATCATGTACACGTGTCCAGTGTGTTTGATCATGTACACGTGTCCAGTGTGTTTCCCAGCAGCTGAATCTGAGACTCAGACCATGCATGGTCAGCCATGTGGGATCCAGACATCCTAACCATCACACCACAGACTGGCCCTGTTTTACCAGTCTCCCCCCCCACCCCCCCCCACCCCCCCCCTGCCAAGAGAGATTTTTTTCTATAGGGTGCAGCCATTCACCAGCGAGACAGAGACGTAAAAACAGAGAAGTCAGCCCCGAGGAGGAATGGCCACAACGCAGTCCTCCATTTTCCTCCTGGGATTTGAGAGCACACACGCGCACACACACACCTGGCATGAGTTTCAAGCCACTGTGGCCGGGGCTTGAACTGTGGTTGACCATGTGTGAGTCTAGCATCCCAACTACACCACCTGCTGGCCCCAGCAGTCTTAAGAATGGTTTGATGAGGCCAGCAGGTGACATAGTGGTTAAGGTGCTGGACTCCCGTGTGGCTAAACAGGGCTCAAGTCTTGGGCCTGGTGGCTTGAAGATCATATTGCACATGTGCATGTGCACACCCAGATTCCCAGGAGGAGAGTGAAAGAAAAGGGACTGTGGCATGGCCATTTCCCCTGAGGCGGATTTCTCACTTCCCCTCTTACTGTCTGTCTCCGGCAAGTGCACATGCCCTATGGCAAAAAATAGTTTAAAAAATAAGAGTAGTTTTATAAATCTTGACCTTAAAATGGAAACTACAGAACTAACTACATTTGTAACCCTGTTGCAGTGGGTTCGGAGTCCCCACCACTCTCTGTGTCTGAGGAAAGGCAGCTGGCCGTCCTGACGGAGCTGCCCTTTGTGGTTCCATTTGAGGAGCGAGTGAAGGTATGTGACCTGGATTTTTAATCAAGAGACTTCTTATGTTTCTAGTTATTTATATTGGTATCATGTCGTATAATAAAAACTAATACATCAACAAGAAAACTGTCTAAAGTTGCATAGTACCTGCATAATTTATATTTTTTTACCAGATTGCAGTAGCTCACAGTTGTCATAAAACAGAGAACCAGCCCCCCTGGGCCCCACCTTTGGCTATTTGTAAACGTTACTTCTTTTAGCCGTAATTGGCTGCGAGGCCTGCCATGTTACATATTTCCCACAGCAGAGGACGAGGGTCCTTTTCTCCTACTGAATTGGCCAGCATTTGTTAAAATGCAGCTTTTTGCAGTTTTCCCTCTGCACCCTTCTCTGTCACAGCACGATTCGTAGCTATGCAGGGAGGTGAGTGGGGGCCAGCTCCTTGATGCGAACCCGACTAATCTGTGAAGGTTCGTGTGCACTTACCTATTTCCACATCAAATTTAAACGTTTTGTTTATATTCACTAGCTATATTTAACAAACTTCTATGAATTACTAGGTTGAAACTCTAAAAATGCCTTCAAGACGTTATTTTTCAGTCCTACATGCTCTCTTTACAGGATAAATTTTAAAAAGAGTTGCTTTGGGGCCGAGCAGGTGATGCGGAGGTATAAGCACTGCATCCTACCCGGCCCGCTTCACAGTTCTAGTCCTGGCCCAGGCAGCTTGAGAAGCACACCAGGCACATGTGCATGCGTGCCCAGAATCCCTAGAGGGGAGTAGGAGAAGGGATTGCGATGGGGCTGTCTCCCCGCCCTGTGCCCCTCGGGGGGATTTTTCACTTTCTCTTTGGTGAGTGGACACACACTGTAGTGTAAAAAAGAGCGAGGGAGTTTCTTTTGAAGCTGTCACTCTCTATTTAAAACCACCCCCCCACATATACACATACTTCCTGAACTCCTTCTACTTGCCTTTTTTAGAAGAATTATTTATTCATTTTAATTTATTATTATTTTATTTGCTCTTGGCCATATGCAGTCATCTTACAGAGAAAGCAAGCCATCAGGTCTGGGACTTGAACTTCATTCGGCCATGGGGGAGTCCAGCACCCTAACCACCATGCCACCTGCTATTACCCCTCTACTGGATCATATGAGGAAAAGGGGTTATGGGGTGGCCATTTCCCCCAGGGAATGATTTAGCACTATCTGTCTCACTCTCTCTCTCTCTCTCCGCCAGGGGGCACATATGCCCTATGGCAAAAATTAAAACAAAGAATTTATACATTAGAATATACAATAATATAGAATTTTTGATATTTATTACAAAATGAGGGGAAAGAACTAATGAAATAATCTGTATTTATTGATAAAGTCAATATTTGAAACATGGATGTAAAGTGTATTTGGTATTTATGGAGCTATAAAAGCTAATATGTATTCTGTTTGCTGTGTTTTTAGAATCTGTTGTATCTAATAACCTGACAACTTCCCTTCTTTGTTAGATCTTTCAAAGGTTGATTTATGCAGATAAACAAGAAGTACAAGGAGATGGTCCATTTCTGGATGGAATTAATGTTACAATAAGAAGAAATTATATTTATGAAGATGCATATGACAAACTTTCCCCAGAAAATGGTATATCATTCTCTCCATGCGTATGTGTGTGGCTGGGGAGGTTGTGGCTGTTTTGGAAAGTGGCACTCATTGCGCATTCCTGCCTGTCCTCCGGTGGTGCGATGACTTTTCAGAATGAAAGTGTACTTAGCTTGGGAGATGTTTATTATCGAGTACTGTCCCCACGGCTGACAGGCGGCTGTTGCAGCACCGTCCCTTTACTGTGCTCATTTTGCTGTGCTGCCAGAGGTCTGTGCACTGTGAGAGACAGGGAGAAGGAGAAGTGCTCCCCATAGAGCACGGCCGCATCGCAAGCAGCCCCTTCTCCTTTCTCCATGCTGGCAGATGTCGGGGCACCCACGCACGTGTGCCTGGCATATTTCCCAGGTGTGGTCAACCATGGAGGACCCGCTGCCTTACCCTCGGCCTTACAAGCAGCCCCAGGTTCTCTGTTGAGGCAGGAAACTGACCCCACCCCAATCGCCTGTCTCCGAGATACAGTTTACAACCTCTAGTTCTGAAAAGCGCTGGCAGCCATTTCCAATCTATATTTCCAATATAAATAAATAAGTATGTATGTATCACACACTATAAACCAAATTAAGTTTATTAAATATTGTAATTCTAATTTCTTTAAAATTTATGAAGTGCTATTATTAAAATAATTACTTTGTACTTATTTGGATAACATTTGGAGGTCTGTGACACAAATTCTATCTACATTAATATTTGACACCAGTGGGGACAGCAGAGGACATAATGCTTATGTCGCTGGACTTCCATGTAGTCAACCGCAGTTCGAATCCTGGACTCAGCAGCTTGAAACTCATGCGAGGCTCATGGGCGTGCATGCCCAAATTCCCAAGGGGAGAATGGAGGACAAGGGATTGTGGCGTGGCCATCTCCCCAAGGGGTGATTTCTCACTTTCTGTCTCTCTGGAGAGTGCACACACACTATAGCTAAAAAAGTTTTCACCAGTGTTAAAAGTGTTAGCGTTGTTCTTGTTGTTGTTGTTGTTTTTTAATTTAATTAATTTATTTATTTTACATTTGGTCACAGAGATGGGGGGAAAGCGAGAAAGCAAACTGCCAGGTCCAGGACTTGAATTGTGGTCAGCCAAGTGAGCTTTCAGCATCTTAACCACTATGCCACCTGCCAGCCCCAAAAGTGTTAGTATTATTTACCTACATGTTACAGTTTTGTTTTTTTTTTTTTGTTTTTAAAGAATTACTTAGTTAATTTTATTTATTCTTATTATTCTTTTAAAATTTGTTATAGGTGCTACCCAGAGAGAGACGGGGTGGGGGGAAAGTGAAAGTAGGAAAGCAGGCCACCAGGTCTGGGACTCAAACCGTGGTTGGCCATGTGGAGATCTAGTGCCTTAACCATCACGCCACCTGCTAGCCCCGTGTGTTCCCGTTAAACTTCAGGAAATTACTCCTGACACTACATTAAAGTAGTGCTGACCAGTGCGGAGGGGGTTAAAATTGAAAGTCTGGGGGACTGTCTGTCTGTACTTGCAAATGTGAGCCTGTGGCCAGCTCCGTGGTGCTGCCCCGGAGACCAGGTCCCTGTGACAGTTGAACAGCTGCTGTTCACCCTCGCCCGCCCAGCCTGAGACACACCAGGTGTGCCCGCCATTCCTTGAGACCCAGCGGCTGGGGGCCGGCCGGGTGTTGCTGCGTGACCAGGTCCTGCGGAGGGTGTTCATCGCTCTCTCTTTCTCATGCACATGAGCTGTACTAAGATACAGAAAACATATGTCCTAAAAGCAAGCTTGTATCTGATCTAGGTTGTCAGATGTGAAGTAACATTTGCCTTTTGTAGGAAAAGAAAACCTCTAGTTTTTTTTTTTTTATAGGGCGTGTACACTCGCCAGAAAGACAGAGAGAGACAGAAAGCGAGAAATCACCTCCCGGGTGGATGGCCACGCCGCAATCCCTTCTCCTCTATTCTCCTCTCAGGATCTTGGGCATGCACGCACACGTGCCCGGAGTGAGTTTAAGCCACCGGGTCCGGGACTTGAACAGTGGTCGACTACATGGGAGTTCAGTGACATAGCCATTACGCCAACTGCTGGTCCTGAAAAGCTCTAGTTTTTAATAACCTATTTATTGTTTAGATAAGGAGCCAGTGAGTTCCTGGGGCCAGTAGGTGGCATGGTGGTTAACGGCTCCCAACTCCCACTTGGCTCACCATGGTTCTAGTCCTCGACCTGGTGGCTCGCTTTCTCACTTTCCATCTCTCTCACTCTGTCGCTCTGTCCCTTTCTGGTCACATTTAAATAAATAAATAAAGTTAGATGAAATAATTCCTCCTTTTTTTTTTTTGAAGAGCTAGTGTCATCTTAACGTGGAAGCAGTGGAGGGACCCTAACATCACGTGTTTCTTCCTCTATTCCAACCTTTGTTGTTTGTTCGTCTTTTTTATTTTATTTATTGTTTTGGAATTATTTCCTTTATGAAACCAGCAGATAGTATAGTGATTATGTCACTGGACTCCCACGTGATCAACCATGATTCGAGACCCGGACCCTGCAGCTTGAAACTCAGGCCAGGCGTGTGTGCGTTAGTGCCCACGATCCTGAGAGGAGAATGGAGGAGAGGGGATTGCAGCATGGCCCTTCCCCCGAGGGGTGATTTCTCACTTTCTCTCTATCTTTGTCTGGAAAGCTCACGTGCCCTATAGCAAAAATCTCTCTTGGGGAAAAAAAAAACAGGGCAGTTCTTTCCTTTATTTTATTTGTCATTATTGTTATTTTCAATTTGACCAGAGCAAAACAGAGAGAGGAGGTGATAAGGCAGGCCTCGAGGTCTGGGACTCGAGCTGCGGTCAGCAACGTGGGAGCCCCGTGCCCTAACTGCCACGCCACTTGCCAGTCCCCTTGTTTATTTGTTCTGTTATTGCCAGAATGCCTGTGTGCTCAGCAGAAAGTACCAGTGGGGATGGTCAAGCCACAGTACTTTCTTCTCCATTTCTGCATCCTATCAGGGTTTTGGGCACAGGCCCAATATGTTTTTCTCTTTTTTTTAAAGTAATTATTTCACTTAATTAATTAATTTTAATTTGACTTTAGAGGGACAAAGTGTGTGGATAAGGGGAAGGTGAGAAGGCAAGCCACTAGGCCCGGGACTCAAACCACAGTTGCCCATGTGGGAGTCCAGCTCCCTTAGCCACCATGCCACATGCCAGCACCCCAGTGTGTTTTTCAAGCCACAGGAGCTGCTGGGGTTTGAACTGAGGTTGACCATGGGGAATCCAAATTCTTTAACCACTGAGCTATGGGTTGGCCCAGATTTCAGAGTTTGTTACATAACTCACTTTTGCCGTTTACTCTGCCGTGGCCCTCTGAAGCCCAGCGTCCTGAGGCAAGACTAGGCTTTATCTCAAGTCTGCATGGGCTGTGAGTGGGCTTCCTGGTGCCAGGACCCCCTGCCCAGGATGCTGTCGTCACAGAAGCTTCCCGGGAGCGGAGGAGCCAGTAGACTCCCGGTCCACTGGTCCACTGTGGCCGGATGAGGGATTGGCAGTGAACAATTTTTATTTTAATAGGTTTTTGCCTTAGGGCGTGTGCGTTTGCTGGAGAAAGAGACAGAGACAGTGAGGGGGAAAGTGGGAAATCACCACCTAGGGGGATGGCCACACTATAGTCCCTTCTCCATCCTTCTCCCAGAATTTTGGGCATGCATGCACAGGGGTCCGGCATGACTTTGGAGCCACCAGGTCTGGGACTCACACCGTGGTTGGCCTTGTGGAAGTTCAGTGATGTAACCGCTGCGCCATCTGCTGGTCCCAAGCAGTGAACATATTTTGGCAGAAGTAATTTCCCTTCTTTAGGGCCCCGTGGCCCCGCTCCTCAGTCAGTTGGAGCAGTTCTCAAGTCACACCGCTAATTGGCAGGCTTGCTGTCTCCCCCGCCCCGCCCCCGAGGCCCGCACAGCCTGGGACGGTCACTTGCCCTGTGCTCAGTGCATACAGCTTTTGCTCAGTAGGTGTTGGCTGATTTTTTCCCCAGAGGAAAATCTTGGTGTGGAACAAAATGATACATTTGCAAAGAATTAACATAGTGTTGAGAGTGAGGGTAAGACCTGAGGCTGCACCCAGGGTGAGGCAGTGAGCTTGGTGAGGTTAGAGCCGAGACGAGGCAGGTGCTGCGCCAGGAGGCTTTGCTTCTGCTGCGGTGGCTGTGCCAGAGCACCGTGGGGCCACGTGCTTGCTCGGCAGCATTCCCAGCTTCTCGTGACGGGCTCATGTTCCAGCTTCAAGGGCACCACTGCCCACTCACAGCAGGTCCCGGTCACCACTGCCCAGGCACAGCAGGTCCCGGTCACCCTGCCCAGGCACAGCAGGTCCCGGTCACCACTGCCCAGGCACAGCAGGTCCCGGTCACCACTGCCCACTCACAGCAGGTCCCGGTCACCACTGCCCAGGCACAGCAGGTCCCGGTCACCACTGCCCAGGCACAGCAGGTCCCGGTCACCACTGCCCAGGCACAGCAGGTCCCGGTCACCACTGCCCACTCACAGCAGGTCCCGGTCACCACTGCCCACTCACAGCAGGTCCCGGTCACCACTGCCCACTCACTGCAGGTCCCGGTCACCACTGCCCACGCACAGCAGGTCCCGGTCACCACTGCCCACTCACAGCAGGTCCCGGTCACCACTGCCCACTCACAGCAGGTCCCGGTCACCACTGCCCACTCACTGCAGGTCCCGGTCACCACTGCCCAGGCACAGCAGGTCCCGGTCACCACTGCCCACTCACAGCAGGTCCCGGTCACCACTGCCCACTCACAGCAGGTCCCGGTCACCACTGCCCAGGCACAGCAGGTCCCGGTCACCACTGCCCACTCACAGCAGGTCCCGGTCACCACTGCCCACGCACAGCAGGTCCCGGTCACCACTGCCCACGCACAGCAGGTCCCGGTCACCACTGCCCACTCACTGCAGGTCCCGGTCACCACTGCCCACTCAGCAGGTCCCGGTCACCACTGCCCACTCACAGCAGGTCCCAGTCACCACTGCCCACTCACTGCAGGTCCCGGTCACCACTGCCCAGGCACAGCAGGTCCCGGTCACCACTGCCCACGCACAGCAGGTCCCGGTCACCACTGCCCACTCACTGCTGGTCCCGGTCACCACTGCCCACTCACAGCAGGTCCCGGTCACCACTGCCCAGGCACAGCAGGTCCCGGTCACCACTGCCCACTCACTGCAGGTCCTGGTCACCACTGCCCACGCACAGCAGGTCCCGGTCACCACTGCCCACTCACAGCAGGTCCCGGTCACCACTGCCCACTCACAGCAGGTCCCGGTCACCACTGCCCACTCACAGCAGGTCCCGGTCACCACTGCCCAGGCACAGCAGGTCCCGGTCACCACTGCCCACTCACTGCAGGTCCTGGTCACCACTGCCCAGGCACAGCAGGTCCCGGTCACCACTGCCCACTCACTGCAGGTCCCGGTCACCACTGCCCAGGCACAGCAGGTCCCGGTCACCACTGCCCACTCACAGCAGGTCCCGGTCACCACTGCCCAGGCACAGCAGGTCCCGGTCACCACTGCCCACGCACAGCAGGTCCCAGTTTCCTAGAACTTTCTTAAGCTCCCAAAGTTACTCAGAGTTGACTGTACCCCAACTCCCTGCATGCATGTGATAATTGCATTGAGTTAAGAATTAATTAAGATACTTTCAATAAAATGTTTATTCACTTCTTCCATGAGAGGCAGGAGAGGCACCTCCAGCGCCGCCTTCGCCCCAGTGGACCCCAGCTTCAGCCATCCTGCCCCGTGGGGACGCGTGCGCGGCGTGCAGCAGGGTCCACAGCACAGTGCCAGGGCCTCCCGGTGGCATCTGCGCCATCACCTGGCCCTTGTTGATGATGATTTCTTAACTGTGTCTTGAAATGGCCTGGCATTCTGCTAGGCATACCTTAACGTTAAACGTCACTTCAGAACACCCATTCACTTAGGAGGAGGTAGTGTGGGCCACTGATCACCTGCATGCCACCAGGTAATGGCCCGTTCCCTGTGCTGGCTAGCGAGTGAGCCCATCCTCGGGGTGCTGAGTAGCTCCTCTTCTCTCCCGGCAGGCGTTGGTGTGTGTCCGCCCCATTTGGGGGTGGTGGGTGACTGGTTTCTGTGCTGGGTGCTGGGTGCCGAGCGAGCAGAGCAGCCATGGCCTCGCAGGTGGAGGCCCTGCTCTGCCCTGTGCTGCCTGAGGGGCGCTTGCTTCTGAGTGCAGTGTCGGGGGACGGTTGCATCTGCTGGTGGGGTCGTGCTGCGATGCTGGGCCCTGGGGGCCCCTCGCCGTCCTGGAGAGGATGAGTCGGAGCTGCCTGCAGTGGCTCTGCCGCTCGGGCCGCCTGTGCCTGCCCTGGCTGCTGTCTCGCGTTGTCCGTTTGTTGTGCGGCATTTGTGACGTCCCGAAGTGGCAATGGGGTGAATACGAGGTCAGTGTCTCGGCCCTCTCACTGACCTCGCCGTCCGTGTAAGGGAGCGCCTCCAGTCTGTCCGCACAGACAGGTGGTGGCCAGGCACCGGGAAGGCTTCTGGAGGCAGCAGGGAGTCCTTGCGGTTGCTGTCTGTACAGGTGTGCTGCGGGGAACCCAGGCTCCGCCCACCCAGCACCAGGGCTGCCTTCCGAGCACGGCCAACGAGCCCTGTGACGGGCTGTGCTCCGGAGAACGTGGGCGCCATGGTTTAAGCGGCAGCACTGAGGTGGACTGGGGGTGGGCACTTCCCATTTGCAGGGTGTTTAAAAGTCGTGCTGCTCCTCTCCCTCACTATTTGTGAAGTGGTTTTGTTTTTGTTTTTGTTTCTTTTGGAAAGGTTTTTGCTGTAGGGTGCGTGCACTCGACAGAGAGATAGAGACAGAGAGACAGAAAGTGAGAAACCACCCCCCAGGGGGATGGCCACGCCTCCATCCCTTCTCCTCTATTCTCCTCTTGGGATCTTGGGCACGCACACACACACGCCTGGCGTGAGTTTGAGCCACCGGGTCCGGGACTCGAACTGCGGTTGACTACATGGGAGTCTAGCGACATAGCCATTATGTTAACTGCTGGTCCCTATGAGATATTATTAAGACGAGTAAATGCTTATGTACTTCTTCCTGTAAGTTGGTTTTTGAGAGGATGTGTGTAAAGGTAGGAAATACCGTTTTAATTTTCTATAGGGTCCCTGTGCTCCCTAGGGGACAGGGGAATGAGAAATCCCCCCAGTTGTGGCCCCTCCCCTTCTCAAGCCTCTTGGGATTTGGGGCACGGATGTGTCCTCAGTGTTATTTCCAAGCCACCGGGTCCAAGACTTGCACCAGGCACTTGGCCAGGTGGGACGCAGCGTCGTAACCTCCACGCCCCTTGCCAACCCAGGAAGTGCCCTCTTTATAATGATGGTGTATGTGTGTGGTGGGGAGAGAAGCCCAGGTCTCGTTACCTCGCAGTCCACTTTCCCCAGCCCAGCAGCTCCTCAGCGGCATGAACCGCCCCGTGTCTGCAGTGTGACCTGAGGGTCTGAGCCCTGGCCAGCCACGTGGCCCCAGCAGTGCTGTCAAGCATGCTGTGGACTGTGCTGCCTGGGACGGCTCCAGAGAGGTCTGTGCACTTGTAATCGGCTGGCTAAACTTCTTCTGATAATTTATCTGGGACTTGAGATTGAATATATTTTTAAATTATATTGATCAAAACAAGTACAAATACCACATTTATGGAATTTGTTGGTAAAAAGCATTTTCTTCATTTAAGTACAAGTTAAACAAATGAGAGTATGTTTTAGTGGAAAAGAGCCTAGGCCTTATAGATAGTAGACAAATATTTTTTAAAGAATTATTTATTTAATTTTATTCATTCATTCACCCATTTTAATTTGACGAGAGAGAGAGAGAAAGCAAGCCACCAGGTCCGGGACTTGAACCGTGGTCAGCCATGTAGGAGTGTCCAGCACCTTAGCCACCACGCCACCTGCTGATCCCAATAGTAGACATATTTTAAATTGTTATTCCCTCTCTAGTATTACGTGACTTCAGAATGAGTTATTTAACCTTTGTCCTTAGTTTTCTCATTATAAAATGGGGACAGTTCTTAAACCCAGAAAGTTCTTAAAGGATTGTAAGTATTGCATATGAAATTCCTGGCACGAGTCCTGCCTCTGGGTAAATAACGGTAGCTGTCATTCCTCTTTTGCAAAGCATGAGAGCACAGGCCTTGGTGTTCGGGCCTACCGAGGATCAGAGCCGCCATTAGCCCCATGGTCCCCAGGGCGTGGCTCTGTGTGCTGTCTCTGCACCGCCAAGGCCGGCCAGCTCGTGAGAGAGCCCCCAGGTGTCAGGACTAGCTGAGCAGCCTCATGACTTTTAAAAGTGTTTTACAATGAGGGCCAGCCCCGTGGCAGGGTGGTTAACGAGCATGGGAGCCAGGTCCCACGTGGCTGCCCCTCATTCAGATCCCCAGTGGCTGGGAAGCAAGCCCGATGTGTGAGCCTGTGTGCACCCTGACTGGAAGGAGAGACCAGGGAACAGCAGTGGTGTGGCCACGCCCGTCCGGGTGTGCTCACCTGGGAAACTCCAGTGAGCACACATGCCCTCTGGCGATTTAAAACAATTTTTACATTTAACCTTTGCAAATTACATCATCAACCACGCCCTCCCCTTTAGCCAAAAGACCTCCCCTTTAGCTTTTAAAAGACCATTGGTGTGGTGGTGAAGATCCCCTATGGCAGCTGGATCCCATGTGGCTAATTATATGGTTCAAGTCCCAGACCTGGCAGTTTGAAAAGGGTACGTGCAGGACCAGCAGAAGTGTGATGTTTGCGCTGCTGGACTCCCACAGTCCACCAGGCCCGATGGCTTAAAGCTCAGCCAGGTGCGTGTGCGTGCATCCTAAGAGGAGGATGGAGGAGTGCAGGGCCCGTCACCCCTGGGGGTGACTTCTCGCTTTCTCTCTGCCTCTCTGTCTCTTTGCTGTAGGGCGCCTGTGCTCACCAAAAACCTTTCTAAAAAAGAAAGAAAGGGGGGCAAGTGCCTGCGTGTCCTGAACCCCGAGGGCAGAGCAGATGAGGAGGGTTGTGGCGTGGCCATTCCCCCGGAGGGCGCATTCTCACCTTCTGTCTCTGCGTGTCTCTGGAGAACATACGCATCCCAGAGCAGACATTTAAATAAGTCAGCGCCCGTGGGTGCTGGGGTACGGGCTTCCCTAGAGCTCCAGGTCGCTCGCCCGGGTCTGTGCAGCAGCGACCTCAGTGACACCTGCCCCCGTTACCCTGGCCATGGTGGTCTTTGCAGACATCCCGTCCTCAGCTCCCGGCCCTCCTGTGCGGGCGGCAGTTGGCCTGGCATGGCCTCGAGAGGGCAGGGAGGGGAGCGCCGGTCACCGCAGCCCCACTCCTGAGGCAGCCACACCGAGGGCGGGGCAGGCTCTAGGGACAGCTCCTGCTCACTCGTCCTCCCTGTGCTGTTCGGAGCCTGCGCTGAGCGCCCCTCCCCTGAGTCCCGACGACGCCAGTTTATTTTACTGCTTTCTTAACGCCTGTCCTCGCCTTCCCCTTTTCAAACAGAGCCTGATCTGAAAAAGCGGATCCGCGTGCACTTGCTCAATGCCCACGGCCTGGACGAAGCCGGCATTGACGGTGGTGGTATTTTCAGAGAGTTCTTAAATGAACTGCTGAAATCAGGATTTAACCCCAACCAGGGGCTCTTCAAGACTACTAACGAAGGGCTTCTGTACCCCAACCCGGCTGCTCAGATGCTTGTGGGAGACTCTTTTGCCAGACATTACTACTTCCTAGGCAGAGTGCTCGGCAAGGTAAAGTACGCTTTCATACACTGGATCTCAGACCGCGGCCGCTGGCGTTTATGTCTCTGTGTGGTGCCACCTTCAGAACTGTGGAGAGTGGGCGCAGTGCCCGTGCCTGTCCTCCCAGCCTGTGGGAGTGTGGCAGGAGGTCTGGGGTTTTAGGCTAGCCAAGGCAGCGTAGCAGCATCTTGTGTTTACAAGAAAATGACATTGCTAAAGTAATTTTGGTGAACCCCGGTAATGCCTTTGCTTTATCGTTACGTGTGCATATGTCCAGGCAGTTTGGGCGTGGTGCAGGTTACACGGGAAGCCTGATAAACGCTCTACAGTGGTCACTGCCAGCAAGGGCGAGGGCTGCTGCTGTCAACACGGCGCCTCCCGCAGTGGTCCTCCTCATAGTGTGAACAGTGAGTGCTCAGAGGGTCTATGAGGCGCTCAGGTGCCGCGAGACAGAAGAGCCCAGTCACTCGGGGGGGCAAGGCGGTCCAGGGGCTATGCAGTGTGGGGAGCTCGCACACGAGCCGGGCACTCTGTTGTGTTCTCGCAGCCACAAACGGGCGTCTGCCGAACGCCCGCACAGCTCGGACCTGCGCCGAGTGAGTGAGGGGAAGCGCTTACGACCTAGAGAGACTTGTTAGCGCACGGCAGGCTCTTCCCGGTTCTCCCCCTTTGAAGTCAGAGGCACGTCAGGATGGGTGCCCAATGGCCAGGACCCAGCCGGTGGGGACACCGGGAGGGGAGGAGACGGTCCAGGGTCAGCCTTCGTGCACAGATGTGGTGTGGTGTTTTCCCTTTTTGTTGGTTCCTAAAATCATTCAATGGGTAACTTTTTCCCTCTCACTATTTCTCTCTGGCAAGCGCACATATCCGATGACAGAACAAGCAAAAAAAAAAACACAAAATGAACAGAGTTATATATTGGGCCATCAGTGTAGTGGTTAAGGCGCCCGATCCTGCGTGGCCAACCGCGTGGTTTGAGTCCCAGGCCTGGTGACTTGAGAAGTGCACATGCCCATGCACACCCGAAATCCCAAAGGAGGAGACACAGAGGCAGGATCGCAGCATGACCCCCCTCGTGGGCGGGGTCTTTATCACCCCCCTCAACCAACTTCGTCTTTGGCAAGTGCGTGTGCCCTCCAGCAAAATTTTTATCTTTAAGTCGAGTACTAATGTTTCTTCCTGAATGTATACATGATTACATCACGATTCATGTAGAAACTAATGCTTATTGTCCGTCTAGTGACGGTAAACTCCCTTTTTTCTCAGTTCATTGACATCCTGCTCATAAGTAATGTTCTGAGGTGATGCCTCTTGTGGTTTTCTGGCTCAGGGTCCCCTCTCTACTGCAGCCGTGTGGTGCCCTGGCTCAGGGCCTGCCCCTCTACCTGCAGCCGTGTGGGGGCCAGTTTCTGGTCTGGACCTTCTCCCAGAGGGACTTCCCGTCCACACTGCATCTCAGTAAGCCTGAGCAGAGTAACGACATTCAGACAGGTCAGTGACGCCTGTCGTCGTGTGAGAATAGTGGTTAGTTTACTTCCACGTAATTAAGACTTTTCCTTACATAATTTCTCATGGCAATTTTAAGCGACACTGCTTTCTAAAACATATTGATTGCCACTTGATTACAAGTGGTTACACTTTGTACAAACATGCTAAAAAAGGGTTGGAATCTAAGTACATGTAATAGCATGGCACTGATGGGGTGGTGCCTGTACATGAAATCTGTAAGAAAGTTGTGCATTGATCGATTACGATGTTTACTGGACTGTAATGTATTTAAATTCCCTTTAATGCATGTGTTAGTGATTGTTTACTGTGGTGAAGTGTGAAGAGGTCTTTAAGAGTGAGCCTACATAGAGAGAGCTGCCTCGTGTCACTGGTCACCTCTCGGTTAGAGACTCCATTAGCAGATGGTTCCCGCTGCTGCTGTGGGTCCTGACTGCATCTTACTGCCTGTAAATCAGGCCGCAGACAGGGGATAAATAAACTGCTCAAGGATGTGCTAATGTCATCCTGAGCTTTTTTTTTGCCTCCAGATAGAAGCACCTAGGTCCATTTAAGCCAATTAGGTTCGGAATATTTATTCAAGCAAATCCTTTATTGCATTGGAATTCTATTTGAAAATGACTCTATTTTCCCTTCAGAATATTGATTTAATTGGAGCAGAATGCCTGTAAATCAGATTATTTGATAATATCTTGGTCATGTATTTGAATTTTTTTTTTTTAAGAGAGATTAATGTCCTAGGGTGCATGCTCTTGCCAGAGAGAAACAGAAAGCAAGAACTCAGCCCCCAGAGGAGATGGCCATACTACAGTCCTTTCTCCATTCTCCTCTCAGGATTTGGAGCATGCACACACACATGCCTGGCATGAGTTTTAAGCTTCCAGGTCTGGGACTCGAACCACGGTTGACTATGTGCAAGTCCATAGATGTACCCATAATGCCATCTGTATTTGAAAATTTTAATTAGCATATTGTGTAACTTCATCATGGTTTATAATTCTGTGTTTAGTAGAATTCAGTGTGCACTTACTATGTCATACACTAATATTGGCAGTTGACAGTTTATCTGGAATTTGTCAAAAGTTGGGAGAATTATTTTGTATCATGACAGTCCTTTTATTAGATACTCTATAAATTCACTGAGGCTTTCAAACTGTAGGTTGAGATAAATACTAGTAATTTAAGTTATCTCAGCCCTTCAAGTGGCAAAGCTTCTCTTTTCTTTTTAACATTTATGTGTTGTATATATTTGTTGTGATTTTCAAGCTACTTGGTTGGCCATGTGGGCATCCTGCACCTCCACCACCACACCACTGCTGGCCACCAAAGCTTCTCTTTTGCAGCACCTTCTTTGCGACCCTACACTCCTCACGTGGCAGTGTGGCCGGGCTTCCTGCCTGCCTGTCCTCAGGGAGGGCTGTGCTCCTCAGCGTGGTGTCCCTTTTCCGGTAGGGTGACGGCTTACCCAGATCACTCAGCACAAGCCTCCCTCCAGGGGGACCGCCTTCTGCTGGGTTGTCAGCAAGTATCACACACACTTGGCCGCCCAGTGGGCTGCTGCTCCCAGCTTGCTCTCGCCGACCGTGCCCGCGTGGGGGGCCGCAGCGTCAGCGCCCGTCCCGTGGGCAGCTGCTACCGCTTTGTTCTCACCAGTCATGCCCGTGTGGGACGCCGCGGCGTCAGCGCCTGCAGTGATCCCAGCAGACCGCCTTCTGAGGGCCTCGCTGGCTTCTTTAGCCTGTTTGTGATCACCATCCAGAACAGCAGACCTGCAGATCGGGAAACTAACCTTCCTGCAAATTAAGGTCGTCGTCTCTGGAAGTTCATTTCATTTTTCTGGAATTAGCCATGAAATAGTGGCCAGGACCACCCAGCATGAGTGCTGGGCATATTTCTGAAGTCAGTGGACTCGGGCACCTGGATGTTGTTCTTGCTGTAACTTTAGCCACCACAGGGTGCTCAGAAAATTCCTTTCTGCCCCTGGATAAAATAGACCTTATCCGTGAGTTATTTCTTCCATTTATTTTTTAGCCACGCCCAGACAATAGGGAAATATCTGAAAACGATGAGTAGACTGGATCAGAATTATATTGAAGCTACTTTCCTTTTTCTGTGTCATGTTAAATTATCACCATGAAAATCAGAAACACATGCTTTTACAGGTCCCACTTAAAGCGTACTGTTTATCTTTCCTTGGTCTTTATTTGTCCAGGAAGGACAATAAATACCTGAAAATAAAATAGAGCCCCCTAAAATTCTTTTAAGCATTTCGATACCTGTTTAGATCGCTAAGTGTCACAATGTGCTAAACCCCATGAAGGTGGTGTACAGGTGTTACCGTGTTGTCTCAGAACTCGAATTCACTTTGCGAGGCACCAGCCGCTAGCCAGGCTTCTCCTCTGGGTGGTGCCGCTGAGGGTCTGAGCAGGGGAGCGCGTGGCCTGAGCTGCTCTCACTGGCACTCCACGGCTTTCATGTCACATGTGAGCCTCTGAGCCTGGAGCGGACACTCGGACAGAGAGCAGCTGCAGCTCTAGCCTCTTGGGTTGAGCGGTGGTTGAGTTAGTCCTGGGTGGTGGTGGTGTGAGCAGCAGTTTGGGGGGATTTGTTAAAGAATTGATTGGTTTTGAGACAGAGAAGGTTAAGGGGCTGCGTGAACTTTGTTCTGAGAACTGGGCCAGCCAGATGTCACGGGTGAAGCTGGGGAGATTTGGGCGGGAGTGGCTTTGGGGAAGGCTGATCCAACGTTGGACTTTCCCTTAAGTTTGAAAGGCCTGTGAGCCCTTCTCTTGGAGACCCGAGGGAGGCAGTAGAGCACCTGGACCTGGGCTTGGGGCCAGACCTGGTGAGCCATGAGCATGTGGGTTATGTTTGCGGCTGTGAGCGTGGGGTGAGTCCCCCAGGGACTAGGCATGACTGTAGAGATGGGCCCCACGCATCCCAAGGTGTGATCCAGACGCAAAGCTTTAGCAGTGGGCGTTCAGGGCGGTGGCTGGGAGGACCAGGGGAAAGGCTGGAAAGGATCAGCAGTGTCTCAGAAGCCGAGTAAAGACATGGTTTCAAGGGAAGAGAGGGACGCACTGCCTGGAGCTCCCCGTGCACAGGTCAGGCACCTTGGAGGCTTGGCCCTGCGTTCGATGGCCTGGGTACCCTGGGTGTCACAGCTGAGGTGAAGTCGGGAGGGAGGGCCATGTCCCGGGGGGGTCTCCAGATCAGGCGACAGCGGTACCTGAACCCTGCATCCTGGCAGCCCTCCATGTGCCCTCATACCTGCCAGGATTTCTGGACCAGAGGTCCGTCCTCGGATTGATTGCAAGGTCACCTCGGGACCACTTGCGGTTAGCATCGTGAACTAGAGGACGTGAGCCTGGCCAGCTTGGCTGGCGGTTTTTCTCCGACCGTAGTCGGCATACGAGTGTGACGAGGGTCAGAGGGATGTTTTTTGCCAAGTGCACATCACACCGGGCGAGCTGAGTGCAGGGAACCTGAGGCGTGAGGGTGTGGTGGCCAGGCCCCTGGGGGTCTAGGCTGCGCGGCGAGAAGCAAGCCCTGTGTGGAGACCTGTGGGAAGAGCTTTCGAAGGACAGGGAGCCAGAAAGGGAGTCACGGGTTAGAACAGCGGTTGGGGTCAGTCACTGCTGACAGGTTGAGGATATGACTGAAACAGGGTGGCTCAGGCGGAGTAGGGAGACATTGGAGTGGTGATCATCTGCGGGTCATTGAAGTCACCAAATATTCCAGCAGGCTTGTGTTGGGCTCTGATGGCTATCAGGAGCTAAAACTCCTGAACTAGGGGTCAACTCGGTGTCTCACAGGGTGGAGCGGGGCTCCAGCCAGTGCCTGGCACTCAGAGCAGGGTGGCTAGAGAGGGAGGGAAGAAAGCGTAGTCTGCAGGCGGTGGTGAGGGACAAAGGGACCCTGGCTGACTTCTGTCCCCTGTGGTAGAGAGTATGACAGAGAAAACAGCCACTAACAGGGAGCGCCTTTGAGGTATGTTGAGGTATACAAAAGGGGTACAGGCCGACCAGTGTGCACCAGTCCATGTACAGGCCAGCCCGTGTACTCCAGCCCGTGTACTCCAGCCCGTGTACAGGCTGACCAGTGTGCACCAGCCCGTGTACTCCAGCCCGTGTACAGGCCAGCCCGTGTACTCCAGCCCGTGTACAGGCCAGCCCGTGTACTCCAGCCCATGTACAGGCCAGTCCGTGTACTCCAGCCCGTGTACTCCAGCCCATGTACAGGCCAGTCCGTGTACTCCAGCCCGTGTACTCCAGCCCATGTACAGGCCAGCCCGTGTACTCCAGCCCGTGTACTCCAGCCCATGTACAGGCCAGCCCGTGTACTCCAGCCCGTGTACACTAGTCCGTGTACACCAGCCCATGTACAGGCCAGCCCATACTGACAGGGACCAAGAAGAAAGACATGCAGGGGCTGCAGAAGCTCAGACAGGACTCCATGTCTTGGGTGTGGGACGCAGGAGGTGAGTATGGAAGGACTGAGAGCCCAGGTGGTCACTCCTCCAGGATGGACAGAAGAGCAGTGTGCACTGAGAGCAGGCCCGTGAGATGCCGCTGCGTGCCCGTGCTCTGAAAGGCAGGTACTAGCGAGGTTGGTGAGCGTGTGGAGAGGCTGGGCCTCTCGTGCCTCACTGTGGGGCTGTCACATGGCGTGGCACTTTGGAAAACGGGCTGGTGGTCCCCAGTCAGGTAGGGTCTGGCCCACGTGTTGTACAGGCTTGTTCACAGCAGTGGCTTTCCTGCCTGGGGCCGGCTGCTGCCACACACTGCTTCCTGGTGAGCCTGGAGCACCTGGGTCTGAGTGGGAAAGCCAGACCCAGAGGTCACACAGCCTCCCACTCCCTGCATGCGTGATGTCTTGGGAGGGAAGCCCACAGACACAGAATGTGGGCAAGTCTTTGTAGGGCTGGAGGGGCCCCAGGGAGGCCTCCGGTCACTTTTTGGGCTGATGAAAGTCTTCAGAAGGGTGCCATGATGGGCGGTCGCGTGATTCGGACTACAATAAGAACCATGGAGCTGTTCCCTCAGAAGAGGCAAGTGGCCACGACTGTGGACTCGGTGTCGGCACAGCTGTTAGAACAGTACCATTCGTGGCATGCTAGAGCTCAGGCCGAAGGCATGAGGGGCAAGAGAGTGCGACCGGCCAGTTGGACCCGCCAAGGGGTCGGGGATCACATGGGGCAGGGCCAGGCGCCGTGGCTGCACTGGGCTCCCGCGGGTACTCCGGCCTGCAGGCGCTGCCCCACCTTGGCCAGGAGACCTGGGTCCATGCGTCCCACCCAGTCACCAGTCGTGAAATGCAGTTGTTAGACAGCACGTCAGTGATGTGCATCGCCTCACTTTGCATTTCTCTCTTGTTAAAACTATGTGGTTCGTGAGATTTGAAATAATTAAAATTATTATCTGCTTGCTCAATTAGGATGGCTTTAAAGCAAGACATTGTCTCTTATATAGTTTTTAGATTAAGTTATAAATGTTCACTTTAGAACTACCTGAAGATTGATAGAGATGCATTTGAAAAGCATTATTTTTTTTTATTGATTCTTAATGTAGTAAATTACTGGAGTTATTTGGCAGCAAACAGGAGTGGCCTGTGATGGGGCTCACATTTATTCTCCTGATGGAACCACAATCTGCATTAATTGCGTTGCGACTGCACTCACTTATATTAAAAGGCTTCTACTATAATTAATCCTTTTTATTTCAAATCATTTTGGCACAATTTCTAGCTATAAACACTCATAAAAGACAGACAGCTGAAAAACACGTTACAGGTTTTTTCCATATACCTACTGCTATTTTTTCGTGACAAGTAGTTATTGATAGGCTTCTAGGAACAAATGTGTAAGTGACTGAGAATTGAGGCCGATGTGAAAAATGCTAAGTGGATTATTTTGCATAAAAAATAGGCAGCTTCTGAAGTTGTATAATTAACCTGTGTTTAGAAAATACCTTGATTTATGCTTACATTTGTATCTCAGTTGCATACATTATGGAAATTTAATTTATAATCCATTTAGCTGATGCAGTCATAGTTTTTAGTGCTATCGTTTATTAGTGCTTGTATATTAAATGCTCTAAAGGTTTAAACCTGCCTTATATAAAAAATTATACCTATGCATTTAACATTTTATGAGTCACAGTGGGATTTCTGTTTAAAATTCAGGTAGCTCTGATGTATTTAACGAATTTCACTGGTTTATTGTTACTAATGCAGAAATGGCAAACAATGACCTTTTATATTGACAGCACATGATTTACACTTCCAGTCTGCTTTCAAAGTCCACCGCGCAGACGGGAGCTTCTCCCCACCAGCCGAATCGATCATGTAACTCTGCAGAGTTCTGCTGGGCTTGAACTCCCCGTTCATGTAGAAGTAATGGTGTTTGTAAGTGCTCCAGGTTCACAGTATTGCCCATTCTTAACTTTAGGCAAACTGTGGCCTTCAAAACAACTCTTTATTTATATTACCAGTAGGTGGCTGAGTGTTGGTTGTCGTTTTGTCACTCATTCTCTCATTAAGAAGTCCTTTTTGCCATCTTTTCTAAATTAATTGGCAGTCATTAGTGTTCAGATCGGACACGAAAGCACAGGACATAGCACCTGCATTGACCTGGCGCGGACAGGCGTGGTTTCTGGGGCAGACATGACACCCTGCTTGAGCCTGCGCGCCTGGCACAGGGCAGCTTCGGCCGAAGGCGCCCTTGGGAGTGTCTGTCTGCGGTTTTCTGGACGGGGAACTGGGTGGCTCTCTAGACGTGTGCTTTTAGAAAGATGCTTGTAGCTGTTTCCCAGTTGCCTCCAGTCAGACGAGTAGGCTGTTAGATGCATGTGTGCTGTGTGTTCCAGTGCAGTGGCTGTGTGGACGCCTGTGTTCTGTGGACTCAGTGCGTCACTGCTGACGGAGGGCGAGCTGCAGGGGCCCAGGGGCATTCGCGCGCAGTCTTGGCCGTGACTGCCAGGTGCCCACTCATGGGTACAGTTGTGTTTCTGTGTCACGTTCCGTGAGCAGCAAGACTAAGAGGGCTGGTCTGGGTGTACACCGCATGGGAGCCGCTGTCGTGGGCATCTGTAAGGTGGACTTAGGCTAGCCTTCATCCTCTCCCTTCCACTCCTTCCCCTCCGCCTCGACAGACAGACGGACAGACTGTAATGTGAAACCAAGAGCTAGGTCCAGGGCTTTCGGGGAGATAGTGCCCCACTCTCTGACTGTGGGCTCGCCTGTGGAGCCGTGAGGCGTGTGCGATACCCTTGTACCTGTGGGTTTCTGATACTTTGTTCCCACCAGCCTCAGGGAACTAAGACACCTTCAAAGCCCGTCTGACCTGTCTGGCTCTGAACAGAGAGCATTTGCCAGCCCCTGTCTCAAGTGACTGCCTGGCTCTTCAACATCGTTCAGTACTAGTGCCCTGTGGCCCCAGCCCTGGTGGTCTGTGTAGAGGGCTCGGCATGGGGGGCGTCCTCAGGCAGAGGCTTCCGACACCCTCCTCCACTTTATGAAGGCGGTCTCTGCTGTCTCAGGGCTCTGCTCAATGTCAGATTGTGTATTTATCTTTTATTTGCAGGAACTGTAAAAACAAATTGCTGTTAGTCTCACCGCTTCACTTGTTCTCATTCGAAGGCTCTTTATGAAAACATGCTGGTGGAGCTGCCCTTCGCAGGCTTTTTCCTGTCCAAGTTGCTTGGGACAAGCGCGGATGTGGACATCCACCACCTGGCCTCCCTGGACCCAGAGGTGTATAAGAACTTGCTGTTCCTCAAGAGCTACGAAGACGACGTGGAGGAGCTCGGCCTGAACTTCACCGTGGTGAACAACGACCTGGGAGAGGCCCAGGTGAGCCCGCCCTGTGCCCCTTTGTCACGGGCACTGCCTCCGTAGCACAGCCCTGTTCCCTTCTGTGGCAGGGGCGTTTGTCGTCCATTGTTTGAGCTTCTGCCCTGAACGAGAAGAGCCACTGTGGCTGAGAGTGAGAAGCGAGTCCATCAGGGCCAGGGCGCTGGGTACTGGGTGCCGAGCTCAGGGCGGCTTTGTGGCAGGAGCCCTCCCTGCTTCCCTGCAGCCAGACCCTGGCTGTGAAGTCTGTCTTGTCAGGTGCCTGGTGGGCAGGGAGGGAGAGAACTACTCCCCCCCCCCCCCCCAGTTGCTGAGTGCGCAACGCTGGCTTCCAAGATGTGTCCCTTTGTTTTTAAGGAAGTCCTGTATTAGACATTCAAACTAACTTTCTTTTGTTTTTTTAAGAGAGAGATTTTTGCTCTAGGGCATGTGTGCTCACCATAGAGAAACAGAGGGAATAAGAAAGCAAGCTACTAAGTCCCGGACTCGGACCGCAGCCGGCCATTTGGGACTCCGATGTCTTAATCACCACACAGCTGCTGGCCCGTCAGTGAGTTTTAGTATTTCAGTCATGTGATCACCACCACAGACAGTTTCCAAACATTTTTTTAAATTTTGCCAGAGGGGACCAGCAGGTGGCATGCTGGTTAAGAGCGCTGGGCACTGGACCCCCACGTGGCTGACCACGGTTTGCGTCTGAGACCTGGTGGCTGGCTTTCTCACTTTCCCTCACCTCTCTCTCTCTCTTTTGCTCGTCCCTCTCTGGTCAAATTAAAATAAACAAGTAAAGTTAAAATAATTATTTTGAAAAAATATGTTGCCAGAGGGTACATGCACTTTCCAGTCAGAGAGAGAAAGCAAGCAAGAAAGTGCCCCCCTTGAGGGACAGTCACTCCACAGTCCTTTCTCCTTTGTCTCTACCCTCTTTTAGGGATTTGAGGTGTGCAAGTGCCTGAGAAGTTGGGTTGTTTTGTTTTGAGAGTTAATATTTTGTTTTATTCTGAAAGAGAAACTGAGGCTCGTACATGTATTTCTTCAGGAACCAAAAATTCAGCCCCAGGTACTACCTTCTGTATATTTGGAGTGTCCTTCCAAGTGGGACCTAAGGAGGTAAGGTTTGTTAGTCTAGCACTATCGCGTTCATGCAGCTGAGCACTCAGACCCCAGCTGGGGTTTTCTCGGTCACTAGACTCTAGTAGCCTCCTGCGACAGAGAGGACAGGTCGTGTTCCCGACAGCAGCGACCCATGCAGTGGGCGCGATGTCTGTGAGAGCCCGGCGGTGTACGTAGCTCGCTCCTGTCTGTCTTCTGTGGGGCAAACGCTCCAGGGTTTTAATGCATCGGTGTGACAGAATCTCTCACTGTGAGCTGTGAGTCTGTTGTTTGGTGAGGCTTATAGGTTGGTGGTAATGTTCATTTATGACAAAAAAGAGGTGGGCGAGGAGCTGGCTGAGGGTCATGTTCACCAGATGCTATCGGACCTATTTCCACTTTGTCGCTTGGCCTCTAGGGCTGAGCCTGATGGTAAGCTTCCTTCATTCCCGGCTTAAACGCCAGTGGATTACTGTCCGAGTTTTCACGGCTCAAACTCGAGCTAGACAGAAGATTAGAACCGGAGCTAAACATGTACCTGCAGTGTGAACCAGAGAACTGATAGGGCACCTGAAACTCGGGTCAAAGGCCGGTCTTCTAGAAGGGAGTGTCGTGAGTGCCCACACCCCTCCTCCTCCGGCCACGCTTTCCGTATCATGACTCAGCAGTGAGGCAGTAGGGCTCAAAATCGCTGTCACTGTCCATGCGTGGCTGGGTCCGCCTGCTCCTGACACCATCTGCCTGCTCAGAATCTTGAACAAGTATTTCTGGGCCTCTCTTGCTCATTTTCTGAAGTGACGGTGTGGTCTGGTGTCTCAGATCGTAATCGGATTCTACTAGCTAACCGGTCTGTTGACACACCTTTGTCCTGACCAGCTGTGACTTGAAGATCTACGAGCCTGGTTAGACGCCTGTCTCAGTCCTACACCCCAAGCGTGTGCTCTTCCTAGAGAGCGCTCTCTTGGAGCAGCCTCCTTTGCTCTGGACGATGCCAAAGGACGCCTGCGCCACACCTGAGGTTCAGGTCGCTGCCATCTCTGTGTCTCATGTTGTTCAATTCCAGAAACTCCGCTCATCTGCGACAGACTGCTCAAAAGAGTCAGATGATGTTTGGTATCTGAAAAGTCCTCTGGGCGAAGTCGGCAGAGCCCTATTTCCAGTTCTTGCCCTGTGCTCAGGGCTCCACGTTCTGCTTCCTGTCAGTGGCGCTTCCGTGACTTCTTTGGGCGCATGTCCTTGTTCCGAAGTCAATGGCCTTGCAGACGTTGATGCAGAGGGCATGCTTTCTGTTTGCCTCTGGATGGTTCGCACATTTTCCTTTCTTAAAAATGTAGCCTAGGATACATATTCATTGCCTAACTTTTGTCTCCCATTATTAGGGCTTAAACATAATCTTTCACTAGAGCTGATGGCACCGTAGTTAAGATACTCTGGTTTTGGGGCCAGCACATGGTGTGGTGGTTAAGGGCACTGGACTCCCACATGGCCGACCATGGTTCAAGTCCTGTACCTGGCGGCTTTCTCTCCCTCTCTCTCAATCTGTCCCTCTCTGGTCAAATATAAATAAATAAAGTCAGGCAAAATAATTCTTTAAAAAAAAAAGATTACTCTGGTTGGTTGCTGTGGAGGATTGGTGTCCTCTTGGCTCAAATCCAGCAACGTCATTGCCTTGTCTGGTCGGGTTCAGGCATCTTTTGCAGAAGAGTCTCCTCTTCTGACAGTGAGTCTTCTGGTTTCACCTTTCTCAACGGTTCTTTGTCTTGGCCACCGACAGCGCCTGATGATGCCTTGCCTCTCATCGGTTCGGGTTCACACGCTGCTTCTTCAGAGAGGTGGTGAAAACCCTCCCCTCGAGGCAGCCTGTCCGTCGGCCGCCTTAGGCAGACCGAATACCTGCCTTCCCCTCCTTTGTCGTCGGCATTGCTGCTGTCTGTGTCGGCGAGCACCGGGAGGCTGTCAGAGGGAGAGCTGACGTTCTGGCCACGTGGGATCCAGCCACCTTAACCACCAGGCTGGCCAACTTGAGAAGTTTACTGCCCCTGGAAGAAGCTCTGTCTGTGAGAAGTCACCCTGCCGCAGGAAGGCAGCATCGGGTGGGCGCACTTCGCTGCGGGGAGGTCCCGGGAGCTGCCTGGGGGCCCGTGGTGGCGCTGAGCTCCCTGGCAGCGATCGGAGGCAGCCGACAGGTAGCAAGTGTGCAGAAGGGCAGGCAGAGCGGGACCGAGCCTGACCCTGCTCAGAAGTCGGCCCTAGGAAGCCCGGCACGCCCTCCATAGGACAGCCCAGGCGCCTTCCCATAGCCGACGGCCGTCTCGGCGTCAGCAGCAGTTTTCCTGAAATGAGGCATTGGGAGCTACCAGGAAGCAAGTGACGAGGCCAAGGGAGCTTCCTGGAAGAGGGCGTGGGGTTCTGGCTCGGGGTCAGGCCAGGTCTGGAAGCATCTTGGGTGTGGTTTGAGTCAGGTGGTTCCAGAGCCCACTGAGATGCCACGCCACACCACACCACACCACACCATGCCATGCCACGCCATTTCACACCACACCACACCACAAGGGTGTGCAATAAAAAAGACTTTTTTTTTATAGAAGTTTTTGCTATAGGACATGCGCACTCGTCGGAGACAGAGATACAGAAAGTGAGAAATCACCCTTGGGGAGATGGCCACTCATCAGTCCCTTCCCCTCCATTCTCGGGGTTTGGGGCACTCACACACCCACGTGCCCAGCGTGGGTTTCGCGCTCCTGGGTCCAAGACACAGCAGTCGGCCATGTGGGATTCCAGCGCCTTAACCACTACACCATCTTCCGGCCCCCAGAAAGGTTTTTACTGAGAGAACTACTGTGGTCTCTGTTTCTGACGTTCACTGTACGGTCCGATGCAGTAAGTGACACCCTGTGGTGCTGCTCTTTGTGGGCTGACTCGTCTCAGCTACAAGCCATCTGGCCTCCTGAGGCCCAGCCGTGTTGGAGCATGGGTCAGTCCGGTGTGTCATGCTGAGTGGTGCTCCTCGTAGGGTAGACATGTCTGCTGCTTTGGACGGTTCCCACCTTCTGCTGACCACGGCAAGTACTGCCACAGACACTCGTGTGCAGATGTCTTGTTAAGGCCCTGCCTTCTGTTTCTCCCAAGTGTACCCGGAAGTGGACTTGCTGTGTGGGAGCTCTGTGGTTTGCAGGACCATCAGCCCGAGTTCCGGCAGCTGCCATTTACGTGCAAGCTCAGCACTAGTACCCAGAGGTGTAGCGCGCTCTCTACACCCTTGCAGGCTGCTCACTGTTTTCTCCCTTTCCCTTTTACTGTTTTTTTTTTTTTTTTTTTTGCGAGTAAAGACAGAGAGACACAAGGTGAGAAATCACCCCCCAGAGGGGATGGGAGTCCAACGGCGGAAACATTACGCCATCTGCTGGTTCCCCTTCTCTACTTTCAAATCAGAGCCGTCCTGTTGGATGTGAAGTGGGACTTAGTTGTCATGTAACTAACATGACCTGCAGCGCTGTGCTATGACCCTGAGAGTCCGATGGGAAGCTGGGGGGCCTTTGTCTGCTTTCTGTCCTGACTTCAGGACTGCTGTACAGGTTGTCTTTAAAAACTAAAATAAGAGGCACATGGCCAGCCAGCCGTGGCATGTGGTTGGGGCAGCCAGATCCCACATGGCCGACTGGTTGAAGTCCCATGCCTGGTGCCTTTAAGGACACACCGGGCACACACTTACTTACATGCCCCAAATCCCAAAAACGGGAGAAGGAATTGTAGCGTGGCTATCCTCCCGGGGGTGCTTTCTCAACTTTCTCTCTCCCTGGCAAGTACACATGCCCCTCGCAGATTTAAAAAATAAAAGCATGCATACATACATACGGGCACACAAAGATCTATATATCCTGGTATCTAAACCATCTGGATACTGTTTTTAATGATGGATTGTTTTGGAACTTGGATTTTCCGGCTGTTGCGTAGCCTCACAGCCACCTGTTCCAAGGCTGGTGTAGATGGGACCCAGCAGACAGCTCTGCTGCGGGTCTGCTACCCTCCATGCCCTCCTGAGGACGGAGGCCAGCACAATCACAGTGGCCTGCTAGTGGCGCTCGAGTGCAGGCAGCTGGATTGCACACGGCCGATGGTGCAGTCTGAGTCCTGAGCCCGAAGGCTTGACACACACTCTGGGCTCATGCGTGACAATGTCCAGAACCTGAGACCAGCAGGTGGCGTGGTGGTTAAGGTGCTGGAGACTCCCACATGGCCAACCACAGTTCGAGTCCTGGATCTAGTAGCTTGCTTTCTGACTTTCCCTCCTCCCTCTTTTTCTCTCTCTGTCTCTCTGGTCAAATTAAAATAAATAAATAAATAAATAAATAAAAAATAAATAAATAAATAAATAAATTAAAAAAAAAAATTGAATAGATTAAAAAAAAAAGAATGCCCAGAACCCCAGAACCTCAAAAAGGAGGGAGGGATGGAGAGAGGGCCTGCAGCATGACCCGTTGCTCAGGGAGTGTGCCTTCTCACTTCCCCTCTGCTTCTACCCTGGTAAGTGCTCATGCCCTCTGACAAGCTTAAAAATAACGGTGGTAAATTGGGACAAGAAATTACTACAGCATATTTTATTTGGTCACAGCTTACTTAGGTGTGTTTATTTCATCCTTTTCTTCTGTGTTGTAGAGTTGAAATTTCAACAGTGCAAAACTCAAATATTTTTTGGAAGGTAAAGTTATTGCCTTGTCACATGCACATGGGTCACTGCTTGCAGCTGTCCCCCTGCACCACCTAGTGGTGGTGTCACGTGCAGTAGCTGCTAGCAGCAGTCCTGTGGTGGCCGGGCCTGACCTTTGCTAGTGGGAGCCTTTCTCTTTCTGCTTCTGAAGCATGCTGGTTGTGAGAGGTCTCGTGTGCGGGAGTCCCTTCCTGGCACCACTGCCCCGTGGGACCCCCGAGCAGGCGTGTGGATAAGGTGTCCCCACATTCTGAAACTCACCAGCAAGGCCCCTGATGTGAGGGAGCTTAGGGTTTCTGGAGCTCTCTACGCAGATTTAATTTTACAAGGCATCATGATCTACAGATCTGCTATATGCAAATACTTCGTCACATGGACAGCATCTGGTAATTAATCTTCACTTTTAAAATAGCAGTGTTACCGTCCAGTTCGTTCTCAGTGGAACCTGAAGGGCTGCTGCTTAGTCTGTGTAAGGGTGAGCAGGAGAGTAGACTGCTGCTTTACACACACCTTCCCTGAGCAAGGGTAAGGGTCTACGAGAGACTACATGACCATCTGTCGTGTAGGAGAGGTGGGGCCTGTGTCCCGAGACCCGACTTCTGCCTCTTCCCGTGTGGCTGGGCGGCGAGCCTCCTTAGGCCCTGGAGCTGCCTGGGCTCCAGGTGCTGTGGCTAGGCCTCCACACGTGGTGGGTGGGGAAGCTGCCCCGCCTGGTTCTGCATCTCAGACACTCAGGCGTGTCCTCAAACCTGAGTACATATGTGACATGATTTTTAAGTACACTTAGTTGTCTAGGGGTAGACTGAGAGAGGGCTTTAAATTAAAAGTAGGAGGACCATTTTAAAAATACCGGTTGGGCAGGGTAACCAGGGGGCTTTGGAAGTTCCTTAGCTGATACCTTCCTGGTCCCTTGTCCTCCAAATCTTACAAGTACATTGTCATTTATTACCTGCCTTTAATCCTTTTAAAGGGAAAGGGTGGTGTTTTATATATTGAACTATAATAGCTAGCCTCTTGAGGCCTGGTTAACAGATGGACTGTCAGTTGAGGCTGAGCGAGGGAATCAAGGTAATGAACGCACTCTTTAATCAGAACAGAGGCCATTCTTACTTAGACTCGATGGTTCCAGAACTAGGAAAGTGAATTAGTAGGAATAATCGAACAATCATTTAAAATGTGAAATATTAAAAGAAGCAAATTTGACACCCAAGCTTAAAGAATGAGAAGCAACAAACTACCGTGGCCCGTGCCCATGAGATGGACGACGGTCTGAAGCTCTTCACGGGCCCTGAGGCAGCCTTGCTGTGAGGAGGCAAGGGGTAGTGCCTGCTACCCAGGGGCCTGAGAGCCGCGAGAGGACCAACGGCCTGGAACAGAAAGGCCTGGGCGGGGGCTGCCCCCATTTTCCAGTGACCTTTGCCCAGAGTGTTCACACGGCTTCCCGGCGGGTAGGCCTGTAAGTACGAAACACTGCCGCATACTTCCCACACGCCGGCCACATGGACATCCCGACGTCTTTCGTTCACTTACTTTGAGCTTGATTTTTATTATCTTCATCGTGTCATGAACCACCCTCGTCCAGCCTCAGGAATACACCTCAGTTTTTTAAGTACTAGTACAGAAGGAATTAAAAAGTGAATTATGGGGGTCGGCAGGTGGTGGTGGTTAGGGGCGCTGGACTCCCACATGGCCCACGGTTTGAGTCCCAGCCCTGCCTGGAGGCTTGCTCTCTCTCTCTCTTTCTCTCTCTCTCTCCCTTCCCCCCCCCAACCCCTCTCCCTCAAATTTTAAAAATAAGTAAATTGGGGCTGGCAGGTGGAGTTGTGGTTGAGGCTCTGGACTCCCACGTGGCCGACCATGGTTCAAGTCCTGGACCTGGAAGCTTGCTTTCTCACTCTCCCTTTCTCTCTGTCTGTCTCTGGTCAAAATAGAAGAATAATGATAATAAGTATAATTAAAAATAAATAAATCTTTAAAATAAATAAATAAATAAATAAGTTAAATAAAATAATTCTTTAAAAGAAAAATGTGAATTATGGGCCAGGTGGTATGGTGGTTAAGGTGCTGGATTCCAGATGGCCAACTGCTTGGTTTAAGTTCCAGACCCAGCAGCTTGAAAAACACACCAAGCACATGTCCATATATATACCGAAAAACCTGGGAGAAGTACGGAGAGGAGGGGACACACGTCATCTCTCACTCCCCTCACTTTCTGTCTCTGGCTAGTGTACGTGCCCTACAGCAAAAATCTAAAATAAACTGAAGAATTACACCTGCATAATTATGACGTCTTTGTTGTTTTCCGACCAACTTTGCACACACCAGTTCACATAATCACAATTACGATATGGACAAAGCAGATATTGCAGTTTCATCCATGACGACGGCGTGCAGGGTGGCCACTGTGAACGTCAGGGTGAGGGCATCAGAGTCCAGGCTCTGCCGTTGCCAGCAGCACGGTGGCCATGCAGACAGGATGGTCCAGCCTACACTAGACCAACACGTTCTGTGTGCAGAGCCATGTGCTAGTGAAAAACTGTTCTTTTTTCTTTAGTTTTTTTTTGTTTGTTTGTTTGTTTTTTAATTTCTTCCATGAGTGAGGGAGACAGTACCCCCAGTAGGTTCTTCACACCATGATCCCCCCGAACTGCAGCCTCAGCAGCCCCAGGTCCCAGATGCACAGTGATACGTGTGGGGCAGTTGACCTCTGTGGACCCAAACCAGGGGTCCACCCGTGTGGTCACGCTCACAGAGCGTCTCGGTTTATCTGCGCAGTGTACAGACCCCAAAACTGTTCTTGCTAACTCTGCTCATGTACATGTGACATTGGCCAATCAGCTACTCTGGTTGTACTACTGTCCTTTAAGTCATAACTAACATGTTTTCTAGGCGCAATATTACAGGAATTTAAAGGAAAATGTATGCTACCTATAAATTCCAATGTGAGTGATCGTTTTTCTGCAGCCGTAATTCCGTATGTTGTATTTTCTACTGTGTGAATCCCTTTGTTCTTTTCTGACTTATGCTAATTGTTTGGTTATATATTTGTGATTAATTTCTTTTTTAGAATTATTTATTTAATTTTATTTATTCATTCATTTATTTTAATTTGACTGGAGAAGACAGACACAGAATAAGGAAGAAATTGAGAAAGCAAGCTACCAGGTTCGGGACTACAACCGTGGTCGGCCATGTGGGAGTGTCCAGCGTCTTAACCACCTCGCCACCTGCTGGTCTGCTCTTTGATATTCCCGATGTTTTAAAATGAAATCACCTCACATTGCCACCTGGCTCCTTCTTTCTTTGGAGAAAACCAGATGGCCAGTGATTTCAAACACAGAGCAAGGTGCCGGCTCGAGGGCAGGCCCTTGGGGTTGCAGCTGAACCTCCTGCAGAGGTGTGTGCCTATTCCTTGTGGTCTGGTTTCTGGGTTCCTGTTTGCAAAGTAGGAAGTCCTTTTCCTCAAAACTGGGGTGCTCTGCTCTCATTGTGCCCTCCTGTCACACTTTGAGAACTCTGAGATCCCTCATTTTGTTCACTCACAGGTAGTCGAACTAAAGTTCGGAGGAAAAGACATCCCTGTCACCAGTGCCAACCGAATTGCCTACATCCACCTTGTGGCCGACTACAGGCTGAACAAGCAGATCCGGCAGCACTGCCTGGCCTTCAGACAGGGCCTGGCCAACGTCGTCAACCTGGAGTGGCTCCGCATGTTTGATCAGCAAGAAATCCAGGTGCCCACCCTGACCCTCGGGAGCAAGGGGAAGTCTTTCCTTGAAGCTGCCTCACGTTTTATGGTTTGAACTTTTCCCACAGGTGTTAATTTCTGGTGCGCAAGTTCCCATAAGTCTAGAGGACCTGAAATCCTTCACCAACTACTCAGGTACGCTGTCGCCCTGAGCTCTTTCTCTGAGAACGTCGCAGGCGCCTGTGCTTCCAGAGTACTTCCTGATAATAACTTTCTGCGTGGGTGGTTTCCACGGTTCAGAGACCATAGCGTGCAATGAGGTGGCCGCGGGGGCCTCTTCCTCTTCGTTCCCTTCTGTCCCATTCCTCCTTCCCACCTGCTAGCAGCAGCCGTTAGTCATAGTGTCTTTATTTATATGTTATATGCAACTATGTCTTAATTCTTCCTTTCCTTGTTTTTACACATCGTTGTTTTGTCTCTGGACGGTATATCTTCTTAAGATCTACTTTCAGACATTTGGTATTTCCTGTCTTTTGCTTTTGAAAATAGTGCTAACCCTCCTCTCTCCCAAGGAAAAACAACAGTAAAATAAAGAAAAAGCTGAAAAATCAGACCCCATCAAAATTTTAACTTATTGGGACTAGCAGTTAGCGTAGTGGCTATGTTGCTGAACTCCCATGTAGTCGACTTCGGTTTGAGTCCTGGTCCCAGTGGCTTAAACTCACACCGGGCGCATGTGCGTGCATGCCCAAGATCCTGAGAGGAGAAAGGAGGAGAAGGGATTGCAGTGTGGCCATCCCCCCTGGGGGGTGATTTCTCGCTGTCTCTCTCTTTCTTTCTGGCGAGCATACGTGCCCTATAACAAAGACCTCTCAAAAAAATTTATTTTTGATTTATTGATTACATTAAACTTAGCTTTGTGCTTTTCGAGAAAATGAGAAAGCAAGCCACATAGATAGCAAAACATAGAAAACATATATCTGATAAAGAGTGTACATCCCGAATGCATTAAAAACTATCTAAATATAATAACAAGTGTGGGGGGGCAATTAAAAGTGAGCAAAATTCTAATTTTTTTTTTTTTTTTTGGAGAGATTTTTGCTATAGGGCACGTGCACTCACCAGACAGAGACACAGAGAGACAGAAAGCGAGAAATCACCCCCCGGGGGTAAGGCCACGCCGCAATCCCTTCTCCTCCATTCTCCTCTTGGGATTTTGGGCACGCACGCACACATGCCCGGCGTGAGTTTAAGCCACCGGGTCTGGGACTCGAACCGCGGTCGACCACGTGGGAGTCCAGTGACATATCCATTACGCTAACTGCAGGTCCCAAGTGAACAAAATTCTTAAACAGTCCCTTCAGAAAAGAGAATCACTGGGTCAGGCGGTGGCACTGTCAGCCTCATGCGTGCCTGTGATCCGGGCCAGCAGGCGCTAGGCATCCCAGAACTGGGGCCTTGTCGGGGCTGTTGTCTCTCTGTCTCTGCCTCATGGAAGAATTAAACATTAAAGTGGGAGAGCAGATGGTGAAGGCAGCTGGAGGCCCCGTGGGTGATAGTGCAGTTCTGGTCCTGAACCTGGTGGCTTGAAAAAGACACCAGGTGTGTTTGTGTGCCCAAAATGCCAAGATGAGAATGGAGGAGGAGGGACTGCAGCACAGCTGTTCCCCTCGGGGTGATTTCTCTTCCTCCTTCTCTCTGTCTCTCTACAGTGACACACGCTCTTATCTCTGGGGGCAGAGGTGAGGGCACATTGCATCCCTTCTCCACGCTTTTCTTGGGATTTAGGTAGTTCTCTTCACACTGACCTGCAAAGTCAGTCCAGTACTCATCAAAATCTCAGCAAGGCATTTTGTAGAAATTGACAGAACTAATTTGAAAACTTACCTAAAAACATGAAGAGTCTAGAATAGCCACAACAATTTTGTAGAATAAAGTCAAAGGCCTTACACTTTGATTTAAAACCTAAGGGACCAGCAGTTATCGTAATGGCTATGTCGCTGGACTCCCACGTAGTCGACCGTGGTTCGCGTCCTGGACCCGGTGGCTTAAAACTCAGCCGGCCACGTGTGTGTGCGTGCCCAAGATCCCGAGAGGAGAATGGAGGAGAAAGGATTACGGCATGGCCATCCCCCCTAGGGGGTGATTTCTCACTTTCTGTCTCTCTGTGTCTCTGTCTGGTGAGCGCACGTGCCCTATGACAAAAAAACCACTCCAAAAAATAAAATAAAATAAAATAAAATAAAATAAAATAAAATAAAATAAAATAAAATAAAACCTAAGTATGGGACCAGCAGATGGCGTAATGGTTACATCCCTAGACTTCCACATAGTCGACCACAGTTTGAATCCTGGACCCGGTGGCTTGAAACTCATACTGGGCATGCGTATGTGCACGAAATTCCTAGAGAAGAGAAGGGAATGTGGCGTGGGGGTGATTTCTCACTTTCTATCTCTCTGGTAAGCCCATGGACCCTATGGGGGGAAAAAATAAAAACCTCTTTTAAAAACAATAATAGTAATAATAATAATAAAACCTAAGTAATGTCATGGCAGTCAAGACAGTGTAATGTTGGTACAGGGGTCAGCATACTGACCAGCAAAACATAATTATGGGTTCAAAGCTTCATACTTAAGGTCAGCTGATTTTCAAAAAGGGTCCCAAGATAAGTTCATATTGCTGGACCCTTACTTCACACTGTACCCAAAATTAACTCAAAGTAGATCAGAGCCCTGGAGGTAAGAGCTAAACCTTCTAAGAGAATGTTATCAGGAAAAATCTTAATGACTTCGGATCATCAAAGAGCTTTTAGATATGGGACCAAGAGCATAACACAGAATAAAGAAATTGATAAATTAAACAGCCTCAAAATGAAAAGCTTTTGTGCTTCAAAAAGTATTGAGGAAATGAAAGATGCCCAGCCCTCTAGCCCAGCTGTTAAGGGAGTCAGACCCCATCTGACCAACCACAATTCAAATCCAAGCTCCAAGACCAGCAGTTGGCATAATGGCTGCGTCACTGGTCACTGGACTCTCATGTAGTCGACCGCAGTTCAAGTCCCGGACCTGGCAACTTAAACTCAAGCCAGGCGCGTGTGCGTGCGTGCCCAAGATCCCGAGAGGGGAATGGAGGAGAAGGGATTGCGGTGTGACCATCCCCCCTGGGGATTATTCTGTCTCTCTATCTCTCTGTCTCTCTCTGTCTTTCTGGTGAGCGCATGCACCCTGTAGCAAAAATCTCTCCAAAAAAAATAAAGAAAAGAACAAATCCATGTGTCTATGCCCAAAGTCCCGACAGGAAGGAGACATGGAGTATAAGGATTGTGGAGTAACTGCACCCCACTGGAGGATGCTTCCTCTCTCTGTTTCTCTGGCCAGTGTACATGGTCTCTGGCAATAAAAATAAATAAATGAAATTAGAAGACAAGCCACAAATAGGAAGAATGTATCTTCAGTTCATATATCTGATAGTGGACTGGTGTTAACAATCTATACAAAACTTTGTTCATGTTTTTTCTATAGGGAGGATGTATTCAGAGAGAGAGAGACCGAGACAGAAAAAGTGAGAAACCAATTTCCCCCTACTCTCAGGCCATGCCAGGATCCCTTCTCCTCCGTTCTCCCAGGACTCGGGGTATGCACACTCACACACCTGGCATGTTTCTTAAGCAGCAGGGTCTGCACCTAGAACCTCATGGGATCTAGGTGCCTTATCCTCTGTTACTTGCTGTTCCTTTATAAATCTCTTGAAGCTCAGTATTAAGGTAATCCAGTTTAAAAGCATGAGCAATAAAAATTTAAAATGCATTTCACTTACAAAGATACATAAATGTCCAGTAAGCAAATGAGCATGTTTATGATATGTTTAAAAATGATATGTTTAACTCATGATCATTAGGAAAGTACAGATTAAATCCAAAACCTGCTGCTGTACACCTGCTAAAGTGGCTGTGATCATCCACATCAGTACCTCCGTGTGAGTGTCTGCAGAAATTGGGACAGCAGTTAGCGTAATGGCTATGTGGCTGGACTCCTATGTAGTCGACCATGGTTTGAGTCCTGGACCCGGCGGCTTAAACTCACGGCAGGTGCATGTGCGTGCATGCCCAAGACCCCAAGTGTCTGCAGAAATTGCAACCCATGGGCCAGCCGCGGTGTCCAGTGGTTAAGCTCTCTGCATGGAAAGCCAGATCCCACATGGCCAACCATGGTTCAAATCCTGGCCCTGGTGGCTTGAGAAACACACCTGGCACATGTGTATACATACCCAAAATCCTGATGGGCAGGAAAATAAGAGGAAAAAGGATTCCAGCATGACTGCACCCATTAGGGGTTGCTTTTTCTTTCTTTCTGTCTTTTTTTTTTTCTTTCTTTCACACATGCTCTTAAGCAGTCAAAAACTTAGAAGTCACAACCCCTCTTCATTGGTGGGAATGCAAAATGGTGGCTCCTCTACAAAAAAAGTTTGCAGTTATTTAAAAAGTTTAATGTAGAACAACTCAATATTTGCAAAATAATGTAGCTGTACCTCCCTCATCTCACATCATATACAACACTAACTCAAAATGAATCGACGATGTTAATAAGAATTAAAATCATAAAACTCATAGGAGAAAAGGGGGGTTGAGTCTTGAGTCTGGCAGTGGATTCTTGGATATGACACCAAAGGCACAACCAACAAAAGAAAAACAGATGAATTAAGCTTCATCAAACTTACAAACATTTGTGCATCAAAGAAAAGCACAGTCCATAGAGCGAAAAAGCAACCTACAGAATAGGAGAAAATAGTTACAATCACATATCTGATATGGGTACCCAGAATATATGAAGAACTCTTACAACTTGATTTAATTATTATTATTATTTTTTTAATAAAAAACTTGATTCAGACATGAGGAAAGGGAGGCCAGGAGGTGACATAGTGGTCGAGGCACTGGATTCTCACATGGCTGACCATGGTTTGAGTCCCAGACCCAGTGGCTTGAAAACTCACAGCAGGTGCCTGTTGCATGAGTGCCCAAAGTCCCTAGAGGAGAATGGGGAGTAAGGTGATTGTGGTGGAGCCATCCCACCTGGGAGTTGATACCTCACTTTCTCTCTCTCTCTGGTGAGCACATAGGCCCTATGGCATAAACCTAAAAAGAGGGGGGGAAATGAAAAAAAGACTTCAATAGGAACTTCTCCAAAGAAGATGCACAGCCAGCCAGTGAGCAGAAAGCATGTCCGGCATCACTGGTCGATAGGGAGTGCAAGGAAGTCATGACCACGGGGAGATGCCACTAGGGCCCATGAGCAACAGAGGGTGGCTCTGTTCATGCGGAGTAGACAAACAGAAAATAAATATTGGGGAGGGTATGGAGAAGTGGGGCTCGTGTTAATTGCTGGTAAGAATGAAAAATGGTACAGCCCCTGTCACGAACAGTTTGGTGATTCCACAGAAAGCTGCCTAGGTAGATGCCCAAAGAGTCGAGAGTAGGTCCTCAGGGAGGTACCCGTGCACCCATGTTCCTAGCAGCATTAGTCCCCGTAGCCAGAAAGGGAAACGGCCCCGATGTCCGTTGGGTGGATAAACAAGAGGGGGTGTATATGAGGGTTCTTTCAAATAGTTTGTCAGAAAAGGGAAGTAAGCTGAATTTATTTTGGTGGGAAAAGTTGAGATCCATGGGTAGGTCTTTGTAATGCCCATGTTCTGTGAGTTGTATGAAGACCTGTTGTCCATACAGTGGAATGGTACTAAGTTTAAAAGGAAGGCTGTCCTGATACGTGTTCAAACACAGATAAACCTCGAAAACATCGTGTTAAGTGAAGCGAGCCAGACAGAAGACATCCTAGGTGATTCAGCATACGCGAGTTACTCAGGATAAGCAAATTTATCGATACCAAAAGTAGATGAAAGGTTACTGGGGGCTGGAGGAGAAGTGGGGAGTCGGTGCTTAATGGTGACGGAGTTTTTGCTGGGGTGATGATAAAGTTTCCACTGGAAACAGATAGCAGTGGTGTTTGCATGTCAGTGTCATTACTTACTGCCCTGGGTTAGACATTGAAAACCATTGAAATGGCGGGTGTGTTTATAAAGAATAAATAATACAGGAAGAGTCCTGCCCAGGCCGCTCTGCCCTATTGACTGGTGTTTGTATATAACACATCTATGGAAAGCCCACTTACGGAGCAGATCAGTGGTTTACAGGATGGTCATGGGGTGTCCATGTTAGAGATGTTAGAGAAAATGGAAATGTTCTCAAACTGCCTTGATGGTTGCAAGACTCTAAATTTGCTAGAACTCATTTTCCTATATACATATATGTGTATTTATGTGTATGTGTATGGTGTATATGTATGGTGTATGTGTGTCCCTTTCCTGCTGTAATTAATTTGCATTGCTCTGATTTTGAACTTTGTTCTTTTTTTTGGAGAGGTTTTTGCTATAGGGCGCATGCGCTCGCCAGAGACAGAGAAACAGTAAGCGAGAAATCAACCCCCAGGGGGCTGGCCATCCCTTCTCCATTCTCCTCTTGGGATCTTGGGCATGCACTCACACACGCCTGGCGAGAGTTTAAGCCACCAGGTCTGGGACGCAAACCGCGGTCGACTACATGGAAGTCCAGCAACATAGCCATTACGCTAACTTCTGGTCCCTGAACTCTGTTCTTCATAAAAAGGTAAATAATACCCAAGATCAGGACCAGCTGGTGGCGTGGTGGTTTAAGTGCTGGATACTCCCACATGACCGACCATTGTCCTGGATGTGGTTTCTTACTTTCTCACTTTTTCTCTCTCTTTCTCTTTGTGTGTTTGTCTCTCTCTCTGGTCAAATTAAAATAAACGAATGAATAAATAAAATTAAATAAATAATTAAATAATAATAATGATAACCCAAGATCACATTGTCCCCACTGTCAAGTCATAGGTTAGTCAGAAATTAAATCAATTGGACTCTTCATCTGCCAAGAAGCTGCCTTAGGCTGTTTGCATTGCTCTGTCTACACTGAGAGATCTATCTTAATGATCTCAGCTATTCCAGTAAATAGGTTTAAAATATTATCATATTCGCTTTGGTGCCAATTATTGTACTTATGGTATTTTATTGGTGTTACTTGTGTAGCATATGAACAATGAGCGGACAGCATATGGCAATTATTTTAGTTTCAGGAAGCACTTACCTAGATTAAGAGCTGTAAGTAGCACATTTTACATTTTAGAATAGCTGTCTAATCACGTGTTGGTTATTGGCCACGATTGTACCTGATTATCAGAAGGAGGGGATCAGAGGAACTTTGACCAGGCCAGCAAGTGTCATGGTGGTTAAGGCATTGGAGTCCCATATGGCTGACCATGGTTCAAGTCCTGAACCTGGTGACTTGCTTTCTCAATTTCTCTCTCTCTTCCTGTCTCTCTCTGGTGAGCACACGTGCCCTATAGCAAATTAAAAAATAATAATAGGACCAGCAGATGGTGTAATGGTTAACTTGCTGTACTCTCACATAGTCGACCGCTGTTATAGTCTCAGATCCAGAGGCTTAAAACTCAACGCTAGGCGTGCCCCCCACGATGGCGAGAAGAGAGTGGAAGGGAAGGGGGGAGAGGGCACCCTCCCACCCCTGCTGTACCTTTCTGTGCCCGGCTCCTCTGATAACCACAGGGCCCTCCCTGTCCCGGCCGCTGTCTGCTCCGACCACTGGCTCTCTCTCCTAGCACTTTGCCCATCACCCAAGAGCGAAGGGGCGTTGGCCTTTAAGACTGCCTTCAGCCGGGACCTCTGTCGTCCTGGGCACACCCGGTGAAGTGTGCGAACCACTCTTCCACGATGGTTGCTCTAGTGCTTCTGGGAGGAATCCCACTCCTTGTGAGAGTCCCACTGTTTTATTTTTAATAAATGTTCCTTTTGTCGTAGGGGGCTATTCTGCTGACCATCCTGTCATTAAACTCTTCTGGAGAGTCGTGGAAGGTTTCACGGATGAAGAGAAGCGCAAATTGCTCAAGTTTGTAACGAGCTGCTCCCGACCCCCTCTCTTGGGGTTTAAGGTACACAACTTTTACGCCATTTGCACTAAAAGCCCAATCATGAGTAAGAACAGCAGTGGGGTTCCAGGAAGGAGGCTTTGTTGTGGACAGTGTTCATGGTGTCTGTCGGCCACCTTCCCCGTCCCCGCGGGTCCACTGTGGCTCAGCTTTCCCAGTAACGTGCTGGCCGTCATCTCACCAAGACGGGGCCATTCTGTGCTGTGCTTGCTCTGGGCTGTCCCTCGCCGCACCTGTCTCTCTGCTAGGTGTGTGTCGTGGTCGCGGTCCTCCGTGAGCTCCTGTGCACCTGTGCACCTGCAGGGCCCACTGGGCCGAGGCGGGCCGGCCTGAGCGTGCTGCTGCAGGGTCCGGAGCAGGCTGCCCCGCCCTGGCTCTCCACTGCCCGTGCTCAGGTACCTCCCGGGCTTGCTCCCCGGCTCCTGAAAACCAGGGTGCAGCTGTGTAATGTCAGCAGTTACAATTGCTTGGGGACATTTAATAATGTTTCCTGTATTCATTGTAAATTAAGAATGGAGGAGTGGCGTGGTAGTTGAGGCTCTGGACTCCCACATGGCTGACCATGGTTCAGGTCCCAGATATGGCCGCTTGCTTTCCACTTTCTCAGTCTCTCTATTTGTGACTCTCTCCAGTCAAATTTAAAAAATAATAAATAAAATTTAAAGAAGAAGAATGGAACAGTGTTAGTATTTAAAAGTGCACACACGCTGTACATACTGTGTCGATGGATACCAAGTTTGGTAAGCGTTGTGTGCTGCTAGCGCTTTTGAAATCTATAGGGAGGCATTCCCTTCTAACTAACCTTTGGTCAGAAAATTTTATGAAGTATTTTATATTTCTGAGTGAAGTTATTCTTTTAATAAACTTTTTATTTTGAATTTTTTTTTTTTTTGGAGAGATTTTCGCTATAGGGCGTGTGCGCTCACCAGACAGACAGAGAGAGACATAGAGACAGAAAGCGAGAAATCACCCCCCTGGGGGGATGGTCACGCCGCAATCCCTTCTCCTCCATTCTCCTCTCGGGATCTTGGGCACGCACGCACATGCGCCCGGCGTGAGTTTTAAGCCACCGGGTCCGGGACGCGAACCGCGGTCGACTACGTGGGAGTCCAGCGACATAGCCATTACGCTAACTGCTGGTTCCCTATTTTGAAATTATTTTAAGCACATAGAAAAATTATAAGAATTGGACAGAGATCTTTGTTTTGTTTTGTTTTGTTTTTGTTTTTGCAATGGGGCACATGCACTCACCAAAGAGAGATAAAGAAAAAGGGAAAATGGGGACCAGCAGGTGGCATCATGGCTATGTTGCTGGACTCCTGTGTAGTTGACCGTGGTTCGAATCCTGGAGCGGTGGCTTAAACTCATGCCAGGCGCAAATGGAGGAGAAGGGATTCCGGTGTGACCACCCCTCTGGGGAGTGATTTCTTGCTTTCCGTCTCTCTCACGAGCACACGCACCCTATAGCAAAAATCTCCAGGAAAAGGGGAGGAGAAATGAAGTGGCCAGCAGGTGGCATAGTGGTTAAAGAACTGGATTCCCACTAGCTAGCTGTGGTTCGAGTCCTGTATCCGGCAGGTTGCTTTCTCACTTGCCCTTTCTTTCTCCATCTGTCTCTCTCATCAACTTAAAAATAATAAGGGCCAGCACATGGTGTATTGGTTAAGGTGTTGGTCTCCCATGTAGTTGACTGCAGTTCAGGTCCCAGATCTGGTGGCTTGAAACTCATGCTGGGCACATTTGCCTGCGTGCCCAAAAATCTCAGGAGGAGATTGGAAGATAAGGGGTTTGCGGCCTGACCATCCCCTCTGGGGGGTAGGGGGGGGGCGGTGATTTATTACTTTCTGCCTCTCTGTCTCTCCATCAAGCACATCTGCCCTGTAGCAAAAAAAATAAATTAATTAAAAAAATAATAAGTAAATAATAAATAAAATAATAATTCTTCAAAAACAAACACATAAGAGAAAATGAGAAAGCACCCTGAGAGTTTTTTGGGCTCACAATCACACATGCCCAGCGTGTTTTTCAAGCCACTGGGTTTGGGAAGTCGGCCATGTGGGGTCAGACTTCTTACCTACTATGCCACTGGGCTGACCTGGACAGAAAACTTTTTAAAGTTTGTTTATTTTCTCCATGAGAGAGAGTGGGGCCCCCCAGAGAGGGTCTCCGCACTGCCACCCACCCCCAGCTCCGCAGCCTGGACTACATGCTCACGTGCACCGTGAGGACACAGGGAAGGCCCAGGCACCCTCCAGGGGCTCCCTCCCACGTGGGTGCAGATACATCACCACCGTCTGGCCCCAAGGATGCAGAACCCCCAGCCCACACTGACCAGTTGACATGCTATGATGTCTCCCTCCACCTACTTCTTTGCTGAGTCCTTTGAGAGCGTGTGGCAGCTCCGTGTCTTCTTACTCCCTGACATTGCAGCACCTCATTCTGGTGACAGGGACATCCTCTGAAGTAACCGCAGGTAACTGCCCAGAGTGGGCTGCCCTGCCCCCTGGGTGTGCTGGAGCCGTGCCTTTGCCCCATGCATCCCATGAAGAGTCTGCTCCCTGTCTGGAGTCTGGCCCGGCCCACGCCACGTCAGGGGTGGTGCTCCGTCCTTGCCGTCCGTAGCTGCCACGCGCAGTGGGCTCAGACAGCCCCCCAGGTGGTCACGTACCCTGACATTGATCCCACCGAGGAGTGTGCACAAGCCCTGCTAGAATCGCGCCTGTCTCTCGCTCGTGGATAAATGAATAAACCTGAAAAGAAGAAAAGGAAACCTCAGGGCCAGCAGGTGGCAGCGGACTTTCCAGAAGAGCAGGGTTGATAATGGCCAAAAACTGGGACCAGTGCAGGGTCTACCGATCAACAGTGTCCGGCCAGGCGTCGGAGATTACGAGGGGCGAGTGCCGGGAGGGGCTGTGGCTGTGTGCACTTGGCAGTCAAGTGCTGTGTGACAGAGGCAGGACCCCGGACCGTGTGTTACACCTCCGGGTCTGCGGCAGGCTGGGTGCTGTGTGACAGAGGCAGGACCCCGGACCGTGCGTTACACCTCCGGGTCTGCGGCAGGCTGGCTGCAGGGGCACAGGCGGCCGGGCATCACTGCACAGCGCCAGAGCCACATGGGAGGTCCAGAGTTGTCTTCTGAGTGACCAGAACCAGGGCACCCAGGCTCCTGTCTAGCCAGGAGATGGGAAGTGAAGGTGAGTTCTTGGCATGACAGACCCTGTCAAGGAACCCGGTGTCAAGGGTAGTCCTCTCTCTGTCTTAAGAAATTCTTTTTTAAAAAAAAAAAAACGAAGAGAGCTAGGGTGCGAGCTTCAGGTGGCCTATGGGGTCTGGCTTTGCGTGCACAGCACTGAGTCGCCGCACAGCACTGAGTCGCCGCACTCCAGGCCGGGGGTGCACGAGCTGCCACCTGCTCATTCCCTAGAGTGCGGCCCTAGAAGCAGATGCTGGCTGAGAAGACACCAGCGTGCGGGAGGTCCTCACGTACTGCCAGACTGCTCCCAGAGCGCGAGGCCGAGGTTGCCTGGGGTCACACAGAGAGGTGTGGTGCCAAGCAGAGCTGGCCTTCAGGCCACACGTTCTAGGCCTGCCCTCAGCAGCTGGAGAGGTGCTCTAGGCCCAGTGCACGCGTGTCCAGCCGACGGTTGGGGAGGTGGGGTCGGGCTGTGTGCCCACAGCCCACAACTGGGTGCTTTCCCATGTAAGCACACACGTCCTCTGGCAAGTACAAAAAGAAAAAGGACATACAAAGCAAAACCTCTAGAGGCCCTGTCCACTAGAGTCTCTCGTGTACGAATGTTCTGGGTTAGGGAGGACAGAGGGCACATGCACTTGCCAGAGGTGGGGGCTCCCCCTGGGGACATGGTCACTGCAGTTCCTTTCCCTCCATCTCCATCCCCGCTGGAGTTAGGGTACCACGTGTGCCTGGCATGTTTTCCAAGCTGCCAGGATGGGACCCCAGGTGCTTGGCCACAGGGGCGGCCTTGAGTAGGGCTCTTTCTTCTGTCCTCATGATCTGCACCAGACGTGCACAATGTGGAGTGACTGAAAGCTAAGTCTTCCGTCGAGTGAAGAGAAGCCTGCGTACTTCTGGGGGTGTGCGACGGCAGTGTTAGCTGGCTGTGCTGCTCCCAGGGTGCACCTGCAACCGGGCTGACGCCGCGCTGTGCACCTGTGCTTTTCAGGAGCTGTACCCGGCCTTCTGCATTCACCATGGAGGCTCCGACCTCGAGCGGCTGCCCACGGCCAGCACCTGCATGAACCTCCTAAAGCTGCCTGAGTTCCACGACGAGGCGCTTCTGCGGAGCAAGCTCCTATACGCCATTGAGTGTGCCGCCGGCTTCGAGCTGAGCTGAGCTGTCCGGCGGGGCCGGCCCTCTGCAGGGACACCAGTGCCTCCTCCTCACGCCCTCGCGGACCACGAGGGTGCTCAGGCCGGACGCCCATGGCTCTCCTAGGCCCCGCCTTCTTCCCAGCATTCCTCCCTTCCCCCGTTTCCAAAATAAGTTTTATTTCAGTGTGGCCACGTGTTCAGTGGACACTGCTTTTCAGATTATGTAAAGTACACAGGTTATGGGCCACGTGGCTGAGCTAGCAATTTGCCAAGAAGAGCACAGGTTTTTAGGCTAGTGGCAACTTCAGTGAAATTAACCAAAGATGAAGCTTTGGCTCTGCTGATCAGATTCGAGGCACTTCCTGAGCTGCCCTGCGCGGCCTCGGGGTTCAGCTGAGGAGACACTTGCTGTCGCCCCGCTCCTCGTGGGGCCAGGCTGTCTACACACCGACTGTGTTAGAGCGAGTGGCATTTTGTTCCTGCTGCCTTTGCCCAGTGTCAGGCTGGGAAGTGGATAGGGTGGTGGCATTTCCTCTGTGCTTTAAAGCCCCGTTCCCAGAATGGGGCAAGCCTGCTGGTTGCGATGTTGGCCGGCCTCCCTGTTTGTGGTGTGAACCGAGGCTGGATCCGCCTCCGCCTCTGCGTTGTGCCTGGAGAGCTGGGGGAGGTGCCGGGGAGGGTCTGCGATGCTGGTGCGCCTGCCCTTGTCCTGAGTGACGACTCCGGAGGACAGACCGTGCCTACCAGAGTCCCTCGAGTCAACGTGGCGGGCTCCTTGACTCTTGTCCGGGAGGAAGAGGCGTCGCAACCCTGTCACGCTGAGGCCCTTCACCAGGACCTGGCTCGTCATTGGGCAGTTCCGGTCCCTGGAACGGTGCGCCACGGCCTCGGCCATGGAGCCCAGCCAGCCTTCGCTGACACGGGAGGCTGGCCTGGTCGTCTCTTCCGGGTCCAGCACTTCCCTGTCACTGAGCTCTCGGCTGGCATAGTAGTTGACCATAACTAGCAATATACTTTTAAACGTGGGAAAGTGAATGACACTTTTAAGACAATGACCATTATCAAAACAAAATGTATAATTTCTTAATTTGAATAATAAATTAAGTGTTAAAGGCTATTTGTAGTCCTGATATACAGAAATAAAATAATTAGGGTTTGTGTTTGGTTTTATTTTATTTTAGGTTGTTTTATGTTGAATGTTCTTTATCTCATAGCTGATTTGTCTATTTTATTATCAGTATTTGGGAAGGAGACTGTGGGGGACTAAGAAATTGGCGGTTACACTTGCTCGTGGTGTTCTCCTCAGCTATTCCGAGCTTGTTTATTTATTTGTTTGTATGTTCTCGTGGCTAAATGTTTGCATTAAATTTTCTCCCAAGATTGCGTTGGCGTCCTGCCCCCAGTCGTCGTGGTGTCCCACCCTGCGGGAGCCCTGGCTCTGCATATCACTGGGAGCTCTCACCGGAGCCGCTCCGGCCGGGAGGGGCCCCCGACGGGGCTCCTGGCGTGGCGTGGTCCTCCCAGCGCTCTGGGTCCAGCAGCGGACGGCCAAGAGCAGTTCCCCCTGGGGAGCACCCCTTCGTCAGGTCCACCCGACTCTCCTCATTCTCCTTCACTGTGGCTTACCCCTCCCTTGGCCTTGGCTGTCGGACACGTGCCGTTGCCAGAGACAGTGAGAACCAGCCTCGACAGGGTGGCCACGCCACCACCCCCTCCTCCATTCTCTCGGGATTTGGGCCACGCTCAAGTACCCAGAATGATTTTGAATCCACTGGGTGTGGCACTTGAACCTCGCCATCAGCCACGTGGGACCCAGCCACCTCGACCCCCAGACAACCCGCTGGTCTCACCTCCTGCTTTGTAGAGCCACGTGCTCAGACCTCGGTGCTGTGGTTGGCAGCGGGCATTGCCTTCTCACCTGGAGGAGAGCCTTGATTGGTTGCCCCACCACGCAGGGAGCCATGGCAGCCCCGTATGCGCTTCTGCAGGGTCCCCGACATGCTGCGGCCATGGCTCTGCAAGGCAGGGAACTAGAAGGGGGAGACCCACTGACTGTATGTGGCTTCCACCCCCAGGACGTCCTTGGGACCAGCTCTTGGACCAAAGGACTGCCACAGCCCACGTATCTGCGAGAAGGTGGCGTGGCTTCACCAGGGCATGCCGAGGCTGTGAGGAGAGCCGAAGATCACCTGCTTTGGGGTCTGCTCACTCCCCTGACGGTTGGGACCCCAGTCACAGTGTCAGTGTCACGTCTGCACAGTCAGAGCCCACCCTTGGCCTCAGTGCCCAGGAGCCGCCTCCGGTCTGCTGCGCTCCTCCCTGGGTGGAGACCGTGGAGGGCCGGTCGCCTGGTGCCTGGTGGCAGGCAGGCTCTGCAGACCCTTCCTGGCGCGTGGCTGTGACTGGCGCGACTGATTCCAGCCCACTCGGTGTCTGTCCTCCAGCCACTGCTGCGCCGTTTCTCCAGGGAGGCACGGGCTGAGAGGGCGTGCCCCTGCCTGGGCCCTGCAGCTGGAGCGCGGGCCCGCGATGCCCTGCCGTGCGGCTGGGCGGACAGCCTTGCTCTCAGGAAGGGCTGCTTACCAAGGTAAGCTGGTTTCGCTTTTGTTTTTGTTTTTCTGCCAGAGGGCACGTGCTGACCAGAGAGAGCAGGAAAGCAAGAAGGCAGCCCCGTGGGGGATGGCCAACCCCGCCGTCCCTCGTTTCCCTCCTTTCGGCATTGTGCCCCTCGTCTTTCTCAGACCACCAGGTGTGGAACTGGAACACTGCACTTGACCATGTGGAATCCAGCTGCCCTAACCACCATGTCACCCGCTGGCCCCTGAGCAGGCCTTTCAATGGAGATGTGAAAGCTGGGGACCAGTCGATGGTGCAATGGTTGTCGCTGGACTCCCGCTTGGTTGACCATGGTTCGAGTCCAGGACCTGGCAGCTTAAAACTCAACACCAGGCGTGTGTGCGTGTGCGCCCAAGGTCCCGAGAGTAGAATGGAGAAGGGATTGAGCGTGGCCGTCCCCCCTGGGAAGGTGACTTCTCTCCCAGGGTCCCGAGAGTAGAATGGAGAAGGGATTGAGCGTGGCCGTCCCCCCTGGGAAGGTGACTTCTCTCCCAAGGTCCCGAGAGTAGAATGGAGAAGGGATTGAGCGTGGCCGTCCCCCCTGGGAAGGTGACTTCTCTCCCAGGGTCCCGAGAGTAGAATGGAGAAGGGATTGAGCGTGGCCGTCCCCCCTGGGAAGGTGACTTCTCTCCCAAGGTCCCGAGAGTAGAATGGAGAAGGGATTGAGCGTGGCCGTCCCCCCTGGGAAGGTGACTTCTCTCCCAGGGTCCCGAGAGTAGAATGGAGAAGGGATTGAGCGTGGCCGTCCCCCCTGGGAAGGTGACTTCTCTCCCAGGGTCCCGAGAGTAGAATGGAGAAGGGATTGAGCGTGGCCGTCCCCCCTGGGAAGGTGACTGCTCTCCCAGGGTCCCGAGAGTAGAATGGAGAAGGGATTGAGCGTGGCCGTCCCCCCTGGGAAGGTGACTGCTCTCCCAGGGTCCCGAGAGTAGAATGGAGAAGGGATTGAGCGTGGCCGTCCCCCCTGGGAAGGTGACTTCTCTCCCAGGGTCCCGAGAGTAGAATGGAGAAGGGATTGCAGCGTGGCCGTCCCCCCTGGGAAGGTGACTTCTCGCCCAGGGTCCCGAGAGTAGAATGGAGAAGGGATTGAGCGTGGCCGTCCCCCCTGGGAAGGTGACTTCTCGCCCAGGGTCCCGAGAGTAGAATGGAGAAGGGATTGAGCGTGGCCGTCCCCCCTGGGAAGGTGACTTCTCGCCCAGGGTCCCGAGAGTAGAATGGAGAAGGGATTGAGCGTGGCCGTCCCCCCTGGGAAGGTGACTTCTCGCCCAAGGTCCCGAGAGTAGAATGGAGAAGGGATTGAGCGTGGCCGTCCCCCCTGGGAAGGTGACTTCTCGCTTTCTGGCTTCTCTCTCCAGTGAGCATACACGTCCTATGGCGAAAACCTCTCTCTTTAAAAAAAAATAAACGGGAAGAATGCGCAGCTGAGACCACGCTATCCTGGGTCCTCGGCCCCACTCGGGATTACCTGTAGCCCGGAGCTCCTCCAGGAACAGGAGCCCGTGTCCACACCAGAGGGCGCCCACGTGGCGGCTGGCTTGGTGCTAGGTTGCCCCCATCCCGCAGGCAGGCAGGCAGGCCCGCTTGCATGGAACGAGAGGAACTGCCTGATACGTACCAGCCGTGTCCTATCGGTTCCGGGGACCCGAGCCAAAGTGCTGCTCGGCCAGAAACGCCGCCTCTGACCTGCATCAGGGTCCCACTCCTGTCCATCATGGGGCCATGTGCCGTGGGGGCGATGCTGTCCCCATCAGGGTCCGTCATCTATGGGGGTCGTCCTGTCCACACCAGGGCCATCCTGTCCGCCCTGGGGGTGACCTGTGTCGGGGCCCATCATCCACGGGGATCATCCCGTCCACACCGGGGCCAGCCTCTGGGGCCGTCTTGTGTTGGGGCCTGTCCCCTGTTAGGGCAGGGCTTCTTGTCTGGTCTGGGACCTCAGCTGGCCAGGGGCCCCTTTCTGCCCCAGGCCAGCTCTCTAAGCCGGGACCCGCTTCTCTCCAGCCTCGCTCCGACCCTGGCAGGGGCTCCTCTGCCCCACTCTGGGTGCTGCAGCCTCCCAGGAGGTAGATTCGGGGGTGTAGGGTGTCTCTGTGCATCTTCCCCTCGAGCTGGCACCCTCACAGATGGAATGTCCTCTGTGTGTGGTGACAGTGTAAGAGCCAGGACAGAGCAGCCTCCTGGGCCATCCCAGGCTGAGGGTGTGTCCTCTGGGACTCTGAAACCTCAGTGGATATTGAGGGACAGGGTCCCCCACAGAGAGGGGCAGGGCCTAGGCTGGGGACCTGCAAGGGTCCACACGACACCAGGGCACACTTGGCCACACTGGGCTCTCTAGCCTGAGCATCACCCTAGGAGGCAGGGACCCTAGAGGAGCCCTCTGCAGGGCCTGGGCCTGGGGCGACGCCCCTGTTCTCTAGGAGCGGAGCTTGAGACACCAGGCCACTGGGAGGACACACGCCGTGATGCCTGGAGCTTTCAGAACGGGGTGCTGTGGTCGCGTCTGCACGGCCCAGCCTTGGGTGGTCCCCGGCTTGCTGCTTCTGGTGGGCTTTACCGCTCTCCTTGGGCCTGTGTGATGGTTTCAGCTTGTGACGAAGGGTCCCAGCCCCGGGGGCTTGAAGTCCAGCAGCCTCCTTCCAGTCACGGAGCGCGGGGGTCAGGCCCCTCCCCGCGTCCCGGCCAGGTGCCCTGAGCGCAGCAGGGGCCAGCGCGGCCGCGAGGAGTGTCCAGCCACAGCCGGGGTGGGAGCCAGCAAACGTGCGCTTGGCGAGGGCGCTCCTGCCATTGGCCGAGGTGTCCTCGCGCGGCAGTGACTCGACGTCAGCCTCCTGGCTGGGTCAGAGCCGCCCAGGCAGCGACAGCTGGTACTCGGGGGCCAGGTCCTACGTGGCCATCATGTGGAGGTGCTTCCCACTCCCTCCCTCCTCCGGCACGGACTGGGCCAGCACAGAAGTCGCGGGCGCTCTGCGAGGACGACCCTGAGAGGAAGAAAAGAGCGTAATGCTCCTGACGGGTCCGCTTCGGCCCCGAGGAAGGACCACCGCTGTCACTCGATGAAAGCGGCGTGCGGAGGACGGCAGTCACTCCGTGGCGGCACCACACGCGGCTGTGCGCAGGGTGAGGCAGGGCGAGGGCTGTGGGTCAGGGAGTGAGTGGTGGCCGGCTTGGAGGCCACTGCCCAGCACTGTGAAGAGCAGCGGGGACACTGCTTAGCTATGACGTCGTGTATCTCAGAGCAGCTCAGAGAGGACCCTGGGTGTCCCTCGCGATGGCATGCCGACGGCCCTGTCTCTCACGTGGCCCTCTTACAGAAGAGCCGGTGTGTCAGCTGCACCTTATCACGGTAATGAAAAGAAAAGCGGGCGGGCCAGCAGGCGGCACGGTGTTTAAGGTGCTGGACTCCCACGTGGTCGACACGATTCGAGTCCCAGATCCGGTGGCTTGAAAATCACTCCAGGCATGTGTACGTATGTGCCCAAAATCCCGAGAGGAGAATGGACAAGGTATGTGGCCACTGCCACTGTTGGGCGACTTCTTTCCCTCCCTCCGTCTCCAGTGAGTGCACACTCCCTATGGCAAAAGCCGTCAAAAAGAAAAGGGTTGGGGGAACCAGCAGTTAGCGTAATGGCTATGTCGCTGGACTCCCACGTAGTCGACCACGGTTCATGTCCCGGACCCGGTGGCTTAAAACTCACGCCGGGCACGTGTGCGTGCGTGCCCAAGATCCCGAGAGGAGAATGGAGGAGAAGGGATTGTGGCGTGACCATCACCCCTGGGGGGTGATTTCTTGCATTCTGTCGCTCTGTCTCTCTTTGTCTGTCTGGCGAGCGCACGCGCCCTATAGCAAAAACCTCTCCAAAAAAAAAAAAAAAAAAAAAAAAGAAAAGAAAAGAAAAGGGCAACCCTGGGGCATCTTAGTGGGGACCCCATGGCCACAGGCCCATGCTCTGCCCTGCCCGGAGCCCCAGGGGCCCTTCACCACCTCACAGACACCCTGTGGGTGTACGCCCGGTTCTTGGAGCCTTGTGTACAGCCCGGCCGAGGGCCTGCAGTGCTGTCCTGCTTGCTGGGGCCAGAGACCAGTACAGATGCCGTGTGTCCACCAGCAGGCCCTGGTGGGCACTCGTGGGCAGGAGATGACGGGAGGGGCGAGGTGTGAGGGGAGGACACGCTTCAGCACCCTGCCTCAGTGCCACCTGTGGGGATATTTTTTTTTAAGAATCATTTATTTCATTTTACTTTAATTATTTTTTAAAGAATTATTTTAATTTTACTCATCATTATTATTGAATTTGACCAGAGAGAAACAGGCAGAGAGAAGGAAAGTGAGAAAGCAAGCCAGGTCCGGGGCTTGAACCATGGTCGGCTATGTGGGAGTCCAGTGCACACAACCACCACGCCACCTGCGGGTCCTCTTATTATTTTAATATTTGCTATAGGGCATGTGCGTTCATGGGCGGGAGGGGAGTGAGAAAGCAAGCTGCCAGGTCCAGGACTCGAAGCACAGGCGTCCATGTGGGAGCCAGCGCCTCAACCGCCACGTTATCTGCCGGCCCCTGCGGACTTCCTGTGCTGCTGGTCTCTGAAGGGATGAGCCTCCGTCTTGGGTGTGGGTGTTGGGTCCCCCCAGATGGGCACAGGGGGCGGAGGAGCAGAGCTTGGGGCTTGGTGTCCCCGGGAGATGGAGGTGAGGCCCCCACCCTGTGAGGACTGCCATGAGCCCGTGTGGCCGTGGTTCCTGAGTGGCTGCTGTGGCAGCAGAACGGGGCCCCGAGGCCTCTCCCGGGGAGGCTCACGGCCCCTTGGCTGCAGGTTTGGCCTCCACAGGCCCTCCCAGCACCCCGCCCCGCCCCAGGTGAGTCAGGGCCCAGGCGGGCGGTGGCATGCTGGGCTCCCTGACCTCAGGGCACCCTCCACTTGCCAGGCAGCCAGCGGCACCCTGAGGGCCTCACCCTGAGATGTGCTATCCACAGCTCAGCCCAGCCTGGTGGGAGCACCCTCCCTAGTTCCAGGCTCCTCTCTTGGCTGGCTTGGGGTTGCCGAGGCAACGGCAGGTGATGCACCCTCCTGGGGGATCCGCCCTCCGCTGTGAGTCTCCTGAAGGGCAGGGCCGCGTCATCCGCCAGGGCGTGCCAGCCCCGGATACCAGGAGCCTGCAGTCAGCGACTCTGATGCCCAGGGCCTGGACGGGGGCGGCTGGGCCTGGAGAGGCGGGAGGGAGGGGACTCCTGGTCACCTGGGTTCTGGGAGGCAGCGTCGCTGGACAGGGAAGATGAAGTCAGCATTCCCGGACGCCTCGGGAATCCCCAGGGCGCGGCAGGCCGACCTTCGACCTTCGCTGCTCACTCTTGATCTTCCCTTGAAAACTTAACTTTTTTTAAAAAAAGAGTTATTTAACTTCCTTCCTCCCTCCCTCCCTCCCTCCCTCCCTTCCTTCCTATTTGACCAGAGAGGGAGAGAGGGACAGAGAGGGAGAGAGGGAAGGTGAGAAAGCAAGCCACCAGGTCTGGGACTCAACGTGGACGTGGTCGGCCATGTGGGAGTCCAGCGCCCTTGGCCAGCACGCCGTCTGCTGGCCCCGAAAACTTAATTTTTGTTTCTGAGTGAGAGAAATCGTGCACGGCCTTGCCACGCCACGACCCGCTGCCCAGCCCCTGCTGGCTGGCTGCGCCCAGGACGGGGACAGGCTCCCTGGCCTTTCTCAAGTGCTCCCAGCTTGCAGGCGCTTCGCCCTTGGTAGGGACTGCGGGTCGTGAGGAAGGAAGGGCACCGTGGCGGGAGACCTTGGTCGTCCTCTGTCTCGTGACCAGCAGTTGGTGTAATGGCTATGTCGCTGGCCTCCCATGTAGTCAGCCACGGTTTGAGTCCCGGACCCAGTGGCTTAAACTCATGCCAGGCGTGTGTGCGTGTGTGCCCAAGATCCTGAGGGGAGACTGGAGGAGAAGGGATTGTGGCGTGGCCATCCCTCCTGGGGGGTGATTTCTCGCTTTCTGACTCTCTCTGTCTCTCTGTCTTTCCGGCAAGCGCACGCACCCTATAGCAAAAACCTCTCAAAAAAAAAAAAAAAAAAAAAAAAAAAAAAAAAGAAAAGAAAAGAAAAGAAAAGAAATGAAACTGGAGCCAGCAGGTACCGTTGTGGTTAAGGGCTCTGGATTCCCACATGGGTGACCGCGGTTCAAGTTCGAGTCCCGGGTCTCCCTTTCTCTCTGTTTGTGTGTGTGTGTGTCCCTTTCTGGTCAAATTAAAATAAATATACAAAGTTAAATAAAAATAATTCTTTAAAAAAAGAAAATGAAACTTTTAAAAATTATTTAATTTTACTTATTATTATTATTAGTAATAGCAGTAGTATTCAGTTTTAGTTTTACCAGAGAGAGAGGGAGAGTGATAGTGAGAAAGCATGCCGCCATGTCCGGACTTGAACCGCAGTTGGCCATGTGGGAGTCCAAAGCCCTTAACCACCATGCCACCTCCCAGCCCAAGCACATTAATTTTTATTTATTTATTCTGATTTTTCCCACAGGTTTTATGTATTCTCCAGAGGGAAAGGAGGAGCCCCGAGGGGGAACGGCCAGGCTGCAGTCCCTTCTTCCCTCGGAGTATTAGCACACGTGGCCGGTGTATTTTCCAGGCTGTTGGGTCCAGGACTTGAACTGTGAATTTGGCCATAAGGGATTCAGAGCCATAGCCTCCGTGCTGGCCCAATTTTCTTTCCTTTTTTTTCCCCAATTTGCCAGAGGTTGGGTGTGCTCATCGCAGAGGGAGAGGGAGGGAAGTAGGGAGAGCAGCCCATGGGTGTGGCTGTGCCGGTGTCCTGTCCTCAGCGGTCCGGTCCGGGGGTCTGTGGCACACGTGAACACGTGCCTGGTGTGCCCCTCGAGCTGCTGGGGCCTGGGTTCCAATGAGGCCGCCCTCTTTAAGACGGCCTGAGCCCATTGCCCTCCGGCCTCGCCCTGGCCGAGACCCGGCTTGCACCGCTACCAGGCCAGCCTCAAGCTCTTGGCCTTTCCGGCCCAGGCCACAAGGTGCTGGCGTTGCGGGCACATGGCCCCATGCCTGCCCTCCGGCCGGACCAGAATCACCCAGCTCCCCACAGAGCTCAGCGCCTGAGTGACGGGCTGTAGCACACCTGCCTGTGGGTGGGCCCAGCGCGGCTGCTGTCTGCCTGCAGGCCTGTTTGCAACGTGGCGTCCTTGAGTGACAAGGACAGAGGCGGGGCTGTCTCCCGGCCGACCTGATGGCCCCCCTCGGACTGCGCTGAACTGCAGCTGTTTTTTGAGAGAGATTTTTTCCTGTTTTCATACTCGCTGGAGAGACAGAGACAGAAAGCAAGAAATCGCCCCTCCGGGCTGTTGGTCACACCACAGTCCCTTCTCCATTCTCCTCTCGGGATCTTGGGTGTGCATGCGTGCGCATACCCACAGTGTGAGTTTTAAGCCGCTGGTCTGGACCGCGGACCACAAACCGCGCCGGCTGTGGGACTGCAACGGCACAGCCGCCGTGCTGTCTCCTGGCCCCTGAAGCGCAGGGGACGCGGAGCAAGGCCCGGCCTGGGCACTGCCTCCTCGGCTCACGCAGCTGGCCCCGCCATGGGGACGGAGAGGGTGGTGGTAGGAATGACAGCTGTCCCTGCTGGCTGGCCACGGAGCCCTGCGAGGAGCAGCCCCCAGAGCTGTGGTCAGGCCTCTCCTGGAGCCCTGGCTGCCCATCACCTGCGGGTTTTCTGGAAAGCCTGGGGCTTCCTGCCTGGCCGCACCCTTCCAGACCGCCTTCTCCCTGAATGGGCCTCTGTCTCGGAGCTGGCAGCGTCAGCGTGCCCATGCTCACATGTAAACGCTGCATGATTGCGGGCCTCGCCCAGGGCCCGGGGCCTCAGCCCACGGGGTGGAGAGCAGGCCTGCTCCGTGGGATTCGGGCTTTGTGAAACCCTGCCCAGGATCGGGGGCGGCAGGGAAGCCGCCTGCTCTGGCCCTGTCAGGACAAGGGCCTCCCTCAGGAGGCAGGGTGAGGCCCAGCTGGCAGTGAAGCCACGCCGGAGAAGGCCGGCAGGTTGGCCTGGCTGTGCCAGTCGCTCTCAGTGCTGGCCTGAGGCCAGGCTGTCTCAAAGGGCTCCATCTCGCCCCGGCCGTGTCCGAGCTGCACCGGGACACCTGGGGCCCGACCCGAGCCAGTGGGTGTGCACGTGTGTTCCAGGAAGCAGGGCCTGGTGTGCTGGCCGGGTTGCCTGGAGCACCTGCCCCCGAGACCAGGGCTCAGGACAGGCCTGACAGGGAGCCCGGGGAGCCCCCTTCCTGTCTGCCTCGTGGGAGAGGCCCCCTCGCGGGGTGGTTACCACCACAGCCCCCTTGGAGCCAGCAGGAGGTGAAGCAGTTGTGTCTCTGTAGATTATGCTTTGCGTCTCTGCAGGGCGAGGCTGCACCTGCTGCCACTGCCACTAGCGTGTGAGGGGACTTGGGGCGACCTGGGGAACATCCTCCCCGCTGTGGAGGCGCCCCGCTCCCGTGAAGCCGCGCATGGGGGCTGGGAGGGCAGCACACCAGCGCCCTCTGGCTCCTTGCATGGCTTCGTAGGCAGCGCAGTGGCCTCACTCAGTGTCAGAGTACCCAGGTTTGGCTGTTAGTGGACTGTCCACACTGTGCTGTCTCAGCGCTGTCACCTGTCACTTCTCAGTGTCCTCGCCCTCATCCTCAGGGACCTGAGCAGGGGTGGCAGTCCTGGCCCCATTTAAGATGTGACATGAATACAGAGGGGACCCGGTGGCGCTGCCCACGGCCCAGGTGGGTGGAGACCCCCAGCCCAGAGTGGCTATCCCACAGTCTCTGGCTTGGGCCAGATAGGGCCGAAATGCCCGGTCCGTGGGGGCCGCCCTAGAACAAGGACAGGGGACGCCGTAAGAGCCGGGACACTTGCTTTCCTGCAGGCGTCAGCGACGAGGCCCTTGGGGACGTGCAGGTGGTGTTGGACTGCCAGCCCCAGGGCGTGGCCTGCAGCAGGAGCCTGGCCGAAGAAAAGAGCAGCTGCGGGCAGCCCGGTCTCCACCTGCGCTGGCCAAGGGGCCGGAAGTGCTGCTTTCTGGAAAAGCTGGTCTGGTTTGGGCTGTCTGCTCGTCCAGGGTTCCTGTCGGTGGCAGCGCCTGGATGAGGCCAAGGCCGATGCCATGCGGGGTCTGGCCTGCTGGGTCTGGAGGGAGCTCAGAGCAACCGCCCTGCGCTGTGCTGTGGCCAGCAGGGGGGATGGCAGGGAGAGTGCAGAGTCGGAGCTCAGGCTTCCACAGGGACCCGCTGAGCATGGGGGAGGGGCCGGCAGGTGGCGTGGTGGATGAGGCACTGGACTCCCATGTGGCTGCCGGTGGTTCAAGTCCCAGACCTAGCAGCTTGCTTTCTCACTTTCCTTCTCTCTCGCTCACTCTCTGAGCGCACGTGCCCTGTAGCAAGTTAAACTAATAAGTAAAATTAAATAATTCTTTTTTTAAAAAAAAATGTGTGGGAGGAGACTAGGGGAGACCGACTCAGCTGGCCGTGGAGGGTGGTTATGGTGTCCCCTTGGTGGCTTTTTCAGATGTCCTGTGGGTTAGAAAGCCCAGCAAGAGTTGGGATGGCAGGACGTGTCTGAGGAAGGCTGGAACGTGAGGCCTACTGCTGGCTCCCCATGGTTTTCTGAATTGCCAGAGGCATGCCACCAGACAGACAGGGAGCGCACGTGTCATGCCAGTCCCTTCTCCCCCCCCCCCCCCCCGGCTGGCACTCTGGGCACACATGCACACTGCACGTTTCCAGCTGTGGGAGCTGGGCTTCAAACCATGTGTGAGGTCCGGCCCCTCAGGCACTAGATCGTGGGCCAGCCCAGGACTCGCTCCTCCTTGCCGGTCGCCATCAGACTCCGGCTCTCGCACACGTGTCCGTGTCAGGTGAGGGCTGGCGGCTCACACCTCGGTTGTCCTGTGGGTTCCAGCGTCCTGTGCCCTGTCACCGGCCATCTGACCCCACTGCCTACGCACCACCTCCCCAGGAGCCCCGCCACTCGGCCGAGCACGCCAGGGCTGTGCGGGAGACCCCGTCCTGCCTGCGGGTTCCGGCTTGGTCTGGACGGCTGACCGTGTGCTGAGGCTGTCCGAGCGCAGGGACCCCACCTCACACCGTGGCAGTTGTGCGGAAGGGGACAGCCTGCGGCCCTCTAGGGCCCCTCCTGGAGGCTGAGCACGGGGTCTTGCAGTTGTGACGGTACTGCCCTGGCCCTCCAGGTGGCGTGCCTGGCCTGCAGACGCGGCAGCCTGGGGGCAGCAGCACCCTGCCAGCTCACACCGCCAAGTCCAGGCCTAAAAAACAATTACGTTTCCAGAGTTCAGCTGACTTTTTCTTCAGAGCTTAGACTTCGTTAAAACATAACTACTTATTTCGGTTTTCTAAGAGATTTAATTTTTATTCATTGTATTTTATTTTTTTTATTTGAAAGGTTTTTGCCATAGGGCGCATGCGCTCAACAGACAGGCACAGACAGACAGAAAGTGAGAAATCACCCCCCAGGGGGGACGGCCACGCCGCAATCCCTTCTCCATTCTCCTCTTGGGATCTTGGGCACGGACGCACATGTACCTGGCATGAGTTTAAGCCACCGGGTCCGGGACACAAACCGCCGTTGACTACGTGCGAGTCCAGTGACATAGCCATTACGCTAATTGCTGGTCCCTCAGTATTTTATTTTTCACTTTATTGAAGTTGATGAGAGAGAGAGAGAGAGAGAGAGAGAGAGAGAGAGAGAGGAAAGCAAGAAAGCAAACCACCAGGTCCAGGCCTTGAACCACGGTCAGCCATGTGTGAGTCCAGCTACCTTAACTACCACGCCACCTGCCAGGCCTCATTTTTAAGAAAATTATCAGAGGGTGGAACCAGCAGTTAGTGTAATGGCTATGTCGCTGGACTCCCATGTAGTAGACCGTGGTTCAAGTCCCAGACCCGGTGGCTTAAACTCACGCTGGGTGTGTGTGCGTGCGTGCCCAAGATACCGAGAGAATGGAGAAGGGATTGTGGCGTGGCCGTCGCCCCCCCCCACCCCCCGCGGTGACTTCTCTCACGCTGTCGAGCGCACAGGCCCTGTAGCACTACCAGAGGGCGCGTGGGATCTGAAGGTGGAAAGCCCCAATGGGATGTGGGCGAGCTGGGACCCTCTGCCCTCCATTTCTCCACCACTTCAGGGATCAGGCCTCCTCCCCCAGCACACGCACCTGGTATACTTTCAGCCCATCAGGGCTGGGATTCAAACTGTAGTCAGCAGGTGAGACCCAGGCCTGGATGCACACACGTAGCGGTTGCACAGCACCGACCCTTTTCTGCTGTTTTTTGGGCGAGGTGTGCACTTGCCAGAAAGACAGAAACAGACAGAGATAGAAAGCAAGAAATCACCCCCCAGGGGATAGCCACGCTGCAATCCCTTCTCCATTTTCTTTTTGAGATCCTGGGCACACATGCACACGCACCCGGTGTGAGTTTAAGCCACTGGGTCTGGGACTCGAACCATGGTCAACTACATGTGAGTCCAGCAACATAGGCGTTATGCCAAGGGCTAGTCCCAAGTTTTTAATGTTTTTTATAGACTATTTTAATTTGACCGGAGTGAAAGGAGAGAAAGCAAGCAAGCCGCCAGGTCTGGGACTTGAACTGGGGTTGACCATGTGGGAGTCCAGTGCCCTTAAACACACCACGTGCCACCCCTGCCTAGCATGGTTTTAAGCCAGCAGGTCCCGGACTCAGACCGTGGTTGACTACATGGGAGTGCAGCGACACAACTGTTAGGGCACCTGGCGTCCCCTGTGCTCTGTTGCTGGTTCTGGTCCCCTCAGGACATTCGCTGGGTCTTCCTTGTGGGCCTGTCCTGTGCCTTTCTGCCAGACAAGCGGGGAAGGGAACGATAGATCTCTAACAGGGAATGATGGACTAAGGCAGTGTGGGAGACTGTGTACCAACGAGGAACTGGGGGAGGACCTCGTGTACTAGGGAATAAACTGCTTGCTGTCACCATCAGAGCGCCATTAAAGCCTTGCTTGGCAGTATTTCCAGTCTCCATGTCCGATCTTCGGCACTGGATGGGTGAGTGTGCTTCTCACAATCAAGGTGCCTGGATCTCACGTGGTCAACTGTGCAGTTCAAGTCCTGGACATAGTGGCTTGAAAAACATGCCAGGCGTGTGTGCTTGTATGCCCGAAATCCAGAGAGGAGAGATGGAGAAGGGACTACAGGGTGCCCGTCCTCCATGGGAAATGCCTCCCCCCCCCCCCCCCCCCAGTTGAACACTCTAGCCCTCTACCAAATTAAAAAAAAGTACCCTTCAACTTTTTAAAGGGCTTAGCTACCCTTAGAAATGGTTTCTGGGTCTGAAACCCTCTCATCTACCCACTCCTTCAACTCAACTCCCTGGAGACTGGCCTTTGGATGCTTCTCCGTGATTCCAGATCCTACAGGTCCTGGTTTCCAAGCCTTTCCTGGACCCAAAGTCACAATCCTCACGGTGCACACAACACAGCTGTGAAACTAAGGACTCACTCCTCACTCCAGCTAGGTTCCCCCAGGTTGTCCTGTGGGCCTAGGGCTCAGAGTAGTGCTGGTATACAATGTTCATTGACCCAAAGAGAAAGCACACTTTCCATGCTTATCCCAACCTCTTAGCATCTCACAGCCACATCATACAGATTTCTGCTGAATGGACTGTCATTCATAAAAATTACATTATTGTTGGGGCTGGCAAGTGGTGTGATGATTAAGGTGCTAGACTCTCGCATGGCTGACCACAGTTAAAGTCCTGGACCTGGTGGCTTACTTTCTATCTCTCTGGTAAAATGAAATAATAATAATAAAATTTAAAACTTACATTATTGTTTTTGAAAAGTAGTAATAGGGACCAGCAGTTGGCGTAATGGCTATGTCACTGGACTTCCATGTAGTTGACTGTGGTTCGAGTCCCAGACCGAGAGGCTTAAACTCACGCTGGGTACGTGTGTGTGCGTGCCCAAGATCCCAAGAGGAAAATGGAGAAGGGATTGTGGCGTGGCCATGCTCCCTGGGGGGTGATTTCTTGCTTTCTGTCTCTCGCTGTCTTTCTGGCGAGCACGTGTAACCTATAGCAAAAACCTCTCATTAAAAAAAAAAAAAAAAAAAAAAAAAAAAAAAAAGAAAAAAAGTAGTAATAGAATATATTTTGGGGGCTAGCAGGTGGTGTGGTGGTTAAGGGTGCTGGACTCCCACATGGCCAACTGTGGTTCGAGTCCTTGACCTGGTGGCTTACTTTTTCACTCTCCCTGTCCCTCTCTTTCTCTCTCTCACTCTGTCCCACTCTGGTTAAATTAAAATAAATAAAGTTAAATAAAATAATTATTTAAAAAATAAAAGTAGTAACAATGTATTTTATATGCAATATAAATTAATAATCAAACTATAGACTATCACAGAGAAGAGAAAAACCACCATCTGAAATCTCATTGTCTAAAGAAATTTTAATGATTTAGTAAATAGTCTTCCAGTTTTTGGGGTATATGTATGTGTGTATACACAGAGACACACACATTAATAAATTTGATTTTAGAAAATAGGATCACATTATATGTACATATACTATTTCAGTAATGTATCTTGAGATTTGATATCAATATACCTACATGGTGCTTTATGGGGTACATGGTGTTTCATGATGAGAAGGTACTGATTATCTGTAAACTTTGATCTGTAACCTTTTGTATCTCAGCACCTCCCTCCCCCACTTCTGCATTTATGAGTTTAGGGAAAAGTCCTACAAGTGTTATTGCTGGATCAAAGGTAAATTTCAGTTTAATAAAAATTGCGTTTGGAACCTTTATCTGAAGTCCCTGGACTTACGTATGGGCTTGTCTGTGTGTGTCTGAACTCTCTCGTATCGTGCCTTGTATCACATGCAAACACAGGCACCTTCCTGAGACGTCTATATCTTTTTTTTTTTAAAGGACTATTTAGCTTTATTAATTTATTTACTTATTTTAATTTGACCAGAGAGGGACAGAGTGAGTGAGAGAAAGAGAGAGGGAAAGTGAGAAAACAAGCTGCCAGGTCTGGGACCCGAACCTGTCAGCCAGGTGAAAGTCTAGCGCCCTTAAGCACCATGTCACCTGCCGGCCCTGAGGTACATACCTCTTTATCAGTTTTCAAAAGGTGGCTGACACAGAGCCACTATCATTTCTGAGTACTACCAGGAGCCCAGTATGGAACTAGCACAAATGCTGGACCTTCTCAAGACTATCCCCGTTTACAGAGAACGGGACACAGAATGACTGGTCTTTCAGCTCTTGTAGCCTTCCTGCAGACACAGGCTCATCATTGGCGTCCTTTGCTCACAACAAACAACCCCCAACATTGTAAGGGCTTTCGGTTGCCAACAACATAAAATAAAGGGCCCCGGCCTTTCCACCCCGCCCCCCATCATGATTGCCCACAGCCTTGCTCCAGTTTGTCAGGGTTGTCAGGGTGATGAGCTTGATTAGGCAGTGGACGGGGACTAGCCTGGAGCACAAAGAAACCTCAGGATGACTCTGGACATCTGCATTACGCAAAAAAATCCCTGTGGTATGAGACCTGCAAAATACAAGAATGAGGAACAAGCAAGCAAACAAACAAAACCATTGTTAACAAGTCAAAGAAGGTTGAAGCTCAGGGATTTCAGAGGAACCAGGGCCAGAGGTAGCAGGAAGGGCCTACCTGCCCCCCTCGGCACTAGGTGAGTCTGTAGGCGTCATCTTCCTCAGTAAACCTGGTGCCCAGATTTCCTTTTCCTCTTTTGTGGTTGTGCCACAAGGCACGTGTGCTAACTCGTGAAAAACAGCACCAGAAAATGAAAAGAAACCACCCCCAGAGGGTACGGCCACACAATTCCTTCTTCTCCGTTCTCCCCTCCAGATTTTGGACACACACTAACACGCCTGGTGTGTTACTCAAGCTGTCGGGTGGGAAACTCAAAGCCATGGGAAGGAGTACTGATTATCTGTGAACTTGGCTGCCGGCCAGGTGGGATACAGCAGCCTTCACAACCACGCCACCGGCTGGTGAACGTTCAGCTCGTCTTTCTAAATTTTTGTTATTTTATCTATTTATTATTATTTTTTAGTATGACCACAGACAGACAGATGGAGAAAGTGAGAAAGCAAGCCGCCAGGTCCGGGACTCGAACCATGGTTAACCATGTAGGAATCCACCGCCTTAACCACACCACCTGTTGGACCCAGCTGGTTTTCTTTTCGGTACTCACTGCTGCGGTGAGACCCAGCTGCCTCTCTCTTCACCGACGACGTGCTCACCGGCCCGGCCTCTCACACTCTGCGCTTCGCCCCCTTGCTCCTGTCCTCGAGCTGCTTATTTCAGTCCAAGTCCCTTCTGGTCCACGCTGCGGTCACTTCCTTCCTTTGCATTAAGTGTCCAGTGGCAGTAACTTTAGAACAAATCCTTGGGGTTGGCAGATGACATGGTGGTTAAGAGCACTGGACTCCTATGTGGCCGACTACCGTTCCAATCCCACACCTGGCAGCTTCCTTTCTCATTTTCCCTTCTCACTCTCACTGTCCTTCTCCGGTCAAATTAAAATGAAATGAAATTCTTCTTCTTCTTCTTTTTTATAAAAAGAACAAGTCATTAATGTTAGTTGGAAGATCTTGTCGGGAGCCCGCTGGTGGCGTGGTGGTGAATGGCTGGATTCCATAGGGCTGACTATATGGTTTAAGTCCCAGACCCTGCAGTTTGACAAACACACTGGGTGCTTTTGTGTGCTGCCCCAAATCTCGAGAGGAGCAGAGTTGGAGAAGGGATTGCGGCCTGACTCCTCCCCACGGGGATGCTTTTTTGTCTTTCACATCAGCACATGCAGCCTCTGGCAAAATCGAAAAAAGGAGAGAAAAGAAAGACCCTGTCTCTTTTTTCACAAGAAGTTACTAAATATTGCCATGTTATTTACTTTTCAAGGGGCTTACTCTTTTCTCCTACCATGTGAATTCTACCAGGGCTGGGATCCTTTATTGTACTAGTTATTTTTTGTCCTAACAGTTAACAGCATTGACTTTTACTTTAATATATATGAGGAGATCTTTAAAGTTGATGGAGGGCCAGTGGTGGCATGGGGGTTAAGGTGCTGGACTCCCACATGGTCAAGTCTCTGGGTCAGACCTGGTGGCTCACTTTGTCACTTTTCTTCTGTCTCTCTGGTGAATGCACGTGCCCTATAGCAATTTAAAAAAATAGTAAATTTTTTTTTAATAGATATTTTTCCCTACAGTGTGTACACTGGCCAGAGAGACAAAAAGCAAGAAGTCACCCTGTAGGCGGGATGGCAACACTGCAATCCCTTTTTCTTCATTCTCCTCCCGGGATCTTGGGCATGCATGCACACGTGCCAGGCGTGTTTCAAGCTGGGTCCAGGACTCAAACACGGCCAACCACGTGGGAGTCCAGTGACATAAATGTTACATGATCTACTTGTCCCAGTAAATAAAAAAATTAAGTAATTCTAAACAAAGACAGTTAATGGAAAACACACATTATGGAAAAGAACTAAGTATGGATTTAAACGTTAAAGTTTTTGCTAAAGAGCACATGTATGTGCCTGGGCGTGGTGGTGGGGGGCGAGTGAGAGATTAAGTGAAAAATTCACCCCCTCCAAGAAGGAGTGGCCACAGTGCCATCCCTTCTCCTCCACACTCTCAAGATTTTGTACATAAGTGCTCGGATGCCCACTGTGCTTTTCAAGCCGCTTGGTCAGGACTGGAACCACCGAGCCAGCCGTGTGGACCCAGCTGCTTAATCACTGGACAGACTAACTTGTAGTTAAAATCAACTTGTAGTTTAATTCCATTTTTCCATGAATTTCTGAAGTCCCCTTGCATATTACATGTCTGTGTAAATGCACACACACGTGTGTATAGCCAGGTACAGAGGCACTTTCTTCAGAGGGAGCAGCAAAGCTATTTGTGGCCTACTCGTTATTTCCAGGTCTGTGCTGTCTGCCTGCCGAGATCAGCAGCAGGCCCTCGTTCACAGGTGAAATGTCGACAGGCAGACACTGGGAAGGGCGTGGAACCCCATCACCCTGCACACGGGCTGCACCAGACGGCGCGAAACTGTGATGTCCCTGAAGGAAGGCCCAGCCTGGAAGACATTCTCTTAGGTTTTTGAGATGTACACACTCAACCAAAATTGTGTTATTTCCTTTTAATCCTTTATATGACCAATTTGAAAAAGTAAGAGAACCGAGTCCATTTAAAATATTTTCCTGTTGCTAACTGATCACCTGCTAAAACCTAAGATATACTACAAGCCGGCTCGAGACGGGGAATAGCCAGCGCTAGGCGCGCCCACACCACCTGGCCCCGGGCGGGACGCGCTCTCACCTCCTCGACCCCGGGGCGGGACCGCGCTCTCACCTCCGACCTCCGATCCCCGACCCCGGGGCCAGACCACGCTCTCACCTCCGACCTCCGACCCCGGGGCCGGACCGCGCTCTCACCTCCGACCCCCGACCCCGGGGACAGACCGCGCTGTCACCTCGGGGATCGCGCTCTCTCCGCAGACCCCAGGGCGGGGCCGCGCCGTGCCACGCGGCCTAGGCGGGGCGCCCACGGCGAGGTCAGCGCGGCGGCAGGTCCGGCGGCGGCAGGGCCCCTCTGCCCGGCCCTCCTTCGGCCCGGAGGTCGGTCCACAGTGGCCCAGGGCGGGGGCCGGGTCCCTGTCCCCGTACGGGCGGGCGCCACTGCGGGGCTCGGCGCCCCCGGAAGACGCGAAGCGGCGGGGAAAGTTCTGGCGCCTTGACCCGCAGGGCCCCGGGCGGAACCGCCGCCCTCCGCGACGGGCCACCCGGGTCGCCCAGAACCTTCGCGAAGGCGAGGGCGGGAGCGGAGCGCGGCCGTGGCCTGTCCGCGGCGACTGCGCATGCGCGGACCCTGGGCCTGGCGGAAGTCGACGCCGCGGCGCCGCCGACGCGTGACGCAGTTCCTGTTTGTTGTTGGAGAAAGGAGAGAAAGGAAAGCGCGAGGCGCCGCCGCCGCCACCAGCGCCGCCGAGCCGGAGCCGAGAGCCCGGGCCGCGCCCGCCCCTCCTGCCCGCTGGCCGCCCGCGTCCTCGGTGAGGGGCGCCCGGGGAGGGCGCGGGGCCCGCGGAGCAGGTCGGCCTGGCCCGCCGTGGCCGGCGTGCGGCTGTCCGGGCGGCGGGGAACGGGGGACGGGCCCGGCGGGGCGAGCGGGCCGCTTGTCGGAGGCGGGCCTCGGATGCCGCCCCTGCGCGCACGCCGGCGGTTGCGGCCCGGCCCGGGCGGGAGCGCAGCCGGGGGCGGGAGCGGCTCCGCGTCTTCTCGGGCCGGGCGGGCCCGTTCGCGTCGGAGCGCGCCGAGCAGCACAGGGCCTCCGCCGGCCGCGAGGCCGGGCACTGGGCGGGTGTCGGCTCGGAGCGCCCGGCCGTGGTTTACATAACGCCGGTTTATATAACGCAGCGGACTCGCCCTCATCCAAGTAAGGGCAGAGTGGCCGCCCCGACGGCGCGTCGCGCACCGTCCCCTGTCCGGGAAGGCGTCGGGACGGCCGCCTCCTGGGGAGGACCGGGCTGGGCCGTGTGGCTTCGCCGCCGGCCCTCCGCACGCACGGGCCTCTCCTCTCGGGCCCAGCTTGTGCTTTTGCGCGTTTATATGAACGGTTAGGGCTAGGTTTCTAAGGTCAAGTCCTTGAGTTGGTGGAAAAGTTAGGCTGGACCACCAGAAAGACGGTGCGAGGGAGTAGAAGCTTTCCTGTCTGTACCGTCATGGAGGACCCTCACTTCGTGGATAAGCCGACAGCCAGGGACACTGGAAAGCAGTGTTCCCTGCTTCCGTGCTCTTGTGTGCGGGCGCCTGGGACAGGGCCCCGCCGCCCAAGATCTGGACACGAGGTTGGGGTTGCTCCAGGGATGGGGGTGGTGCACCCGGAAGCTTGCTTTCTAGGCGTGTGGGAGGTCTGATGATCCCCTTCCTGCTGCAGCCAGGTGGAGGAGGAAGAGGCCGCTTCAGGAATGCCAGCTTCCTGGCTTGCTTGTGTGATGTAAATAAGTGTAAATCTCCTCTACCTAAGGTTGGCCTTTGAAAGCCCATTCTGCCCCTGCAGCCCCCGTGAGGTTTCACTAAGTGCCTGTGCTGGGGCTGCCAGTGGTTCTCCAGGCAACAAAGGTAAACAAATGCTTTTTGAACTCTGAAGCTGCTTGTTTTGTCTCCTTTCCTAAAAGTTTTACGTTTCTTTTTCTTTTTTTTAAGTTACTTAATTTTATTTATCATCTTTAATTTGACCAGAGAGAAAGAGAGAAAGCAATCTAACAGGTCCGGGACTTGAACCACAGTCAGCCATGTGGGAATCCAGCGCCCCAACTACCATGTCACCTGCCTGCCCCCAAAGTTTTAGGTTTCAAAGTGACTTGATAGATTCTGGAAGGGATTGCCTCCCTTTCCTCCCCCTCCCCCAGCCCACCTACTCTGGCATCCTCTAGGAAGAATTCAGACCTCGTGGCCACTGTGAGAGCCTCTGCCCAGGGTGAGTGCCTTCTGAGCTGTGAACTTTGGGGTTTTACAAACTGAATTCTGGGAGTAGCGTCTGGGTAGCGGTTTGCAGGTGTGGTCTCTGTTGGAAGTGGGAGGGTGAGAAGGTTGGGAGGTTGGCCTTTCTAGGCTGAGCATGGCCTTGGAGAGATGAGGGTGGGGAGCTGCAGGGTCCTGAGGACTTGAAAGACTTGAGATCGTAACACTTTTCTTTAAGAATTATTAATTAATTAGTTATTTTAAAATCTGACCAGAGAGAGAGAGACAGGAAAAGTCAGAAAGCAAGCCTGCAGGTCAAGGACTCAAACCAGGGTTGGCCATGTGGGAGTCCAGTGCCTCAACTACCAGCTGCCTACCCCCAGCAGTGCTCTTTCAAATGCCAGGGCTTTAGTGCTTCTCTTCTGGATGCCAGAGCATTTGGTTTGAGAGGTACCTGTCCAGCTGGCACGGTGCTGGAAGACTCAGGGTGGACTGGAGCTGGAGGGATGCCGTGCTTACCTGCACCCGAGTGGCGTGCAGTGGCTCCCAGTTTCAGTGGACCTGCTAGTTTTTAGCAGCAGAAGCAAGGACAACCATTTCGTCCTGTTTAACTCTACCTTGGACAGATGAGGCTGTATTATCATATCATCGCCAACTTTGTTCAGCCCAGCAGACTCCAGAGCCAGGTGTGGCGTGGGTGGTCTGTTTGCATTTTACGCTTTTTTTTTTTTTTTTTGGAGAGGTTTTTTTCCGCTATAGGGCGCGTGCGCTCGCCAGACAGACAGAGAGAGACATAGAGACAGAAAGCGAGAAATCACCCCCCAGGGGGGATGGTCACGCCGCAATCCCTTCTCCTCCATTCTCCTCTTGGGATCTTGGGCACGCACGCACACGCGCCCGGCGTGAGTTGTAAGCCACCGGGTCCGAGTCGCGAACCACAGTCGACTACGTGGGAGTCCAGCGACATAGCCGTTACGCTAACTGCTGGTTCCCCATTTTACGCATTTTTAAGGATAATCTTCTGAACAGGTCTCCTAAAGGCTTTGCTGTCTGTCTTCTGGCTGTGGGTCACAGGACCCACCACAGTCACAGTCCAGCCTGAGGCCGGCCCTTGTGGACTCCTCACGGGGACAAGTGCTTTGTGGCTGCTGCTGTCTGCCAATAAGCAGCAAGTCAGTGTGCTTGCCTTTATGCCATGAGTTGGTGTTAATGGGGTAAAAACTTTGCTTCCACTGCCTGTTAGCATCTGGTCTGCTCTGAGTTCACCCAGGACTCCACCTAGTGGTGGGACTGGGTAGCAGCAGGCCCCATGGGGAATGAGGACAGACCTAGCAGGTGAACAGAACCCACTGGACTTCAGACTGGGAGCCTGAAGGGAGGGAATGAGAAGAGCAGAGAGTCCAGATAAGACCATGCTAAGAAGTGCTCACGTGGGACGAAAGGCCCTGGTCAAGCCGAATGTAGAAAGTGACTCACAGGGTTAGTCAGCTGGGAGGGAGGAGAGGCTGCTTTTAGTATTTGCTAAAAGGGGTTTGTCAAGTTTTTAATGTTTGAGCAGACGTAACAATCTCAGTTGATGCTTTTGGTGTTAATATCCTACCTGAGAAGTGGATTTTTTATAAAAACTATTTTAATTTTATTTACTTATAAAATTTGCTGTGGGGCACATGCACTCAGCCCAGAGAGAGAAAGAGAGAGAAAGCAAGCTGCCCGGTCCAGCCATGTGGGAGTTGAGCACCTTAGCCTCCAGGCCACCTGCCGGTCCTGAGAAGTGCATTTTAAGGTGGGAAAATGTGTGGAAAACTCACAAAGGATTCATATTCCCACAGGTTACAGTATATGTGAAGGGGAGAAGGTTTCATTTTATTTATATCCGTCATTCCTATACTTTTAAAAAAGAGGTATTTAATTAATTAATTTTTAAATTTTAACTTGACCCAACGGACAGAGTTAGAGAGAGAGGGTGGGAGGGCAAGTGAGAAAGCAAGCCACCAGGTCAGGGACTCAAACCATGGTTAGCCATGTGGGAGTTCAGCATCCTTAACCACCATACTACCTGCTGCCCCCACAACAGAATATTTTATTTGTTGTTACTTTTTTATTTTGATGATAGGGAAAGAGCGAGAAAGCAAGCTACTAGAACCAGGATTCCAAGTGTGATTAGCCATGTGGCAGTCCAGCACCTTCACCACCACGCCACCTACTGGCCTCTACCTGTGTCTTATTTTAAATGCCATGCCTTGGAGCCAGCAGGTGGCTGGTGATTAAGGGCACTGGGCTCCCCAAGGCCTGCTGAGCAGAGCAGACCTGGTGGCTTGCTTTATCACTTTCTCTTGCTTTCTTGTTTTCTCTCTCTCCCTCTGTGGTCAAGTTAAAATAAATAAATAGTTAAATGAAATAATTCTTCTATCTTAAATTATTTTACTTTCTTTTCTTTTTTATTTATTTTTATTTATTTTTTTTTAAGTTAACCAGAGACAGACAGAACAGGAAAGTGAGGAAGCAAGCTCCAGGTCTGAGACTCAAACTGTGGTCAGCCATGTGGGAGTCCAGCTGCCTTAACCACCACGCCGCCTACTGGCCCCTATTTAACTTTATTTTAATTTGACCAGAAAGGGACAGAGCCAGAGGGAGAGAGGGGGAAATGAGAAAATCAAGCTGCCAGGTCCAATGCTCGAACTGTAGTCAGCCATGTAGAGCCCAGCACTCTCAATCACTGTGCCACCTGCCGGCCCCAATAAAATAATTCTTTAAAAAAAATAACACTACACCTTATTTAGCCAGAGCATTTTCTCTCTTTGTTTTTAGAGAGAGATGTTTGCTATAAGGCATGCACACTAGCTAGAGAGACAGAAAGTGAGAGATCACCTCCCCCACTGCCAGGGAGACATTCATGCTGGTCTCTTCCATGCATAGACTCCTGGTGTGTGGTGTTTTAAGCCTCTGGGTCCAGGACTCGAACTGCGGTCGACCACATGGGAGTCCAGCGCCATAACCCTTACATCACCTGCTGGTCCCGAGGTTTTCACTTAAAATTGTTTTCCTGTTTGGGGCCAGCAGGTGATGTGCTTAAGGTACTGTTCTCCCACGTGGTCAGCTGCAGTTAAGTCCTCGAACTGGCAACGCGCTCATGCCCTATAGCAATTTAAGTAAATAGCCCTTTAAAAAGATTTTTATCTAGTCCAAAATTCACAAGGACTTCTGGCCAGTTGAATAAAAAACAGCGAGCTGTGGCCGTGAATGTCTGAACTACTTGGGTTTTGAACTACTTGGGTTTCGCAGCACCCCAGCTAGTGTAGGATTCTTAAGCTCATTTGCAAAACTCAGTTGTGCTGTGGGAGCCCGGAGTGATCTGCCCCATTTACAGTGGCCTTCCTGCCTCGGAAGAACGGGCCTTGTGTGTGCAGGTGTGCTTTGTGAGCCTTGAGAGTACACTCGGAATCTTTTCTGCCGCCTTGAGGCAAATGCTCTGGGGCAGGCCTTGAGGCCCAGTAGGGCCCAGGACCTAGTGCAGGAAAAACTGGTTTAATTAGATCCTCCTTGCTTTGCCTGGGATTAATAGTGGAATCCAGAATTTAGGGAAGTTAGGGAAAGAGCTACACTTACAGCCTACCAGTCCTGGGGCTGATGCCTGCCCTGTGTGTGTGTGTGTCGCCACGAGTGGCTGGCTGGTGATACAGGTGAAGGACTAGTCTCCCCCCCACTCCCAATATAAGAGGGGAGTGCCTGTGTGTTTCAGAAGGACACAGCGCAGGCAGAGGATCCGTGGGAAGGAAGGACGGTCACCACGTATTTTTCTACCTGTGTGTGGGCTGAGAGCTCGCTCATCAGCTGCCAACAGGGCCCTGAGGAGGTTTGTCTTGAATTACTGATTTCTCTGTGGCCCACCTGCAGCCAGGGTCTGGATGTGGCTGTCCCTGGGGAGGTCCTCGAGCACCCTATGGCCAGCTGCAGAGCATTGTGCTGCGTGGTGTCAATTACGGCCCAGAAGCTATTGTAATTTGCTAGTTTTTAAAGTAGAAGTAGAGGGAGGTCTTCATAGACTCAGGAGCTCTCCTCCGGTCCTGCTGTTGGAACCTGCTGTTGGAAATGCGGGCCTTGGAGGCTTCCTGGAGGAGTTTCCCTTCAGTTCTTTTCAGCCCTGAGTCTTCTGCTTTGGAAGGCAAAGGAGTCTTCCCCCCCTTTCCTCTTGTCCTTGCAGCAGGGCCTATACGGAGACTTGGTCGGCTGGAGACACTTGTTCAAGCAGAGCGGTCTCTTGGGTGCCTGCTGGAGAGCTGTGGAGAAGAGAAGGGCTTCTTGAGTGGATAGGTTGCCACGTCTGGGGGTGGCAGAGATCTGGGTCAGGAGGGGAGGGACCCAAGTCTGTCTGCACCAGGACAGGGCATCCCGATGGGCCACCAAGCTGTGCCAGAAATCTAGCCACAATGAGCCACCCTGGGTGGAGGGCTCAGGTAACCTGATGTGCCTCCAGGCAGGGCTGGCAGGGGGTGCAGTCCCCTGGCAAGCCAAGCCTCTGGTTACCACAGTTACCACTGTGGTGGGCTTCAGGGGAGGTGCTGCTCAGGCCCCTTTTCCGCGAGTGTGACCGCCATGCTGGCTCTTAATCTTCACTTTACCAGAGGGGGCGTTGTGCTCTGTTCTGGTTGTTTATTGTTTTACTTGTTTGAAAAAGAATTACTTAACTATTTACTGTTACTATTTTTCTGTTAGAGCAGACAGAGAAAATGAGAAAGTAAGCCATGTGGTCCAGGACTTGAACTGCGGTCAGCCATGTGGGAGTCCAGCGCCTTGAACCACCACGCCACCTGCCGGCACCATTTATTCTTATTTTTTAGATAGGATCTTGCTGTGTGGTAGTCTGCTGTGTCTCCCTCCCTAATAATTGGTACCATGGGGCTCCATGGGCTTTGTCGTCCCTGCCACTTGGGTCAGGTCTTGGAGTGTGTTGGAAGCTGCTTGTTTGGGGCCAGGCTAGGTCCAGACGTCCTCGCGTGTTGGGTACTGGTGCCCAGGCCGAGGGTGGGCCCGCGGCTGCAGCGTGGGCGGGGGGGTCCCCCCAGTCCCCTGTAAGTCTCCTGAGCTATCATGAGCCCTCATCGCCGATGCCAGGTGCTGGCGGCTGTGGTCACACTCTGATCTTGCGCAGACTTGAGGTCACAGAACCTTTTTACCATCTGGCTGATATGACTGGGTTGTAACTTGCTAGTTTTAAGTAGAAGTAGTGAGCGAGCTTGGGCCAGGCCGCGTTGTCGCAGGAGGTGCACCTTTGATGCGCGGTCCCTGCAGACTGGCAGACCACAGGCACATAGCGTTGGGACTGGCTTGGGCTCCTTCCGAGCTGTCCCTGATTCCCTGCTGCTTCTGGGAGTGGCCTCTGCATAGCCACTTTCCTCGTCCCCTTCCCCACTGCTCTGCCCTCAGTGCTTTGATCCGCCTTCCCGCGTCTGGGTCCCGGTGCTCGGGGTGGTGTCTGAGGCAGGGTGCCCGCTTGAGCTGCAGGATGGAGGATCCCCTCCCGGTGCCCTTGCCCACAGCCAGCGTATTTCCAGCAGACGGGCTCCTCCGCCGAGCCGCCCTCAGGACCCCGGACCTGTGATGTGCTGCGGACCCGGTCGCCTGTGCCAGTGCAGCTGCCTTAGCTCCGCGGGCTCGGTCGTGTGTGGGCAGGAGGGCTCCTTGGCGCCCAGCAGAGTCCCCTGATGAAAGGACATTTGGAAGACAGGCTAGGTGTGGCCCCAGGTGAGCCTGGTAACGATCTGGTAAGGCTCAGTCAGACAAGACCAAGGAAGCCAACAGGTAGGAAAATGGGCCGAGGACGCAGGCAGGGAGCTCAAGGCCGTGGCGCTGGGCAGCGCGAGCTGCTCCGGCCTCTGGGGGCCACCAGGCAGCATCTTCCTTCTTTTTAAAAGAGAGCATCTGGGGCTGCAGGTGACGTATCACGTGGCCGACCTCAGTTCGAGTCCCGGACCTGGTGGCTTGCTTTCTCACTTTCTCTCTCTTGCTCATTCTGTCCCTCTCTGGTCAAGTTAAAATTAAATAAAAGAGATTAAATAAAATAATTTTTCAAGAAAGAAAGCAAACATCTGTTCTTTGGGTGCAGAGATTTGTTCAGCTCAGTGGGGACGACTTTCCCAAGACATAGAGGTGGACAGGACAGCCCCAGGCTTCTGGTCTGACACTGCCCGCTCCTTCTGGCCCTGGGCTGTATTGGGGTACTCCTCAGAGCCTCTGGTTCCCACGGGCAGCTTTTGTGCGTCTTCGTGTGAGGACAGGAGGAAGAGGGCTCTCGCAGCAGGCCAGCACCCTTGGGCTCGCGCAGCAGGCCAGTCAGGGCGCTTGCCGGTGTGTAGGTTGAGAACGCTCCAGACCAAGCCACGGTGCTTCTAGCAGGGTTCCTGCCATGATGACCCTCGTGCCATAGCGTGCACTGCCAACCTGTGTCTTGTAACCTGGGGCGGCCATGCAGGCCTCCACCCAGTGCACTCTGGGGCAGAGGTGTCCGTGGAGTGCTCACCTGGTCTGTAGTCTGTCCTGCTCCGTTGAGCTCTAGGGAAGGCAGCGTAGAACGTGTTCTTCCTGCGCTTTTCCCCAGGACTGCCCTGTGTATGATGGGGAGGGCCAGTTGTCCTCCAGCTTGGGAGGCGTGCCCCACAGCGGAGCAGTGCAGCCCAAAGTCGGCGGCCAGGGTTGAACCCAAGACCCTTGAGAAGTTCAGGCTGGGAAGGAAGGTCTCCTGTCTGAATCTCACGCTGCCTCTGCATGCTACCCTGGGTTTTTGGGTCTGAGACCTGAGAGTCCTCTGTAGGTGGTTCCCAAGGGAGATTCCTTCCCTGGAATTCTTTTTTATGTAGTAGGCAATTAAATTTGTATTAGGTTGGTGCAAAAGCACTTGTGGCTTCGGACTGTGACATTTTCTTTAAAAAATCATTTTATTTAGCTTTATTTATTTTAACTTGATGGGGGGGAGCGAGAAAGCAAACCATGTGGGAGTCCAGCGTCCTTAACCACCATGCCACTTCCCAGTCCCTGGATTGTGAATTTTGAATCCTCACTAGGCTCAGACACATCCTTCATCAGAATAGGAACCATTACAATCCACACTTTTGTCAACAAGAAATAATCTGTGCTTCGAAACTCCTGGGAAGTATTTTTTGTATCTTGCTGGAGGTGTTTTCTTTTTTATCTTTTGGAGAGGTTTTTTTTGTTACAGGGCATGTGTGCCCGCCAGAAAGACAAAGTGAGAAATCACCCCCTAGGAAGGATGGCCACCCACAGTCCCTTCTGCATTCTCCTCTTGGGAATCTTGGGCAGATGCGCCCGGTGTGCGTTTAAGCTGCTGCTGGTCCTGGAACTCGAACTGCGGTCGACGACATGGGAGTCCAGCGACATAGCCACTGTGCTAATTGCTGGTCCCGATAAATATGCTTTTTGCCGCCTGTCACAGTCCGATGGAGAAATGGCTCATTGCTGTGTAGGATAAGAGAAGACACTTCAACATGAAGGTTTTCTTTTCCTGCAGCTCACGCGGTGCCCAGTTCTGACCCTTCTCAACCTGCAGTTGGAGTCACGTGCTCACGCACAGTAGAAGAGTGACCTTAGGGCTCCTGGGCAGCCTCGTGAGGCCATACAGGGATCAGCTTTGGATCGCTCTCCATTGGTTGTTGTCAACCTACAGTGGCTGGCGAGAGAAGCTCGGCAGCCCCTGAGCAACCCCCAGCCCTGCTCTGTGCTCAGGTCTGCAGCTCCCAGGCCGGGGCTGCTGATGTGACGTGCAAGTTGTCCCCTTGGCTTTACAGCCCATTTCGAGCTCCGGTAAGACGGCCGCTTCGGGTAGCTTCGGCCTGATGCTGTCCCCTAGTCTGAAACGTGTGAAGACAGTGTGAGGTAGGTCATCAGTACGGCTGGACTCCACACGCCCAGCCCACTGTGGTTTGAGGTCCACACCTGGAGGCTTGAAACTCCCAACAGGTGCGCGTGCATGCATGTCCCAGATCCTGAGAGGAGAATGGATTGTGGTGTGGCCATCCCTCTTGGGGGCTGATTTCTTGCTTTATGTCTCTCTGGTTCTCTCTCTCTCTCTCCACTGAGTGCATGTACCCCAGAGCAAAAAATCTCTCTTAAAAAGCAAACAAAAGAAAAAAAGGCAGAAAAACTGAGTCTCATTAAGGTGGTGTGTAACGTGACCACATTTAAGAATGTATCCCGTGTCCAGCGGCAATTTCAACAGTGCACAGCTGACAGGATAGTTTGCACCAAATGAATAGAAGCCTTTCATTTTGCCAGCCTTCTTCCCAGCGTGGTGGGCACTCTGGAAGGGCAGGAGTGGCTTCTCGGCAGTATTTTGCCAGTCACCCTTCCAGCTCTGAGCCCTGGGAGGCTTTGCTCTGCGCAGTGCTTGTGCAGGCCTCGTGTCCGCGCTCGGCCACAGGATCTGCCGCCGACCTCGTCTGCACCTTCCGTCCTTGTGTTCTGAAAGTTCATTTGCTGCATGAGTGAGAGATGCACATGGAGACAGAGCACTTCATCAGGGTCCTGACACTGACCCAGGCCCTGGCTTCAGCCAGCCTCCTGTCATGGCAGGTGCCTGCCTGAGGTCCTCAGAGTGGCCTTTGGGTGCAGAGCAGTGTGTGCCTGCCTCCTGGGCACCGGGTGCTGCTGCTGCTGCTGCTGCAGCTCCTGTGCTGTTGTCTGGCCCCATACTGTTCTCTTTTTTTGAGAGTTTTTTGCTATAGGGCGCATGCGCTTGCCAGACAGACAGAAAGCGAGAAATCTCCCCCCAGGGGGGATAGCCATGCTGCAATCCCTTCTCCATCATTCTCCTCTTGGGACCTTGGGCACGTACGCACACGCACCCAGCATGAGTTTTAAGCCACCGGGTCCGGGACGCGAACCGTGGTTGACTACATGGGAGTCCAGCGACATAGCCATTACGCTAACTGCTGGTCCCTGGCTCCATACTATTCTATAGGGGCCGAGAAAGAGTGGTGTGGAGAAAGTGAGCAGACAGCCCTCCCACCCAGGATGACCACACCACGAGCCCTCCTCCACTCAGGAGTTTTGGGTATGCGTGCACCTGTGCTAGGTGTTTTTTTTTTTTTTTTTTCTTTTTTCTTAAGGGCTTTTATTTATTTCATTTTATTCTTAACTATTTTTTGACCAGAGAGAGGTTGGCCATGTGACCTCGCACTAGAGTTTTTTAAGCCACTGGGTCCAGGCGTGGAATTGTGGAACTGTCCATGTGGGATCTAGCGCCTTCACCACCACACCATCCACTGGCCCTGGGCCGTTTTCTTATCAGAACGGTTTCTGATTGGTTGGAGCAGTGGGGATGAGCTGCGGGTCACCCGCTCACGTTGCGTACCTGAGGGTCCTGCATGTCACTTCCCCAGAAGGCGTAACGGAGAGTCAGTACTGGACCCCAGTTGAACAATGTCCTGGGCTCTGCAGTCTCTTTTTTAAAAAATGATTTATTATTATTATTTAATTTGACCAGAGTGAGTGAAAGAGAGGGAGGGAGGGAAAGTGAGAAAGCAAGCCACCGGGTCCAGGACTCCAACCGTGGTTGGCCACGTGTGCAGTCCAGCATCTTAACCACCTCACCATCTGCTGGCCCCATGCAGTCTCTTGTTGACTGTAATGTTGCCGTGTGCTTTCCAGGAGAGGGCTGCCTCCACCCAGCGCGGTGGTGATTGAGTTGGGAAAGAAACAGGAGCGTCATCTCTTCTGTTGGTGACAGTGGGCTGTCTTGAGTACCGGTGCTGCCCCAGCACAGTGGTGTTGAGTTGGGAAGAACAGGAGCGTCATCTCCTCTGTTGGTGACAGTGGGCTGTCTTGAGTACCGGTGCTGCCCCAGCGCAGTGGTGATTGAGTTGGGAAGAACAGGAGCGTCATCTCCTCTGTTGGTGACACTGGGCTGTCTTGAGTACCGGTGCTGGCTCTCGGCTGTTAAATGGCAGGGCTGGCCGGTGGGTAAGGCAGTCGGGTCCTTGGCCCAGCCACTTGAAAAGACATCATTTCTTTAAAATAAAAAAGTTGACAAAATTGGAGTTCTCGGGTGAGAGAGACCCTGGTAAGGTAGACTACGATTTCCGAGTTTGTAAGGGTAGAGGGGGGACGTCCTCACGGGAGACCCCGCACATTGAGAGGAGAACTGGGGCATGTTGCGTCAGCGTGGAGCAGGTGGGGCCCCTGGAGACCCTGCGGGCCGGGCCGGGCCGGGACCCTGGGACTGTCCTGCTGCTGATGGGTGATGCGCGCTGGCGATCGTGGTGGGGTGCTTGGTTGGGCAGAGCGCAGAACGGGGTACCCAGGAGGCACCTTTGTGGGGAGTGTGTACTTGCAGACAGGAACCTTTGGCTCCCAGCGGCTCAGCCCCGACTTCCAAGGTGGTTCGAGAGGTCAGGCATGAAGGAAGCCCAACAGTCCCAGCCCGGGGGGTTCGCCTCCACCGAGCACTTGCTGTCATTCTTTCTTTTCCCCGAGACTTTGCTTGACCCAGAGAAAGAGCGCCTGAAAGTGAGAAGTGACCCCCCCACCCCTCGGGGCATGGCCACTTTCAAGCTCTTCTCTGTTCTCTTGGGATTTGGGGCACACACAGCGTGAGTTTCAAGTCACTGTGTCTGTAACTGGAGCTGCAGTCAGCCACGTGGGGGTCCAGCACCTTAATCGCCATGCTGCCTGCTGGCCCCAACTTGTGTCATTTTTAAAAGACTGACCTCAGAGACCAGCAGAGTGGCCATGGTGCTGGGCTCCCATGTGACTGACTGTGGCTTGGATCTGCTTGAGTCCCAGACCCGCGGCTGAAAACTCACGCAGGGAACATGAGTTCGTGTCAAATCGCAAGAGGAGAATGGAGAGGGGATTGTGGATTGTGGTACGGTGGCCATCCCCCGGGGGGTGCTTTCTTACTTTCTGTCCCTGGTGAGCACACATGCCCTATAGCAATGATCTCTTTTTTTTTTTTTTTTTTGGAGAGGTTTTTCGCTATAGGGCGTGTGTGCTCGCCAGACAGACAGAGAGAGACATAGAGACATAGAAAGCGAGAAATCACCCCCCAGGGAGGATGGCCACGCCGCAATCCCTTCTCCTCCATTCTCCTCTCGGGATCTTGGGCACGCACGCACACGCGCCCGGCGTGAGTTGTAAGCCACCGGGTCCGAGACGCGAACCGCGGTCGACTACGTGGGAGTCCAGCGATATAGCCATTACGCTAACTGCTGATTCCCAGCAATGATCTCTTTTAAAAAAAAAAAAAAAAAAAAGATTTGCCCCAAATCAAGCAGGTCAGTTTTGCCAGGAGCTTTCCTAGAATCCAGGAGCTCGATTTACTGGACTACTGGAAGTCCAGGCTTTTGATGTTTATTTTGCGGAGCGGGACATGAGGTGGTTATCGTGGGGCGGGAGTGCCTAGCCAGAGATTCCCAAGTGCCTCTGCTGTGTCCCTCTGATCCTCTGTGTGCCGCAGGCGCTGTCCGGCTGCCTCACAGGTGGGGCTGGACCCCAGGTGCTCTCCCCAGAGCATAGGCCACGGCTGCTGCCCGACTGCCAGGGAAGGAGGCAGTCTCCAGGGCCCAGGAACGTGCGTCCCTGGTCCTGTTCCAGAGCCGAGGATGGGGACACCGCACACTCGGCGCCGAGACACTCCGGTTGTCCCCAGGTCTCTTCGTGAGAGATGAGCCTGTGGGTTCCTCCACTTACCCCTCTGCTGGAGGCCTGCTGGGCCAGGGTCAGAGGTCAGGGTCGCCTGTGGGCCTGTGCTACCCGGGCTTCAGGGTAGTCAGTCTGAATGGAGGGTTTTTTCTGCATTTGCTAGCTGGTATTCTTCCAAAAAGGAATGTCAGCTTTTCTACATTCTTGGGGTGCCAACTCCTGGCTACATTAATAAGTATGGCTTGTATTGCAGATAGTGCTTGCTGGTTTCAGAATGAAATCATGAGCTTGCACTTTTAAAAAAATAATTATTTCATTTAACTCTATATTTATTTTAATTTGACCAGAGAGAAAAGGAAAGTGAGAAAGCAAGCCCCCAGGTCATGGACTCCAGTTGCAGTCAGCCATGTGGGAGTGATGCGCTCTTAACCGCCATGCCACCTGCAGGCCCTGCACTTTTTTTTTGAGAGAGATTTTTGCCTTAGGGTATATATATATATAGAGACACGAGAGAGACAGACAGAAAGCCAGGCATTCCCCGGGCGGGGAGGGGATGACTCCCCCACACCCCCTTCTCCCTTTGGGGTTTTGGGCGCACACATGCCTGGCTTGAGTTTCAAGCTGCTGGGCTGGGACTCTACCCGTGATCGACATGTGCAAGTCTGGGACCTTGATGCAGTCTCAGACCCACCTGCAGGTGCGTGCACCTTATAGTGAGCTGAACATGCAAAAGCCCCACGAGCTCCACGAGCTCAGCACTGGCCCAGCAGCAGAGCTCAGCCCTGTAGGGAGCTGGGTCTCACATGGGTGGCCGTGGTTCGCATTTGGGCCCTGTGTCTCGAAGGCATGCTAGTACACGCGTGCACACCTAAAATCCTGGTGAGATGGAGGAAGAAGGGCTGAGGGTGAGGTGTTCTCACCTTCTCTGGTGCGAGAATGCACATACTCTTTCGTTGAAGGCAGAAAAGACCTGGAAGGGTTGAGAGTGTAGTTTCTTTGTGATACCGTTTTTAATTTTAAAAAGTATTCTGTGGGAGAGGAAGGAGACAGTGACCTGCACCCTCAGGGCTTCATGCCCTGGCATGCCCCTCGTCTGCTGGCTGGGACCCCAGGTGGACGGGTGCCCGGGGTGCTCACACAGGGCCTTCCCTGTGCCGCACCATGAGTGACCGCTGTGTCACAACTGGCCTTTCTTATTTCGTCGTTCTTTACCCGTTCAAAAACTGCTTAGGTATTGGGGGACCAGCAGTTAGCGTAATGGCTATGTCACTGGACTCCCACATAGTCGACCGCGGTTCAAGTCCTGGACCTGGTGGCTTAAACTCACGCCGGACGCGTGTGCGTGCGTGCCCAAGATCCCGAGAGGAGAATGGAGGAGAAGGGATTGTGGTGTGGCCATCCCCCCTGGGGGGTGATTTCTCGCTTTCTGTGTCTCTCTGTCTTTCTGGCGAGCGCATGCACCCTGTGGCAAAAATCTCTAAAAAAAAAAAAAAAAAACCCAGAAAAACCAAAAAAACAAAACTGCTTAGGTATGGAAGTATGTTTCATGTACGTGTGTGTTTATTAGTTGCAGGACCCTTTTTTGTTTGTTTTAAAAAATTATTTAGTTTTATTTATTGTTACTTTTGGATTTCCTGTAGGGCTCAGGTGAGAGAAAGTGAGAAAGCAGGCTGCCGGTGAGACAGGAGTCCAGTGCCTCGACCACCGCATCACCTGCCCCCAGTTGATTTATTTCTTGATGGACGGAGGGAAGGAGGGAGGAAGAAACAACATACCCTGAACAGGGTCCCATCACCATGCGAGGTTTCCCCTGGCCGGCAAGCAGGGACGGGCATGGGTGCCAGCTGGCACCAGTCCTGCACCCTGGATCCACGTTGCAGTATGCTGCTGCACGGGTCAGCGTTACATCTTCAGAGGCCAGAGAGCACATGCACGTGTTAGGAGGGACGGCCAGTGGGGCCTGGTCACTGCAGTCCGCTTTTCTCATTCTTCATCCCATTCGGGTCGTGGGCACATGGCAGTGTAAGCCACCAGGACTGGGGCTCGAACTTCGATGGGCCATGAGGGATCCCGCCTTTTCTGCACAGTGCTTAGCTGCTGTGCAGCGTCATTGACCTCCGTGGTGCTTTTTCTTTTACAAGTGTTGGCGAGTTGTGCACAGTACCACTGGCTGCCGCACCCGTGAAGGATCCGTGGTTGCTAAAGTGCGGTTGTCACCGCCCACGCCAGCCCTGGTCACTGCAGCCCATCTGCACCACTGAACAGGCTCCCGCCCTGCCTGCCACCCGGCACTCCTTTCTGTTGGCAGTTTCTGCCGTGCCTTTCAGGAGCCGCGTGTTTTATCCTCCGGTGTCTGTTCCCGAGAGCCCTGTACTCCAGGGGTGTTCTTGAGATGCTGCTGCACAGGCTGGCTTCCTGCCTGTGTCCTGGGTGTTTTGTCTCTCTGAGACCATGTGGTGTAGTTGTTTAAGGATGCAGTTTATTAGAGGGCCAGCAGGTGGCATGGTGGGTAAGGTGCTGGACTCCTGTGTGGCCCACCACAGTTTGAGTCCTGGACCTGCTGGCTTGCTTTTTCACGTTTCTTCTCTCCCTCTCTGGTCAAATCATAATAAATGAATGAATAAATAAAATTAAATAAATAATTCTTTTTTAAGAAAGAAAACAGTTTTAGGTAGTCTTTCATCATTACAGTTACCGTGTTTATCGCGTTATTTGATTTAATTAAACTGACGTTTGTAAAACACTTAGAATTGTTCTTGCTGTTAGTACTTGATAAACTTTGGTCATTTTTTGGCTCTGTGGCTCGCCATTGGTGCATGCAGTGGGCAGTGCGGTGTGAACGGGAGGCTCGGTGAGGATCCCGGGTCTCCTTGAGCACCCTGTGCCCGCGCTCCTGACTAGTGAGGAGGCTGGACGGGGTCAGGGTGGAGAGCCGTCAAAGGTGGCTGTGCGTGTCACTGGCTTGCTCTCTCAGGAAAGGAATGAAAATGTACTCGAGACTAGCTTGTATTTATCGTCCCATTTCTGGGTGCAGGTCGTGTTCATTTACTTTCTATTGCATGTGGGCTCTCCCTCCTGCTCCCAGGTCAGTAGCTGGCAGTCGAGGGACTTCCAGAGCGCTCGGTGATGAGCCTGCAGTGAGCCGGCCTGGCACCCGTGACGGAGAAGGCACTTCTCAGAGAAGGGCTTGCACTTCCAGGGGTGCCTCCCTTCTGTGCTGTTCTCCAGCACGCGCGTGTCTGCCTGGCCACTCCTGCTCACCCCGCTCTCCTCTGGAGCACGGTAATGGAGCGCCGCGGGGTGCTCCCCGCTGTCTGGGCCTGGCCTGGCAGCAGCAGGGTCAGCACGCCGCGCTTCTCCTCGGCTCTGCAGGGAGCTCGTCCCTGCACGTGGCAGGAGGGCGTCATGGGCAGTGTGCACGCCCGTGTGTGGACTGGGCATGTGGAAATAAGTATCCTCCTTTTTTAAACATGTGTGGCTTCTATTTGCCAGGGTCCGTGTGCTTGCTGTTTTGGGGCGTGTGACAAGGCACCGCCTTGAGGCATGGCCATGTCATCGCCGCGCTTCCATTTTTGCTTTCGGAATTTGGGGCATGCGTACAGACACACACCGACACGCTTCTGCAGCCACCGAGTTGGGACCCGGACTGCAGAGCCAGCCATGTGGGATCCAGCTGCCTTAGCCTTTACGCCACCGGCTGACCCGAAGCTCGCTGATCCCTGCCGTGGACTCCGTCGTAGCGTTGGGATCACAGACGCAGTGGCCTTGGCACCTGCTCAGAGATGAGCAGCTCAGTCCTGTTTCAGCTCGGCGGCATTGCCCGGCAGTGCGGCCCAGGCATGATCGGGTCTGGTGCATCCACAGCAGTGTTCTGGCTTTGGACCTCCCAGGTGCTGGTTGAGGGAGGCCGACCCGCCCCCGTGTCGGCCGTGGCTTTGCAGAGGACGGGCTTTGTCGCTGAGGGTGTGCGGCCCTGCTGCTGGGGAGGGTGGCATCTGTGCAGCTCTGACCCCGGTCTAAGGTGGTGGCCTGGCCGGCTGGGTGCGGAGCACTGAGTTAACTCAGATCCCACCCGTGGTGGAGGCAGCAGCCCTTGTCCCCCGAGGCCGGAACAGGGTGCGCCTGTGCCGCGCACCCGGGACTAGCGCCACGAACAGCCACCGAGCTCAGTGCCACCGAGGCACCTCTGTATGCGACATCTGATTGGCGACACCAGGAGGGGCGGTGGTGTGTCTGTGGGGCAGGGGCTGGGTGGGCGAGGGAAACCGTCCTGACACTGTAGCCCATCCCTCCTCCTGGCCGGGGGGGGGCTTCCCTACCCCTCCGAAGGGTGGCTCTCCTCTCCCTCTGGCTCTGTACCAGACTTCCTAGGTGTGGCCATGTGCCTGGTCTTGTCCTCCTCAGGGCCCCATAGTCCTGCTGGAAGCCTGGCACGCCAGCCTCCGAACACCATCCGACTAGGCCACGGGACACTCGGCAGCCCTGCCAACCACAGGCCAAGTGGCCAGAGCCTGCGTCCGAGTCACCTGTCGGTTTTGTTTAGTGTAGGCCATTTCAGAGCCCTTCCTCTGTATCTAGAAGGCTCTGTGGACATGAGTCTGGGAAGCAGCTCCCCAAACGGCCCTGGCCCGGCAGGCTGGTGGTCAGGTGTGGAGTTCACCTCTGGTGGCAGCCCGTCCCACACCCTTGACTCTCCCTATGCAGTCCCGTCACTGACCGCAGGGTTTTAATTGCAGGACCCGTTTCAACAGCCTGTTAAAACATGGTGGACTACTATGAAGTTCTAGGCGTGCAGAGACATGCCTCCCCCGAGGACATTAAGAAGGCGTAAGTAACCGATTCCTGAGGTCACGCACGCGGGCAGCTCCCATCGGCTCTGGGAGCGCACCTTGTCGCCTAGTGTGGTGGCTTCTAGCGGCATGGAGCAGTCGCTGCGGGCCACGCAGTCTGCCTGCGGTACAGTTAGAAACATGCAGGCAGGCTGAGACCCGGCAGGGCAGCTGGCCTGGGAGCTGGGGCAGCACTCGTGGGCACTTGGCACTAGAGCCCAGGCTGCCAGACGAGGCCAGTCGGTGGAAGGCTGCCTCGACTGGTGGGCGTGGGGACCTCTAGCCCAGTCAGGGTGGGAGCCGGGCTCTGCAGCAGGGGCCCTGCTCCGCCTCTCCAGGGGAGGTGGGCTTGCTGGGGTGTGCGAGGGCCCCCAGCTGACAGCCGATGCCCAGGCGGTGCAGGAGGGGCCGGGCAGGCACCGCACTGTGCTCAGAGCAGCGCGGTGGGCGTGGCGTGTGTTGTGCCTTGGAAGTGGGGCTCCGTCCCTTCGCCCTCTTTAAGCAGGGAGGGCTTTCGTGTTCCGTGAGAGCAGGCAGGCTGGGTCTGTCTGCAGGACAGCCTTGACGCACTCAGAAGCTGTGACTGTTAAACGCAGTGAGGTTTTTCTCTGAAGCCTAGAGTTACACAGAACATGCCTTTTTTTAAAAAAAAGAATTATTTTATTTAACTTCATTTAATTTTAAAATGTGACTAGGGAGGGACAGAGTGAGAGGAAGAGGGGGAAAGTGAGAAAGCAAGGCACCAGGTCCGGCATTTGAACCTACTCAGCGTCTTAGTCACCATGCCACCTGCTGGCACCACAGAATGTCACTTTCTGAAAGAGCAGAATGGGAGCCCCAGAGTGCCGGCCTGGTACCGGGTGTCTGTATCTGGGTTTCTGGTTTCGGGGTGTGTGTGCCATGGGGTGGGGCTGCCTCCTGACTTTCTTGAGACTCCCCTGACCTGTACCCAGGGTGGGCCACAGGTGTGGGCTTCCCCGCTCTGGGGGCCACACTCTCCCTGTCAGTGTCCTGCTCACACAGGCCTGCAGGGGAGCCTCGGCGCCCTCCGTGGGCCGTCCCTTGTGTGACCAGTGGTGATGACAGTCCGTCTCCTCCTGCATTCTTATACGTGACTTAGCGTTTTTAAAAATAATTACATGATTTTATTTTATTATTTTAAAGATGATTTGCTATAGGGCACGTACACCAGAGAGAGACAGGAGGAAGACAAGAAAGCAAGCAGCCAGGTCCGGGGCTGGACCAGGGCTGGCCACGTGGAGTCCAGCACCCCCGGCCACCATGCTGTAGGCTGGCCCCTCGACTCACTGGCGGGTTGGCACTGCACATCCCATGTGCTCTTCCCGCTCCCACAGGGTCTGCAGCTCACCCGGGCTATCGGGCTCCACACGTCCCGGTCCCGGTGGCAGGAACACGTGTGGCACTGTCGCGGAGGCCTGCAGCGGTTTCCATGCCGATGACTCTCAGGAGAGCTAGGCCGTGGCTGTGGTGCGAGTGAAGTGGCGAGCTCCGAAAGGGCGCTCCGGGCCTTGTTCTAGGCCTAGACTCCGGGGGCACCTTCTTTCCGTGCCACCACCTTTTCAGGTTTCTAACTTCCCCATGTGGGCCTCACCTGTACTGTGAGAGCCCGACCCAACCCCGGCAGTCTCCCTGCACCACCGCCGTGGGTCTCAGCCCGCCGCATCAGACCTGCGCCAGGTCCTTTCCCGTGCCGGCCCAGTGGTCTACGCAGTATGCCACCGCCCGGCCCACAGGTTAGGCCAGGCAGCCTCGGTCCTGGCATCTGCGCAGAGGTTGGTGTGGGCTGGCTTGGATCTGACTGGGGTCTGGTCTCCGAGGCAGTGGGCAGCGGCACCTTGGCAGAGCCATGTCCTGGGAAGGACGGTAGAGGGACAAGGGGGCCGTGCAGGGACCAGCCCCCTCCTGCGGTCACAGCGTGTGCCGCATTGCGGCCTCCCTCCCTCCGGACTGGCTGCTGTGAGCCTCGGGCCCGAGCAGTTTTCTGCCTCTACAGGTTGGTCTTACTCAGGGTTTTCAAGAGTATTTCCCTGTTTCGTTCTGGGGCAAAGTGGTTTTGCCACCAAAATTGGTACTCGGCGGTCGGCATTTTCAAAGTCGCCATCTTGCTTTATCCTGTCGGTGTGAAGCCGGGTTGCTCTCCGGCTTTGGGTGTAACCGTGCTCGCTCTGGTCCCAGATACCGGAAACTGGCCTTGAAGTGGCACCCAGATAAGAACCCCGAGAACAAGGAGGAGGCAGAGCGGAAGTTCAAACAAGTGGCCGAGGCCTACGAGGTGCTATCCGACGGTGAGTCTGCGCGGGCAGCGCTGCGGGGCCAGCTGGTGCAGGGCCCTCGGAGCACGGCATGACACACAGGGCTTGGTTTGTTTCCTGCTGTGCTTGGAGGCTTGAGGGGTTCAGCTCATGAAGACTTGAGTCGTGCAGATGACCTGAGTGCTAAGGGGCGGTGGCCCTTACCCAGTCAGAGGACGCGAGGAGAGGCCGCCCAGCCCCTGCTCTGGCACTCTACACTGGGGGCGGCTGCCCCTTCTGGTGTCATCTCGGTCATCTCTGCCTCTCGCCCTCACCCTCTCTGGGCTTCCACAGTGCCTTACTAAGGGCGTGGGCTTGGCTTCCTGCATGGATTTCAGGAGTTTCAGGAAAGCGGGTTGAACGTGTAGCAGTCTCCGGCCCTAGACCAGGGCGCTCCCCGGGGTGCTAGTCCATTGGTCTGTCAGGCCCTGCCCTGCGTTCGCGAAGAGGTGCGGGATCTGCTGCCAGTGAGGTACAGCCAGGGGCACGGGACACAGGGGGCAGAGCAGGGCTGGGCAGTGGGAGGCCGGTGAGGACGGGCAGGGCCGAGGGAAGGCAGGTTAGCCTGGCACAGGGTGCGCGTGTATGATTGGGCTGTAGGTCACCGTCAAGGGTCCCAGCGTTGACAGTGGTGGGCCTTAGCCAGCCAGCTTCCTCCACGAGTGTCCCATCTCCCTGTCCTGTTACGGGAACCCCAGGTTTGCGCAGTTTGTCTATGAAGACACACAGCGCTTTCTTTGAGATCTTGCTTGGACTGAGACTAAGACCTTGGGCCTGGGTGTCCTTGTGGTGTGGGCTCCAGTATCAGGAAAGGAGGTGGGACTGAGCTGAGACTCCTCCTTGATAGAGCGGGCCTGAAACTGCCACAGAAGCCTGTTCCTCCGTGGAGGGGCAGTGCAGTCGCTGTGCTCTCACTCTGCAGAGGTGCAGAGCCCATCCTCATCGGCCAGGCACCCAGGCCTGGGTGTGAGCAGTTTCTTCTGAGCCTTTTGTCCCATTGGGTAGCGCACACTGCCCTTCGGAATGAGGGGTGGTGCGTCCACAGCACCTGCGCGCCTGGCAGGGCTGGTGCAGGAAGCCTGGGGCAGCAGTGCACCTGAGGCCTCCTGGCGGGGCCGCTGACCCCAGCTCAGCACAGCACGCCCGCTCTGCCCGCCTGGCTGTCCTGGCGCTGGCTCTTCCTGTCGTGGCGGCATGTGCTCCCTCGGTCTGCATGGCGTGTAGTTGGCGATGAGATGCTGATGGGATGTGGGGGGACTGGGGGCTGGGGTGACGTGGGGGAGCTTTGGAGTGACTGTTCAATTATTCGTGTAACATCTGAAAGTTCCCAATGCTTTAGAGTTTTCTAAGCCATTTTGAGGAGAGAGTGTGTTCCTTCCTCTCTCGCCTCCTTTGGTTTTAGAATATGGATGGCCTCATTCCTGCAATTTTAGTTGTGCAAAATGGAAAGTGGATTCTCACCTTAAGATACTTTGAGAGTGGGAAAGGACTGCCCTTGTGCCAGCTCATGGCAGTATGATGAAGGCGGCTGGATCCCACTGGCTGCGGTTCGAGTCCTGGGCCCTGGTGCGTGTGCACACATGCCCAAAGCCCAAGAGGCGAATGGAAGATAAGGGATTGTGGTGTGGCCATCCCTCCAGGGGTGCTTTTTCACTCCCCACCCCTCAGCACACGTGGCCTCTAGCAAAATTATCTTCAAAAAAGAAAGAACTTGGCCTCACTTACTCTCTTTTTAATTCATAGCTAAAAAGCGGGATATCTATGACAGATATGGCAAGGAAGGACTGAATGGTGGAGGAGGAGGTACGTAAATGCTCGCGATGGAGGGTCTTGGCGCCTCCAGCAGAGCCTTGGTCCGCCTGGCAAGCACAGGTGTAGGGGCAGACTGGGCAAGGGAGGGACGGTGATGGGCTTGACCATCTGCTGGGATGTCTGCGCCTAGATGGTGAGGTCCACGCGTTTTCTGTAGTCAGGAAATAATTTGTCATCTTGTAACCCAGCCGAACCCCGAGTTCAGTACCGAGGTCTGAACTCCCTGAGGGTTCAGAGCAGAGTCTGCTGAAGGTAGAGCTGCCGTCTTAGCTGGGCCTGGTTTCCCGTGTCTGTCGCGGGGAGGCTCCGGTGGCGGCTGTCAGCACTGGGAGTCCATGATGGCCAAGCTGTGACAATGGGGACGTGATCTGAGTGACTGTTTCTACTGTTGGCTCTTGTACCCTCATGCCAAGTAGTAGGAGCAGAGTGGAGCGGACGTAGGGTGAGGCGGAGAGACGAAGGGGCTCGCTGAGGCCACCTGGGCAGCAGCGAGCCCGTGGCCCGGATCGCTGGGCCCTCTGTGGAGGGCGTGGTCTCTGTGCTGCGGGAACATCGCTCACTGCGAAGCAGCAGCACGCAGACTGAGAGCGTGCTGTGTTGACAGGCGGAAGTCACTTTGACGGCCCCTTCGAGTACGGCTTCACGTTCCGTAACCCAGATGACGTCTTCAGGGAATTCTTTGGTGGAAGGGACCCATTTTCATTCGACTTCTTCGGTGAGTTAACGGCTGCTCATTGCCTTTGGGGAGTGGCGTGTCCCCAACTCCAGGGAGGGCTGACTCAGTCACACCGGCCTCTCTTCCCAGTGCATCAAGCTTCAGGAGAACCTGATGGCTTCCGGTGGTGACGGTCTTGTTCGTGCTGGAGTGGGGTGTGGCAGGACATGAACCCATCTTCCCATCTGCCTTTACCCAGCTCTCTGTGAAGGGTCCACTTGAGGAAAGGTTCACGGCATGCTTTTTTTTCTCTTTCTTTCTTTTTTCCCAGAAGACCCATTTGAGGACTTCTTTGGGAATCGCAGGGGACCCCGAGGAAGCAGAAGCAGAGGCACAGGGTCGTTTTTCTCTGCCTTCGGTGGGTTCCCGTCTTTTGGGAGTGGATTCTCATCTTTAGATACAGGTATGAAATCCCTAGATGTTACCTCCACTATCTAGAGAGGAACTGATGCCTACTAACAGTTTTGGTTAAAGAGCAGTTTGAAGAATGGGAGTGTGAAGATAGCAGAGGCGTTTTGTAAATGAGCACCCAGAGGGCACGTGAGAAAGCGAGGGGCGCTGCTGGGAACGGTCAGCCCAAATCCCCTGTTCTCTCTCTGCCTCAGCAGGGTCTTGGACAGCCATGCAGGCATGTTTTCCAAGCCAACAGGGCTGTGATTTGAACTGTGGTCAGCTCTGTGGGATCTGGCTTCCATTGCGTGGTGTGTACCAGCGCTGCAGGGTAGACCCAGCGTGGGGATGACGCTGACGCACACTTGGTGATAGAACCGTGCGCTTTACGTGAAGAACTAGAGTCTCGTCTGCTTTCTTTTTGAAGCGCACCCAGTTTCTCTTACAGAGGAGCTGTTCTTTATTTTGATTCTGAGGTTTTTATTTTAAACTCACTTGCTAAAAACCAGCAGTGCCTTGTTGCAGACGTCACCCTTACAGAGTTATTTAGCACTGAACCCTGACACATTATGTGAATGGGTGCTTGATTGGACTTCATTTTGTACCTTCCCCACTTAAGACCCTCCACTGATGCTGGGCAGTGTGCACTGAAGGGGGCCGCTGGACGGACTGGGGCCCCGGCCCGGCTGACGGGAGCCAGCTGCTCCTGGATCAGCCTTCACATGTGCTCCTCTCAGTCCTGGCTGGCCGGGAAGCCCAGGGGAGCACTGTGGCCTGGTGGACCCTCAGGGAGGGAGGGAGGAGGGGAAGGTGTGTGGCTCTGCCCCTCATTGGGAGGGTCCCACAGAAGTCAGACGCACCAGGTCACCGGGGCCCCGGAGCCAGGCTCGGACAGATTACCCAACCGCAGAGACGGCATTGCCGAGGGAGGGAAATGACCTCGGTTCTGTAAAATGGGCTGACGCCGTTTTTGACGGACTCAGTTAAATCGAAAGTGGGGTCGTTGGAAAAGTCATGATGTATTTTTCTATGCAGCAATGCGGCTTGGCTTTCCCGACTGCCAGTATATCACTGCAATTAATTTCACTGGTTTTCTGATTAGTAGGGCATTGAAAATGGAAAATCACATTGTGGCTTCCATCCCGACTCTCAGAACGTGCTTGTCCAGGCGGCAGCAAGCTTGGAGGACCGAGCTGTGCCCTGCGGTGTGCTGCCCCGTTAGGAGGGTGCTCTGGGGACCGAGCTGTGCTCTGCGGTGTGCGGCCCCGTTAGGAGGGTGCTCTGGGGACCGAGCTGTGCTCTGCGGTGTGCTGCCCCGTTAGGAAGGTGCTCTGGGAATAGGGTTGTTAGAGCTCTAAGCTCTCTAAGGTGGTCTGCTCTGGTGTAAAAAGAAAGGTGTTTTGGTGTTTGTAGTGTCATGGCTGTGTCATTAATGTTGGTGTTCAGGAACTGGAGAGCTGTAATTTTTAGAAAATTATTTGCAGCATGTTTCTAAAATTACTCTTTTTTAACAGTGAGATTCCCCCCGCGGTCTCATTGCACGGAGGCGGCAAACTGATTGGGTCTGCCCTCCTGCGGTGACAAGGCTGCCCTGCTGTGTGAGAGGGCAGCTCACCGCCCTGCCCGCCACACGCAGGGTGCCCCCAGGGGCACGAGCTTTGGCGTGTGGGAGAGGAGGAAGAGGGTGAGGGAGGGATGTGTGTGGAGGAGCTGGCAGTCCCTTTCCCCCTAGAGCCCTGTCAGTGGTCCCAGAGGGTGGGGACTGCGCCCCAGCGCAGCTCCGGAATTTGGACCGCAGTGCTGGGATCCGTTACTGCTCGATGGCAGCCTCTAATCATCTTCGTGTCTTCCTCAGGGTTTACGTCGTTCGGGACACTAGGCCACGGGGGCCTCACTTCCTTCTCTTCCACGTCATTTGGTGGTAGTGGGATGGGCAACTTCAAATCTATATCAACCTCTACCAAGATAGTCAACGGCAGGAAGATCACCACCAAGAGGTACAGTGGTGCTCCGTGTCCGTAGGAGGTCTCGTGTGTCCCCGTGCCATGTGCACTGCGCCCTCAGTGGGAAGTCCAGACCGTGTGGGCAGCCCCGCTCTGGGGGTGCATCTTCCCTGCTCCTGCTTTAGTGCCCCAGAGCCTCTTCAGCGCCACTCCTATGGGCTGTGGGCGTGTGAGAAGTGCTGCTTATTTAGAGCCACGTGCATCCTGCACTAAGCTTTTCCAGAGTTCTTGGAGTGGTCAAGTGGAAACTTAGTAAAACTGCTTTCTGAAAATCTTGTTAATTGACACATGTACATATTTATGGGGTATAGTGTCACTTTTTATTTTTTTAAGTTTTTGCCATAGAGTACGTATACCCACCAGAAAGAGGCAGAAGGAAAAGTTAGAACTCACTCCCCCTCCTGGGGGATGGCAGCATTGCCGTCCCTTCTCCACCCTCCTTTCGTTCTGGACTTGGGACACGGACACACACGCGCCTGGCCCAGTTTTCAAGCCGGTGGGTCTGAGGCTCGAACTGTATCCAGCTGTGTGGAAATTGAGCCCCTTAACTGCAGTACCACTTTATGACTCCTACAAAGTAATTTTTTTAAAGTATTGGGTTTTCGGACAACATTTTTTACACAGAAAAACAAAAAAAGTGACTTGTCTGACCACACCGTGCACTAGTGTCAGGTACCGCGCGGCCCCGGCCGTCAGCACATCCTTCCTCCAGCTAAGCCTGCCCATCTTGCTGAGTTGTGTCTCTTGAGTGTGTTTAGCAACTGTGTTTAGTGTCAGAGAAAGCAGCTTTCTATCGTAATCTACTTTAAGAAAAAAGTATTACGAAGAGGGTGGTCGCAGCAATATTTTTCACCCTGAAAATTATTTTTTCTGCATTTTTTTTTAAATTATTTATTTATTCATTCATTCATTTATTTTAATTTGACCAGAGAGAGATACAGAGAGAGAGAGAGAGAGGAGGAAAGGGAGAAAGGAAGCCGCCAGGTCCGGGACTCGAACCATGGTCGGCCATGTGGGAGTGTCCAGCACCTTAACCACCATGCCACCTGCTGGTCCCCTTTTATGCGTCTTTTAAGTGTAATGTCTTTTTTTTTGGAAAGGTTTTTGCTATAGGGCGCGTGCGCTCTCCAGACAGAGCTAGAAAGCGAGAAATCACCCCCCCAGAGGGGATGGCCACGCTGCCATCCCTTCTCCGTTCTCCTCTCGGGATCTTGGGCACGCACGCACATGCGCCTGGCATGAGTTTAAGCCACCGGGTCCGGGATGCGAACTGCGGTCGACTACGTGGGAGTCCAGCGACATAGCCATTACATTAACTGGTCCCACGTGTAATGTCCTTTAAAAGCATTGACGTACCTCACACATGTAGCACTGTTTTTAAATGGATTTTGTCCTACAGAATTGTCGAAAACGGCCAAGAAAGGGTGGAAGTGGAAGAAGACGGCCAGCTCAAGTCCCTGACGATAAATGGTAAGGAGCAGCTGCTGCGCTTGGATAACAAGTAGCTCCACGCTGGCCGCCAGCAGACGGTCGCTGTCGCAGCAGCGTGTGCCGAGTGACAGGAACAGTTTTTGAAGATTTCAAACGAACTCGACTTTCAGTATAATTGTACTTAAAGTATTTATAAGCAGCTCATCGGAGCCCGTTTGTGAGACTTTTTGAGTTTGTCGGGACCACATCAGAGGACCATGTCTGTCTTTGAAGTTGTTGTAACTCTCTGTGTGCACTTTGCTTTTATTAAACGCCATCCAGGCGGGCCGCGACTCGTGTGGAGGACGAGACTAACACCAGCATGGATCTGCTTTCCATTGTGTTTGAGATGTGAGCCGAACAGTGTCAGCCTGTGAGGAGGGCGTCATGGCCAGGGCGGGCCTGCCGCAGAGATACTCAGTGTTTTCAGTATTTAGTAGTGACAGGTTGACTGCATTAATGGTAATACATTTCTGGTTTAATATAAATTAAGGATGTTTTCTAGTTGTGCATGAATGCTGGCAACTTAGTAAGTTTTGACAATTGTTTAAATGTGTACTGTTAAGCTTAGGTTTAAAACATAAAGCTGGGTAACTGGGTCTTTGTCATTTGCTTTTAAAAAAAATAAATGCGAATGTGTTTGGTGCATTCTTCCTGTGTGGGCTGCAGCCTTCTTGTGTCCGTGTGTGATTCTGTGCCTGGGTTTCTGGTGTCACCTGCTAAGCGTGTCACTCTGCTCAGTAAGGTGATGTTGATCTTAGGTCACCAGGAGATGCTTTCTAAAGTCTTTTCGCAGGGTATACGAAGCTTTTCCTGCATGTGAGTAATTAAGCAATTTATTGAACATTTTAATTTGGTAATGCTTCCATGGGGCGGGAAAAAAGAGCTATGTGATTTTTAGTTTTTCAAAGCATGTTTTAGTTTTCCAGGGTCTAAGACATAAGGTCACTTTAGAATAACATGTGTGGTAAAGTTACCGTGACTTAGGTGTGTAAGATCTTTGGAACTTAGACTTCCAGCTGTAAATAGTGTTTGAAGTCAGTCCCGCTCCGCGGCCTGTTCCCAGATGCTGGAAGTGGGTATTCTGGAAATGCTCGAGGGACCGAGGTCACCCGAAATGCAGTGCCCTCTGACAAGACGGTGTGCCTGTGAGACGGGGTGGGAGAGGGCACGCTTTCTCCCGGCACATCGTCCCCGCCTCCATCTCATTCCTCCAGCCCATTGGGATTCTGGCACGTTTCTCAAGCTCTGGGGCCAGGACTCAGACCCCATGTGGGATCTGGTCCCACCACAGGGCCACAGAGTCTGTCCAGAACTCTGTTTTTGAGGTGCTTGCCTGAAAGAACAGAGAGAGCGAGAAGTGAGAAATCACCAGCAAGGGGATGGCCGTTCCGCAGTCCCTTCTCCATTCTTCTTGGACCTTGGGATCTGCGACATGCACACACACTTGCCCAGTGTGATTTTCACGCCACTTCGTGCGGCACTCGGAATGTGGTCGGCCATGTGGAAGTCCAGGAATGCAACCGTGGTGCCATCTGGCCCCTTGATGTATTTTTAGCGACACAAACAGCAGTTATTTGTTTTTATTTTCAAAGATTTATTTTATTTAAAAATGTGGGGATCAGCAGTTGGCGTATTGGCTACGACTCTGGACTCCCATGTAGTCCACCATGGTTCAAGTCCCAAACCCAGTGGCTTAACCTCATGCTGGACACACGTGCATGTGTGCCCAAGATCATGAGAGGAGAATGGAGGAGAAGGGGTTGCGGTGTTGTCATCTCCCCTGAGGGGGTGATTTCTCGCTTTCTGTCTCTCTGGTGAGTGCACGTGCCCTGTAGCAAAAACCTCTAAAAAAAAAGTGACAGGCAGGGGCTTGGTGCAGAACGAGTGAGCAAGAAAGTGAGAAAGCCAGCCGCCAGGTCCTGAACTCGAGCTGTCGAAGGGTGTGTGAGTCCAGCACCCTTTAACCACCATGCCACCTGCAGGCCGTAGTAAACAGCATTTTAACAAGTCTCGCAGGAGCTTTGAGAAAAAAGGCATAGCAATAATTATTTGATGACATTTGACGTAAAGAACGCAGCAGTGAGTGCGGTGTTGCCCTGTGTGGACAAGGTAGGTGTGCGGCCGTCCAGCCTGGCGAGCTGCCTGAGATCCCGAGCAGCGGTGCACTCCCGCCCGCGCTGCTACGCTGGCGTTAGCCTGGCCGGTGCTCTCGGGCCTGGCTTCTGTTGTGGCGTGAGAGCTCAGGGAGGCTCATACCTGGACCTTTGATAAGCAGGGCTGAGATGTCACCTGGGGACAGCAGGCAGAACTCTGGTCTGTCCCAGTGTAGCGAGTGTGGCGCGGTGTGGAGGCGCCTTGCCGTAGCCTCGGTGTATGCAATGGTGGTGACTGCTGGATGGCCTGACCTCGTCCCTTGGCCGCTGCAGCTGGCGGGCCAGTGTCCTCAGCCCGGAGTGGCAGCAGGGCGGGCTCCTGGGGCTCTTGCTGGCGGCCCACGCGGTCTGACCCTCCTGTCCAAGGGGCCCCCAGGACTGTGGTTTCATTCAGCCCTGTGCCTGCATGCCCTGTTTTTTTTGATGGTTGAACGTGATCAGGTTCGTTCCCAGAGTCGGGTTCGAGGAGCAGCTTTAAGTGGGTGGGTTGGAGTGAGGCTGATCTGGCTCAGTGAGGCCGACAGGGCAGTGGCGTTTCTTGCAGACCTGAGTCTGGGGAATGACGGTCCCTTTGGGTCCTTTTGCTTTGTGTACAGGCCACAAAGCAGGGTTGAAGGCCTCGGAGCCTGCCTGCTGGCACCACTGCCCGTGTCGGGGTGACTGCCCGTCTGCAGCCCAGCCCCCGCCACACGTTGTCCATCCTGGCTGGTCCTGGTACGGGGCTCTTGAGGATGTGGCCTGTCTGTTTTCTCCTGGGCCCTGCTGCTGGTTGGGTCATTGGTGGCTTCTTTCTGTCCTCTACAGAAGGGACACCCGGGGGCCCAGGCGTGTCTCCGGGAAGCAGGAAGATGCCAGCTCTGATCAGAGGTGGTAACCTTCGGTGACCTTGGGGAAGAGCATAGGCACTTGCTGAGGTGACCCCGCCATGGCCATGTCGCCACATGGGGCGGAGGCGCTGGCTGTGGGCAGCATGTGCCCTTCACCCCCAGCTTTGAGGAGTCCCCGCTCCTGTGTCCCGGTGCTCTGGACTTGGGTGTCAGGGCTCAGGGAAGGAGGCCCTCCCTGGGTAGTGTCGCTTGGGCCTGGGAACTGCTGCTCTGCCTGTGTGGCTGCTGTTCCCTGGAGCGTTCTGCTCTGCTCTGCGTTCGCTCCCTGGGGACCCCTGACTGGACTCCCCAGTCCTCGTCCCCTCCCACCCCCCAAACCAGAAGTTCCTGTCCTCATCCTCCCTCGGCCATTGCAGGGGCTGCCCACCCTTCCTGCCGGGCTCTGAGGACGCCAAGGCCAGCCGGGAGGGCACACAGGCAGCTGTGGGCCCAGGGGACCCAAGGTCCCACGCCCCGAGTGCTGAGCACCCAGCGGGCCCCCACCCCAACCCTCGCCTGCTGCTGCCCGCCCTTGTCTCGTCTGTCTCTGGAGCCTGGCGAGCTGTGGGTGCCCGCTCCCCTCGTATTTGAGGCATTTGTCTGTGACCTGTGTGGCCAGCAGGCAGGCCGGCTGCACCAGGGGCTTCCGGGTGTTCTGGGTGGAATCAGAGCCGACGGGCCAGGATGGGTGCGAGCGGAGCCTCCTGAGGGCGGGGGGCTGGCCAGATGTGTCCCCGTGGGGTTGTACACATCGCCAGTGCTGTCACGCAGCAGCTTAGACACGGTAGCTTCCCTGGACGGGCTCGGATGCACACCTGTGCTCTGCCGGGACCCCAGCACCAGGGGCTGCGCCGGGGGCCACACTGGTCAGTCTTGTTCTTAGGGTCCTTCAACCTGGGCCTTTCCGAGCTGACCTGTTGGTTGTTAGTCTTGGAAATAAGTAGCTTTAAACATTTTACACCTGTCATTGTGGATGGATGTTTAATTTTTTTTAAATTTACCAGAGCTTTTATTTTTTTTTTAAGAGCGTTTTTGCTATAGGGCGTGCGCGCTTGCTAGAGAGAAAAGGAGGTATCACTTTCTCCCCGGGGGGAGGATGGCGGTGCCGCAGTCCCTTCTCCATTCTCCTCTTGGGATTTGGGCGCGCGCGCGTACACACACACACACACACACACACACACACACGCCTTGCATGAGGTTTAAGCCGGTCGACTAAGTGGGAGTCCAGTGACATGGCCGTTAGCCAACTGCTGTGTGGCTGTTGCTTTTAAGGGGAGAGGGTGAGTGAGGAAGCACCCTGCAGGGGGTGGCCACACTGCCGTCCACTGCCCTCCGACTACCCACCTCAGGTTGTGGGCACGCATGCACATGTGCCTGGCGTGTTTTTCAAGCTGCCGGGCCTGAGACTTGGAACTGCAGTTGGCCATGTGGGATCCAGCTGCCTCAGCCGCATACCGCCAGCTGGCCCTTGAGTGTGCGTGTGTTTATTTTTAAGGATTTATTTATTTATTTTAATTTGACCAGATAAGGGATGGAGGGAGGGAGCAAGTGAGAAGCGAGCCGTGGCCAGCCATGTGGGAGTCCAGGGCCTCAGCCCCCACACCACGTGCTGGTCCCGAGTATAGTTTTTATCTTCAGTTTTCTTCCTGTTCTTTTGTTTAATTGCACTTTCGTGAACTGTTTATTATTTGCAGTCTTCATTCATAAGTGGAACAGTTTTTAGAAATTGTTTTCCAGTTTGACTTGCAAAAATTCACTTTAAATTGGCGTGAAGAAGAGTTCTTTGTATTTTTAAATTCTTTTTTTAAAAATTTTTAAAGCCTCTCCACTCGCTCTAATGTTAAATCTTAATGTGGTCTGTGAGACATCTGTGTTTGGAGTGAGAGGCTCAGAAGCACCACGCTTTCCCTGCCACTTCTGTGCGTCTCTGCCCTCTGGGCTTGTCCGCGCTGTGTGCAGCCCCTCTCCACTGTGAGCCGAGTGTCCGTCGTCCGTGGCGTCCCTTCTCTGTGGCTGGCTGTCCTGTCCCCACTGTGAAGCAGTTTGGCCTCTGGCAGTTGGTGTGTACCGGCTCTGTCTGGGTGTGCGCCTGGTCAGGACCGATGCAGCCCCTCTCCCCTTTGCTCACGACAGAGCACGTGCAGGCGTGAGAGAGCGCCCGCTCGCCGGGGCTCCTTGATCTGGGGTACCCGTGCCGACGGGAGACGGGGCCTGGGGCCGGGGCGCACACCGGGGCCGTGTCACTGCAGCAGTGCCTTTGGCCACGCCGGGAGCCTGGCCCTGTTGCACCTCTTAGAGGACGGAGAGCGGCCCAAGAACAGGGCCGTGTCTGTGTGGGCTGTGCACACGAGCCCCAGGGCGGGCTGGAGAGCCAGCCGCCGCCTCAGCGCCCTGCGTGGCGCACACCGTGGCCGCACCTCGGGTCAGGCGATGGCGCGTTCAGGGTCCACTCCGAGTGTGACTCGTGAAGAGACTTGGCCCTTGTAGGGCCTGCGGTCTGAACTGCGGCTTCTTGTCTTTCCTGTTTCTAATCAGTTTTTGTCTTGGTGCACTCACTGGAGAGAGACACTGAGGGAGTTGAGAAACCCCCCTGTGGGCACGGCCACGCTGCAGTCCCTTCTCCTGGGATCCTGGGCACATGTGCCCGCTGTGACTTTAAGCCACCATGGCCGGGATGTGAACCGCTTGGCCGGCCATGTGCGAGTGCAGGGACGTAACCGCTTTGTCACCTGCTGGTCCCAGCTTTGCTGATAGGTTGTCCTCGCTGTTGCAGGTGGGGTGTTTCCTACTCCGCTCACCCTCCTGTGTGAAAGAGAAACAGCTGTCGTCTCATGTTTCAGTAGTTCATGCCTGTAGCGAGGCTAGCAGAAATGACCCCACAGCAGTACATTGTCCCTGTGTTGTAGAATTAGAAGTGACTTTTTCAAAAATGATTATTTAATTTAATTTATTCACTCATTTATTTTAATTTGAACAGAGAAAAAATGAAAAGGCAAGCCATCAGGTCCGGGACTTGAACCATGATTGGCCATTTGGGAGTGCCCAGCACGTTAACCCCCACGTCACCCGCAGGCCCAGAAGTGACTTATTTTTCCACAGAGGACACGTATTGGCTTTATGGTGCGTGTCACTGAGCAGAAGCTGTCGGAGTGGTTAGTGGTGAATCCCTGAGGGGGGTGGCCCACCGCGAGTGACGCCGAGTGGGAGCGGGGAAGCCTGCAGGCCACAGCGGCTGGCTCTCAGGGCGATCGGTGTGGGCGTGAGGCCGTCGGGCAGGTGACGCTGCTTGGTGTTCTGGAGACCGCGCAGGCCCAGCCGGTCTGCTCTGCCGGCCCATCTCTTCCTCAGGGCGTCTGAGTACACTGGCGCGTTGGCTGGGGTGGCCTCCCCAGATCTCGCACCGCTGGGTGCTGGGAGGACATTCCTGAGGGGTCTGTGGGCACCTCTTCGGTCTGGAGTGGAAGGAGCTTCCGGACAACCAGCTGTGGGGTCCTCGGTCCGAAGTGCTCGCAGAGGGGTGGCCTCTGTCACGGCCACCAGGCTCTGCAGTGCCAGTGTTCCGGTAAGGAGGTGGCGCGGTCTCCTTGCGGCCTCCGAGGAGCTCAGAGGGTCCTGACTGCTGTGGGACCTTTGCAGCTGTGGTTCCTTCTGGGGCAAATCACTGGGCACATGGAGTGGGCCTGTTGGCCGCCGCCGTTGGCCGCCGAGCCAAGATGGCGCTGCTGGCTGCATAGGGAGGCGTGTACAAACAACTCCTACAGCCAATCAGGACTTGCCTCGCACAGGTGAAGGAACTTGCGGGTGGGGCCGCCGGGAGGACCCTATATATACGGGGAGAGAAGAAGTAGGGAGAAGCTAGCTGAGGAGGAAGCTGAAGCTGGAAGGAAGAAGCTAACTGGCTGGAAAAGAAGAAGCTAGCGGGAAAAGCTGAAACCTGCAGATAAAGACTGCGGGAGAAAGAACCGGGTGTCGTGCCGTCTCTTCTCTGCAGAAGGGGCGCCGACATGGGCCTGCCCGGCGGCCAGGGCCATCCGGGGCCCGGGTGTTATCGCCTCTGCCCACATACCCTCTGGAGGCACTGCCCTCGGGCCTGGTGTTCCCTACTGCCGGCCAGCCGGGAGCGCCAGAGAGCTGTGGAGCTGTGGAGCGGCTGGTGCAACCTCTGGGTTGGGTCTGCGTTTGTGTCCTCTGGGGCCAGAGACGGTTCTCTCCGGCACCTCTCAGCACCTGTTTCCAGATCCGTGTGGTCTCTGTAGCTGCGAGGTGTGTCACCCTGGGCTCTGCTCTGGGGGCTGTGGTGCCTCGTGTGTCAAGCCTGGCATCTGGGGTCCAGTGGGGGTGGAAAGCAGGGAGTGCCTGAGTCAGAGCCAGCGCTGGGAGGGTTCACACTCGGGGTCACTCAGATCTTTCTGGAATCAGGGTGGTCACCTGAGTCGTGCAGAGGGCCAAGGCCCTGGTTTGTGGGTGGCGGAATCCCCACCCCGCCCAGCCCAGCCCTGGGTGCTGCTGTGGCCCGTGACCCTGGTCTTTAGGAGGCTGAGGGTTGTCAGCTCTTGGTAGGTCCGGGCAGGGCAAGGCAGAGGGGTTCTCGGGGCAGTGGGCTGCTGGCTCCCTGCGGCCGTGCTGGTCAGATACCCTTCCTCTCACGGGCTAGCAGCCTGTGCTGGCCCCAGGCCCATGCCTTGGCACCTGCCCCGGGCTTCCTTTCCCACAACCCTGCCTGGGCCTCTGTCCTGGGAATAGTCACCACGTCGGCCTAGCCAAGGGAAGCGGCCCTGTCCTCCGGGGAGAGTGGCACCGGGCTGTGCTGCTTCTGTCAAACCCCGCTGGTCAGCCCGTGAGCTGGATTTCAGCTCCCTCTGAAACTAAGGAGGAGTCCAACCTGCGCCTGCGTCCCCGTGGCTGACCGCATGTGCATGTGCGGGTTGTGCCCTTCTCCCTCCAACCACCCAGAAGTGGCACTGTGGTGGTGACGGTGCCACCTGTGCTTGTCAATCCTGGCAGAGTGGAGGCGGGCTCCCGGCCCTGGATGCTCTGCCCTCATGCCCCCAGCCGCTTGCTCTGGCCCGCTGACTTCCAGACCCCGCCCACCACCTGTGCAGGCCTGGGTGTCGTGCTGAGTGGGCTGTCTGGGGATCCTTGCAGCGGGGCCCCCAGCTCAGAGCAGCCCTCTCGGCTCTTGGCTTTATAAGGAGAGAGTGTGCCAGCACACCGTGGGGGGAGGCCTTGCCAGCTCTTAGCATGGAGCCCCTTCCCAGCCCCGGCCTCCTGCCGCGTCAGGCATGCGTCACGGTGCTGACCTAGCTGGCAGCCGGTGTTCTTCGGGGGCAGCCGCCTGCCTGCTTCTGTGGTCCTGGCAGCCCCAGGTCCCGATGTTCAGAAATCGGGCACCTTCGGTTATTAGGGAGTTGGCGTGTCGTAGCTGTTTCTGCCATAGAGAGTACACCCCCGGAGAGAGCCGGTGAGAAGGGGCTCGCACCCCCAGGGGAGCGGCCGTGCGCAGTCCCTTCTCGTCCTCCGCCGGGTTTGGGGCCTGCGCCTGCACCCTGTTTTTAAAGCCTTCGGGTCTGGAGCTTGAACCGTGGAGGTGGCCAGGTAGGACCCACTCACCCTAGCCGCCACACACTGCTGGCTCTGTCTGCTGTTACAGGTGCGCTCCTTTCTGGCCGAGTGGTTTTCCACAGCAGGGCCACGGGCGCGTTCTGCCAGGAGCCCCCTCCCGCAGCCCCAGCTGTGGGCACGCACGCTGCTGTCCTTTTTCTTGAGTGGGGTTGTTGGGAGGGTTCTTTTGACAGGGACAGGGCACTCCGACTCCCTTCCCTCCTTGGCCTCCCAGTAGGCTAGGACACACGCAGCACCGTGCCGGGGCTGTCCCCGGGCCCCGAGGGGGAGCTCTTGCCTGTGCCTCTGCTGCTGGGCCTCCCCCGTACTTGATGGCCTTTTGGTACTGGCCGCTGCACTGCCCGGGCCAGCAGACTCGGGTTTTTGTGCTGGTGCTGTTGGGGACTGTGACACATCCGGCCCAAGCTCAGCCAGCGTGTCACCATGGCTCTCTTTCCCATCCCTGCTGGGTCCTCGAGGCTGGGCCAGCTGGCAGGTGCGCGGGTTGGCCATTCACAGCAGCCTCCAGATAGGTGCTGTGCTGGTGCGGCAGGGAGGCCGCAGAGCCGGAGGGTGATCTGAGCCTGCTCCAGCCTTGGAGCGGGTTCTGAGCCCCTGAGACCCCTTTGCCTCGGGCAGCAGGAACCAGTGCCATCCAGAAGGGTGGCTCATGGCTCCTCACGTGACTGTCAGAAGGCCAGGTCCCGCAACGTTTCGTGGCTCCGAGCCTCCCAGGGCGGGGTGGGCCCTGCCCGTGGAGCCAGGGGTGGTACCTCGGCCTGCAAGGCAGGGGGATGTGGACCCCGAGTGGAAGCGGCAGTAGACTTACAAAAAACACAAGTAGAGAAAAACGGGGTGGGGTGGGCCGGGCGACTGGAGCCTGCCGTGCTGCACTGTCCCCAGGGTTACTCTCCTAGGACAGCGGGGGAGGGAGAAGCGAAGGGTCGCTCCCACCAGCTGTGCAGCACTGGTCCGAGAGCGGGCCTGTGCCTTCGCCCGTCTGGATGGCTCACTGTTGGGCCCCAGGACGGCCGGGCAGACGACATGCTGAGTCAGCAGGATCCTGAGGCCTCCCCCGTGGGGCCCAGGCCTTGCGGCGTGTGCTGGTTCACCACAGCGTCCCAGCCTGGGCCTCTGTGGAGCGAGCCCTGGTCCAGCAGGGCTGAGTGAGCGGCCGGGGCTCCGTCTGGCGGCAGCGAGGCCTGGGCTGTGACGCAGTGCGCCAGCTCAGGACACAGGCCACATCCGGCCTGCCAGGCCTCTCCAGCATCTGGAGGAGTGGCTCACGGTGACCCATGCTGCCAGAGGGGACGGCCACCGCGGGAGCCGGCTGCAGGCCCACCCATCCAGGGCGCTCGTCACTGCTGTCCTCACCTGGAAGCTGTGGGGGCGAGGGCGGGACCAGTGTGCCCCCTCCCCAGACCTGGTGACAGTGCGTCGCCAGCCTGTAACTGGACCTCCTACAGAGCCTTGGGGTGGGGACAGGGTGGTTTCAGGCCCATACAGTCAGTGACTGAGGCTTATTCTAGCAGTTCGTACTTTCTTCTTCCTTAAAGGATTATTTTATTTCACTTTATTTTAATTTGACCAGAGAGAGAGAGAGAGAGAGAGAGAGAGAGAGAGAGCGAATTGCTAGTTCCAGGACTCAAACTGCGGCCGGCCCTGTGGGAGCCCAGCACCCTTAGTGACCATGCCACCTGCCGGCTCCAGTTCTTATTTTCCTTCTGTGAGGTTGAGGGAGGCAGGCAGAAAAGGACGGGCACCCCCAGCAGGGCCTTCCCGCTGCACAGTTCCCCAGCCTCCGGTGGGTGGCCACACCACAGGCTCGCGTGTGCCAAGCCCTCCAGGGACACGGAGTGCCATGGTGGCCGGCCACAGTCTCATTACACCATGTGGCTTCGCCGGGTCAGAGGGGCACACGGGCCAGCGGTTGGCACTCCTGGTCCCCTGGGCAGCTCGTGGGCAGCAGCTCGGAGCAGGACAGGGAGGCCCCGTCGTCCCCTCCCTTCCTTGCTCTGTCCAGTCACGTCACAGCGTTTCAGACACAAGGCTAGGGCCCTCGGGGAGTCCGGAGTTGGCGTCTCATCTCGGCAGTCCTGCTCGGAGGCGCTGCGCTCGCTCGGGCCTGGGCAGCCTGTCCTCGGGACTCAGCCTCGCAGTGAGGACTCAGGGCGAGCTGTGCTCCTGGCCTCCTTGTGAGGCTGCGGGCCAGAGGGAGAAGAAGACAGGGGTGTGGGCTGGAGGGAGAGGCCCACCATGCAGCTGCCCCCGGCGTCCTCTACGGCGGCCCCCACCGGCTCCCACGCGCAGGCCTGCAGCTTTCTCCCTGGGCAGTGAGAAGTGGGCGCTGCCGCACTGGGCGGTTCCGAGTCCTTTGCCAGGCCTGGCAGTAGCCTCTGAACAGTGTGACTGGGTCCGAAGGCAGGGCGCCAGCGACTGGAGAGAACAGGCGTAAACGTTGGGCCTGCCTCCTGTGCTTGTGTTACTGGTTTTAAAACAGCAAGCTTAACATCAGTGTTTTATTTATTGTCGTTTTGCCATATGGTGCGTGCATTTGCCAAGGACTCCGTGGCAGGTGGAGGGAGGAGGAGCACCCCCCAGTGGGACGTGGCCGCACTGCACTCCCCTCCATTTCTGCATCTTGGGATTGGGGCACACGCTTGATAGAACCTTTCATGTTTTTCCAGCCTCAGGGGCTGGGACACGAGCTGCCGGCCACGTCGGATCTGGCTCCCAGCTCTGCTTACCCACTGCACTGAGGGGCCGCTGGCGGTGCATTTTCCGAGCAGCAGCAGACGCAGGAAGCAGCCCGGAAAGCCAGGGCAAGGGGACGTGGTGCTCCGTGGGGGGGACACACCCGACTGCGGCTCGGCTTGCCAGCTGGCCAGCAGGGTCTGAGTGCAGAGGCCTTGGGGGTGTTAGCGTGGGAGCCGCCTCCGCAGCTGGGGCACAAGGAGCAGCTGAGGGCCTCCTGGGGCCAGAGGAAGTCCGGCTGCCGCCACTGCTGGTGCTGCGCCTCCCCAGGCGGCAGGCCGGCCCCATCTGCTGTGTGCTGAGCTGTGCCCTGAGCTCACCTGGCACTGCAGGCCCGCTGCTGGAGAGCAAGTGAGAGGCTGGGCGTGAGGATGGCAGCCCGTCCTGCCTCACTGCCAAGGGCTCCAGGACCTGTCCTAGGAGCCGGGACCAAAAGCTTTCTTCCCAAAGTCCACACGTGGCTGTAGAGGGAGAGGTGGGCATGCAGCTCGCAGGGCTGTCAGGCACGTGAGCGCCCTCCGCCACGGCAGTGCATCCGTGGAGCCAGTGCTCTTCCTGTCCAGGGAGAACGGCTGGGCAGGAGGCTGGGTGATACCCATGCTGGCTCTGGCCTCAGCTGCGGACCATGTCTGCCCACCTGCATGTGCCGTGCTGACAGGGGGGACCTGGGCATGGAGAGCTGCCGACCCTTGGCCACGGCCCCTGCCCCTCGCCCTGCTGGTTGCCGTGCTCTGTCTGCCGTAGGCCTCCTGCACTCTGCACGCCCCTGTAAGGCCCTCGTGTGCAGGAAGCGGGTGCCCCATGCTGAGAACTGACAGGCTGGAGCTACGGGCCTCCCAGCCTGCCCTGGGCTTCTCCGGGAAGCCTCTGTTCGGCCCCCTTCCCCTCCCTTGGAACTGCCCCTGCCACCAGGTGCCCGCGTGTCCCCACGTTCAGCTGAGCCCACCGCGCTCTGGACTGCCCTAGCTCTGGGTGCAGCACAGCAGACCGCAGCCCTTGGCTCCCCGCCCGCTGCCACGTTGCCCATGAGCACAGGAGCACGGAGCTGGCTGGCCCTGGTGCAGGGAGCTGTGGCGTTGGAGGTGGGCTGTGGGGAGGGGTGGCGGGGCTGCGGCAGGTGAGACCTGGGCACTCCGGTCACTGCCTCCAGCTGGTCCCACAGTGCCGGGAGGAGTGTGCTTCACCTGCCTCGCGCTGGGAGGTGGGGCCGGTGGGCATGAGAGCGGGGCCTGCTGCCCGCCTCTCTCTCCAGCTCCAGGGTGCACCTGCGGGCTCAGGCCTGGGCTGGGCTCAGGAGGAGGGCTGCTCTGCTGAGAGGCTTACAGCCTGAGTGGAGGTGCCGGGCCCTGGCCTGCCTGGAGACGTGGTGGTGATGTGCGGCCGGGAGGGTTTAGGACCCCTGAGGGCAGTGCCTGGTTTGGAGGGGCAGCTAGGCTGGCCTAAGTGCACCGGGCCAGTTCTCTGGGTCCCTGATGCCTGTGAGCAAGTGCTGGGCACGTCCCCGCCCGAGGACGGCAGTGAGCTGCCACGCGGTCGCTGCAACTGCAGCCTTGTGGCTTGGTCTGTGGCCTCCCCGTGGTGTTTCAGTGAGTTCCTGGGCGGGCCCAGGGCTGGGATGGCGGATCTTGCCCTTGGCTTGGACTCAGGATTGAGCTTGGGTGAGCGCGGTGGGGGCCCTCTGCCTCAGTTTATCAGGCCACCCTTGCTTGGGCTCAGGGTGTGAGGCACTGAGTGTCGGGGTGACGGTGCCATGAGGAGAAGCCAGGAAGGAGGAGGGTTCTACCACGGAGATGTCTTCCTGACGCATCAGAGCCCGGGAGGGTCCGACCTGAGTGCCTTCCACAGGCTGGTCACGCGTGGCCCTCCCTGTCGAAGAGTCTGGGCACGCGCACATGTGCCTTCTGTTGCTCGGGTGGACTGGGCTGAGGGTTCAAGCCACGGTTGCTGGTAGGATTGGCCTGGTGTCACTGCCCTGCTGTGGGGCCGGCCCTCCACCACGGCGGCTTCCCTGGTTTGGTTATTAGAGTCCCAACAGTGCCTTTTCCCCGCTGCCCACGGAGCGGTGCCAGCGGCAGACGCCAGGCCAAGCCCTTGGGTGAACACTGCCGTCTTCCTCTGTTCTCAGCATCCAGCCAGCACAGCCTGTTCTGAAGATTAGTGAGCAGAGACCGGGCTGGCGGGTGGCCTGGAGGCCAGGGCGCTGGGTCCCCACGTGGCCAGCTGTGGTCTGAATCGCAGACCCAGCAGCTTCACAGACACACCGGTTGTAGCGTGGCCACCCCCAGGAGTGCTCGCTCTTTCTGGGCAGCACACACGCCCTCTAGTGGACATGAACGAAGAGCACTTCCGTCTTGGGTGCACCCATAGCGTGCTGGGCCCTGTCCAGCTGGGCTACCTGGTGCCGACACACGTCCCCGGCATGCGCACCAGTCTTAGGCGCCGGCTGCCTGAGGCCACCGCCGCTGGACTGTGGGATCGCCTGTCCTTGCAGGCCGGCCCGGGATCACGATGGCACGTCTGCCCAGGCCAGCCCTGGGTGCCGGTCCCAAGGCCGGCTGGGGCCGGAGCTGCTGCTGCAGGGGGTCCCATAGCCGCTTCCGCCCCAGGGCCGTGCCATCGGCGAGGAGCCTGTTCCTGCTTCCGTGGCAGGGGCGGGGGCGCTGCCTGCTGGGAGGGGTGCGGCCGTGCTGCCAGCTCATGCTCTGTCTGTGGTTGTTCTCAGGTGTGGCTGACGAGGACGCCCTTGCGGAAGAGCGCGTGCGGAGAGGCCAGAGCGCCCTACCGGCCCAGCCCGCCAGCAGCCGGGTGCCGAGGCCCGCTGGCCTGCCCCGACCTGTGCCCGCCAGCATTCAGGAGGAGGAGGAGCCCAGTCGGCCGCGGGCCTCTGGTGGCTGGGAAGCCCCCCATGTGCTCTCAGCAGGTGTGCGGAGGGGACCTGAGGCCGAGCCTGCCCCCAGCGAGACGCCCCTGAGCCGCGGAGCGCCGAGGGGACCACGGTCTCACCTGTGCTGCTGCGTCCTCACTTGAGCGGTGGTGCAGGCGGGAGGAGGGCTGCTCCTGCTTGTCGTCGCGGTCCGGTAGCTCCGTTCAGCCCGCATTAAAGCGGGGCCAGCCCCGAGGTGTGCGTGCAGTGAGTTTCTGAGGTCACTGTCCCTTCACTGCTGCTTGGTGGCTCCGGCCCAGAGCGGAGCAGTGGCTGCCCTGCCCTTGCTCGGCCGGCCTGCCCCTGCCCTGTGCACCAGCCCACCCTCTGTGCCATCTCTGGGTGAGTCCAAAGCAGGAGGCACCCCCCCCCAGTGCTGCGCTCACAGGGGAGGTGGAGCCATCTCCGGCCCCTCGCCGTTCCCTCAGGACTGCCCTGCCCACTCCCAGCCTCACGCGCAGCCCCACGGGAGCTCGGCATGGGAAGCCCAGGTTCGTGCTCGGGGTGTGGCGAACTGTGGCGTGGCCCTGTGGGGCAGACCCAAGAGTCCCTCCTGTGTGAGCTGCCCGTGCCCGCTGTCCCCACTGCACTGCCACGCCAGCCTGGCGCTCGGGCAGGGCCGTGTGGCCTGGGGCTGCGATGAGGTCGCCTCGTGGACTGGACAGGGTGCCCGCCCTTCCCTGGGGGCCAGCGCCGCGAGGTCCCTGTGTGATGACCCCGAGCTGCCCGTCAGGGTCTGGGCAGGTTGGGAGCGGCACCATCCCCTCCAGGGCCCAGCGACGCCTGGCCGGGCATGCTGCTGTGCTCCGGAGCGGCCCCCAGCCCCCATGGCCAGCCCTGCTGTGGCGAAGGGCCCGCTCAGCAGCTGGTAGTTGGCACAGCCCCTTCCCGGGAAGCCCCGGCGGACAGGTGCGTGCTGGCTGTGCGTGCTCGGGAACGTTGCTCTGTGTTGTGGGAGAGTCCGGGACCTGTCACCCCGAGTGGTCCCGAGTGGTGGCACGAGGTTTGGGCAGGGGTAGCATCGGGCCGAGGCGTGCATACTGATGTGGGACGGGCAGGCTCGTAGGCTCAGTCTCCCTGAATGGATGCTGTTGGCAGTCGGGGTGGAGGGCGCCATGGCCCGGCACGTAGGAGCCTTGCCGTTGCCGTTCCCAAGACCCGTGTGCAGGTGCGGCAGCCTGGGGCCCCCACAGCAGGTGCGGGCCGGCTGGGGTTGCCTGACAGCCCTGCCCACTGCCCAGCCTCCTCCCTGGCCTGGCCTGTTTGGTGGGAGATGCGCGTGGCTGCGGAGCCGTGGGGACAGTGGCCCTAGCAGTAAGACACATACGCTCCCTTCTCTGCCGTGTGCTGGCCTGAGATTGGGCCCCTCCCAGAGTCTGTGAGTGGAGGAACGGTGACTGCGGGTTCCCAGCCGAAACCCTTTACTTAAACTGCGGGAGGCCGACTCCCGGTCAGCAGACCCTCCCGGCCGCGCAGCCCTGCCTGGGACACCGTGGTGAGGGTGGCCCGCCGCTGTCCTGACGCCCCTCAGTCGAGCAGGAGGTCTGGAAGCACATACCGAAGTTCAGTTGTTGGGACCCAGGGACCTGGCTCTACCCGTGTCCGAGCGTCACGGAGATCTCTCCTCCCTGTCACCGAGAGGGCACAGCGGTCAGGGAGAGCCGCGACTGCCCGCACAGAGCCCCTGGCGACGTGCAGTCAGATATGGCCTCCAGCCCGCGGGCACGATCCCTGGGCTTCCATCCAGGCGCCCGTGGGGCATGAGCAGCGGCGGGGCGGGCTCCTTCATGCCCCACCGCGCGCACTGGCACCAGCAGGCTCCCCAGCTCTGCACCCAGTGTCTCGAGAGCCCCCTCGTCAGGAGAGCCCGGGCGCTGGCCGGGCCTGCCACTCAGGGCCGCCTTCGCAGCAGGAAGCCCACGGCAGAGGGCCCGGCCAGGCCCCTGCTTTCTGTGTGGCCTGCGTGACTGTCGCTGGGTTGGAGCGTGCCCCGTCAGCGCCGTGGGCTGCCTCCCGGTTGCCACGTGGGTGTGCCGACAGCCCGACTGTGCCCCCGGCTGTTCTAGGCTCGGCGAGCTTTGCAGTGCCCATGCTGCCCTACTGCCGCGAGACCCGCTCTGACGCGGGCACGGCCATTCCCGGTGGCGGTCTGGGCGCGGGAGCTACTGCCCAGTCAGGACCCCCCACGGCGGTCTGCAGCTGAGGGCCAGCGGCGTCAGTGCTGAGAGGCACGCGTCTGTCTGGTCTGCTGCTGGAGGTGACGTCTGCTTGCCGGAGCGAGCCGGGGAAGGTGAGCCGCCCCGGGGACGGCCACGCCACAGCCCCTCCTCCGCCTCTTTAGGTTGGGCATGCTGGCGCATGCACCCGGTGTCGTTCAGGCTGCTGGGTCTGGGACCCCAACCAGAGTCGGCATGTGCCACCCAGAGCCTTACCCACTGTGCCGCCTGCTGGCCTGCCCTCGCCTCTTGGCCGGTTTGCCGCTTTAAACACGAGCCTCTTCAGCCCGGCTTCGTCGTCGGGGACAGTGGGGTGTGACGGGGACTGCAAAGCATGGGAGACTCGGAAGAAGGATGAGCTCGTTGTGGTCATGGGCCTCACAGGGCAGGTTGGGAGGGCATAGCCGGTGGGCGGGCCCCGCAGGGAGGCTGTGGGAGCTCGTGGAAGGAGGACCGAGGTTGCCCGACCTTTGCTCTCGGCCTGGGGGCAGCCCCGTCCCTGGAGGGCAGTGGCATGGCCGTTGGCGCCAGGCCCGGCGTGGAAGCTCCTGAAGCTGAGGCCGGGAAGGCCCGCTCGCCGCCCTTGCCCTCGGGCACTCCTGACCACGTGCAGAACGAGCTGGGGCGCATGGGGCCGAGGTTTCCCGCGGGACGTGTGGTGCCCACCCAGAGGAGTCAGCGCTGCTGGGACAGCTTGTTAGCTCAGCCGCGCTTCTCCCTGTCCCGTGGCCGGCCTGGTTCGCCATCAGGGTTTCACGGCCAGAGGCTGGGCCGGCGCAGCGCAGATGGCCTCCCGGTCCATCTCTGGTTGGAGTAGTGAGGGCTCCCAGGGCCTGCTGGTCACACAAGCGGCCTCCCTGCCTGTATGAAGTCCCCTGGGCCCTGCTGCCCTGGGGACCCTCCCCGAGAGCCGCTCCTGCTGGGATGGGACCCGGTCTGTGGGAAGATGGGCTAGCTCGTTTCTGCCTGAGAATCTGGAAAGTTGTCGCTGGGGTGGGGCCAGGAGGCCTCCTGGGGGCCGCAAGCCATGGCGTGCTCAGCTGGCACAGGGCCCTCATGTGGCGGCGGCGGCAGCCCGAGTCAGCGTGGCGTGTGTTGCTGTTGACGTACCCGTCCCTTCCACACACCGTCTGGGCTGTGCGGGGCTCAGCCCTGGGCGCCAAGGGGCCTGAGGCACACGCCCGAGTCCCGTGTTCACTCCCTTCCTTCACCTCTGGGAGTCCCCCATCCACCGTGCAGCGGGATCAGCGAACGCGTGCACAAGCTGTGGCCCAGCCGGTGGGGGCGGGGCCTCTGTGACTCGAGGGGGCGGCGAGCTGGGAGCGAGCCCTGCACTGCCTCCCTCAGGCTGCCCTGACTCGGTGTCCGGACGGGAGGACACAGGGTAGGGCCCTGCGCCTCCTGCCGCTGGTGCCTGGCTGCTCTTGGCAGGCCGTCCTGGCCCGCTGGCCCCCCAGATTCAGGGCCGGACCATCTCCTGTGCCCACGTCCCCACGGACGGCCCAGCGAAGCCTCTGCAGAACCGAAGGCAGAGTCCTTTCTGGCTCTTTGCAGAAAACACCCAGAGGGTGGACACCCGTCTGTTCCCCTGGCGTCAGTCCTGCAGTCTTTAACCTCACGCACGTGGCACGGCAGGCCTTCCATGCTGAGTGCAACAGAACCCGTGAGACGGGCCTGGCCAGGGCCGGGGGTCAGGGGACATTCTAGGCCAGTCCCCAGAGGCAGGTGCAGCTTCGCACAGGGCCGTGTGCCCAGCGGCAGGCCGGGTCGGGCGTCGGGGTAGGGCAGTGCTCCATGGTGCCCGAGCCGTGTGTGGAGGGAGGGCAGCGGGGCTGCAGGAGCTCCGGCGGGAGTCGCTCGCTGTGCCTGGGCCGCGAAGCTGTGAGTACGGCAATGGCCTGGCGAGCTTAGGCTGGCGTTCGCGGAGGGGCCGAGGCCCGGTACCAGCTGGAGGGCTTTTCTTTGCCCCGCGTGGAGAAGCCTGAGCGACACGCCTGCTGCTTGTGGGGAGGTAGCCGTGCAGAGTTTCACCAGCGTGTCTCCGTAGGGCTCAAGGAAGGAAGCAAGCGGAAGAAGAAGCAGAGAGAGGAGGCGAAGAGGAAGAAGCAGCCGGCCAAAGGGCACCACTAGCTGCTGCAGCGCCCTCCGCACGCCCGCACGCGGCCCGCACGCCCGTAGTAGCGGCTTCGCCTTCAGGACCGCCACGAGCTGCACGCGCCCAGCGAGATCTCGAGCACTGAGCACGGGCCAGTCAGGCTAGGGACCGCGGAGGCCGGCGGTGTGGTGGCGGTCGTGGGTGGTGGCAGCTGCGGTTGGGGACGCAGCCTTGGGCGCTTACTCCATGTTCCCCACCAGTAAACCAGGTAGCACCTCCCACTGGGCTCGTGGAGGCCGATCTTCTTATACTTGGCGACACTCAGCGCATCTCCGAGTGCGCACAGCGGGAGACGCGCATCCAGGCCAGCCAGGTCCCACATTCGGGGGCTGCCCAGTGAGGACAGTGTCACCGGGGCACGTGGCCGAGCGTAGGTCCCAACGATCTGACCGCACATGGTTGCTGGTGTGGACCGCCTTGGCTCTGGAACCACCCTTCTAGTCCTGCCCGGCCCCCGACGTGGCCGACTCCTCGCTGACGCCCACGTGGCCCCGTGGCCACCCTTTCTCTGCAGCGCCGTCCCCCACCGTCGGTCAGGGTGGCGTGGGTGAGCGGGCTGGCTGTGCAGCACGCGTGGGGAGCGGGGCCGCGGTGAGCGGGCGGACTCACATCGCGGTTTGCAGACACTGCCTTCGCGGAGGCCTCACGTCCCAGCACGGCCTGCCCTGGGACCCGTGTGCACCTGCTGTGCTGCGGCTTCACCGTGTCCTGTGCCTGGCCCGAGCAGGCTCCGTGTCGCCCCCAACTTCTCCCGCATGTTCCTGCCGGCGACTTCCGTCCTGTCTGATGGGAGTGGTCCTTTTTGCCTTTTGTTTGGCCCTTTGGGTGAGGGCGCTGTGAAAAGCTTCCGTGTGGCTTTAACTCGGCCCTGGTGAGGTGGGGAGTGTTTGGGCGCCGTTTGTGTCACAGGCTTGGAAGCCAGAAGCCGTGTCCCCTGTGGCTAGGTGACTGTTCAGGGGCGTGCCTGGTCCTGTCTGGGTGGCTGCGGGCAGTGGTGCGGGAGGTGGGGAGGCCTGGCTTTAATGCTTGTGTGGAGACTGACGAGGTGCCCGACGCGTCTCAGCACTGCCTGCGTGGACGGACGCAGCGCCGGGGACTACAGCCCCTTGCTGTCTTCGTGTCAGGTGGCACTGTTGTCAATAATTAAACATTAAAAGCAATTATTCCACAATTCCATTTTTTGTTCTGCTTTTTCTCTTGTAGTTTCACTAGGGGTGTGTGCACTTGCTTGAGAGAGACTAAGAGAGGGAGCGAGAGGGTAAATGGGTCGGCCACACAGCAATCCCTCCCCATTCTCCTCTGGCGAGTTTGGGCACGCTCACACCAACCAGCGTCAAACATGCAGGTGGCCACGTGGGATCCAGCACCTTCCGCACCACACCACCTGCTGGCCCCCAACATTTTTCATCATGAAAGATGAAGTGATGTTCTGAGGGTGAAAAGCTAGACTCCGAGGTCCGTTCCCGCAGGAGGGACGCTGCTTCGAGACCCTGTTCCCCACGAGCTGACGCCTGCCAGCCCACAGCTGCAGGGGTGCCACGGGGGGAGCGCCCTGCACCGCCCTTGCTCTTGGCCAGCTGTGTGGGTCCAAGCCTGGGCCCGACCCCAGGCACTGGCCCTCCTAGGAGGGCTCCTGAAGCTCTGCTTCCCTCGGTCCACCGCCCGGCGTGCCACTGAGACTGTGCGGGGCACGGCTGTGTCAGTGTGGAGAGCTTCCGGCCCCTCGCCTGCTCATGGGGGCCATCACGGGAGAGTGACCGGGCTGCGGCTCTTGGCACACGGAGGCCGGGACAGCGCCAGAGCTGTGCACACCTGCTGGGCACGCCAGGTCATGTGTGATGAGCCGTCAGAGCGGCTGGTGTCTGTCCCCACTCGTCCCTGCTGTGCGGACCGCTCCTGCTGGCTGTGACCTGCACCAGGCCTGGAGCCACCTGGTTCAAGCTCCTCGGAAGGCCTCTGCATGCAGATGCTGGCCCCAGGGGACTCTGGGCTGGCACTGGCGTGCTGCACACTGGCCCTCCAGGCTGCTGAGCTGGGGGCAAGGAGGAGGGTGCTGCTGCAGTGTCCCCAGGATCCTGGAGACCAGGCGCTGGGTGGGAGGGCCTGAGGGCAGGGCAGGACGAGGCTGGGTCCAGCTTCTGGTGCAGCAGCTTCACTGGGAGGTGGCCGTGGGGACAGAGTGGTGGGGCGAGGGGTATCAGTACAAGGGCTGCCCTGCACACCCCCACAGCCTCCTGGACACCTTTAGCTGTTGCTGGGCCTTACAAGGGCTGCAAACCCACGTCCCGTGGACAAGGACTGAGATGGTTACCACCGATGGCGATGGTGCAGGCCCGGGCACCGCGCCGCCCCACCGCTGTGTCTGTGCTGAAGCGCCCGCGCGGCAACCGGGAGACGCAGCCTGTCCCAGTCGTCAGGAGGCCTCGAGGAAGTGGCAGCAGGAATGAGTAAACACACCGCTGGCCTGCGCTGCGGAGCGTGCCCAGTGAGCTCGGCTCAAGCCCCCGGCCGCCCGCCCGGCCTGACACACAGGGCACACGCGGGCCCCTGGATCCGAGAGCAGGAGGACCACACGGGGTCACGGAGAACACGGCAGGGCCCAGCAGCCCGGGTCGTCAGCTTGGCCCCACACGAGCGCGGGCCTGACGCTGCCTGTGGGGCAGGGGGAGGAGCCTGCAGCCCACGCAGAGGTGGCCCAGGCCTGGTGGTGGGCCGGGCCCTGCCATACCTCTCGGTGACGGCCTGGTGGGAGTAGACCCTGCGTCGGGGGTCCCTGAGAGCTGGGATGCTCGTCCTCAGTGTTCGCCTGTCCTCGGCCCTGCGGGACAGACGTACGCCGGCCTGCGGGCTGGTCTCTGGACGCCCCGCGCCCCCAGTCTGAGGGTGGTTCCTGAGGCCCCGAGCCCCAGGCCTGACTCCTCACAGAGGAGCCCAAGGCCTGGGTGCGGCCGAGCCCTGTGCTCCCGCTCTACCGTTACGGCAGGTGGTGTCTCTGGTTTTCAAGGGTTTAAACACCTTACTTATAATAATTACTATTTCTTTTTAAATTCCTTTTTCTCTTAATATGGCCATATTCAATTTTTGTCTTTTCATAAATGTCCACCTCCCATGGGCCAGCAGGTGGCGTAGTGGTTAAGGTGCTGGACTCTCATGGCCGACCTCGGGCTGAGTCCTGGACTTGGCGACTTACACCTAATGCTGGGTGCGTGTGCACGTGCGTGTGTACGTGTGCCCAAAATCCCAGCGGGAGAAGGGAGGGGCAGGGGCTGTGGTGTGGGCAATCCCCCGCGGGTGGTTTCTCACCGTCCCTCGCGCTGTCTTGCTCTCTCCGGTCAGCACGTCCACCCCATGGCAAAAACCTGAAAAACCAAGCAGACCACTCAGTTCCCTCCGTTCTTCCCGCTGTTTTCTGTCCCCCTTCTGTGAACCCAGGGTGACAGCAGGGAGCGTGGCTCTGTCCTCTGGCCGCTCGCTGTCCGTGGAGGTGCCCGGGGCTCTCTAAGGGGTCTCACAGCAGGCTCAGGAAACAGTGAGAGAAGGGGGCTTAGTCCTCGGGGGACCCCGGCCCGGGCACCGCCCCTGCCTGCCCGTGCTCTGCCTCAGCTGCCCTTCCGGCCTCCGCTGTTCTGGGCGGCCTCGGCCTTGGCCACGCGAGGGGAGGACCGGAGGGGCTGTGGGCCTTGTGTGCAGTGTGCCTGGGAGGTGGGCCGGGGCCAACCCGGGGCCAGACACCGTTGCCAGTGTGTGGGTCTCGGCGGGTCCCCGCTCTCCTCGGGTGCCTCCTCCACGGGGAGCCCTCCTGCCCGACTCAGGGCCCTGTGAGCCCCTCTGTGCTCTTGCACCGGGCAGGCATCACGGGTGCCAGGTCCCTGCGTGTGAGCCTGGGCCACGCACCCTGAGACCCTGGGTCTCCGTCGTGCGGAGCAGCCCAGGTGTGTAGCCCCCTCGCGCCCACATGGCCCCAGGAGGCAGGTCTGGTGAGGGACCTGCGGTGCAGAGGGGCTGGGCACAGCACGCACCCTAAGTGCCAACCTGGGCCTAGACCCGGGCCCGGCCGCCGTCAGGGCCCTGCCACTCCCGAGGACAGGCCGCGGTCGTGGGAGGCGGTCATGCACTGGGAACAGGGCCCTGGGCCGCCTCGCTGACCCAGACCCCAGGGGGTGAGGTGCTGGGTTGATCTGAGGGACTCCATGCGCACCTCCCCCCCAGGCCGACCTCCTGTCTTACACGGAGGCTGCCGAGGCCCAGCAGGACCAGCGCCCTCCCTGCCCTTCCCGCTCCTGGGATGGCGCTCCGTCCCGCCGTCCGTGCTGCTCCGGAGCGTGCCTGGCCGTCGTCACAAAGGAAGAGGCCGAAGTCTGCGGCGAGGTACAGGAAGCTGGCGAGGGCCTTCTCGCTGTGCCCAGGGCAGGAGGCAGCCGCGGGCACGAGCTTAGTCATGGCGCTGTCCTGGAGGCCCGAGCGCCCTCTGCAGTCGGGGCCCCGCGCTCCAGCCGGTGCTTCGCTGCCTGACGGCATCACCTGCAGCGCAGTGGCCTCGTTCCGGCCCAATCACTCACCCGTGTCCTGTGCACGTGCCGGCCAGGTCCCGCCCCTCTGGAGTGTGCACTTGGAGGGACACCGGCAGGGCTGTGGCAGGCTGCGGAGCCCCGGCCCGCCTCCCTCCAGAAGTCGGCCGTGGGCCGTGAGGCCTGGACGCGTGGGCCGCGTGGCACAGGACGCAGGTGGGTGGGGGCGGCGGGCCGGGCTGGGACGGGGCCTTCCAGAGGAGCTTTCCTGGGAGGGAGCTTTCCTGGGAGGAGCCTGTCGCCCACTGAGCGGCTGCACCGCAGGTGGCAGCTTCGTGGGCATCTGCCTGCCCAGCCCCAGTGCTTCCCGCAGAGCAGAGGCAGCCGGACCAGGGACCAAGGAGGCGCTTTGTGATGCACTACCCCGAGGGGCCACTGGAGGGCGCCTTGATAATGGAAAACGGGACTGCTCCACTCCACCAGAGCGCGCGTGCGCGTGCCCACACGCGTGTGTCCTTACCTGCGCACACACACGTGCACACACATGCGCATCACTCACACGGTAGGATCAGTCTTGCTTCAGTTACGTCCCAGGGGATCAGGCTAAGCTTGCGCCGGAGGTGGAGGAGCCCAGGCTCACGCTGCCCCTGTGGGGAGGGCCCTCCATCCCGCGGTTTCCACCAGCTCGGCCCTCACGTCGGGAGTGTCAGGAACACGCTCTTCAGTGTTGAGATGAGGCCCTCAGTTCAGGCTCACTGGGCACTCTTCACACTCACGTGCCAAACCTCCCCGCGTCTCGCACACCTGCTGAGTGAGGCTTGTGTTGTCCTGGCCAGCAGAAAAGCCACCCCGTCAATATGCCCAGGACCGTTAGCCAGATAACCCCGGAGTGATTAGCGCTGGCGTGGCCTGGCAGGGTGGACAGAAGCGGAAGTCGGGCCTCCCAAGTGCACCCGAGTGCCAGGGCTGGGCTGGCCGCCACCAGAGCTCCCACGACGTGGCCACCCCCGGTCTGTCCTGCTCTCGGCGGGCACGTGCATGCCCCGCTCCCGGCAGACTGCCCGGTGAGGGCGTCTCCCACCCTGACCCAGAGGAGGGGCCGGGAAGCCTGCCCGGTCCAGGATCCCACCGGGCGCCAGTGTCCCTCGGCTGGGGTGGCCCGGAGGGGGCGGTGGCCACACCAGCTGGCCTTACCTCCCACCAAAGTGGAGCTGAGACCAGGTGAGAGCCCCGAATCACAGAGGGAAGGAAGCAGGGAGGCCCCCAGTATCCCCACCCTTGGGACCAGCAGTTGGCATAATGGCTATGTCACTGGACTCCCACATAGTTGACCATGGTTCGAGTCCCGGACCCGATGGCTTAAACTCATGCCAGGCGCGTGCGCGTGCGTGCCCAAGATTCCGAGAGGAGAATGGAGGAGAAGGGATTGCGGCGTGGCCATCCCCCCTGGGGGGTGATTTCTCACTTTCTGTCTCTCTGTCTCTGTCTTTCTGGCTAGTGCATGCACCCTCTCCAAAATAAATAAATAAATAAATAAATAAATAAATAAATAAATAAATAAATAAATAAATAAAATAAAAATAAAAATAAAAATAAAAAATAAAAAATCGCAGTATCCCCACCCTCATAGCCTCACTCGAGAAACCACTGCCACCTCCCTGGGTCCGCTGGTTCCCACTTACCGGCCCATAGGACCAGGACAAGGTTGTGCTTGGTGCCCCGATGTGCCGGGGGCCCAACCGCGAAACTGAATGGCGACAGCTCAGATGCCAAGCAACCATGTGGTGCCAGGGACCTGGGCGAGTCGGTCACTCTCGTGCAGAGGCAGCTCCCGCGTAGCTGCAGGCCGACTGACGCATTCGTTCACTCAGCCTCACACCTGAGGGGCCTGCCGTCTGCCGGAGAGGCGCGTGGTAGTGACGGTAGGGCTCTGGCGTCCTTCCGTGCCTATCTGAGGTGGGGAGTCCCAGCCAGGTGGGCGCGGGAGCCTACGGTCCCTTCAGCTGCAGGGGCAGATGTGCCGTAAGTGCCAGCGTCCTGGGAGTGTCGGCGTGACAGTCGGATGCGCCTGGTGATGGCACAGAGCGGGCTGCCGGGTCAGGGGCTGCCCAGGGTTCTGCCTTCACAGGCCCATGGCTGGCCAGTTCCCCCCGATGACCACATGGAGCCCAAGACGGGGGCTCACGGGGCCCTGCCGAGGGCTGTCACCTCACTGCTGCAGAGTTGCCGGAGGGACAGTGCCGTGTCCTCGGAAGAAGGTCCACTCACCGCAGCCGGCCCGTCAGGACTACCCGGAGACCGCGTCGAATGTGGAATTGCTGGGCGAAGCTGCGAACGCGCTTTAGAAAACGAGAGCCCTGGAATGAGGGGCCGTCCCTCAGACCTGCCCCTGTCCTTCGGGGTTTGTGTCTGCTCCAGGGCACACACTCTGCACCCCAGGAGGGCGGCCACGCTGTACCCCTTCTCCGCTTTCCTCTGGGATCCCGGGCACACGCACATGCGCCGCTGTGACTTTCAGACCATGCCGTGGCCATGCGGGAGCCAGCACCTTAACCTCCATGCCACCTGCCTGGTCCTGGTTGCCACTTTTGGGGACCCGATTAGCGATCGGAAAGTTCCGAGCTGGACATGGGCAGAGAGGTGCCACAGCTGTCAGGGACTTGGGGTCTGAAGTGCTACCCGGCCGATAGGACAGCCAGTTAGATGCAGTGTTGCTAGGGGTGTGTGTGTGCACGTGTGTCCTCGCACTCATGTGTGTACACCCGTGTAATACGAGTCTGTTCTTGGCTTTTAAAAGCCATTTACAAAGAGTACAGCCTGATCGGTAACAAGGAGTATGGAAGCTAGGTGACTCCACCCGCGACCTGGAGGCGGCCAGTCACGGCCGAGCGACGGTCCTGACTCCAGCCCGACACCCGCCGTCTGTGACAAGGAGGAAAACAGCAACCGTTTCGGGGACTCTCCAAGCCGAGGACCTGGTCTCCCGTCTAGTTCCGACGGCGCCGAGACAGCTCCATCGTCACAATGGGGCTGCCTACGGCCGACGGACAGGGCAGAGCCAGGAGGCCCGGGCAGTGTGTGCGGTTCCCCGTGTTTCTAGTTCCTTTGGCTGAAAACATGTCTTCCAGTGTGAAAGGGATTTCTGCAGAAGGTGTAAGGTTCGCATCCCAGAAAATCATCTAATTCTGAAGCGTCGAACAAGTAGTTCTAATATGTCTGGTTCTGGGTTGGCTTAGCGGTTAAGGGTGTCCAACCCTGCACGCCAACCGCGGTTCAACCCTGGCCCTGGTGGCTTGAAACATACCAGGTGTGTGTGCGTGCCCCACATCCCGACAGGGTGGAGGACGGAGAAGGGACCACGCTGTGACGTCCTGCCCTCTCTGTGGTGCGCATGCTCTCTGGCAAACGTGGAAGAGCGTGCAGTTGCCCAACGCTGGCCCTCATGGCGCCCGACTCACGGTGTGTGTCGTGGTGGGCCCACGGTACTGGGAGCTCATCCCTGCAACCAGGTGACCGCAGGCGGCCGCAAGCACACCCAAACCGGCCCAAAAGCCCAGCACTGCTCGGGGTGTCCAGGTGCGAGGGAAGCACGCAAGTCACCCCTCGCTGTCGGCGCTTTCCCGGAGCCAGGCCCCTGCTCCGGCCTCACTCTCGGCTTCTCGTCCGCCCCGCAGACAGCACCGGCCCAGGCCCCGCCATGGTCAGGTGCTCGCTCAGAGGCCTCCCTTCATGTCCAAGTGGCTGCGGTCCATGCAGGCCTGTTTCGCCACGACACAGAGCGGGGACGGCAAAGGCGCCGCAGGGAAAAGGGCCTGCCGCTTTCTGCTGGAGAAGGTTCTGGAAGGTGTGCGGAGACCCTTGCTCTGGTGAGAGGGAGACGGAGTTGATGGGAAGGTGCTGGCCTGCGGGGGTCCTCGTGCCTCCCCCAGCCTCCCTAACAGTGTGTTCGTGCGTTCCACCCTGATGTCAGACCAAGCTGTGGATGCACACGCGTGCACGCACACACGTGTGCACGCACACACGGTGACAATCAAGTCTTGGCCGTTGTCTGCAGACTGAAACGATATGCCCGAATGGGCCAGCAAAGGAAGGCTTCAAGCCGAAGAGAGCATGTCAGAGCGACCAGCTGCCCCGTGGCCTAGGGGCTAAGGGGCCGGGTGCCACATGGCCGACTGCAGCTGGGCACAGGAGCATGTCCGAACTCTGGCAGGACGGAGAGATGGAGGAAAAGGAACTGTGGTGCGACCAGGCCCCAATGGGGACGCTTTCTCCCTCACCTTCTCCCTCGCCCTCCCTCCCTCTCTCTCCCTCTCTGTCTCTCTCTTTGGAGAGAGCACACACTCTCTGACAATTAAAAGATTTTCTGAGTAGCCATGACCTGCAGGTCCTGTGCTAGACCCCTGCCCAAGGCCCAGGCCAGAGTCGACTCTCACCCCGGCAGGGAGGAGGCGAGTAGTTGGTCTCCTCACAGGGTGAGTTCTGCCCTCCCAAAGACACCCCTGGCGCTCTGAGTGTGGCCTTGTTTGGAACAGGGTCTTTGCAGTGAGCTGGCGTGGCCCTGCAGGGTCAGTGACGGCGGTGGCACAGCTGCAGGCTGAGGGACCCCCATGAGCCTCACTTCAGGCGTCTGTGGGGGGAGGCCAGGCTGGCGTGAGCCCCTCTCCTCCCCTCTGCCGTGCCCTCCCAGGGACAGGGCTCCTGCTCAGGAGCTGCCCGCGGTCTCCGGTGTAGCCCGTGCGCGGCAGGTGACCTGACCGCAGAGCCGGCCCTGCTCACTTATGAGGCCGGCCTGGGTCCGGGTGGCGGGCGCCCGGGGCCTCCCCCTTTGCTGGCAGACGCTGCCCTCACCGTGTCCTCGCCAGCTGCCCCCTCACAAGGACACTGGCCAGCTCGGAGCAGGCCCCATGCGGTGTCATTTCCCCTGGTCACCTCTGTGAAGCCCCGTCTCCGGTGCGGCCCCACCTGAGGTCCAGGGGTGGGCCCACACAGGAGCAGGCACGCCATCAGGGCACTTCGGGGGCTATGGCAGTGGACCCACTGGGCCATACGGGGGTCCTTGTCCTCCCCTGCCCTGGCCCCTCTTCCCATGGGGCGGCTTGTGGAGCGGCACCCCCACCGCCGCACCCCTGCAGCATTCCCCTAAATGTCGTAACTAACAACTGTGAACTGGGGTTGGCCGGTGGCATGGCAGCTAGGCTCTGGGCCCCACGTGGCCAGCCCAGTGGTTCTGATCCCAAATCCGGTGTTTAAAAACATGGTGGACGTGTGTGCACGTGTGCATGTGTGTGTGCACGTGTGGGTCCTGAGAGTGGAGTGGTGATGGCGTGACCATCGCCCCAGGGTGTGATTTCTCACCTGCTCTCTGTCTCACTGACGAGTACACGTGTCCTATGGTAAACATCTAAACAACCATGAAGGGTGTGTCCCGACTGGGCTGCTGGGACGCTGAAGGGGACGGGGGACCAGGAGCGTTTGGGAGCAGCGGCGAGGGGGACATTCAGGGCTGAGCTCCACCGAGCCTGGGCCCCAGGGCTTCTGGGAGCCTTTTGAGGTGGCACTTGGAGGGTGGCTGTGGACGGCTCTGTCCCGTCTTCGGTGGGTGCCCGGCCACATGTGCGGGGCTGCAGTGGCCTCGCCTGGTGGGCACAGTCACCTACCTGCAGGAGGACCCCGGGCCGGACGCGGGACCCGGGGGACGGCCGCCCCGGGGTGCCTCCACCCTCCGCAGGGATGCAGGGACCAGCTGGGCCAGCCCTCGGCTGCCCTCGCACCCCTGCCAGCCCCTCGGGCAGCTGCCGCTTTGCTTTCCCAGGGGTTCCGCACCCGTGCCCCAGCTCAGCCCGTGGGAGCAGCACCAGGGCCACGCAGGGCAGTGCGGCTTGTGCTCGTCCCCATGCGGCCCGCCCAGCTGCTCGCTCCATCCCGGCACAGCCCCAGGAGCTGTGGCCCTAGAGGAGGGCGGCGTGCACCCCTCGGCCTGCGTGGAAGCCTCCCATGCGATGCCGCCTGACTCGCGACGTCCCCGGGGCGCCGCGCTGCTGTCACAGAGTGGATTGACTTGCTGAGACCCCAACGTCCCACAGGGCCCTGGCCCCTTAGTTTTTGGCCATTGCCACGGAGGGCAACCGGCCCTCCATCTCCCACGGAAGCCACAGAGGGGGGTTCCTGGGTGTCTTTGCCGTCAGGCTGCCCTGGGCTGTGGGCTGGCCACACGGGCGAAGCAGAGCCCAGAGCCGGCTGCCGTCTCGAACGCCTCCCTCCTGCAAGCTCAGGAGCCAGAGCAGGGCAGGGAGAGACCCGCCTGTCTGGGGCTCTCGGCCCCCCGCCGGCCAGCTCGGCTACCTGCCATTGGTGTGTCTGCCAAGGGCAGGTCTCACCAATTTTCTTTTTAAGAATTATTTTATTTGGGACCAGCAGTTAGCGTAATGGCTATATCGCTGGACTCCCATGTAGTCGACTGCGGTTCAAGCCCCAGACCCAGTGGCTTAAACTCACGCCGGGCACGTGTGCGTGCGTGCCCAAGATCCTGAGAGGAGAATAGAGGAGAAGGGATTGCAGCGTGACCATCCCCCCTGGAGTGTGACTTCTCGCTTTCTGTCTCTCTGTCTGGCTAGCGCACGCGCCCTATAGCAAAAAAAAAAAAAAAAAAAAAAAAAAAAAATTATTTTATTTAACTTCCTTTCTTTCTTTCTTTCTTTCTTTCTTTCTTTCTTTCTTTCTTTCTTTCTTTCTTTCTTTCTTTCATTTGACTAGAGAGGGACAGAGAGAGAGAGAGAGGGAGAAAGTGAGAAAACAAGCTGCCAGGTCCGGGACTCGAACCGCGGCTGACCATGTGGGAGTCCAGTGCCCTCAAGTCCATGCCACCTGCCGGCCCCTCACCATTCACTTCTTCATCTGCTTGTTGGTCTCTCCTTTCCGAAGCCAGCCTCTGACTGACCCGGGCGGCGTGTGGGTGCCGCTGGGGTGCTGAGCTCACCTGTCCTGCTCCCCAGAGCCTCCTGGGGCTGTCCTGGACCGAGAGCACGTGCAGGCCTGAGCTGCTAGTGACACCCCTCCGTGCTCTCGCAGCGGGTGGGAGGCTGCAGCTCCCTCCTGCGCGGTGAGCGGGCCGGGGAGGCCGGCCAATCGTTGCCGCCCTGACCCCCCCCCTGCAGGCAGGATGACACGGCCGCCCTGCCCTGCGTCCTGCCGTCGGAGCTCGGGCTGCAGCGTCTGAACGTGCTCGGGTAGCTGGAGAATCAGCCACTGTCTGGCTGATGCAGGGGTGGGTCAGAGATGAGGCCCCGCCCTCAGGGTGCAGGCCTCACGGAGGAGACAGTGGAGGGCGGAACAGGGCCAGGCCGGGTCTGCGTGGGGGATGCATGTGGAATTCCTGCCTCGCCCGTGGACGGATGTGACCTCGGGGGCCCCGCCCGTGGATGGCTGAACTGACTGCGAAAGTTTCCGAGGGTTCCGTGAGTACAGTCCACTCCTGGCACGGCCCGCCAGGTGTTGGTCCTGCCTCCCTCAGACACGGCAGGTGAATGTGGGAGGGCTTGGAGGCTGGGACACAGGGCTGAGCAGCAGGGCTTGGGCCAGAGGGCCAGGAGGCCTCGGAGCCGGTGGGCGCCGGCGTGGAGAGGGTGACAGAGGCTGTGTGGGGCAGCTATGTGAGAGGTTGGCACCTGACTCCCCAGGAGCTGGGCCGAGGACATGGAGAGGGGCGCCACACAGGACGGGGCAGCCGTGGTGTCCAGAGCAGGCCTGCGTGGCTGCCCGCGTCTGCCACCTGGTACTGATGTGGCCGTCAGATGAGCAGGGCGTGCCAGTCTGTGGGCCACGGCGGGGCACGCCACAGCAGATGGAGTGAGTAGCAGCCGAGCTCGGCGGAGGGACGGGGTCACCGGTGGCTGCAGGGAAGGGGCCAAGGGTAGGGGACCCCCAGGACTCCAGGCTGCGGGGAGCAGCGTGACAAGGCGGCCGTGGGGCTGGGAGAAGCGTAAGATGGAGCGCCCAGGTTCTGGCTCAGCCTTGGGTCTACGTCTCTGGGGAGAGACAGGGCCCTCCAGAACCTCTGAGGGTAAGAGCGGGAGGCCTCAGGATTGCCGAGTGCCCGGGGAGACGCTGCCAGCTGAGCTGTGTCACCCCAAACCCACTCATCGAAGCCCTGCCCAGAACAACTGCATGTGGAGATCAGGGCCAACAGGGCCACAGCGCAGGCCTGGCTGACATGGGGGCGTCCTTGCAGGACGGAGGGGGCAGGGCACGCGCAGAGGGGCGGCCGCAGGGGCACAGGGCCAGGCCATGTCAGAGCTGAGGGGAGGACGCGGGGATGCCGGGAGCCCTGGGAGACAGTGTCCTCTCTAGCCGCCCGTCTGCGGCTTGGCCACGGCAGCTGAGCCCAAGGATGGTCTGAGGAGTGAGGGTCCCCTGGGCCCAGGGAGGTGGAGGCGGGTCCCCAGGGGGAGGTCCGGGGCAGATGAAGCAGTGGCCGCAGGCGGCAATTCGCAGCTTTCTTTGGGCTTTTTCTTGCTTTCTAAGCTCCGAAACCCCAGGGGTGGATGGAAGAAGAGATTTGAGCATTTTTAATTATTTAAACATTTCTTTGTAAAAGCTGACACTGTTCAATAATTAACTTTCTCTAGATCCTGCTGTTTCTTAAGTGGAAAATTAACACCAAGCCTCACACCAGGTGTCACCAGAGTGAGGCTTCCTTGGTCCTGCCCTGACCTTCCTGAGGCAGTGGCACGCCTGGGCGCGGGTGTTGGAAGTGAGGGGTCCCGGCAGACGTGGGCTGCTCTGGGACCCGAGTCTGTCTGCGTTGTGGATCAGTCTTTGTAAGATGAAGCGCCAGGCACTGTCCGCCCCGTGAGGATGCAGTGGGGACATGGCCTTCCACAGGTCGGGAAGAGACCCCTGCCTAGGAGCCAGCTCTGCCAGCACCTGTCCTGGGATGTCCACTCTCCAGAACCACGAGGCGTGAACGCCTGCTGCTCGAGCTGTGGCCTGGGGTGTTCGGTGATGGCCGTTCAGGCAGACGTGGTGCGGGTGCACAGGTCTGTGGCCACAGGGGTCTTCAGGAAGTCCGTGGGAAGTGAGTATTGCAGAAACTATGCATGCATTTGAAATATTTTTACCCCAAAATAAACTAGTACTTTAATTCCATTTTCCATGAGCTTTTTTTTTTTTGAAAAAGAATTATTTTATTTAACTTTACTTATTTGTTTTAATTTGACCAGAGAGGAACAGAGAGAGAGAGAGAGAGAGAGAGAGGGAAAGTGAGAAAGCAAGCCACCAGATCTGGGACTTGAACCGTGGTCAGCCACGTGGGAGTCCAGCATCCTTAACCACCACACCATCTGCTGGCTCTGCAGTTTTCGTGAACTTCTCCAAGCCCCTGCGTGTAAAGTCAGCCTGGGGCACGGTGACCCCATCGGCTTCTGCGCTCTGTGTGGCCATGCCCTAGTCCCCTCACCTGGGGTCCAGCAGGGCCCACCCCACCTGGTGCTCCTCAGCTGGCCTCTCTCGCTCTGCTCGGAGGGCTGACCGAGGTGTGGGGCTGTTACTGACACGCATCTCGCTTTTTCTAGGGGTTCGGAACCTCTGGTCTAATCTGACACTTGTGCTCTGGTGACGACCCCGTCCTCATGGCGGTCAGTCCTTCGAGTCGCTGCACCACCAAATGGTAATCTTTGGCCCCAGAGGCCGGCCACCTCGATTGCCCGCACCCCTGTACCTCCTGTCCCTGATGACCCCGCCCTGGGCGTCCCAGGAGCGGCGCGTGTCGGGCGGGCTACTGTCTGGTTTCTGCTGCTTTGTGCATCTGCGGGTTCACCGTCACGGCATCTGTTATTGGGGCTTTATGCCTTTTCTTTCTACTTTCATCCTGTGATGAATATATGTAATTCAGGGCCTGGTGGGGAAGGCAGCTGGATCCCACAGGGCCAACTGCCCGTGTGAGTCCCAGACCTGGTGGCTTGGGAAACATGCCGGGCACATGTGCACGTGCGACCAAAACCTGGAGAGGAGAGTGGGGGCATGGGATTGCGGCACGGCCATCCCCTGGGGGTGACGTCTCGCCTTCTGTCTGGCTGGCTGTCTCTCCGTGCTGAGCTCACATCTGGTAGCAATTTTGTTTTTTCCAAGAGAGCTTTTTGCTGCAAGGTGTGTGTGCTCACGGAGAGAGAGACAGACAGAGACAGAGAGACAGAAGGTGAGAAATCACCCCCCGGGGGTGGATGGCCATGCCCCGATCCCTTCTCCATTCTCCTCGCGGGACTTCGGGCACGCACGCACATGCACACGGCCTGAGTTTTAAGCTGCCGTGTCCAGGACTCACACTGCGGTCAACTACGTGGTAGTCCGGCAACGTAACCACTACGCCATCTTCTGGTCCCCTCTGTAGCAAATTTTAAAAGTGAACACGTGAACAGACACCCATCGCAACATTTAGCGTCACGAGCCTTCCTCAGCGCAGTCTGGGCTTGAGCCACCCGGCTTGCTGTGTGGCCGTCGGCGGGTCTCAGCTCCTGGAGGGCACCGTCCCGTCACACACTCCCGCGCTCCTCCTGCCTGTCTCTGTCACCGTGACCCCAGGGTCCTCACGTGAGGTCACGCAGCACTGGCCCTTTTGCAATCCACTGACCTGGCTCGGCACAGTGAGGGTCCCGCCCATGGCCGCGACGGCAGACCCTTCCTTTGTGAGGCCAAAGGCGGGGACAAGCCCTCTGTACGTGGGGACACGGTGAGCAGACACCTGGTGGCCCTGCTGCCACTGCTGGGTGCACGTCGGGGGCTGCTGGTCAGGGCGGGCTCTGGGTCCGATTCCGTGAGGGACCAGCCGTGCCGCCCTGCACTCGGCCGCGCCACTGTCTCGCCCCACGGGTCCTGACTGCTCCACGAGCTGTCACTTCCTCGGCCACCTCAGTGGCAGTGTGGCGCTGAGGTCCCTCGTGACTGGCGAGACCGAGCGTCTTTCTGTGCTCCTCGGCCCTTTGTCTGTCTTCTCGGGGAAATCTCTATTCAGGTGTATTTTTGGACTGGAGTCTTCGTTTCTGAGTTGTAAGAGTTCCTTATACTGCAGGTGCGCGTCCCTTATCAGACACGTGGTTTGCCTGTACCTCCCGTCCTGAAGGTCCTCTTTCCGTTCCCCGTGTTGTTTTTAGAGGCGTGAAGCTTTTAAATCTGGATGAAGTACACTTTTCCCTTTGTTCCTTGGGCTTGGGTGTCAAGACGAAGGGTCCCTAGTACCCGTGACGTCAAGGCGGCCCCCGCGGTGGCTTCAGCGCAGCCACTCAGTCTCCCAGCGCGGACGTGGCGTGTGGCGGGAGGTGCCGTGGGCGGCTGCCCCTGGCCCTGCGTACCCGAGAGGCGAACCTGTGCCATGGGCGTCTGAGCCGGCACGGGCTCTCGGGTCAGTTCTGCGCTTGTGCCAGGCGCTCGGCCTCGATGGCGCGGCCTCGCAGTCAGCCCTGCAGTCGGGGCAAGCCTCCTGCCATGCCCCTCGGAACTGCGGCCCTCCCGGGCTCCTTGCCAGGGCTTCCCTCTGCAGAGGCAGCGGCTGGCTCTGCCGCGCTGGGCCGCGCCGAGTCGCAGTGGCTCTGGGAAGCTGCCGGAGCCGCTCGGAGGCCGGGCCTGCGGGCACGGGGTCGTCCGCTGTTGACGTCTCTAACTCCCCCGAGGCTTTCCCAGTGCTCAGAGTGTTCACTTCACCTTCCTTTCGTGAAGCCTCTTCCTAAGTGTTTCGTTCTTTCCAGGGTTATTTTAAGTGTGGCTGTTTCCTTCTTTTTTTAAAAAGAACTATTTTATTCAACTTTATTTAGGATCATTATTTTCCAGTTTGATCAGACACAGAGAGAGGGAAAGTGAGAAAGCAAGCCACCAGGCCCGGGACTTGATCCGCAGTCGGCCACGGGGGAGTCCACCCCCTTTAACCACCACGCCACCTGCCGGCTCCGTGGGGCTGCTTCCTTGCTGTAGCGCACGGTGTCTCATTGCCGGTGTGTCGGAGCTGAGCTAAGGTGCGCACCTCGGCCGCCTCCCGCCGCGTGGGCGAGCTCATTCACCAGGCCGGCCGTCTGTGGGTGCCTCAGGATCCCCGTGGACGGGTCCCGCCGTCTGCACCACACGCTCCCTCCCGGTCTGGCGTCTTTTCCTGCCAGGCCGACGGGTTACCACCAGGGAGCTACTCAGCGGCCGCGGTGGCTGCGGGGACCCGGCCTTACCCGAGATCTTCGGCGGGAGCGCCCGGCCTCCCCCATGGCCGTGCTGTTAGCAGGGTCTCCCGAGCCGCCCTGAGGGAAGGAAGCCCGCTTCCCACCCTGTTGTTTTAGTAAGAGGGTTTTGCGCTTAAAAAATCATTTTTTTTCACACACATTGAGATGACCAAGTGGCTTTTGCTTTTGCTTCTATTTACTGTGTTACCTGAGCTGGCCATCAGGTGCTAAGCCAACGCTCACTTCGGGGATAAACTCCACCTGTTACGCTCTATGATTACTTTTATTTTTAATTCTTTGAGAGATTTTTGCTATAGGGCATGCACACTTGCTAGAGAGACAGAGAGACAGAAAGCGAGAAGTCACCCCCCGGGGGGATGGTCATGCTGCAATCCCTTCTCCTCCATTCTCCTCTCGAGATCTTGGGCACGCACGCACACGCGCCCTGTGTGAGTTTTAAGCTGCCGGTTCCGAGACTCGATCCACAGTTGACTACATGGGAGTAGTGACATAGCCATCACACCATCTGCTGGTCCCCGGGTTTTTATATAAAATACGTTTGTTTTTTAGGTTTTTGCCATAAGGCGCTTGTGCTCATTGGGGAGGAGGGGACAGACAGAGACGGGGGGAGAGAGTGAGAAATCACCCCCAGGTGCGTGGCCACGCCTCAACCCTCCTCCATTCTCCTCTTGGGATTTTTGGATATGCATGGACACTGCGGGTCTGGGACTCAAATCCCGGTCGGCCATGGGGAGTCCACCACCTGAACCACACACCCGCTGCTGGTACTTTGTGGAAGACTCCTGTGTCCTACTGCTCTGTGACTTCTCGCTGACTTTGCCTGGTTTGGTGTCCCTGGAATGCACAATGTGTAAAGTCTGCATCTCCTTGAGGGAGACAGATGGAGCCAGCCCCGGTCTATGGTGGGAAGAGTCCCGCAGCTCCAGCTCTGCAGGCGGTGTGGCCTGTAGGCCTCAGCCTCCTCTGCCTTCTCTACAGACCCCGAGGGAGTTCTGACCATGGTACTAGAACTCGCGGCCCTGCGGGCGTGTCCCACCTCAGGTCAGCAGCATCACCGCTGCTGCGTCAGCAGGCCGGCCCCACGGGCCCCGCTTCTCTGTGCAGAAACCTTCAGCCCCTTGGCTTTCTGGTGAGATTTTTGCTATGGGGCATGTGTGCTTGCCGGGGAGACAGGGAGACAGGGAGACAGAAAGTGAGACATTGGGAGGATGGCCGTGGGGGACGGCCACGCCAAAATCTCTCCTCCATTCCCCTCTTGGGATTCTGGGCACACCTGCCCATGTGCCCAACATGAGTTTAAAGTCGTGGGGACTGGGACTCGAACCACAGCCAACCGTGTGGGAGTCCAGCTCCTTAACCAGTGCTCCACCTGCTGGCTCTCCCTCAGCTTTCTGAGGCATCTCCAAGCTAGAATTCCTCTTGCTGTTGCTTCTTCTTGCGCTCTTGTTAACCCCGCCTTCCCAGAGCTTGCTTGTGAAGCGCCTCCTTCACTGGGGAGTCCTGGGATTGTCACAGAAACCTGCCCCGTGGGCACCCACGCTGCCACCATCCCATAGACAGGGAACTGAGGCTCAGAGAGGACCAGTGACCCTGCCTGAAGCCCTGGCCAGCAGCTGGCGGGGCGCAGGGCCCGGGGGGACTGTGGGTGGGGGTGTAGCAGCTGGCTCTCTCGCGGAGACAGCCCCACTGCCGTGCGGTCGTGAGCGTCCGGCCGACCCCTCCAGGAGCTGCCGAGCGCACTGGGCGGTGGGTGGTCTGCGGTCATGGACGGTGCGACCACCGAGTCCTGATTGCGCCTCTCCAGCGCCTGGACTCCGGGCCTCGGCTCTGATTTCTGGCTGAATTTTCCCACTCTTCTTTCTGATTTCTAGGTTGCAGACTTTTCCTTGGGTTGGCGGTTGTGTGTGGTGTGTGGTGTGACTTGCCCTGGGTGCGGGCAGTCTCCGACTCCTCCCTCCAGACTCTGCAGGCCCAGGCCTCCTCAGCCCCTGCACTCGCCCTGCAGAGCCAGGGACGCTCCCCGAGATCTCTCCCCTCTCAGGGAGGGCACGGAGGTCACTTGGCTGCTCGTGTGCGTGTGCAGCGAGGGGCCGAGCCACTGGACACTGGTTTTAGAGCTGTCCCAGCCCAGGCTTTCTGCTGTTCTCCAGTGTCAGCTCTGCTGGGAAAGGGACAGCAAGAGGCGCAGAGGGAGGACGGGCAGCCCCTGGTGTCCACGAGGCCCCGCTCTGCAGGGAGGCGCGTCTGCCTGAGGACGGCCCTGGCCTGGCCTCCTCTCTGTAGTTCCGTCCCTCTGGAAGGAGACACAGCCCTCCTGGGCACACCTGGCACACACCCCTGCCGGACCCGCCTTGGACGCCCTCTGGTCAGGCCAGGGCTGCTGCCTTCCCGGACTCTGGGAGGCCACAGCTGACGTGTCCTTGGGAAGCACAATCTTGTAGTTTTTTAAAAAATTTATTTATTTAATTTAATTTATTATTATTATTTTAAAATTTGCTATGGCACACATGTGGTTACCAGAGAGAGACAGAGAGAGAGAAAGTGAGAAGGAAGGTCGGCAGGTCCGAGACTCGAACCGCAGCCAGCCATGTGGGAGTCTGGGCCTTCGCCACCACGCCACCTGCTGGCCCTGACCTTGTAGAGTTTGAGGAGACCCTGCAGTGGGGACGTCGGGTGCGTGTGGCCCGTGGTCCTCTGTCCCGTGGGCGGGAGTGGGCCTGCTCCTACTGCAGGGGCCCTCGGAGCTCCAACCTTGTGCCCCCTCCACTCTGAAGACCCAGCTGTCCTCTAGAACCGCTGCCAGTGCCTGCCCACAGGGGTTCGATTCCCCCTCACTGCAATCACCGGACAATGGTGCAGGAATGCTGGGAGGGCGGGAAGTGCGCGGCGGTGAGAGCCACGCGTGACCCCAAGGTGGCTACTGCCGACACTTTGGCACTCCCTTCAGGTCGTTGGCAGCGTGCCGGGTGCATGGGGACACGTGTGCACGCAGAGTCACTAAACCCCGGCGGAGCATGTGCTCAGCCCGGTTTGGGTCAGTCACAGACACCCTCACGCCCTCCTGTCCTTTCTGGGCCCGGGTAAGGAGCTCCGAGCTCTGCAGCGTGGAGGTCCGACTGCGGGGGGCACGCTCTGGCCTTAGGGTGCCACGTGGGGTACTGGCGGGCACACGCCAGAACCCAGCGCCGAGGCGATGCTGTCACGGGCTACGGTGGGCCAGCAGGGCAGTGGCGACACTGGGCACGAGGAAGTGGGTAGACAGAGAAAGCTTTGCGTGTGTGCGTGTGAGCGTGACATCGTGTACACGCAGCACATGCGCATGTGGTACATGTACGCATGTGCTGTGCAATTGTGCCCATGTGTATGTGACATACGTGGCATGTGTGACACATGACTCGCACACATGCACACGGTGCGATCACATGATTGTGTACATACACACGGGTGTGCTGCATGTGACATGTGGGCACGTGTGTCACACAGGTGCGTGGTGCGTGTGTGCGGGTCGGCATGGGCTGGTCTGCGGGCTGCAGGGCCTAGCTGCCAACGGAGACGACAGTGTCTGCGCTCACCTCGCGCCCGTTCCTGGTGTCGCCGCGTGTGGGACGGCAGACACGGCTGGGAACACTCATGCTCACCCCCTGGGGAGCTGGGCCGCACTTCCCAGCCGTGACCTCGGCCTTCTAGTGCGCCCGCCTCCGCTGTGCACTTGGTGCCGATGAGGGCCGGGGGGGACGCAGGTTCCCGCCCGCTCCCCGTTGCACACGTGTCTGTGGTACGACACAAAAGGGACACATAAAGTGATGTAAAACAGCGAGCGTCTTTTTCTTTAAGAGAGATTTTTGCTATAGGGTTCATAGGCTCACCAGAGAGACAGAGAGACAGAGACAGAAAGCGAGAAATCACCCCCGGGGGGATGGCCACGCCGCAGTCCCTTCTCCTCCATTCTCCTCTCAGGGTCTTGGGCACGCACATGTTCTCAGCGTGAGTTTAAGCTGTCGGGTCTAGGACTGGAGCCGCGGCTGAGCACGTGGGGTCCAGTGACTTACCGTTATGCCACTGCGGGGCCCGGCAGCTGTCTGCTGACTCCTACAATAACATACCCCGAGGAGGGAGGACGGTGCTTGCGGTCGCCAAAGGTTCTCTACGAAAACAGCTTGCTGTCGCCCCAGTTGCTTGGGTCCCCTCCGCAATTCGGGACAGAGACAGAGTCAGGGAAAGGAGGAAAAGCGCCCCAATGGGACATGGTCACATGGCCCCCTTCTCCACCTCTCTGTCCTGTTGGGATCGGGGGAGCACACATATACCCAGAGTGTTGTTCGCGGTGCCTGGGCTGGGATTTGAACCACATAGTTGGCCATGTGGGATCCAGCTGTCCTAACCTCCATGCCATCTGCTGGCCCAAGGGCTGGCCCTTTGTAAGAGCAGGGTGAGCGTTGAGGCCCGTTAAGCTGCAGCGCTGTAAGTGTGGCTTTAACATCTCGACGATCGCCAAAGATGACCCTGACATTGGACTTTAGGAGAAAGCATTCATTTCAAACCGAGAACGGTGCCGCCAGTGCCAGCGGAGAGCTTTCCCAGTAACACCGGAAGAACCTTTAGCGCGAGCACAGGGAGTGCGCTCTCCCTGAAACCGCTCTGGGAGGGGGAGACCGCGCGGTCCGTGGTCCGGCAAGCCCACTGCCGGCCGTGGGAGCGAGACGGTGAGGACGCAGCCTTTGCCGCCCTGTCGTGGCAGCTTGCCCAGGCCCGGCTGATTAGTCCGACTCAGAAAAGCACAGAGTAGGCAGCAGGTTCCACAGCGGTCCGAGTGTCCACGAGACACGTTCCCACCGTTGCTCGTAGCCCTGAGCTAAGCGTGCGTGGGGGCCAGGGCCGGTGGGGACGCCTGCGCCCCCTCACTGGCTCACTCAGGGGCAGCCAGGACAGGGCCAGTCAACCAGCTCTGTGCCTCACTGCAAAGGACACGCAGGCCCCAGAGTCCCTTCCAGCCAGCAGCGAGCAGCTCTGGGGCTCTCCCACGGCTCCTGCGTGGACGTCGGTACTTCTGGTGAGGTGGCAGGTCAGTGGCACTCTTTGGGAATCTGCGTGGCACGCACACACCATGTTTTGGTACTAAGACAGGAAATCGCTTCAACGCCTTCAGGTAGAGAAGAAAGAGGGTAGGTGTGTGGATGCGTCGGGGTTCCGAGCCCAAGACTCCCTGTCCCAGCTGCACACAGCGTCCAGCTCCGCCGCCTGCAGGTGGCTCCAGTGCAGATAGAGTTGAAGTAGGTGGCTGGGGATGTTCCGCCATCGCTCCAGAGGAGGAGTGGGAGCAGGTGTCTCCGAAGGGCAGGCAGACCCTGTGCGCCCACAGTGGGCTCCGTGGCCTCCTGCTGCGGGGGCTTTCCGTGTGTCCCCTGGGAGCGCGTGCAAGCACAGCCTTCTCGCGTCACAGAGCTGGTCCAGTGGCCCGAATAAGAGGACGTCATCGCTGCTCGGTGGTCCAGCGGTGACAGTGCGACAGTGCGCAGAGAACCCGTCCCGGAAGGAAGGAAGCCGGACTGTGCTGGGAAGGCAAGAAGCCATGGCAAAGAGGCTCCACACGGCGGGCCCGGAGGCCACGCGGAGCTCTGAGCGCGGTGTCAGACGAGGCAGAGGTCACGCTGCCCTGGAAAACCAGGTGCCGCGGGCCGTGGTGTTTCACCCTAACCGCCGGCATTCAGTTGGGGCGACGGTGCCTGCGACTCCCAGGGACAGAGTGGGGTTGTGTGGTTCAGATTCCCTCTCAGCCAGGGCCAGCTGTCCCCAACATCACCACCTCACATCCAGCCCGTCACCTCCATGCCCCGTCACCTGCACCCACAGTCACTTGCACCCACAGCTACCTCTGCCCACAGTCACCTCCGCCCACAGTCACTTCCACCCACAGTCACCACCGTCCACAGTCACCTGCACCCACAGTCACCTCCGCCCACAGTCACCTGCACACACAGTCACCTCCGCCCACAGTCACCTCCACCCACAGTCACCTGCACCCCACAGTCACCACCGCCCACAGTCACCTCCACCCACCGCCCACAGTCACCTCCCCCACCACAGTCACCTCCACCCACAGTCACCTCCACCCACAGTCACCTCCCACCACAGTCACCTCCACCCACAGTCACCTCCACCCACAGTCACCTCCACCCACAGTCACCTCCCACCTGTCACCCACAGTCACCTCCACCCACAGTCCCTCCACCCACAGTCACCTGCACCCACAGCACCTGCACCCACAGTCACCTCCACCCACAGTCCCTCCACCACAGTCACCTCCACCACAGTCACCTCCTCCCACAGTCACCTCCGCCCACAGTCACCTCCACCCACAGTCACCTGCACCCACAGTCACCTGCACCCACAGTCACCTCCGCCCACAGTCACCTCCACCACAGTCACCTCCACCCACAGTCACCTCCACCCTCCACACAGTCACCTCCATCCACAGTCACCTCCACCCACAGTCACCTCCACCCACAGTCACCTCCATCCACAGTCACCTCCACCCACAGTCACCTCCACCCACAGTCACCTCCATCCACAGTCACCTGCCACCCACAGTCACCTCCACCCACAGTCACCTCCCCACAGTCACCTGCACCCACAGTCACCTCCACCCACAGTCACCTCTGTCACCTCCGCCCACAGTCACCTCCGCCCACAGTCACCTGCACCCACAGTCACCTGCACCCACAGTCACCTCCGCCCACAGTCACCTCCGCCCACAGTCACCACCCACAGTCACCTCCACCCACAGTCACCTCCGCCCACAGTCACCTCCCACCACAGTCACCTCCACCCACAGTCACCTCCACCCACAGTCACCTCCACCCACAGTCACCACCCCACAGTCACCTCCATCCACAGTCACCTCCCACCACAGTCACCACCCCACAGTCACCTCCATCCACAGTCACCTCCACCCACAGTCACCTCCACCCACAGTCACCTCCACCCACAGTCACCTGCACCCACAGTCACCTCCACCCACAGTCACCTCCACCCACAGTCACCTCCACCCACAGTCACCTGCACCCACAGTCACCACCGCCCACAGTCACCACCGCCCACAGTCACCTCCCACCACAGTCACCTCCACCCACAGTCACCTCCACCCACAGTCACCTCCCACCACAGTCACCTCCACCCACAGTCACCTCCACCCACAGTCACCTCCATCCACAGTCACCTCCACCCACAGTCACCTCCACCCACAGTCACCTCCACCCACAGTCACCTCCACCCATAGCACCCACAGTCACCTCCACCCACAGTCACCTCCCACCACAGTCACCTCCACCCACAGTCACCTCCACCCACAGTCACCTCCATCCACAGTCACCTCCACCCACAGTCACCTCCCACCACAGTCACCTCCACCCACAGTCACCTCCACCCACAGTCACCTCCCACCACAGTCACCTCCACCCACAGTCACCTCCATCCACAGTCACCTCCACCCACAGTCACCTCCACCCACAGTCACCTGCACCCACAGTCACCTGCACCCACAGTCACCTCCACCCACAGTCACCTCCATCCACAGTCACCTCCTACCACAGTCACCTCCTCCCACAGTCACCTCCGCCCACAGTCACCTCCACCCACAGTCACCTGCACCCACAGTCACCTGCACCCACAGTCACCTCCGCCCACAGTCACCTCCATCCACAGTCACCTCCACCCACAGTCACCTCCACCCACAGTCACCTCCACCCACAGTCACCTCCATCCACAGTCACCTCCACCCACAGTCACCTCCACCCACAGTCACCTCCATCCACAGTCACCTCCACCCACAGTCACCTCCACCCACAGTCACCTCCATCCACAGTCACCTGCACACACAGTCACCTCCCACCACAGTCACCTCCACCCACAGTCACCTGCACCCACAGTCACCTGCACCCACAGTCACCTCCACCCACAGTCACCTCTGCCCACAGTCACCTCCGCCCACAGTCACCTCCGCCCACAGTCACCTGCACCCACAGTCACCTGCACCCACAGTCACCTCCGCCCACAGTCACCTCCGCCCACAGTCACCACCCACAGTCACCTCCACCCACAGTCACCTCCGCCCACAGTCACCTCCCACCACAGTCACCTCCACCCACAGTCACCTCCACCCACAGTCACCTCCACCCACAGTCACCACCCCACAGTCACCTCCATCCACAGTCACCTCCCACCACAGTCACCACCCCACAGTCACCTCCATCCACAGTCACCTCCACCCACAGTCACCTCCACCCACAGTCACCTCCACCCACAGTCACCTGCACCCACAGTCACCTCCACCCACAGTCACCTCCACCCACAGTCACCTCCACCCACAGTCACCTGCACCCACAGTCACCACCGCCCACAGTCACCACCGCCCACAGTCACCTCCCACCACAGTCACCTCCACCCACAGTCACCTCCACCCACAGTCACCTCCCACCACAGTCACCTCCACCCACAGTCACCTCCACCCACAGTCACCTCCATCCACAGTCACCTCCACCCACAGTCACCTCCACCCACAGTCACCTCCACCCACAGTCACCTCCACCCATAGTCACCTGCACCCACAGTCACCTCCACCCACAGTCACCTCCCACCACAGTCACCTCCACCCACAGTCACCTCCACCCACAGTCACCTCCATCCACAGTCACCTCCACCCACAGTCACCTCCCACCACAGTCACCTCCACCCACAGTCACCTCCACCCACAGTCACCTCCCACCACAGTCACCTCCACCCACAGTCACCTCCATCCACAGTCACCTCCACCCACAGTCACCTCCACCCACAGTCACCTGCACCCACAGTCACCTGCACCCACAGTCACCTCCACCCACAGTCACCTCCATCCACAGTCACCTCCTACCACAGTCACCTCCTCCCACAGTCACCTCCGCCCACAGTCACCTCCACCCACAGTCACCTGCACCCACAGTCACCTGCACCCACAGTCACCTCCGCCCACAGTCACCTCCATCCACAGTCACCTCCACCCACAGTCACCTCCACCCACAGTCACCTCCACCCACAGTCACCTCCATCCACAGTCACCTCCACCCACAGTCACCTCCACCCACAGTCACCTCCATCCACAGTCACCTCCACCCACAGTCACCTCCACCCACAGTCACCTCCATCCACAGTCACCTGCACACACAGTCACCTCCCACCACAGTCACCTCCACCCACAGTCACCTGCACCCACAGTCACCTGCACCCACAGTCACCTCCACCCACAGTCACCTCTGCCCACAGTCACCTCCGCCCACAGTCACCTCCGCCCACAGTCACCTGCACCCACAGTCACCTGCACCCACAGTCACCTCCGCCCACAGTCACCTCCGCCCACAGTCACCACCCACAGTCACCTCCACCCACAGTCACCTCCGCCCACAGTCACCTCCATCCACAGTCACCTCCACCCACAGTCACCTCCACCCACAGTCACCTCCACCCACAGTCACCACCCCACAGTCACCTCCATCCACAGTCACCTCCCACCACAGTCACCACCCCACAGTCACCTCCATCCACAGTCACCTCCACCCACAGTCACCTCCACCCACAGTCACCTCCACCCACAGTCACCTGCACCCACAGTCACCTCCACCCACAGTCACCTCCACCCACAGTCACCTCCACCCACAGTCACCTGCACCCACAGTCACCACCGCCCACAGTCACCACCGCCCACAGTCACCTCCCACCACAGTCACCTCCACCCACAGTCACCTCCACCCACAGTCACCTCCCACCACAGTCACCTCCACCCACAGTCACCTCCACCCACAGTCACCTCCATCCACAGTCACCTCCACCCACAGTCACCTCCACCCACAGTCACCTCCACCCACAGTCACCTCCACCCACAGTCACCTGCACCCACAGTCACCTCCACCCACAGTCACCTCCCACCACAGTCACCTCCACCCACAGTCACCTCCACCCACAGTCACCTCCATCCACAGTCACCTTCACCCACAGTCACCTCCCACCACAGTCACCTCCACCCACAGTCACCTCCACCCACAGTCACCTCCCACCACAGTCACCTCCACCCACAGTCACCTCCATCCACAGTCACCTCCACCCACAGTCACCTCCACCCACAGTCACCTGCACCCACAGTCACCTGCACCCACAGTCACCTCCACCCACAGTCACCTCCATCCACAGTCACCTCCTACCACAGTCACCTCCTCCCACAGTCACCTCCGCCCACAGTCACCTCCACCCACAGTCACCTGCACCCACAGTCACCTGCACCCACAGTCACCTCCGCCCACAGTCACCTCCATCCACAGTCACCTCCACCCACAGTCACCTCCACCCACAGTCACCTCCACCCACAGTCACCTCCATCCACAGTCACCTCCACCCACAGTCACCTCCACCCACAGTCACCTCCATCCACAGTCACCTCCACCCACAGTCACCTCCACCCACAGTCACCTCCATCCACAGTCACCTGCACACACAGTCACCTCCCACCACAGTCACCTCCACCCACAGTCACCTGCACCCACAGTCACCTGCACCCACAGTCACCTCCACCCACAGTCACCTCTGCCCACAGTCACCTCCGCCCACAGTCACCTCCGCCCACAGTCACCTGCACCCACAGTCACCTGCACCCACAGTCACCTCCGCCCACAGTCACCTCCGCCCACAGTCACCACCCACAGTCACCTCCACCCACAGTCACCTCCGCCCACAGTCACCTCCATCCACAGTCACCTCCACCCACAGTCACCTCCACCCACAGTCACCTCCACCCACAGTCACCACCCCACAGTCACCTCCATCCACAGTCACCTCCCACCACAGTCACCACCCCACAGTCACCTCCATCCACAGTCACCTCCACCCACAGTCACCTCCACCCACAGTCACCTCCACCCACAGTCACCTGCACCCACAGTCACCTCCACCCACAGTCACCTCCATCCACAGTCACCTCCCACCACAGTCACCACCCCACAGTCACCTCCATCCACAGTCACCTCCCACCACAGTCACCACCCCACAGTCACCTCCATCCACAGTCACCTCCACCCACAGTCACCTCCACCCACAGTCACCTCCACCCACAGTCACCTCCACCCACAGTCACCTCCATCCACAGTCACCTCCACCCACAGTCACCTCCATCCACAGTCACCTCCACCCACAGTCACCTCCACCCACAGTCACCTCCACCCACAGTCACCTCCATCCACAGTCACCTCCACCCACAGTCACCTCCACCCACAGTCACCTGCACCCACAGTCACCTCCGCCCACAGTCACCTTCACCCATAGTCACCTCCACGCAGAGTCACCTCCACCCACAGTCACCTCCACCCACAGTCACCTCCCACCACAGTCACCACCCCACAGTCACCTCCATCCACAGTCACCTCCACCTACAGTCACTTCCACCCCACAGGGAACTCCCCTACGTAGTCACCTCCATTTCACAGTCACTGCCACCCCATGGTCACTTCTATCCCACAGTCACCTCCACCGGTCCCTTTCCTTCTGTCCCTAGGTCACCCCCTCCCCTGCCACCACCTGCTCCCGCGCACTTCCACTGTCTCCTCCCCTCTTGGAGCCCTGTCCCCGCCCCCCCCACCTCGGTCCTAGAAGGGCATTAAACAGGGGTGTGTCTGGAGCAAGGGCTCCTTGGCCTCTCTGGCCTCTCCCCCTAGTTGAGTGGAGGCGGGGTGGCCCGATTGGCTGCCCGGTTGCTAGGACTCTGTTGCTAGGATCAGGGCTGTCTCTAGGCCCTGCAGGAGACATGTAATGAATTATGGATGGCTGGTGTTCTCAGAGAGGCCTGATCTGTAATGCAGATGAGGTCCAGGCCCCCTTTTCTTCTGGTTTCTTAAGGAAAAAAATATCAGTTTTAAACCCAGAGCTGGCATTTGCGGAGTCCGCGTTGCCAGGGGCAGGGGCTCCCGCCTGCAGATGTTAATTCTTATGCAAAGAGAGGCCGGGGTCAGTGTCTGTTATTTGTTCTGGAAAAGCTTGTAGGATTTTTGCTGAACCCTGTGACCCTTTGGGGGCATTCTCTTTTCTGTGATTAGAGACAGAATGGGCAGCAGCAGAAGTGGCATTTTCTAGCTAGGAGGCACTTTCCCTGGGGCCCCAGAGCCAGGAGAGGGGGGAGGGCTCGGTCTCGGCCTCGCTGGCCCCACCTTCTCCTCTAACCCTCCCCCCTGAGCCGAGGAGAAACGCTGACCTGGCCCCTGCGCCCCGGCAGTGCGTGCTGGCCGAGCGGGCACTGGCCTGTGCGGCCGGACTCGGGCTCATTAGGGGAGCCTGCCCAGCGGCCTCAGTGCTGCCCGCCTCCTGGCTTGAGGGGTCCAGGGGCGACTGCAGGGACGGGACAGAGCTCCGCCCCCCGCCGTGCCTTCCTCTCCCCGCCTGGTGGCAATGCCAAGGACATGGGGTCAGAGAGGTCCGTGCGTGGTTCCTGGGCGGCTCCTGAGTGAGGGTCTCCCAGGGGCCCCTCCATGCGGGGCTTTCTGAGGGCCCCGGTCCTCCAGGAAGACCTCGCGGAGGGCTCCAGGAGGGTGTGCGGGAGCCGGGACGGCCTCTCCCGCTGCCCACAAGCCGTTGGGCGCGTGGACGCTCATGCTCCGTTTTGCGAGGGCCTTGCCTCCCGGCCTGCCATGACTCCTCGGAGAGGTGGGTGCTGGCGAGGACAGAGACCTGGCCCCGCGCCGCCCCACGCACAGGCTCTCTCCGGACAACACTCCCCGGAAAGCCCTGCTCACCTCGCGGGGCCTGGACACCTGGTATTCCCTGTCTCCGCCGCCAGGTGGTCTCCCACCACCACTGGGAGCCCCGCAGTTACTAAGAGAGGAGGAAGGGGAGACAGGACTTATTTCAGACGCACAGCCTTATTCCAGGGGGCGAGAAAGCCGTCTGGGTGAAAATTGCATTTGTCACCCGCGTCACAGTGTTTATTGAATGCTGGTCGGATCGGTCCCAGGGACTTGGAAGACAGAGGCGGTGCGGCAGTGGGTTCGTGGGGTGACTGGGGACCCCGCCGCACCGGCAGCCGTCCCGAGGGTGGTGCGTCCTCTTCCTTCGTACCGAGGGGCGACTCAGAGCTCGGTTTTCGAGTCTCGGGGTGGTTTCAGTGAGGACCTCAGGTCGCTGAGTCCGATCAGGTCACGTGCAGGCAATGCTGGTGACGGGGGCTGCCTTTGGAGGTAAAGGACAGCAGGCCCGACGGCCGTCTCGAGTCTACCCTGACAGTGACGGGCAAGAAGACAGCCACGCCGCGGGCCACCGCTGTCCTGCGTGGACGCGCAGCCTTGCCCTGCCTGCTCCCTGGCCGAGCTCACAGGACAGAGGTGTGCCAGTGACAGCGCCAAGTGTCAGCTTACTGCAAAGTGCCCTATTTCAGACGGCTGCTGCAGACGCAGCTCCAGGGCACGATGCTGCGACCGAGACCCCTGGGTTTCTCTTGCTGGCCACAGGCAGGGCGTGGACCAGTGAGCAGGCGCCGAGGCAGACGCAGCCCGGACCCCACCAGGGAGGAGGGACAGAAGCCCACCTCTGGCCGTGTGCGTGGGCTGTGGACCTGCCGCTCGGCAGACTCCTGCTTGGACACGTGGCCCATTGCCGGTTCCGCCTGTCGAGTCCTGCACGAGCCCCCGTCAGCTCCGTCAGAGGGTCCCGGCTCCATGTGGCCTTGTCTGGCCTTGATGGTGGCACCGGGAGCCGGGGGCCAATGCCTGTGGGCATGAGGAAGCAGCCTCCCCTCTCGGAGGGACACGGAAGGGTCCCAGTGGCAAGTCTGTCTCTGGCAGGGCTGAGTCAGCAGTGGAAGAGGTCTCCATGGGGAAGGTGGCTGGCGGCTGCGGGGCAGCTGCTGTGGGGCCACTTCGGCAGGACTTTTGGGACTGACGCCCACAGAAAGGTGGAAGCTTCTGCGGCTGCCCGCAGCTCTTCGCAGCCTCGTGCCCTCCTGAGACCCGGTGGTGAACACGAGGCAGGGCCTTAGTGTCAAGGAAGCGCGTTGACGTGGGTGGGGTGGGTGCTGCCCTGGAGCTCTGCCGCCCGCCTGGCTGGCGCCCACCGTCTGGTGGTCCGACTCGCCAGAGCCACTGGAATTTCCCACTGTTTTCTTTCTTTTTAAGAGGTTTGTCTTAGGGCGTGTGCACTCTCTGGAGAGAGAGAGAGAGTGAGAGCGGGAGAGCGGGGATCACCCCGGGGCATGGCCACACCGCAGTCCTTCCTTCTCCGGGGCCTGGAGCACACACACGCACTTGAGCTTGGCATGATGTTCTAGCCACCGGGACCAGGACCCGTGCCACAGCCAGCCGGGAGCCCAGCAGTGTGCCTGCTGCCCCATCTGCCGGCCCCGTACCCCTATTCTTAGCGTCTCCTACGTAGCACTTACCGGCGATGCGGGGCAGAGCCCTCGGAGGGCGTCGCGGCGCTGGGCTGAGCAGTGCTGCCAGCTCTCGAGTCACGCCTCCATGCGCACACGTACCTGCACAGGTGTGCGTGCGGCGGCCTGGGCTCGGCGAGGTTTAAGACGCGCCTCTGTACCCAGGCAGCTGTGCAGTACTGACCTTTGCACGTGTAAAAGTCAGGGCGCATCTTCGACAGAAAAACTTAGAAAATACGCCATACTTTGCTGACGACCCAAACGTGGCGTGATTTGTCAGTGACTCCCGTGGTGGGTTCGCAGCGAGGACTGCAGACGTGGGTGTGTGCCTTTCTCCTCCTGCGTCCCCTCTCCATACTTCAGCGGCGAGCAGCCGTGTGTGTCAAGGCGACATCTGGAGACACGCAAGGCCCAGAGAGGCCAGTGCCCCTCTGGCCACCTTCCAGCCCAGCCCGCGAGACCGAGCTGCTGCCCCGGGGAGCTCCCGCCTGGAGGGGCTCTCGTGGCCAGCCCATGGTGGCTCGGGTCAGCTCCTCGTCAGCCAGGCTGCAGCCTCCCGCTCCACTGTTTGCACAGACCCCTGGGCGCTGTCAACCCACCAGCCCCTGGGCTCCCTGCAAACATACACACTGGCCCCCAACGCACGTGCTGGCCTGTGAACACACACGTATGCGTGTTTTATTTATTTATTTTATTTTATTTTGAAGAGGTTTTCGCTATAGGGCGCGTGCGCTCTCCAGACATACAGAGAGAGACAGAGAGACAGAAAGCGAGAAATCACCCCCCGGGGGGATGGCCACGCTGCAATCCCTTCTCCTCCATTCTCCTCTCGGGATCTTGGGCACGCACGCACACGCGTCTGGCGTGAATTTTCTAAGCCACCGGGTCCAGGACGCGAACTGTGGTCGACTACGTGGGAGTCCAGCGACATAGCCATTACGCTAACTGCTGGTTCCCCGTGTTTTATTTTAATCTCGGTCTCTGCATGCTGGGTCCTCCTGGCTCAGCCTCCCAGCTGGGACACCACCAGGCCCGATCCAGAGGGTCTCTCCATGTTTCCTGGCCAGCCTGTGCTCACTGCCCTCCTGCCTCAGCCTCCCAAGCGGCTGGATGCCAGACGCTGGCGCGGCTATGCTGGACGGGGCTCCCGAGTGGTGGCACCTGTGGGCACACCGTTCTCAGTGGCGCCCCCCTGCACGGGCCTGAACTCCCGCTGTCACGGGTCTGTGTGCACATTGACCCAGACTTCTGGTCCCAGACCCGGACACCGTCTTTGGACGATCCCGGTGGCTCTTAGCCATTGCTCACCCCATGCTGCTCCTGTCCCCTGGGCTCTGCCTGGGGGAAGCCGAGGAGGCAGCCGCACGGCCTGCCGGTCAGGGGCTGGTGCAGGGGCAGGAGCGGCTCCAGGGGCCTCACAGAGGCGATTTGGGAAAGAGCTGTTAACTACGCTCCCTCCAAACCCCAGGCTGCAGGAAGAAGCCACCTGGGGCCGCGGAGAGCGGTGAGACACAAGAGACGCCGGACACGGGGCCTGGTGCGGGGCTCTCGGGGATGACCCGGTCCTGGGTGGGGCCTGGGGAGCTCGGAGGAGGGCCTGCTGTCCTGGAGCCACTCCAAGGTGGCTGGCCGCTGCTGCGCCTCCGAGGACAGACGGGCAGGTCCTGCGAGGGTGAGGCCACGGAGGGCTGCCCCGGAGCAGTGTCGTGGGGGGAGCCATCGGGGACGGAAGCCAGGAGTGTGCGTCCTCCTGACGGTGGACGCGCGGCTCCCTCAGGGCCCCGTGACAGGCTGAGCACGGGGCACGGCGGGGACCGAGTGGCTGGCACCCCCGGCGGAGGGCCCGCGGGAGCGGAGAAGCGGCGTTTGAGACCTCAGCCGGGGTGGGTGTGGCGCCTGGCAGGGCCGCCGGGTCCGGGCCGCTGAGGGCAGCTGCCCTGGCCGCCCTCATGGACGCGGGTCTGAGGGAAGACCCGCCCCGCTTCGCCCGAGGGCGCCCTCCCGGGCTGAGCGGCCTCCTGGTTTCCAGGGTGGTCATCCGGAGTCATCGCTTGCTTAGCGTTTTCCTAAGTTTTGCGTCATCGTACTTTCAATATTAAAAATCATTTTATTTTAGATGTTGTTGTTATTTAATTTTATTCATTATTGCTATTTTAAAATGTTCTATAGTGGGCATGTGCACTTGCCAGAGAGAGACAGGGAGAGAGGGAGAGAGAGAGAGAGAGAGAGGGAGGGAGAAAGCCACTGGGTCCAGGACCTGAACCCCGGTCTGCCCTGTGGGAGTCCCACGCCTTAACCCCACGCCAGCTGCAGGCCCCAGCAGCCAGCCATCACCTCGGTTCAGCTGTTCCAGTAATGGAGGGCGGCAGCTCCCTGCCGTCCTCGGGTAGCTGTCGCTTGTTCTGCCTCTCGTCCTCCCCTGCCTGCCGGTCGGCCTGGTCGCATGTTCTCTGCTGTCCTGCCCTCCCCGCCCCTCGCCCTCCTCCCTGCAGCTGCAGCGTCGGGCTCTGTCCTCTCCGAAGTCACCACAAGCCCCGGCAGGCCCAGGGTCAGTGCCCAGGTCTGCAGTGCATGCTCCTTCTCCGAGCTGCGAGACTGTGGCTGCTGCGCCAGGGTCACCCTCGCCCCTCGGTGCAGCTCTCTGTGACGCCACCCGCTCTGCCCAGTGCTCACCCTGGAAGCGGGCCTGGCAGTCGCGCCCCCCGACGCTCCCACGGCCCGGCTCCCACCCACGGCCTGCCTTCTCCACACTCCCCATCTCAGCCGTAGGCGAGGGTTGGTGCTGTCCTCTCCCAGCTTCTTGGAACATCGCGAGCCTCCAGGAGGGGAAGGTTGCAGGCCGCAGAGTGAGTGTCTCTGTAGCTCGCATGGACCCCTGTGTCCCGCGTAGCCTCTCCTCTCCGTGCGTGTGCACGTGTGTGCGTGTGCGTGCACAGGTGGTGTGTACTGCTGTCCCAGAGGGTATGTCTCTGTGGGCTCGACCATGACAGCAGGGGACGCGGGCGCTCGGCCCCGCACGCCTCAGCGCGTCACCCCCACCAAACCACCGAGTTCCACCGCGAGGAGGCGCGTCGTGCTGCGTGACTGGCCCGCACCGCGCAGGCCGATCCGCAGCTGGTGCCGTGCCTTTACTGTTACTGCTTTTGTTACAGGTGCGTGCGTTTGCCGAGAGAAACGACCGCCCCAGGGGACGGCTATGCCGCAGTCCTCCGTTCTCCTCTCGGGATTTGGGACACGCGGGGACACACGCCTGGTGTGCTTTTCAAGCCTCCGGGTCCAGGACTCAAACTGCAGTCACCACGTGAGACCCAGTGTCTTAGCCTACATGCCACCTGCCGGCTCTCTTTTTCACTACTTTTATTGATTTATTTTTACAATTATTTTATTTAACTTTATTTATTTTAATGTGACCACATAGGGGAAGAGTGAGAGAGAGGACAGGGAAAGCGAGAAGCCAGCCACCATACCCAGACCTGAGCCAGGTCGGCCGGCGGGAGTCCAGCACCCGTAACCTCACCACCTGCCGGCCCCTCTTTTGTTACTTTTGATTGACAGACAATCATCGCATGTGTTTGTGGGACACAAGTGCAGAGTGCGGGGCTGAGAGCAGGGCTAAGCCCGCTCCACCTTCACACCTTCTCGAGATGGGTGTGGGGAGCCCCCGCCCTCTCTGTCCCATGGACACGCTGTGGTGGTGTCACCTGCAGCGGCTCCTCCCACCTGACCGTGCGTGGAGTCCCCTGGCTGAGCACTGCCCCTGCTCCCTTCACCCCCTGCCAGGACTGATCTGGCGGCGCCTGGCGGCTTTCTCTGCCATCACAGCCTTGCTCCTGAGCTCAGTGTGCTGTACCCTGGCGTCCCCTGTTCTAGAGAGGTGCCCAGACTGCTCCCTCGGCCCCCGTGAGCCTGTGTTCTGGAGCCTCGAAGCTGGGGTTGCCCAGGGTCCCCACTCTGCCTGACCACGGCTCTGAGTCTGGCCTCCTCTCTGCTCGGGCTCCTGCCAGCTCTCTGCTCCCTGTGTCAGTGGGACCCGCAGCCTGAGACAGTGACAGCAGGTGGCATCAGTGGCAGGTGGCCGCCCCTCGCTTTTCTGCACCCCCCTCCCCCTCCTTCTCTCTTCCTCCCTCTCCCTTCCTCTCTCTCCCTTCCCTTCTCTCTCCCTTTTTCCCTCTCTCCCTCCCCCCTTCCCCCTCTCTCCCCCTCCCTCTCCCCCCTCCCTCTCCCTCTCTCCCTCTCTCCCCCTCCCTCTCTCCCCCTCCCTCTCTCTCCCCCCTCCCTCCCTCTCCCCCCCTCCCTCTCTCCCCCTCCCTCTCTCCCTCTCTCTCCCTCTCCCTCTCTCTCCTCCTCCCTCTCTCCCCCTCCCTCTCTCCCCCTCCCTCTCTCCCTCCCCCCCTCCCTCTCTCTCCCTCCCTCCCTCTCTCCCCCTCCCTCTCTCTCCCTCCCTCTCCCTCTCTCTCTCTCCCCATTTCTCTCTCTCTGTTTTCTTCTCTTTCTCTCTCCACTTTGGGAGTTTCCCTCATTTTATTCATTCCTGAGCAGAACGATGAAAAAGAAGTACTTCACTTTAAAACAAATTTCTATGCATTCCCTCATAGAACAAAGCAGACTTCAGAGTCTCTTGAGTTTTTTTTTTTTTTTTTTTTCATGGAAATGGGTGTTGGACTGGAAGGCCTGCCGGGGTGGGGTTGCCACAAGACTGGGGTCTGTTCCGCTCCGCACAGGACCCCCACTGGGTGGGAGGTGGGCCGAGGGCCACTGTGGCTAGCCCTGCCTGTGGCTCTCATGGGTGCGACTTCCAGGCCACTGTGGCTGGGGCGCAGGGAGGGCCCCGCTGCACGTCTAAGCCGCAGCTCATCCGGGTCATGTGCCCACACGTGCCCACCGGCATGTTTCGGTCCACCTGACCAGGGACTCAGACCCCTGGTTGGCCCGTGGTCTCCAGCGCTGCAGTCACAGTCCGAGGGCACCAGGCTGGGCCATGAGGTGACCCAGAGAGCACCCAGCCCCGGGACAGCCCTGGGGTGGCCTTGCACGGTGCTTGGGCTGTAATTACGACGGGGCCGGTTCCCCGCACTCCGGCCTGCCCTCTCCTCCCCGTGGTGGACACTTCACCCTGCCCACTGGCAGTCCCAGTCAGCATAGAGCGTGTGCGGTGGCCACGAACCACGTGTGTTTTCACGTGACAGAGGAGGGGATGAGCAGCAGCAGGGTGGAGGGGCCCGTGGGCCGGGGGCACGTCAGGCGCAGTGATGTGCGGGAGTGGAGGACACGCCTGAGTCCCGAGAGGCCGCAGATCTCCCACCACCCGCCGTCAGAGGAAAGCGCGTGACGGCTGCTCTCAGAGACCCAGGACAAGCTCGGCTCTCCTGTCCTGCTCCTGCTTCTCCGGCCCCTGGGGCGTGGGGCTGGGGCTGGCGGGTCTCGGTATGGGGAGTGCGCCGTGGCATCGAGCAGGTGCCCGTGTGCGCGCCCCTCGGCGTCAGAGGAGCAGCCTCAGTGAGTTCAGAACCCGCCGGGCCGTGCCCCGGAGCCGACTGCAGAGTGCTCACAGGGTCCGCAGTGTGTACGCGCGTGAGGCGCCTCTTACGGCCAGGAGGCCGCCCCGGCGGAGGTGGAGGGCCGGCGCACACCTCCACACCTGCCACCTGTGAGGCGGGCGACTGGCCCTCATCATTACTCACGATGCAAACTTGAAGTTTTTTGAAGCGTGAAGAAGGAAGCGATCTTGGGGACCAGCAGTTAGCACAATGGCTATGTCGCTGGACTCCCACGTAGTCGACCGTGGTTTGAGTCCTGGACCCGGTGGCTTAAACTCACGCCGGGCGCGTGTGCGTGCGTGCCCAAGATCCCGAGAGGAGAATGGAGGAGAAGGGATTGCGGTGTGGCCATCCCCCCTGGGGGGTGATTTCTCACTTTCTGTCTCTCTGTCTCTCTCTGTCTGGTGAGCGCACGCACCCTATAGCAAAAACCTCTAAAAAAAAAAAAGAAAAAGAAGGAAGTGATCTCGTATGCATACAGTTAAACCCCCAGGGTACCCTGACTACATTGTGCTGATACATTTGCTTATGCTGAGTGGCGGTGTGGGGCCTGGTCCAGATCAGACACTCCATGGAAGGCGCTGACGGGAACGGTAGGCTGAACGCAGACCCTGGCACACCTCGGGCCGGGACGCCCGGGGCCAGTGTCCGGCCCATCCTGTCACAGCTAAACGTGCCTTTGTGTCATGGGCAGGAGTTTCCTGGGGTGAGGGGGTTCTGATCATCCAGATGTCGCTTCCAGAGGCTCACACTGCCCTTGTGCGTAGACGCGTGGTGCCCTCCAACCTTCCTCCAGCTGCTGAGCCCCCTGCGGTCCCGGGTGGCCGAGTCCAGCTGAAGGCCTCCCGTGCTGTATCGGGCCGAGTCTGTCCGGTACCCTAAGTCTTGCTGTCCTACTGCCCTGCAGGGCGAGGAGGCACAGGGTGGTCACTTCCTCGCTGGTCGAGTTCTCATTCTGGGGTCAGTTTGGCCTCGGCCCAGGCACGGGAGACCCAGGCTTTCAGGGGTGGGAGGCTCGCAGCTGCCCTCAGGTGTGACCCGGGTCACGTGCTCCCAGCACCCTGAGGGAGGGAAGGCTGGGCTCTCAGGCCCTGGCCCCCAAAGACGGGACTTCTCTGAGCTCAAGGCAAGGCTCGTTTCCAGTCTGAGGGAAGCCAGAGCCACATACATGGGATGACGACCGAGGGACGGGGCTGTCCCCTGGGCTCTGGAGAAGCGTGGGCCGCACCTTTGATGCCCGCGGGGGCCAGGAGCAGCTGAGTGCTTAGTCGGAGGGTCTGCATGCCCAGGAGGGAGGCGCTGGTACTGTGCGCTTGCCCCACGTGTGAGGCCTCTCCGGCAGGGCCCTCCCAGTGTTCAGCTCACGTGGGGAGTGACCGGGCACGGCCCAGCACACAGCTGCGGACGTGTGAGCAGGCGGCCTGGTGGGGACCGAGCTCACGGAAGAAGACGCTCAGCCATCACGGCAGACTGGACACCCTCGCCCTCAACTGCAGACCCCTCTTAGAGAGTACGTGTGCACACAGGCCACGAGTGTGAGCACAGCGGCACGCCATGGGCCTGGTCGCGCTGTGGCTTTCCCTCCCAGCCCTCCCGCCCGGAAAGTCCTGGGGACTCAGCAGAGCCGGCCTGGGGAGCCCAGCCCCACCACCCACACGCTACCGACTGTGGACAGGGCCCGGGCAGTGGCCTCCCGTGTCCTGATGCAGCGAGTCTGGGTGGGCTGGGGCCCGAAAGCGGCCCTTACCCACCCTGGGCCCTGACGCACGCGCGCCTTGGAACGGAATCTGGAATGGAGGGAGGACTTTTCCAGGCAAATCCCTGAGTCTCAGGTCTGGTAATGATGGTGACATGTGGTCTGTCACCATCACTCTGAGAGTGCACAGGTGACGCCCTGGGACAGTTATCCAACAGCGCTCAGGTGACGCCCCAGGACACTTATCCGACAGTGCGCAGGTGACGCTCCGGGACACCCCCCCTGAGAGCGCGCAGGTGACGCCCTGTGCTTGCATGACTGCAGCCTGCACATGGCAACATGTGGCAAGCCAGCTGACTGACCACCTGACCGAGGGGAAACCGAGGGAATAGCAAGGACATTGGGGGCCACGGCAGGAGCAGCAGGACAGCGAGCCAGCGCCAGCTGGGCTCCAGGGCACAGCCTGGTCCACTGTTCCCTGCGCCACCTCTGGCCATCGAAGCCCAGGGGCCGTGCTCTGGCAGAAAGGCCTCTCCAGCCAAAGAGATGCAACTTGTGACTCTCCTGTGGCCTGCCACTTCGAATTGTGTGCCCTTAAAGATATGTCCAAGTCTGGGACTAGCAGCTGGTGTAACGGCTACGTCGCTGGACTCTCATGTAGTCGACTGTGGTTCGAGTCCTGGACCCGGTGGCTTAAAACTCACGCCGGGCATGTGTGCGTGCGTGCCCAAGATCCCGAGAGGACAATGGGGAAGGGGTTGCGGCGTGACCATCCCCTCTGGGGGGTGATTTCTTGCTTTTTGTCTCTCTGTCTCTCTGTGTCTTTCTGGCGAGTGCATGCGCCCTATAACAGCAACAATAAAACCTCTCCAAAAAAAAAAAAGATTCGTTCAAGTCTCACCCTGCGGCGTTGACGTTGTTTGGAAACGGCCTCTGCAGCTGGCTGTCCCACCGTCCCTTTACTGTGTTTCCCAAGATCAGTATTTCCTCATTGGGTGGTATTTCTGGGCTTCCAGTTTCATTCTATTGTTGTTCCAGGGCCACACTGTCTTCATCACATTTGCTTTGGATTCAACAGTAGTTTTTTTTTTTTGTTTTTTTTTTTAAGAGAGATTTTTGCTATAGGGTGCGTGTACTGGCAAGAGAGACAGAGAGAGACAGAAAGTGAGAAGTTACCCCCTGGGGGGGATGGCCATGCCGCAATCCCTTCTCCTCCAGTCTCCTCTCGGGATCTTGAACACGCACACACAAACGTCTGTTGTGAGTTTTAAGCACTGGGTGTGCGCCTTGAATCGTGGTCGGCTACGTGGGAGTCCAGTGATGCAACTGCCACTCCATCTGCAGGTCCTCAGGAGCAGGTGTAGAACCGGGAGGGGGATGTGGGTTCCTGCCGACTGCAGGTGACATTTAGAATCAGCTTCTCAGTTTGTACAAAGATACCAGCTGGGGTTCTCAGGGGTTGTACTGAGTCTGGAGCTAAATCCCACCATTGTAGCCATGTCAGAGTTTTTGATCTATGAACATGGATGTCTTTCCATTTGTTTAGACCATCTTTAATTTTTTCAAGAATGTTTTGTAGCATTCAGACTATATGTTTTCTATTTCTTTTGTGACATTTCTTTCTTCTTTTTAAAAACATTTATTTATTTATTTATTTGTTGTGATTTTCAAACTGCTGGGTTCAGGACTCAAACCATGGTCAGCCATGTGGGGGACCAGCCCCTTAACCGCCATGCCAGCTGCTGACCTGTGACATTTATTTTTAAGTATTTTATTCTTTTTGATGCTATTGTGAATGACGTTATTTTCATTTCATTTTCAGATTGCTTATTGCGAGTATGTACTATAGGCATACGGCTTATTTTCGTGTATTGCTCTTATATCCTGCCAACTTGCTGAACTTGTTACTTCTAATAGTTTTTTAGTGGATTTCTTAAAATGTTTTACGTAGGAGACACGTCACCTGCAGATGAAGGTAGTGTCGCGTCTCCCTCCTCTCGCCCAGTTCCCTCCAGCTCGCCGCACACAGGGTGAGAGCAGACGCTGCCTTTCCTGACCTGGGGGAGCGCCCAGTCTTCCAGCACGCTATGCCTCACCCCGCTAAGGGCGATGCAGGCCAAGGGCCCCGCAGGTGTCTTCCGTCAGACCGAGGATGTCCTTTTCCGTCGGGTTCGTCGGATGCTTCCAGCATGACACAGTTTTCGGCACGTGTTGGGACAATCTTGTGATTTCTGTTTTTTGTTTTATGGAGACGACGCATTTCCTTAATTAATTTCTGGATGTTCAACAAGCCTTGTGTTCCTGGGCTGAGCCCCACTTGGTCACGGAGTATAATTCTCGTCACACCCCGCTGCATTTGCCTGCTGGCATTTTTGGAGGATTTTTGCATGCGCGTATGTCAGTGACATTGCTTGGTGATTTTTTTTTTTTTTTTTTTTTTTTTAGGTGCTGTCTTTGCCTGGTTTTGTTTTTGAACAATGCTGGTTTCATAAAATGCTACATTTAAAAAAAAAAACACAAACTCCCTATCATTTAGTGCAGTGCTCTAGAATCTTGCTGAAGATCGAAGTGGGATTTGCTACAACTGCAGCCACTAGCACCTCCATCCAGGGGCCCGAGCAGCAGGTGGGCTGGGAGGCCCTGAGGTGTCGAGAGGGCGTCAGTGCCCGCAGTGCCGGCCTGGCGTGTGTCTCGGCCGACCCTGCCAGCTCGCTCCCGGAGGAGGAGGGCGTTCTCTGCCTGGAGCTACGGCCTGGGCTTCTCAGCACACGCTTCTGGACATTGTGACGTCTCTTCAGGGATGGGCACGACAGAGCCTGAAGCCTGGCGCTATTGGTGACAGAGGAAGGAAGCAGGACTCAGAAGTCGCAGTGCACATCGAGGACGACAGGAAGGGAAGCTGCCTGCGCCACAGCCTCGTGGCTAAGGGAGCCCTGCAGCCAGCCATAGTTCGAGTCCTGGCACCAGTGGCTTGAAAAATGTGTTGGGCCCCTGTGAATGCCTCCAATCTGACAGGACAGACTACAGGGTGGCCATGCCCCACTGGGGAGTGCCTCCTCCCTCTCTCTCTGTCTCTGACTCTCTGTCTCCCTCTGGCAAGAGTCCACTTCCTCTGGCAATAAACCAGGTGAAGAGGAAGGCCAGTGCGGCTGGGCCTGCCCTGGGGTCTCCGTGCTCACGTTCCGGAGGGCTCTGACTGCACGGGGCAGTCCCTCCTGCAGGGGCGCCTGCTCGGCTCTCCCCCAGGGCACGCCAAGAGGCTGGATGTCTTGCTAGAACGAGCCTGTCCAGCCGACGCAGCGACCTGCCAGCCCAAGGCCAGGCCCACAGACCTGGATGGATACGCGTTCTGTGGTTTAAAAAGGATAAGAGAAAATGGAAAACCCAGAGGAAGAGACAGAGCCACGCCGAGGTCCAAAGTTTCCTCTGGAAGAGGGGATGTCACCTCCTTTGTTCCCGACTCGGGGAGTGTGGGCATTTGGGGGGAGGGCGGGCAGGACCAGTCCGCCTGGGCTTGGCTTCACACACTCGCTCACACACGTTGCCTGGCACCCGCCACCAGGCACAGAGCCAGGCCTGGGCCGGGCACGAGGGCTGCGCTCGCCACCCCGCGGCCTGGCATTTTGTGAATGGAGCGGACGTCTGCCCAGCTGGGAGCTCCCACGGAGGCATTAGGAGCAGCAGTCATGGTGTCACTTCCCGCCCGCGCCCTCTTCATGTGCTGAGCGGCTTTCCTGTCAGCCCAGAAGCTCAGTGGAGACGGGGTGCTAATGAGCCTTGGCTGGGCTGGGGCTCCCTCTGCTCTCTGTACCTGCCCCTCCCTCCTTTCGCCAGGACCTCTCCTGCCACTAGGGTAGCTGGGGTACCCCGAGGGAGACGGGGGTGGAGAAGACTGGAAGGGGAGGGGTCAGCACGTGCTGTGGAGCTCAGGCACTGGACTCCCACGTGGCCAACTGCAGTTTGAGTCCCAGACCAGCGGCTTAAAACTCAGACCGGACACGTGTGTGTACATGTCCAAGATCCCAGGAAGAGAATGGAGGAGAAGGGATTGTGGCATGCCCATCCACCCTGGGGGCTGATTTTGCTCTGTCTCTGTCTCTCTGTCTCTCCGGCCAGTGCACGCGCCCTATAGCAAAAAAAACTCTCTAAAACAAACAAACAGCAACAACAACAGAAAAGCCACGCTGTGCATGCCCCAAAGCCCACGAGAACTGCAGAGAAGGGACTGCGGCGTTGCCATCGCTCCGAGGGTGCCTCACTTTCCCTCTCACTGTCTCTCTCTGGTGAGTGCACACGCCCCAGAGCAGAAAACTTTAAAAAAACTGGAAGATAAGCGGCCTTGGAGCCACCGGTTCCCGTCCTGGTGCAGAGCCCGGGCTGGAAGACCCGACGGTGGCACTTCGGCCGTTACCTCTGCCCGCTCGGCCCCGGGCTGCGGCTGCGGGAGATCAGACACGGCCTCAGCAGTAAGAAAAGCCGGATGGAAGTGGGGGCCTCAGTGGGACCTGGGCAGGTAGGGACGGCCCATGGGCCTCTGACCCAGCAGAGGCAGCGGCCCCTGTGTGCACACAGCCCTGCGGGGTGGGAGGAGGGCGCGCCATGCCCCGGACGTGCAGGGGAGCAGAGGTGCTGTCGCTCCCAGTCTCTTTGCAGCAGGGCAGAGGTCTGCATCGGGCTGGAAGCAAGGTCTCCCTCGTCCGGCGTGGGAGAGCGGCCCCTCTGAGCTTTGCTCCTGCAGGAAACTGGAATCCTGTTTTGCAAGGGCATCGTGAAGAAAGTGTCGGGCACCCCGGATGGGAGGGGAACGCCGAGACTGCCTCTCTGGTGGCTCAGGTGGTGCCCACACAGTGCCCGGGGGGCACAGGGGTTTGGATACCCCTTTCCCAGGCTGGGGCACAGAGGCAGCCTGAGTCTTGCTCGGTGTCAGCCCCAGGCGGGGAGTGACTGGGAGGGGCGGGCACTCACCCTGATGCTGTCTCTGCAGAGAAGGGGCTCCTGGTGAACAGGGCCATGCAGTGCCGGCCACGGCCTTGTGCTTCTCTACCCACACACCCAGGCCATTGTGCACCTGTGCACGCCTGTTTCCCACCTACAAGGCAGCCCGGTAGCCGCCCCCGGATGTGACAGCGGTTGGAATGCAGCGGAGGCTGGCATGCCAAGCACAGTGCAGGTGGAAGAGGGCGCCTTCCACACAGCCGGGCTTGTGGCTCCTGGGCTCTGATGGCCCGGGGGCTGAGCCGCAGTGGGAGGAGAACCCGCCTGGCAGGTGCAGGTGGCTCCAGTTCTGGTGGCTGTGTGACATGGCAGTGGCTGGCCAGCCCTTTTTGTTTTAGGTTTTTGCCATGGGGTGCCAGAGAGAGAGAGAGAGAGAAGGAAAGTGAGAAATCCTCCCCCAGGGGGCATGGCCATCTACAATCCCTTCTCCTCCATCCTCCCCCGGGATTTTGGACATACATGCACATGTACTCAGCATGATTCTCAAGCCCCTGGGTCAGGGATTCAAATCGTGCTCAGTCACGTGGGAGTCCAGCACCGTATCCACCACGTCGCCTGCACCCCTCGCCCTGGCAGCATTTTCTAAAACTTCTGTTCCAATGGACTCAGAACCGGGCACGGGGCCCAGGGGGCTCTGGCCAGGTATGGCCTAGGGGAGCTGTGGCCTCTGTGGGCCATCCTGTGTGTGTGTGTGTGCATGCATATGTGTACACACCACCGACACACATGTTCACACAGCAGCACATGACATGTATATATGCACATACATAACATGCAGTGTATTATGTATGCATGCGCACACTTTAATGAGTACACAAACACATGCATGTGTATGCATGTGCATGCGTGTGTGTGCACGTACATGTGGTAGGAGGGAGACTGGAGGAGGCAGAGATGGATGACCTACGAGCCCCCAGACCTGCAGCTTTCTTACCTTATCGGTGTTTAAAAGTGCCTCATCTGGAGCCTGCAGGTGGCATGGTGGTTTAGGTGCTGGACTCCCACATGGCCCACCGTGGTTCGAGTTCCAGACTTGGAGGCTTAAAACTCATGCCAAGTATATGTGCGTGAGTGCCAGGATCCTGGAAGGAGAATGGAGAAGGGATTGTGGTGTGGCCATGCCTGCTGGGGGGTTCTCACTCTCTCTGTCTCTCTGGTGAGTGCACATCCCTATAGCAAAAAGCTCTGAAAAGAAAGTGCCTCCTGAGCAGCGGCAGGCCGGCTGAGCCGTGCGGGGGCAGCAGGTCCACCTCCGAGCCGGCACTCGCCGCTGCCCACGCCCCTCCCCAGCCCACCCGGGGCTCTGAAGTACTCAGCTTCCTAGGCCTCTTCCTCAGGCCTCCTGCCAGCTGGGCCTTACCACCCACGTCCATTCTGCAAACCCTCAAATGGAGGTGACCGAAGCTGGCCTCAGCAGGGGTACCCTTGGCCACGCATGTTCTTATCCCGTGCCTTGCAGGGTCCAGGAGGGGCATGTGGACAGCGAGGAGCGAGGAGCACGCAGCTCCCCGGGAAACCAGTGTTCAAGGTCGGACCCCAGGGTTCCATTTCCGCGGGAAGTGTCTAGAACCACCCCTGGAAGCCACACCTGCCAGTGACTGGATGCCAGGCGATCGCTGGACCCTCGGGGCCCGTGTGACAGTGCAGCTCGGCTGAGCTTGGGGAGCACCGTGGGGACCGTGACTCGTTACTGCTGTTACCACCCTTGTCACACGGGGTGCCACGGCCGCACGGTTCCCAGGCTGGCACGACTCCAGCTCCTGCCAACCTTGCCTTTCGGTGTCGGCAGGCCACTTCAGAACGTGCCCTGCTGTCCGAGACCCAGCATGGTCACCCTGTAGTCCCTGGGGACCGGAGGTGGCACTTAAAAGCCCCCTCCTGTTGCTGGAAGGAGTGCTGCTCCTGCCCCCTTCCTGGCGACAGCCAGTGAACAGTGGCTCTGGTAAGCTGGCACTTCAGTTCTGAAGGGGACGTTTACCTTGAACAGAGACTGCTACGCGAACGGGCTGAGAGCTAGGAGCAAGCGTGTGGCTGCGGCCCGCGGGCCCTGCTGACCACGCGGCTGACGGACAGGACACGTTCTCCGGGTCCTTCCGGCCCGCATGGCCCTCCGGCGATCTCGCGCCCTGCTAGGTGGGTGCTGTCGCTGGAGAGCGCTGCTCCGACGGCCACCGGACACGCCTCCGCGCCCTCGTCAGTACGAGCTCGGAGCAGCCCGCGGGCAGCCAGGCGTCCAGGGCTGCCAGCCGCTCGTTCCCACCCCGCCCTGCCCGCAGGCTCCTGGCTGTGAGGCCCTGCGCGCCCTCCCCAGGACGGGACTCAGGTGCTTCCCGGCTGGACGTGGTGGCTGCAAATGGCCACACTCGTGTCCCCGAGGGGTTAAACGCCAACGGGAGGCGCGTCGCCCAGTCCGCCGTCTGAAATTCGGAGCACGTTTCCCTCTAAGACATCAGAAACGCGCGGAGATTCCCAGGCCGGCTGTAGAACCTCTGCTCCCGGGGAACTGAGACGGCGACCAGTAATGAGACTGCCCAGAGCACTGGTTTTGACCCCCGGTGGTCGAGTGGGGGATGTTGGGGCCCGGGTGGCCGTGCAGGGCCAGCCGGAGGGGGGCTTTCAGGGCGCAGCCCCGCTGCGCGTCTCCCCCAGACCTGGGCTACCTGTGGTCTGTGGAAACACGTTGCTGGCTTTGCCCGGGGGTTCAACAGCACAGACGTCGCGGGTTCACAGGAGGGGTGAAGGGAACTGGGGGGCAGAAGGAGCCAGCGGCCGCTCTGAGAGCACGAGGGGAGGAGGGGCGAGGGCAGCTCGTGGTACGGACAGGACTGCACGAGCAGCGTCCGGAGCACGTTCCCGCGTGCCTTCGAGGCCGCCGTCTGTGACCTCCGTGCCCCGCGAAGTGCAGCCAGAGGGCGGGAGGGCGAGGCTGCAGAACTGAGCCGACGAGACGCGGCCCGAGGAGCTCCCCACGCCCCGGACGCCCCCGGTCCTGCCACACCCGCTCTGCCTCTCTCCAGGAACAGGGGCCCCGCTGACCTCTGGCCACCCAGACGCCACGTCCAGGCCTGGCCCTGGCACATCCACGTCCTCTCAGCCCTCTCCCCTCCACAAGAGCAAAAGCCACTTGTGGAAGCTGGACTGCCACAGCACGCAGGCGTGAGGCCCCCGTCAACACTCAAGAGTAGCCGCACGGGCCGCCTCCCCTCAGACTGCCGGGCAGGGTGCTGAGGCGGGGTGTCCTGCCACTGCGCTGGTGTCACCCACCGACTGGCAGCTCAGGAGCCTTTGGGTGACAAGGAAGACACCTCCGAGAAGGTGGCTTGTGAAGCGTGTCCTGCTGCCGGTTCAGGACAGCCTGGGTGGTCTGGGAGTAACGGCAGCTGGGAAAGGGGGAGACCCTGCAGGGGCCACACAGGTGCGAGTCTGCTGGAGGCTCGCTGCATTTCAGGGCCCCGTCATGCTCTGATGCAGTTTATTTACTAATTCTGCTTATTGACTGGTTCACGTGTGTTGCCTGTTGATGTTCAAGGGATAGCGAACAAGGCAGATGCAATTCCCAGTTCTAGGTGTGGAGTCTGGACGGGGAGGAAGCAGGTAAGCAGGGGTGAGCCAGGAAGGTCTCGGCAGAGGAGAGCTGAGCTGTGATCATTTTCTTTTCTTGTGAAGAGGTTTCTGCTATAGGGCGCGTGCGCTCGCCAGAAAGACAGAGACAGAGAGACAGACAGTGAGAAATCATCCCCCGGGGGGATGGCCACACCACAATCCCTTCTCCTCCATTCTCCTCGCGGAATCTTGGGCACGCACACACGCGCCCGGCGTGAGTTTAAACCACTGGGTCTGGGACTCGAACGGCGGTCGACCACATGGGAGTACAGCGATATAGCCATTACGCCAAGTGCTGGTCCCCCATCGGCGATCATTTGATGGTGCCTTGACCTTCAGGGCCTCCGGGCTTTGCCTGTCTACCCCAACACGCAGGACACGGCTGGGGTGGATGTCCGAGCCTCGGGCCTGGTGGAGGGGCCCCAGTTTGGCTGTGCCCCTGCTGCTGGCCGGGGGAGAGTCTGAGATCTGTGTCCCACGTGGACTGAGGCATACTCTGCCCCTCCAGGCTGCCGTAAGTCTGAAGGGAGATGCTACACGGGACGTGCCCCCAGGCGCCCGGAAGCACATGGAGTCAGGTCACAGCGGCAGTGAGGTTTTACCTGGGTCTCGCCCACGAGGTGTCAGCGCTACCCGCCCAGAAATGGAGTCTGTTCCCCGCTCTGTCCCCGTGGCTGTGTCTTCATTGGAAACGCCACATGGGGACGCTGGAGACAGCTCAGCCCTTACCTTCTTACAGCGCTTTCAGCCTCTGAGGCCTGACTCTCGGCCCAGCACGTGGTCTTCTGGCCCAGGGTGCTCCGGTGTCAGCTGGGTCAGGCGGACAGTGCTGTCCAGGTCACATCTGTCCCCGCTGGCTGTTCTTGCCAATGAGGGACGTTGAAGGGCCTAGTTTTGGAAGTGGAGTGATTGATTTCTCCCTTTCGTCCTGTTCATGTTTCTCCGTGCGCTGTCGCCGTGACCTGGAGTCCCTGCGCTGTCGGCCATGACCCGGCGTCCCTGCGCTGTCCCCGTGACCCGGCGTCCCTGCGCTGTCGGCCGTGACCCGGCGTCCCTGCGCTGTCGGCCGTGACCCGGCGTCCCTGCGCTGTCGGCCGTGACCCGGCGTCCCTGCGCTGTCCCCGTGACCCGGCGTCCCTGCGCTGTCGGCCGTGACCCGGCGTCCCTGCGCTGTCCCCGTGACCCGGCGTCCCTGCGCTGTCGGCCGTGACCCGGCGTCCCTGCGCTGTCCCCGTGACCCGGCGTCCCTGCGCTGTCGGCCGTGACCCGGCGTCCCTGCGCTGTCCCCGTGACCCGGCGTCCCTGCGCTGTCGGCCGTGACCCGGCGTCCCTGCGCTGTCGCCGTGACCCGGCGTCCCTGCGCTGTCGCCGTGACCCGGCGTCCCTGCGCTGTCGCCGTGACCCGGCGTCCCTGCGCTGTCGGCCGTGACCCGGGTCCCTGCGCTGTCGACCGTGACCCGGCGTCCCTGCGCTGTCGGCCGTGACCCGGCGTCCCTGCGCTGTCCCCGTGACCCGGCGTCCCTGCGCTGTCGGCCGTGACCCGGCGTCCCTGCGCTGTCGGCCGTGACCCGGCGTCCCTGCGCTGTCCCCGTGACCCGGCGTCCCTGCGCTGTGGCCGTGACCCGGAGTCCCTGCGCTGTTGGCTGTTACTCGGCGGACGCGACTCGATGATTGTGATGCCTTTCTGAAGAAACGACCTTTAACACCGCTCAGTGTTACTCTGCTTCATCTAAAGGCCGCCTTCTCTGATGTGAGCGGACTCGTCCAGCACTCGCCTCTACTGCCCGCTTGGTGGTTTTTTCCTTTCGGTGTCAGCCTGTGTCTTCAGACTTAAAGCGAGTCTCCCACACACAGTATGTAGTTGGATTTTGATTTTAAACAGTGATCAATTTGTCTCTTTTTTAGAGTGATTATTCTATTTATATTTAATGTAATTATTGATATAGTTGATTTAGATCTAACTTTTGTTACTTGTTTTCTGTCTGTTCTTTTATTTAGGCTCTTTATTTTTTTCTTTCATGCTTCTGTTTGAATTATTTTAATGTTTTTTAGAATTTCTTTTTAATTTATATACTTTTTACTTATTCCTCTTTGCATTTTCTTTCTTTTTTTAAAAAAATATTGTATTTATTTATTATTTTGACTAGAGAGGGACAGAGTAAGAGTGAGAAAGCAGGCCACCAGGTCCGGGACTCGAACTGTGGTTGGCCACGTGGGAGTCCAGCGCCCTTGGCCGCCCTCTGCATTTTCTGTTGCCGCAGAAGGTCCAGTGTACACCTGAACTTCTGACCAGCCTCTCCGAGCGAGCTCTGCAGCACTCATGAAGAACTGTAGACGGCGACACGGCCGTGTGCTGGCTGTCCCGCTACTGTCTACGCTCGCTGCATGATTTATGAACTGCGGAGTTTGAGCTTTGCTTTAAATGGCCATTATTTAAAGCGGGAAACCTACGTCCTGTACCTCCAGATGCAGTTCCGCTGTTCCTCATTCCGAAGGTCCAAGCTCCTACCTTCACTCCCTCTCTCAGCTTGCTACATCGTGCATGTGCTCACTGGCGAGATGAGCGAGAAACCCCCTACGGGGTGCGGGCACGCTGCCATCCCTTCTCCCCCTTCTCCTCTTGGGTTTTAGGCACCCATGCTCCTGTTGCCCAGGGATGGTACCTGTCCCGACGGAGAGACTCCTCGAGCCACCTGGGCACGAGGCCCCAGCCGCCCCGGGGAACGTTTGCCCGGCCGGCACTCGCTGCGCAGGTCCTCTCCTCCGAGTGGACGCCCGCCTGCTGTCCAGGTCACTGCTGGAGCTCTGCCGTGCCCGTCACCACACGTCGGCTGTGTCATGTGAACACACCCCTATTTTTAAGTAATCACCCCCACTGGGTTTCATCTCTGGAAGTTGTGTGCGTCGTGTGTGTGCTTTAAACCCAGTTTTATTCTGTTATTCTTACAACTGTAAACCGACTGCCTGCCTTTCCACGTTGCTGTATCGCCTGTCGCCTGCACCAGGCAGCTCTCCGTAAGTGTAGCCTGAGATTTTTGTTACAGGGCATGTGTGGTCACCAGGGAGACAGAAATAGAGAGAAAGCGAGAAATCACTCCCCAGAGGGGATGGCCATGGCGCAATTCCTTCTCCTTTATTCTCTTGGGATTTGGGGCATGCACACACATGTGCCTGGTGTGAGTTTCAACCTGCTGGGTGTGGGACTCGAACTGTGGTTGGTCACATGGGAATCCAGTGCCTTAACCACCACACCACCTACTGGCCCCTCTTTTTTTTTTTTTTTTCTTCTGATTTGCCAGAGGGTGTGTGCATTTGCCAGAGAGGAGAGCGGGAGATGGAGAAAGCACCACCCATGGGCGTGGCCGTGGTGCACCTTTGTTGGGACTGGGGCATGTCGGGACTCGGCACACACACGCCTGGCATTTCCAAGCCACCGTGACTGGGACTGGAGCCGCGTGGTTGGCCGTGAGCTTTCTGAATCGCTTACTCGGCAGGCCACCCCTGGGCTGGCCTCTTCTCTGCAACTTTCATTTTTTAAGACTTTTGTCATAGGACACTTATGTTCACTCGCCAGAGACAGAGGCAGAGAATAGAGAAGGAAAGTGAGAAATCACCCCCAGGGTGGGGTGGGGACAGGTCACACTGCAGTACTTCCGCCTTCACTCTCCTCTTGGGATCTCAGGCGTGCACATGCAAGTCCCTGATGTGCTTTTCAAGCTACTGGGTCCAGGACCTGAACCGTGGAGTCAGCTCTGTGGGCTCCAGCACCTTACCCACCACGCCACTGCTGGCCTGTGTAACTTCTGTTAAGAGCTGAGCTTGCGGGCACCATCTCCCCTCATGGCAGAGCCTATACCGAGGCTGGGCGTCCGGGGGTCCCACGGGGTGGGCTCTGCTGTGCCCTGCCCTCCGGCTCTTCCTCGAGCCTCGTGTGCTTCTGGGGCGGGGCGGGTCAGATGGCGAGGTTTTTAGCTCTCTGGAGGCCAGTCCTTACACCCAACCACTGTTAAAAATGGGCTACATTGGGCCAGCAGGTGGCGTGGTGGGTAAGACGCTGGACCCCCACATAAGCAGCCGCAGTTTGAGTCCTGGGCCCAGTGGCTTGAAAATCACGCTGGTAGTGTGTACGTGTGCCCCAAATTCCGAGAGGAGAACAGAGAAAGGATCGCAGCGTGGCCGTCACCCTGGGCCTTCTCACTTTCCCTCTGTTTCTCCTTTCCTATCAGTGAGCGCACGCTCCATGGCAAAACCAAAACAAGCAAGCAAACCCTGAACACTCAGCTAATTAACCGACGCTCTTCCGAGGAACATGCGTAAGACTGGTCGGGTCGCCCCAGTTCGGCCCACTTCGCTGGGTCTCTGCCCGCCGGGCGTGGCTACTTCGTCACTCGGACACCACCCAGGAGTGCTGGCGTCACACACAGCAGCAGACAGGACACGGGGTCATTCTCAGTCCTGTCGGTCCCCTCGACATCTGGTGGGCGAGAGGACGCTGCCATCCTGCTCAGACTCTCACGTGACTGTGGCCGTCCGCGGGACGGTCACTCGGGCTTCTCTGCCGGATCTGAACTGCCCGTCAGGTAGAGAAGCTGCCCCCACCGTGAGTGCCAAGCGCGGGCCAGCACCAGCGTCTCTTGGCCTGCTCGGGGGGTGGATATATGGGTTGGGTCAGTCTGTGGCGCCGCCTGGCGGTCATAGCAGGCTGGAGCGGGCCCCGCTCTGAGCTGGCTGGCTGCACCGCTGACGTGAACATGGCAGGCCAGAGGGCCGGAGGCCGCGTGCACCGGTGCTGGGGTGCCGTCCCCTGGTGCCGTGGCCGGAGCTGGAGGTCCAGCTAGGCGGCAGGCTGCACCCTAAGGCTGTTGGCAGAATCACGTGGACACACCAAGGGCTCCTGCCCAGCCACAGCCCCGCCACTGTCAGCCCAGACCACGGTCAGCCCAGACCACAGTCAGCCCCGCCACGGTCAGCCCCGCCACAGTCAGCCCCACCACGGTCAGCCCCGCCTCAGTCAGCCCAGACCACGGTCAGCCCAGACCACGGTCAGCCCCGCCTCAGTCAGCCCAGACCACGGTCAGCCCCGCCTCAGCCAGCCCCGCCACGGTCAGCCCTGCCACAGTCAGCCCCACCATGGTCAGCCCCGCCTCAGTCAGCCCAGACCATGGTCAGCCCAGACCATGGTCAGCCCAGACCATGGTCAGCCCCGCCTCAGTCAGCCCAGACCACGGTCAGCCCCGCCACGGTCAGCCCCGCCACAGTCAGCCCCACCACGGTCAGCCCCGCCTCAGTCAGCCCAGACCACGGTCAGCCCCGCCTCAGTCAGCCCAGACCACGGTCAGCCCAGACCACGGTCGGCCCAGACCACGGTCAGCCCCGCCTTGGTCAGCCCAAACCACGGTCAGCCCCGCCTCGGTCAGCCCCGCCTCGGTCAGCCCAGACCACCTCACGATAAGCCCTGAGGAACCCTCGCTTTCCCTGGAGTTTGGTGCTGTTTGTTTATTTTAGGTTTTGCCATAGCACATATGTTTCCTGGTGAGAGACAGAGACAGAGAGAGAAAGTGAGAAGTCACCCCTGGGGAGATGGCCACCCACAGTCCCTCCTCCGTCCTCCTCTCAGGATTTCGGGCACACACGCACCTCAACGTGATTTTCACACTGCCAGGTCTGACGCTAGAACTGCGTGGGCCACAGGGGAGTGTGGCGCCTCAGTCACCACGCCACCTGCTGCCCCACGGGCCTCTGCGCAGCCGCTGTCCACAGCTGTCTGCCTTCCTCAGTGCTCGCCCAGGGCAGAGGGCTCACACGCCTTCAGCCCGCCACGTCTGAGCCGTGAAATGTTGTCTCGGAAGTGTCACATGTGATTATGAGACCCTGTAACCGAGTCATCATGGGTGACATGTCCCGGTGCCCGGAACACGCAGGTCTCACACGGGGCACGGAGTCCTGCAGTCGGGTGTCGAGGGAGGCCCTCCCTCGAGGAGGGCAGTTCCGACAAAGCGTGGGAAACGGACCCCAGGTCTGGTGGCCCCGGACTGCGGCCCTGCTCTGGGAGTGCCTGCCTCGTGACGAGCTGACCACATTGGCTGCCTGTCGCCAGCTGGCGTGAGGAGATCCTGTGACCAACAGCGCCCTCCCATGGCTACGGCGGACGCTCCGAGTGCGCTCCTCCGGAGGGCCGCCACGGCAGCGAGCACGGAGGCCAGGCTGGCGCTGGGCTGGCTGCATCTTAGACCCGAGACGGGGGAGGACGAGGCCCTCTGGGGCCCACCGTGGTGCTCACGCCCCGGCCGCAGCGGGCCCCTTGCAGAGCCTGCGTAGCCGCGCTCCAGGGGGCGGCCGAGTGCACACGGGTGCCGCGGCCAGACCGTGTGGCCAGGCCTGGGACACACTCGTGCCGTGGTAGCCATGTAAACACGTGACACCGCCAAGAACAGGAGAGGACGCGGGAACTGTCTCCTCTCCAAAGAGCTTTCGCGTGTGACTCAGAGGTTTACTGCGACACAATGAGATGTATTTGTACAGCTCACGCTGGAGGCCTTCCCGTGAAACACACGAGGTGAGCAATGACAATGCAGTACATGAGCCCGTCCTCAGAAGGCTCTGCTACTCGTCACCTACGAGAGGGCAGTCTGGGCGGAGCGGCACGGTCACAGCGGGTGCGCGTTACATTTACAGACAGCGGTGATTTGGCACCTCCCCCGTTCGCAGGCCACTCTCCCTGCTACGCCGCTTCTAGAAACACACCCCTCCTTAACCGCGAGAGTGGCCTGGGGCTGGACGCAGTGTCCTTCCTAGACCAGGCCCCGCGTGGGGCCACAGCCCACGAAGCCTTCAGGCCACCCCGGGGTCAGTCTGAGTTCTACGAAGCTGCGTGTCTGGGTGGTGGGGGCTCCAACTCTCACGACCACTCTGCAGCCCCAGCTCGTCTGTGTGCCGCGTCCACGCGGGGCCAGTCAAGGGCTCCCCGCACACCCAGGGCCCAGGGCTGCCTCTCACTGCTTGTGGGTGTCCCTGCGCTTTCCTCCCAGGAATGCGAGGGTGTCTGGGTCCTCGGGGTGCCCGGAGGGGCCGGGCTGCCTGGCAGGGCGAGTGCGCCAGCCCGCTCTTCCCAAGCCTGGCATCGAGGTGCTCACTAGGGCCTGACTTTGCAAGGTGGAAAGCAGCACTTTGAAGGGCGTCTCGAGGTCGGGGCTCCTCCATAACCTCGCAAAGCAGGTCGGGGCCAGCTGCTGCCCCAGGGAGTGCAGAGCCTGCCGGGACGGGCTGACCTGTGGTGGCCTGGGCGGTCTGCAGTGCTGGAAGCCTGTCGCAGGGAGTGCAGACATGAAAAGGCCCTCTCCCCTCGAAGGTTGTCCTAAGGTGAGGTCACGCGTGGCTTCTGCACTGGGGCCTCTGCTGGCACCTGGCCAGCTGTCCCCGGGTCACCCTGCACGGCTGGCATCTCAGGCAGTGAGAGCCCAGCCTGGCTGTGCTGACTGCTGTCACGCCCGCGGCACTGTCCACAGGAAGGGGTGTGAGGTGTGCTTTAAGGAAAGTAATTTGTTTCTAAGAAAGTAAGAAGAGATGAGCCGGCTCGCCCCTCCCCACGCGTGGCTGTCCCGCCGGTCTCCCTCGTGGTGATCTGGTTAAACGAAAATACACGAGTGACTAAGCTGTGCTGGCCACAGGAGTGAGACACTCCCACTGCGCGTCACGACAGAAGACACCAGTGAGTCAAGTCAGGACCCCGCGGCCTGGGGGCTGGGCTCCACGGCCGCAGACCAGCTGCTCACTGCGGGAGGGCCTTGAGGATTGCGTTCACCTCCTCCGCCACCGCCGTCAGCGCGAACTCGAACTGCTCCTGCGAGGGGACGAGAAAGGACGGGCTGTGACAGTGCTTCTGCCCCGTGTCCGCGTGGCGTGCAGAGAAACTGTTGAAGGAGGCGGAGGGCTGAGAACTCAGTGGGAAGGAGGCTGCGTGGCCGGCCGGGCTGGCGCCTCTCCTGCCCGGGTCGGCCTCCAGATTGCTGCAGCCCTCTGGCTGGCCCTGGACATCACGGCTGACCTGCGCCCCTGGGCCTGAGAGCCCTGGTGGTCAGTCCAGCAGGAGGACCCTTCCAGGGACAGAGAGCCCGTGGGTTACTTGTCACCCGCGTCACCTCGCATGGGCTCAGCATTTAGACTGCTCTGGGAACAGCTCAACAGGGAGCAGGCGTGGGCCGTGCGGCGGCCCAGTGGTGACACACGGCTCTGAGAGGCTGAGCCACGGGGGACGTTGCAGGTTTGAGCCCAGAGGCCTCCCTGGGTATGCCAGGCATGCATGTGCCCGGGCTGGCTGGCACAGCACAGACCCTGCCGGGCACTGTCTCTGCTCTCCTGCTCTGTACGCAGTAATTAGACGGGGTTTGAGAAGGAGTGCACCTGCACGCGGCCTCGGCTGCACCTGGGCTGCTCAGTAACTGCGGAGGGGCAGAGCCAGCGTGCTTGGGGACGGGCGTGCCCTGGCTGACGGGAGGCTCCGGGGCTGTCGCTCCACGCAGTCACTGAGGTGGCATGGCCTCACGTGGATCCCTGCCTCCATGCCGACCTACAGGGACCACAGGGCCGCCAGACACCGGGAGCCGCTCTGCACACGCGGCCTCTCTGCAGGGTGACGGAAGTGCTGGGGGCCCCGCCCACCCCGGGGTGTCTGACCAGGACTGTCGCCTGGTGGGTGGTTCCTGTCAGTGCGACCGCGGGCTGCTAACTGTGCTGTAGATGTGCCAGGTGCCCACACAGGGGCCACTGGAGGCACACGGGGTGATCTATACCAGCTCTGTGACTTTTTTTGGGCAGGTCCGAAATAATCTGAAATTATGAATTAAGCACAACTAGGAAAGCACAGAGCACTCTGACTTACAAGGCCCTCCCCGACGGTCACGCGGGACTGTCACGGCCCCTGGGAGTTAGAGTGCAGGTGAGGCGGGGCAGGGAGGCTGAGGACGCGCACGGCGCTCTGACCACCTGTGGCCTGCGTGGCCTCACGCCGTCTACTCTGTGCCCGGACGCTGTAGGTGGAGTCTGCGTCAGGACAGGGAGGCAGTGCCATCTCCACCTGGAGGCCGAGCTGGACTAGAGTTCTTGACTCGTGAGTTTCTCCATGTTCTACATAGAATGGCTCTGTGACTCTGTGAGGGACGCCAGTTACTCTGGCCTCAACACTCAGGGCTGACTGGTAATCTTAGTCACAGGGCTCCGTAAGGGAGTTTAGGCACGGCCTCGGTGTTTACGGACGGCCTCGGTGTTCAAGGACGGCCTCAGTGTTCAGGGAAGGCCTTGGAGTTTAGGGACGGCCTCGGTGTTTAGGGACGGCCTTGGTGTTCAGGGACGGCCTCGGTATTTAGGGACAGCCTCGGAGTTCAGGGACGGCCTCGGTGTTCAGGGATGGCCTCTGTGTTAGGTGTTTAGGGACGGCCTCTGTGTTTAGGGACGGCCTCCGTGTTAGGTGTTTAGGGATGGCCTCGGTGTTAGGTGTTTAGGGACGGCCTCGGTGTTAGGTGTTTAGGGATGGCCTCGGTGTTAGGTGTTTAGGGACGGCCTCCGTGTTAGGTGTTTAGGGACGGCCTCCGTGTTAGGTGTTTAGGGACGGCCTCTGTGTTTAGGGACGGCCTCCCAGGCCCTGAGCTGCTTGACTCCTGGGCCGTTTGCTGCTTCTGCGGTCCAGCTTCTGCTGGAGCAGGGAGCTTGCCCTGTCCGACCTCCTACGTGCCGCCCGGACAGGAGCTGCTCAGGAGTAACCTGTGAGGGGCGCGTGGGCCCTGGGAGCCGGGAGCCCTGACACTTGGCAGCACCAGGGCCGGCTCAGAGCAGCCTCCAGGAACCCCCCTGCAGTGTGCGTGGTGGGACGGAGCGCCACCCCCTGGGTAAAAAGAATGAGAGAGAGGCAGGGAGAGGCACGGGGTAGGGAGGGACAGGGGGAGGCAGGGAGGGGCAGGGGGAGGAGGCACGCGGCAGGGAGGGACGGGGGGGGGGGGGGGGGAGGGGGGGAGGCGGGGGGGGGGGAAGGCAGGGAGGGGCAAGGCAGGGAGGGGCAGGGGGCAGTACCTTCAGCGTGTTCATTGTACTGCAGCCCACCCACCTCAACCGGCCTGGACGTAGGCATGAATGCCCCCAGCACAGGGGCGTCTTGGGATGTGAACCCCAGACCTTCCCTCTGTGGCCTGGCGTGGCAGAGCACTGCAGTCTGCTGTGCCGCGTGGCTGCCCCGAATGGACGGTCAGCTCGTCCCCACCCTGGCCGGCCCACGCTAGTCCTGGACCTTTGGGACTCACTGGCGGTGGGGAACTGGTCTTTGACAGGTATAAGCTTCTTGGGCACTCAGGGCCCAGTACGCCCTGGGCCACTGTCCTGTGACCAGCACGTGGCACAGCTGTGGCCATGACGAACCAGGGAGGCAGGCAGTGGTGGTGAGCTCGGAACACATCCGGAAGAACTGGGCGTTCCGTCGGCCACGCTCCAGACAGCTCTGCCCCAGCCCCAGCCCCAGCCCCAGCCCCAGCCCGGTGAGTGCGGAGGCCAGTCCATTCTCAACCGGAGCCTGGGCTGCATCTTTTGATGTTGAGAGGTTGCGGTGCTGCAGGAGCCCACAGCCAGCCCTAGGGAGGGCCCAGACGTGCCCTCGCCCTCTGGCATTGTCCTGGACAGGGCCGGCCTGGGCAGAGCGCACAGCACGCACACCAACCACGCTCACACTGAACCCCGGGCCACAGCCCGAGGGGGACGGACAGTACCTTGGTCTGGACCATGCCGGGTCTCTGGTCCCGCAGGTGCTCCAGGGTGGCTGCGATGTCGATCTCCTTAGCACCTGCAACAGAGCACAGGCCGGGCTGAGTCAGAGCACAGGCAGCCTCGCCGCACGGGTCCGTCTCCGCAGCGGGGTCCCTCTGGGCTCAGGGGCCAGTCGAAATGGAGACGCTCGCCCGTCGGCAGGCGCGGTGGGCAGCTGCGATTTCAGCGCTCACGTAGAAAAACAAGGCGAGGGCAGCTCTCGTTAGCATTACTTCAGAAAAGCTGGACTGGGAAATTGTGGCGAGACGATTATACACACACCGAAGGCAAGCTGTCGCCATTGGAAACCGAAGCGTGTTGCTTTCTGGGGGGAGGAGGCAGGAGGGCTGTTCTAAAGACTGTTTAAATCACAGGAAGCAGTATATAAGCTTAATTTTAATTGCATTGACGTTTTTAAAAAGAAATGAAAGTTTGACTAATCTTTCACACCTTAATAGCCTTTAAATTTTTTTTTAAATTGGCTGTCCACATTTTCCAAGAAGGCACAGATGCCCCTGCCGCTGGCTGTGGCTGCCGGGCTCCTGGAACACCCCAGCCTCCATAGAGGCCCCTGCCGGACAGGCGACGCTGGCTGCACTCGGACAGTGGGGCTCAGTCCACACTTAACCTTGTCACGGACCCTCCACGCGCTCACTTTCCATTCTCCTAGGTCCTCTGGCGGGTAGACACCGAGCAAGACGGGCTTCCAACCCTCAGGCTTGTGGTCGTGTGTGTGGGGACAGGACGGGCCCTGCCTCAGGAATGCCACAGAGTTCAGAGCGGGAACCCACTGGGCCAACGCCAAGCAGGAGCTGGCGCTCACCTGCAGCCCCGGAGCACCCTCCCAGCTGTCAGGTGGGAATGGGCTCTGGCCGCCCCGCCCCGCTGCAGGTAAGGAGATCCCCAGAGGGCAGGGGGCCTGCCCTCCTGAGGACCCGCCCTCGCCCTCTGGACTCCAGGTCACCCCCTTCTGTCACACCTGCGTGCATGCCGAGTCCCTTGGCCATCCAATCAGAGAAGTGAGTCCGAAGCGCCCCCTGTTACTGCAAACCGCTTACCCTAGGGATGTGTGACCTCTAAGCGTGGCAGGCCGAGACTGGCGCTGCTCTGGGAAGGTGGCTGGGTGGCCGACAGGGGCTGGCAGGTTACCTTGGACAGGGAAAGGCTCTGGAGCATGTGCTGCCAGCAGCTGGGAGCAGGGGTGGGGGCCCAGGAGGAGAGGCCTCAGAACCAGGGATCATATTCCCACAGGGGAGGAGAGCAGGGGCCCTGAGGCTTCCAGCTGGCAGTGGGCGGATCGGGAGGGTCAGAGCAGGGGACGGGGCTGCCACCCCAGCTCTGGAACTGCATGATCCGGAGAAGATGTAGCGCATCTCTCCGACTCTGAGGTGTGAGGGCCCGGAGCATCGCCACTCCCGGCGCTCACATACAGGTCTGCCCGCCTTCCGGGCTGCGCCCTCTCAGGAGGGGGGCGGTGGCCGGCGGGGTGGCCGGGAGCTGGCTGTGAGCCCAGGGTACGTGACTGCTCCTTGAGGGGTCTGGGGTCTCCAAAGCTGACAGGCCTCAGCAGGTACGGTGGCTGGAGGAGATACACACGCTTAAGATCCATGACACAGGGCCAGCAGGTGGTGTGGCGGTCAAGGCACTGAATTCCCACACGGCTGGCTGCGGGGTTCAAGTCTCGGACCTGGTGTCCCGAAAATCACGTGAGGAGCATGTGTGTGTGCCCCCGTCCCGAGAGGGCGGAGAAGCGACTGCAGCTTGGCCAGCCCCCCGAGGGGCGATTTCCTCACTTTCTCCTCTTCGGGCGAGTGCATGTGCCAAAGAAAAGAAACCCCTCCAAGCCACAAACTGGCGAAACCTGTGAGAGGAAGGGTGTAGCTGTGAATTGGGTGACCAGAGAGACCTGGCCAGCGCCGTGGTCGCGGGGACCCCTCGCGCAGCATCACCCTGGAGGCTGCACAGACGAACCAGCCTCGGAAGCTTCCTGGTGATGCGGGCCTCGGGGCCACCCAGCCCGCCACGGCAGGGGCTGTGCCAGACCACGGCCTCTCCCTTCGGGAGGTGAGAGCCCCGCGTGGAGTGTAGGCCAGTGGTCCTGGTCACCTGCCGCCGCTGGACCAGCCTTCGCAGGAGGCGCTGTGGCAGCAGGACACGCTGTCCCAAAAGGTGCTAGACTTTCCTTTTAAGTGTGCAAATGCACAGCTGCACACAGACGGAGCGTCAGGAAGCAGTCGCTCACGGCACCTATCTGCCCAGCTGCTCCAGGGGGGCGCAGAGCGGGGTGCCCACCCCGGAAGGCTGGGCAGCCATGGGCTGGCTCCTCCTGGTCCCTTGGCCTCACCTAGCACAGCTCAAGAAGGGAGCTGTTTGGTTATGACACGGCTCAGCAGCTCGATAGCTGAGGGGCGTCCCGCAGCCCCGGCAGCAGCCAGCACACTGCACATTCGAGCCGTGGGGAGGGCCGCCACGTTAGTCTCAGCCCACCGCTTGTCTACTGCGAAGGGGGAGACGCTAAAATGCCACAGGGCCTCGTGGCTTCTTACAAGCCTCAGGTCACTGACGCCAGAAGTCACCCTGCCCTGCATGGGAGACACAGAGGCTTCGCCCGGAGGAAGCAGGTGCCAGGGTCTGGTCCTGCAGAGCTCTGGGCTTAGCGGGGCTTGAATTCAGCCAGACTCGACCGTCATCGGGAACTGGGTTCTCAGAACAAAATCTGGCAGGCCTGGTTTCGAGTAATTACAAATAGAGGCTGTTAGCATTTTAGAAATATTTCCGAATCCAAACAAGGCCAGCGGCGACGCTGAGTGGCTCCAGGCCGTGGAGAAGGGAGCCCTCAGCCCACGTCGAGGTCGGCTCCTGTCTGCTCGGCCTGCGGTGGCCGGGGCGTGGGCAGAGGGGCAGTCCCGCCTCTGCCGGGGGCTTCATCTTCTCTGTTTCACAGGGTCCTTGTACAGTCCGATGGATGGTGTGTGATGAAGACATGATTTACACAGGGGGCACTTGGACATTTCAAGGAGAAACAACTCAGGTGTGCGTTTCTTTTTTTTTATGCAAAAAACTTTCAAATCCATCCTGACTTCAGAACATCCATCTCCACGGACTTTTGAAGCCCACTTAGTTTACATCAGGTGCTCGACGCGCCCTCACAGACCCCGCGAATAAACCTCGCCGCTGGAAGAGCCAGCACCCATGTCTCCCAAGTCGCCTTCCAGGCCGGGCGGGCCGTGTCCTGCCCACGGCGCTGCTTGGCTTCCCGGCCCGGAGACGGGCCTTGGGAGGAGCAGGGTGCTGGGTGGTCCGACGCAGCCCACGTCTCAGTCCACGTCCGAGGAGCCTGGAGGGGCTCATCCCGGACAGACTTAAGAGCCCCACGGCCTCTTCAGGTCGTCAGGGTGCTTTCTTTTGGTTCTTAAAGCTGGTTTAAAGCACACGCTCCGCAGTTCTCGGGTGAAGGGTGACAGCGTCGGAGAAGCAGAGGGACATCCCCCATCACCTGGCAGGAGGTGGCTGGCTGTCACTCTCGTTCCCAGCTGGGCCCACGCTCTCTGGGGCCACCACTTGGGGTGGGGCCAGGAGGGGTGGCTTCCTCCCGGAGCCACGTGGGAGCCTTTGACCAAACGCTGTGAACGAAATCTCTTCTCATCTCATTCCGTCGCGACAGCTGTTCGGGCTATCGTCGTGAGAGGAAGTGAGGGGAGGGAGGACGCCTCATTAGGGTGGCCCGAGACGGCTTTTAGACATGGACCGATACTGGCAGACGCCTTGGAATTCTATCAGCCTGCAGCCCCGACTGAACACGGATGGAGATCAAATTAACGCGTAAGAGAAGCGTCGAGTTCTGGACCAGGCAGGGTTTATTGAGTGAGGTGAACCGTCCGACGGCGGGGGCTCTTGTCCAGACGCTCTGTGCGAGGGACGGAGACGCCGGGCTCCTGGTTGAAGCTCACATGCGGCTGAGCGCGTGCCACATACTGTCGGGCTTCCCGCAGCAGAGGCCTTTGACCTCAGGTAGAAGCGCTAGTCACCGAACAACGCCCGTTACAAGGGCACCCGTGCCGAAGGGTCGGCACTACTTCTTCAAGGAGAGAGTCCGCGGGAGCTCAGGAAAGCAGCAGGCGCGCCCTGTGTCTCCTTCCAGGGCTTGCTTTGGTTTCTCCTGGAGTCTGTCACCGGTCCAGGGACAGTGTGACCCCGCTGTCGTCAGACCCAACCCTTCCCAGCAGACGTGGCCCGGGCATGGGGTGGCTGCTGGGGAGCGCCACTGCTCGCCGCGCTCCAGGGCGCGGGTTGTAACGTGCCTTCTTCACGGCTTTTCTGCCCAGGTTTGGGGACGGCAGGGATACAATGCGTTTTTCTTGACACGGAAGAGACAGCTGAATCCACTGTGGGAGAGTGGCCTGTCTTCTGCCTGAGTAAACCTCGGTCCTACCCTCAGGAAGAACCAAAGAAAATGCTTGCTCTCGGCTTCATGCATATGTATTGTTTTAACTTCAAAACTTGATCTTTTATCATGAGATTTTACATCGAAGGGCTCGTGAGGGAGCGTGTCCGGGGGTGCGGTCATGCTGCAGTCTTTCTCCTGCTGGGGCACGCACGCACAGGCACCCCGCGTGTTCTCAAACCCTGGGTTAGGGCTCCAGCTGTGGCCGGCCACGTGGGATGTGCTCCCAGCACGTGGAGCACTGGGCCTAAAGGAGCAGACGGGGTGGGGTCTTCAGGGGCCCCACAGGCCAGTCCCGTGTGCCAGGACCGCCCCGCTCGCCGTCCCGAGTCTGGGGAGGCTCCCTGTCCTGAGCTCCATGTGGAAGGGCTGACGGACAGGGCCCTCCGTGGCGGCAGGGTCCTCCACAGCTTCGCACTGGGCAACAGGCGACACGGCCACAGCCCTTCACGCTCAATGTCAACCTCAGGTCATGGCAGGAGTCAGTGCTCTGGGCACCTCCACCACGGCCGACTCCTGCACACATGCATGCGCAGGCACTCACAGTTGCACACACACACAGGCATGTACATGCACAGGCACACACACACAGAGGCACGCACAGGCACTCACAGGTACACACACACAGGCATGTACATGCACAGGCACACACACACAGAGGCACGCACAGGCACTCACAGGTACACACACACACAGGCATGTACATGCACAGGCACACACACACAGAGGCACGCACAGGCACTCACAGGTACACACACAGGCATGTACATGCACAGGCACACACACACAGAAGCACGCACAGGCACTCACAGGTACACACACAGGCACACACACAGGCATGTACATGCACAGGCATACACACACAGAGGCACGCACAGGCACTCACAGGTACACACACAGGCACGTACATGCACAGGCACACACACACAGGCATGCACAGGCACTCACAGGTACACACACACAGGCATGTACATGCACAGGCACACACACACAGAGGCATGCACAGGCACTCACAGGTACACACACAGGCACACACACAAGGCATGTACATGCACAGGCACACACACAGGCATGTACATGCACAGGCACACACACAGGCATGTACATGCACAGGCACACACACACACAGGCACGCACAGGTACTCACAGGTACACACACAGGCACACACACAGGCATGTACATGCACAGGCACACACACAGGCATGTAAATGCACAGGCACACACACACACAGGCACGCACAGGCACTCACAGGTACACACATAGGCACACACACACAGGTATGTACATGCACAGGCACACACACACACAGGCATGCACAGGCACTCACAGGTACACGCACAGGCACACACACAGGCATGCACACACACAGGCATGTGTGCACATGCACTCACAGGTACATGCACAGGCACACACACAGGCATGTACACTCACAGGTACACACACAGGCATGCACACAAAGAGGCATGTGTGCACATGCACTCACAGGCACACACACACACTCACAGGTACACACATAGCCATGCACACAGGCACGCACACACACACAGGTACACACAGCCACACTCACAGGTACATGCACAGGCACGCACACAGAGGCATGCATGCACACACATAGGCACGCACAGGCATGCATACACAGGGATGCTCTCACAGGCATACACGTATATGCACACACACTCACAAGTACGCACACAGGCATGCATGGGCACACATGCACAGGCACGTACACAAGGCACTCACAGGCACACACGCACACTCACACACACTCACATGCCCACATCACACATACACACCGTGCACATGCATGAACACGTAAACACGGTACCCATCATCCCTGTGTCTCACATGTGCACGCCGTCCTGGGCCTTCCTACTTGACACCTTTTGGGGATCCATTTTTTAGCGAGGCCCGGAAGTCCCCAGGACTGGCCCGATGTGCCACGGCCTCTTCTCCTGCCCTCTCTCCTCTGGACCCTGGGTGCCCTTGTGGGTGCTTGGCCTTCTTCATGCTGACCCTGGGTCCAGACCCGCCATCGGCCAGGTGGCCTCATGCTTTGCAGGGTGGTGTGCTGCCGAACCCAGTGCCCGGCCTCTGGCATCTGTCACAGGGAGGATGCACGGGCACGCATATGTGGGCTCACCGTGTAATCAGAGCATGTGACATGCCAACCAGGTGCCTGTCCCGGCCACACCGGAGCCTGCGGCAGGACATACAGTCCAAGGGGAGGGTCCTCGGGCTGTCGGTGTCTGGCTCGAGGAGGTAGTGACACGCTCTGCCCCGCCCCGCGTCTGGACAAGCTTGGTGCGGTCGGCCTGCAGAGCTGCTGCCCCCATGCCCGTCAGCCTGCACCGAGGGCTCTGCGTAGGAGCGGCCACGGGCCACAGCACCCAGCGCTCCTTGCCAGCAGGACGTGCCACAGGCCCAGGGAACGTGGCAAGCGTGGCCCCTCTGCAGCTGCTCTTCCTGACAGCCTCACGCACCCCACCTCGGAGTGCCTCTTCTGGCAGAAGCCTCGGAACCCCCACTGCACCCTGCATGAGCCACGGCAGTCAAAGACCGGGGTGCCCGGGGCACCATGGCCTCCGCGAGGGTACAGCAGGAGGTCCCCTTGGAGAAACTCCTCAGCCTGGCAGCCAGGCCCGTGGCCCCAGGACACCCAGGACAGGGCAGAGCCCACCAGGGAGGAGGTGGGGTGAGGGAGCAGGGCCTGCGTGGGGCAGGCCTGGGCAGGGTGTGGCGGGCAGCAGGGGCCCAGCCCCGAGGACCAGAGTGCTGAGGGAGCGGAGGGCGGCACAGGAAGGCTGGGGCGGGCGACGTCACCGGGTGTGGGCTGACTGGCAGGGCTGCCGTTGCTGGGTGCTCTGGCTTTGGCGTGGTCCCAGCGTGGGCTCCAGGACTAAGGTGCTCACATCCCCACGATGCCCCGGGTGCTGCCCCTCGCTGTCCTCAGGCACCTGCTGCCTGGCTCTGCTCCTGCTGGCCTGGCGGCAGAGGCGCAGCGGGCACGTCCCCGGCCCAGCTCTGCCCTCTCAGTGGGTTTCCAGGGTCCTTGGGGTGCAGGTGTGACAGCCGAGGGTCCCCTGGCTACGGGTGGAGGCTGCTCTGCTGGACACCCCGGTCCTGCAAGGCAGCAGGGCCCCCAGATGTGCAGGCGTCAGGGCTCAGTGGCAGAGCTGCGCTTGTTGCCTGAAGGACACAGATCTGGGTTCGGACGGGGGAGGGAAACCCCAGGCAGACCCGGTCCTCGGCCCGGGAGGAGGGAGGTCCCTCCAGGGATCGAGGACGGCTGGGAAGGGCTTCCTGTCTCTGCTGTGCCCAAAGTCCGGCCACCATTAGGCTAGGGAGGGATAGGCCACCCCGTGGGGCGATGTGCCCGTGTCGAGGGGTGCCGGGACTACACGGACCCCACTGCAGGGCGAGACCGCGGCCGGGCGCTCGGGCGGCTAGCCATGGTCACTGCCCCCCTGGGACGGAGGATCAACCCTCAGGGCTCACCTAGGGCCAGCCTCGGGGGCAGCTGCCACAAGCTGAAAAGATGTGGGCTGTGTACACAGGCGGGGAGCTGGTAGGCGGGACAGCTCTGAGCTAGGCGCGAGGCCGGCCTGCCAGCCCTTGGGGGTGCTTCTCTCCCTCCCGCTGCCTCTCCTGCGCGAGTCTAGCATGAGTGAGGGAGGAGAGACTCGCAGGTCAGGCCCAGCACCATCCAGACCCCCAGAGCGTTCGCGCTCAGGGCTCTCCAAACCCGGCCGCTCGCCCGCCCTGAGCCAGCCTCAGGGTCCTCATGCTGGCCTCCCTGCCTCTGTCCCTGTGTGAGCGCATCAGCTGCAGCTGGCCCGGGACCTGGCGCTCTCCTGGCTCTGCAGGGCCTCCCAACACCCCGTGGTGACACTCTTGCACTGCCGCCCCTAATGCCCCGAGAGCTCAGGGGAGGGGAGACTAGGCCTGCTTCCCCGCTGGACATGCCCCCAGCCAGGAGAGCGCCTGCCTAGGCACGGCCAGCCTGGGTGCCTGTGACTGACCCTGGGACGTGCCAAGGCCTGCCCTGAGTCCCCCTGAGCTGGCCCGGCGCCCTGACAGGCTGCTCTGCAGCTGGCATCCGCAGGAGCAAGCCGGCGTGTGCCGACACCAGCTCTGACACCAGCTCTGCGTGGCCTTCTATCCCACACCCTCCCCAGCAGCCCGGGCCTGCTCCAATGTGCTCACTCCTCAGGAGCACGAGCTCTGACCCATCCGCGGTCACTGCAGGCCAAATCCTCCCACCCTGCCCGTTCCCCGGACTGAGCTGCCAGCTGCCCCTCGGTCTCACTGCCACCACCCCTCCCATCCTGGGCTCTGACCCCACTTGCAGGGACACCCGTGTGACCTGGTCCAGCTGAGGCCTCCAGGCACTCTCTGAACCTTGGGATCTGCTTTCTCTGGAGTGACTGAACAGCCAGAATAAATGACCCTCAGGATGTTTTGTTCTGTGAACGGACAGAGCCTGGCCACGTGCTATGGGAGTTCCGCTATGAAAATTTTAAAAATAAAGCGGATTCCATCAGAATATATATTTTTGTGCAACAGAGGACACCATTAAGACAGTAAAAAGACAACACAAGGCCAGCGGTGACATGGTGGTTAAGGCGCTGGACTTCCTCGTGGCCGACCACAGTTCGAGTCCCGGACCAGGTTGTTTGCTTTCTCTCTCTCTTTCTTTCTCTCTGGTGAGCACACATGCCCTATAGCAAATTTAAAACAATGATAAATAAAATGAAATAATCCTTCAAAAAAAGACAACATAGAAAGGGAGAAAATACTTGCAAACGCCCCTCTGGTAAGGGACCGCTATTCTGAACATACGAAGAACTCCGACCACTCAACAACAAAAACGAAGAGCCCAACCCAAAACGGACAAAGGATCTGAACAGACCTTTCAACAGAGAATTTGTCCACAAGCCAATAAGCACCTGAGAAGTCGCTCTGCATCACTAGTTGCTAGGGAAACGCAGGTCAAGGCACGAGAGACCCTTCACACCCACAGGACAGCCGTTATTGGAAACCGGAAAATACCAAGTGTCGGCGAAGGCGTGGAGACCCCTTGCATGTAGTCGATGGGAATACCCGAGGGAACAGCCACCGGCAGCAACGTGGCAGCTCCTCGAACAAGCACAGTAGAATTAGGGTTCGCTGCAGTAACCCACAGCTAGGTGTCTACCTCAGAATGGAAAGCGGGGATTCGAACCGCTGTCTGCACCACCGAAGGTGGGCACAGCCGACAGGCGGCCGCACAGGTCGGCTTCAGAGAGGAGGGACAGCCTGACACACGTCATGACACGGACAGGCCCAGAGGATGCACTCGAGCAGTGAGCTCCACCAGGAGGTGTCTGCCGAGGCTCTCGCAGGAGCGTGGCAGGGGCCCCATCCCAGGAAGTGGGCAGACAGGAGGGGCACCTCTCGGGTCGAGGGCGGCACCTCCAGGTGCACCTGTGCAGACCCACACCTGTCTGAGCACGGGCACCTTGGGCCGGGCAGTCCATGTGGGCAGCAGCCCCGCTCACAGCCACGCTGGCAGTTCTGTGGGAGATGCCCACTAGTGTGGGCCTGCCACGGCCCCTGCCAGGTGGTGATGAGCCAGCGACACCCACTGTAGGAGAGACAGGTCTCCTGACACACCCCGGGGTTGGCTGCCACACTGCAGGCTCTGGGCCACATGGACACAGCATGGCCCCGGCCCCCCACGCTGGCTTCTCCTCTCCCTGCCCACACGGACGCTGGGCCATTGCTGCTGTGGGGTGCAGCCCTGCAAGCATGCTACGAACCCCAGCTGGGTGGGGCCCAGTGGTCAGCGTGCCCCAGCACGGCCCAGCACGCTGACCCAAATGGTGACAGCATAGCACCCCCACCCCCGCACCGGGCAGAGGCCACTGACAAAGGTGTAGAAAGCACAATGTTGGGGACACCTCAGCTGAGCAAGAACGTGTGTTCGTGAGCCGAGCCTGCACCAAGAGGGAGGGACTCCCCGAAGTGAACTGTGGTGAGCCGTGCGGGGCTGCGGCAGGTGCACCGCGGCAGAGGCCAGGGCTGGGCTGCTTGCCAGCTCTGCTTCCCCACCACACCCGGAGCAGGCCTGCCGGTCGGACTTCCGTGCTCACTGTCTGCCTGCGACCGAGCTGGGCACGGAGGAAGCCCAAGCTCGAGTCGATTCTTGGCGGCCCCTCCACCGGCCCTCATCCCCACGGCTGTGAGAACGAGGGCCGGCTGGCCCCAAGCGGTGCAGCTGGCGCGCAGAGGCTGGAGCCCGCAGCCCGCGTGCAGGGCCAGAGCCCTCGGGGGCACGCCTGCGCACGGAAGCTTTGCAAAGCATTCTTAGGGCCTCGCGCAATTCATTCCTTTAAAGAAAAGGAAGTGGAAAGAAAGCTTTCGTGTCCAGGGCTCCAGGCCTTTGATCATTTGATGGACGCTGCATCTGCGGCGTGGGCCTCCGGCTTCTCAGGCCAGACAAAGGCAGCCCAGGCAGGGCCGAGCCCGCGCCAGAACAAAACCCCGCGGCCTCGCAGTGTGGCGGCCTGGGAAAGGCCCACCTCGCTGGCGGCCGCTCTGCCCTTTGATCTTTCCTGAGACCACAGCCGGGCCCCAGGTCACGGGGTTTCACCCCGCAGGCCCCAGGGCAAGGGGGCCAGGTCAGGAACTGAGGGGTGACTAGTCCCAGGACAGCCAGCCCTGCCCTCCGTGGCCAGTTCCACATGGCTGAGCCCACACGGACGGGCGCTGGCCACACGGGATGGGGTCTGCCCCACACGGTACGGCGGAGCCTGTGAGCGGCCAGGGAGGCCGCCCTTCCCCCAGTGTGGCCGGAAGTGGGCCCCGCGGGGCCGCTGTGGCGAGCACGGCACACGCCAGGCGGGCTCCAGGCCAGGCTCGGTCCCTGCCAGTGGCTGGGCCTGCGCTGGGGCTGAGCACACGGTGGGGACACGCAGGCACATAGACTGGGGTGTCGCTGCTCCAAACGCAGGCTAGGACACGTCAGGAACGTGATCTGAAGGCGTTTAATAGAGAAACATACGAGAAAAAATACGGAGAGAGACGGAGAGACAGAGGGGGGAGAGGGAGGGCCTGCGGTCACCACGCACCTGCACGGCAGACACCGTAGCCGAGGGCAGCGGTGAGCAAGGACAGGGGACCTTCCCACCGCGGGGACCGTCCCGTCCCAAACCACGGGACACGCAGCGTGCGCTCGCCGGTCCTGGCGGTGTCTGCCTTTCATGCGTTGCCCCCTGAGCTCACTTAAACGGTGCTTGTGGGGGAAGCGACAGTGCCCTGTCCGCAGCTGTGGGGACGCTTGAGCCACCGGCCGTGAGAGCACAGGACCCCGCGACGCGGCCCTCGCGCTCGCCCTGACGTTGGGGCCATGGCCGCAGCCCCATCCCCACGCAGCTCTGTCCTCATGCCGGAGGACAGTGGGGTAAGGACATGGGTTTTCGGGGACGCTGGCACCCACGCGAAATGTATGAAAACTCGTTTTGTAATCAGCGTCTGCTCCACGCTGGGCAGAAGAGCAGCGTGATCCGGAAGGTGGAACCTCACAGTGTGAGTGTGTGGTGCGACAGGGGGACTCATTCACAGGCGAGAGGCAGACCGAGAAGCGGCACCGCCCCAGTTCTGAGGTGTCGAGGCTGGACACAGGTGTCATGAGAAAAGCAGTTGCGATCAGCCTCGGCCGGGCCACTCTTCCCTGTGACGCCCGCGGGCCTCTGCTGCTGGGAGCTTCCCCGGGAGGGAGGGGCTCAGCTCCCACCGCTGGCTCCCACCCTCTCTGTCCCTCAGGCCACTCCCCAGGGCCATCGACTCCCTCCCCCTTCCGCTGGGAGGGAGGTCTCAGAGAGGCTGAGAGGCTCAGAGGTCCTCCATGGCCTCCCGGGATGTACTCCCAGACGCGGCCTCTGTGCGCCCCGGGCTGCGCACCCTCTGATGCCATGACCCCGCGTGGAGGGAGACGCTCGCTGGGACAAGGCGACGGAGGAGTGTGGGCAGAGTGAGAGGAGGCGACTTACGCTGGCGCTGGCGAGGCACTGCCAGGCCCAGACCAGACCCCGCAGGGCAGTGCCAGTGACCGGGCAGAGGGCCACAGCGGGGTGGGGGGTGGGGGGCTATCCCGACCCACTCCGGCCACACCCCGAACCGGTGCAGCGTGGAGGGGTGCGGCAGACACTCACGGAGAGCGGCAGACACTCACGAAGAGCCACTCCGCCTGGCGCGCAGGCCCGGCAACAAAGGGCCTCGGCAACACGTTCCCTGCGCACAGCCGCTGGGCTGGGAGGGGCACAACCACAGGGTTTTTCCAAGGCCTCCTGTGAATGCGACACCCGCGTTGCCACGGCAACGCCATCCTGCTCTGAGCCCCAACAAAGCCGCAGCTTTGAGTCTCACCTTTGGCCATCTTATTGAGAACCATGTCAATCAGGACGTAGGTGCCACTCCTGCCCGCGCCGTCACTGTCAACAGAAGGAGAGAGAGTGAGACGCCTCTGCCGGGTCTGACTGCAGCACACAGCTGCCCCCCCCCCCCTTACGCTCCAGGGGGCCAGGGCGGCGGCGACAGGGGAGCGGGAGAGGGCCAGCAGCGGCTGGGGATTAGCTGCTGTGCTCTCTTCTTTTCTCCCTTCTCTCTGGCCAAAGATGGGTGAGTTTTGTTAAAACACGAGCCAAGACGTTGGATGAGGTCAGAGGCGGCCTTGTACTGAGCCCCCGAGACCCCTTCTCTCAGTGACTGGGAGCCTCCGGGGCGACAGAGGGCCTAGGCCCGGGCCGGCTGAGTGCAGGCGCGCCTCTTCTCCACGGGAGCAGGGGCCGCCCCGGACCCCTCTGGAACCGCCCTGGGGCCTCAGAGCCTCCCTCTCAGGAGCAAAGGTGCGCGCGTCCCGGAGAAGCTGCCATCTCTCTACACCAAGAGAAAACAAATTTCTTCTCCAGGGAGAAAGGCAGCCCGGCATCGTCCTCTTTACCACAGGAGCATGTGCAACCCTTTCTTGCCCGTGTAGATGCTGTCGCCAAGTCACGAGCGGGAAGGGAGGAAGCCGCGCTCTCACAGCCACGGCCGGCTTCCGAGGGCAGGGTCTCGCACTCACCCCGTGAACCCTGCTGTGACTTCGAGGGGAAGGCCAGGGTGTTCCCCACACGGGTCGAGGCCCTGCTGACCGGCTCCCGGGCTGAGCTCAGGCCCTGCGTGCTGGCCGAGGCCCCGGCTGACCTCCCTGCAGCTCCGTGGTTGCCTCTGGCCTTAACTCATTTCCTCAAACCAAAGCTGGAACAAAGCTGCCCTGGGGAGGCCGCATCACAGGACCCACGTCCCCACGGCCTCACGGAGGAGACGCCGCCAGCCCTGCTCGGCTCCGACCTCACGCCACTACCAGGGACGTGGGAGCGTTCTTGTCGCGGCTACCCTGGGCCTAAACCGACGTGAGCCTCTCAGGAGCTGCCCGACAGCTTCCGGCCCCCGGCTGGTGCGCTGGGCTGACAGGCTTCCCAGTACTGGAGGGTCCCAGGCCACACTCCGTGCCCGCCTCGCTCGCCCACGGAGACGCCCACGCGCCACTTGCTCCTCGGTGGAGCGTGTGGGGTCTCGGACACACGGGGCTCCCTCTCTGTCCCGCAGGTTCATGCCTAGGGCATGTGTGCTCACTGGAGAGACAGAGACAGGCCATCCCTGGGAGATGGCCGCCACAGTCCCTTCTCCTTTCTCCTCCTGGGACTTTGGGCACACACATGCACCGCATGATCTTCAAGCCACCCAGGACTCGAACCAGACGGCCACGTGGGACTCCAGCGCCTTAACTACCTTGCCACCGCGGGTCCCTAGATTTCCTTTTCATTCAAGGACGGGTGGTGGAATTTTTACTGAAAGCCCCATGATGAAGCGAGGTGGCCAGGCCTTGGTGTCACAACCAGCCCCGAGTGTCTCTCAGTGTCTACACAGGGCTCCAGACGCCGCTATGCGTCCCGCTGGCTGAGACGAAGCGGCCGCTCAGCACAGGTGCTGGGGATGTGGCAGCAGGGGGGTCTGGACGGGACAGCACGCAGCCCAGCGCCCCCGGCAGGAGGACAGCGCCTGCTGCTGTGCAGGTCTGAGGAGACGGAGTTCGTCTGCAGCTTAGCTAACCAAACGGCACAGCAAACGATGCTTCTGCCTTCGGGTTCGTTAGGAATACGGCGAGATGCGTTTCCTAAGCAACCGGGAAGCCCGGTGTCTGCACCGATGTCTAAGTGGCTTCCATTTTGAGGAGCGAGTCTCCACGGTCAAGGGCGTACTTGCCTGCAGTGGACGATCACTGGGCAGGAGCGGCCCCGGTAGCACTTGTTCACTTTTCTGAAACACAGAGAGAGGGGAGTTACTGCTCGTGCCAAGGCTTCCGGTGCGCGAGTCGCTAAGAAGCCAAAGCTGCCCTGGGGAGGCTGCGTTGCAGGACCCACGTCCCCACGGCGCGTCTTTGACATCATCCTCACACAGTTTGTTTAGACAAAGGAAATAGAAAGTACGGACGCGGTTCAAAGATCCAGTTTTCTTCTCAGTACTGATTACTAAACAGAGCTTTAAAGCAATCTCTCCCTGCACAATGTTTCTTTTCACAGCTGAACTCCTGGCTTCCAGGCGATGGCTCACCCTCCTGCACCACACCCTCCCCGCCCGTCTCCTCCCCTCTTTCTCTTTCTGCTTCTGTTGATGTAACCGTTTGTTGAGGTACGTGTTTTGATTCTTCAATGAAGTTTTGCGTTTTTCAGCCCTAACGCTGGGATACGACCTACGGCACCGACTAAACACGCGTCTAAGGGGCTTTTGCTCTGTCGGCTTTTGTTCGGATTCTGAATTGCAGAGAAACCTCAATTAAATCCAAGAAAACTCGGGTCCGTTTTTATGAATTCAAGCATGTTTTAGATCAACTCCACTGTGCCGAGTTCGATCCAGAAGCCACCAAAATGAACGGTGAGCCTGTGTTTAGGGTACTCACCAACCCCTCAATGAAAACAAGGGCCGATTTCAAACCCACTGTTTCTAAGGAATGGAAATTAAAGACAGGATCTTGCTTTATTGAAAGGGAAAACACGCGTGAAGGGAACGCGCCCTAAACGTGCCGCGTGAGCACCCACGCTACCTGGGCGTGGCCGGGCCCTCCTGTGGGCGGGGGCGGGGGCGGGACAGCCACGCCCAGTCGGGTCTCCGGCCCCGGGGCGAGAAGGTATCTGTCTGTCATGGCCCGGAGGGCGGGCCTCGCCTTCCTTATCTTCCTACGTCTCGGGGGCTTCTGAGAGGACGGCCTTCCCACTGCCGCGGCCGCCAGCCCAGACACGGGCCACTCCACACGCAGGGATTGCAGCCCCGGCGGCGGAGCTCTGAGGCCACTGTCCCCTCTGCAAGGCGGCATCTGAGGGCCTGGGCAGCACCCCGACAGCGTTGCCCGGGGAAAGGCTCCTGGCGGGTGTGGAGGTTCTACTCACGCCTTCGCTACCTTGGTGGAAGGCCGGGAGTGAAAGCGGCTTGTTAGCTCCCACGCAGGCTGCCCGACAAGGTCCTGGCCTCGGGGACGGGGCAGAGCGAGACGGTCCCCTCACTCCTCCTACTGCACGTCCGGCCGCAAAGGGGCCGCGTGCACCGACTCTGACAAAGTCCCTCCCGGGACGTGGCTCAGGGTGAGGGACGCGAAGCTCCCGCTCCCAGAACTGCGTGCTTGCACGTGCATGCACGTCTGTGCATGCGTGTCTGTGCGTGTGTGAAGTCAAGTGAGCTCCGTCAGGCCGAGCCATGGGCGCTTTCCTCTCAGAGGCCTCTCACCCTCGGACGTGGGCCGTGCTGCCCTGTGCCACCCGAGCTGACCACGTCACCGTCACTCAGCGTCAGCTGCGTCTGTTCTGAGAAACAAGTCGTCAGCTCGTCACCGCGCATCGAGGCACACACTCACACTGCCCTGTGTCCGCCCGTCCACCCGGGACTGCCCGGGGAGCCTCTGAGCCTCCACCCTGCACGGGCCGTCCTCGACCGCACCGTCACGGTCACCGTGGAGCATGGGACCACACTGTCACCCTGCCCGTGCACCGTGGGCTGGCCTGTGTGTGTGAAGGCGACTCTCCACGTTCACACGTGGCTGGTCACCAGGATGTGTCCATTTTTTCCTAATGGGACTGAGCACCAAAAGGGCACCACGAAGACCGCACGGCCAGGTGCCCGTCACAAACACACCGCCTAGCTGAGCGCCGCGCCCTGCCCCGCGGCAGCCCCTGCTTGCAAGTCCTGTCTTTAGTTTCCGGTCCGTTTGACTTGGTCTAAACGCGGGACAGGCTGCACTGGCCGGCCCGAGTGAGGTTTCGCTGTAATTGTCACATCCACGCACCTGCCTGCACTTCCCCTGGTCACAGCCAGCCACACGTGGCGTGGGCCATGCCGTGGGGCCGTGAGGAGTGGGGAGGGTTAGACCCACACGCTCGCAGTATCACAACAGGAAACATCATGGACAACGAGCAGACCGCGATGTCCGGGCAGACATCTGCCTGCTGCCCCGAGCTATAGACCTCAGATGTTCCCGGATTTGCGGACGCCCATCTCATCACCCTCGGTCAGAACGTGTCACCAGGAAGTGCAGGGTCTCCAGCACTGAGAGACTGGTGTGCACCCACGTGGACGCAGGAAGCCGCTGAGAAAGAACGGTTAGTGCAAGCCGCCCTCGCTCAGTGAGGCCGCGGGACCCAGCGCGGCCAGAGGCCGTGTGTCAGAACGGGCTGCCCGGGCCCCTGCAGCGCAGTCACAGTCTCCAATGATCACTTTTGTGACTATGCAACTGGGCTTCATATCACTAGCTGCAACGTCACAAAAATGACACTGGCCACCGCTAAGCCGCTGGCAAGCCAGGGTCCACTCCTACGGGGCAGCGAGGGCGCCGCTGCTGCGGGCAGAGCTGGGGCGCAGACGTCTTGGAGCTCAGCCCTGCACGGTGCCGGCCACTCCCGCAGCGTCTCTTCAGAGCGCAGTGCGCCCTCGGGCTCCAGAGCGTTTAGCTGCTTGTCAGGCCCGGCACACCAGGTGGGGGGATGCCTGGTCCGGCTGGAGGTGGGAGCCCACCTGGCATTGGAAGCTGCTATGGGGTTTGGGTGGCTGTCTTACCGCGGATCACCTGCCCGTTATTTGTGACTAAGCCTGACGCGTTTCTTTTTCTTTTTTTTTTTCTTTTTTGCCATAGGGTGCGTGCGGAGAGAGAAAATGAGAAATCACCCCTTGGGGGTGGCCGCTCTGCACTCCTTCTCCTTCAATCTCCTCCTGGGATTTTGGGCACGCATACACACGTGCCAGGTGTGATTTTAAGACCATTGGGTCCAGGGGTAAAACCACAGTGGGCCACGTGGGAGTCTGGCGCCTTGGCCGCGGTGCCGCCTGCTGGTCCCTTGTTCATTCGCAGCCCTCCTGGGCCCAGCTCTCCAGGCTGTAGCAGGGGACTCCATTTCTCCTTGTGACTCTGCAAACGCACAGGGCCGGCCGAATGCGCTTCAGCTCCACGCAGGGATCTGTACGAGGACGCGTGCTGGCGGCTCGTGTGCACACACCGCCAGAGGCGTGCCAGGGCCCGGCGAGTGCAGAACGACCACCTTTGCAGATCGGTCCGCCCTGACGACGCGGTTTGCAGAGTCCGCGTCGGGACTGTGGGACTCCAGGTGGCACATCTGGAAATGAATCTATCGAGCAGATGTTTGCAATGGCCACGGAACAGGAAGGGCCCTGGGAGGAGCCGAGCAGTAGCTGCTACTCCAGATGTACTCGGGAGCCTGGCCCCTCCGCGTCCCAGGAAGGGGACAGCAGGACAGCCACCGAGCATGGCCTCAAGTCCACGTCTCTCCAGGAGTGTCTGCATGTCCTCCCCGGTCCAGACTGATTCATATCAAAAAGCTTGCTTTGTTTCTTGAAGTAGACTAGAAGGCGGCGTGAGCAGTCAGACAGCTTCGGATCTGTGCCTGGAACTCGGACCCCGAGGGAAGCCCGAGCTGCAGGCCAGCACGGCTTTCCAGCTCCCTCCTCCTGCCCCAGCGGGACTTGGCCTCGGGTGAGAAGCCGTCGGGACACAATCCCTTCGCGACGCCGTCCGGCGCTGCACGGAGACGGGCCTGGCCCTGTACCGTCGTCCTCTCTGCGCGTGGGCCTGGCCCTGTACCGTCGTCCTCTCTGCGCGTGGGCCTGGCCCTGTACCGTCGTCCTCTCTGCGCGTGGGCCTGGCCCTGTACCGTCGTCCTCTCTGCGCGTGGGCCTGGCCCTGTACCGTCGTCCTCTCTGCGCGTGGGCCTGGCCCTGTACCGTCGTCCTCTCTGCGCGTGGGCCTGGCCCTGTACCGTCGTCCTCTCTGCGCGTGGGCCTGGCCCTGTACCGTCGTCCTCTCTGCGCGTGGGCCTGGCCCTGTACCGTCGTCCTCTCTGCGCGTGGGCCTGGCCCTGTACCGTCGTCCTCTCTGCGCGTGGGCCTGGCCCTGTACCGTCGTCCTCTCTGCGCGTGGGCCTGGCCCTGTACTGTCGTCCTCTCTGCGCGTGGGCCTGTGCTCCCCAGCAAGTGGATTTCCAGTCAGCTTGTGGCGGGGAGGTGCCCTGGCACCGAGCATCTGGTTCCCGACGCTGCTCCATCACTGCCTGTTCTTCGTGGCTGTGTTCGTGGACCACCGTCACACAGCTGGTGCCACCAACAGGCATCCTCAGTCGCGCAGAAGTCAAGCTTTGGTCTCATGTTTTTAAAATTGACATTGCCTTCCTAAGACAGGCCAGCAGCCACTCCAGCAGGTGGGTAAGCGCACCCTGACACGCCACCTGACGGAGCGGCTGCCCAACTACAGCAGGCAGACCCCGGCCGTTCAACACCACCCGTCCAGAACCACACTATATACACGCGTGTGCGCACCCCCGCCCAGTGCCCCGTATCCGGTCTGGGTCATACCTGACGCGCACCGTGGCATGCAGCCAGACACGGAGTCGTCTAAGCCCTGGCGCATGGCTGCATCCGGCCCAACGCGGATGTGGGGCCCGTCTGCTGAAGATACAGCCATGGTGACAGCCATGTTCCCGGTCTAGGGCGCCTCGTCCCACCTCTGGTGACCCTGTGGCGCACTGCACCGTGAGCTTGGTGGGTGAGCATCCCCCACACCTGCCTCCCTGTCCCAGACAGGACGGCACGGCCCTCGTACAGCCAGCGCACCTCAGAGGCGGGCACCTGGCACCGCCACCCCCTGCACCGACGCCCGGAGCACGCACTGGCCGCCGGCCGGCTCTTCGTGGTACCTGCGGAAGTCCAGGAGTGGCCTCGTGGAGGGAGGGACTCCCTGGTCATACCAAGTCAGGAAGTGGAACTGGGTCACCGTGCGTGTCTCGTTGGTCTGCAGGTTCTTCAGGTAGAAGCTCCTCACCAGGAAGTCCTCACACCAGATGTGCTCAGAGACCAGGTGCACCTGGGCGGGCAGAGCGGGCAGGGCGGCCTCTGAGCGAGACGGTGAGCGCTACGGCCGTGGCCTGCCTGCCGGTGGGTCGGCGTGGCTAGGCGGCCCTCCCGCTCCACGGGCACTAGATCCTCTGCATGGGTGTCTGGGGTGGTCTCTGTGTGGAGCCGCTCAGGGGCTGGTGTTCAAAGGAGGGGAAAGGCTACAATCGGGACGGTCCGGTTTCTCCCTCTGTTTCTCTAGGTCACGTTCACGTTCACAGAAAGTCCAGACAGTCTGGAAGTTACGCTCTCGGGCAGCCACAGACGCAGCTGTGTGTCCTGCCGATGGTGCCACCGTGGTGGGGCTCACGATGGCGTGCTCCTGGGCATGAGAAGCCATGGTGCCCGTGGTGGCCATGCAGGCCCGAGCACCGCCAAGGCCTTCCCACACGGGCACCCGTCTGTAGTGGGCAAGGCCTCTGTGGGTGGCGATGGGTCCCTCCCTGCTTAGGCTCTAACGCTGCCTGTCGTGGGCACGGGCGGTCCGACTAAGGTCAATGCCAAATAGAACCATGGGTGCCCTGCGCCCTCGGCTGCGTGCCACGTTCTCCCGTCTCCTCGATCGGGCGGAAGACCCAGCCAGAGCGAGGTGTATCAGCAGATAGCCCCACATAGGTCAAACGGGGTCAACGCATGCCACCAACCAGCCACGGGAGGCCACAGCCCAGGTGGGCAAGTTGGGAAGTGGTTAGGACAGTGGCTGGTTCCTTTAAAGGGGACCCCATGGAAAGGCTGTGGGCCTGGCTCAGAGGGCCACACTGTGTGGTCAGGGTTTTTACCTTTCCTATTGTTGGTCAGATTTATCAAATTTAAAAGCTAAAAAATAAAACACCGGCCAGCCAGTGGCCTGGTGCTTCCGCCGGCTGGATCCTGTGTGACCAGCTGCATGGCTGAGTGGCTGGTGGCTTGAGACCATACCAGGCGTGCGTGGGGCCACAATCCTGAGAAAGAGTGGAGGAGGGGCTGCAGCGTGGCCACCCCCTGGGGGTACCTCTTACTCTCTCTCCCCCTCTGTCTCCAGTGAGTGCACATGCCCTAGGGCAAATGAAAGAAGTGAAAATGAGAAATGCAGTTTACCTCGGGGTCCACTCACAACCACACGTGACAGTGGGAAGTGCCCGAGTCCCACGTGGCGGTGAGATACCAGGGGACACGCCGCCACCTGTCCTCTGAGGACCGAAGGTGCCGACCTTCCCTCCCCGGCCCGCCAGGAGGGGCAGGCCCAGCTGCTAGCGACAGGGCTGAGGGCCCGGCCGGGGCAGCGTCCCCTGCGTGCAGCCAGCCTACGGGCGCCCTGTGCCCAGTACCTCGTAGATGTGGTAGAGGTTGGAGCCTTCGTCGGGCCAGTAGTGGTAGCACTGCCGGACGCCATTCTCCGTGAGGGGGGTCAGCATGACAATGACCACGCAGCCGCTCTCCCACACCATCTGCAGACAAGAGAGAGCCATGGCCAGCGTGACTACTGTGGGACCCGGCGCTCAGCCACACTGCCAGCACCAGCACTGGCTTCATTCCTGTCTGATACTCGGACTCCGTAGCTGCCAGGTGTCTTGAGCACACAGGCCTGGGTCCTCACGACTCGGGAAAGGTTAGAAACCCAGCACGGTCATCCACACCCCCACGCTCCCTGGCTCGTGGATCAGCTGCGTGACTCCCTCACTGTGGCTCAGGCAGACGGTGTGCAGACTGATGCCACGTGAGCGTCCATGCTTGGCGCGCTGCTGCTGCCAGTGTGCTCGGGGGGCGGCCGGCCCTACCTTCACAGCCACCGAGGGGCCACGGAGCTACCAGGAGCCGCTCAGGTCTCACTCTGTCACAGAGCAGGGCTTACCCCAGAGTCCGTCTACTCATGCCGGGCTGTCCACCGGGACTGCACCTGGCTGCACAGAACCACACCATCAGAATTCTATACACTTGTACTGAATCTTACCACTGGAATTGCATCCACTTATACTAAAGTTACCACCAGAATTCCACCCACTTATACCAAAGCCACCACCAGAATTCCATCCACTTATGCCAAAGCCACCACCAGAATTCCACCCACTTATGCCAAAGCCACCGGAACTGCACTGACTTAGGCCGACATGTCGCAAGGCCTCCCAAGTAAGTCAGGCCCGCTGACTGCAAACTCCCGAGAACCAGGAACACGTGTAAATGTGGAGGCGTGACAGCTGTGAGAGCCCTCAACGCCAGCTGCTGGCAGAGCTCTGTGCCGTGGCTCTCTTGCGGGATCCCTGCAGCAGAGCTCGAGCCAGTTGTGTGCATGCTGGGCGGCACTGGCAGACCTGTCGGCCTGCCATGGTGCAGGCCACGGCACAGAGGCCAGCAACATGGGCTCCAGGGGCGGCCCAGAGGAACCGAGGAGCAGCTGCATTTAATGTGGGTCTGGTGCTCAGGGGCTGTGTACAGGAAACACAGAAACCCAGCTAACCTGGTCATCTCACAGACCCACCCTCAGGTATTAGACGCTCTCATTGGTCCTGAGACTAAATCCCTTGCGCTGTACTTTAGGAGTCAGACGTGAGCACCAGTTTTCCCTAGGTATCGACCTCGACTGCGGATGGAGAGCCTCCTCCCTGAGACACCGGCAGCCAGGCCCTTCCGTGGGGCCCAGAGGTATTCCCAAGTGTCTGGGGAGAGCCCACGGGCTGTGCTGGCGTGCGCCACTCCAGACGTACTTGCCCTGCGAGCAGTTGCAGTGAGCTTCTTACTGGGAGCTTGTCGGGCCCCCCAAGCTGGTGCTCCCACCACGTGACAGTGTAATGTGCCTTTAGAAGGCAGAGGGTCTCATAGAAGCCATTACGAAAACGAGGAGAAACAGACTTTATGAGTGTAATAACAGCCCAGTGCGCTAGACCATAAGCTAAACACCCGCGCTCCGCCGTGCCACCCGCATGTGACATTAGCCCTTGTTTGGAGCAGGCCGTCCAGGGCGGCAGCCTCTCTCATCGGCCTCCACACGGCACTTCATCGCTGGAGCCTGCCAGGCTCTCTGAGGTCAGGATTGAATCCAAACGAAACTTAATTTAAACAAACAATCCCTAAGGCACTCTAGGGAGTGATATTTCCTTCTAGGTCACTGTGCGTAAAAGCTGAGAAGGGGATTCACTCCATCCAATAACAGGAGCGCAACTGGCCACCAGCCCGCCGAGCTGCCCCGGGGTGCTGGCCTCGGCCAGGGGTCTCGGAGTCCGTGCGCAGACACCCGGGAGGGACACGGCGCTCACCAGGGCCGCCCTTGGCCGCTGCGACCAGCCCGACTTCGGAACATACTAAAAAATGCAGCCTGGATTTGGGAAGAAATACAGAAGATTACTAAAAGCCTCAGTCAGCGGGGTTAAGTCTGGGACCGCGGAGGTCCAGCAGTGCAGGCAGGGGCAGCTGGGGACCCGGCCTGTGTCCACAGGGGCAAGGGCCTTCCTGGGCTCAGCCAGCCCAGAGGGCACGGTTCGGCTTCTCCCCGGGGGCCAGGGTGCCCTGTCCGTGCCACGTACCCCGACTCGCGTGCACACCCGCAGACAGTCACGGCGAAACTGACCCCGGCAGACGCTAGGGCCTCAATCCCTCATTTAGAAGTGCCCGCCCGACAGCTCGAGGACACAGAGGAGCTGCCACTGGCCCAAAGGCACATCCTTCTGCCAGCCAGAGTTGACAGGACGCCGCGAAGAGCCGGCTCCTGAGCAATGTGGGCACTTGGGGCAGGCCGAGGCCGGGTGAGGACAGCTGGGGGAGGCTTGAGTGTCAGGGACGCCGTGAGGGGACGGGGTGCACCAGATCGCTCCACGGTCGGCCCTGCCACGTCCTAGAGCGCCCCCTCTGCAGCAGCTGGCACGGCTCCCGGGGAGAGCCCTTCCCTACTGTAACTGGGTCAGCCTCCTGCACAGAGGGCCAGGGGCCCGCGCCCTGGGCACACGGTGGTGACAGCCGCGTCCTCGAGGGGAGTAGTGTGCTCTGGGACAGAGAGCTCCGCCCACTCCCAGCACCGTCCTGCCCTGGCCTCGTTTCCTGGGCCAGTGCAGGAAACACTCGGCTACACACGCTGCTCTGACGTGGCTTCCAGCACTCTGTGGGCCTGGCAGGTCCCTCAGGCTCCCTGACCTCAGCTTCTCCTGCGGAACCAGCTGCCCACACGCAGGCCTCCGTGAGTGGGCGGAGCCAACCCAGAAGCTTGGCTTCCAGCCAGCCCACAGCCCTGCGGCGGGACGGGCATCGGCGCCACCACGAAGCCATCCCCACTGCCCACCTCCGGAACCTTCCGACCACCCCCTGCCCCCCATTAACCATGAGCCCCACCCCTGGTCCTGCCCCTGCTGTCCACCCCAAAGACCTGACCACCCCACGGGCAAGACCTTGGGGCCCCGAGGCTCATGAGTGTCACCGCGGGGCTGCCGGGCGCCTGTTCCTGCCGCTCTGCCTGCTCGCTCAGACCACACTCCCTTCACACGGGCCTTGTCTCAGAGCAGCCGGAGCAGGTGGAAGTCTTCGATTCAGCAGCTCTCCGGGGCATGGTCAAGGGAGGACGGCGTACCGTGGGCCGCGGGGATGGGTGACAGCGCACCGTGGCATGGCCACCCCCCCCCACTGTCCCCCTCTGCCCACTGTGGGCCGCGGGGATGAGGGGTGACAGTGCACCGCGGCATGGCTGTCCCCCCCACATGGTCCCCTCTGCCCACTGTGGGCCGCGGGGATGAGGGGTGACAGCGCACCGCGGCATGGCTGTCCCCCCCACATGGTCCCCTCTGCCCACTGTGGGCCGCGGGGATGAGGGGTGACAGTGCACCGCGGCATGGCTGTCCCCCCCACATGGTCTCCTCTGCCCACTGTGGGCCACGGGGATGAGGGGTGACAGTGCACCGCGGCATGGCTGTCCCCCCCACATGGTCCCCTCTGCCCACTGTGGGCCGCGGGGATGAGGGGTGACAGCGCACCGCAGCATGGCTGTCCCCCCACGTGGTCCCCTCTGCCCATGCCGGAGGGTGCCAGACTCTCTGGGCCTTCCCCTTAAAAGGCGCGCTGACACGTGACGGGGGCCCATCACGACGTGACGGAGGTGCACTGCAGAAGCCTGCATCGTGAGCCCACACACCCCGGCTGTGCTTCCCGCCAGCAGTGGGGGCGTCTGGGGTCCCCACAGAACTGGGGGCCTGGCGGGTGCCCTGGAGCTCGTGGTGCCTACGAGTCCTGCTGACCAGCACGCCCAGGGTAGTGCACCCCGGGCAGCCCCACGGATTCACCCCGGCCCCTCCTGGCTGAAGACCTCGGGGCTCGCAGGGCCTCCCCAGCCACACCACCCGGAACCTGGGAATACGGCCTTGTTTGGAATGTTGCCAAGAAGGGTCGCGTTAGTGAGGATGCATGCCACATCACGACCGTGATCCTAAGAGGAGGGATGTGTGGACAGACGGGCATGTCTGGAGGCTCTGTCGGCCAAGACATAGACCCCACAGCGCAAGCAGAGCCTGGAGCGAGGCTGGGAGGTTCTTCCTCGAGTCTGTGAGAGACAGACTCTGCACTGCCTCCTGGACCAACAGAATAAGCTCCTGTGCCGTGGCTGCTGCCGTGGCTGCTGCCGTGGCCCTGTCACAGCTACCACCGGAAGGAGGGCAGGCCCGCACACTGGCCTTCCTGGCTGGGCCCTGCTCACACTCTTCCTCTCAGACGGGAACGTGGCCTCACTGACAGACGCCTAGAACCGTCCCACAGAGGAGCTCAGAAGAGTGTGACGAGCTGTGCGTGACAGGAGCTGCGTCCGTGTCCCCTGAGCCCCGGGCTCCTCGGCCAGAGCCTGAGAGGCCATGAGCCCAGACAGGGGGAGGGCAACTCTCAGTCCCTGTCTTTGCCACCTGTTGCTTCCATGTCTCCAATCGCGTTTTATCCTTGGGTTTGAGAATTCCTGCCCTCCGGGGGAATTTCTGGGCAGCCGTGGGCCCCCATAAGCACGGGGCTCAGCAGAGGCAGCAGAGATGTCTCAGAGCCTCAGCCCTGGGCCTGTGGCGGCCACTAGGAAGAGCTGTGTCCGACGGGCCCGAAAGGATGTGGTCTGCAGGATGGCCCCCTCCAGGGCAGTCCTGCGTGGTTCTGCTGCACCACGTGGCCGTCTCCAACTGTCCTGCAGAAAGGGGTGTCCACGGAAGGCTGAGGTGTGAGCAGCTGCGGTGGCCGGAGGGACTGGGTGAGACCAGGACACACGCTCTCCACACAGCACTTCTCAGGCCTCGCCGTGGGGCTGCCGAGGAGCCCAGGGAGGTGGGCGACAGGGGCCTCTCGTCTTAGTGCTGTTACCATTTCGGGACCACCCGTTTCCTGGAGCCGGTGACACACACAATGGCATTTGTTGTCTCACGTCCGACTGTCCTCCAGGCATCTCTGCTGGGATGCCGACCCCCCGGGAAGCATATGCGCCTTGACAGCCATGACCAGATGTCCATGTCCTGAGAGCTAAGGGCACTCTGATACCAAAGGCAGATGGTCTGTGCTGTGCTACAGGGCTCCATGGTACCTGGCTCCATGGTGCTGGGCCCTGTGGTACCTGGCTCCATGGTGCTGGGCCCTGTGGTACCTGGCTCCGTGGTGTCGGGCTCCGTGGTACTTGGCTCCGTGGTGTTGGGCCCTGTGGTACCTGGCTCCGTGGTGTTGGGCTCTGTGGTGCGGGGCTCCATAGTACCTGGCTCCATGGTACCTGGCTCCGTGGTGCTGGGCTCTGTGGTACCTGGCTCCATGGTACCTGGCTCTGTGGTGTCGGGCTCTGTGGTGTGGGGTTGGGCTCTGTGGTGCATAGTACCTGGCTCCATGGTACCATGGCTCCATGGTACCTGGCTCTGTGGTGTCGGGCTCTGTGGTGTGGGGCTCCATAGTACCTGGGTCCATGGTACCTGGCTCCATGGTGCCAGGCTCTGTGGTACCTGGCTCCGTGGTGCTGGGCTCCAACAGAGATCTGTAGACTCAGCCTGGCCATGTCTCCCAGTGTGAAGACACAGGGAATCAGAAGGGTAGGAGGCCACGTGGACAGGCCTGCAGTCCCGGCCCCCCTTGCAAACCTCTCCAGCACTCACGGGCCTTGTCTGTGAAATGGGACCATGGCTCCTACCCCAACCTTTCTGAAAAGTCCTGTGGACACTCGTCAGAGGGTGGGAGAGGAACACACCCACGAGGTGAGTGAGTCAGGAGCAGGTCCCTGCAAGCTGGGGGATGAGGCCGAGGGCCGGGCTGTGGGGGTAAGTGCGTCCCGCCCAGCTGCTTCCTGAAGTAGGAAATGGCATCGCCTCCAGAGACCCGACCTTGCCCAGCCTGCAAGCGAACAGCTGCTCGTACCTCCGGCCACCGTGACGGCACATGTCCCTGGGCCTCGTCCCCTCTAAGCAGTGCTTTTTTCTCATCTTGTCCCCAACCCCACATTCCTCCAGGCAAGTCCTGGGGCAGATTCTGGGCTCCAGGCTGGGTGAGGGTCATCGCCACTGCCGCGAGGGGCAAGCCCCGCCCCACCTGCAGCCACTCCCGGCTCAGTCCCACTAGCTCTGTCTCGCGGCGGCTGACAGGAGACAGCGAGCAACGTCTCCTGGTTCTGCTCCCGCTGGTGCGTGTCAGGTCAGCAGTCAGCACCTGGCCTCTGCACCTAGGGGAAGGACACGGGCCTCTCTCCCGAGGACAGGGCTGCAGGTTCTCTGGGAAGTCGGCAGAAATCCAGGATTTACCGAGGGCCCAGGACCGCGCAGAAAGAAAAGAGAGGGCCTGGCCTTTAAAAATGTAAGGGGAGGGGACCAGCGAGGGGCTTAATAGTTACGTCTTTGACTCCCACGTAGTTGGCTACAGTTCGAGTCCCAGACCCAATGGCTTAAAACGCACAGCAGGCGCATGTGCACGCGTGCCCCGAACCCTGGGAGGTGATCGGGGAAGGGATTATGGCGTGGCCATCCCTCCCGGGAGGGCTAACTCCTCCCTTTCTGTCTCTCTGTCTCTCCAGCAAGTGTGTGCGCCCTATAGAAAAATATCTCCCTAAAAATAAGTAAATAAATGAAATAATAAAGCAAGGGGACGGGACTGGCAGGTGGCATGATGGCTAAGGTGCTGGACTCCCACATGGCCAACCATGTCTGGAGCCCTGGGCCTGGGGCTTGCTTCCTCACTTTCCCTCTCGCTCTCCTTTTTGTCAAATTAAAATAAATAAATACATACATACATAAATTAAGTAAATAATCCTTTAAAAAATGTAAGGGGACTTCAAAAAGTGTGTGGAACAATGGATTTAAAATACGACTTTAATTTAGTGCAAAATTTGTTAGAAATCATGTGTAATTTTTTTTTTTTTTTGAGAGGTTTTTGCTATAGGGCGCGTGTGCTCGCCCGACAGACAGAGAGAGACAGAGAGACAGAAAGCGAGAAATCACCCCCCGGAGGGATGGCCACACCGCAATCCCATCTCCTCCATTCTCCTCTCGGGATCTTGGGCACACGCACACACATGCTGACCCTTCCTGTATTTTATAACACAAAACTGTAAAGTGACCAAAAAGCAAAGATCTTTAAAGCATTAAATCTCAACCAGAATATTTTATACTCAATTCTTTTGGGGAAAAAAAAGATTCGAAATGAAGAACACGGGACTCCTGAACTCTGAGGTCAAGCAGCGCGCGAACGTAAACCAGCGTGGCCTGGCTTCGCCGGACTCCAGCATGCTCGCGACCAGTTTCTTAGGATTTCCTTTTCAGAAGACAATGTTTTAATCAGGGAAGACTCACCTGCCAGAAGTCGGCCACGGTGGCGGGGAGTGGCCCCTGGGTGGCGATGTAAGCAGGGTTCCTGGGGTCGTGGTCCATCTGCAGGGACAAGACGGGACATGATGAGGCTGCACCTTGGGAGCAAGGCGGCCACGCCGACGCAGACACCAGCTCCCGCGAACCCAGAGCGCCAGGCAGCCTCTCCCTCCTGCCCAGCGAGCGCTGCACTGTCCCCCAGGCGGCTCCAGCCCTGGCCTGGCCCCGGCCATCTGAAGAGCTGCCTTATGCTGACACTGAGGGTCCAGGAATGATGACAGCAGAGGAGCTCAGGGCGGCCATGTGGGGCCGCCAGCCCCTCCCCCAGGCACGTCCGTGTGCTGGCGAGCGGGGTAGTCCTGGCCCCCGGCCATGTCCATGTGCTGGCGTGTGGGTGGCCTCTCCCCCAGGCACGTCTGTGTGCAGGGTAGCCCCGGCCCCCGGCCACGTTAAGGGTTCGAGTGCTTCCAGAGCAGCTCAGACACAGCCCCCGTGTGGACAGCCCCGGGCCACCCCGCTACCGGCTGCACCGAGCGCCAAGTCCAGTGCCGGCTGGGAGAGGCCCGCCCAAGCTCTTCCTGCAGACCCCACACAGCTCGTCAGGGTCTTGGCAGGGCAACCCCGTGACAACAGTCCTTCCCTAACAACCCGGGCCTGGACTCTGCGGGGAAGGGGCTGAGGCCCAGCACCCTCCACTGGGTCAGCGGCTCCGAGCACGGTCAGACCCGTCTATAGGTCTTTCCCTGCTCCCTGTCCCCACTGATGGGCGGCAGGGGACAAAAAGTAGCACAGGTGTGGGCTGCTGGACCCGTGACCCACGCACGCCTTCGCTCCACACGGCAGCCTCACTGCAGAGGCCCCGATTCCAGCACCTCCTTCCAAGGCCACTGAGTGGGGAGACAGCATGATGCGAGTGTGGCCTGAGGCTCGGGGGCAGGCACGTCGCCGTGTGCTGGGCGGGTGGGGCCCGGGCAAGCCCCGGCCACCAGGAAGGGCAGAGATGCCTGGTCCTACTATGGCCCCGAGGGCAGGGCCAGCAGGCAGCTGCACTAGCCAGTCCGGAGCATGGACACCGCCCGGTGGAGTCTGGCCTCGGGGGTGGGTGCTCCTGCCAGGTGTGGACAGCCTTGAGTTCTTCCACGCCCAGGGCCAGAATCGATCTTTTTGACACCAGGGTGTGACTGAAGCTGTAGGATGCTCTGACCAGCAGGCAGTATGCTGGTTAATGTACATCGCCAGCTCTGCAGTTCAAGCCCCAAGCACGGCGGCACGGAAATCACGTCGGGCACAGGGTGCATGCCAAGAGGAGAAGGGAAGAGAGGGAATTGCAGCATGGCCATACCCTCACTTTCCCTCTCTGTTTCTCTCTCTGGTGAGCACACATGCCCTATGACCAAAAACCTTAAAAGAAACAAACAAAACCCCAAAAACAACAACATCAAAAAATCCTCTATACTTAAAAGATACTCGCAATTAGGGACCAGCAGTTGGTGTGATGGCTATGCTGCTGGACTCCCATGTACTAAGCCGCAGTTCAAATCCTGAATCCGGTGGCTTAAACTCATGCCAGGTGCGTGTGTGTGCGTGCCCAAGATGCTGAGAGGAGAATGGAGGAGAAGGAAATTGTGGCGTGGCCATCCCCACCAGGGGGTGATCTCTGGTGGGTGCATGTGCCCTATGAAAAAAACTCTCAAAAAAAAAAAAAAAGATACTCGCAATTAAAAACCAGGCCTCGCTTGGCAGTTCACTGCGACACAAGGTAGGTAGATTATGGGGCTCCCACTGAAAGCCCCAACTAAAATGTCTCAGTAGGAAGGTATGAGGCAGAGATAAGGAGTTTAGAATTTTGAAAACGCGTTTGCGCGAGTGTGTTGCTGACAGCTATGTACAGAGACCTCCTCTCCTCCCTCTACAGAGCTGGGCATTAGAGGGAAAACCCACCTCCTGCTGCACACCTTCATGCCCACGGCCAGTCACACAGCACACGCACCACGTGGCGGCATGCTCAGCGCTCATAGGACTACACGCGGGACCCAGATGGGGCGCAGGGCAGTGCAGCGTGGCACTGATGGTGGGTGGTGCTCCCCCCTGGGCCTTCCGTCCTGAAACCCACCTGCTCGACCACCAGCACACAGCCGAGAAAGGCCCGGTCATCGGGGAGGGTGGACGGGGCGCACGGGCCGCTCAGCAGAACACAGCCCCTCCCTGCCGCCACCTGGGCTCCCGATGGACCCCGGGCAGTGCCTTGGTCACAGGGTGCCAGGTCAGTCCTGCGGAGGACAACGCTCCAGAGCCGTGCCGGTGGGCTCACTCTACGCCCGACTGCTCGGGCAGGGGCACTTCGGGCACTGCGGGCCGAGGCTACAAAGGCAGGTGGGGTGGGAACTGACCACAAACGCCAGGGGCTACAGCTAAGACCTTCCAGGGTTCCAGCAGCCGGTGACCGCTGCCCAGCGAGGGTGTCTGATGCTGAGCCACAGCAGACACAGGTGTCACCGCCTGCCCGGTGTGAAGGCATCCTTCCAGCATCTCTGGCCTTCCTCACCACTGTCCATTTTCAGTGACTTTCTTTTTGTTTCTACAAGTGGTATGCTCTGTGTGTGAACCATGTGGCCGTGGACAAAGGGAGGTGAGGCCCCTGGGCCTGTGGCTCACGTCCTGTAAGGTGGGGTCGGGGGGTTGGACAATGAGATCTCGAAGTGCTCTGGCCCCGGAGCACTCCGCACTGGGTGGGGTACGGGTCCTAAAGGGTAGCAGGAGAGGTGTTACGAAACACAGTAGCGTTCCTTCTTGTTTTGTACCAAAATGAGCTCGTAATTTACTTCTGTGTTTCTAGAAGCCTTCTGCATGGCCTCGCGCGTGCAGCCCCATCTCTGCCATAGCAGCGGTGACAGACCCGAAGCCATGGCTGAGAGCCTGTGCTTGTTAGGGGAGTGCCCGAGGCCGGCACCCTGCTCCCCTGCCTGTGAGCCGTGTCGGCGACGGTCTCCCATGAAGAGTGCTCAGCTCGCGGGCTCTCAGAGGTGCTGGTGGCCGGCACTTTGAAGGGACAGGCAGTGGCACCAGGAAGCCCTCCGTCCCCCACTGGGCTTCTGCACCTCGCAGGCCCGGAGCAGACGCTCTGTTGTCTGTTTCACAGACAACCCGCCACGACCCATTCCTAGTGAGCCCATGAACACCGACGGTCAGGGCGTGCCAGGACCCACGAACAACTGACATGCACTTTTGCTGCAAAAACTGCAGTTTTCCCCTTTTTTGAGGAAAAAGGAACATCATTCGCTTGTTTTGAATCTATTTCCTTGGCGGGCTGATTCATAAGACAGCAAATGGAACGCAGTCAAGCCGTGCTAGGGCGTTTCTTCCCGCCCACGGCTTCGGGACCAGCCCAGCGATCGCCTCGCCCTGTGGGTGACAATTCTTACCTAAGCGTGAGTGACGGTCAAAAACTCTAATCTGGATGGAAGGATTTAGCAATCTCGCCCACAGCCCACCCCAAGGTGGTCGTAAACTTGAGCACGAGACCCCGGGCCCCATGTCCCCCGCCAGGCCCGGTCCCTGTCCCAGCCACCCTGGGGTCCACAGCAAGGATCCCACCTCTGGGGAGATCCGGCCACCTTTGGGGATGTCAGGGGTCACACCCTTCACTCCAAAATCTTACAGAGTGAGCAAGCAAATCTTCCATCTTCTTCTCTGCCCACCTCTCCACCTGCTTTTTCTTAATTTAAAGTAGATTTCACAGAACGTTTTCTTTTTTTGGAGAGGTTTTGTTTTGCTTTGTTTTTGTTTTTGTTTTTGTTTTGCTATAGGGCACTTGGGCTCGCCAGACAGACAGAGAGACAGAGAGACAGAAAGCGAGAAATCACCCCCCGGGGGGATGGCCATGCCAGAATCCCCTCTCCTCCATTCTCCTCTTGGGATCTTGGGCACGCACACACACGCGCCCGGCGTGAGTTTAAGCCACCGGGTCCGGGACTTGAACTGTGGTCGACTATGTGAGAGTCCAGCAACATAGCCATTACGCTAACTGCTGGTCCCCACAGAATGTTTTCTTAAAGACAAAGCTCAGGCTTGGGTCATTCCGCTGCTTTTGCAGATCCTAAGTGCTCATGTGAGACGTTACTGGGAAACTGTAGCTTTGGAGATTCACAGAAGACCAACGTACGAAGTTGAACTATCTTCAATTCTGTTCCTAGAGACGGTATTTAAGTAAAATACTGAGTATCGGTCATAATTAGACACACAGATGTTTCGTTGTGAGTACTGTCTAAGAGCCCAGGACCTGGCTCCGCTTTGGGGCTCATTCCTGACGATGCTCAGGTGGCTGCCCCGCACGCCTCCCGGGAGCAGTCGGAGCCTGCCCACGTTAGTGTGCGGTCCCGACTTGAGAGTGCGCTGCATCCTTCCTCCCGTAACGGCCAGTGGGAAAAGACTGAGGCTTGCTTGACTCACGGCACGTGCTCGGTGCTGCCGACAGTCCTCAGCCTGGCGTCGGTGAGGCCAGCCGAGTTGCGGTGTGGCTGAGGAGGTGCCCGCGCAGACACTGTGCGGGGAGGAGGCTCCCACCCACCTCCACGACCTCGCGCCTGCGAGCCGGGGCCGCACACGAAGCACTGCCGGTGGTCCCTAGACGTGCCGGGACTGCGCACACAGGCGTGATCACCGCGGCTCCGCCCCACGTGGCCGCGAGGAAGGTCATTATCTGTGCCTTCTGCTCTTTCTGAAAGAGGAGGCACCACGGACGCCTCTAGTTGGTCCCGACCACCAGATTTGAAAGAAACCCACTGCGGCGTGAAAGGTAAAAGGCGCCCTGAATGTTATTCCTCTGCCCGAGCCGCCGGCAAGGCCTGGGGGACTTCTGCGCCGGCCTGAGCACACCTGCAGGGAGGCGTGTGAGCCCGGCCCAGACACCGCTCAGCACGCTCCTCGGTGCCCATGGGGGCCTGAGCTGGCGAGGTTCCCAGGCATGATGCCGACAAGGAGCCGAGCGCCTGTGCCACGTCCAGGCCCCACGGGTGCGTCTGTGGCCTGGATGACCTGCTCCCCTCCCCCGCTTGACATTCCCAGAGATCGGCCAGAATTGCCCGTCCCACGGTCCCGCTCCAAGGCGCTCAGCACATCAGCCCATGTCCCAGCCGTCCCCAAAACCCACGGCTGAGAACAGCTCCCAGGAGGGAGCGCTGGGCCGTGTCCGTCCATGTGCCACCAAACACGCCCTTTGACGTGCCCCCGCCCTCTCCCACCGGCCCTCTAACTTCACTGCGACGCCTGGGGGGTCTACCCGTGGGGGTCTGCCGAGCTCGGCCCCAGCCCTCCCCGCAGGCCACCTCTCACCTTCCCTTGCCCTCATCACCTCCACTTCTTTCAGGCCTGTGCCCCCCGCGGTTCAAGACAGGGAGGAGTCCGAGGCAGCCCTGCATTTCGGAGGCCCTGTGCTGCCTGGGGGCGGGGGCCCTGAGGCACCCTGGGAGGGCAGGCCCCTGCAGTCACAGGGTGGGCCATGCCACCCCCTGACCTTCGGCCTTGGGAGGCAGAGCCGAGCGCTCCCTGGAAGAGGAAGGCCCAGCCACCAGAACACCTGAGGGGCCGCCCCGGCTGCTGTCTCTGCTGCGGTGGTTGAGGCGGAGGCCAGTGTAGGCCTGGCCTGTCACCCACCCCGAGTATAGGAGAGTGGCTGCTAGGTGCTGCTGGCCCACATCTTCCCAAACGCCATGGGTTCTGGTTGCGAAACAGACAGGCCATTACGGCCGACCTGCAGTCAGCATGCCCAAGCCCGCCTGCTCCCACGGCAGCCCCCGTTGGCGGGCAGCCCCTCCACGCTCAGGACGCCTGAGGCAGACCCTCCCCAGCACACCCCCCGGTGGTTCGGCATCTGGGCCCGGCAGAGCGGCCTCGGGACGGCACTTACGATGGGGCTGGCGTTGATGTAGTCTGAGTTGCTGTGGCTGTTCTCGGACTTCAGCAGGACCCTGGAGTGGTCATCTGTAAGTGATAAGAGCAGTGGTCAGAGGACGGGCTGGGGCAGACAGCCCAGGCCCTTCACCCCCTGGCGGCTCCGCCCAGACCCCCAAGGGCTTTGTCAGGCTGCTGTGCCCTCTCCCCGCCCATCTAGTTAAAGCCTGCAACTGTACTGCGGGTGGGGGACAGAGACAGGTGCCCTCGGTAGGGCTCGTCACGCCATAACCCGCTCCCCGCCCTCAGGCGGGACGGTGGGTGTGGGCTCACCCAGTGTGTTTCAGGCAGACTCAGGAGCTGAACCCATGGCCGGCCACGTGGCCGTCGACCCTGCGGGTCAGGCTGCCATGTGTCCCTGGGGCCACTCTCCACCGAGACCCGCCAGCTGAGAGACGTGGGCACAGGGCGCTGGAGGGTGGGACCACGTCCTCCTGGCGGGAACCAGATACCCACACGCGTTTATGTGCAGGTCTGAGTTGGAAATTAGGTGTGTGCCTTTAAATAACACATGTGCTTGGCAACACACGGTAAATAAATATGGGCACGAACGTCGGACAACGGGCTACCCCAGATGTAAGGGTTTGCAGCCGATAAGCCGTCCCGCTTCGCACGTGCTGGAGTTAGGCTGCAGGAGAGGGAGACCCAGAGAATGGCCACGCTGAGACTCGTGGGAACCGTGCGCCCCCGACAGGCCCTGGCACTCGCGGGAACAGTGTACCCCGACAGGTGCCGACACTCGCGGGAACAGTGTACCCCGACAGGTGCCAACACTCGTGGGAACAGCGTATCCCTGACAGGCCCCAACACTCGTGGGAACAGTGTGCCCGGACAGACCCCGACACTCGCGGGAATGGCGCGCCACCGACAGGCCCCAACACTCACGGGAACAGCGCGCCCCTGACGGGCCCCGACACTCACGGGAACGGCGTACCCCCAACACTCGGGAACAGCACGCCCCCGACACTCGTGGGAACAGCACGCCCCCGACAGGCTCCGACGCTCACGGGAACAGCACGCCCCGACACTCGTGGGAACAGCACGCCCCCGACAGGCTCCGACGCTCACGGGAACAGCACGCCCCGACACTCGTGGGAACAGCACGCCCCCGACAGGCTCCGACGCTCACGGGAACAGCACGCCCCGACAGGCCCCGACACTCGCGGTGCCTGCGTTCCCTCACCAGGCTGTCACCTGGCTCGGGTGAGACCAAGCACGACAGTGGGCGTGTGGCCCGTGTGATCTGGCCACACGAAGAGAACCCGACTGCAGTGACCGTGGCTCTGGTTCTGGGGAACCCCTCCCCGCCTTGGTTCTGGGAGCCCTTACAGCACGACCAGGGGGCGTCGAGCTCTGCTCTTTGTGTTTCCGTCCCTGTGGGTGACGGGACTTGGTTTTTCTTCACACCAGTTTCTAGGGCTTGGTGAACCTGGCAGTCTTGTGACTGCCCGGACCGGGACAGTGCTGTCTTAGAGAGAGCAACCCCAGGGGACTGGACACGTCCTGCCGACTTGCCAAGTGTCCGTGCTCACCGCCTGGGACACAGGACGAGGCCAGACAAGGGGCGTGGAGATAGGGAGGGGCCCTGTGCGTGCCCGGCAGGAGCTCTCGGCCCGCGTCACCGCCTGCTGCTGTGCACGTGGTGAGGGCCTCGCCCTGGTGCTGCCAAACCACCCGGAGACGTCCGGGGCTTGCTGCAGACCCTTCCCCGAGGGTGGGAGTTGGCAGTGGTGGGAATGGGAAACGGATCGTTTTTAGGAAGGGCTGGTCCACTCTGACATCGTGGCACGCCACGACCACCGCCCGGCTGAGCATACCACGGCCAGGAACCCAGCATGACCTGGACACGACTGAGCAGACAGACGCCAGGCCCTGCACGGAGGCGGAGTCCGGGCCCAGCGCCGCGCCTACGCATCAGTGTCGGGGCTCCTGGCTGCTCGTGGGGCTCCTTCGTGCAGTAAACGTTCCCACGCAGCCGGCTGCAGGCACGGAGACCACGCCTGGCCACCCACGCTCTCCCCGAGGAGCAGGGCTGGTGGGACGGGCAGGGGGCTGGACTCAGTTCGCCGCTCTAGGGCAGGGCTGGCGCGTGAGTGCCGGACGCAGCCCCGAGGCCAGGTCCGTGCAGACCTGAGGGGCTCTGCAGAGCGCTGTGGCTTCCTCACCGCCGGGCGTGCACCGCCTGGCCTGCCGACAAGCCCCGAGGGTGGTGGCAGCATGGCCGATGGGCTCGGCCGGCTTTTCTCAGAGGTCACTCGAAGTGCTTCCTACGTCGGGGATCCTGGTGACAAGACGCACCGAATGGCCCCGAATGGCCCCGAATGGCCCCGAATGGCACCGAATGGCCCGGGGGACCACAGCCCACCGCGCCCGTCTCCCCAGGGCACACCTCCAAAGGCCCCGAGGGCGGACCCGGCTCTGGACGCACGGCTCTCCGCCTTCCCCGTGGTTTGACCTCACGTCGGCGTTGCTTTTGAGGCCCAGCATGAAGTTACCTTGTCCTCAACATCAGGCCTCTTTGGGAACACCCAGGGCCACCCTGGAGGGCCAGGTGCAGTGGAGGGCGCATTTAGGTGCCAGCAAGGCCGGCGTGCTCGGTGCTGTTTCAGTCGGCTGGCAAGTCATCACCACCCGTGACTCACATTCCTGTCTCAGGGGCTGTCGTGGGAACCCCGGGTCCGAGCATTCTCTAAGGCAGACCTTCCACATGAGCGGCCGGGGACCCTCACACTGCCAGGGCCAGAGCCGGGGCCGGGGCCGGGGCCGGGCCAGGCGGAGCGGCCCTGACGACTGCGCCTCCTCTCCACAGCTGCGGTGAAGCCAGAGCAAGGCTAGACATCCACAGACCTTCCTGCCCCGCCCGGCAGACGTACTGCAGCCGAGCAGCCCTCACGGCCGAGGTGGCATTCAAGGAGGTGGCCGGGACCTTCGGGCAGTCGGAACTTAGGACCGCAAGACGCAGAACGTCATGAAGCGTCGTCTTTTCTCCCTGGCTCTAGAGCGCAGTCACTGTCCTCCAGGAAGAGTCTTGGTCTTGAGTTTTATCAGAGAGGAAGAGACACGTGCGGGAAGGATGCGGCTGGACAGGCCGTGCGGCGCTCAGCGGGGGTACGCCCGTGCCTCGTGTGCGGAGTGGCTGCACGGGAGGGCCTGCGTGCCCAGGGAGCCGAGCTAGGGCCGTTCCCCGCCGGGGGAGAGCTCAGGCTGCAGACAGCGCATGTGTCGCCTGGCCTAGGCCACGGACTCGGCCCTATCGGACAGGGTTTGAACTGCGCCCGCCTGCTAGCCAGGAGCAGCTTGGGAATGACCATCCTCACGAACAACATCTAACGGCGCCGACCCACGGCACCGCCTCGGCGACTGGCAGGGTGCGTGCACGCTGTCCGAGCCGCAGAGCTCGCGGTCACGGGTGGCTGAGTGTGTCACGGGTGGCCGTAACTATGAAACGATTTCCAAACGCCAACAGAAGAAACGTGCTCTGGACTTTCTCTCCATCGTTGCCAGGGTGGGGGCCACCTCGGGGGTCCCCACGGCCTTACCGTCAGTGCAGCGTGGCCTAGAACACGCCTGGGCCCAGCGCGTCTATGGAGCGAGCAGAGGCTCATCCACTCGCGGTATCCGGAGGCTGGCCCTTCCTCGGACTCCTGGGCATGCCCTTCCCGTCGCCACAGGGATCGTCCTCCCCTCGCTAGGAGGTGGGTCCCTCGGTGTCACTGCTGGTGACACGCACTGGCCGTCGGCCGAGGTCACCTGTCAGCACTGGGATGTGGCCACAGCTCCCCCACCCCGGAGGTCTGCCTCCGTTTCCGATAGATTTGCAGAGGTCATTTATGCTGGAGGCCAGGCCTGTTCTTGACGAGGTGCTGGGGGCCGGGGAACCTCGGGATGGCTCCTCGGCTCCTGGAGGGTGGGGCTTTGACTAGTGGAGACGCTGCACCAGGACGCACTCCACACAGCATCAAAGCCGCGAGCACCTTCCCCGACGTCGGGTCCTGTGCCTGCCGCCCGCATGCCCATCCAGGTGGGGCCGGCGACCCAGATGCATGGACCCGACCCAGCTGAGGTGAAGGAGCCACTGGTGCCCGACCGAGACGCGGAGAAGACAGGAGACACGTCTCTGTGGGCCTGGGCCGTGCAGGCGGCAGCGCCTCCAATCTGGGGCACTCCTACCCTGAAGGGGCAAGCGTCCCCAGAAGTCGGGCCGCACAGGCTTCTCCGTAGCCTCCGTCCTGTAAGTCAGCCGGGGTTCTGCTCCTAATTCAAGCTCTGAGAAACACTCGCCAGACCACAAGCACTGGAAGGAAGCCCCGCGCGAGCGTCAGCTTCTCGGCCGGCAAGGCCACGCTGCGTCTGGGAACGGGCCAGCTGGGCCCGCACCCAGAAGCCACCTACATCCGCGTGCCTGGCTGCTCTCTGCCAGGACGCACAGCCCTCGGCAGAGCCGTCTGGCAGTCCGGACTGCCACACGCGAGGCAGCGGCGACAGTGGCCGATGGCCAGGGCATCTCAGGTCTGAGGTGGGGTTCCAACCTGGTTCCCAAATCACCCCGCAGCTCTCCCCGGAGCAATTCCCACAGGACGACCCTGCCCGCTGGGTGCAGGGCCGAGGCCACAGCAGTCCCCGGCTGAGGCTGTTGGGGGGGTGCGCTAACTCACCTGGGGGCAGCTCCGTGGAAGAGGCGCCCTCCAGGCCGGGCTGTGGCCTGATGCCTGAGCCGCCCTGGTGCACTGACGTCGGGGGACTGCTCCAAGCAGGTGCGCTGGCAGCCACGCTGCCACATGACCAGGAGGGAAGGGTCTGCCCAGAGGTCAGGACGTCGAGGCCAGTCACCAGGGTGAGCTCCAGCCTGAGGTGAATGGCGTCCTGTGAAGAGGGACACCTGGACAGCCAGCGGCAGACGGGGGACCGTGTGGTGATGACGGCGGCCACCGAGAGGCTCAGGAGAAGAGGCCTCTGGAGGGGCCGGGTCTGCGGCTCCACGCCCGTCTGGGGCTTTGCTACGACACTGGTGGCTCCAGCCTCTGGGCGACCGACGTGCTTCTGCCACCCACTCCCGCCTGTGTCCGCATCTCGCATGTGGAGGCCAGCCTCGGCCAGTGGCCGCCTGGCTAGCTGAAGCAGTGTGGACACGTGTCCTTCAGCCCCTCAAGGGCACTGGGCACATGGCGCCCGGGGCCACTGAAGCCCCTGGCAGGTGTCATTGGCAGGCGGGCCACCACGGTGGCCCCAGTGTTTGCTCGGAAGGCAGGGGTTGGGGAGAGGCAGCACCCGTTGGCGGGGTTCTGCAGCGGCACGGGCTCGGTGGCCCGTCTGTCCCCAGGCCGTCGGCGTGACTCCCTGAGGGCCACTATAACAGCGGATCTGCATGGCCCGGCCAGGGACCGGGGAGCCCGGACCCCTCTGGGCTGCCACTCCTGCCTCAGAGCCCAGGATAAGAGCCTGGCCCTGCTTGGGGACATCCAGGCCTGTCCTGGCCGCTGACCAGGGGCCTGCCATCTGAGGGGCCCACGGAAGTGACCGCTGACCCTTCAGAAAGGTGTCTGAGAGTGACTCTCACCTCCGTCTGGGCCCACCTGTGCCAGCAGGCTCCTGGAAAGGAGAGGAACATTCCACAGGACACTGCCAGTGAAGCCTGGCAGGGCCCGAAGCGTCCAGGCCTTGTGTAGACGCCGGACACGTGAGGACCACTGCCCACTCAGCCCCACCAGGAGCGGGCACACGCCACAGGGAGGGGCTGGCTTTCCCATCCCCACAGGGCAGAGGGTACTGGCTGCTTCTTCTTCTTTTTTTTTTTTTTTTTTTTTTTGAGAGGTTTTTAACGATAGGGCACGTGCGCTTGCCAGACAGACAGAGAGAGACAGAGAGACAGAAAGCGAGAAATCACCCCCCGGGGGGATGGCCACGCCGCTGTCCCCACTCCCCGCCCCTCCATTTGCACAAGCAGGGACTCCCGTGATGACCCGGGGCTGCAGTCGGACCAGGACACGCTCGGGCACGGTGCCCCCAGCCCCTCTCCCCTGGCCGTTCGAGTGGCATGTCGCTTATGGCAGGGCGAGCACGTGCTGTTGTGGCAGCTGTGTTGTGCCACCACGCCCAGCAGGGACCTGGGCCACCATGCAGACTCTGGCCTCATGATCCCGATTTCTCTGCCTCCCACAGGCCACACGGCCATGGGGGCTTCAGACATGGGCCCTAACTGCGACCTCACCTTCTACTGGGCTCGGTCACTGTCCCTCAGGGGAGCTGGAATGAGGAGGGACCGAGGCGGAGAGGGGGAGGGGAGGAGTAAGAAGAAGGGGCAGGGCCGGGGAGGGCCGGGAGGGCAGCACCCACACCTGTCCTGTTGCCTGTGATTTTGTCACTGACTTGAAGACACACAAACTGTGCGTATAAACGAGCAGATGGCAGAGAGCTGGGGGTGACACTGAGTCAGGATCCAGATCTTGATTCTGCAGGAGAATCGGTTCGCTAGAGATGAGTGTGAAGTCCGATTCTTCTGTTAAAGCCAACGCAGGCCTCTCTGCAGCAGGGCCGGCCCCACAGGAGGACCTGGGCGCGGGTGGACCGGCTCAGCCTGAGCCTGCTGGACAGGGCTGTGCGTCGACACGACACCGGCAGCCAGGACCGAACCAGGGAAGCGTGCCTGGGGCTCCAGCCTTCTGGAGGATTGACTGCAACCCTCCGGGCACAGAGAACTAGGGTGAGCCTCGCTGTGGGCCGGCCGGATCCGGGGTCAGGTCCCTCACCTCCCTGAGAGCCCTCCTAGCCTGAGGCTCTGCTAGGGAGGCCAGAAGGAGGGTGGTGGGCGGTGTGGATGGCTGCGCTCACCAGGACCACCGAGTCTCGGCCTGGCTTTGGGAGAGAGGGAACGGCAGCGGCCTCGCTCCCACACTGGGGTGCAGGACATGGGGGGTGGGGGGCTGCTGCAGCCTGGGGAGGGGCTCAGACAGCCTTTCCCCTCCGAGGTGCTCCCGTGGGAGGCTGCTCGCCCCTTCCTGAAAGCGAGAATGAGCTCTCGGCCAGCGGGAGGGCTGCGGGGCAGAGCTGCGTGGGCCGGCCCCGCGGGACCGCTGGGCATTTTCCTGATGCCGACAGACCGCGCCCTCCCGGCTGAGGTGGGCATTCAGGCTGCTTGGGGGCACAGCGGGTGGGGGAGGGCAGCGCGGCACGAGCTCGCCTTCTCGCTCGCCTTCTTGCTCGCCTTCTCGCTCGCCTTCGTCGCTGGCACGCGTGCCCAGGATTCACGGTGGGGCAGGCCGAGGGCCCAGCTCGGACACCGGGTCTGAGGGCTTTCACGTCCTGATCTTTAAAGAGCAAAATACTCTGGCCACTCAGTATTCTGGAGGGGTGGGCTCAGGGAGCCCTCCGGACGCTCAAGTCCCTTCTATAAAACGGCGCAGGGTTTGCACACTGCCTGGCAGCCCCCTGCGTCCTCCCCGCTGGTCTGAGCCGACCCCGGGGTGCGACCTGCAGGCAGAGCTCCTGCTGCGAGGAGGCCCTGCAGCTGGGCGTGGCCCGGAAGCTGCGAGTGTGTAGCAGGGGCAGGTCCCCGGGCAGGGGAGCAACCACTGGCAGACCGTGGCCGTGGCCAGCACGTCTGTTGGGAGCAGACTCAGCTTGCGCCCTTCCTCCCCGGACCGGCACGCGCTCACCCGGCCCCGTGGCCTCTTCTCTGCACTGGGCCCTGCAGTCCTAGTTGGCCACGGGCTCTCACTGGGCTGAGGTGAGGCGCGCAGGCCTAAGAGTGCCTCCGGGCCCTGAAGATGCAGACCCACTTACTCCCGACGGGGGTGGGCATGGAGCTCACACTGGAGCCCAGGTGTGACCAGGACGTGGTCCCACCGCTGGGCGACCTGGACGGTAGTGTCCCAGCACCTGGGGCGGGGCCACACTGCTCTCTGCTGTGACTGCGCCCACCGTGACGCTGGCCAGGAGCCCTCGTCTCTCTGTCCAGAGGTCCTCACGCTCCCCAACCCCAACCTACCCTGCCCGGGGGGCACCTGTATGCAGTCCCCTTCCCTCATGCCAGTCCTCTGCCCAGACACACGCACACTCACCGACTTCCAGTGTGCGCCCCCGTCCCACCTCCCAGACCCAGAGGAGCCGCCCTCGGCCCTGACCCGCAGAGGGGCACTCCGAGTCTGTCAGCTGGCAATCTGGGCTTCTCTTCTAAACACAGCAGGTGCAGGCCCCAGTGCTGGGCTCTGGCTTCAGCAACCTTGGTTAGACAAGCCTCGGTGGTCATAGAAATGGGGCCTGGTCTGCTCAGAGTCACCTAAGAAAGCCACACCCAGGAGCACAGCCAGGCCTCACGGAGGGCGGCTGCCCCCGGGCCAGGCGCCAAGGCCTGGTGGCCTGACATAAGGTGGCCTAGGCTGTCCTCGTACCACTTGAAGGGCTGTGCAGGGCAGGCACAAGGGGATGCCTGGCTGCCCGGCTGGGGCCACTGCTCTGGCCTTGGCAGCTGCGCGCTTGCAGGCAGACGCGACCGGATCTGGGGCACTGAGTCCGACGTACGAGTACCTCTTGAACGACAGGGAAGGTGGGGTGGCTGCACATGCATGTGCACACATGCCACAGCCGCTCACCTCACGGCATCAGTGTGCGTGAGGTCTGTCTGCGTCTGACATTGGCAGAAAGGACACCTGGGGTCCCTCGGCCTCTGTGACGGGTCTGGGTGTCAGTCGGGCTAGGCCTTCCTTGGAACCGTGAGACCCGCAGGGGCTCCAGCGAGAGCGTGAAGGGGGCCGGGCGCTGTGTGGCCTCCTCAGCCCTCCCCTCCTCCCCGTGACGTTGGAGCATGAGCCCCAAGGGCGCCAAGTGGGCACGGGCCGCAGCTCAGCCATGCCGCGCGGGCAGCTCCCAGGGCTGCTGCTGGGCTGCGTCTCCTGGCTGCAGCTCTCTGGGAGGAGCTCGGGGTGCTGGGGGGGGCAGTGCCCAGGGAGGGGTGCAGACTGCGGCGGGCAGCGCTCCATGCTACCTAGCCCCTCATCCCCACGCGGTCGCCTTCCGAGGACAAGGGCCCGACAGTGGTCACGGCTCAGGGAAAGGCTCGGAGGGGTTAGGGGTGTGTCTCAGGTCACCCACTGCAGAGCCAGAACCTCAGGGCCCAAGAGTCCCCGGACATGTGCGCTCACGCTCCACCCTGGGTCACACGGGGACCGGACAGGGCTGTACCCGCTGGTCTCCAGAGGGCACCAGAGCGGGGACGGGGTGCGGGAGGAGGGCGTGGGCCCTGCCCAGGGCCGTGGCCTCCCCGGGCGCCGGGCGGTACCTACAGGTCAGCACGGCCAGGGAGCGGTTCTTGAGCACGTTGTCCTCCCGCTGGGCCACGAGCGAGCTGCCGGGCTCGGCCTGGTAGTGGCACAGGGCCTCCCACTCCTTCTCCAGCCGGTTCTTGTTCTTCAGGTGGTCCTCCATGTAGGCCTGCAACGCAGAGTCAGGGAGGGTGAGCAGCCCAGAGCGCAGCCGGCTCCGAGGACGGGCAGGTCTCGCCGCGGGCAGTGTGGGCCTGGGAACTCTCGGGTCACGAATCTGCCCTCGGGCTGGCAGGAGCTAGTTAAGCCGCATGGATTCAACCAGCCAGGAACAGGCTCCCGCCAGGAAGGAGGTGAACAAGGCGGGAGGTGGTGGGGTGTGCCCAGAGGACGCTGGCACGAGATGAGTGAGGCGAGCCCCACGGTGGAGGTCGGGCACATGTGCACACCTGGCCCGGCAGCGCTGCCGTGCGAAGCACCGAGTGAGCACCTGGAGTGACGCACACGGTACAGAGCAGCTTCCCCGATGACCAGAGGCGGGCAGAACAGGAGACAGCTGGGGTGGGGGCAGCACGCCACAGATCGCCCGTGTCCAATCACGGGTCGTCCATGCTCAGTGTGCGCAGCCACGTACCACGGTCATGTGGGTGTGTGCATGGCTGTCACACATGTGTGCTACTGCAGAAGCCACACTATGACAGGGGTCTGGGAGTCCGGGTGTCACTGCAGGGCTGTCCCGTGGCCCTCGTCTGGTCCCTGTCATTGTGCTTTCTGAAGCGCCAGGAGGGCCACACTAGGACAGTGAAAACGTGGAGCAGCTCTGGCATTAGATGGACGGACAGACAGACACGGCGAGCACACACTGAGACCCTGACTGCTCCCTCATCTGGGGCAGTGACCACCAGGAGCGGACATGGGAGTGAAGGGCCACCCTCTCCTTGCCATGAGGACACCGCATGCCAGTGCAGTCTGCTCCTCGGTGACCGTCCGGGCAGAGCCTACTACGGCCTCGAGGACACCGCTCGCGGCCACCTGCCATGGTTAGACACGGCCAGCACCTGTGCCCATGCACACCGCCCCTCAGTGCCCGCGCCACCCTACCTCCCGTGGCCCCACTTCCACGCATGCTCCTTCCAGCTGATCCAAGGAGCCAGGATTGGCCCTCGGCCTCTCCCTGCCCCGTGCACCTGCTCCAGGTGGCAGGTGAGGAGAGGCCGACCTGGAGAGAAGGGACAGGTGCAGTTCTGGGTGCCTGGACAAGGCGGGAACCTCGGGTCAGGCTGCTGCGTCCTATGGACACTGCCACGTGGCTGGCTCGTGGGAGTCGGGCAGTGGGCTCACCAGGAAGGTGTCCTGACAGGACACCCCGCCAGCTGGGTAGAAGGAGTGACTGCTGGCCCCTGCTGAGGCATGCCATGGGGGCTCCAAGGCAGCCTACCAACTTGAGCCACTGAAGGGACAGTAGCAGATTCGGCACAGCTGGACACGTCCGGCACTGAGAGGCGAGCATGTCCCACGGCGTGCCCTGAGCCTCGGGCCACACCCGTCTTAGTAACAGGGTCGTCTCAGATGCGCTGAGCAGGCACTTGGCCCCTCCCTGCACAGCCCAGCCCCACCCAGGCGCCCTGGGCTGTGTGCACGGAAATAGTGCCCCTTCCCCGAATGACACAGGCCCCGGGCGGCTCAGTCTGGGCATGCCAAGGCCACTGTGTGCCTGTGCCCAGTCACCCTGCAGGGAGGCTCCCTGGCCTGGCTCGCATCTGCAGCGTGAACCGAGTCGCCCAGCTAGCCCAGTGTGGCGTGCAGGGTGGCCTGGCTGGGCCTGCCCTGCTGGGAGCACGAGGGCCAGCGTCTCTGTGGTCACTCTACTCGTGGTGAGCGTGCAGTCTGACGGGGGATCGCCCTGGCACACGAACGCGTGGCCCTAGTTTTCTCAGCGAAATGCTGTTTTCATGCATTCCGCCACAGACAGGCGAGCTTCTTTCAACGAAGCGATGGAGTGTGCGGTGCCGGGTCGCGGCAGGTCGACGCCCGTCTCAGGTGTCTGCGAAGGGGGCACAGGTGTCAGCAGCACACTCACATTTATCTTAATTCCGGGGAATGAAACCGCCCTGTGGACTCACTCACGTTTCTAAATTGACGGAAGTACAAGCTGAGCCTCTAGTAATCCAGCTTGGGTGGTAGGAGGCAGAGGAGACGTAGATATTGAAGTGATTTTTTCCGCTGAGAATTAAGTCATTTAAAGATATACTCGATTCTCTTAAAACCGAGGTAAGTTCTTTACTCTCTCGGCGTGGCCCAAACAGTCGTTGTCCACTCTGTCCCACTCACTGTCCTGTACCCCTCCCTGTCATTTTATGGAGCACCTTTGTCATAGTAAACGGGACAATTTTCCAGCCCGACTTGGGAACCTTCCTCCACAGTTTCTGGCTAGGATGAGATTCCATACCGGAGTCCGAGGAAGCTAGGTCTGAGCAGTGACATGACACACTTCCAAACAATGACAGCAAACCCCAAAGTGCCGCAATACGACTACCGTGGCCCCTGCTCGTCGCGGACAGGAGAAGCGGAGAACCAGCAGGGAGCAGCCCCACGCGGGCACGGTCCCCTTCTGCAATAACCCAGCGAACTGACTGCCACCTCGCCGCGACGGTGGGCCCTGGGCTGAGCCTCACGGCAGGCATTTCCACACGCCACGTCACGTGTGCACCTGTGTGAGCGGACAGGCGCAGGTGGTGGAGGGGAGGCACACTTTGTTTTAAAGAACTGTAAAGTTTTGGTTAAATAAACAGCATATATGGCAAATCAGATACGGATGGAATTATAAGCTGCTCAGAACCGCAGCACCGAGGTAAATGGTAGGGCTTTGATAAGCACCGGCCCCTGGGTACCGAGCTTGCTCTTCAGTGCTGACGCAATTGTCTAAGCTCCGGGCTCCTCAGTATGTGGGCTTGTTCAGGTTGAAAAGATGCCGAGAGAGAAGGATATAGCTTATCTGTGGGAGGTCTGGGCCGGAGGAGTAAACGCCAGCCTGCAGCCCCTGCAGCCCCGGCCCTGGGCCCCCGCAGCCCCCACGGGCCTGCAGCCCCGGCCCTGGGCCCCCGCAGCCCCCACAGGCCTGCAGCCCCGGCCCTGGGCCCCCGCAGCCCCCACAGCCCTGCAGCCCCGGCCCTGGGCCCCCGCAGCCCCCACAGCCCTGCAGCCCCGGCCCTGGGCCCCCGCAGCCCCCACAGGCCTGCAGCCCCGGCCCTGAGTACCCGCAGCCCCCACAGGCCTGCAGCCCCGGCCCTGAGTCCCCGCAGCCCCCACAGGCCTGCAGCCCCGGCCCTGGGCCCCCGCAGCCCCCACGGGCCTGCAGCCCCGGCCCTGAGTCCCCGCAGCCCCCACGGGCCTGCAGCCCCGGCCCTGAGTCCCCGCAGCCCCCACAGGCCTGCAGCCCCGGCCCTGGGCCCCCGCAGCCCCCACAGGCCTGCAGCCCCGGCCCTGGGCCCCCGCAGCCCCCACAGCCCTGCAGCCCCGGCCCTGGGCCCCCGCTGCCCCCACAGGCCTGCAGCCCCGGCCCTGGGCCCCCGCTGCCCCCACAGCCCTGCAGCCCCGGCCCTGGGCCCCCGCTGCCCCCACAGGCCTGCAGCCCCGGCCCTGGGCCCCCGCAGCCCCCACAGCCCTGCAGCCCCGGCCCTGGGCCCCCGCAGCCCCCACAGGCCTGCAGCCCCGGCCCTGGAGCCAGTCTGAAACATTCAGTTGCCCGGCTGCTGGCCACAGCCTCCTCAGGGACTTCTCACCCTCACATCAGGCACTGGCTTCTCATCATACGTCTTTTCCACCTACTTCCAGAAGCACGGAGTGCTGAAAATCTGACCTTTCTAAGAAATCGTCAGGGCCCTCGACCGGCGTCCGTCCCAGCCCCACATGTCTAGCCCGCTCCTCTGCCCATCAGCCGGGACTGCCCACAGTCTGACCCCCGCCCGCACTGTCAGGCTGGCGCTCTGGAACGGGTCTGCCCCTGCCTCTCACCCCGGCCCGTGCCCCCCTTTCCTGCACGCCTCCCCACTCGCCGATACACCCACCCTGGGCCTCGCCCCTGCTCTGTGCCTGACCCTGGGCTTCCAGCCCGACTCCTCTCACGAGCCCCCGGGGCTGTTCCGGCCACTTAGCAGCTTGGTGGGCACAGTCGGTACCTACTGAGCTATTTCCCGTACCCTGGGCCTCTGTGCCCGCCGTTTCTACCACATGGAAAACTGCCGTGCCGGGCCGAAGGCAGGGCCTGCACATCTTCTACCACGTGGGAGCGTGTCCCAGAAAGGAGCGTGGGGAAGGAGCAGCGTTCCGATGGGTTTCCTCCGCGACTTCCTCTCTCGCTTATCTCACGGACCTCTTCCCGACTCAGCCGAGTCGGCGTCTCCGCTCCTGTGACACCCAGCCTTAGGGCACTGCAGCTTCGGAGACCGGCACCAGTTCAGAACGCTCTTCTCCCTACCCTCCCACCTTCCTTCCCGGTCCACACCCCAGCCAGTGCCCTGCTGGCTCAGCCCATCGGGGACCCCTGCCCTCGGTGAGCACCGCACACCCGGGAGGGTGGCGAGCTGTGCTGCACCCCACTGTGAGCCCTGGAGGTCGGGGCGCAGGCCTCGCACCAGTGCCTCACTGCACACTCCTGCCCGGGCGCTGGAGCCCTCCGAGGGCGAGGCGGAGAGCGCGCTCGGGCCGGCAGGAGGCAGGGAGGTCACGGCACTGTTCCCGCATGGCCAGCTCCACAGTGAGGCCCTGAGCCTGGTGGCTTAGAAACCATGCCACACATGTGTGCAGGTGTGCATCCAGAACCCCGGGGAGAAGGATGGAAGAGGAGGAACTGCGGCATGGCTACTCCCCTAGGAAGACTTCCCACCTTCCCTCTCTCTCTGTCTCTCTCCAGTGAGTGCACATTATAAAGGAAGCTCTAGGAAGGATGAAGAAGAGGCTGAGATGCGAGGTGGCAGCTGGCTGGGGACAGGCACCCTCCATGGCGCATGCTCTGGACACAGACAGGTCAGAGCTGATGGTTGTGCGACCTGAAATGCGTGAGTCAGTTAATTTTGGCCCCTCTAGAATGTTTGGAAGCATGTCTCCCATCTCTTTAGCGTTGAGCTGCTCACTATACTCCCAGAAATATGCTTGGGTTCTGAAGGGCTAGAACTCAGCTGGCGTCTCCGCATTCTGAATTCTGTTCAGGAAACTTTACCCAGGCTGATTCTCCACGAGCCCTGCGTGGGACGACGTCTCCGGCACTGCCGGATTCTGACCCTTGCTGAAGGTCTCGTCTCGCACTTCCACGGGGGGAGTTTCTTCTCAAAGCGTCCTTGGAGAAAGGCCCCAGGTTTCAGAGCACGGGCTCTGCCGGTCTCCCTGACATCCGTCCAACCACGGGGTCAGCGCTGACAGCCGACGCACCACAGCTCGGCTCGCCCTTGGGAGCCACGTCCGCCGTTCCCGTGAGGCTTACTTCCCAAGGCAGATGACTCGGTCCGAGGGCTCTTCTTACTCCCTCTTACTCGAGCCTCGTCCTGCCAGCTCCTGGCTGCCCCCGCACCACGGCTAACGTTTCTGGAGCAGAGTGGGGGACCTGGGCCAGGGCCGAGGGCGCTAGACGGCCTCTGCTGGAAACGGGCCTATGTCAGACACTGCCAGTTTCACGCCCCGTGGGAGCGCCACACGCCGAGTAGTGACCACGCCCCGTGTGAGCGCCACACACAGAGTAGTGACCACGCCTCATGGGGGCACCATGCAGAGTAATGACCATGCTCTGTGGGAGCACCACGCAGAGTAATGACGACGCCCATGGGAGCCTACTCAGAGTAATGACCACGCCCATGGGAGCCTACTCAGAGTAATGACCACGCCCATGGGAGCCTACTCAGAGTAATGACCACGCCCATGGGAGCCTACTCAGAGTAATGACCACGCCCATGGGAGCCTACTCAGAGTAATGACCACGCCCATGGGAGCCTACTCAGAGTAATGACCACGCCCATGGGAGCCTACTCAGAGTAATGACCACGCCCCATGGGAGCCTACTCAGCGTAATGACCACGCCCATGGGAGCCTACTCAGAGTAATGACCACGCCCCATGGGAGCCTACTCAGAGTAATGACCACGCCCCATGGGAGCCTACTCAGAGTAATGACCACGCCCCATGGGAGCCTACTCAGCGTAATGACCACGCCCATGGGAGCCTACTCAGCGTAATGACCACGCCCATGGGAGCCTACTCAGAGTAATGACCACGCCCATGGGAGCCTACTCAGAGTAATGACCACGCCCATGGGAGCCTACTCAGCGTAATGACCACGCCCATGGGAGCCTACTCAGAGTAATGACCACGCCCCATGGGAGCCTACTCAGAGTAATGACCACGCCCCATGGGAGCCTACTCAGAGTAATGACCACGCCCCATGGGAGCCTACTCAGAGTAATGACCACGCCCATGGGAGCCTACTCAGAGTAATGACCACGCCCCATGGGAGCCTACTCAGCGTAATGACCACGCCCATGGGAGCCTACTCAGAGTAATGACCACGCCCATGGGAGCCTACTCAGCGTAATGACCACGCCCATGGGAGCCTACTCTGAGTAATGACCACGCCCATGGGAGCCTACTCAGAGTAATGACCACGCCCCATGGGAGCCTACTCAGAGTAATGACCACGCCCATGGGAGCCTACTCAGAGTAATGACCACGCTCATGGGAGCCTACTCAGAGTAATGACCACGCCCCATGGGAGCCTACTCAGCGTAATGACCACGCCCATGGGAGCCTACTCAGAGTAATGACCACGCCCCATGGGAGCCTACTCAGAGTAATGACCACGCCCATGGGAGCCTACTCAGCGTAATGACCATGCCCATGGGAGCCTACTCAGAGTAATGACCACGCTCCATGGGAGCCTAGTCAGAGTAATGACCACGCCCATGGGAGCCTACTCAGAGTAATGACCACGCCCCATGGGAGCCTACTCAGAGTAATGACCACGCCCATGGGAGCCTACTCAGAGTAATGACCACGCCCCATGGGAGCCTACTCAGAGTAATGACCACGCCCATGGGAGCCTACTCAGAGTAATGACCACGCCCATGGGAGCCTACTCAGAGTAATGACCACGCCCATGGGAGCCTACTCAGAGTAATGACCACGCCCCATGGGAGCCTACTCAGCGTAATGACCACGCCCCATGGGAGCCTACTCAGAGTAATGACCACGCCCATGGGAGCCTACTCAGCGTAATGACCACGCCCCATGGGAGCCTACTCAGCGTAATGACCACGGCCCATGGGAGCCTACTCAGCGTAATGACCACGCCCATGGGAGCCTACTCAGAGTAATGACCACGCCCATGGGAGCCTACTCAGAGTAATGACCACGCCCATGGGAGCCTACTCAGAGTAATGACCACGCCCCATGGGAGCCTACTCAGAGTAATGACCACGCCCATGGGAGCCTACTCAGAGTAATGACCACGCCCCATGGGAGCCTACGCACAGAGTAATGACTGAGCATGACTGCAGCGCAGCCTCCACAGGGTGGAGAACACGAACAGTGCTTAGTGGAGCCCAGGTAACTTTGCAGTTTCCCGTCCAACTGTTAGCGCCCAGGGGTCGAGGGAGCAGTGTCCAGGAACATGGCGGACTGGGCTCTCGGGAACACAACGCGCTTTTGTTAACGGTCACGAGAGCACCTTCGGGAGCGGGGTGCACCTACCACTCACTGAGCCTTCAGGAGTACACGGGATCTTCTGCTGAAGGAGGCAGTGCCAGTGAAGTGGAGAGGGGTCAGACTCACTTCCGGAACTTGTAAACCGAATAAACAAACCGGTCTCGGCCCCACACAGGCTGGGCTTGTGGCTGCATTTCTCTGGCCACACCGGCTAATCTTTCTGGCCCTTAATTACGCCTATAAGAAGACTCGTGTAAAATGCGACCTGAGCGCACATCTCTCGAGGTGGCTGTGCAGGCGACCGAGTCAACGTGTGAAAAGCACCCGCGGACCCTACAACATGTCCAAGTGGGGGGGCGGTGGCGAGGGCGGGGCTGGGGCCCAGCTTTCATCAGAAACACAGGGAGTGGGATGGGCTCTCCCGCCCTGCGCCGTGCCGGGGATGCTGCCGCAGCTCTGGAACATGGCCCTCTGCCCGAGGAGACGCGACATTCGAGCAGCAGCAGTTCCGACGCAGGTCAGGGCACCCGCAGCAGCCCCACGCTGCCTGTGCTGTGCCGTGGCGCCCCGATGCTAGCAGCGCGGGGCCAGGGCCTTCCTGCCCAGCCCACGGGTCCTCTGAGCGCTCGGAGCTGCCCACGAATGGAGCACCGCGCCCGCCAGTCCCCTCTACATGTCCGGGCGGCTCCAGGACACCGCTCCACTCCTGCCTGCTCATCGCTGGAGAGACGAGAGGGGGACAGAGCGAGCGAGCAGGCGGGCACCTCCAGCGGCCTTAATGTTGGGATCCCCATGCCTCGCCTCGGCGGCCGGGGTCGTGGGCACGCGTGCCCGGCTGGCACACAGAAACCTGTGCACCTTTTTGAACGGCCTTGGCACCCCAGGTGCTGGTTTTCTGTGTAGCCCTGGCTGGGCTCTTCGCCGCTTTTTAAGGAGGGAGCTGTTTCATGAGCGCTGTTGGGAAGCAGGTTACAGGGAAACGTCTGTGTAGGAGCCCACGGGAGACCGAGCGGCCACCAGCAGGGCTTCCCGGAGGGAGCGGCCGTTCTCACACTGCTCTGACGTGGGCCACTGTCATGGTAGGTTCTGAGACAGCCATATGGGCACCGGGGCACCAGTGCTGACATCCTGGCCACTGAGGGAATGGCGGCATGTGCTGAAGGTAAGGCCTGGGCCTCTTCACGCGTGTGCGCCAAGGTAAGGCCTGGGCCTCACCACGTGTGTGCACCGAGGTAAGGCCTGGGCCTCTCTACATGTGTGCCAAGGCAAGGCCTGGGACTCACCACACGTGTACCAAGGTAAGGCCTGGGCCTCTTCACGCGTGTGCGCCGAGGTAAGGCCTGGGCCTCTTCACGCGTGTGCGCCGAGGTGAGGTCCGGCCTCACCACGCGTGTATACTGAGGTGAGGCCCGGCCTCACCACACGTGTATACTAAGCCCCGTCTGCACGGAGGCAGGATGTCTACACGGGGCTCATGGGAGGGCGACGGCCCCAGGCTCCCCTCCCTGGCGGGCAGTGTTGCTACGGCCAGAACACTGGGAGGGTCTGGAGACCAGGGGGTCATTGGGGTCCACGTGTCGGATGGCTCTGGCCTCCTGCTCCCACATCCTGAGGCCAAAAGTGCCCCAGGAAACGCGGGTGGGGAAGACGCCTGGAGCGGGCACGCTGGAGCGGAGCGTCAGGGTCGCATCCTCCCGGGATCGTCCCTAGTGGGGCCGGGCGTGGAGGGGAGAAGACACGCCAGCACCATCGTTGTCACTAAAGAGAGCAACTAAGATCCGCGCCCGCCACGTGACCCCAGCTCAGGAAATGGAGAGTCGTTACGTGACCTTTCACAGTCGGACGAGCCCCACCACCAGGCCTGCATTCACGTCCCCACGGGCCGCCCTGACGCCCATGGTCTGTGGGTCTCTGGGTGTGGAACGCGTGGACCCTGCCAGTGGCCTGGCTCCCCAGGTGGTGCAGAACGGAGCTGTCCCACAGGAGGACCAGCTGATCCCGAGCCCCCCTCCACCTCTTCCCCTCGGTGCCCTCCGGGACCTGCCCTTTCACCACGGAAGCCAAGCCCACTTCCTGCTAGGGCGAGCACGACCATGTACGCCCTCCTTCCTCAGGGCAGGCCTGAAGGTCTGCACTGACATCACCAGCTAGGCCCAGGCCCAGGCCCGGGCCTGGAGGCAGGGGCGCGCCACACCTGAGGCAGCGGGCAGACAATGGCGCCTCCTTCCTGCAGGACGGATACTGTCTCCTGTCTCCTCACAACCAGAGAGGGGCACTTCTGTGTTAAGTGTCTGGATCCCAAGAGTAAAAACATTAAATTTGTGAGCCAAAGTTTGAAGCGATGAGAGTGGAGAGGAGACAGGGCCGGCTGCCGGGCTCAGCAAACGCAGACGCGAGTCCTGGCCAGCACTCAGCGCCATTAGGAGAGGCACTCTGCCTCTCTGCGGAGCACCGCACCAGACTTACTCTCAGTATTATTGATTAATATTAGAAATCAGGCCTGTTAAAATATTGGAAATCAGAAATTCAAAACAGGACGTACAAACTCGAGGAGAACAGGTGGCTCTGTCCCCAGATGACCAGAATAGCTTGCCCTTCTCAGTTCCAGGTTTGCTTGAAGCAGGAAATTACAAGCCACACGCTCGACCCTGACCGGGAGAACGACAAGGAAGCCACAGCTGGGCGTCCCCGTCTGAGCGCGCTGCTCTGCTGCACAGCCAGTCCCAGCACCCTCCGGGCCTCACTGGGCTCAGCGGTGGGTAACACACGCATCACACTCATCCCTCCAGACTAAGAACTTAACACACGTGGAGTCATGCACGCACCGCTGCACCACGGGAGTGTGCTCACGGGCCACTTGGCATTTCCGTGGGCAAGCGAACGTGCGATTTGGAATCCAACACGGGTCGTCGTACCCGCCTCAGTGTCGTAGGGATGGGGCCAGAGGAACCAGGGAGGGAAAACGAGAAGCCACTCGTGGCTCCTGCTGCACGTGAGGAGCTGCCTTCGTGGGACTTTGTCAGGGAAGAGTCATCCCCACGTAGAGCTGCAGTGAAAAGCTTCCCTGACCCTGGGAACAGGCTGTGACAACAGACCAGACGGGCCTGCAAACGCATCGCACGCGGGCGCCCGCACTGGCTCTCGGGCAATGCGAGCGGACGTCGCTCTCTCCCCTTCCCTCCTCGGAGAGCTTGGTTTATGACGCTGACCTAGTTTGAGGCCCAAGCAAGGGTTCTGGCAAGCCAGTGACCCCTGAACATGGCTGTCAGTGTTGTCGTGATGGGATTCTGAAATGTGCTCCATCCGTGAACTGTGACCACATTATGCAGCGATAGAGAGGTTTAAGTCATGGAAGTAACAGAAAAGCCCAACGCCGCGAGTGTAAAGCCTCCCAGAGGAATGTCACACCTAGCTGCCACTCGTGTCAGGTGGGACGGGGCGATGACAGGGACAAGGACCAAGGGGAAGGGCGTGGCGTGCACTCGCACTGCGGAACCACCTCTGGGGCTTAGAGCCCTCTGCGTTCTCGGACTACAACACGCAGCAGGACCCAGAGCTCTCTCGCCCGCCCCACGTAAAGATGGTGGGCGGCGCGGGCTCCTCCGCGTGCTGGTAGGAAGAGGCCGTGGGGGTGAACTGCGATGCCAGCACAGCCTGTCTGCAAGAGCGAAGGGAAGGGTCACGTCGGTGCCAAGCAGGGACGACGAGGGCAGGACTGTACAGGACCGAACTAACCAGAAGCTTCGATTAATCTGTTTCATTGTAGTTCTGACTTGCTATTCTGAATCTATTATAGAACGAATCCAGATGGCAGTAAACCACACGGGTAGGAGCACTCTCAAACGGAGGCCCTTCCCGGAGCTGGCGTTGGAGCTGGCCTCTGTTCGGTTAGGGAGCTCGGGGTACAGGGACATGGGGATCCCACTGGGTGTGTGATTGCTGTAGTCTGATCAAACAGAAGAAACTTGTGATTTCATAAACTTACAACTAAAACCTGGTGGAAATGTGAAGGATAAACACACTGAGCTCCAGAAACGACCCAATTACTCAACTCCACAAAGCCAGGAACTGCGCCCTCCCACCGGCTCTTACTGCGCGGGGTGTGTTCTGGCGCCATCGTTGGTCTCATGCCGGCCATTCTCGGCATGGCAGAGCTCTCGGTGTGTGTGGGTGAGGGAGACAGGGGTCTCCTGCAGAAAGACCAAGGAAGAAGCTGCTCATTAACAGTGAGGGTGCAATAATGCACGCTGCATTCTCAGGCTGTCACTCCGGGAGGAGTTCAAAGAATTTTAAATGAACAATTTTATGAATCTTATTATCTTATTTAACATCTTAAAATTAAGGTTATGTGAACACTGATAAAATACAAAGATGAGTACCTACAAGCAATGGGAAATAATTAAGAGAATTGCGCCACGTTTTCTGTGAATATACAGCTACTAACGTGTAAGTTTAGGGTAAGAGCTTGGCATCCTGAGAAGCTGACCCGCCCCGTTACGCAGGAGCGAGGAGTGGCGCTCTGTCTCAGCGCTCTCGCCCTCCGGCCGACACAGGCTGCCTCGGGCTGACCAAAAGCACCTCCTCGGGGCCGGGGCATGGCAGGAGGGCCACAGCCTTGGCTCTGGTTCCCTAGGACCCTCGCCTCCTGGGGTGAATTTCTGGGCTGGAGGATAGGCCATGAACAAATGAGTAATACGAACTAAGACAGGACCTCAGATCACAGTGGTCAGAAGGTGTGAGCCGGGGTGACACGAAGGACCAGTGACCAGCTGGGGCTCCCCGGGACTGTGTTCAGTCTCCCCACAGTGGACCTGACTTCATTCCTGCAAGGCAGGGAGGAGCTGAAGGCTGCAGGGGGGTCACAGGGAGTGGGGCAACAAGGGCTGGGCCCGGAGCACACGGGTCCACACGGTGCAGGTGGAGAAGGGAGTGGGGCAACAAGGGCTGGGCCCGGAGCACACGGGTCCACACGGTGCAGGTGGAGAAGGGAGTGGGGCAACAAGGGCTGGGCCCGGAGCACACGGGTCCACACGGTGCAGGTGGAGAAGGGAGTGGGGCAACAAGGGCTGGCCCGGAGCACACGGGTCCACACGGTGCAGGTGGAGAAGGGAGTGGGGCAACAAGGGCTGGCCTGGAGCACACGGGTCCACACGGTGCAGGTGGAGAAGGGAGTGGGGCAACAAGGGCTGGGCCTGGAGCACACGGGTCCACACGGTGCAGGTGGAGAAGGGAGTGGCAGCCGGGGCCAGGTCATGCGGCACCTGCCTCCCCCTACAAGGAGCCAGACGTTTATTCTAAGGTAACAGGAAGCCTTTGGAGCTCTGGGACGAGAGGCCCGAGGTGATGCTGCTCTGGAAGGCCATTCGGGCTGCGGCAGGAGCCGCGGGGAGCTGGCCTGAGGCGCTGTCCACACCGAGCCCCAGTGGCCATGTCCGGCTGAGGACGGCGAGGCAGCAAGGAGAGGAGTGGGTGGTTCCCCCCACCGTGCAGCCCACCAGGGGGCAGATCTGGCTCTTCCCGGCTCAGCACCCAGCCTGTCCCTCCTGCTGCTCTGAGGACACGCGCGACCTTCTGTTGGCAACTACCCTGTGACCGTTCCAGCTGCTTACCCTGCCCTCCGCCTGCCAGGAGACCTCGCTTCCGAGAGACAGAGTCGTAGCCTCGTTTACCTGGAGTCCGAAGTCTGGCTACACACTGGAAAGTCCGGCACCCACGGCCCTGGACAGCTTTCCGACAACTGTCACGCGCGTCATGTGGACAAAGCACACGGCACTTGCAGCACCGTGTGGTTCCACGTCGCTGCTGTGTGTGCCGACCGAGATCCCCGCTGGGCAAAGGCCCCGGACCGAGCACGTGCCCCCGGGTGCCCTGACACGGGCGCTGCACACGGCCACTCTGGAAATGTGAGGTTGCGCGTGTGCACACACACACACGCATGCACACACACACGTACATGCACACACATGCACACACACACACACTTCTGAGTCCCCACGCACAGGTGCTATGGTGGGCTGAGAGGACTGTCACCTCTCCCCACCACCCAGTCCCAGCACTGAACTACCCAGTGGACACGAACTGCTGCCACCAACCCTGCAATGTCTACACCAGCCACCAGCAGTGCCAGGTTGTGACAGACAGGAATGCCGTCTGCCCCACATGCCACTGTCACCTGCTAGTCTCCTGGGCACGAGCGGTGAGGAGCCCAGAGCCGTCTAAAGAACCTGGCAGCTTCAGGTCCGAGGGCCCCGATCAGCCTGTGTGTCTAGCATGACGCCGAGCACAGCATGTATGTGCACATGCACACAGGCCCTGCAAAACAGATTACAGCGAATCCTCCTTTCTGCCCAGAGCTGCACCGGGCTCTGGTCGGACAGTGCCATCGCCTGGCGTCTCGGCCAGCGCCATTTCCTCATTGGGAAAATCAGAAAGACAGAGAGAGATGTCAGGTCTGTTTTCAGGCAATGCCGGGGAGCAGGCCGTCCCACTCATCACGGCGTCTCCATGCCCGGGGCGGAGCAGGCCCGCTGAGCATGCGGTGGAGGGGCGGCAGGCCCGCTGAGCGTGCGGGAGGGGCGGCAGGCCGTCCCACTCATCGCGGCGTCTCCATGCCCGGGGCGGAGCAGGCCTGGCCTGCTGAGTGTGCCGTATGGGACAGCAGACACCCCCACCAGATCCCATCTCGGGAATGTGGCCGGCTCTGAGCTGGAGCCTGTGTGGTCCGACCTGGCCACGTCCAGCAGAGACATGGCCTCAGGTGACAGCCGGAGCCACGTTGCTCACGGCTGATGGGCTCTGAGCCACGGCAGTTGCTGATGAAATATTTTTGGGAGAAAACTTTAATAATTCTCTTGAACAATAGTTACTGCTCAGTCCGAAATAAGCAGCCCGAAGGGGAAAGGCAGGTGTGGACGCCGCAGCGAGTTTCCACCCCTGCAGAGCAGCTCCGGGTGCCTCCACCACTCGGCCTCCGTGCTCTCCCGCCCCGGGCTCACCCTCGCTGAGGCACCGGGGAATACCACATAACCGGCCCCAGAATGCGTGAGCAGCTCTGGACCCCATAAAATATTCATTCGCTTTCAAAAATATTTGCACCCTGCTGTTAGATGCGGACAAACTCACACGGAGTATCAGAAAACGGCTATTTTAATAGCAAATGCTTTCTTCAAACCACTCTTTCCACTAAAACATTGTCCTCAAAACTATTTTCATAAGGAAGATTAACAATTTCAACATTAGCCGCTAATCCCCTTTCATTTAAAACTCTGCTGATAAAATTCTTTGCTTGTCATTCAAATAGTAAGTAATAATTACAGATTGGAGGCTTCCATCTCTGGCTTCATTAATGGTAAATTGCATGGCAGTCTGAAGCCTAAGTCAGCTTTGATACATCTCGAAATGCAATTTCCATAGCTTCCCTTGGCTATGTACAATTAATTACAGTTAATAAGGGAAATATGTTAATGAAAGAAACCTTATTCATCCAGACCACCTGCCTTCGCCAAGCACCTCCCGAGCGCTTCTCTTCATCTTGCAGTTTTGGTCTAAGACAGTTAAATAAAACAACAAACAATTGACGAGGAGTGATTTTAAACATCAGTCTGCTGCTACTTCAATTAAAACAAGTCGAAAGAATTAATTCAGTCTTACAATATTTCTACCAAATACCTACCCAAGGTATTTTACATCCCCGAAATAGCTGCTTAGCAAACACAGAACCCTACTAAGGGAGCCTATTATTGCCAATAATACAGTCATCCTCAGAATAAACAGAAAAGTCTAGAACACTGGGAAGAAACTGCGTTGAAAAGGAAGAGATAAATCTGATTCTTTCTAAACAGAATAAAATTTCCCAATTATTTTCTCATTCATTTTGAACCTCTCTGCTTAGAAATAATTAAATCTTCCATTTTCATGATCAAAGTTTGACTATAGATAGTGAAACACAGAAACGAACTTTAACCTTTATCAAGAAAGGTAAGACCTGGAGCCAGCAGATAGCACGGCAGACACCATGTGGTGCTGCACTTCCATGGCCAACTGAGGTTTGAGTCCCAGACCCGGCAGCTTGCTTTCCCACTGTTCCTCTCTCTATAGTGAATGCACATGCCCTATAGCTGATTTTAAAAATTAAAATAAGAATAAATAATTCTCATTAAAAAAGGAAAGAAAGAAAGTTAAGAGCTCCTGAAGCTTTGATGAGGGATGGAGAACAAAATATAACTATTTTTTTTTTTTAAAAAGAGTAATGCTGTTTTTCTATTTGCTTTTTATAAATCACAAATAGTTGCAAATATTTGTTTTAAGGCAGATTTTTAATAATATGTCAGTACTTATTCGTACTTATTTTTTATTAACAAGAAAATAAAAGTTTGCTTGCAGCCTTTTTAACCATATCCCTCTGACCTAATTTTAAGCCATGAGTTCTTTAAAAATTCCATTAATGTAAAAAATTCAGTTGGAAACCAACCTTGGATCCCAAAGAGTTTGTGAGAAAGGCAGAGGTGTACGAGGAAAAATTCCATGAAAATGCAGTTCTAAGAAACCAAGCCCTGAGAACACTTCTAGGAGAAATTAGAGTTAGGAGGTCCTGGACTCGAGAGAACGACGCTCCGGAGTGAGCGGCTGCGCCCCAACCCTGCCGAGGCGCCGAGGGACTGTGGGGTGACATCGCCATCCGCGCTGGCATCAGCGACTCGGCCGGCGTTGGCGTCGGGACCTCCCAGGGCCCCTCGGAAGGCCGTTCCCACGAGCGGTTTCTACGGTCACGCCACAGCAGATGTGCTTGTTTGAACCGTCACCCACACCCTCCCTCAGCATGACGGTCACCTACGAAATTCAAACGGCCAGTTCAAGTCCCAATTACAGAAGCACGCTCTCGCCCAAACCCGACGCGGTCACGGTCACTCAGCTGACGTGGAAAAGCCCACACAGCTTCACTCCACAGATGACGAGGGTGGTTATAGTGGGAACCTGGAGGGGAGAGGGGAAGGGGGGGGGAGGAGGTTGCCGAGCAACGCAGACCACGTCTCCCCTGCGAGGCAGCAGGTCCCTGCTCAGCAGGCTTCCACTCCGCGGCAAACGCACTCCTGCGATGTCTGCCGAGCTCGGGAGCAGAGTCCAGAGTGCAGAAAGCTGACCTGGACAGTGGCGGGGACACAGGTTTCCCCACAGCGGATAGGAAACGGAACTGTGACATCCCGCTAGGAAACGGCGGAAATGCTCCAAGGGTTCACTGACACTAGAATGCTTCGCTTTTTAGCTTCTTCTTATTTTTTTTCTAATTGCCAGAGGGTGCATCACTTGCCAGAGAGAGAGAGAGAGAGAGAGAGAGGGAGAGAGAGAGGGGGAGGGGAAGGGGGAGGGGGAGAGGGAGAGAGAGAGGGAGAGGGAGAGGGGGAGGGGGAGAGGGGAGGGGGAGAGGGAGAGAGAGAGGGGGAGGGGGAGGGGGAGAGGGAGAGGGAGAGGGAGAGAGAGAGGGGGAGGGAGAGGGAGAGGGAGAGAGAGGGAGAGAGGGGAGAGGGAGAGGGAGAGGGAGAGGGAGGGAGAGGGAGGGAGGGGGAGGGGGAGGGGGAGGGGGAGGGGGAGGGGGAGGGGGAGGGGGAGGGGGGAGAGGGAGGGAGAGGGAGAGGGAGAGGGAGAGGGAGAGGGAGAGGGAGAGGGAGGGAGAGGGAGAGGGAGGGAGAGGGAGAGGGAGAGGGAGAGGGAGAGAGGGAGAGAGAGGGAGAGGGAGAGGGAGAGGGAGAGGGAGGGAGAGAGGGGAGAGGGAGAGGGAGAGGGAGAGGGAGAGGGAGAGGGAGAGGGAGAGGGAGGGAGAGGAGAGGGAGAGGGAGAGGGAGAGGGAGAGGGAGAGGGAGAGGGAGAGGGAGGGAGAGGGAGAGGGAGAGGGAGAGGGAGGGAGAGGGAGAGGGAGAGGAGAGGGAGGGAGAGGGAGAGGGAGAGGGAGAGGGAGAGGGAGAGGGAGAGGGAGAGGAGGGAGAGGGAGAGGGAGAGGGAGGGAGAGGGAGAGGGAGAGGGAGAGGAGGAGAGGGAGAGGGAGAGGGAGAGGGAGAGGGAGAGGGAGGGAGAGGGAGAGGGAGAGGGAGAGGGAGAGGGAGAGGGAGAGGGAGAGAGGGAGAGAGAGGGAGAGGGAGAGGGAGGGAGAGGGAGAGGGAGAGGGAGAGGGAGAGGGAGAGGGAGAGGGAGAGGGAGAGAGGGAGAGGGAGAGGGAGAGGGAGAGGGAGAGGGAGAGGGAGAGGGAGAGGGAAGAATGGGAGGAGGCCCCTTCCAGGGTGTGGGCACACCACGGTCCTCTCGCCTCCCTTTCTTCCGCCCTTCAGGGTTTGGCGGTGTGCACACGTGCCTGGTGTTTGTTTGTTGTTGTTTTTTCCAAGCAGCCAGGGCCAGGATTTAAACCATGGTTGACTTAACCACCAGGCCATGGAGCCAGCCTGGCTCTTAGCTTCTTAAAATGAACAGGCCACGTGCTGATAGCCCGTAGGTCAGGAACAGGGCATGTGGCAGTGCTGACACCAGAGGGGCTCAGAAGTGACTCAGGGCGCGTCTCCCACTCTTCACCAGTCGCACTTGCTAACAAGGAGGAGGCCGAGCCGTCCTATCGCCCGCTCCACCTTCCTGACCTGCACGAGTGTGAGATGGCTGACACGCTGCAAAGGGTGGGAAGATCGGGACCCAAGAGGCGACGCAGCCACATTACCGGCAGTTCGCTCGGGAGCATTCCTTACCCAATCACTTTGCAATGAGGACTATAAGTAGGAGAGGAAGAGCTGGCCTGTCAAAAGTATTTTCAATTTTGAAAAAGGATGAACATTTGGAAGACAAATATATTTTTAATCTCTTCCCTGCTCAACTGCCAATCCTACTGTAGACTGCTCAAATTACACACCCACGTGCATTCTCAAGGTTGACGGGTGAAGGGGGCGTGGAAGTCAGACGTCACTCCTGCCCTTCTGTCCCCGCGGCACACAGTGAGGGACGTGGGAGCCCACCCCTCCCAGCAGCTGCCTTCGTCATCTTCCACGCATGCACCATCTGAAACTCTTCAAGGCCAGCAGCACTGAGGGGCCCCTCGCCTGCTCCTCCTGCTGCCCAGGTGTTAGCACACTCACTGAGCTCACTTGGACACAGGTTTGCAGATGCTCTTGAAGCACGGCCACCCCTTTGCCCGCACACAGAAAGGTGAGATGGGAATAGGTGGAGCACTGTTGCTGTGGGCTGCTGTGTGTCCACGGGCACCTGTAAGCTGTCTTTGTTGTGAGAACATAGTTTGTTCTCAGATGCAATTGTCAGTGTGATGTGAAATTAAATGGCTATCTAGCATTTGTAGTGGTTTTCCTACTTCTCTGCCTTGAGTGTATGTTTTCCGAGGTCCAAGACAAGACCACTTGCAGTCTTCTCCTCTGAGAAAAAAAAGTACTGGGCAAATGGCACGGCCTCTCACACAATTAAGAGAAATCAACTCAAAATGAAGATGGAAGCGGGTCAGAGTGAGAAGTAGGACCTATGTGCTCAGGCCCATGAGAGAGAAATGGGAAGGTGATTTCCTGTACCTAGATCAGTTCTTGGGCTCATGGTGTAAGTGGGGCTCCAGGGAAACCCTGCCCTGCAGGAGGTGGGTCAGACTCAAGACTCCACATGAACCAGGGCACTGTCCATAAAAGGTGTGCTTAGGCTAGGGTTCACCTGTCTCCACATGGACTCGCAATGGGAGGATGTCGAACTAAGGGCCCCATCTAGAACCAGGGTGTGAATGTACAATGTATGAATGATGTGAGGGTCCGTGAGGAAAGGACTGACATAAAGGGGTGCTAGCTTAAAAGCACTCTCAAAATCTTTCTGGAGGTAAATAAGCTTAGCACAGGCCACACAATATTCTGAGAGAAAGCCCCACAAATGAGGAGCTTATTACCTGAATTTATAGAACCCATCAGACCAAATTACCATAAGCAAATCGGCTATCACAGAACAGGATTAGACCATGAGAACTTAGAAGCATAGAAACAATGAAACTTATAATAATTGAGGGTATTGAGTCAACAATGTAGAGAAAGAGCAATATAGCAGGCAGAGCTGAGAAAGAACAATACGGAACTATAAATAAAAAACATATGTTCCTTGAAATTATAAATGGATGGACAAAATATTAGATTAGACACTGCTAAAGAGAAACATCATATATTGGAAGACAGATCTAAGGAAATACCCTGATATGCAGGAGAGGAATAAAGAGAAAATATGAAAGACAATTAAAAGGCATGGCAATAAAAAATGTCCAATGCTGTTCTATTAGGGGAGAGAACAGAAGAATCAAGTTTAAATTACAAACGGAAAACAGCTGTAGCAACTGCCTCCCTAACTAAGCACCTATCCCTTGAAGCAATCATCTCACTGCCACCTGTCCAGCTCTCACTCAGCCTCCACTCCATCCTTCCTCCTATGGCAGCACCTGCTCCAGGTTCTGCTTCCAGATGAGGGAACGTCAGGTATGAGGCAGAATGGCTAGCACTGTTGCTTAAAAGTCCACACTCCCATGGGACCAGCAGTTAGCGTGATGGCTATGTTGCTGGACTCCCACGTAGTCAACCGCGGTTCGAGTCCTGGACCCAGTGGCTTAAACTCAAGCAGGGCGCATGTGCATGAGTGCCCAAGATCCCAGGAGGAGAACGGAGGAGAAGGGATTGTGGCGTGGCCATCCCCCCAGGGGGTGATTTCTCGCTTTCTGTCTCTCTCTCTCTCTCTGTCTGTCTGGCGAGTGCACATGCCCTATACCAAAAAAACCTCTCCAAAAAAAGAAAAAGTCCACACTCCCAGGCTCTTGACCATCTCCAGGACCTGCCAGCAGAGAAACTGACCCAGAGCATGGTGAGGGGTGGGAGGTTGTCCGCTGTGCTATAGAAGAGGTGGCACTACAGTGTCATCTCTATGTGGGCATTGGGACTTTGGTTAGCCAAATGTTTTGGCAGGAAATGTGGCAGTGTCTGCCAAGATGATGGATGAGCACACTGATGACCTGGGATCTTGCTTCTAGAATGTGGGCTGCATGTGCTGTTAGAAGGCTTCACTGTGCTATTAGAAGGGTACAGGCTTGGAGACAGCCAGAACTCCTGGGAGTCTGAGACCATAAATAAACTATTTTGTAGCTAATGACGGAATAACATACGGCTGTTGGGGAGAATGGGGCAGCACTATCTCCTGCACACATGGTTACATGGAAGGAAGCATGGGCTTCCATGGTGGCCCTTTCATGGGTCACAGGGAAACAAATGTGCTCCTGTCTCCTGTGACCCCGGAGGAGTTGAAGAAGGGCAGGATGGTCCCTCCCACAGTACACTCCAGCATGTGGGTACAGCTGTCCTTAAGCATCTTTAGGGAGCACACACAGACAGACATGCTGTCTGGGCTTCCTTCGCAGCACAGAACACCTTAAAGAGCAGTACATAGGCAGGCCACTGTGGCTCACCTGTAAAGGGGCAGGATTTGGAGGGTGTTGAAAGAGGAGGGTGGGGCTGCACCATGGGCCAAGGCACCTGGGCGAGGTTCCTGGATCATGTGCCACCTTGGCCTGGGTCCTGCTGCCCCTTCTGTTCATAGGCGTGGTGGTGGGGGACGCAGGTGCTGGCCAACACCTGACTGTGTCTCCATGGTGAGCCGACAGCATGGGATCACTAACCAGGGTGACAGCATGAGACACTGTGGTGACAAGGAGGCTCGGAAGCCACCAGGCTACTCAGGACACTGGGATGGATGCTGTAGCTTCAGGCCAGCTGGGAAGCAGGGTGGCCATCAGGGCCAGGTGATTCTGCAGCTGCAGCCCAGGTGGGTCCATGTTGCTCCTTCATGTTCCTTGGCTGTGGTGGCAGTGTGCACAGGTCCTGCAGCCTTTGGAGTTGGGGGGGTCACCTGTGTGGTCACTTTGTTTCTGCAACCTTGCGCCTCATCCTGGGCTCCCCAACATTCTCCTGTGGTGACTGATGGTAACCTCGGAGCCTCGGCATGGCACCCGGCACGTGTGTGGTGTGCAGGTCCCCCGGCTGCCCACTGGAAGATGGTGCCCTGGGACCCGCCAGGAAGGCAGGAGACTCACGCATTGTGCTGGGACAGGTGGAGCTGGGAGCCACCTGCTCCCCTGTGGACACACTCAACAGACCTTCAACACAAGTAGCCCTGGAAGAAGGTGCTGGGCGGAACACACAGCACCACATCACTCAGTGCAAACGCATGTTCCCCAGGACGGGAAGGCATGTACCCACTGGACTCACCAGTAACCAGGGTCAGTGAGCGAGGCCCTGGAAGGAGGGATGGCCAGTGCCTTAAGCACCAGGTCCTCAAGGCCCAGGGGCCTTCATCCAGACACCACATGCCTGGGCTGCTGTCTAAGAAGCCAAAGACCTGCAGAAGCGGGACAGCAGGAGAGCTCTGCAAGTAAGCCACTGAGAACGGAGGCCATCAGGGACTCAGAGAGCCCTGGACTCAGGCTGGGCGGAAGCTGGGGTGGCACCCGGCCACCTCCAGCAGGACACATCACTGCTCACGCCCGCAGGCTCGTGGCAATCTCGGAGAGTGAGTCCAGGCGGGAAGAGCAGCGAGGGCCTCGGGCTGGGCGGCACACCAAGCTGCCTGGGCACTTGCTGCCCTTCTGTGTCCGGGCCCCCATTGCCACGTGGTGCCTTCCACTGCGGCCATCACGCTCTTGTTGACCAGCTTGCTGTGAAGCGGCCTCGCCGTGCTCCCGCCCCACGGGCTCACCCAGTACCACGGCCTTCACAGACGCACCTTCTTGTCACCGGAACGACTTCCCAAGAACAGAGAACGTAAGGGTCTCGGTCCCTGCCCTGCCCTTCGAGGCGAATGGAGACGTGTTTTTACAAAGGACTAATGTGACACCTTCTCCCTGAATTCAAGTCTACGTTCTTTATTTGCCAGAGAGAGCAGTAAGAACAGGCGGGGGAGGGAGAAGGCACCCTGTGGGCTGCGGCCACGCTCAGACCCCTTCTCCTCCATTTCTCCCTCCAGTTGGGATCTGGGGCACGCACACACATGCCTGGTGTTTCCAAGCCAGCCGGTCAGAGCCTGAACCAAGGTTGGGCACGTGAGGTCAGCTTTCTCGGTCACTGGGCTAAGCCCAAGTTCTGTACTTGAAGTCTGATGGAAAAGCACAAAGCCGGTTTCTCCTCTTTCCACTCCCCAAGCACTTTATCTAGGGCCTGACAGCGACGTCGGAACATCGCCTTGCCGTCCTCTGCATGCACGTGTGACCCTGTGTGCCTTCTCACGGCGAGCACATGCATCAGCAGCTCTCAGTGCCACTGTTCTCTTTGTCCCCTCGGGGCTGGGCAGGTGGGCTTCGCCATTCAGAAAGCAAAAGTGATACTGAAATCGATTTTTCTTTTAGAGAGATTTTTGCTATAAGGTGCATGAGCTTGCCAGAGACAGAGCGACAGATACAGAAAGTGAAAACCGGGAACCAGCAGTTAGCGTAATGGCTATGTCGCTGGACTCCCACGTAGTCGACCGCGATTCGCATCCTGGACCCAGTGGCTTAAAACTCACGCCGGGCGCGTGTGCGTGCATGCCCAAGATCCCGAGAGGAGAATGGAGGAGAAGGGATTGCGGCGTGACCATCCCCTCTGGGGGGGTGATTTCTCGCTTTCTGTCTCTATGTCTCTCTCTGTCTGGTGAGCGCACGTGCCCTATAGCGAAAACCTCTCAAAAAAAAAAAAAAAAGAAAGTGAAAACCACCCCCGGGAGGATGGCCACGCCACAATCCTTTCTCCTCCACTCCTCTTAGAATTTTGGGCATTCATGTACACGTGCCTAGCATGAGTTTGAAGCATGATGTCCGGAACTTGAACCATGATCAACTACACGGGAGTTCAGCAACATAACCATCATGCCCTCTGCTGGTCCCAGAAATCGATCTTTAAAAAAAGTTCGAAGGTGTGTCTTTGCTCTTCCTCTGCAATAGGATGAGAGCTGCCACGCCCTGCACGGACTTAAACACAGAAGGTCCGGCCCCTCAGGGCCCCGATGACGTCACTTAATTCTCAGTGTTCTGATGTGGCCCTGCCAACAGCTCTCCAGACAAGTCCCAGCTTCTTGGTGACGGCGTCTGTCCCCGCCTCCTTCCCAACGCCCACTCCTCCTGCGGACGCTGTAGTGCCCCTTGGAGCCTTGGCTCGAGGGCCAGTCCAGACTCCGGGACACCGCCCCAGCCACGTACACTTCCCTCTTGACCAAGGCTGCCCACTTCCAGGGTGTGTGCCCTCTCTCCCTCAACTCCGTCTAAGAACACCAGGACTTCAGAGGCACCGTTAAGAAGACAAACGGGGGGACCAGCAGTTAGCGTAATGACTATGTCGCTGGACTCCCACGTAGTCGACTGCAGTTCGCGTCCCGGACCCGGTGGCTTAAAAAAAAAAAAAAAAAAAAAAAGACGACAAACGGACGCTCCATAGGGGACTCACGGGGCACAGCCCAGAACCGGCCGTGAGGCCACTGGCTGTCCAGACCCCGGGGCTCCCGCTCGCCGACCCCACGTCTCGGCCATGGCCCTGCCCTGCTGGTGCACCCATGTGACCTCATAGTGGCCGTGTCAGGGGGCACACAGCTGGCTTGTCCTCTCTGGGGCCCTGGGAGGACTTTCCCAGCACCGTCATACACATGGGGACAGGCCAGAGGGACTGTGGGGTACACCCGGTAGGTACTCACAGGCCTGGGCGCTCCACGACAGGCCAGGGCTGAGACCCGACTGGCCCTTCAGGCTCCTCTCGAGCTGGCCCGCACCCTCAAGGACCTGACGTGTGCACTCCCCTGGCTCCCACTGGCCTTCACTGGGCCAGCACGGGCCCTTGGCCTCCTCCCAGCAGTGACTGCCAGCCCCAGTGTCTGGTCTCTTTGGGGACTGCACAGGCCCCGGGGACCTCCTGTTCTGTCCATGGAAGCCTTCCCAGCCACCTTGTCCTCTATGAGGCTGATTCAGGGCTCCCTGTGGAGGCTCCTGTGTTTCCAGCCACGCACGTAACGCTGCGTCCCGCAAAGGGACGAGGGGGCGTGTGAGCCGGACTGAGCCCGAGGGCTTCGCTCACAGGGCCTCCGCCCCGAGCCACCTGGGTGCCCGGCATGGGGAAGTGCTTGGCGCTGAGCTGGCCCAGCACGTACTCCACCCCGCTGCCCACATGCATGCTCTGGGTCTGCCTGCAGTGATCGCCTTGGCATGGGCTGTTTCCAGGTGCCCCGGCCAACGCCATCTGACTGGGCCACCCTGCTCCCCATGGCGTGTTTGGTACATGCAGCTCCAGTCATTCCCCTCGTGTCCTGAGCCAAGCTGACCATGCCCAGTGAGCAGCTGAGTGTCAGGAGCGAATGGCAGTGCCTGGATGCGGCATACGTGGCCTGGTGGTCCGTGGACCCTCCGTGTGGCAGGGGAGGGCGTGTGCAGGCTGTTGGGTTGACATGAGCCTCTCCACACACAGGGTCGGGCGGGCTGGTCACTGCAGAATTGTCCTCCTTGTGGCTTTCATGGGGCGGGAGGTCAGAGGTCAGCTATCCTGTCTTCGACAGCCAGAACCGGGGAGCAGGGCCTCCCTGTCTAACGGGAGTGTGCTCGTGGCCTCTCCTGCGAGGATGGCCGACGCCAGAGCCAGGGGGACCCACACCACCTGCACTCCAGTGAGACCTGGTGACTGCTCCGTGGGGCTTGCTGAGGCCTTGGGTCTCCCCCGCAGGGACGAGGGGTGAGACATCACGTGTGGGGTGCTCCAGCCCCAAAGACCCTCAAAGATACCAGGATACTGAGAGAAGAGGGGACACGAGGGACACGAGGATGCCATGGCGCCACCTACCCCGGCTACGACCACCGGCCACACAGTCGGACACATACATGCCACGTGGCGTGAGGCCGAGAATCGGCCTCCTGAGCTTACAGACTAGGCACATGGAGTTGGGAGCTGGAGGACCTGCAGCTCAGGGCCGAATGCCTGTCTGAGCTCGGACCCGAGTCGAGCAGGAGAAGGTGCCTTTGGACACACGGTGGCGAGTCTCACGGTTGGAACGGCCTTGGAGCGCAGCAGCGCTCGGGGCAGTGGGGGGCAGACCCGTCCCGTGGTGTAGGTGCCTCCCCGGGTGGTCACCTTACATTTGTTTCAGGTTTGCTTTGTCCACGTGAAGGCCGAGACACCTTTTCGTGGAAAGATCATGCTTCCCTGTTCACGTGGACCCGAGATACCGTCAAACGGTAACTTACGTGTCTCGACACTCAGAAATACCAGACACTGCAAGTTCCTGAACCAACGCCCCGCAAGCCTGTCGGATAAACACCTCCGGCCAGCACGTTCGGCCCTAGTGCCAACGCCTACCGCGGGACCGGACGCCGGGCCCAGGTGCCCTCCCTGAGGGACAAACACCGAGATTCTCTGAGAGCCAGCACGTGGTGCGGCGGGCCAGGGGGCTGACGGTGAGGTTCGAGCCCCAGACCTGCCTGGAAACAGCAGGTGCACGTGCGTGCAGGACACATCCTGGAGGAGAGTGGAGGGGAGGGGACCGTGGCGTGGCCATACCCCGTGGGCTGCTTTCTCACTTTCCCTCTCTCTCTCTGGTGAGTGCACGTACCCTATAACAAAACTTCAAAAGAAAAAATTCTCTGAAAAATCGGATCCAAGGACCATCACTGCAGCTCACCAAAAGAAGAGGGCGTGCCACGGTTAGTGACTCGGACACGGCGCCAGCTGGACCTTGGGCACAGGCGCAGGTGCGCGGTATGTTTGCTGGTGAACTGTGTGTCCTGCATACAGGGCCTGGTCCGTGAGACAAGGGAGCGGGTGGGAAGGGGCTGCCGTTTCCGCCAGACCAGAAGAACCCGACGCCCTGACTGCGGGAAGCAGGTGCGGCCGGGGCTACGACCCTGCGTGGCCAGGAGCTATCTCCGCAGACGGCCTCGAGCACCCTCGCGGCGTCACGTATGCAGCGGCCTAAGCTCTGGCTCCACGCCCCGCAGTGAGGTGCGTTTCCTGGCTGTGGTCTAGCCCCAGCAGCTCACGTGCCACTGAGGAGAAAGGGCAGTGAGCCAAGGCCCGCAGTGGCCAGCTCACAGGCCCACCTGCGGCGTGGGAAACGTGCCGAGAACCGGCGTCCCAGACCCGGTGCAGCCGCTGCTCCCGTGAAGCCCACACCTGATGGCAGGAGGGCAAATCCCTTCCAGACAGAAGCCCCAGCTCGGGTGCACAGACCATGCCGGGGCCTGGTGTGCAGGCTCTCACGGCGCAGAAGGGGACCCTGTGGCCGGACACCCAAGATGCCTTTTCTAATAGACGGCATCGGTCTCACGTCGCAGGCCCCGCACCATCGCTCAGGCACTTCCTGTGGAAAAGGCCGCGCACCTTCACTGTGAACACACTTTGCTGGAGCCTCTGGGAGGCCCTGCTACAGTGCTGGGCCCCTGCCCGCCTCCTCTGGCCAAGCGCTGTGACAGAGGGCGTGGGGGATGCCTACCTGCCCACGTGGCCCTTGGGGGCCCGGCCGGGGTGGGCTGCGTGTGGATCAGGCAGAGCAGACCAAGGTGGAGCCGCGTAGCCACTCACAAACGTTGCGGTCCCCATGCACACTGGAGAGGGGCCCAGTCTCAGCTCTAGTGCGTGCGTGCGTGTGTGTGGCGGGGGGATTAGTGTGTGTGTGGCGGGGGGATTAGTGTGTGCGTGTGTGTGGCGGGGGGATTAGTGTGTGCGTGTGTGTGGCAGGGGGATTAGTGTGTGTGTATGTGTGGTGGGGGGACTAGTGTGTGCATGTGCATGGGGGGTGGGGGACTAGTGTGTGCATGTGGTGGGGCGGGGGGACTAGTGTGTGTGGAGGGCAGGGGACTAGTGTGGGGGGGCAGGGGGACTAGTGTATGAGTGTGTGTGGCAGGGAACATGTGGGGGGGCTAGTGTGTGAGTGTGTGTGTGGTGGGGGCTAGTGTGTGCGTGTGTGTGTTTGTGGCAGGGGACTAGTGTGTGCGTGTGTGTGTGGTGGGGGACTTATGTGTGCGTGTGAGTGTGTGTGTGTGGTGGGGAACTAGTATGTGCATGTGAGTGTGTGTGTATGTGGCAGGGGACTAGTGTGTGTGTGTGTGTGTGTGTGTGTGTGTGTGGCGGGGGTACTAGTGTGTGTGTGAGTGTGTGTGATAGGGACTAGTATGTGCATGTGAGTGTGTGTGTGTGGCGGGGGGGACTAGTGTGTGTGTGTGTGTGTGTGTGGTGGGGGATTCGTGTGTGTGAGTGTGTGGCGGGGGACTAATGTGCATGTGTGTGTGTGTGGCGGGGGGACTAGTGTGTGTGTGCATGTGTTTGTGTGTGGTGGGGGACTAGTATGTGCATGTGAGTGTGTGGCAAGGGACTAGTGTGCGTGTGTGTGTGACGGGGGAATAGTGTGTGCATGTGTGTGTGTGTGTGTGGCGGGGGACTAGTGTGAGTGCATGTGTGTGTGTGGCGGGGGACTAGTGTGAGTGCATGTGTGTGTGGTGGGGGACTAGTGTGCGTGCATGTGTGTGTGTGGTGGGGGGACTGGTGTGCGTGCGTGTGTGTGGCGGCGACTAGTGTGTGTGCGTGTGTGGCGGGGGACTAGTGTGCATGTGTGTGGCGGGGGACTAGTGTGCATGTGTGTGTGTGTGTGTGTGTGGCAGGGGGACTAGTGTGAGTGCGTGTGTCTATGACAGGGGACTAGTGTGCATGTGTGTGGCGGGGGACTAGTGTGTGCATGTGTGTGTGTGATGGGGGACTAGTGTGTGTGTGTGTGTGCGGCAGGGGGACTAGTGTGAGTGTGTGTGTGTATGACGGGGGACTAGTGTGTGCGTGTGTGGCAGGGGGGCTAGTGTGAGTGCGTGTGTGTATGACGGGGGACTAGTGTGTGTGTGTGTGTGTGGCAGGGGACTAGTGTGTGCGTGTGTGTGTGCGACGGGGGACTAGTGTGAGTGCGTGTGTGCGTGGTGGGGGACTAGTGTGCATGCATGTGTGTGTGTGTGTGTGTGTGTGTCAGGGGTGTCCATTCCAAGCAGGAGAAAGGCCTCGGGGGGAAGGGGTCCTCCGCTGCGTCCGTGCAGGTGGGGTCTGGGCCAGAAGTTCTGTCCGGGGCTGCTGGGGAACATGCCCATGCAGGGCTCCAGGCAGGAGGGGCAGTGGCCACTGCTCGGCTCCCTAGAGGCCGCCCCCACGAGCCGCAGGCGCCTTACCAGGATCACGTGGCCGGTGGAGATGTCCATGCTCGGCTGAACAGGCTCCTCTGACCAGGACCAGGACGAGGTGCTCCGAGCCGAGGGGCTGGCCACGGGCCCGTCGCTGAACTGGGACGAGACGCTGCTGATGCGGGAGGTGGGTGGGCCCTCGGGGCGGTCGGGCGGCCGCGGGGCCATGCGCTGGCGACACAGCTCCTGCAAGACAGCGAGCCCAGCATAAGCAACCCCAGGCCCACCAGCCTGTCACCCTCCTCCTGCTCCGTGGGAGCTGCCTCTGGGCTGACCCCGTCCTGACCCCGTGCTCCCCATGGGCGTGTTTGGAGGCGTATGCAGCGGACGGCCTGGAGCCCGTGTAGGAGGGCAGAGCAATCACGGGGCAGGCTGGGTCCAGGTGGAGCGAACCCACTCCCAGCCAGCGACCCAGACAGCCTGGGCCAGACAGCACGTCCCCACGGGACGCAGTGGGGAGGTGGGGTCTCTTCTCTCGCTAGAGCAGAGCCACAGGAGGCCAGAGGGCTGAGCATGGGCCCCGGCGACAGACCAGTGCCAAGTGAGAGGACAGGGACGGGAGCTTACTCTGGTGCTTCTCAGCCGCCCACAGCCACAGAGGCCGGCAGCAGGACAGGCAGACCCCCACCCGAGGAGAGGGCTTCCTCCCTGAGGGGCAGCCCAGGCCAAAGCTGGATTTCCAGGGGAATGTTGCTAAGAGGACGCGGTTACCGGGGTGGCGCCCACACCCTGAGTCGGTGCAGTGGTTAGACTGCCTCCAGCCTGCGTGGGAAGCGGGGACCCTGGCAGAGCTGCGGGCCGGGGAGCCAGTCACCTTTGAGAGGTGGTCTGGGTGCCCCCAGCCCATATCTGATCAACAAAATGCTGATGGCCCAAAGAGGCCCACCCTGACTCGAGGGACTCAGGACAGAGCCATCCGAGCAGACGGCACCGAGGAAGGGCTTGTAGGAATCTGAGCAGGAGCAGCTGGTGATGCATCTGCGGGGACCCGGGCTGAAGGGCTGCATGGCGCGTGGCCCTTCCTTTCCGCCTGGTGGCACCTGGGGGAGGCCGGGCCACCCGCCAGGCCCCTGGGCTTCCGAGACCCTGGTTGAAGGTGGCAACCCACCTTCAAGTCTCCACCCTCTGTCACGCTGGGCTGCCACCTTCTTTGACTTTAAAGATCTCGGCAAAGCCAGAGACACCACCCTCCCTACCCGCTCTCGCAGGAGGGACAGCAGCAAGTCCACCCGGAGCTCGTCGGTGGTCCCCGGGAAGGCAAGCTGAGAGACATCGATGAGCCTGGACCGTGTCGAACCAGCTTGTGCTTCCTGTGGGCCCGCCGCTGCTGGGAGGGGCACGGCGGAACCCACTGGTCCATCCTTCCCGCACCAGCAGGAGGCTCTGCGTCCCAGACGGGGCCCACCACCCAGACTGCCCGTGTGAACTTGTCAGATCCCCAGAGGTCTCTAAGCCTGCGTGTTTCACAGTAAAATGGAAGCCATGACGCACGTGGCGAAGGTTGAGTTTGCGTGTGCAGACAGCTAGCATGTGCTGGGATGGGAGAGCCTGCATACAGTCATTGCCCCAGGAGGGCCGCGGCCCTTGGGGGCTGCCCCTCGCCTTGCAGAGGGGACGCTGCCCCAGGAGACAGTGGTGTTGTCCAGGGACCACCCTGTGACGAAGGCCCCTCTGCTGCTGCCCCGGCTGCCGCCGACAAGGTGCGTGTGGCTTCGTGGTGCTTGGCTCAGACCTGCTGCCGGTGTCCTCTTGGAACTGAGCTGGTCTACTGACACCTGGGGTGGGGGCTCGGGGCAGTGCAGGGGCCAGGGCGGGCTGCGGGGCTGACTGGGATGGAGGCCTCGTGCTGCCACACGGGCCTCGCAGTCTCACGCCTGACAACCCGGTTGGGCGGGGCAGAGGCGGCCCTCGTGGGGTCCTGGGGCTGGCCACCCGGGGACACTGGACTTGCCCTGACACACACGGCCAGCTATCCAGGAAGACGGCAGCAGAGACCTGAGACTGAGACCCTGGACGAGAACGGTGAAAGGGATTGAACGTTCATTTCCCTTCTCGAGATCTTGGACACACACACACACACACACACACACACACACATGCCCCATGTGTTTTTCTAATTGCTGGGTCCAGGCCGTGAACTGTTCAGTCAGCCATGAGGGATCCAGCCACCTCATCCACAATGCCACCCGTTGGCCTGAACACTCCTCTCCTTGACTTCCAGGATCGGCACCCTCCTCCTCGCGCTCCTTCCCTCCCCCACCTCCTCCCCTCCTTCCCTCCCTCCCTTCCACCTGGAGTCCAGAAAGGCCGGTTTGAATCTCGGCTCAGCGCTTACAGGCCTGAGAGTCTGGGCCAACCGCCTAACCCCCCGCGTGCCCCAGTCTCCCCGTCTGTGGGCGGTAGTACGAGGCGGTGGGAGGAGAGAGCAGGGGCCATGTTTAAAATGGCCTTCAGAGCTGTGCCGGGCGCATGCCAGGTGGCTGACGCTCCTGCCGCCGCCCTCCATGTGTCCAGCACCAGTGACCCAGTGCTCACTGGGCGCCAAGCACGGCTCGATGTGGGGCCATGGACACCCAGCGCCCACTGTCCACCCAGCCGAGCCCGAGGGGTGACAAGAAACAGGTGTGACAGTTTCGTGGGCAGGTCACCATGGGGCCTCCCTGAACAGGAGGTCACAGCGGCCCTGGGCCCCGTGACCCACTCTGCTCGCCCTCCTGCTTGACGCACCCCTTGCAAGGAAGCCACCTTCTGGGGAGTGAGGTGTTTGGGAGCTGGAAACCACGGCGCCGTGGTGCGGTGGCTGCCCTGCCTGTCCTGCCAGCCCGGAGCCGGGCCAAGGAGGGTTCGCTGCCTGGGTCTGGGCTTTCTTCTAGTTCAGCGCTGGGCCCGGCCGGCACTGGAGCCACACGAAACCATCTAAGAGCCAGCTGCTCCGAGCTGCCCGCGGCCTCAGTGGTACCTGTCACCCGTGCCCGTGCCTTCTGGAGTCCGAGCCTCAGCGTGCTGTGGCGGGGGCAGGACACGCCCCGCTCTCCCCGCCCTCTCTGGCAAACACACCTCCCTTGCCTCGGTCCCTAAGTGGGGCCACAGACCAATCGTACACCAGGCCTGAAGGGGCCGCGGCCAGCAGTACGCACGGCCGGGGCTGCTGCGGCAACGAGGTGATGGCCAGGCAGTGCCAGGGGACGCTCTGCGGCCGGCCCACATGGGAGGGGTCGGGAGTGCTCCTGGGCACCTGCGCACGTGTGCCATGGTCCGGGGCAGGCGGAGGCTGGGGCGGATCGCGGGGTCAGGACCCTGCTGGTGCTGCCTCTGCCCCCCTCTCCTGCTCATAGAATAAACAAACAAACGTTTTACAAAGCGTAGAATAACGGCCCTGGCCGCTTCCCTAGATAAACAGCGGAGCTGGCCCACTGTCCGTGGGCTGGGGCCTCAAGAGCTCAGCCTGAGGCCTGTGTGGGCACAGTGGGCACCCCTGGGATGGGCTCAGGAAGAGCTCGCGTCCTCCCCTCACAGCCGACTGCCCCGCGTATGCCCAGCCAGTCCCTTCCCCGTGTGGGGCGTCCCACCTCGGCGTGGTCCCTCGCGCTGGGAACCGAACCGCGAACGGCTCCCCCCCACGCTGTGTGGACACTGCCAGTGGTCTGGGCACCAGCGGCTGTCTGCCCTGGGCTGCCGTGGGATCCCGAGGGCATTGCTGCACCTGCCCCTGCTCGGGCGTGACAGTGGCCCGCGCGCTGCGCCCTCCTCCGGCACTCTCCTTTGGACGTGTTCTCGGGAGGCGGACCTCTTCTTTCCAGGGCGCGGAGACCGTGCAGAATGCGGCTGGTCCGCGGTGGCCAGCCAGGCCGAGGAGGCTGCGGAGGGCCTGCAGGCCAGTCCACGCTTGCGGCTCTGTGAGAACACCCCCACGCCGCATGGGCAGGGCTCGGCCTCTCATGCCGCGGCCTCGGGCTGGCTTCAGCAGGGTCGCTTCCAGCCTGCGTGGGCCGCAGCTCTGTCTCCACCCTCAGTACGCCTGACAGGGCCGCCGTGACCGCCGGGCCGGCCCGACAGCGAATAGCGTGAGGGTGTGCTCAGAGCACAGCCACCTTCAGCACAGACGGCCACGGACAGGAAACACAGAAGTGGCAAGACTGCCACTGCCGAAGTAGACACCCTGTAAGTGAGCTTCCGATGTGGAGCCGTGAGCTAGAGACCGCTGGGTTTGAGCACCAGGTCGCTGGTGGCTGTAAACACACGCTGCAGCACGCTCGGAGACACCCAGGCTGGCCCAGACCCGCGCGAAAGCTCCCTAGTTCACAATCCTGGCAACAAGCAGGGGTACTCAGGCCAGAGAGCAGGGCACTCAGGAAATGGCCCTGTTCCTCGACCCTGGCCACAGCCCCTCCTCCGCACGGACCCCGGCCCAGCCTTGGGCGGGCAGCCGAGCTCTCTCTCTCACAGGACTCCCCTCGGCTGGGCAGAGCCCAGCACCACAGCCGAAACGCGGAGAAGCACGGGCCAGTAAAGCCGGGTAACAGCGACGAGAAAGTTCTATTTCTGATCTGGGACACCACCACTGTAATAACGACCCACGGTGCTGAGCTTGGCGACCTTGAGTTTATAAAGACAATTAGGATCTCTGCAGCAATTCACAGGAGTTAACGGCCAACAAGTTTGTTAGTTATGAATGAAGGGGAAGGCTGCCTGTAACCTAGTGCAGCTCCCTTCCCTCCTCTCCCTCCCTTCTAGCCCTCCCTCCCTCCCTCCCTTCCTTCTTTCCTTCCTTCTTTCTTTCTCTCTCTTTCTTTTTCTTTCTTCCATCCACGTTTTGTTTTGGGCCTTAGAATGCATTATACTTTCAAAGCAAACTAAGACTAAAGAAACCCTCTTCCTACGAAATGTTAAGAAAGAACTAACACAAACTTGTTTCTTACACTTACTTAACTTTGGAAGTTGAACAGCTTGTGATGTTCAGTGTTGCTCTACATCAAGTTTTAGTTTTGAAAGCAGTTTTACACTGTATTTCAAAGTACGTTTTTAAAAGAATCTTACTTTTGTGAGATAAACATGTTGATTTTCAGGCAAAATCTGTACACTTCTTTAGAGTATAAGAAGGAACTTCCCTCCCTCCCTCCCTTCCTTCTTTCCTTCCTTCTTTCTTTCTCTCTCTTTCTTTTTCTTTCTTCCATCCAGGGACAGAGCTAGTTCTCTCCTTGGCTTCATTTTCCTACTTTTTCTTTTAAGGCTCACCCTTCTGTTCCGAGAGGCAGAGATGCAGATAGCGCCTGCAGCAGGGACCTGAGGCCACGACCCACCCCAGCCTCAGCCAGCACGGACCAGGACGCTGCGTGCCCTGTGTTCCCGGGGAGGTCTCTGGACACGAACCGACGGCCTTCCCATGTGGGCCTCCTTGCTGAAGGCCGCATCCCCCCAGTGGCTGCACGGCTGTCTGGCCCCGACGTGAAGCTGTTGATGGTGGGTGCAAACGTGGGGCCACCGAGCAGCCCCAGGCTTTCCCTCAGGTGCAAGACTGGCTTGTGCCATGCCCCTCGAGGGCTGGCCGGCACCAGAAGCACCGGGGTCACCCCTGCCTCCTTCCTCACCCCCATTCCTTCCGGCAGCAGCTAGGGAGCCAGTGTGTGAGCTGACCCCGTGGGCGGGTGACCAAGGAGACAGGCTGGTCTAGGCCACGCGGTGCTTCCCAGGCCATCTGCCTCTGGAGGCAGCTCCGGGCCTTTCCAGAGCGGCCTGCTTGCCTCGCTCACCCGCTCTGTGGCACTCAGCCTGGCCTCTTGCGTGCTGAGAAAATGACTGAGGAAGACAGGGTGAGCTGCTCAGGTTCCTCCAGAGAAGGATGTGCACAGGGCGTGGCAGGGGAGGCGCAGTGGGCCGCCCCCACGCGACAGCCCTGGACGGTCAGCATGTGCCTCTGCTCCTGTAAGCCCTTGTGCTCAGGGCAGGCAGAGACTGCACGGAGGGCAGCGAGCCAGGGTGCTGCACCCAAGGCACAGTGCCCACCCTGCGTCTCAGCCCAGCCGTGCAGCAGGCCCGGGGCGGCACTGATCTGACTGCCGCCAGGACGTCTGAGAGTGGACGCGCGCAGGGCAGCGGCTGAGCTCGGTACGAGGTGCCACTCCACCGTGTCGGCCTGTCTGGTGAGGCTGAGGTCCTGCTGGCCTCGCCCAGGCACTGAGAAGGCCGTGGAGCCGGCTGGAGGCAGCAGCCATCTGGCAGGTCCACAGTCCAGGGTGCTCCCCTGGGGAGGCCAGAGCCACCAGCCACTGTGACCAAGGTGGCTCTCCCTCTCCTGCCCAGTGAACCCAGAGCACCTGGGGGTCAGAGTGGAACAGGGCCCACCGTCCCTGCGTGCAAGTGCTCCCTGAGAAGGAACACAGGCGATCCGCCACTCCCTTCCAAACCCCCAAGGGCACGGTGCTCGGATAGGAGAGCAGTCGGCCCAGGGCCCAGGCACAAAAGCTCCCCACCGAGACCAGGTGAGAATGGAGCCCCAGGCAGCCCCGTGCTGTCCCCAGTATGCCCAGGGCAAGGGGGCAGTGGGCATGAGCGGAGGCGCTGAGTGAGAGGGCCCAGCTCACAGCACCCGCGCCCGGCCTGCGTCTGCCAGGCAGGGCCCTGACCCCGGGGCCATGCATCCGAGCAGCATCACACCCAGGTCCCAAAAGGCAGAGCCAGATTCACTTGTGACGGGCACCTTCGGGTCTCAGAGGAAGCCTCGGCAGGAGACAGGACACGGGCTGGTGGTGCCGTGTCGTGGAACAGTCACCCCGGCCCGTACACCCGGGTCCCGGAGTCTGAGCCGAGGCCTGGGACACGCCTTCTCTGACACGATCTGCAAAGTCAGGTAAACGGGGTTCTGGGCAGAACGCCTCCGCGCACAGACTGATGCACTGGTGTCTGAGGGGGTCAGAGAGCGCGACCCCGGAGGGACAGACCTGCCGTCCTCAGAAGACGAGGAAGGTGGGAGGAAGCTGGCTGGCCTCAGCGTGACCAGGGCGACGGTGGCCTTCAGGGTGGCCCGGAGCATGGGCAGTGATGGCGGACCAGCGGAGGGACACCTGCCGGCCAGAGTGAGGGACACCTGCCGGCTCCGGGGACCACGCTGGGGCAGCCAGCCTTTCCCGACAGGCTCAGCACCTGGGACCGACGGAGGGGCTGCTCCTCAGCTCCAAGGGCACAGCAGTCTGGCTCGGGCAGAAGCACCGCGGGCCGCGCAGGTGCACGCGGGTAAGGGGAGAGCCCGAGCTCCGTCAGCTGGGGGCAGCGGCCGTGCGTGCACGACCGGGAGACGGTTATCCCAGGAACCCTGTCTTCACAGGCGACGGAGGCCCGGGAGGAGGGGACCTGAGAAGGCAGTGGCCGAATTACTACCAGAGGCTCTCGGTCTCAGGGTGGGATTATAGGCAGTTTTGATTTTATTTTTTATTTTGCTTCTTTGCATTTTCTAAATCGAGCATGTGTGACTTCCGTAATAAACGCCAGAGCAGGCACGTTTAAGCACACACCATTCCACATTCGGTGAGGTTAAGAGAGGGGAAATGTCTGGGAAGGGTTTAGAGGGAAAGGGCATGGGGGAGACATTCCAGATGACCGCAAGTGGTTTGCCTCACACGAAAAGCAGCGTGTAAAGACAAGCGCATTCCCTGTGTAACCGCCCGCCTTGTCCTAACACAGGTCTACACGGGCAGGCTCTGCTCGTCACGGAACCAGCACCCGGTCCGGGCCAGCAGGGTCGGCCGTGAGCAGGCAGGGTCACGGCTACACACGAACGCCCCGCAGGGAGCCCTCCGGGTGCCAGGAGCGCAGGGCTGCGCTCAGTTCAGGGGACCTGGGTGCCGCTGACAGCAGACGGCGCCTCCCTACCCCCAGGGAGGCCAAGCCACAGCAGGTCTGGCGGACCCAGGCCCGAGCTTGGGCCTGAGCAGCACGCACCCTCTGCCTACGGGCGACTCACCACCGAGACACGACACACACGGGCCTGGCGTGGGCACCGGAGGCTCCTAGCGGGCTCGCAGCTCCTGCTGGCTGCCTGCTCAGACGACCTGGGCTGGGGACTGACTGCTCCGGGCCCTGGCACCCCGACACCACAGAGCCACTCCCGCAGGCCCTGTGGCCATCGGCACGCTCCCTGACAGGCGGTGCCTACCCAGCGGCCCTGAGTCATTCTCTCCCACTTGGCAAGATGTTTTCCCAAAGTAAAACGTGAAGATACACACACACTTTCACTAATACGGGAAACGTTGTCACTCTCCACTTCTCAGTCTGCGCGTCAGAGCGGAATTCTCCGCCCCCGTGGCCTCTGCGCCGGGGAAACCGCTCCGGCTCTCCTCGTGCCTCCAGATGAGAGTGGACGTCGCTCTGCCCATGCCTGCGTTTCCCAGACCCACGCCACACTCAGGCATGTGGTGGACCCTGCTCGCATCCGCGGCCGGCGGCGGCGGGTTGACACGTCAGCTCACAGAGCCGCACACCGGGCCACGGCCTGGGAGACCAGAACCCAGTCCAGTCTCGTGCTGGCTGTGTGGGCCTCTCATCTGATACAGCAAGGCTGCATTTGTGCCCCTCGAAGCGGTGGGGGACCCAGGGCGTGTTGGCACCCTGCCCTGGTGAAGAATGGGGACGCACAGTCTCGGGGACACCGCGGAGAGTTCCCCACTGCGGTCCAATCTGCTGCCTCCTCTATAAGGAGTCAGATGCCTCTCCTTGAAGACCAAGACCCTGTTTTCCTGATTCGCTGTGCTCTTGGTACATTTCAGATGGAAATCAGAAAGAGCTGTAAAAATAAAAACAGGAGAAACACAACTTTTTTTTTTTGGAGAGGTTTTTGCTATAGGGTGCGTGCGCTCACCAGACAGACAGAGAGAGACAGAGAGATAGAAAGCGAGAAATCACCCCCCAGGGGGGATGGTCACGCTTCAATCCCTTCTCTTCCATTCTCCTCTCGGGATCTTGGGCACGCACGCACACGCGCCCGGCGTGAGTTTTAAGCCACCGGGTCCAGGATGCGAACTGCGGTCGACTACGTGGGAGTCCAGCGACATAGCCATTATGCCAACTGCTGGTTCCCGTACACATCTTTTTTTGAAAAAAAGTTTTTTGTCATAGGGCACAGGTGCTCACCAGAGAGAGAGAGAGAGACACAGAGAGAGAGAGATAGAAAGAAGGTAAGTGAGAAAACCCTGCTAGGATTTGCACCCAAGCACTTGGCGTGATGTAGGCCGCCAGGTCCTGAACTTGAGCCGCAGTCAGCCACACGGGCGTCCGGCACCTTCACCACTACACCCGCTGGCCCCGAAACACCCTAACGCGTCTGCTCACATGACCCGCACTGATGTGGGTTTCGACAATCAGCTTTACTGCTCGAAGGAACAGTTGCAACCCTGGATGGGTGGCAGGGCAGGGGGGTGACACCGCCGCCCTCATCCATCACAGGCTGCTACACACCCGCTCCGGCCAGCCGCTGTCCCAGGACAGCCAGGGCAAGCCAGGCCGACACCCAGCTCCTGCCGCTGTGCTCGAAGGGCTCCCAACTTCCCAGCCAGGGGACGGTTCCAGCCCTGCAGTGTGAGCCAGGGCGATGGGCCTGCCTGCTCGGAGCCCAGGGCCTGGCGGGTGTGAGAAGATGAGCAGCCACGTCCACCAGAACTTTCGGCACCTTCCCATTTCCTTTCCACCAAAAAGGCAATTATCACTTGTCACTGCTGCCACTGCATCGTCACCCTCGTCCACGGCCTGCAAGCTCCCGGAAGCTTCCTGAGCACGTGGTCCTATTCCAGCCGGGAGTGACACGGGTGGGCTGAGCCCTCCCCACTCCCGCCGGCCTGCGCTCACGTCGCCGCTCCCTGGTTGAGCAGTCCGGCCCGGGCGCCCCGAGCCTAGAGGACCTGGGAGGGCTGCGGAGCTCCTGCACGGGCCAGGTCTCGAGGAGCCCGAGGGGGACGCGGCAAGGACGGGCGAGCCAGCTCCACCCAAGGTCTGAGCCCGCCCGGCATGGATGGAAGGTGACTGAGTGCAGAATCAGGGCCGGGACTCCTGACAGAGAGGCAGACAGGACAGGACCCCGCACACCTGGGTCTGCTCGCTGGGCCGCGTGCCCCTCAAGTCCTGGTTTTCTTGGCCGTGACGTCAGGGCCCTGTGTCTGATAGCAGGGGACAGACCTGAGGACAGGAATGTGTGCACAATGAGTTCCTCATCCAAGTCCCTGTGCAAGTCCCCGTGCAAACAGGCATTCAAAGTCAGAGAATTCCCAAAGTTGTTTCCCTCCTCATGTTTCAATTTCAAATCTGGGGCCACTTAGCTTGTGGTTTTTATCCCTCTTGAATCTGGGAGCGCGTAAGAAAACCGGGGCTGGAGGTGGGCGTGTCCTGCTACCTGTGGTTTGACAGGCACGTGTGTGCGTTGCTGTCCAAGTCCTGAACTCGCAGCTCTGCGAGCGGAGCAGTCTGGGAACACGCCTTCCTGTGTGTCCCTCCACTTTGCTGCCCCACAGAAGGACAGCAAGCTCATAAACAGCAAATCCAACTTTCCACTTTAACTAGGGACTAGCTCTAGTTACACATGGACGTAAACTATCCTGGGTGTGCTCATACCTGGCGAGTGTCACTTACGAGCTCTTCCCACTGGTTCGCCGAATTATGCACTTCTGAACCCTTGTCCCAGCTTGCTGCCGAGACCAGCGGACCCGGCCCCCACATGCCCACGCACATGCCCAGCCTCCGGGACTCCGTCTTGCTGCAGCGCTCACACCTGTCACCTGCCCCTCCGATGTCGCGGAGCAGGTCTCCTACACTTGCTGACCCAGGATGACCTGCCGAAATTCCCTTCTTAGCTACCGCAGTCCCCCCAGAGCTGACGCACGCTTTCGGCAGCTACATCTGAGACTGGTAATGGAGAAGTCAGGCATGACCAGGGAGGCCCTTCCCGGAACCGGACGTCTCCACAGACCCGAGGGAAGGGCTGCGAGGGGGACGCTCCTGCCCGTGTGGACCTGCGTGGCGAGAGAAGCAGCTCCCTGCTCCTTAGATTCCCTCCCTCCCCGTGTGTGCCCCTCCATCGGCCCCTCTGCAGTCTCCCTCTCAGAGTCCCCTGAGCTCAGGGAGCCTCGACACAGCCCGCCCCACTCTCCAGCCCGTCCTCCCAGCTCCGACCCCTGCATGCGGCCTGGCACCTCGGGCCCCTGTGCGCCAGGCTCTCACAGTTGCCTCCCCTGCGCTCCGCCCACCTGCTTCAGAGAGATTCTCCTTGGCAGAAGCTTCCAGAAAAGCAGTTCTGGACCAGGTCGGAGCCCTGCCGGCTTGACCTGAGGCTGCCTGGGCTCCCCGAGGTGTCCATTCCTCAGGGGTGACAGTCAGCCCTGGGGCCCCCTGAGTGTGGGGGCCTGGACAGAAACCACAGCTGCCAGCCGGCAGGGAAGGGCAGCAGGCCCATGGAGCTGAAAGGCCACGAGGGTACCACGGCAGGGGCTAGAGAACCGTGATGGCGAGACGGGGCCCACTCACTGGTCAGGGCAGCCAGGGCACGGGGGAGCTGTGCCAGAGGCCCTGCGCTGGGCTGGCTCCGGGGCTCCCTGCACGTCCTCAGAGCATTCCTCTCGTGCTGGGAAGTGGCCTGATCTACCAGACCTGCCCCTGTCACGACAGTGCACTGTGCCCCCGCAGCTCCCCTTTTGGTCCTGCTGATGGTGCACTGCGTCCCCACGCTCCTGCCCTGCACTTCCCTGCCCTGCCCTGCCCGACGGTGCACTGCATCCCCGCGCTCCTGCCCTACCCTGTCCGACGGTGCACTGCGTCCCCGCGCTCCTGCCCTGCCCTGTCCGACGGTACACTGCATCCCCGCGCTCCTGCCCTACCCTGTCCGACGGTGCACTGCGTCCCCGCGCTCCTGCCCTGCCCTGTCCGACGGTACACTGCGTCCCCACGCTCCTGCCCTGCCCTGTCCGATGGTACACTGCGTCCCCGCGCTCCTGCCCTACCCTGTCCGACGGTACACTGCGTCCCCGCGCTCCTGCCCTGCCCTGTCCGACGGTACACTGCATCCCCGCGCTCCTGCCCTACCCTGTCCGACGGTGCACTGCGTCCTCGCGCTCCTGCCCTGCCCTGTCCGACGGTACACTGCATCCCCGCGCTCCTGCCCTGCCCTACCCGACGGTGCACTGCGTCCCCGCGCTCCTGCCCTGCCCTGCCCTGCCCTGCCCTGCCCGACGGTACACTGCGTCCCCGTGCTCCTGCCCTACCCTGTCCGATGGTACACTGCATCCCCGCGCTCCTGCCCTGCCCTGTCCGATGGTACACTGCGTCCCCGCGCTCCTGCCCTACCCTGTCCGATGGTACACTGCATCCCCGCGCTCCTGCCCTGCCCTGTCCGATGGTGCACTGCGTCCCCGCGCTCCTGCCCTACCCTGCCCTGCCCTGCCACGGTGCACTGCGTCCCCGCGCTCCTGCCCTGCCCTGCCCGACGGTGCACTGCGTCCCCACGCTCCTGCCCTGCCTTGCCCTGCCCTGCCCGACGGTGCACTGCATCCCCACGCTCCTGCCCTACCCTGTCCGACGGTACACTGCGTCCCCGCGCTCCTGCCCTGCCCTGTCCGATGGTACACTGCATCCCCGCGCTCCTGCCCTGCCCTGTCCGACGGTGCACTGCGTCCCCGCGCTCCTGCCCTGCCCTGCCCTACGGTGCACTGCGTCCCCCGCGCTCCTGCCCTACCCTGCCCTGCCCTGCCACGGTGCACTGCGTCCCCACGCTCCTGCCCTGCCCTGTCTGACAGTGCACTGTGCCCCCGCAGCTCCCCTTTTGGTCCTGCTGATGGTGCACTGCGTCCCCGAGCTCCTGCCCTGCCCTGCCCTGCCCGACGGTGCACTGCGTCCCTGCAGCTCCTGCCCTGCCCTGCCCCACGGTGCACTGCGTCCCCGAGCTCCTGCCCTGCCCTGCCCTGCCCTGCCCTGCCCCGCTGATGGTGCACTGCGTCCCCGTGGCTCCTCTCCCGTCTGCCTCGGGCCTTGAACGTTCAGGCTGCCATTCCTCCCCTGCCACTCCGCCGTCTCACCGCCTCGTGCCGGCGTGCATGTTTGTGAAGAGCCAGGCTGTGCTGACCTGGCCAGGCTGATGCACTTCACTGTGGATCATGCCACTCACACAGAGACCCACACGACGCCTCCTCCCATCAGGGCAGACGGCTAGGAGGAGGCCCTGCCCCCAGGTGAGCCTTCTGGTGCCTCTCCCCGTGCACGCCTGGGGTTCTGTCCTCGGGGTGAAGGAGATGTCACCTGGGGAGTGCTGCCCTGACTCCACAGAGCACTCGCTCCCACGCCAGGAGCTGCCCTCGGGGGAGGCTGCCCGGCTCTGGCTGAGCAGGGCCTCGGCTCCGAGGGCCTCAGCGCTCCCACAACCTGCCTGCCTTGCAGCAGGAGGGCTGCCCATCGGAGGGCTGTGGAGGGCCGAAGCCCGAAGGTGTTGGAGAGAGGGTGTCCGCAGAAAGCTCACGTAGCCTGCGGGGTGTCACAGCGACATGTGCTGCCCCCACCTCTGCTCTGCCTCCTCCTGTCTGCCCTCCAGATTCCCTTCCACTTCCCACCTTCACCTTCTAATCCCAGTGTGACCCGTTTGCAGACCCCGGTCTCCCCACACCCCGCTCTCCCTGCGCCCATGTGACTTCAGAGCAGCTCAGTGTCCTTGGGGAGAACTCGGGGGAGGGGGGAGGTGTCCCAGCACAGCAGGGGGCCGTGGCCTTCCTGTGCCTCGTCCTCCTCGGGACTGACACAGGGCCCTCACCATGACCTAAGCGGGTTCCTTGGGCAGGTGGCACCCGAGGGCCACCTTTAGCTGCCTGTGGTCCTGGGCTAGGTTGAGGCCAGCTGGGACCTGCTCACACCTGTGCCCTCTGGAAGCTTCCACAACACGCCCTGGAAGGCACTGGCCAAGCAGACCAGGCTGCCCTGTTCCCCTAGGAGGCCGGCGTCTTCACACTGGTCTGATCAAACTTTCAGCTCAGAAAACGCTCCCTACTCTCAGGGACTAAGGACATAGTGCCCAGGAAGAATGGCACAACGCGGCCCGCCTGGGGGAGGGTGGCATGTGTTGGACCCGAGCAATTTGGTACGTCCAGCCCGTCCCCAGGAATGTGGAGCTCCTGTCCTCCCTGCCCTCAGATCACTGCCCACAGAGCCCAGCGGTGTTAGTTACACACAGCGACCCCCGGCCTCACAGTGCCCACCCAGCGTCACGGGGCCCTCCTGGCCTTGCAGCGCCCATGCAGGCTCAGGCCCCCCCCCCCTCCACCAGTGAGGTGCTGGGTGGGCCCAGCTCAGACCTGTGCCTGAAGCAGCAGGATGCATCACTGCCTCCTCCTCCTGGAATTCTCCCTTTTGGAAAAGACAGAGCCTGGAACAGCAGTCCGTGTGGCAGGGACAGGAGACTGCGAGGAACGAGTGAGTGGGCCGAGGACGCCCCTCCCACGAGGCCAAGGCAGCCCCGGGCCCCCGGCCTGCAGGCATCCTCCCGCCACCCGGGGCTTGCCCACGCCCTGTGTCCAGCCCCAGCCCTCTGGCCACTCTACAGGACACCCTGTCCTCACCAGGGTGGTCACCGCAGGCATGAGCGGGACTGCCTGGCCTCCTGCCTGTCCGCCACGGCCCTCCACCCTCCGCCATGGGGCCACTGTCCCACCGCGGAGTGTGCTCGCAGACCACCTCGCAGACCCGGGGAGGTGCTGGGGTGGGCGCTCCACCTGGCTTTATGAGAAACTCTTGGTCTGCAAGACGTCATTGCCTGAGACGGGACCTGGCCCCTCTCCGGAGTCTCCCTCAGGGCCTCCCCTGACAGAGCCACTCCCAGGAGCAGCAGAGGCCCAGATCCAGGGCCCAGAGGGCTGCTTTGCCTCCTCCCTGCAGCTCTCCACATCCACCCCTGTGGTGCTGGGCCTGCTCACCAAGGACCTGTGCGCTCGGCCTCCTCAGAGCCTGCTGTACCGGCTCGTCTGTAGGGGCCTGCCTGGCTCTCTGGTGGCTGGGCAGGCTCTGGGGGTCTGGGAGGGCATTGGGGTACAAGGAGCGGTCCCATGGGCCCCCTGCAAAGCCAGCCCCAGAGGAGCCCCCTCCTGCCCCTAGCAAGCACTCGACCCTGCTCAGGACGCCTGGGTGAGGCATGCTGGCCACGGCCTGCGTCTGGGAGCCCGTGCCTCTCTGAGGCCCTGCCAGCTGCCTGCCTGGTGCTCCACCAGCCACGGCCTCTCCGGCCCGAGCAGGAGCCCAGGGTGAGCAGAGGCCACAAAATCCCCTCTCCATTGCCCTCTCCCTCCCATCCTTCAGATACAGCTGTCCAGGTAGCACCCAGGTCGCTAGAAAACCAGGCAGACAGACAGCCGGCGCCAGCGTCTCCGAGACTGAAGGACAGCACAGGGCGAGGAGCCCCCACTCTCACGGCCAGACGTCCTGCGCTCTGATGGCCAGGCCGCTCGTTGCGCCACCCGAGGTCCTAATGGAATCTGTTCGAGGTCTTTCTGGCTCGTCAGGACAGTGGCTTGCTGCCCCAGGACCTCACAGGCTTGACCTCGAGGTCTACACAACGCCCGGCCACTCTTCCCACCCTCGGTGTTCTGTGAAGATCAACTCCAAACCCAAGGAGCTACTCTGGGTGACACCGGCGGCACACACGCACTTAGCCACGGCACACGGGAGCACCTGAGGGCAGAGGGGGAGCAGACATGGGGCCTGCCGGCTCTGCGTGGGGGTCACTAAGACCGAGTGCGCGGGGGAGGGCAGTAGGTCCCGGATGTCCTGGACAAGTCTGCCCCCCTCAGCAGGGCCACTTTGCAAGTTCCCCTCAGACCACACCGCTGCCTGGAGACGCCAGGACTTTGGCTTCCACATAGCTCATTGCCTGGCCCAGACGTTCTGGGGGTCGGGAGGAGGGGGAGGGGCCTCGCTGCCCCCACGGCGGGGGGGGGGGGGGCTGCAGCACACACCTGCAAACGGCTCAGGACTCGGGCAGCTCCGAGAGACTCTCCTGACATGCCCTGTGCTGCCAGCCACTTTTGCAAAGCTAAAATGGGAAAAATACTAATTCTCGGGTTTGCCCACATTATTGTAGAAAGAAATGTTCTTTAAAAACATTTTAGGACTCCCAGTGTTAAAGCAGGGTAGATTTTCCTTATTGGCTATCTGCTACGCACACACAGAGACACGCACACGCTCGCACACGCATATATACATTTTGACCTGAACATTTAAATGCCTAGCCAGGAAAGCCATTCTAAGATAAACAGCCGATTGAAATGGAAAAGGCTTTCGGAGCAACTTGTGGTGGGAGCAAATAAGCCTCACGAAAATGCGCTGCTTTCCACTTCACGCTCCGTCCCACCCTCTCGCCATTCCCATAACTACTGCTCGATGACAGCAGAACTCAGAACTCACCCAGCAGGGGAACAATCTTGCTCCGTGGCCCAAGGGAATGAGCCTACCTGTGTGTGACCCGTCCTCTCTAAGAACCCAGCTTCCCTCAGCGGGGTGAGGCCCAGGAGCTCGACCTCAGGAACACTTCAGCCTGGGGTCCCGGCGCCCTCCTGTGGCAGCAATCTCCCTGCCCCGGGGCGGGGTGCTCACATCCCTGGCTAACGGAGCAGTGGGGACCAGGGGTGCGCTCAGTGGCTCTGTTTACAGGCGGTCCCCGTAGCATGAGCTCATGGGTTCAGTTCCAAAGGCCCCAAGTACACAGAAAACCCGCTGGGTATTGTGAAATAAACCATCAAAAGACAGCTAGCTGCAAATTCCGCAGGACTCTCTGCCCTCTTGCCGGGGAAGGGAGAGGGGCTGGTGGAATACGAAACGCGCTGCTCTGGATGATCAAAGCCTCGGAGAAATGGATGCAACATTCAAAGAGACTCCGAGAGAAAAGGAGGAGAGTGTCTTCTAATCATCTAACAACTTATTTTTGGCACAGTTTTTACCCAACCACCTTCCATAGAAGTAGGACACCTACATGCAAAAATGCATCAAGTGTGCTGGTACCAAGCACCACAATTCTCCTGTGCCTTTACATCACCCCTGTGTGCAGGCATGTACGTGTGCATAGAAACACATGTTTGTATTTGACGTGCCATGCCAGTTTGAAAAGAAGAATAAAAGTAAGCAAAATTGGCTTTTTAGGTAATGAAGTACAGATTTAACTCAAATTTATTATGCCTTAGATATTTAGAACCACATTTACTAAGCATGGGGAAAAGTTTGGTGACAGTGTCTGTTTACTCCGAAAGTCACTCTGAAAGCTAACATGCCAACTGCTTCAAGTCTGAGCAAGATTAAACTGCACTGAACTACCCAGCAGGCAGACGTCTTGGTGGGTGTCAAAAGTATGACTGTCTGCCCAAAAGGCGGGTTTTCAAACAGGTAAAGGAACAGGCACACACATGAACACAGCCCTCACACACGTGTACACACATGCACACAGCTTTCCTACACGTGTACACACAAGCACACAGCTCTCTCACACATGCACACACATGCGCACAGCTCTCACAAACACACACATGCACACAGCTTTCACACACATGTGCACACATATGCACATAGCTTTCACACATGTGTACACATATGCACATAGCTTTCGCACACGTGTATACACATGCACATAGCTTCCGCACACATGTGTACACACATGCACACAGCTCTCACACACATGCACACACACATGCACACAGAGCTCTCTCACACACATGCACACACACACAGAGCTCTGAAGTCCTGACTCTGTCTATGAAACAGTTCTAGTTTGAAGAAGAAAGTGTAAGTGTGTAAAGATGTTTGCACCAGAATCCAAGGATTTGAACTCCTTACTGCTCTCAAACCATGCAAAGGAAAGCCCACTGACTGCCTGGGGTGCCCACGGGCCCCGGCACGGCTTACACGTAGCGTGGCCACTGCATAGACATGGTGGGCGATGTGGACCGGAGCTTCACCAAGGGCCGACTACGTAGGAGCCTCCCAGGTCCCAGAGAAGGACCCACGAGGATACTCACCCTGTCGCTGTGGACCTGGGGACACGTGGACTCTCCTTCTGGACGCCCATGGAGACTCCCTGCCACCCTGGACCCACTCTGAGCACCGTCTTCCTCACCCCCTCAGAGCGCCTGCTCACTCCTGTCCTGCCCACAGGACACGCGTGGTTACTGCGTGTGCAGGGCAGCTTCACACTCTGTACCAGTAACAGCACCGCCACTCGCCGTTCTTCGTCCCTAGGTCACCAGCTTCTAATCTTGGACAACACCCTTTTCCCTTCTGGAAACTCTAAAAAGATGAGCTGACTATTCCCAGCATGACCCCATGAAGTAAAGCCCACACTGAACCGCGGAGCGCTCCTTCCGTTCCTCCCAGCTCACACACCTCCCTTTTGTCGTGGACTTAGCGAGGTACAGGAGTAACCGGTGCAGGGAAACACTTTTCCTGGAGTTCGCTGCTTTGCGTTTGCAATATTTACTTTTCACACAGGCTTGCACTGGAAGGGGACCTCCGCAGCACTTACAGAGAAGCCCCGGGAGACACCAGCATCTGCTTCGCTCACGCTGCGCGGCGCCTGTCCTGTCGGGCACAGTCGTGCGAGCCCATGCGGCATCACTCTGCCAGACATAAAGCTGCCCACCACGTGACCTTCAGCCTCACTGGTGAGTCCTGCTCTGTTACAGAGCAGATCAGAACAACACGGCAGCTCCCACCACACTGTTCTCACCACTAGACGATCCACTCTGCAGGGAGAAAATCCCCACATTTAAACCAAGTAGTCCCTAAAGGGAATTTTGTAGTAATTTCAAAACTAAACCCATCAGAAAATCTTTGCAATTGTTTCATTTCCAAATTTTCCTAGATTATATTTTTGAAGAGAAAGTTCCTTTCTGTTCTTTTTTCTCTTTTATTAACCTGGATTGAAGAAAAGCACACATTTCACTTATTGTCTGGATTACAGATTCTTATTAAACAAACCACAGCTCATTATAAAATCAATATCGACTTAACCACGGTGCCCTCAGGAGAGCGGCAGGAAGGTCACTCCAGGAAATTCAAACAATTTTCCTGCTGGAAGGACACGATTTTAATTACAGATACTATTAATTAGAGCCATCACTGGGAGGAATTTTTTTTGTTAATTATCACAAATTCAGTCCTAAGTATGCATTTTCAACCCATGTTTTTGTTAAGATTAGTCATTTCAGCATGCGAGTCCAACCTGTCCATTCTATCAATATTTTATATTTGAATTTCAAAGCGTTTCCGAGGATGCCAGGCTGTCTAAAAACCTTCGCCCGTGTGATCTCCCATCTCGCCCCATGGAACAGAGTTGGTGTGATCATTTATTTATGGAGTGGCACGGGCTTGGCCCTGCAGACCTGGCGTCCCACACTGATGGTCTTGAGCCAGGGTATTTCTGGACAAGTTCTTAAGAGTTTTGTGACGTTTTTTCTGGAGAAGTTCTTAAGAGTTTTGTGACGTTTTTTCAGGCTGCTTCTTCAGAAGTGGTTTTCTTTTACTTTGAAGCAGAGCTAGGTGTGGCAGCTGAAATGCCAACCCCGCACACGTGAAGCGGCCATTTCTTCACAAGACAAAGATCTGCTGGCCAGGCTCACGGCCCTCCAGAAGACAAGATTTTCTCCACTGGACGACCGTACGGAGGATTTAGAAATGGGAGGGAAAGCTAGCTCCTGGTCGCCTTCACGCACAGTGATTTATAAATTCACCCGACTCCTCACCTGGGGCAGGGCCAGGTTGGCCCCCGAGGCAAAGAGAGGCCAGCTCAGATTGGCTTCTGAGCATGCTGCTGGACGGTCAGGGGCACTTTCAGGAAACAGCCTGAGAGCCCACCCATGTGACCATGACACAGAATAACAGTATTGCCTCACATGTGTCTGTAAAATGCCATGAATTATTTACAAGACACGGTTCACGCAGTAACCACCTGACTAGAGGAAACAGGGGTTCAGACCAATAGGGGGGGCCTCCTCTACCGTCGCTGACACTTTACAGCAGGGGGAAGTCGCTCCCCAGCCCCCGGGGCACGCGGAGCCCCTCTGCTTCCCGCCAGAGGACTCACGGCCGGAATCGTGTGTCTTCTGGACTTGCGTTGCCATGAGAACGAAAGCGTGTTTCCATTACAGGACACGGTTAGGAGTGCGGGCTGCAGGGCTTCGCGCCCAGCGTGGTCTGAGGGTCCGTCCTCACGCCTGCCTGGCTGCTCTCCACTCCCCGCTGTGCCCAGGGTCTCCCTCCCACCCACTGCCACTAGGCACCACCGAGCCCAGCACCGGCAGAGGGTGGCGAGGGGCCAGGCCAGAGGGCCTCTTCGTCAAGACCTGAGTGTGACAAGAACTGCACAGGCATCTTCGAGGATCTGCACAACCAATTTATCTTGCCACACTGGCACTTTTCATTAATAGTGGCCAAACTAAGAAAGATAACAGATCATACATAATGCATGGGTTGTCCTGTGCCCATTTCTAATCAGCAGCCTGCTTTCCCAGCTAAGAACCATCCAAGAACAGGGTAGGATCCACACAGCGCTGTAACTGGCTGCAAGGTATTTACATGAATGCTAATGAGAAGTTTCCAACTGTCATCGTGAACGAATGACTGCAGGGCGTGGGGGGCAGAGACAGCCCAGTGATCTGTTCAACGGGGGTCCTGGGGTGGCTTTGCTAAGGCCTCTTACCTGGTAGGCGGCGGTGGCATCTGGGCCTGGGCCGGGCCCTAGTCCTGGGTGCTTCTCCTGCAGCTTGGACTGGGAGCTGTGGCGGAGACAGTAGACCAGGCAGGAAGCCAGGAGGACCCCCACGATGCCGGCGAGGGACACCAAGGTGAGCACGATGAACTTGGCCGAGTCTTCCTGCTCCGCCTGATGAGGCAGAAGCTTGAGTCTGCTTCTCTGCAGGGGCAGGGGAGGACGCACGTTAGTGCCTGACTCCTGACAGTCACCACCTGCTGGACCACCCTCTTCACATGCAAAGCAGGACACAGGGGACCCTGTAGCACAGGGGGGAGCCACAGGAACAGCGCCCCTCAAAGGACACGCCGGCCCAGCTCAGAGCTGGGGCTGCAGCGTTTTCACCAGGGACTTGAAAGCACCTCGTTTCCCAGCCTAACGCAGCACCTGCCGGCTAAGGGCTGTCCTGAGCGAAGGGTCCATCCGTGAAAACAGGCTCGGCAATATGCAGAGCAGAGGCCCCCCGGGCGGGGCGGGGCGGGGCGGGGAGGCCAGGGCATCTCTGACTAAAGGCAGCTGCCCAAGTCCGAGCCGGTGTGGACCGCGCGCTGAGCGCTCGGAGCTACCTTGCCCCCAGCTCTCAGCCCAGCGGCCTCGCCCGCGCCTCCGGAGGAGTCCGGATCAGACACGGGCCCCGCGGCCGCCTGCGGAGCCGGCACTGAGCCCGGCTGAGCCCGGCGCTTCGCACCTGAGTACTTTCCCTGGAAGGAACAAAGACGCTGGGGATGGGGTGGTCCGGGAAGGGGTAAAATGAAGGCCCACACGCCTTCAGATTCTCGTTTCCTTGGCGTGGGGAGGGCGGCGAGAGACCCCGTGGGTCCACCTTCCTCCCCCACGTGCGAGCAGTGCAGGGCGCTCTCCCTCATTAGCTTCATTAGAAGGTGTATTAGCAACAATTAAAAACGCCACAGGAAAATGGAAAGGCCGGGCCGGCCCCCGCCCCCCGGTTGCTGGGAAAATGAATGGGAAGCGCGCCCCGCCTCCGCCGGTCGCTGCCAGACAAGAGCAATTAGCAAGCCCTTCCCCCGCCCAACTTCGCGGCCACCGGCCGGCTTCCCCGTGGCTGGCGGGCCGCTGCGCTCGCTGCTGGCGGCGGCTGCTCGCGTTCGGCCCCCGCTCTCACGGCCTCCCGTCCCGAGTGCACACAGCGCCTCTCCGTCGGCCGGGCCGCTTCTATCCTGTAGTCATAAAGGCCACCTAAGCAATTATCGCCGGCCTTGACTGGAAAAGCTGGTCATTAATTAGCCTCCTTTTGCCTTCGGTGCGGCGGATTAGCGGGCGCTGGGACTGAGTTAATGGAAACGCGGGTTAAATGAGAAAAGACGCCCGGATGTTCCTGCCCGGCGTGCGGCTCCAGCAGGAGCGCGAGGTTTGCAAACGGAGGGAGGCGGGTGGAGGAGGAGGGGAGGGTCGGAGCAGGGGGAGGAGACGCGCTGGGGGAGACGCGGGTGGCGGGGCGGGGACCTCGCGGCGGCCGAGGCGCGGGTGGCCGGGGCGCGCGCCCACGGCGGGGCCCGCGCAGCCCTGCCCGCCCGCCGCTGTCCTTCGCGCCCCTCCGCCGCTTGCAGAAGGAAGTGGTCCGCGAGCCTCGCCCGGGGCCGGCCCAAACCAGCTGCAGAAGCCGACGCCCAGCGGCCGCGACCTCCCCGGGCCAGGGCTCCGAGGCCGCGCACCCCGCGCCGCCGCGACCTTTCATGGGACCCAAACCCACGCCCTCGCGGCCGCCCAGCGCAGGGCAAGGACGCGGGCGGACAACCTCGGCCCCGGATGCTCTCTAGAGCCCTAACGTGGGGTCTGACCCGCGCCCGCCCAGGCCGGGTCGCCGCCGGCGGGTTGACGTCGGCGAATGGGCCGCCTGTCCCAGCTTTGGGGAGACCCGCCTGCCACCTGGAGGGCGTCGCCAGGAGGAGGCTCGGCGCACCTCGGTCGGACCCGCTCGCCCAGGCAGACGGAACCCGGACAACAAAGGAAGCGGCCCGGCGGGCGGACAGGGTGGCCCGGGTGGCTGGCCGGCTGGCCGGGCCACCGCGGTCGCTGCGCGCACCTCCAGCTCGCCAGCGCAGGGCCCGGGTCCTCGGCCAGGCGGGGCGCCCTCGTCCGGGTTCCGCCCCGGCGGCTGGGGGCTCCGCGCCCACGTGGCTGGCGGGCTGGGAACCTGGACTTCCCGCCTCTTCCCGCCGCGACCCGAGGCGCACACGCGCAGCGGCTGTCCGGCCCCGAGTGCGCCCGCAGTGTCGCGGCGTGCAGCGGACAGCGGACGCCTCGGTGCACCCCGGCGGGCCCACGCGCGCCTCTCGGAGCCGGGACCCAGCGAGCTGGTGCGCGGGCACAGGCGCTGCCGCCTGCAGCGGTGCCAGCGGGGAGGGTCCCCGGGCCTCGGCCTGACCCAGGCCTGCGGGCAGGGCCACGCGGCCTTCTTGGCCCTTCTCGCTGGAAACCGAGGGTCACCTCGCCTTTCTGCACGCTTGCCGGCCGGGGAAGCGGACCTGGGCCTGCTCTCAGCGCTTCCGGGTGTCCTCAGAGCCCCCTCCCCTCCCGCCCGAAGTCAAGAACATGGACCTCCCAGAGCTCGGACCCTCCTCCCTGGGCATCGCTGGGCTCAGGCGCTCCCGAAGGAGGGGGCCCCTTCCCGGAGCCCCTATTCTCCCTTCTCCCCACCTCCCCCTGCTGAGCCTGAGCCGCCCGGCAGAGAGGGGGCTGCCGGGGAACCCGGAGAGGGCGGGCGAGGCTGCGGACTGTGGCGCTGGGGCACCCGGCCTCCACCGCGAGGAGGGGAAAGACGTGAGGGAGGGCAGCCTGGGACAAGGGACCAGCTGCAGGGAGGGCAGGACACTGGCCTCCAGACTGGCCAGGCGCCTCCGAGGAACCTAACAGTCACTCACCCCGCGGTAGGTCCGGGGTCCAGGACTGGACAAGGGAGAAGTGCTGGCGGCAAGTCCGGTCTTAAAAATCCCGGAAGAGACAGAAAACGTGTACAAGCCAAACACACGGATTTTACATGAGAGAACCAACCCCCTCTCTGGGCAGTCACTGAGTTTAGGTAACTTTACAAATACTTCCCTTCCTTGCTTTTCCTGGAGGAAAAAAAAAACAAAAAACTTAAAATCTCAGCCAACCTCGAGTTGTACAGAAGGAATCGGAATGGAGTCTGCAGGCTTGGGTTGGGAGGGAGCCCCGCTGCCAGGTGGCCTCCCCCTCCTGGTGCAGCTCCTCGGCCCCAGCTCTGGGTGAGGGTGAGGTACAGCCCCCTTCCCTGATGGGCCGGAAGAGAGCCTGCACTAATTACAGGCATCTTACCAGTCTTGACTTGATATCGAAAGAAAATGACGTTTAAATATGTATGACTTTGACATTTGCAGTCAGATGCCTTTCCAAAGCAGAACAGCTCCTGCACAGCCTGCTTCAGTGAGGTTTGACCCCGGGAGGGGGAGCTGGGGCTGCCAGCCCAGGGCACCTCCAGCCAGCCAGGTCCCTGAGCGACAGGCTGGCCTCCGTGTGATCAGCAAGAACACCTGGCTACTGGGCCTGCTGCTAGAGTACGCAGGCACAGAGCGCCAGCTCTGCCCGGACTCTCCACCTGCCACTCCTCCTTCGGAGCGGTGTGCGAGGGGCCCACAGACATTACCCTGACCAAGCTGAACTACGTCGTCTGTGCTTGTGAGTGAAGGTGCTGGGCTCCCATCACATGCTCGTCTGAGCCATTAAGGCAAATGCCTCCAGAACTTTTGATAGCTGTCCATGCGGTAAGCTTAAAAGCAAAGGAAAAAGAACTGTCCCCAAACTGAGCCTGAGAAGAGGGAGCCCCACCAGCACAGAGCTTTATGGGATGTGTGTTGACAGGTAGCGAAGCTCCGGATTTCCCCAAGAGCCACTCTTCACCAAAGCCTCTGCCTTTCGGTTTGAAAATGTGCTTGTACTAAACCAGCTCGCAGGGCAAGCGCTCCACTTCCTCGATATTAAGCTCTGCGCTGTTTCCATTTGTATTTCTGAGGAAGCGGATTCGCAGCCCAGACTCATCCTGTCGGCACGTCTGCCACTAGACTTAGATCAGTTCTGTAACAGAAATTAGATTTCGAGACTATTAGTGAGCTGCTGTAACGAGTTTGTCTGCGATTTGCTGCGTGACTTACCTCGCACTATTTGGCAATTCGATTCTAAGTTTACTAAACTGCTTACTAAAAATGGCCACCATTACTTTCAAGGTGATCATAATTCCTAACAGTTTGCAGCCTGTGGAAAGTGACCAAATTAAAAAATATGGAGGAGGGGCGTCTTAAAATATTTTTAAAGTATTTTTTAAAGCTGTTAACTGAACTATTTTTAATTTGGAATTCGCCACAGAATTCTAATAAATGAGAGAAGTCAGGCGGAAATAATCATGTATTAATTCTCTGCATTACAAAATCTTTTCAGAAGCTATCATCAGAGCAAGAGGCACCAGGGTCTGAATTCGGGTGGGAGAAGGCCTTTGTGCGACTGAAAGCCATTGTCCTCTCTGCAGATGAAATTGTACTTGCAAATCTGCCATTCAAGTAGCAAAAAAAAAAAACAAAAAAAAAACTATATGGGCCAAAGACCCTCCAAGAAATAATTATTCTTAAATGTAAACTTTAATGAACGCAACTTGGGATATGCTGTTTTAGAGTAGACTATTGGTTGAATTTTTCAGACACATGCATAAAAGTGAATACAAGAAAGATAATAACTTATGTGCCATCTCCAAGCACTCCCACAACATCAGTTTTGGGGAAATCCTGTGTTTTAAAATGCCAGGGAAGATTTCCAATACTGACGCTTAGCAGAGGAGCATGTTTTCGGCAAGCCCCGTAACTAGCAGGTAGTTCGGTAGCAGAGAGCCCGCGGCCGGCCTAGGGCAGGCCGGAGTGGATAGGCTCCCCCAAGAGAAAACTGCCGTCTTTCATGGTCCATGGTGGCATTTTTATGACATCAAAACTTGAGCTCAGCCCATAAACTTAACAGTGCTCCTAACCCGTTTTTGACATGCATATTTGGTCGCAGAGACCCAGAGTGACACCTGCTCACAGTCAGGTGCTCCGAGGGTAGGGCCAGAGTGTGAAGAGGACTGTGCTCACCCCTCCCCCGCAGAACCCAAGCTCCAACCTAAAGTCCTGGGGCGGGCTGTCAGGACCCCGCTGTGACAAGAATCTGAGTGCAGGTTGGGAGGGCTGAGGTCGCAGTTCTGCGCCCTCCCCCACCCGGGAGGACCCAGCGGCCTGGGCTTTCACACTCCTTCTCCGTCCCTTCCCCCCACTCATTCACAAGACTCTCCAGAGGTCGGAAAGATCAGACCACAGTGCTGGACACAAAAGGTCGGGAGTCCTGGGAGCTTCGGTATTCACAGGCCGGAGAAGGGTCCCGGCAGGCAGCACAGCCCGCGGCCCCTTCTGGAGGGGACAAAGCGAGGCCCAGCCTCTCAGGCCACAAAGCCTGCTGGCGGAGGGAGGGATTAATGTCTCCAAAGCCCTCGTCCACCCAAGAGTCTGGGGAGTGCCACAGCCCGCCACTGCACACTACTGCCTGAGTCGCCCGCGATACCGAAGTCTTCTCCCAGCCTGGCAGGGGTACTCCCTGGGGGCACTGGGCATTCCTTCCTGTGTGCATAAGGAGAGGGGGCCGCAGGAACCTCACGTCCTAGCATGTTAGCTGCATCCTAAGATCTGAGGGTGTGTGGTCACCTCTGGAAAGGGCTGTTTGGGGGAGGCCAAAGGGGTACACTGCGTGCTCCCCTCTAGGCAGGGAGGCCCCCAGGGGCTGCGGCTCCGGCGGAGGGACCGTGCCTGGACTCTGGGGGCCGCTGTCGTCGGACTTGGATGGGCAACTCACGAGGACAAGGTGGACAGCGAAGAGCCACGCAGGGGGCTTGGGACAGTCGCGGAGAGCGGCTGCCGGCCTCAGCCAGCTGCCCAGAGGTAGCGGTTTCCCGACAGCCCTCCAGTTGCCCGGGGGGACGGGGTCTGAGTGGTACAGTGCCCGTCTCCCCGCAGGCCAGCGGCTGAGGTAGCTAAAGGGCAGGAGGCTCTCAGGCTGGGGAGGCAACACTGCAGGCTGTCACTCGTTCTGGGTCCCCGACGCCGACAGCGGCTTCTCTCAACCCAGGACGCCAAGGAGAGAGCCGCACCGCACAGGCGGTGAGGGCCAGGGATGAGGCGTCTCCACACAGCGCAGTCAGAAGTTTCTCTCCAGGCGCCTGGGACCCTCACCTGGGGCCAGGGCGCAGGTCCCGTGGGTGGGCGGTCCGCTGAGGGTCTCTGCCAGGCTGGGGGCTCAGGGCACCTCTGGCTCTCACCGGCCACCTGCCTCTGGAACGCGGCTCCTCGCAGGCCGTGCAGTGTCCCAAGTCACCCCAGGGCCGGGCCAGCCCAGCGCGCAGACCTGAGGCGCAGGGCAGAGAGCGCCCCGAAATGTGCTGGGAGGGAGATGCCCCGCCGCAGCCCTCCCCATCCTGGAGACCCTCTGTCCTCCCTCCTCCGTCCCCACCTCTGTGCCCGCACAGCCGCCCCGCTGCCTCTTTCTGATGGTCTCAACTGGCCAGAGTGGCGGGCAGGCCCAGCCCACAGAGTCTCCAGAGAAGTCCGGAGGCCCCGGTCCCAGCCTCCCGGGCGGCCCCGCGGAGCGCGGGCCTGGACAGCCGCCCAGCCCGGCCACTCGCGAAGACCTCCGCCGACGCAGGCCCCCGCCGCCCGCTCCTTGGCAGGTGTCCTGCGGCGAGTCCGAGCGACCCCCGAGTTCTCCGACGCCAGGTGGCCACCCGAACCCTGCGCGCACCCTCCACCCTTCTAAGGCGCCCGCGTCCACCGCGAGCCGCCGGCGATGCCCTCGGGGCCACTCCTGCCCCCCCCTCCCCCCCCCCCCCGGCCCCCCGGAGCCAGCGCCTAGCACCCCGGGTTACCTGCAGCGGGACCAGAGCGGAACCAAGGATCCAAAATGAGGTGAGGGCGTGCGCCGGGCCCGGCGGCCTCGGGCGGCGTGGGCATCGCGGCCGGCGGCTTGCCTTTGCCGGGGCGGCGGACCGGCGGGGCCATCCCGCCCTGGCCACAAACTTCCCTGGCAGCGGCGGAGACAAAGGTGCCGCGTCCCGGCTCCGGCGGCGGCGGAGCGGGGCACGGGTTCCCGCCCGCGGGCGCTCGCAGCTCTGCGCGGCCGCCCCCCATCCGAGCGCCCGCCCGCCCGGCCCCGGCTGCGCGCAGGGCCCGGGCGGGACCCGGCTCGGGACGGTCCCCGCAGGCCGCCGGCCGCGCGCAGCTCCAACGGCGCGGCCGCCGCGCCCCGCCTTATATCCGGCCCCGCGCGCACCCGGCCGGCGGCGGCGCGGCTCCGGGCCCAGCCACCGGTTGCTATAGCGATGTCCCCCCCACGTGTTGCTGACAGCAATTGGCTAAGGGGCCGCGCTCTCCACACTCCCGCTCCCGCCCGCCACTATGAGTGGACACCCGCGTTGTCAGTCATGGGTACACGCCGGCCACGGCCTTCGCCTTTCCTGTCTGCTCAGTCGTCCTCGGGTTCTCTGTTCGAGTCGCACTTCGTCCCGGCCAAGTGCGGCGGCGGGGTGGCGGGGCGGAGAGGCCGGCAGGAAGCCCCCCGCCGCGTGACCTTGGCCGTGCCGGTGGGAAAGCGCACGGCTCCGCGTTCACCGCGGGGACCCTGGCGCGTCCTTCCCTGACTGAAGCAGGCCAGTCCCTCGGGCAGCTCGCCGAGGAACCCCGCACGCCGTGACCAGCCGTCCCCACGTCCCGGCGGGCGCAGCCGCTCCGGCCCTCGGCGCCTGGGTCCGGGCGCGCGGCCTGGGCGAGGGAGAGCGCCAGGGTCTGAGCGCTCCTCCCTGCCCGTCCCCGCACCCACAGCCTGACCTGGACCACCCACCCGGCCCCACAGCCACGCTCCCAGTCTCCGCGCGGTGCCTGGCCCTGACCCACCGCGCAGGCCCGGGCTCCCAGGACCCGGCAGGCGCCCCGCGGCCCAGCAAGCGTCAATGAAGCGACCAGGCCCGCCGGGGCAGACTCGGGCCCAGGCGCCCTGCAGCTCCCCAGGCCTCTTCCCCACCGCGGCGCCCTTCCCGGCCCCCCGCCGCGCTCTCCCTCTCCCCAGGCCTGGGGGGCAGCCACAGGTGGGGACACCGCGGTGCGTAGCCGGGGTGGAGCCCGTGAGAGCGGAGGCTGAGCCCCAGCATCTGTGTGTACAAAGCGCTCTCCGAGGCCCACCGCTGCAGGGGCCAGGGAAGAAAGGGAGGCGCAGGAGCGAGCTCGTCACTGCAGGTGACAGTCGCGGAGGCCTCTTTAGTTCTCCTTTTCTGGAAACCCCCGCGCCCTGCCAGGCCCCCCTCGCCCCTCTCCTCCCTTTTGTTCCCCGCGCCCCGGGCAGCTGGAGCTGCGGTCCGCGCCCCGGCACCCGCCCGCCGCCCGCCCGCGCCTCCGCCCTCTCCCGCTCGCGGCAGCCCAGACCTGCCCCTGCCCCGCGCCCAAGGCCTGCAGACCCACTTCCATAGAACCTCTGGGCCAGCCCTGGGGCAGGGCTCGCAGGCAGGCCAGGCCCCAGGGCGCAGGCCAGAGCCAGTGCAGTCCTGGCCCGCAAAAGTCCCAGGCCTCGTTTGCTGCCACCCTGGGCCTTGACCGGGTCCAGCTTTCATTTCTGTGTGCAGGGGGTGGGGGCAGCGCCTCGTCCACCCGAGGGCTAGGAGGCCGGCGCCTCCCGCTGCTCCGCAGGCCCCAGTGGCCCCAGGAGGCCAGCTGGCTGCTGGGCAGCTGGCACCACGAGGCGAAAACAGTTCTAGAGGAAGCCAAAGAAGAGAAACCGAGTCCTCCCGGGCCTCCGCCCACGAGCTCACGCCCTCCATGCCCCAGCAGGCACGGGCGTCCTCCGGGCCCTCTCTGGCCCTGGAGCCCAGGCCAGGACCTCAGAACCCCTGCGCAGCGCTCGGGGTGCAGAGCCCTGGCGTCCGGCCCACGCGCTAGGCCCCCAGGAGCCCAGGCTGGTGGACAGAAGCCGCCCACCCTGCTCGCCGCGCCCTCGGAGCCTCCCGGAGCCAAGACCCTAGTGGGGCGGTTTCTGGTCTCTCCCTTCTACCCTCCTGGGGTCTCGAGGCGACCCGTGTATCCCTTGCCAACCTCCTGGGCGACCCTTGGCCAGAACCCGCAGAGGACGCTGAGAGGCGGGGAGGGGGCTGAAGGGGACTCTGGAACCCCTGCGGGAAGGTAGGGGCAGGGAGGAGAGAGCCCAGAGGAGGGGACCTGCTGCCCTCGGCCTCGCTGGTAACCAACCTCTCCATAGCAACGGCCTGAGCGCGCGTCGGGGTGGGGGTGGGGGCGCTGTCACCGTGCTTTCCTGCCTGGGGGTGGGGGTGTGCGAAGATTGCAGCATCCGCGCTCCCGCGCCCCGGGGCGGGAGGCCCGAGACTTCAAGGACAGAGGCCTGGCCTCCGAGTTGCTGGGAGCACCCCAGGCTCTGTGTGGGCGCACCCACCGAGGACACTCGGGCCGCCGGGGCTCCAGGGCGCCCTGCACTCGCTCCCGGGCCCTCCTGCTCGGCACCCGGGCCCTGAGCCATCGCGGCAGCGGCGGGGACCGGCGCCATCGGATCTTGTGCGCTGCGCCCACCCGGGAGGACCAGCGGTCCCTGGCGCCGGCACCCGGGCCCCATCCGGCCCGAGAGCCCCGGCTGGCGCACCTGAGGTCTGGCGGGAGCGCGCAGGGCGGCGGGGGCGCGCAGGCCGGGGACCACAGCTAGGACCCGCGCAGAGCCGCCAGGAACGCAGGGGGCCGAGGGGGCTCCTGCCCGGGGTACCTGCGCGAGCTCGCAACCCGCGGTGACGCGCTCAGAGGACCGGATGGCCGCGAAGGTCTGAGCCAGTCCCCAAGACGCGACGTTCTGGCCACCGTCCAGGCCGGCCCGCTCCTTGCACGCCTCAGCCTCGCTCCCCGCCCTGCGCTGCCAGGGCCTTCCACAGGAGGCCGGGGGAGCGGCTGCCTGGCTCCACCAGGCCATGCCCGGCTCCTTAGCCTCCACGGCGGCACGGACCCCATGCGACCACCCTGGCTCTAGGACCGCGCAAGGAGGCCTCCGGGCCGTGTGGACGAGGGCAGCGGCCAGAGGGCCAGCGACCCAGAGCGAGCCTGAGCCCAGCGCGCGGCTCCGAGCCAGAGAGCAGTTTGCTTCTTTACACACTGGACGTGGGAGTAAGTTTTCTCCGCTAGCTCTCGGTGTCCCAGGGTCTTCACAGGGGGCGGGGGCATTCCGGATTTCATCAGGTTTGGCGATCTACCTGGCATTCCAGACCTTCCAGGGCAGAGGTGCAGGACGGCAGCGCCACTTAAGTTGGCCTCGGGTCACCAGACCGCGGGCTGGGCGGCCGCTCGGCGCAGGTGCTCTTTCCTGAGTAGGAAGGAGGCCCCCTAGACACCTGCGCCCTCATGCGCTCTTTCCGGGAGTCCCGGTTTGAGAGCCCCAGCTTGGCGCCCACCCTCCCCAAGGCTCTGCCCCAGCCCCCTCCCCTGCTGACCTAGTGCCCGGGAATTCACTAAAAGATGCACGTGTATTTCAGGTGCTGGTTCTCTTTGTCGAGTTTCAGAACCTGATAGATTAACCCACCAGACTTTCACTCTGTTTACTTTTATTTTAAATTCTTTTCTTATTTTCAGGGCATGAAAATGTGCCTTTTAATTCTTGAAAACTCTAGTGTTTGCCAAGAATGTAAACCCAGCTACCTGGAAGAATGAGTGATAGTGTTGGGATATTTCTTTCCTTTATTTTTCTTTTTAATTGTTTTAGTCGTGAGAGCTTAGATGTCATTTAGTAATAAATTGTACTTACTTCAGTAGTTTCAGAGAAAACTTGTAAACATGACACATTAGTTTTGAGAGATATGCTACTTGAAACTGTTTGTATATGACTCGCGTGGAAGTTAGGAGTGTTGGGCAGGTGAAGAAACAGTGTAGCCTGCGCCGATTCCCCAAGACCCACACCACATCTAAAACGACACAGACCACGTGGGCCTGGGGGCCTGCTAAGTCACAGAGCAGTGTCCTTCACACTGGGGCCACCGCACCGTGAGGGTCTCGTTCTCAAGGCAGGGCACACTGAGCTAGTGCAGAGCACACACCGACGCGGTGCGGACACATGTGTGATGTACTAAATTACTGAAGAAAATGTATTTTAAACAAAATAGAGAAAAGGCTGGCATGGCAAACAGGGTTACTATAGGACTCCGTTTGCAGGAGTTTAAATAATATGCAAGGTAGTACATGATACATCTTCTAAGATACTTGATTGAAAAAAACTACACCTGTTTTATTTCTTAAAAATAAAACCATTTATGATTATAGTACACAAATAGCATTTCAAATACTTTTGTAAGTCTATTTAAAAATGATTTAAAATTATAAAATGAAATTACACCCTTTTAAGTGTTGAAAGTATGTATATAATGTTTCCATATATACATAAAAAAGCACTTTCTAATATCAGGGGCTGACTCTGAAAAGGAAGATGCTGGGCCAGCCTGCGGCGTGGTTGTTAGGGCAGCTGGACCCACATGCCAACTGCGCGGCTGGAAAGGCAGGCGTGGCAGCTCGAAAAACACATGGGATAGTGCGCCTGTGTGCCCGAACCCGAACCCGGAAGGAGGGCAGCGAGAGGAGGACTGTGGCTGCTCACTCCCTGTGGGGCGCTCTCTCACTTCCTCTTGCTTGCTCCCTCGCTCCCCCACCCCACCCACGATGTGCCCTCTGGCAAATGAAATTAAAAAAAAAGAAAAGAAAAAAAGAAAGAGAAGAAAAAAGAAAAGCAAGATGTTTTAATTGGTCAGCCTCCTAATGAAATACAGTGCTTGGCACTGAGAGCGTTTTAAAGAGAAGATGCTTGCACCGGTCAACATGGATGACGCAAAATGAGATGCATTCCTGATCAGTAAGTATTTGCTCCAGGACAATCTTTGGAAGAGTGTTACACTGATGAGAAGTCCTGGCCACTGGGAAGAAGCCCACCTCGCTGAGACTTGAGAAGCAGAGCCTGTCCTCCACATCCTGGGAACAAAGCCACCCACAGGGAGCCAAAGGTCATGGCCCCAGACACTCAGAGCTGGGCTGTGCCCCCTCGCTCACGTTGCCCCGTCCAGTATTGCTATAAACTCAATGCCCTGACTTTAAAACTGAGCGGAATTGAGCAATGCTGGAATGATTTGTTCAAATATTTTACTTTCTTTCATGAAAAATATTAATAATTTACTAAAAACAGGAAAAAAAATTTTTTTAATCACCATAACTCAGCTTTTACTGGTTCTCACATTGGCTCATATTCAGATTGGTCTAAAGTTCCTGAAATCCATACACCTGTTCCAAATACAAGTCTATCCCGAAATAGCCTCCTACAGGTGTGATTACATGAAACCATGTCCTTTAACCAAAGCTGTGTTTGGACAAAAATGAATGTTTGTAGCATCGGTTAACAAATAGGTTGGCAGTTCGAGACTTTCTCTTTCGAACCTCGAAATTATAAATCAAAGGACAAAAAATGCTTTAAGACTTTATTACTATTATTAGTTTTGTCTATTAAAATAGCATTCTTAGAAAACTGCTGTTCAGAGGTACAGGTATTTACAAACAGAACAGTTTCCCCAGATGTTAATCTGGTTTTTATTCTTTAGTGTCTAGAGTCTAGAAGATGTATTACTTTCAATTTCCCTCATGGTAAAGCTCTAACCTTTTATTGTTTACAAGATAATGCTATAGAATACATAGTTGTTGGTTGAAGCTCAGCATAGTCTACGTATTATATGTACATGACTACATTTTACTCTTCTTTACAGAACTGAGCTAAAATTCTTCAGACTGGACAATTGTAAGAAAGAATCCTTATCACTTGAACAAGAATCCAACTTTCTGGAACATGGTTAAATAGTGCCATTATGTTCAGATGAAAGGGACAAAACAGCACAGCAAAGATGTTCAGTTCTCGCTGTGTGCGGTTAAAAGTGCTTTTGTGGGGACTAGCAGTTAGCGTAATGGCTACGTCTCTGTACTCCCATGTAGTTGACCGCAGTTCGAGTCCCAGACCCGGTGGCTTAAACTCACTCCCGGCACGTGTACGTGCGTGCCCAAGATCCCGAGAGGAGAAGGGAGGAGAAGGGATTGCCGTGTGGTCATCCTCCCTGGGGGGTGATTTCTCGCTTTCTGTCTCTCTCTGTCATTCTGGCGAGCGCACGCGCCCTATAGCAAAAACCTCTCCAAAAAATAAATAATAAATAAAAAATGAAAGTGCTTTTGCACATTTTGTCAGTTACGTATATGCTACGGGTCCGTTATAATTGTTTGGAAACAGATTGTTTTTTTAAATTGCTTTGAAATTAAAAGTAGAGCAACAGTCCCAGTGGACTGCTGTGGTCACAAACTCAGCTCTGCCCCGCTCTCCTCGTCCAGTTGCGCGTGCTCGCGTAAGCAACTGGCTTCCACCCAATACCCGCAGCTTGGACCTGGCTGTCTGGAAAGAGCTTCTGTGGCTCTTGCTGCCTATACACTGCCACTCCGACGGCAGGCGTTGAGCTCTAATGTGGACAGAAGTTCAGGGGGCAGCTCCTGACACAGCATGGGGAAGGCCCGGGGTTGGCGAGCCTCTGAAAAATGTAGTCATGGTGACTCAGAAGTCCGCGTGAGTGATGGAGCTGCCACGCAGCCACCGGGAAACACAGTGGGCATGCCCTGCAAGGCAGGCGTGTGCACGGGTGTCGACAAGGGCACACGGCAGCACGCAGCCTCGAGCAGGTGCTTTGCCCTGCTGTGACGGCATGATGCGCGCTACGAGCCTGCTGGGTAGATGGTAGGCGCTTCCGGGCAGACGCTGCCTTGGCCCTGCTGGGTCATCGGAACCACTCAGCCCGGCAGCCTGCCTTCTCTCCCCAACGCACCTCCGCCAGGCTGCAGACCGCGGCACGTGACTGCACCACGCCCTGCGTTGCGTGCGGTCCTTTTCTCCAAATTATTTTTAAAAAGTTTTCTGGGGCCTGCAGGTGGCGTGGTGGTTAAGGGTGCTGGATACCCTCATGGTCAACCGCGGTTCAAGTCCTGGACCTGCCGGCTTGCTTTCTCACTTTCTCGCTCTCTCTCTGGTCAAATTAAAATAAATAAACAAATAAATAAATAGTTAAATAAAATCGTTATTTAAAAAAAGTTTATTTCTCCCAGGAGTGGGAGAGCAAGACGCAGGCCCCCAGCGGTGTCTTCACGCCTGGCCCACCCCAACCTCAGTCAGCTGGGGCATGAGCGCACCCGGCCTCACAGAGGGCCTAGAACGTGGCCCAGAACCTGCCGCATGGGGTCAGCCACAGACACCTCTGAGCATCGCCTTTTACTGCTGGGTCTCGCCTGGACCCTCTCCAAATGAGTTTTGAGTATTTTAAAAGATAAAATAAATGTTTAAAGAAAGATCCCTTCCTGCCATTAAGAATCTATTTAAAAGGCCGTTTCACAGCATTCGTGGCTGGGATAGGTGCGCGCAGTGGCTCTGCGGGAGCAGTGGGCAACCCTGTGGAAGTGAGGCTCCCTCCCCACCCAAGCGTGAGCAGAAGAGAGTCCATTTCTCTCTCACAGGGAGCTCCCAGCTTCCACAGGACGGCCTCTGTCCTGCACATTCAGCTGGGGTGAGGCCTGAGGCCGCCTACTCTTGTCCTTCCCCACGACTGGGTCCTGTTCCCATGTCTCCGGGCCCCTGGGCTGGCGGCGCTCAGCCTGGACAAGCCTGTGCAGCCCGCTCAGATCTCCGTCCTCGCCCGCAGCCGTCTGCCCCTCCAGCCACCCTCCTGGCCGCCTCTCCTTCACTGAGGGCTCTGCAGCTCTTTCCTGGTGCACCAAGGCTGACCCACCCACCACCTGCAGCCACCACGCGGACGCGGACGGGACCCCATGCTGGGAGCCTGCGGGGGCCTCGTGGGTGTCTGTCGGAGCTGGTGGCAGGCGGGTGGTATCTTCCCTCACCGCGCCCCTTCCGTATCTGCAATGCCGGGCCGCGCCTGCATGCTCGGGCCTGTCCTTGTCTGAAACCCAGCGTGGAGCCCCTGCCTTCAGACGTTTGCGGACTGCAGGTCTGTCCCCATCTCACGGACATGTGCGTACGCCACCCCACTGTGTGTGCACACATGCACTGCTGCACTCACCGGGCAGGCCTCTGCAGGGGCGGGAGAAGCAAATGGTCCCGAGGAGCAGGCGGGCCGGCGCGTGGCCCAGGAGCCACTATCCACCTTCACTGATTTCTCAGGCTGAGACCACGGGGAGTGTGCATTGCTGTTTGGTTTTGCAGATGAGAAGACCAGCGTGGAGTTGTGAACAAAGCCTCTGGGCCCGCTGCTGGACTCAGCACACACGTGCATGTTCGGACACACGTGCACACACATGCACCTGTACACACGTGCATCTGTATGCGTTCTTGCAGACACACGCCCTTTGGTAGGGGAGAACCCTCCTTTCAGCCAGAAGCAGAAGCCACCACAGGGAAGAGTGAGGCAGCCGGGTGCAGCTCGCAGTAACAGCTAATATCGGACGTTCAGTCATGACTGTCTCTGAGACGGACAGCTGGTGTCCCTCTGCACCTTCTACACTGTGACAGGGGCCATTTGTTGTCCTGCCACCTCCCATCCATGATACCCAGGGCGCTTGCTGGGAAGCCTCACACATCCAGACACGCATCACCCCACATGCTGACCTAGGTGCGTCTACACCAAACCCCGGGGCTGGTTGTGCAGATTGTCCCAGACCCTGCCTGGTCGCAAAGTGACCAGGGTTTAGGCAAGAACAGCTCTAGCGCTGACTGATCTGGGCTGTGCAGTGCCAGGAGAGCGGCCCCGCCCCTGAGGACACGCTGTAGCTCACACAGAGAGCCTCGGCCCAGCCAGGCCGCTCGCCGTCCGCCCTGGGGCTCGTCCCGGTGGTGCAGCTATCCCATCTGTCAGGAAGGGGTGCCGCTCAGCCAAGGCCCTGGCTCTCTGCTAGCTGTCTGGCTCATGTTGGATCATGATGTATTTATTTATTTTACATTTTTGTTATAGGGCATGTGCGTTTGCCTGAGAGACAGAGACAGAAAGTGAAAAATCACTCCCCAGGGGGGATGGCCACACAGCAGTCCCTTCTCCTCCATTCTCCTCTCGGGATCTTGGGCACGCATGCACATGCATCCGGTTTGAGTTTTAAGTCACCGTGTCCAGGACTCAAACTGTGGTCAACTATGTGGGAGTTCAGCAACGCAACCATTATGCCATCTGCTGATCTCCATTATTATTATTATTTTTAAAGTTTTTGCCACAGGGCCTGTGCGCTCGCCAGAGAGGAGAGAGACAGAAAGAGGGAAAATAAGCAATCAGCTCCGGGGGATGGCCCCACTGCAGTCCTTTCTCCTCCACTCTCCTCTCAGGATTTTGGGCACATACGCACACGTCTGGCATGATTTTCAAGTTGTTAGGTCTTGGACCCGAACTGTGGTTAGCATGTGGGGGTCCAGCGTCTTAGCCACCATGCCACCTGCGTGGTCCCTGGATCATGATGTCGTAAAGTTTATTTCTTGCTTCCATTGGTGGGTGGGGAGAGGCAGGCACCCCGACAGGGATTTCACAGTACCATCCACCCAGCCTCACCCCCCGATCATGACACCTTGACTGCAGCCCGTAGAGGGACCCTGTCCAGAACCCCAGTAGTGCTCTCCAGGGTGAGAGCCCAGGAGCTGTGAGGCACACACCCATGCACTTATGCACACTATGCACTCACACACACCATGCACACACCACACCAGGCCCTCACACACATCCACGCACTCACTCACACCATGCACACACATCAGGCCCTCACACACACCCACGTGCTCACTCACACCATGCACACACATCAGGCCCTCACACACATCCACGCGCTCACTCACACCATGCACACACATCAGGCCCTCACACACATCCACGCGCTCACACACACCATGCACACACATCAGGCCCTCACACACACCCACACGCTCACTCACACCATGCACACACCAGGCCCTCACACACAACCACGCGCTCACTCACACCATGCACACACATCAGGCCCTCACACACACCCACGCGCTCACTCACACCATGCACACACCAGGCCCTCACACACACCCACGTGCTCACTCACACCATGCACACACATCAGGCCCTCACACACACCCACGCGCTCACTCACACCAAGCACACACCAGGCCCTCACACACACCCACATGCTCACTCACACCATGCACACACATCAGGCCCTCACACACACCCACGCGCTCACTCACACCAAGCACACATCAGGCCCTCACACACACCCACGTGCTCACTCACACCAAGCACACACCAGGCCCTCACACACACCCACGCGCTCACACACACCATGCACACACCACACCAGGCCCTCACACATATCCACGCACTCACTCACACCATGCACACACATCAGGCCCTCACACACACCCACGCGCTCACTCACACCAAGCACACACCAGGCCCTCACACACACCCACGCGCTCACTCACACCATGCACACACCACACCAGGCCCTCACACATATCCACACACTCACTCACACCATGCACACACATCAGGCCCTCACACACACCCACGCGCTCACTCACACCATGCACACACCAGGCCCTCACACACACCCACGCGCTCACTCACACCAAGCACACACCAGGCCCTCACACACACCCACACGCTCACTCACACCATGCACACACCAGGCCCTCACAGACACCCACACGCTCACTCACACCATATATTACACCTATGCACACACCACATCAGACCCTCACACACACTCATGCACTCACACACACCGTGCACACACCACACCAGGCCCTCACACACCCATGTATTCACAGACATCATATATACACCACACCAGGTCCTTACACACACCCATGTACACACACCAGGTCCTTACATACACTCATGCACACACCACACTGGGCACTCACACACCCCATGCACATACCACACCAGACCCTCACACACACCCATACACTCACAGACACCCATGCACTCACACACACCATACACCACACAAGGCCCTTGCACACACCATGCATACACCACACACTTACACACCATGCACTCACCAAACCAGGTCCTCACACACCCATTCACTTGCACACAGCATGCAGACACCATACCAGGCCCTCACACACACACACGACATACACACCCTTGCACACATATGCACCTTGCACACATCATACCAAGCACACACCGTTGAACACACATGTGCCATGCACACACACACACCATGCACACACCACACCAGGCCCTCACACATGCACACAAGCACAGGCTTCCGCTCCATGGACTTATTGTTGATTAATGGTGTAAGCTCATTTAAATTAGGTGCTTACTAAATGCACTCAACGTGGTGATCATAAACAGTTGTATTCTAAGAGAACTAAGTCAGGCTGTACCACGTGGCACGTGGTTAGAGCGGCAGGTAACTCTTCACTGAGCACGGTTGTGCCGTAGAGGCTGAGGCAGATTCTTTATGCAATTTTTAAAACAAAAGAAACAATAAGAGATTTGATACTTTCGATCTTTAGTCTCCAAAATAAAGTCATCTGATTTCAGCAAGTGTCACTGGCAGGGCGGTGGGACCGGAGAGGGTCGTGCTGCAGCCTCTGCAGGGAAGCTCTGCCCTCGGGTGGGCCCCGTGGGGAGTCCACCCGCTCCGGGGTACCAGGCCACTCCTCAGGCCACTGTGCCTCTCGGCATCGATCTCCAAGGCCACACTCCACCAGAGGTCACTTGTCTGTCCCCGCCTGCTGGGGTGGAGCTGTGGCCAGTGCACCTCTCGCGGGAGTCCCCCCCTGCGTTCTGGAGTGCCCCGTCCATCCCCTCGCGACCTTCTCATCTGGATCCCACTGGTGCAGAGCTGCCCCAAACGCTCGGCTTCCCATCCCCGAGGATGGCTGCACCATCCCAAGGCTGTGAGCTGTCGGGCTCCCCAGAGTCCAGAGCAGCTCTGGCGGGGGCGTGAAGCAGCGTCAGGCTCTGGGCTGGGGCCAACTACAGTGTCGCGGTGCCCGGCTGAGATGGCCGAAAGGCGTGCTCACGTGTGCTCGACCGTTACCCACCCTGGCAGCAGGTCAGGAGGGCGCCCCGCCTTCGCGTGCGGGAGGTGGTGAGCACCCGCAATGGCCAGTCTCTCTGGGACTTCAGCCCATCAGCCGGGAGCAACATCAGAAACCCGGGTCAAGGTGGTAAGTTAATAGCCACCAGGCAGGGCTCCGTGAAAGTCACCACTAAAGCAGGGGGGTCTGGCCAGCGGAAGTTCTCTCCAGAGCCCGGCTCCTGCCCGGGTCTGCAGAGAGACCGACTGCCCTGAGAACCCCACCCGGGGCTGCGGACAGACCGACTGCCCTGAGAACCCTCACACAGGGTTTGCAGAGAGATTAGCTACCCCTGAGTACCAAAACCTCTTCCAGGAGGGGAGGAGGCCCTGGCGAGGTGCGAGGCCCAGACCCGCAGAGCCTGGGGAACCGCACACTCTGCTCCCCTCGGCGGGCATGGCTGGGTCTGGCGTCCCCATGAGTGCCTGCTGGTGGCAGAACTGTGTGTCCTGTGCTCTGGGCCGTGGGGGAAGGTGGAGCTCGCCGTGGTGAGCAGCCGTTGCAGGCAGGTCCACGTGCCCTTCCGAGCGGAGGTCCTGTCAGAGACGAGGTACTTATTCCCAGTTCAGGACGCCAGGGCGTGGTTCCACCTCCCACACGGCTTTTCTCCGCTCTCTGTGGGTGAGCAGAGCCCAGGTGAGAGGCGCAGCGCAGTGACAGATGGGGCCGTCACCTGCCCTGGGTTTGGGATCTCACAGCTGCCAGGACACAGCCCAGTGGCAGCCTGACAGTCCTTGAGAGCCACTGCAGCCTCGGTCCCTGGAGCGGGAGGACACGGAGGGGGAGGGAGAGCCGGACTCCCGGCACCCGGTAGCGACGGCGGGGTGGGGGGACACTGGGCCGGCCGGGAGGGGGTTACCGCGGCAGGGATGGCCAGGGGCTGGGACACGGGGCCGGCCGGGAGGGGGTTTCGCTGCCTGTCCACACTCTGAGGGACCCATGGTGTGCTGGGCCTCAGGCAGTGAACTGAGCAGCACACACACTTTCTGGAACATTCAGTGAATGGACCCCCACTCCCTCGTTCTCACCCTATAGCTGGCCGGCACGTGGGGACGGGGCCCCTGTGCGCCCACGTGGCTCAGAGCCTGCAGCACAGACTCCATGTCTCTTCTCAGGCCCAAGGCCCCACCGAAGGGCTTGGAACATGGGCAAGGCCTCAGAGCTCTGCCTAGAGGGGAAGGCGCGACCTCTGACCCTGACGCACCCTACCCGGGACAGACACGGCGCCCTCCGGGTGGACAGGAAGAGGGCTCGAACGTCTCACCAAACGCGTTGTTGCGCCCGGACCTGAGGAAACCTTTCTCAGGACCACCAGGTGTGGGAGTTGACACTGGGTCACACACCGCCTTTGTCTAACAGAGAGAGGGACGGGACACGGGGACCACAGCGGAGGGGAGGCCACGCGAGGACCCAGCAGAGAGGGCAACGGTATGGTGGTATGGCCGAGATCTGGCAGTGGGAGGACCTTCCCTGGAGCCCCCAGGGCACAGCCCCCAGGCTGTGAGACCTGAGAGGTCTGGCTTTGTGGAGCCCCAGGGTCCTCGGCCTGGGCTGGGCCAAACCTGTGACCGCCACCCCCTGGCGGGCAGGGCAGAGTGGGCCTGTGTGGACGGGAGACCGAGCCCCGTGTGAGACCGGCTTCGGCTGCCAAGGTCCTCCCCGCCCCACGCCCCGAAAGCCGAAAGCCGAGCGCAGGCCCTGAGGGAGTTCCGGGCACGTCTGTGCCGGCAGAGCGGGAGCAGCCCCAGGACGGCCCTGGAGCCCCCCACTCGGCTCGCAGTCCACCTTCCTCATCCGCGGGCGAGCCCCTGGACGCCTGTGCCATGGCTGAGCGAGGCAGGAGCCCTCCAACGGGCCTGCCACCCACTGCTCTGCCTTCCCGGCGGAGGCTCTGGAAAACGTGCCTGGGTCTAGTCACTATGCCGGCCACTGCTCCTTCATCGCCTGGCGAGCACCATCGAAACAGCAAGGCCGAGCGTCGCCGATCCCCTCCCGCCTGGCTAGTGATGTGCCCTAGAATTTCATCGGGGTCACAGCAAACTCCCCGCCTGCAGTCCCTGGGTCTCCCTGGGGCCCTCCGAGAGTGTTCACCCCACTCTGTTACCCTGCGTCTCCCCCCACTGATCTCTCCGCCACCCCTGCGGCAGCGGCCTTGTCCTGCGTGGGACCCTGAAATGCGGTTCCCCTAGCTGGAGGCTCGGCCACCGGCACCCCACAGCCGTCACGCAGCCCTCACCAAGCTCCACAGACCAGGTGGCTTCAGAGCACACACCTGTGCTGCGTCCAGCCCCTGCAGGAGGCTGCCGAGGGCGGGTCAGGAAGACGCGCGCCTGCCCCAGCGGCCAGTCTGTGATGACGTCGTAAAGGAGAGGCTCACGCCATGGACCAAGCCCCGCAGCAGAGGCGAGCGCACCCTCCTCTGCACTCACTCTGAGATGCACGCCCAGCGGGCGCGCTCTGGGTGAGCGAGACCGGCTGCACACACGGCTCCCACGGGGCATTTCACAAGCCACGGTAGAACGCCACGAGAATGGCGACGTGTCAGGTGTGCGTGTCACCGAGGTGGAGGGCGGGGAGGAGGGAGAACGCACCCCCGTGGAGCGGTCATGCCGCAGGCCCTTCTCCGCTCTCCACCCTGTCAGGACCTGGGCATGCATGCACACCTGGTGTGCTGTCCCAGCCAGCAGGACTGGGACCTGAACAAGCAGCTGAGGTGGCCGTGTGGTGTCCCGCGCCCTTGACTGGCTGTGGGCAGGCTCGCGTGTAAGGGACACCTTTACCCATGCTGGTCCCTGAGTCTGACAGACGTGGCGCACAGGGGCGGATCGATGCTCTCGGCTCAGTGCACTACAGCCCGTTCAGCTGCTCACCTGCGACGAATCGCGGGCTCAGGGAGCCACGTGACCTTGGCAGGGTGGCCAGTGTGGCCCTTCCTTTGCCCACGGGGGTCAGCGTTCTCCCTTGGAGCCATCTGTCAGTCTTGAGAAAAGAGTCCTCCTTGCCAGGGCCAGCTAGGGGAGGGATGGCGACTCCCAGGGGAGGCTTAACATGCCGAGAGCCCACGAATACAGAAACCGCGGCATGAAATTGCTATTGAGTCAAACATTCAAACTATTTTCTTCCTTAGAAAATCAATAACCACCCGACCCTGGGGACGCAGCGGGCAGTGTGCTGAGCGGTGGGCTGGCCGCACGGTTGACCACAGACCTCGGGCTCTGGCATAGCGGACCCGCAGCGTGCCAGGAGCGTGTGCACAACAGCCCAGGACCCTGAGAGCGGCAGGGCCAGTGCGAGGGGTTGCGGCGAGCTGAGGCCCTGCCGAGACCGCGTTCTCTCCCCCTGCTCTGGCACATGGCATATGCTCTATCATGAAAAAAAAGAGTAAACCTCAAAATAAAAAGACAGCTGACGTCAGACCGCTCATCGGAAACAACGCGAGCGAGGAAAGAAAGGGAATATACTCAAAGTGTTGAGCGAGAAACAGTTTCCACCACGAATACGACACCCAGCGAGACTGTCCTTCACACGGGAAGAGAAGACAAAACATTCCCAGAGAAACAAAACCTGAAAGAATTTACCGACACCAGACCCGCTCTCCAAGAAGTGCTGAAGGGGGTGCTATAGCAGGAAAACTAAAGTCGGACACACAGAAACAGGAGCACAAGAAACAGCCAGGAGAACGGTAGCGACAAGTCCGGAAAGATCGTTAATTATTTTGAACGGTAACTTCCAGATTATAAACGGGAAGATTGACCACGGTAACACTGCAGATTCAGCAGAGATTAAGTACATGAGACCGGCTGGTGAGCCAGAATTTTATGTCTCTTGATCAAAACATTACTGATTTTCTTTGGTTTCCAGGTTTAAGGATTTTTGTCTTATGAGCTGCTGATAGGTTCAGCAATTTGTTAATTTGTTTTAATTAAAATATAAACTTTTCTCCCTTCCTGACCCCTCTGGAGTTGGAAAACACTTGGGAGGATCCTTATTTTGTGACAGCACGGGCTATTTGCTTAGGGCCAATAACACCTGCTGCCTTGCGTCGGAACGTGGAAACACGCACTGCCAGGGCTTTCCTGGAATGCCGGGTCTGCACACACGACCAGAAAGCTAAGGAACAACGGCGGGTCTCAAGAAAGCCAGCAGGAGCTCTCAGAAAGGTCGCCTGGTACTGTAAGCAGTTCTGCGGGCACACCTCCCGACTGGGCCCCAAACTTCCAAGCACAGGTACTTAAAGGCACCGTCAGAGGGTGGGCTCCTGGCTGGGCTCTGTAGTCTGGGGAGCTTTTTAAAGCATCTCCCTGCAGCCCCTTATAAAAGGCCCCAGCAAGGCCAGCTCGATCACTTGGTATTCTCACAGGGCTTTGTGCAAATAACAGACCAAATTGAGACTCCTCATTTTTTTTCTCAAATAAGTTAGTTTACGCCTCTCTTTGGTAAGAGGGGGGTGGGGAGAAGCCAGCACGGCGGGCCGAGTATGGAACGCACGGCCTCTGTGTGAATGGAGTGGCACTTGTTCCTAGATCTCAGCTTTGTCCACGTTCATCTTTTGAGTTTTTAGTATCTACCTACTGTTTGAACAGAATCCTAACCTTTTTCCTGGCTTTAAGTCTTAAGCAAATTTTTCTGAACTTTAAAAAAAATTTTGATTTATTATAGCTAAAACTGCTTTTCTTGAAATTTAAAAAAATACATAAACACATACCTGCCTGATGACTGCGGTAAGCCATGGAGGCCCAGCGAGGTGCCTCACAGTGTGTTCACACTACTGAGGGCTGTGCCTAAAGCCAGACGTGCGCTCATGGGCATGTTTACACCAGCCCCACTCGCTGTCAAAAGTATTTCTATTAATTAAGCTCTTTCATGAATCAATAAAATGTGAAAAAACAAACGTTGCCGTCATGGCCATGGAGAGCAGAAGAGGTTTCTCAAGGCTGGGAGAGCGGGGGTGATGAAGAAAGGTAGAGATCGGTTAGTGGGTCTGAAAGGGCAGGTAAATCTGACCTAGTGTTCGAGAGCACAGTAGGGTAACGATAGTTAACAACTGTTCGTTGTATTATTTCAAAATAGCTAAAAGAGAGGATTTTAAATGTTCCCAATTCAAATGTTTGCAATGACAGATATGCTAATGACCCTTAACTGGTCATCACTCCATGTGTGATAGTCCCACAGTAAACAACTCTCCAGGTCCCATAATGTGTATAATTATTGTATGTCAATTAAAGCAACAAAAATAAATTAAAAACGACAGGCCAGCAGCTGGTGCAGGGGTTAAGGCACTGGATCCCCGCATGGCCAAGTGCATTTCAGGCCCCAGACCCAGTGACTTGAAAATCACGCTGTGTGATTTTTCAAAATTCTGAGAAGATAATGAAGGAGAAGGGACTGCAGTGTGGCCACCCCCAGGTAGTGATTTCTCATTTTTCTGTCTCTGTGTCTCTCTGGCAAGCATATGTGCCCAATGGCAGGAAAACTGAAAAATAAAAAAGGAAACATCAAGAAGAAAAGCGAATAGGAAAGCTGGTGTCCTAAACCCCCACGCCCCAGGACCTGCTGTAATACGAGCACTCACGGAGGGGCAGCCCTGGCGCCCGTGGCCCTCAGAAGCCGTGGCTAGCCCGGCACGTTTTCCCGTGTCCTGGATACCTGCGGCTCCCGGGTCTCCGCGTCCCCTTCGCCTGTGTGAACAAAGCTTCTCTGCACCTTCACGGCCCTGCCCAGGAGAGGCGTCAACGAGGCTGGAACAGAACGCTACGACGTGGGACGAGTCGAGAGCCTCGCTCCGCGTCTCCTGAGAAGCCAGCACAGCCGGCCGAGTGCGGGACGCGTGGCCCTCTGTGTGAAACCTGCATCTGTGGGACAGGGACGCGACCCGCCTCCATGACGGCCACAGGGGAGCGCTCGCGGGAGGAATGGCGCGTGGGGAGACGCAGGAGAGCGGAGGAGCAGGTTCCCTGCGGGCGGGGCTGGCAGGGTGGGGGCCACCAGGAGACCCCTCTGTAGCCCCGTGGAGGAGACAGGGCAGGGGGTGGTCTTCCTCCTGCCCCACCCAGCGGATGGGAAGGAGGTGGAGGAAAGAGAAGAGGCAGAGGGGGTGGCAGCTCAGCACTGCAGGGGCGGAACCCCGGCTCTCACAGGCTTGGGCCTCAGCTGACTCTCCCTCTGCGGAAGCCTCCAGGCATCTACCCTGAGGTCATTCCGTGATCGGCCTTACCGATCACCCAGCAGACGTGGCTCGCCATAGCTCCAAGCCAGTCCCCGGAACCGAGATGGCGAGGGGGCACTGGCGCAGAGCGGAGCGATGGAGGCCACACCCGCCCCGGTGCACCCCGCCGGCCGCAGCTCCCCCTGCATGCTGGAGGACAAGGCGAGGCCACGGGAGGGGCCGTGAGCACCTGCTGGGGGCCGGCGGGCTGATCTCCCCTGGCAGCTTTTGCTGGCTTCCTTTTTAACCCGATCCCATCATGTCGGAGACACCTGCCGTCTGCTCAGCTAGGGATGAGAACCGGGACCCTCGAGGGCCTGCTGGGTACTGGACGGCCCTGACTTCTGCAGTGCCGCAGGCCGGGGGCCACTGTCTTGCACCGAGGAAGCGTGCGAGGAGAGCACAGCCCTGAGTCCCCTCCAGAGCGATGGCCGGTGGCGTGTGCCCAGGCCGTGTGGACCTGCACGAGCCTGCTGCTGCTGAACTCGGAGCCACGGGTGTGGACACGACCCTCCCACCAGAGCATGTGCCCGGACATGGCCACCAGTGAGCACCACTCACCGCCCTGAGGTGGGCGGAGCGCCAGGACGCCGTGTGATAGCCGGCCCTCCCTGCTTGCTGTCTTCAGGGCTCCATGCTAGCCCAGTGCAGGGCACCCTGAAAACCTGACCCAGAAGCCATCATTGGCCTTGTGTAAACTTCAAGGTCACCACTCATTCAAGGACATGCTTGTGGGACACCTCCAAGCCAGGACTTGAACTTGGGCCTCTCGGTGTGAAGCCTGCACTTCTGGGCAGGTAGCATTCCACCTGGGCCATGGAGGCCAGGGTCTGCTGGCAGCCCTCGGGGTCTGGGGTCCCACTGACGCAGCACTCCGGTGCCTCCACAGAGGGGTTGCGTCGCAGCTCTGCCGGTCGCCAGCGCATGAGGGTGCTGCGTGCGGACGCAGGGCAGACACACGGCCAGCTCCGTCTGCTGCGGGCCTCGGAGCAGGACCAGGCGTTCCTTCGCCAGCACGGATGGGTTCTTCCAGCTGAAGAGGGCGAATCGCTGCTGGCCCTGGTGACTGTGGGTGCCCCCATGAGCCAGTCGACCAAAGCACACCCAGCCTTTCCCTGGAGTTTCCGGGTGGCGAGCAGGGGCTTCGTCCTGGACTCCTCTGGTGGTGACGCCTCTTCTTCAGCCTGCAAGAAATTCCCTGCGGTAGCCTGGTCTGAACCACCGTGCAGAGAGTGAGCGGCTGCGGTAACTGGTCTAGGTGGGACGACAGCAGAGTAATTTGTGTGAACGTGGCCAACGAATTTAGTTTTTGAACTGCATCAGCTTATTCTACAAATAATTACCTGCCGAAGGAGAGGCTATTTTTAAAACAATTCATTTTCTCCGCTTTCATGTGAACTCGACAGAGTGAGGATTAAGGTGCCCTCCCCAGGTACAGCCCTGCTCTGTGCGCTGAGCCCTGGGAGCCATGGCGACACAGGGACGCTCGCTCCTCAGGCCTGGAAGCATTTGGAAATGGCGCTCTGAGCGGCTGCAGTTGCCACCGGCCTTGGGGACACTCTGGCCACTCCTTGTCGACCACAGTCCTCTGAGGGGGACAGACACTCTGGACACTTTACCTCCCCCCCCACCCCCACTAGCTCCAATGGGCCACGTGCCACACGGGCCCGAACCTGCCCGTCCCAGCCTCTCCACCCCTAGCGGTGTGCGCGCTGCTGCCACCGTCTGCCCTGCCTCCATCACCAACTTGCCACGTGGTCCTGACCCGCCCAGGCCGCCCCGGCCAGCTGCTCCGGGGCACCGCACCCGCCTGCCGGTGTCCTGCCCTTCCAGGCTCCACGGGGCACTGTGTCAGGCCCACTACCTGCTCGTCTCTGCAACAGGACACACCTCCGAACCTCCTCCGGCGGGGCTGCCTCTCTCAGGCTGGAGGCCCCTCCAGGTGTGTCCCGTAGGTGTGCCCAGGCCAGCCTGGTCCTGTGTGGCCCATGAGGTCCCGGAAGCCCTCAGCTGCCGTCTCCCCCGTGTGTACTTGAAGCTCTTGGACCTCAGAGCTGGGTTTCCATGGGTGCATGCCTGCCCTGAGCCCTTCCCACCAGGTACGGAATCACAGAGGCCGAGCCCCAGGGGCCTGGAGCCCTCTCTTGAGGCTTGAGGGTGGGGAAGGCTCCCCAGTGGCTGTGGAAGGAGAGCACCCCATACTCTCCTGCTGTGCCCGGAAGGACTGCACCCCAGCCTCTCCCGGTGCTCAGAGCCCAGGCTGAGGCAGGCGCCGGGGGCCTACCTCCTCGTCCGCAGTCCTGCCTGGCGGCCAGCCCCTTCTTCAGAAGAAGGGAGACTTTCCACTACAGACGGAGGGTCTAGACCAGCACCGGGGAGCCTGGCCGACAGGAAGCAGGACAGGCACCCTGTGAGGCGCTGTCATCCCAGGAGCAGCAGGAATGGGGTCCCCGTCCTCACAGGAGAGGGGCCACCTTAGGAGGCCTCACGCTGGCACTGGCGGGTCAGCAGAGGCCAGTAAGGGGCAGCTGCGAGACACCATGGAACCCCTCCCCGACACGGCCCGACTGCCCTGTCCTGAAGCCCCTATTTCTCGTTACTCAAGGGTCTCACTAATTTGCAGTCCGACTGGACCGAAGACCGTTAGTAATTCACGCAGTTGCGTCCAGTCGTCAAGTGCTCACTGGTCCTTTTCTGAGTAAGAGGCACCCTAGCCATGCCTGGGACTGTAACGGTGACCGGACGGGGCCCTGTTTCCAAACGTGAATGCCAGATGGTGACGGCACCACGGGGCCAGTGCCGGAGGCAGGAAGGGGGTCAACTGGCCACGGAGGCCTCCCCAGGGCCATTCCTCACATGGCCGAGCCCGGGTCCTAGGACTGCCCAGGCGAGGCAGCAAGCCCCTCCGCCGTACTTGGCATAGCGGTGTCCCGGCTTCTCCTGGGTCTGGAGCCGGCTTTGGGTGGGGCTGCTGGCGTGCAGCTGGTAGAGTTCCTCGTGTCAGGACACACGTGGGCGCGGGTCCCTCTTACAGGTCGGCACACTCTGAGGTGCTGTAGGGCTAGAGCATGCTCCCCCCGCCCCCGCCAAGAGGTGACACTGCGGCGTGCCCACACTCGGAAGGCGGGTGGCTGTGGGTGCAGGCAGAGGAGAGGACGAGGCTGGTGCAGGGTGGGGCTGTGCGGGACAGCAGCGTTCTCACTGTCCTTCATAAGAAGCCGGCCACGTGAAGACAACACACCCACGTCTGCCACTCCTTGTGTGACATGGGGGGCTGCAGAGGCACAGCTGTGAGTTGGGCACACCAGGGACCTCAAGGAGCCATGGGGAGCTGGGACAGGGGAAGGAGGCTGGCCCAGCTGACACTTCCGAGTTAGACCTCTGGTCCCCAGAGCTGAGGCAGGACTGGAGTAAGGCGCCCGCGGTGGTACGTGGTGTAGCCCTGCGGCTCAGGCAGGTAGGACACGTCGACTCCTCGGGTAGTTATGTGACAGGGCCATGGATTTGAAGCCAGCTGCAAACCCACAGGGGGAGGAGGCCAGGACTCTTAGGTGGGGCAGCGTGAGCACACCCAGACAGCATGGCTTGCTTAGCTCTGGGTCAAAACTTTCCAGCCGCTGACAACCCTCCGGGTTTGGCAAGCCAGGCCAAGAAGGGGCTACCAAGCAGGAGGCGTGCGCTGGCCCGCGGAGAGACAGCGGCTGCTGTGGTCAGGAAAAGCCGATGACCGTCTGTCCCCAGGCCTCACGCTAGCGTGTGTCTGAGCCACGATCAGAGTGCTGCCTGCTGGGTCTCGGGCAGGAGGCCCAGGAGGCCCGGGAGACCCCTCCTGTGGCCTGGCCGGGGGCAGCTGTGGGGTTCGCCTGCACGTGTGGGGTGACCAGGAGGGAGCAGGCGGGGGGGCTGACAGAGCCCTCAGTGGGGATGAGGATGATGGAGCCCTCGGTGGGGCCGACGGGGCCCTCGGTGGGGCCGACGGGGCCCTCGGTGGGGATGAGGATGATGGAGCCCTCGGTGGGGCCGACGGGGCCCTCGGTGGGGCTGACGGGGCCCTCAGTGGGGATGAGGATGATGGAGCCCTCGGTGGGGCCGACGGGGCCCTCGGTGGGGCCGACGGGGCCCTCAGTGGGGATGAGGATGATGGAGCCCTCGGTGGGGCCGACGGGGCCCTCGGTGGGGCAGACGGGGCCCTCAGTGGGCTGATGGAGGACGTGGCTTGGAGAGACGGAGTCAGCAGGGAGGAAGGGGAGACCGTGCCGGGATAGCAGGAAAGGTAGCCGTCCCTGCTGATGGGGTGCGTGGGGTGAGGACGCAGCGGACAGTGGTGAGGAGCAGCTGAGCCCAGTCAACCCTGGGACTTGACGTGAAATGGGACAAAGCCAGCACGTGGCTTTATAGATCATTATTTAAAAGCCATATTGAGTTATGTTATGAAGCATGCTTATCTGAAATAAAATGACTTACATGAATGTAGCCTGCTTTTGGTGGGAGTGGGTCGCCCCTGGAGAGGATTGAGCGCCGTGTGGGGGAGCTGGGCCCCATGTCACGAGTCAAGCCCTGGCCTCCGTGGCCTGACACAGACCCCAGGCGTGCGCACACAACCCAGACCCTGGGGTGCGGGCACTCTCTGCTTCTGGAGTGCACACAGCCCACTGACAGTAAAACGTGCCCACTTCCCATGTGCTTCCTACAAAGTACAGCGGATTCCAAATCCTACACGGAGAAGGGCAGGCTGCAGCACGTGGGCCACCTGGGAACACGCTTGCCCGAGAGTGGCGCTGAGCCGTCGCCTCCCACCTTATACAAAACCCACTCGGGGAGGGCCAGAGTAAACAAGAGTGAACATTACAAGTGCTTATGAGAAAAGAAAACGCAGTAAAATGTTCATAACACAGGAATTTGCCATGATTTCCTAGATATGACACACCAAACACAGGAAACTAAAAAAAAAAAAAAAGACAAACTGAGTTTGGTTAAATTAAAAAAATGTGTGTATCCAAAGACCCTATTAAGAGGGTGAGAAGACAACCCACAGAATGTGAGAACACTTGCAAGTCACATGCCAGTAACAGAGGAGTATCCACAGTGAACACAGAGCCCCTGCAAGTCCAGATCAGCAGAGCTGACCCCTGTCAGACTGGACGAGGACTTGCACAGCTGTCCCCAAGAGCAGGTACAGAAGTGACGGTAAGGGCATCAGAGGACGCTCAGCACGCTAGGCACTAGGGCGAGCCCGCCAAAGCCGTGGGAGACCACTCACGTCCCGGGGGCGGCTGCGGAAGAAACGAGGGAGCAGAGAGTCACAATGTGGGAGAGGCGTGGGGAGTCGGGCCTGTGTGCTGGCAGCAGAGTGCAGGGCGGAGCCACACCGTGGAGAACGGGTGTGGGGCTCCGAGGTCGTCACTACAACTGCCCCCAGGTGAGATGCTTCAGGGGTGTCCGCACGCCCGTGTCCACCGCACCGACACGGAGCCCCGTGTGCCTGAGGGTGCTACAGGGGTGTCCGCACGCCCATGTCCACCGCACCGACACGGAGACCCGCGTGCCTGAGGGTGCTACAGGGGTGTCCGCACGCCCATGTCCACGGCACCGACACGGAGCCCCGCGTGCCTGAGGGTGCTACAGGGGCGTCCGCATGCCCGTGTCCACGGCACCGACACGGAGCCCCGCGTGCCTGAGGGTGCTACAGGGGTGTCCGCACGCCCGTGTCCACCGCACCGACACGGAGCCCTGTGTGCCTGAGGGTGCTACAGGGGCGTCCGCACGCCCGTGTCCACGGCACCGACACGGAGCCCCACGTGCCCGTCAGCAGTTGGGCTGTGGTCCGGCCACACGGCAGAGAGTCGTTCAGCCATGGGAAGGGGAGATGGACAGAGGCCATGGCTGATGGACCTGGAGGAAGTCACACCATGGAATCAGCCAGTCACAGGGACGAGCACCCAGCGTCCCACTCCCGCCGGGCCCCCAGAGCTGTCAGGTTGGTAGACGCACAGCCGTGTGGTGGCTGCCCAGGCCAGGGAGGCGCAGAGGGGGTGTTAGTGGGGACCGAGCTCCCGCCTGGGAGGACGAGGCTGTTCTGGAGAGGGACATGGTGTGGGGGTGCAGCAGGTGTGGCGCTCGGTGCCCTGGGGTGCATGCTGTCGGGCGGATGGCAGACGGCAGCACAGAGTTTGCCCAAGGGAGTGGCAGTGAAGCCGTGGTAGGGAAGGAGGCCTGTGGGGCTTCTTGGGAAAAGGCGTGGGGGCCGTGAAGGGGGTAGGCTGGGAGAGCAAGGAGGTGGCGCTCAGGGCCTCGGGGGCTGGCCTGGCCAGCAGTCACAGCAAGGCCTTGCCCTGGGGTCCCTGGGCTGCGGCTCCAGCTGCTCCCCGGCCCTGGAATCCACCACCTCCTCCTCACAGGCCTCTCCTGCAGTGCCACAGCCTCAGGTCAGCCCAGCCCCACCCTCGGGGCCATCTGGGGCCCTCCCGGGGCACACCTGGTGGCCCAGCTTGCCTGCCCCAGCCTCTTGTAGGTGCACTGGTACCAGCAGGGGTCTGCAGTGTCCTGCAGGGAAGTCGGCTCAGCCCAGGGGGTTGGCGTGCTCTGTCTCTGTGGCCAGAGAGACAGAGGCACCGTTCCCAGAAAGCATGGCCCCCCCTCCGGGGTTTCTGGGACAGCCGTCCAGCCCAGGCCCACCTGGGGCAGGGCTGCTGTTAGGCTGCGGGGAAGCTGCGGGAAGCCTTGCCGGGAGACAAGCCCCGGTTTCCCAAATGCTAGCTTTGCCTGGACAGCTGGCCTGGTGTGGCCTCGGGGTCAGGAGATGACAACGCGGTTGACAACGCGGTTGCGCCCTCAGGCGGTCACAGCGTCTTTTGGTTTGGTAGACAAAATAGCTTTAAAGTGCAAGGCTAATTCAAATTGGATTTTAGAAACACAAAGTCTTAAAACATTTGCACCCGAGTAAGGGATTACACTCTTATCTTATCGGCAGAAAGGCTTTGAAGAGCAGGGAAGAAAGGTGGCCCCAGGTTTAAATTGGGTCCTCAAACCTTGCTTGTCTGGCTCCTCCCCGGCTGGTCGCCTATTATCAAAAGGTAGAATGTCTCAGACTATTGAAAAAAGGATTTGCATAAATTGCTTTCACCTGCTCCTTATAGGAGGTTAATGAAACTGGGACAAAAAGGAAGGAATTCACAAACCCAGAGCAGACCCTTGGAGTCCCCGGAACAAACCTCGCAGCGCATGAACTTGGGCGTGGGGAAGGGTCCCCCTGAGTTTTGAGAGCAAGGACCCTAACTGCGGCCTTTCTTGTGAACCGCCCAAGGAGATGGGAAGCCCGCCTGGTGGAGTGGCCCCATCCCGGTGAGGGGCGGGCGCACAGGTACACGGCCCTGCACGCGGACGGCAGCAGAGCACGGGACTGTGGGTCACTGCCTGTTCTGTCGGGTGCCGGTAATAGCCCTGGGAGATGGAAACAGTCGGGAGGACAAGAGGAAAGAGGAGAAGTCGATAATTCCTCTGACGCCCTCATCTCTGTGGGCAGATGCTTCATTAAACACAATATCGTCTCATTTCACCCCTGACTGTCCCGGATCTGAAGGAAAGAAGCCGTTTCAGAGGTGAAGCCGGGGCCCAGCTTCATCTCTGGGGCCACACAGGCGCCCGGCCCTGCTTCCGGGAGCAGCCTCTGCAGTTTGCATGTTGCTGGAGCCCTGGGGCCTGAGGGCCTGCGCGGCCAGGACCCCCCCTCTGTTCCCATGACTCGCTCTGCCTCACTAGGGGATTCCTGCGGACCACCCCGTGGGCAACGTCCCATGCTGGAACGCGGTGGCGATAGCCGGGTTCCAGGGCAGAGGGACCTTTAACCTAACCCTCCTCCAAGCCAGGCCTGGGCCATCCTGCCGACGAGTGGACACATGCTGGGACTCGGGAGCTGTCGGCCCTGGCCGGCCGGGCTCCGAGCTGTCCTCTGGCCTGTGCAGGAGCTGTGTGGTCTCCAGGGTCCACAGGGCAGTGGTGTCAGGAGTGGGAGGGGATGCGGAGGGCACTGTGGGACTCAGGAGCCCAGGCCAGGGCAGAGGGCAGTGCCCAGAGGGCAAGAGCAGTCAGTGTTGGGGTCACCGTGCCTGGCACGTGGGGCCGGGAGAAGCCAAGCGGGGGGCAGAGGGGTGACTGGCACGGACCCCACAGGATGCCTTCTGGAGTGCTGCGCATCTCCTTGGGGGTAGGTGTGGGTCTGGGCGCCTGACAGGTCAGCCTCATCCGACCCCCCGGCTGCCTGGGACAGCAGGGATGGGCGGGGTGCCACTCGCTCTGGGACAGCAGGGATGGGCCGGGTGCCACTCGCTCTGCTTGCCCCTCAAACTGGGCGGCGTCCTCCTGCCTGGCACTGCCATCTACACTGTCAGCTTCAGGCCAGGACAGCACCATGCCCTCGGGGCGCTGCCCGCGGCCCCGCTGCCCACGAACCCACCCCCACGCCTTCTGTCTGCTGCTCTGGAGGACCCCAACCCCAGCAGGAGCCTGCCGTCCACGCAAGGTCAGCTGTGCGCCGGGCCCCGGTGCGGGAGGGCAGTGGACTTGGGGTGACAGGCGGGCAGCCGGGGTGTCGGGGGTGGGTGCGGTGTACAGTGCGCAGAGACCAAGCCCGCCGTAAGGAAGAGCATGAGGGGCTCGCCGCGAACCTCTCCGAGGGGCGTCTGAGGCCTGGAGATGGGCCGGGCAGCGGGTCTTCAGGGCCGACTCTGCTGGGACATTAGCGGACACTGTACACTGCGGCCAGGTGGACACCTTCGCACCGGGCGTGACGCAGGGCTTGGTGCTGTCACCAGCTGAAGGGTAGCACCTAGGGTCCGCGGCTGCTCCTCGGCAAATCCCCAAGCATTTGGCCACATCTAGTCTAACGCGAGGCTCGGACCCGAGCAAAGGCACGTGCCGTGACGGCCTGGGCTCTCGGCGACCACCCTCCCCTCCTCCGTGAGCACGGGGGGCGGCAGGCGTGGTGAAGCCTGGAAGGCACCAGTCCCAGAGCCTCCCTGGGGCCCGAGGTCCCTCTCCGCTCCCAGCACGCTGAGGTCGCCCCCTCCCCTCCAGCTTCCGCCCGGGGCTGAGAGCCGGCCTGGCCCACTGCTGCCCGGGGCGGCCCCCACACCTGTGCAGGCAGGGGGCCTGCTCTTTTGAAGCATTGTCGCTTAGGCCCTCTATGGACAACCCCCTGCCACTGCCCCAGCCCTGGGCACGAGGGACCCAACCCTTCCAGGCCTGGCCCGTCTGTCCTGGGAAGTGCAGCAGCCACACCCACGAGGGCATGCCCTGATGCCCAGGGGTCCGCGCTGTCTGCCACCCTGTGTCCTCCTTCACTCTCCATTCCCTCCGGTGGCCTCGACCTCCCAGTGTCCCCTCCTAACAGGATCCCCTCTGTGGCAGCAGGTAGCCGCATGTCAGCTCTGAAGAGAAGGCAGCACTGCCAGCGGGCACTCCCTTCTGGGCATGGGGGAGGGGCTTGCACCCTCCGACTGGGGCTGCCCACGTGTCACGGCCTAGGACCGTCAGCCATGCCTTGTGCTGTCCGAGGGCCTGGTTGGTGGCATCTGGACCAGCCCTGCAGGGCAGCAGCCTTGGGTGAGGAGGGGCCCCCATGTCTCGGGTAAGAGAAGAGGCCCCCCATCCGCTCCAGCCCTCTAGGGTCCTGCCCCTCTGTGCCTCCCAGGACAGTGGCTGCTCGATGACGCCCTCTGAAGGGCCCCCAGGCCTGGCTGCTCTGCCCACAGCTGTCACTTTGGAATTAGATTTCGCTAAGAAAGATTTTGTGTTTAAATAATATTAGGTTCTCATGATACTTTATTTCTTAAGGAAAAAAAAAAAAAAAGAGGGACCAGCAGTTGGCGTAATGGCTATGTCGCTGGACTCCCATGTAGTCAACCGTGGTTAGAGTCCCGGACCCAGTGGCTTGAACTCACGCCGGGTGTGTGTGCCCAAGATCCTGAGAGGAGAGTGGAGAGAAGGGATTGTGGCGTGGCCGTCCCCCCGGGGGTGTGATTTCTCGCTTTCTGTCTCTCTGTCTCTCTCTGTCTTTCTGGCAAGTGCACTCACCCTATTGCAAAAAACTCTGAAAAATAAAAAAAAGGAAGCTATTCGAATGAGGACCTTGTGGCCCACTGACCGGCCAACAGGAACGTGGCTACATACGCAAGCCACCACAAGCCGAGGACCGCACTTCTGGTCCTTCCCACCCATAGACCGGGAAGCCGCGTATCTCTAACGTGGGAGGAAACATGCGGAAGAGAGGCACCAGGACGGCTGCCGTTGGCCGTTGGCCCGAAACTCAGGGGGAGATGGACGCTGGCAGGTGCACACAGAGAAAGGGCACGCACAGGCACTCTGTGAAGTTTGCATCCTCCCCCCTCTGAATCCAAACACTCGACCACCTACGGAGCAGAGGAAGGCGCGGGGTCGCCCTGCATGGGCTTCAGAGCCGCTCTGGGGTAGTGAACGGCGGGTCCCTCACGGGCAGACTCCGTTTACGCTCAGGACGTCACCCGTACTTTAACATTCTAAAAACAGTAATTGGCATTCCGGGCATGATGTCATCACTGAGTTGTCACAGAAACCAGAACGTGATGCTGCTTCCAGACGTGCGTCTTCACACACGTCATTTAAATTGCACAAAGGGGTTGGAGGATCCTACTCTAAGCTGCTCCTAAGTCAAAATGGCGTTGTCGAGCCGGCCACCCGTAATCCCTCAATGCTGACCTGGAGGAAGGGTACCGGAAACGGAGGCATGGCACAGGAAGAGACTCCGAACTGTCTTATCTGAAGGTTTAATTTTGGATGAGGTTGTTTTTCACAGGCTCCTGTGATTTAGACAGAACTTTAGGCCGAGGAGCTCAGAGCACGTCCCACGTAAGTCTACTTGTCCCCAGTCCCAGTGTGATAGGGATAGCTTCTACTGTCTACACCACGTGGAGACGAGGGGCCAGTCCTGGGAGCTGAGCGGCTGTGGTGCACTGAAGATGAAAGAGACTTAGACAACCAGGCACAGGCCTCAGGGCGTCTCCCCAGGAGGAAGGCCCCGAAGTTGGAGAGACGGCCACGCCTGGAACCCAGGGCGAGGGGACGACAGAGTCCAGGGCAGGGCAGCAGGCTCTGGCCGCTGTCTCAGTGGAAGACTTAAGCAGGAGGTCAGTGTCTCGACTCAGAAAGGAGTGGGGCTGATAACCTCCCACGGCAGGAAGCGAGCAAGACTCCCCTCCAGAGCTTCCAGAGTCTGCTCGCCGCCTCCCCCTCGGACCTCCATGCTTCCCGAGCTACGAGGAGCACCCAGAGGGACTCAGCTTGGGATGGCAGGATCTGCAGGTCTGAGAGTGCTGGAGCCCAGGGGACAGTGTTCCTCAGAAGCCAGATAGGGACACTCCCTCTCACTGACCGGGGGGGGGGGGGGTGGGGGGTGGGGGTGGGGGGGATGACACGCCCACTCCGCCTCCTCCCCTGGGGACACTGAGAACAGTGCCCTGCCCCTCCGTCACCTTCTGTAGAGCAGCTGCTCCAGCCCACCCTGAACAATAAGAGCGAGGGGAGGAGCGGTGGGGGGGGGGGCAGCTGACAAACAGGGTGCCAGGGCTCTCCTCTCCGGAGACCTGAACCACAGGCCGACACAGTCAACTCCAGTGGGCAGCAGTCCCCCTCCGTTTGAGGGATCCCACCCCCTTTTAGGTAGAATGCCAGTGCTTAGCATTAACCTCACTGGGTTCCAAAAGTGCAGGCCAGACCTTCAGTATTGCACAGGCATTTCTGAAAATATGAAGTCTTAAATAAACACAGGCCCAAATTACAAACAAAAAACAGGGACCAGCAGACGGTGTAATGGTTACATCGCTAGAATCCCACACAGTCGACCACAATTCAAGTCCTGGACCAGGTGGCTTAAAATTCACGCTGGGCATGTACGCATACATGCTCAAGATTCTCAGAGAGGAGAATGGAGCAGAAGGGATTGTGGTGTGACCATCCATCCATGCTAGCTTTAGGGTGGGTGGGTGGGAGGGTGGCCTTTTATTTTCTGTCTCTCTGTCTCTCTCTAGTAAGCACACACCCTATAGCAAAAATCTCTCTTAAAAACAAACAAAAGCGGGATCAGCAGTTAGTGTAATGGTTATGTTGCTGGACTCCAATGTAGCCGATTGGTTCGAGTCCCGGATCTGGTGGCTTAAACTCATGCTGGGCACATGTGCGTGTGTGCCCAAGATCCCGAGAGAAGAATGGAGGAGAAGGGATTGAGGCGTGGCCATCCTCCCTGGGGGGTGATTTTTCTCGCTTTCTGTCTCTCTGTCTCTCTCTGTCTTTCTGGTGAGCACATGCACCCTATAGCAAAAATCTCTCCAAAAATAAATGAATAAAATAAAATAAAACAAACAAAAGCATTCTACTATAAGACCTAATACAGAAATTAGGAAGAAATACTCCATCAGGTGTAAAAAAATCAACATAGAGACACAGAAAACATGAAAAAAACAAGTAAATATCCCCTTTCCCAAAGGGACACACTAACGACAGACAAAACGGTGTAAATCACAACAAGGCTGGAAATGAATTTTAGAATATTGATTATAGCAAAAACTCAATGAGATACGAGAAAACACAGAGAAACAACTTCGGAAGATTACAAAAACAATGACATAGGAAAGAGAGTCAATAGAGAGACAGACATCTTTAAAAAGAATCAAACAGAAATCTTTGAGATAAAGAATACAATTTAGGAAATAAAAAATTCTGTAGAGAGCATCAACAACAAGTTAGACCGTGGAAAAGAATAACTGAACTTGAAGATACAACCTTTGAAACAGTCCAAACTGTCAAAAAAAAAAAAGAGAAAAAGTAAATATTAAAAAGGAAGAAAACATATGGAAAATATAGGATAACACTTGGCAACCCAAAATCTATATAATGGGTATCTAGAAGATGAAGAGATAGGAAGGGGCATAGAAAAATCTGTTTCATGAAATACTAAATGAAACTTCCAAAATCTACACAGAGATACAGACATCCAGATCTAGGAAATTCAAAGGGTGCCAAATAGATTCAACATGAGGTCTTTTTCAAGACACATCATAGTCAAAATGTCAAAAGTCAAAGATACAGAGAAAATGGCTAGAGATAAATGCTAAGTTACTTATAAAGAGTGGCACATCAGACTAACCTCAAATCTCTCATCAAAAACCTTGCAGGCCAAGGGGAATGATATATTTAAATTTTTGAAAGAAAAAAAAGTTTCAACCGAGAATACTATACCCAACAAAACTATCCTTCAAATTTTAAAGAGAAATAAAATCTTTCCCAGAAAAACACACAATGAAGAAATTCACCAATACTAAACTGGCTCTTCAAGAAATACTTATGGGAGGGAACCAGCAGTTAGCGTAATGGCTATGTCGCTGGACTCCCACGTAGTCGACCGCGGTTCGCGTCCCGGACCCGGTGGCTTACAACTCACGCCGGGCGCGTGTGCGTACGTGCCCAAGATCCCGAGAGGAGAATGGAGGAGAAGAGATTGTGGCGTGACCATCCCCCCTGGGGGGTGATTTCTCGTTTTCTGTCTCTATGTCTCCCTCTGTCTGTCTGGCGAGCGCACGCGCCCTATAGCGAAAACCTCTCAAAAAAAAAAAAAAAAAAAAAGAAAGAAAGAAATACTTATGGGAGTACTACATCTTGAGGGAAAAAAGTGATAAGTAGCACCATGCAAACACCTGAAGCTATTAAAACTTACCAAGAGAACAACCTCACAAAGAAGAGAAATAATTCTATCCTTTCCACTACAGAAAACTCCCAAATAGCAAAGACAAACAATAACAGAAGAAAAAAGAAAATAAGAAAACACACAACCAGGAAACAACCAATAAATTGGCAGCTGCAAATCTGTACATATCAATCAAGCCATTGAATAAACATATTAAAATTCCAAATAAAAAGATATAGATCAGCTGAATGGATTAACCCCCCCAAATAAAACAAAATAGAAGCTCTCTGTATGCTGCATCGAAGAACCCAAACTAGCAAAGACATAGTCTGAGAGTGAAAGTTGGAAAAAATTATTCCATGCAAATAGAAACCACTAAAAAGCAGGTGTAGACATCCTAATATCAAACGAAATAGACTTTAAGATAAAATCTGTCAAAACAGACAAAAAAGGTCATTATATAGTATTGAAGGGATCAACTCAACAAAAAGCTATAACAATTACAAATATTTATGCACCCAACACTGAGGCACATGTTGAAATACATAAAGCAAAGATTGAGAGATCTAGAGGGAGACTCAGACTTGAATACATTAATTATTGGGATTTCAACTCTCCACTCTTCCCACTGGATAGATCATCTAATAAAAAACTAATGAATTAAGAAAAAAAAAGAGACACTAGAGTCTAACAAAGCCCCAAATCAAATGAACCTTAGAGACATTTGCAGAACAACTCACCCAGAAAAACACAGAATACACATTTCAGTAATATGGGAAATATCTTCTAAGATTTATCACATAAAGGGGCACAAAACAAGCCTCTACAAATTTAAATAATAGAAATAAAATCTAGCACCACCTCTGACCACAATGGAATTGAACTTGAAAGCAACAATAACAACAGAAAAGAACTCCTGAAAATTCAAAATTACACAGCACTAAACATGCTCCTAAATGACTTCAAATATATAAAAGAAACTAATAAGAATAATTGAAAAAAATTTTTGAAACAAATGATAATAAAAATACTATACTCCAGAATCTCTGGGATATGGTGAAGGCAGTACTAAAGAAAAAATTATAGTACTTAGTTCTCATAAGAAAAAAATAGAAAGATTTCAAATAAACAACCGAAAGATGCATCTCAAGAAGTGGAAAAGCAAAAACAAGCCAAATCCAAAAATAATAGAAACAAAGAAATAATAAAAATCAAAGAAGAAGTAAGTGAAAATGAGGAAAATCAAATAATAAACAATAATCAATAGGGACCAGCAGTTGGCGTAAAGGCTATGTCACTGGACTCCCATGTAGTCGACCACAGTTCGAGTCCAGGACCTGGTGGCTTAAACTCATGCCAGGCACGTGTGTGTGCATACCCAAGATTCCAAGAGGAGTATGGAGAAGAAGGGATTGCAGTGTGGCCATCTCCCCTGCAGCGTGATTTCTCGCTTTCTATCTTTCTCTTTCTGTCTTTCTGGTGAGTGCACGTGCCCTATAGCAAAAACCTCTCAAAAAAAAATCAATAAAATGAAAAGCTGGTTCTTTGAAGGATAAGCCAAATCCATAAGCCATTGGCTATATTAGTTAATAAAAATATAGAGAAGATGCAGATAAATACAATTATGAACTAAAAAGGAGACATTATAATAGATATTATACAAATACAAAAGATTATTAGGGATTAATATGAGCAACTATGAGTTACTATAGTAACAAGCCATAAAACCTAGAAGAGATGGACACATTTCTGGACACATACAGCATACCTACACTGAACCAGGAAGATACAGAAATCCTGAATAGTTCAGTAAAAAGTAATGAGGTTGAATCAATAATAAATAGTCTCCCAACAACAACAAGAAGCCTGAGTCCAGATGGCTTCACTGCTGAATTCTAGAAATCTATTGAAAATAGAATTAACACCAATTCTTCTCAAACTATTTCAAAAGATTCAAATGGAGGGAATTCTTCCAAACTCATTCTACAAAGCCATCATCACTTTGGTTCCCAAAGCAGACAGACACAAAAAAAGAAACATAGAGACCAATATCCTTGATGAATATAGATGTAAATAATCCTTAACAAAATAGTAGTAAACTGAATTCAAGAACATATTAAAATGATTATACATTATACATCATGACCAAGTAGGATTTATCCCAGAGATTCAAGAACGGTTCAACATACACAAAACAATAAATATGATGCATTGCATTACTAGAACAAAAGACAAAATCATGTAATCACATCAATTAGTGCAGAAAAAGCATTTAAGTAAAACATTGCTTCATGATTAAGACTCTCAACAACCTAAGTACAGAAGGTTTCTTTCTTCTCTCTCTTTCTTTCTTTCTTTCTTTCTTTCTTTCTTTCTTTCTTTCTTTCTTTCTTTCTTTCTTTCTTTCTTTCTTTCTTTCTTTCTTTATTGCCATAGAGTATGTGTACTTACTGGAGAGAGACAGAGAAAGAGAAAGGGGGAAAGTGAGAAATCTACCCCCAAGGGGAGGGATGGCCACATCACAATGCCTTCTCTTCCATTCTCTTCCTGAGATTTTTGGCAGACACACACACACACACACACACACACACACACAGCATGTTTTTCAAGCTGCCAGGTCCAATGCTCAAACCACAGTCAGCCATGCGGGAATCTAGCACCTTAGCCACCATGCTGGTGGTTAACAACTGCTGGAATGGAGGTACATTTCTTAAACAATAAAGACCATATATGACAAACCAACAGCTAACATTGAACTCAATGTGGAAAAGTTGAAAACTATTCTGCTTAAAGTGGGAACAAAACAGAGCTTCCCACTTTCTCCATTTCTATTTAACATAGTATTGGAAGTCCTAGCATTGTCATCAAAGAGTAAAATAAAAGGCATCCAAATTGACAAGGAAAAGTTAATTGCACCTAATTGTATGACATCATTATATACATGGAAAAACCTAAAGACTCCACCAAAAAATCCTTAGAGAGGATAGACATCCAGCAAAGTGGTAGAATATAAAATCAACATACAAAAATCTATAGCATTTCTGTACTCTAACAATGAGTGAATTGAGACAGAGATAAAGAAATTGATTCCACTTACAATAGCCAAAAAAATTATAAAATATCTAGGAATAAAGCTAAATCAAGAAGTGAAATATCTCTCCTATGAACATTATAAGAAACTAAATAAAGAAACTGAAAAGACACCAAGAAATGGAAAGACATGCTTTGTTCACAGATCGGAAGAATCAACATAGTCAAAGTGTTGACACTACCCAAAATAATCTACAAATTTAGTGCAATTCCTATAAAAATTCCAGCAACATTCTTTGTACAAATAGGGAAGAAAGTCATAAAATTTATCTGGAATACAAAAGACTCTTTATTGCCAAAGCAATACTATACTAAAAGGGTAAAGTTGGAGACAAATTACAAAGCCATAATAACCAAAACAGCATGGCTCTGGCATGTCTGGCACAAACAGACACATAGACCAATGGATCCAAATAGAGTATCTGGAAATTAACCCAACAATATACAGCCAACAGATTTTTGACCAAGGGCACAAGACAATCCAATGGAAAAAAAAGAAGAGTCTTTTTAAAAAATAGTAGTGGGGGACCAGCAGTTAGCGTAATGGCTATGTTGCTGGACTCCCATGTAACTGACCGCGGTTCGAGTCCTGGACCAGGTGGATTAAACTCACGCAGGGCGTGTGTGTGTGCGTGCCCAAGATCCCGAGAGGAGACTGGAGGAGAAGGGATTGCAGCATGGCCATCCCCCCTTGGGCTGATTTCTCGCTTTCTGTCTCTCTGTCTCTCTCTGTCTGTCTGGCAAGCACACGTGCCCTATAGCAAAAACCTCCCAAAATAATAATAATAATAATAATAATAATAATAATAATAATAGTAGGAAAACTGGATATCCACCTGCAGAAAAATGAAACTAGACCCTTTATCTCCCATCATTTACAAAAATTAACTCAAAATGGATTAAAGACTTAAAGCCTCAAACCATAAAATTATTGGAGAAAAACACTGGAGAGATACTTTAATATTTTTGTGTAATTAAATGAGAGCTCTAAAGCAATGGAAATAACACCAAAATAGGTAAGTGGGATGACATCAGGAAAAAAGCTTTTGTGAGCAAAGGAAACAATAAAGAGTAAAGGGACAATGCATGGAATGGGAGAAAATTTACAAACTATACTTCAGATAAGAGCTTGACAACCAAGATATTAAGCACTCAAACAGTTCACCTGCAAAAAGACTAATAACTCAGTTTAAAAAATAAAGGCAATCGATATGAACAGACAACTCTCAAAGAAAAGCACACAAATCGCTAAAAATCATATGAAAAATGTTCAGCATCTCTTACGCAAATGAAAAGTGCAAAGAAATAACACTTAACCCATCAGAATAGCTATAATAAAACAAAAACTAGAATAATAAGTGTTTGTAAAGTTTCAGGGATGGGGAACCCTTGGCACTGTTGGTGAGAATATGAATTAATACAGCCATTGTAGAAAACAGTATGGAGATTTCTCAAAAATCCAATAACAGAACTATTGTAGGACCCAGCAATCCCACTATTGGGTATGTACTCAAAGAATGGGAATCACTCAGGTGGAGGCCGATGAATCAACTGGGAAATAGGTGTATGTGTGTGGAACTTAGAAAATATAATGCCAAGTGAGATAAGCCAGACTGTTGAAGACATATACTCTATGTCTGCACTTCACATACACCAAATGTCTACATTCTGTGGTGGAAACTGAAGGGCTCCAAAATACAGAGCTAGAGATAGCAATGGTCAGAACCTGAAGCTGCAAGAGGGTGGATGGCGGGGGAGGTTCATGAGAAATTTTTAATAGACACAAAAATGCATGTAAATAGGCAAAGAGGTCATGGGACAGTGTACCACAGCAGAGTAAAAACATGGACAATACATATTTCAAACAAAAAAACTAGTAGAACTATTGTGACGTGTGCATGACCTAATGTGATGCTTAGTGTTGATGATGGATATGTGTATATCCTTAATTTGATTATTCTATACTGTATGTATTCTTAAAAACCATGCTGTACCCCACAAAGATATACAGTGAACATAGGTAAGCCAGAAATCATTCCACAAAAGGATTAGGTCTGACTGAGGCTCTGGCCTCACCTGATTGGAACTGCCCAGAACAGCAACCCCTCAATTGTTAAGAGCAGCAGTCCGGGTGCTGGCCCCCGGGAAATGAATGAAACGTGGGCAATTGGCCAGCATCCCTGATCTTCCTCTTATCTCCGGCACCTACTATCAGCCCTGAAGCCCCTGGAGATGCACCTGCTAGGAGTCTTTTGTACCCAAGGGTTTCTCCCCTGGGAATACCTGATTCCCCTCTTAATCTTTCATTTGGCAAGGAAAAGATGGGCACCTGCAAGAAGCACAGATGTACTGGCAGGAAGCTGAGGACAGCATTTGGAGCCTTGGGACAATGGCCTCGTGTGTTCTGATGGTCTCTACATGGGAAGCAGCACCTCAGCCCAACCCTCCAAGCCCTCAGGGTCTTCCCAAGTGCTGACCTGACAAAGCTGCTACTGAATACAATACCACATGGTTGAGGTTGCTAACTTCAGCCACCTTGCAAACAAATGGTCGGTAGTATTGCCATGTTGGTGTTGGGGCCAACTGAAGATGAATGAGCTTTGGGCACCTATAGAAGAGAACAGATGGCCACTCCACAGAGTGACCCACAAAGGTCTGACCTCACCACGCACCACTTGCAGTCATGCACCACAGTGAATCCCAGGGCTCCCGGCCAGAGGAAATGGCTTCCTTCTACATCTTCCCCTTTAAGAAATGCCCAGCAATCCCACTCCTTGGTATCTACCCATATGACAGAAGAATTCTTCATCGGAAAAGTGCTTGCACATCGATGTTTATTGCGGCACTATTCACGATTGCTAAGACATGGAACCAACCCAAATGCCCCCCTACAGATGAATGGATTGAAAAACTGTGGCACATACACTCTATGGAATACTATTCAGCCATAAAAACCAACAAAACCCTGGCTTTTGACAGAAAGTGGAAGAATATGGAAGATTTACAGCTGAGTGAAGCAAGCCAGGCTATGAAGGAGAGACATTGTATGTCCCCACTTAATATATACCGAGTATTCGCACTCTATGACTGAAACTGATTGACTAAAGGATGTACAAATACAAGAGATGGGTGTGAATGCCAGATGTGGTGTGTGGAGGAGTGGGGCCTGGGAAGGACGTTTGGAGGAGGGATACGGAGACAGAGAATTGATGGGATGGGGAAGTGTGCTGTTATCTGCTGAAGATATTTTGATCAACTAGACTGGGGAGAAATGTTCACATATTGAAATGTTCACTTTGTAAGCTAAATAATGTGATTGAATGTATAAAAAATTTTTTAAAAATTTAAAAAAAGGAAAAAATCAACAATGTTTTAGTCAAAAGTCATAAAATTCTATTTCACACACAAAAAAAAAAAAAAAAAAAAAGAAAAGAAAAAAAAGAAATGTGAGGCACCAAGGCACCAGGCTGTGCTGGATCATCGGGACTTTGAGGATGTTCACATTTAGAACAGTTGACATTTTAACTGACTTCTGTTTACATATGTGTTTCATTGAGCTTCGTTGTTACTGATCAGCCCCACAAGACCCCTTCCTTTGTCTCCCTGTCTTATGACAGCGCCTTGCTATTACTGTGTCACAGCTGCTTCAGCTCCTGCATAGCTGGGACCACGCTTACGCCGCCGTGCCCAGCTTTCAGGGTGGGCTGGGCAGCGAGCAAGGCCGCCTGTGTGACCTCGGCCTGCCACAGCAGTGTCCATAGTGTATACTACCATGTCTGGGGCTCCACATTCTTTTAAAATCCCTCTACCCCAACCATACTGTACACACAGACACAGATTTTTTATTTTTAAATGAAAGACAAACACTGCATTTTTATCCCCATTCAACATATTCTGAATATCACGTAATGGCAAAAAACGAAAGGATTAGAAGCTGATGGTGGAGAGGACGACGGAGATAGCAGATACCGCATGGGCAGGGAGGGCTCCGGGAAGGGCGTACCAGACACCAGGCTGCTGAGAACGAGGTGTGTGCTGGTGTCTGCCATGACTATCACGCTGCACACGTGAAGATGTACAACGGTTAAGTGTAAGCAGAAAATCATAAAATAAAATTAAATGGTGAGCTACGTTAATTGCTTTTCCTGGCTGTAGATACATTATGCTTTGTAAGTGTTTAACATTCGCTCTGTGACAGCAGGTCCTTATGATATAGCATATAAAACACATGCCATCCTGGTTGCTGAGCAGTGACTCAGCCACAGAAATGCCCTTAGAGTACTGAGGAACCCAAATACCTGCAGCTGCGACTCCAGGCAAGTCTCCCTCTGTGCACAGGCAGCAGGGCTGGACGCCCACCAGCAAGTTCTCCGCGGTACCACGCCTTCAGCTCATGGGCACAGGGGTGCTAGCAATGCCCAGGGCAAATGGAAAATGTGACTCAATTACCATTCTGTCACTTTCTGTTTTGTTAGGCAGGGAGCTGGCTGCAGCGAGGGCTCCAGCGCCAAGAACTTTGCATAGGCTTCTGCTAAACACTCCCTTCCAGGCAATCTCACAAGCTAGTGAGAGGGTCAGGGGGTCCCACCCCAAAGGGCACTGAGGCCTCCTCTCGTAGCAAACCTTGGAGAGACCTCAGAGCCCCAGTCCACACCTCCCTCCAGTGACGCTCCCACGGACACACACGCAGATCGGCTCTCAGGTAAGAATCAAGAGTCCTTTCTCCCAGCTTTGCAAGTTTGCATGGGCACAATCAAGGACCCTCCCCATGAAAAAAAAATAACTTGTGGCCCACGGGGCGTCTCGATCTCTTTGTACAGGAGGTTGGAACACCGCAATTACTCTGTCAGAGAGGAAAAGCTGTCACCCCACTTGAGAGTTCACTCAAAAAGAGCCACAGAGCGAAGAGAGAGGACCACGCATGAGAGGCGTGGTGCCGGCACTTGTGTCCAGCCGGGTCTGCGCCAGCCCCTTCCCGCCTGCTCCCTGGTATCGAGCTCACCCCCTCAGGCCAAGTAGGACCCTGGGTTTTAACACCTATTGTGACTTGATTTTCTCACTTTGAAAAATGACTATCACCATGGAAACACAACCAACCCCACAGGGAGGCCCTGGTTCACACCCGAGGCCTCCGGTCTGCTCTGGGCATGCGTGCGTGTCCGTGACCCAGGCTGCTGAGGCTGGGGATCACGTGTGAGGACCCTGTCGGGGTGCCTCTCTGCCTCTCTCTTTTCTGCTCTGTCTCTTTTACTTATGGAAGAAGTGAATCAATAAACTTAAAAAAATAAGAGTGACTATCCATCATCAATCAATGAGTATCCACCTCGATATGCCCTCAAGAAGCAAAATTGGGGCAGGCCCTGGGGTTCCTGTTCAGGGGAGCAGACCCCACCAGGCCCACTGCAGGTGAACCCCAGCCCTGGCAACTTGCAGACACACCGGCATGTGGACTCGCGGCCTCGAATTCGACGGAATGGAGACGTGGAAGAGAAGGGGTTATGGCGTGGCCCTGCCACACTGGCTGTGCCTTCTCTCTTGCCCCCTCCGTCTCTCTGATGTGTGCATGTGCCTCTGACACATAAGAAAGGAAGTAAAATCGAAGGGGTGTCCCACTGCCAGTGGCCGCTCCTGGCCACGCCAAGCTGGGACCCAGCTGCTGAGAAAGAGCCTCCCCGGCCGCCTCTGGCCGGTGCCCAGGCCACACCGACCCTTTGGCCAGGAGCCTCCCTGTGACCCTGCTGTCAGCATTGTTCACTTGTCTAGACGCTCTGAGGCCCTCGGATGCCCGGGCTTCTCTGGACAGGCCGTGGGGTGTTGAGCAGGGAGCAGGGAGCAGGACCCAGCCAGGCCCGGCCAGGCCCGCCCACGCCCTGCATAATGACTCCAGCTCTTCTCTGGGCAGGCCTGTCCCTGGCCTCACACCGCATCCAGGCCAGGACACAGTTGAGCTTTGAGGTGAAAAGGGACACCTACGTGGCCACAGCAGGACCGCGGCGCCCAGGAAGGCGAATGCTGCCGACGGCCTGCCTCAGCATCGCGGGGGCACTCGGCTTTCTGAGTGCTGTCTGCAAACGCCCCGTGAGCTCACTGTTGGCCTCCCGGATCGTGGGGGGACAGCCCATGGCTAACTCTCTGTGCATTTCCCTAGAAAGCGGCAGCCTGGCGAGTGAGGGTGCAATAAATGAACAGCGCCGGCTGGTGCAGACGGGCCAGCGCTGCCGACGCTTCTGGGCAGAGCGGGCACCGCGATGACCGAGGTTTCAGTGCCAAGTGCGCCTGCTTCTCCAAGATGGCTGACTGCTTCTACCGCACCTACCTAAGCGCTCGTCCACACCTGAAACTTGTCTGGGAACGCGAGCCCTCAGGTGGGCGGAGCTGCTGTTCCTGGGTGTGGACACAGTGGGCAGGGCTGCCGTTCCTGGGTGTGGACACAGTGGGCAGGGCTGCCGTTCTTGGGTGTGGACACAGTGGGTGGGGCTGCCGTTGCCAGGTGGGGACACAGTGGGTGGGGCTGCCGTTGCCAGGTGGGGACACAGTGGCCAGTGCCACCAGCTGTGTGAGGGGCCTCTGTGCAGCGGCCTCGAGCCTTTGGAAAGGGGAGGAGCAGACCAGACACAGCGCCTTGGGTGCACAGAGGACGGACAGCGTCAGGCTGGGGTCAGAGGCACAGACACTCTTAGATGCCAGAGGTGGTGCCAGACTCGCCGATGGTGAGGCCGCCTGATGGACGGGTTGGCAGGGCTGACGGGAAGCCATGGAAACCGTGCAGCGGTGGGAACTGGAGAGTCCTCGCAGGGTCACACCTATCGTAGGGATGAGCACCTCTGAGCTGACCCCGACTCCAGGCTCAAGGCAGTGGCCCACACCCAGGGGCTGACCCCCATCTCGAGACACACAGCTGCGTCTGAGTCCCCGACTGCCGATTGACCTTCTAAGTGACCGCTCGCTCTTCTCCCCATTAGCTTGAGGAGTTGCAGAGACATGGTTTAAGCGACGTGGGACCCACCTGGGACCCGCTTCTTGTTGATCTTTGCTTGTAGCCCACGTGTCGACACGCGATGCTCGGGTAGCCGAAGACACGGATGGGCCTCTGCCCAGTACGTCGTAGGCTGTGTCAGGTATCACCCAGACTTGAGGCCACTCTGGGCGACCTTCATGCCAAGGATGTGGTGGATGGATGACGGACCGACCACTCGATCAGCTTCAGCCGCGCTGGCCGCCTGAGTTCTGGGGGAGACCTCTAGACACCGGCTGGAGAGTCTCCCGGGCCGGGGAGAACCGACCATGTACCGGCAACCCTAGGGGGAACTCCTCGTTGCTGCCTTTAGGAGCAAGCTTTGGTAGCACGGCCGGCCCTCTGTGGACACTCCAAACAAGTAGCTGGACTGTGGCCTGCTCCCAGAGGGGCTGGCTCCGACCCGTGGTAGGCAGTGCACGGGCATGCGTGCGACCGGCGGAGAATCAGGCCTCCTGCCTCCTGAGGCTCGCCGTGGTCGCCATGTGACTGAGTTCCCGTCATCGCCTCTCCTTCGCTTAGCTGCGAGAAGCCTTCGCCAGTTGAGATCAGTATTTCCTGGCCGACCGTGTTGGATTCCGAGGGCGCTGGCCGGGCACAAGAGCTCGACCCACGCTGGGAGAGAAGGGACTGGGCCCAGGGACTGAACGGGAGCCCCACAGATGTCACGGGAACAAACAGGACGAGGGACACGGGAGCTCACGGTCCAGTGAGGGTGGCCAGAACCACAGTGTCCCTGCACAACCTGGGCTGTCGTGGCTCAATCAAGCCACCTGCCGGCGAGGCACTTCCTGGCCCACCTGCCCCCACGCAGGTTTCCAGCCGAGAAACCACGCTGGCTTCTCAGCATGGCCCGAGTGCACACCCAGGCAGCCACTCGGGGCTTCCTGACAGTCCCACCGTCCGGCACCACATCCCATTCCCTCCCGCCCCGGGCCCAGTCTCCAAAACACACAGGCTGCAGCGCGGGGGCAGCAGCAGTGCGACGTCTGGGGTAACAGGCAGGCGGCCCTCAGGGCTCCTCTCTCCCTGAGCCTGACTGGAGGCTCAAGAAAGAAGCATGGAAAAGAGCAGGGAAGCTAGGGGGGTCTGACCAGACAGCAGTGAGGCCACGTGTTCGCGGCTCCAGGCACAGTGCAGTGCTGAGAAGAGCGATGGAACCGCGCGTTGATCTTGAGAACTGTATGCTCCCCTATTGCCCCAGGAGCGGCTCTGCAGGGGTACTCGTGGGAGGATCGATCCCGACAGCACCGCGGACCTCCCAGGGATGTGGAGAGCGTGGACCTTCTCTCAGCACCGTGGGTGTCATGGAGCACCAAGATAGAGGCTAGATCGTCTTATGGCACTACTGAGCTCAGGGTTCTCCCCTAAAGAGACCATGGACCTTCTACAGCATAACAGACCTCGGGTCTCCCCCATAAAGAGAGTGGACCTTCCTTTGGCATAACAGACCTCGGGGTCCCCACCATAGAGAGCGTGGACCTTCCTACAACATAACAGACCTCGGGTCTCCACCATAGAGAGTGTGGACCTTCTACAGCATAACAGATCTTGCGTCTCCATCATAGAGAGGGTGCACCTTCCTACAGCATAATAGACCTCGGGTCTCCACCATAGAGAGCGTAGACCTTCTACAGCATAACAGATCTCGCATCTCTACCATTGAGAGAGTGCACCTTCCTACAGCATAACAGACCTCGGGGTCTCCACCATAGAGAGCGTGGACCTTCCTACAACATAACAGACCTCGGGTCTCCACCATAGAGAGTGTGGACCTTCTACAGCATAACAGACCTTGGGGTCTCCACCACAGAGAGCGTGGACCTTCTACAGCATAACAGATCTTGCGTCTCCATCATAGAGAGGGTGCACCTTCCTACAGCATAATAGACCTCGGGTCTCCACCATAGAGAGCGTAGACCTTCTACAGCATAACAGATCTCGCATCTCTACCATTGAGAGAGTGCACCTTCCTACAGCATAACAGACCTCGGGGTCTCCACCATAGAGAGTGTGGACCTTCCTACAGCATAATAGACCTCGGGTCTCCACCATAGAGAGCGTAGACCTTCTACAGCATAACAGATCTCGGGTCTCTACCATAGAGAGGGTGCACCTTCCTACAGCATAATAGACCTCGGGTCTCCACCATAGAGAGCGTGGACCTTCTACAGCATTACAGACCTCAGGGTCCCCACCATAGAGAGCGTGGACCTTCCTACAACATAACAGACCTCGGGTCTCCACCATAGAGAGTGTGGACCTTCTACAGCATAACAGACCTTGGGGTCTCCACCATAGAGAGCGTGGACCTTCTACAGCATAACAGATCTTGCGTCTCCATCATAGAGAGGGTGCACCTTCCTACAGCATAATAGACCTCGGGTCTCCACCATAGAGAGCGTAGACCTTCTACAGCATAACAGATCTCGCATCTCTACCATTGAGAGAGTGCACCTTCCTACAGCATAACAGACCTCGGGGTCTCCACCATAGAGAGTGTGGACCTTCCTACAGCATAATAGACCTCGGGTCTCCACCATAGAGAGCGTAGACCTTCTACAGCATAACAGATCTCGCGTCTCTACCATAGAGAGGGTGCACCTTCCTACAGCATAATAGACCTCGGGTCTCCACCATAGAGAGCGTGGACCTTCTACAGCATTACAGACCTCGGGTCTCCACCATAGAGAGTGTGGACCTTCCTACAACATAACAGACCTAGGGTCCCCACCATGGAGAGCTTGGACCTTCTACAGCATTACAGATCTCGGGTCTCCATCATAGAGAGCGTGGACCTCCTACAGCATAACAGATCTCGCGTCTCTACCATAGAGAGGGTGCACCTTCCTACAGCATAATAGACCTCGGGTCTCCACCATAGAGAGCGTGGACCTTCTACAGCATTACAGACCTCGGGTCTCCACCATAGAGAGTGTGGACCTTCCTACAACATAACAGACCTAGGGTCCCCACCATGGAGAGCTTGGACCTTCTACAGCATTACAGATCTCGGGTCTCCATCATAGAGAGCGTGGACCTTCTACAGCATTACAGACCTCGGGTCTCCACCATAGAGAGCGTAGACCTCCTACAGCATTACAGACCTCAGGGTCTCCACCATAGAGAGCGTGGACCTCCTACAGCATTACAGACCTCGGGTCTCCACCATAGAGAGCGTGGACCTCCTACAGCATTACAGACCTCGGGTCTCCACCATAGAGAGCGTGGACCTCCTACAGCATAACAGACCTCGGGTCTCCACCATAGAGAGCATGGACCTTCTACAGCATTACAGACCTCGGGTCTCCACCATAGAGAGCGTGGACCTCCTACAGCATTACAGACCTAGGGTCTCCACCATAGAGAGCGTGGACCTTCCTTTGGCACTGCAGACCTCACGGAGCTCCACCATAGAGAGCATGGACCTTCATACAGCAGCACAGACGGCACAGTGGTCATGACTGAGAGCGTGGACCTTTCGTGGCCACACAGACAGCACAGGGCCGTGACTGAGAGTGTGGACCTTCCCGTGGCTGCAGAGACAGCACAACGCCGTGACTAAGAGCGTGGACCTTCCTACAGCACAGACAGCACAGGGCCACACAGAACCCCTGCCCCTTCCTGGCCAAGACAGTCCCACCCCTGTGTGCTGGCATTACTGACGAGGAGATTGGCAATCTCCCTTTCGGGGTGCTGCGGCTCGGGACAGCAGCCATGTTGGGGAGTTTGCTGGTCAGACAGGAGGACAGGGCAGGGGTGTGGCAAGGTGTGGCAGGGGGCAAAGAGATCACGTGCTGCCTTTGAGTGAGCACGACTGTCCGGGGATCCTGGTAGCCGGAGACAGCTTCTCCGCTGGCAAGCAGACCCCGTGACAAGGGGTTAGAGGGCTAACAGGCCATGGTGGCCGGTCCGGCGTCCACCTGCTGGCACTCCCCACTGCTCGTTGCTCATCTCTCACCACTTCTGGTCAGAGGAAGCGCGACAGGCGAGTAGGAGCTGCGGACGCGGCCAGCCCGACACTCCTGTGATGTTTGCGTGCAGCTCTGGCCAGACTACTCCACTTCAGAGTCTTGGCTTCCCCCAGGGTGAGTGGGGCCAGTGGTGACAGGACTAAAGTGGCCCCCAGCGGTTGGGGTGGTCAACCAAACGGCGCGAGAATTCCAGGTTTGTGATGGCTCCTCACCAAAGCAGCCGCTCCCTCCCGGCTGGCGATGGTGTTGAGGAGGAGGTAGATGCTCCAGGAGACCCCGGCCCAAGTCTGGAGGACGATTTCTGCCCACGAGCAGGGCCCCGAGGACTGCAAAGTACTGGCTCCCCCTCTGGGCCAGGCTTTCGGAGCCGTCCCTCAGTCCTGGGCACGCAGCCCCCCATGGGGCACAGAATCTGGCATTTAGTGCAATGTCTGAGTTCTTGAGAAAACAGGCTTTGGCCACTGAAGGAGAGTTTAAAGTAGAGTCTGGCTTTCCGTGCTCTGCTCCTCATGCCCAGGAAGGATAGAGTGACTGTAGAGGGGACACTTACCCGCGTGTCCCAGGGTGTGGGGCCTCTGCCAAACTCTCTGAGGTCGGTGCGTTAACCCAGACACCATTCCCAGGAGTGACTGCAGCGTGCAGGGCACGGGCACGGGGCGCGGGGCGCGGGGCGGGCCGCACGTCTGTCGTGGTGGATGGCGGGGGCTCACCAGCAGAAGCGCGTCCTGAGCTGCGTCTCACTTCTGCAGGGAAAGGGCTACCAGCCTGGCCTGTGAAGAAGTTACCCCAGCGAGCATCCTGCCCCTCTGCTCGGAGCACTGTGGCGGCTGATTGCGAGGTGCCGAGCGTGGGGCCCACCTGCCTGTGGCTGGGCGGGGGCTTTACGTGCCGTGGCGACCAGGAATTGATTACAAATTTCAAATGAAGACATGCTGACGTGCTCGGGGCAGCCCAGGCTGAGGGGTGCCGGGCAATATCCCGAGGAAGGAGAGCGCTGATCCCTGGTGGGGTGTGTGAGCCAGACAGAGGAGGGCGGGTCAGGGGAGGGGGGGCGGAAAACCCACAGAGCCAGCACTCTGACGGCTGCAGCAGGCCGCGCTGCTGAATGGAAGTGCCGCGCATTTAAATTAAATGTCAGATGCAATTTCGCATGGAGGCATCAGGGGGCCGGGGTGTGCAGGGAGAGCGACAGCTCCTCGGGGTGGTTAATTGCTGCCCCCGCCCGTGCTGGGGGCTCCGGCAGGAGAGCCTTCCTCCTTGTCCAGGGAGGGTCTCCAGAAAGGGGAGCCCAGGTGTGGCGTGTTCTCCCTCCCCGCGAGGCTAGTGGGGGTCGCTCCCGCTCCCACCACCGCAGTGGGGACAGCGGCCTCACCGGAGAACCTAACCATGGCTGACGGACGGCACAGGCCCAACTGCCGGGCACCTCTTTGTTTGCGGGCGCAGAGAGGAGGGGCAGAGACAGGGTGGGGGGGACAGGAGAGGAAGGAGCCAGCCTTGGGAAGCCCTCGGCCACTCTTGGCTGGAGACAGGCTCCTGCAGCCGGACACGATGCGAGATCACCCTGGAAACCTGGTCCTGAGGGATTTCCGATCCAATTTCCTGTCCAAAAAGGCTTAGATGTGCGGGTAACTCCGGCTTGCAGGCAGCGACCACGCCTGCTTTCCATGGCCCTGACCTTGAACCCTCGGGCCCCTTCCCACATTCGTTAAGGGGCTCCCAAAGCCAGGCGTAGACAGTGAGGGTCCGTGTGCAGGGAGGGTGGGCACGGTCGCTTCTTACCCCTGAGTCCTCAGGGGGCCAGACTTTGGGCCGCCCTCGCTGCCACTCCGCGGGACTGGGGCCGGGCTGGCCAGGGGTGTGGCACGCCGGCCTGAGCTCCCGGTCTCCGCCTGCATTCCCTCCCACGGCGCTGCTTCCTCTCCGGTGGCTGCCCCGGAGCCCAGCTCCTCTCTCGGAAGCCCCACACCTACCTGGCTGCCACCCTCTGCTCTGTCAGCACACACTGCGGCCGCTCCCTGTCCCCAGCCACGGCCTCCCCCCCTGCATCTGCTGGGACCTCCCCCGTGTTCCACAGCAAGTGACAGCACTCGCGGCAGCGGCTCCATGCTGGAGACTCGGCCATCGGCCGGGAAGGGCTGGCGGGTGACAGCCCCACAGGCGGCGACCCTGACTCGGCCCCCAGCAGCGGCAGTGCCTCGACCGGGGTTCAGCTGCCACTCAGCCCCGGAACCTGTCGACGATGCAGTCCAAACGGTGCCTCGAGACAGCGCCAGTGCTTTGGCCACGGCCCGCCATGCGAGGACCGAGTCGTCCCATGGGTGCCCGGGTGGCAAAGCTGCTCTGTGCGGTCCCTGCTGGGAGCATGGTGGCACTTCAGGCCAGGCCCCAGCTCAGCCCCGAGGTGGCATTCTGTCCTCACTTCTGCCTGGTGGACGAGGATGAGGAAGCTCCAGTCAGTCCCCTTCCATGGGGGTCAGCGTCCAGGCCAGGTGGACGAGCGTCACATGGCGAGTGTCCTCGCTGTGCCCGGTCACCCCACGTGAGTGGGTCGGGTGTGGCTGGCAGGCAGCCTGCCGTGTTGCCGTGTCAGAGGACCTGGCTGCACACGAGCAGAGCTGACACGCATGCCCTCTCCGTCACGTGTCAGGACACGTGTGGCCCTACGCAGGAGATCTGTTACAAACGAGGCCGGGCCCTGGCCGCTCCTTTTCTGAAGAGATCTGGAAGGTGCCCCATCCTCCTTGGTCCCCAAGCTGGGTTCCAGGTGACTGGCGTCTCTGCCCTTGGTCGCCTGCACAACACCACCACGGCCCTCTTCCCAGAATGCCCTGTCTCTGGACCTGTCACTGTTTCTGGCCTCAGCCACGTTCTCTTCCATCTGCAGGGTCTCGCCTGTTTCCAGACCAAGCCAGCGCCCTCTACGTCGCCCTGTCACCTGCGATGCCAGTTGTGCCCTGTCACTTCTTGTAGCTGCTACACTCGCCTCCTTGCCCTCGCAGGCTGACCCTCCTGAGAAGCAGCCACAGGAGTGCCCGGCCCAGCGTGCGCCCAGCCCAGTGGCCCCTCCTGTGGAGGCCGCACGACCAGCCACCTCTGGGCAGTGCCTGGCTCACCAGGGTGTGGCCTTGGGGAGTCGGGTGCCTGCACGGGGGGAGCCTCATGGAGCGTGAGACCTGGGCACAGCCTATGAAGGGGCCTGGGCGAGCGCGACTGGGACCCGCTGCTCACCTCGGGGCCCGAGGACCCGCAGGCCCTAGGCTGTGATCGCCGCTGACCCCACGTCTCCGCCAGGCCTGGCGCCCTGCTGGCCTGGAGCCCGGTAGGCCACGGGGCTGCCCTCTGCCACATGGCAGGGAGGGAGCCCGTGCAGGCAGGGGCTGCAGGCCAATACGGACGTGAGCCCTCCCCACCACGCCAGACAGGGCCACGGGGCCACGCCGCCTCACAGCTGCCCACTCCTGCCCTGCACTCTCATGGGGGCCCGCGCCTCGGTGTGCTCTCGGCGTCCTCGGGACAGGCGTGGGTGCGCGGCTCGGGTTGCCCAGGTAGAGGCCCTCTCGCCGTGACCCGAGCGTCTGCTTGGGCGGATGGGTCACCTCTCAGCTGTGACCAGAAAGCGGTTTTCTTCGCAACTGTTGGGCAGGCCGAGCAAAGGTGGCCGTTTCAGGCAGAATGACACCGGCCACAGACGTGGCGAGGCCTGCGCCGCGAGGAGGCCAAGCAGAGCCGGCTTCTGCGAGGCAGCTCTATTGAGGCCAGGCCATTCCCCACAGTCGGCACAGTACAGACACCAGGCTGCGGTCACGCTGCGGTGAGCTACCGAGAGCCCGGTCCCTGACGGTGCTGAGAACTCCAGACAGTCCACTGCGCCAGACCCTCCTCCGTCCTGCGCTTTGTTACCATTTTAAGGTCATTTTTAAATTTCTTTCTTTCCTGACAGAGAGAGAAAGACAAAAAGGGAGCGAGGTGCCTCTCCCCTAGGGTCCCCACCACGCTGTCTCCCGGGCACGCTCAGTGCACTCAGGGGGTCACCGGGCTTGAACCAGGAACCTTCTCGTGACGGACTTCTCATAGAGCATCACACCTCCCCTGGACCACCAACTGGCCACAGCTTTCTTATTTTATTATGTAAAGTTTACTTGATCTCTCCTGTGAGAGAGACAAAGACGACGAGATGGGGGAGGTGGGAGAGGGAAGACCTCCCGCCCTCCCCCCACCAGGTTCCCCTCAAATCTTGCAACTGTTCTTTCCCCAGCCCCGAACGCTCAGGCTGGTCTGGAATCCAAAGCCCTGGTCTTCCACCATCACAGAGGGGTGTCCTACAGCCCCAGCAACTTCTCTGCTATGCTTTACATAAAAAATAATTATTTACTTTCATTTTATTTATGGTTACTATTATTTTTAAAATTTGACCTGAGAGAGACAGAAAGAGAAGGTATGTGAAAGAGAAAGCCACCAGGTATGAGACTCGGATTGCAGTCGATTATGTGGGGGTCCAGTGACTTAACAACCACACCACCAGCCAGGCCCCTCTGTTACGTTTTAACACTCAGTGCTAGGACTGGCAAGTGTCAGAGAGTATCTGCCCACCTGGTGAGTTAGAGTACCTACATGGGGAGTTACCTAATCTGCTGGAGAGTAACAGAGATCTCCCCTGGTGAGTTACAGAGACTCTCCATGACAAGTTATCTTGAACTGCCTGGAGAGTAACAGAGTATCTGCTCTGGTGAGTTACAGAATATCTACACAGCAAATTACCTCGTATCTGCCTGGTGAGTTAGAGTACACTACCAGCAGGTCAAATAGTTATTGCCCCAGCATGTCACAGAGTATCCACCCAGGTATGTCACAGAGTAATCACCACAGCATTCACAGAGTATCCACTCAAGCATGTCAGAGTGTCCACCCCAACATAACAGAGTATCCACCCCAGTATTCACAGAGTATCCACCCCAGTATTCACAGACTATCCACCCCAGCATCACAGAGTATCCACCGCAGCATTCACAGAGAACCCACCCCAGCATTCAGAGTGTCCACCTCAGCATTCAGAGAGTGTCCACCCCAGCATTGACAGAGTATCCACGCCAGTATCCACAGAGTATCCACTCCAGCATTCACAGAGTATCCACCCCAGCATGTCAGAGTATCCACCCCAGCATCACAGAGTATCCACCCCAGCATCACAGAGTATCCACCCCAGCATCACAGAGTATCCACCCCAGCAATCACAGAGTATCCCCCCCAGCATTCAAAGTGTATCCACCCCAGCATGCCACAGAGTATCCACCCCAGTATTCACAGAGTATCCACCCCAGTATTCACAGAGTATCCACCCCAGTATTCACAGAGTATCCACCCCAGTATTCACAGAGTATCCAAGCCAGTATTCAAAGAGTGTCCACCCCAGCATCACAGAGTATCCACCCCAGCATTCACAGAGTATCCACCCTAGCATTCAGAGTATCCACCACAGCATGCAGAGTATCCACCCCAGTATTCACAGAGTACCCACCCCAGCATTCACAGAGTATCCACCCAGCATCACAGAGTATCCACCCCAGTATTCACAGAGAACCCACCCCAGTATTCACAGAGTATCCACCCCAGTATTCACAGAGTACCCACCCCAGCATTCACAGTGTCCACCCCAGCATTCAGAGTATCCACCCCAGTATTCACAGAGTACTCACCTCAGCATTCACAGAGTACCCACCCCAGCATTCACAGAGTATCCACCCCAGTATTCACAGAGAACCCACCCCAGCATTCACAGAGTATCCACCCCAGCATTCACAGAGTATCCACCCAGCATCACAGAGTATCCACCCCAGCATTCACAGAGTATCCACCCCAGTATTCACAGAGAACCCACCCCAGCATCACAGAGTATCCACCCCAGTATTCACAGAGTATCCACCCCAGCATCACAGAGTATCCACCCCAGCATCACAGAGTATCCACCCCAGTATTCACAGAGTATCCACGCCAGCATGTCAGAGTATCCACCCCAGCATCACAGAGTATCCACCCAGCATCACAGAGTATCCACCCCAGTATTCACAGAGTACCCACCCCAGCATTCACAGATATCCACCCAGCATCACAGAGTATCCACCCTAGCATTCACAGAGTATCCACCCCAGTATTCACAGAGTATCCACCCCAGTATTCACAGAGTACCCACCCCAGCATTCACAGTGTCCACCCCAGCATTCAGAGTATCCACCCCAGTATTCACAGAGTACTCACCTCAGCATTCACAGAGTACCCACCCCAGCATTCACAGAGTATCCACCCCAGCATTCACAGAGTACTCACCCCAGTATTCACAGAGCATCCACCCCAGCATTCACAGAGTATCCACCCCAGCATTCACAGAGTATCCACCCAGCATCACAGAGTATCCACCCCAGCATCACAGAGTATCCACCCCAGTATTCACAGAGTATCCACGCCAGCATGTCAGAGTATCCACCCCAGCATCACAGAGTATCCACCCCAGCATCACAGAGTATCCACCCAGCAGCATCACAGAGTATCCACCCAGCATCACAGAGTATCCACCCCAGCATCACAGAGTATCCACCCCAGCATCACAGAGTATCCACCCAGCATCACAGAGTATCCACCCCAGTATCACAGAGAACCCACCCCAGCATATCCACCCCAGCATCACAGAGTATCCACCCAGCATCACAGAGTATCCACCCCAGCATCACAGAGTATCCACCGCAGCATTCACAGAGTATCCACCCCAGCATCACAGAGTATCCACCCAGCATCACAGAGTATCCACCCCAGTATTCACAGAGAACCCACCCCAGCATCACAGAGTATCCACCCCAGCATCACAGAGTATCCACCCCAGTATTAACAGAGTATCCACCCCAGTATTCACAGAGTACCCACCCCAGCATTCACAGTGTCCACCCCAGCATTCAGAGTATCCACCCCAGTATTCACAGAGTACTCACCTCAGCATTCACAGAGTACCCACCCCAGCATTCACAGAGTATCCACCCCAGCATTCACAGAGTACTCACCCCAGTATTCACAGAGCATCCACCCCAGCATTCACAGAGTATCCACCCCAGCATTCACAGAGTATCCACCCAGCATCACAGAGTATCCACCCCAGCATCACAGAGTATCCACCCCAGTATTCACAGAGTATCCACGCCAGCATGTCAGAGTATCCACCCCAGCATCACAGAGTATCCACCCCAGCATCACAGAGTATCCACCCCAGCATCACAGAGTATCCACCCAGCATCACAGAGTATCCACCCCAGCATCACAGAGTATCCACCCCAGCATCACAGAGTATACACCCCAGCATCACAGAGTATCCACCGCAGCATTCACAGAGTATCCACCCCAGCATCACAGAGTATCCACCCAGCATCACAGAGTATCCACCCCAGCATTCACAGAGTATCCACCCCAGCATCACAGAGTATCCACCGCAGCATTCACAGAGTATCCACCCCAGCATCACAGAGTATCCACCCCAGCATCACAGAGTATCCACCCAGCATTCACAGAGTATCCACCCCAGCATCACAGAGTATCCACCCCAGCATCACAGAGTATCCACCCCAGCATCACAGAGTATCCACCCCAGCATCACAGAGTATCCACCCCAGCATCACAGAGTATCCACCCCAGCATCACAGAGTATCCACCCCAGCATTCACAGAGTATCCACCCCAGCATCACAGAGTATCCACCCCAGCATCACAGAGTATCCACCCCAGCATTCACAGAGTATCCACCCCAGCATCACAGAGTATCCACCCCAGCATTCACAGAGTATCCACCCCAGCATCACAGAGTATCCACCCAGCATCACAGAGTATCCACCCCAGTATTCACAGAGAACCCACCCCAGCATCACAGAGTATCCACCCCAGTATTCACAGAGTATCCACCCCAGCATCACAGAGTATCCACCCAGCATCACAGAGTATCCACCCAGCATCACAGAGTATCCACCCCAGTATTCACAGAGTAACCCACCCCAGCATCACAGAGTATCCACCCCAGTATTCACAGAGTATCCACCCCAGCATCACAGAGTATCCACCCCAGCATCACAGAGTATCCACCCCAGCATCACAGAGTATCCACCGCAGCATCACAGAGTATCCACCCCAGCATGTCAGAGTATCCACCCCAGCATCACAGAGTATCCACCCCAGCATCACAGAGTATCCACCCCAGTATTCACAGAGTATCCACCCAGCATCACAGAGTATCCACCCAGCATTCACAGAGTATCCACCCCAGCATTCAGAGTGTCCACCTCAGCATTCAGAGAGTGTCCACCCCAGCATTCACAGAGTATCCACCCCAGCATCACAGAGTACCCACCCCAGTATATCACCCCAGAGTACCCACCCCAGCATCCACCCCAGCATCACAGAGTATCCACCCCAGTATTCACAGAGTATCCACCCCAGCATCACAGAGTATCCACCCCAGCATCACAGAGTATCCACGCCAGCATGTCAGAGTATCCACCCCAGCATCACAGAGTATCCACCCCAGCATCACAGAGTATCCACCCCAGCATCACAGAGTATCCACCCCAGCATCACAGAGTATCCACCCCAGCATCACAGAGTATCCACGCCAGCATGTCACAGAGTATCCACCCCAGCATCACAGAGTATCCACCCCAGCATCACAGAGTATCCACCCCAGCATCACAGAGTATCCACCCACCCCAGCATTCACAGAGTACATCACAGAGTATCCACCCCAGCATCACAGAGTATCCACCCCAGTCAGAGTATCCACCCCAGCATCACAGAGTATCCACCCCAGTATTCACAGAGTATCCACCCCAGCATCACAGAGTATCCACCCCAGCATCACAGAGTATCCACCCAGCATCACAGAGTATCCACCCCAGCATCACAGAGTATCCACCCCAGCATCACAGAGTACACCCCAGCATGTATCCACCCAGCATCACAGAGTATCCACCCCAGCATCACAGAGTATCCACCCCAGCATCACAGAGTACCCACCCCAGTATTCACAGAGTATCCACCGCAGCATCACAGAGTATCCACCCCAGCATCACAGAGTATCCACCCCAGCATCACAGAGTATCCACCCCAGCATCACAGAGTATCCACCCCAGCATCACAGAGTATCCACCCCAGCATCACAGAGTATCCACCCAGCATCACAGAGTATCCACCCAGCATCACAGAGTATCCACCCCAGCATCACAGAGTATCCACCCCAGCATCACAGAGTATCCACCCCAGCATCACAGAGTATCCACCCCAGCATCACAGAGTATCCACCCCAGCATCACAGAGTATCCACCCCAGCATCACAGAGTATCCACCCCAGCATCACAGAGTATCCACCCAGCATCACAGAGTATCCACCCCAGCATGTCACAGAGTATCCACCCCAGCATCACAGAGTATCCACCCCAGCATCACAGAGTATCCACCCCAGTATTCACAGAGTATCCACCCCAGCATCACAGAGTATCCACCCCAGCATCACAGAGTATCCACCCCAGCATCACAGAGTATCCACCCCAGTATTCACAGAGTATCCACCCCAGCATCACAGAGTATCCACCCCAGCATCACAGAGTATCCACCCCAGCATTCACAGAGTATCCACCCCAGTATTCACAGAGTACCCACCCCAGTATTCACAGAGTACCCACCCCAGCATCACAGAGTATCCACCCCAGCATCACAGAGTACCCACCCCAGCATCACAGAGTACCCACCCCAGCATCACAGAGTACCCACCCCAGCATCACAGAGCATCCACCCCAGCATCACAGAGTATCCACCCCAGCATCACAGAGTATCCACCCCAGCATCACAGAGTACCCACCCCAGCATCACAGAGTATCCACCCCAGCATCACAGAGTATCCACCCCAGCATCACAGAGTATCCACCCCAGCATCACAGAGTATCCACCCCAGCATTCACAGAGTATCCACCCCAGCATCACAGAGTATCCACCCCAGCATCACAGAGTATCCACCCAGCATCACAGAGTATCCACCCCAGCATCACAGAGTATCCACCCCTAGCATCACAGAGTATCCACCCCAGCAATCACAGAGTATCCACCCCAGCATCACAGAGTATCCACCCCAGCATCACAGAGTATCCACCCCAGCATCACAGAGTATCCACCCCAGCATTCACAGAGTATCCACCCCAGCATCACAGAGTATCCACCCCAGCATCACAGAGTATCCACCCCAGCATCACAGAGTATCCACCCCATTCACAGAGTATCCACCCAGCATCACAGAGTATCCACCCCAGTATTCACAGAGTATCCACCCCAGTATTCACAGAGTATCCACCCCAGTATTCACAGAGTATCCACCCCAGTATCACAGAGTATCCACCCCAGTATTCACAGAGTATCCACCCCAGCATCACAGAGTATCCACCCCAGCATCACAGAGTATCCACCCCAGCATCACAGAGTATCCACCCCAGCATCACAGAGTATCCACCCCAGCATCACAGAGTATCCACCCCAGCATTCACAGAGTATCCACCCTAGCATGTCAGAGTATGTGCCCCAGCATTTACAGAGTACCCAGCGGCGAGTATAGAGGATTCTCGAGGTGTCCTACCTTCCCAGCCGGCCCGCCTCTGCAGGGGTGCTTCCTGGCGGGTCTGTGCTGGTCTTGCCCTCCTCTGACACAGACTGGAGTGTGTCCTAGTTGTCTTGGTCTAGCCGTGGGTGGCCAGGGCCAGTGCTCAGACTCCCCGGTGTAGGAGCACAGTGTACACACGGCACAGTGGCCAAGCCAGAACCCGGAGTGGGACAGTCTGTGGCATTGTTTGCTCTGCCACGAGTAGTTTTTTTTTTTTTTTTTTTTTTTTTTTAGGTTTTTGCTTTAGAGTGTGTGCACTCACTGGACAGAGATATGAGAGAGAGACAGAGAGAGAGAATGAGAAAGTGCCCAGGTAGATGGCCATCCCCAATCCCTTCTCCTCCATTCTCTTCTCAGGATTTTGGGTGCACACGCTCACGCCCGTGCCGGCGTGACTTGTGAGCCGCTGGGTCTGGGACTCTAGCTATGGTTGGCTACGTGGGAGTCCAGTGCCATAACCCCCACGCCACCTGCTGGCCCCTCCACACCAGCAGTTTTAGCCAGGAATGCACATGTGAAAACGGGCCCCAGGCTTGGCGTCCTCACAGTAAGAAAGGCTACGCATGTGTTCAAGCTATTCTCTGCAAAAGTGCTGTTTCCAAATGGGAGTTTTCGGAGTTGAACACTAATTTGTGGAGTTAATATCTAGGCTCTAGATATTAACTAGTTAATATCTAGGGCCTTGGCCGGTCACTCACCCCCTGGGTAAACCTGAGCACAGTCTTAAATCCAAGCCTCAGTACCCACTCTGTGTAGCAAAAGGGGAGCTGCGGTCCCGCGGCACGGTGAGCGTGGGTGCCGCGAAGGTGGGGCCCCGCAGTTGAGCATCCTCGTGGGGGCCCTTGGTTCTGCCCCAGACGTCTGCCCCGCACGCAACTGCATAGCAATTAGGCCACGCCATGGAGGGGTGTGTGCGCCCAGAGAGGGGAGGCAAAACAAAGCAGGACAGCAGCCTGTTACTGAGAGACGCGGAACCGCGCGGGAGAGAGAAGAAAGGGCTTTTCCACCCCATTATCCTCCTGCCTTGTGGTGTGGATTGAAACTTCAGTCAATAATCTAGCTGAAGAAGAAAGTCTTTCTGTGAAATGGCACCAGAGCTGTGTCCACGAAGCCACGCTTCAGGGCCGGGTCGGGAGTGGAGCGGGAACCCCTGCGCGGAAGGGGGATCCAGCTCCCTTGGGAAGCCGAGAGACCGCGCCCGCAGGCCGGGCCCCAGAGCCCAGAGCAGGCACTGCAGGAGGGGAGGTGGGACGAGGCTGTGCTGGCAGAGGTGCCCGCAGGCCACCCTCCTCCTGAAGGCACGTGACCCATGTGTGCCAGGCCCAGGCAGAGAGCGAGCGCCGGCACATGGACTGTCGTGAGCTGACCCTGTGCCTGAGGTGGACAGCCCTGGGGCCCCGAGCTGCTGCCCAGCGGTCGTGGACAGGAGGGACTGGAGCCTGGTAGGTCCAGGTGGCTCTGGACATGGAGTGGCACGTTCCAGGTGGGACAGCCAGCAGCCTGGGAGCACGCAGCACCTCGGGGGCTGGCTGCAAGGACGTTTTCTCTCAGAGCTGTGAGACCTCCCCGTCACCCAACTGTGCTCTCTGCCGTTCACGGAACACCGCCTGTGAGCAGTCGCTCTGTGATGTAAAACCTGGGCTTGCAAAGCGGGCCTCTGGAGAATGAGAAAAAAGTGTGCGAAGGTCGCGGGTGTCACAGGTGGTCCCTCGAGGAGGGAAGGACTCCCAAGACCCTGCAGCACTTGGCTGCGGCGCTGTCCCTTGGGCTCAGGGAGCCGCTCCCCCCAAGCTCCATGACTCGCTGGGACTTTCGCGGCTGACATCCTGAGAAATGTCCTCTTGCAGCCTTGCTCGCTCTCGCGGGGCCTTTGCTGCAGCTGCAGGGACCCCGCAGGGATCCTCGTCCCGCGCTGACCACCCACTCACAGGTCAGGGCACTGGACGTGCCCTTCCCCCGCCTGAGCTCCCGTGCGTGGCTGGAGCCTCGTCTGACCGCTGGCTGCACGCACCTGCATGCCCGCCATGCCGCTCTCGTGGGGCAGCCATGCTGGGGCTGGTGTCACCTCTGCCTTTTCCCCGGGGGTGATCAGCATGTCAAGTTGGAATCCCGGCAGCGCTGTGGGCGAGGGCTCTACGTAAGCTACTGAGTGTCCCTCCTCCCTGTGCTGGCCGGGAGCCCTCCCACACTCCCATACCGCGAGCTCAAACGGACCGCCAGCCAGCCACCGGCACGCGGTGCTCACACGTGGCTCCACTGCCACAGCTGCTGGTGCTTGAGCCCCACGCCTAGCCCGGCCTGGCCCCTGTGCAGGAAGCAGCCCTGCCGATGCCAAGAGGCTTCCTGTCTTCCTCGCATCTGCGTTACGCCGTGGACTGGAGCCATGTTGTGCTGCCTCGGGGTAACGGCCCCATCTCCCTCCACCCCCATGGCGCCCCACACGCACTACGCCGTCAGTAGAGTCTTCTGCGCAGCAGTGAGGGGGGAGTCCGCGCAGCAACACCGGGCAGGAAGGACGGGGCGGACTCAGTCGGAGACAGTGTGGGAGTGCGTGCTCCCCCGCAAGTCCACGTGAGGCTCTGGTGTTCCAGCGTGCAGACATGTCTGGGCCCCTGAGACCTAGCGCTGAGTTGGAAATCCCTATGCACCCCCATTCCTTTAGAAACAAGGGGTGTATCCTGGCATCCCGGCCAGGCCCCTGGCTCAGCAGGGAGCAGAGTGCGGCGTGTGAGACTGCAGCTTGGCTGTTTTTGCTGTGGCCGTTCTTCAAGCTGGAAAGATGGGAGGACCAGAGGCGGGAGCGTAGGGGGCGTGGGGGGGTGTGCAGCAAGGGGGCGTGTCTGCTGTCCGAGACGTCAGAGTGCAGCCGGCTGTGTGCTCCTGCACATGTGAATCCACCTCTGCAGCGAGGCAGCTGCCATTGTCAGGAGGACACGTCTGCAGAGCCAAACCCACTGTGGATTGCAACGGCTTGAAGACCCTTTAATGAAACCAGCAGGAGGGTTTTATTAACGAGGCTATGGCCTGTGCTGTGGGTCTCTGCAAATTTCCGAAACCCCTGGGCCTACGGACTTAGACCATGGGGGTGCGGCGAGAAGGGCTGCGAGCTCAGCAAACAGCATGGCCGCTGTGCTCGGGGCTGCTCCTGCACACGTGTCAGCGTGACCGAGTCAGGGGAGCCACAGCACTGTCTTTTCCTTTTCTGTTTTAGATGTTTTCGGTCTGGAGAGAGACAGAGAGGAGAGGAGACATCTTCCTCCAAGGGCGATGGCCGTGCCGTAACCCTCCTCCGTTCTCCTCTCGGGCTTTGGGCACGTCATTACGTGCACCCGGCATGCTTTTCAGGCTGTGGTTCTGGGCTTGAACCACTGAGTTGGCTGTGGGGGTCTAGCACTTTAACCACCACGTCAACTATTGGCCCATGAGTGCGTTGTCTTAATCAGGCTTTTTTTTTTTTTTTTTTTTTTTTTTAAGGATTATTTTATCTAACTTTATTTATTAATTTATTTTAATTTGACTGGAGAAAGAAAGAAAGACAGAGAGAGAAAGTGAGAAAGCAAGCTGCCATGTCCGGACTCGAACTGCGGTTGGCCATGTGGGAGTCCAGTGCCCTTAACCACCACGCCACCTGCCGGCCCCTTAATCAGGCTTTTCTCTGAGCCAAAGGGTGACCTGCCACCGTGAAAGTCTGGCCGCGGTCTGGACGCTGAGGCCCTGGTCCCTTTGTATCTACCTTCCCCGCCTCGCCAAGCACAGGCCCCGCGTGGCTACAGAGACCACGGGGACATGGGGACACGGGGACACGGAGACACGTGTGGCTCTCCAGCCCCCAGGTCTGCCAAGGGAGCCCAAAACGATGGAACAGTTACCACCCCTCAGCCTCAACCCCACCCCATATGTTTCAAGATGTAAAATCAACCTCCAAAATAAATAAACTTAAAAACATCATCCCATAAATACAACGATAAACTCTGGAAATGATAAGCTCTGATGTCCTTAAAACGAACACGCACACGCACATGCACAAACGCACACACACACACGCACTGCTCTCCCCGACCACAGTGAACGCTCTGCTGAGGGTGTAGCTCGGGCTCTAACTGGGCCTGGTCTTCGGCGAACACCCAAGTGACCGAAGGTGTTTCCGGCACCTGCAGCCCGGCGCTGCGGTCGGGGCTCCGAGCAGAGCCCGCCGTCGGAGCTGCGGGGGACTGGGCCTGCACATCTCCCAGGCAGACGCCGCGGCACGCTCGCCCCATTTATCAGTGCGCAATTACTGTCTCCATTGTGAGGTGTCGCTGGGCGTGAGGTGACGTGTGCCAGTCAGCACAGAAAAATGGCCGGGTGTTGGCGTAATTTCTCATTATCGTCTTCATTAACCACAGCGAGTGGGAGGGGGAGTTTGCCGCACCCCGCCATCGTCATGACAACACTTCCGAGGCCGGCCAGCCCAGGTCCACCGTGAGCAGAGGCTGAATGTCCTCATTATTCCGCCCGCACGCCCTGCCCGTGCCAGGGAGGCGGCTGCACGGCCGGCGATTTATCCCCGGGCTGCTCCTGACAGCCCGGCCTGGTGTCTGGGCTCGCGCGCTGGTCTGATTTCACAGTTTAATTACAGCTCATCTGAGGGGCAGAGCTAATGAGCTTCGCCGTGCGGACAACAGCGGGCCGCCCTGTGGGAGCCCCGAGCCCTCTGCTTGCCCCGCTCCCGCTCCCGCTCCCGCTCCGAGGTGAGGGCCCAGGAGCACAGCGCCGAGCCCACCGAAGGCCTGTAGCCGCAGCCTGCCGGGGAGTGCTGCTGCAGACCCACGGCGGCCTCGGACGGGCCGGCCCCAGCACCTGGCAGGCACTGGGTGTGGAACAGGGGCTCTGGCCCCGGGGCCCTGGCCTGTGTAGCAGGCCCCGTTCTCTCACGCGGAGCTCGCACACGCCCCACCTGCACTGTGCCTCCGCACCCTGCCGGCCTGCCCTCAGCTATCAGCATGCCTCCACCCGGGCTCCGCCGGGGCCTGACACCCTGTCCCGTTTGTTCTTCCCAAGACTGGGTGTGTGAGCACGCCCATGGGAGTCTGACAGTGTCAGGTGGTATGAGTGCATGTATGGGGTGGTGTGAACATGTGTGTCACGTGCTGTGAACATGTGTCAGGTGGTCTGAGTGTGTCAGGTGGCGTGAGTGCATGTATGGGGTGGTGTGAACATGTATGTCAGGTGGTGTGAACACGTGTCAGGTGGTCTGAGTGTGTCAGGGGGTAGGAACACATGTATTGGGTGGTGTGAACACGTGTCAGGTGGTATGAACATGTCAGGGGGCTGAACACACATGTTAGGCTGTGTTGTCCCCAGTGTGAAGCCCTCGGTGGTTTATCACTGCGTTTAGGATGAGGACCGCAACACAGGCTGCATCACCATGCTTGGGCCTGGGCTTGGCCTTCCGCGACATCCGTGGTCTGTCCGGAGGCCTTTCTCTGGGCAGTGTGGGTGTCCCTCTGCTTCGGGCCCTGTCACATGCTGCTGCCCCGGGACACGGCTCTGCCCTCCCAAGCCCCTGCCACTCCTCGGTACCGTCTCTAGCTCGAGTGCCCTCTGTTCGCCGAGGCCAAGAGCACCCAGTCCCGCGGCAGACTCCGCGTGCCCTGGGGCGGGGTCCCCGGGCCACCGGCCTGGCCGATGGGGGAAGGCCTGCGCCTCTGCGCTAGTCAGCCGCCCGCCTCCTAGGGCCCGTCCCATGACCCCTCCTAGGGCCCGTCCCATGCCCCCTCCTAGGGCCCGTCCCATGCCCCCTCCTAGGGCCCGTCCCATGCCCCCTCCTAGGGCCCGTCCCATGCCCCCTCCTAGGGCCCGTCCCATGCCCCCCTCCTTTTGCACTGAGACTCGCTCCTACCCCTCACTCGGTGAAGGACAGCTGACGAGAACACATACGACGAAACGGAGGACATGGAACAGAAGTCCCGGGCGAGCACTGAGAATAGCAAGGACAGCCCGAGGGGAGGGCCACCAGCATCTGGCTGTCACGAGCCAGACGGCCGCCACTGCACGGGGCTCGGACCTGAGCTCCGGGGCCCAGGGTGCAGGAGGGACGTGCCAGCGCCGCGGCCGCGTGTCTGAGAGGGCGCAGGTCAGCCCTGCGTGCTGGCTCCAGACACTGCCGTCGGAGCGGTCCAGGTGCCACGCAGTGCATCCAGAGGTCACCTTTTGAAAACTCCCTCCGAATAAGCGAAGGGAATAGGGTATCGCCGAGGTGTGCTGGGGAGCCAGGAACACTGTCCAGCCACCGTCCGGGGGGCAGAGGCCTGGGAGGACTGAACACACACCGGACGGTCCACTCAGAAGTCACCTCTCCAGGGCCCTGAGCCACTGCAGCTCGTGCTCCATTTATGGGTGAGATTTCTAACAACTCAGAAAAAGCAAAAAGCCTTTTCACTCTTCCCCACATACCATATCCATTTCGGTACGGAATTCTGGCACCTTTACTTCCATTTGTTTAACCACAGAATTTAATTTCAGAAACACGTTGGGGCCACGGTTGACTTTAGAGCAGAGGTTTTATAGAAAGAACGTAACTGGGGGTTTCCGCTGGCTTAAATGTATCAGTCGCAGAATGTGGAATGTCACTCTAATGAACGATTATTGCTTAATGATATTGCTAATTAAGCATTCTTAACAGCAGCATGTAGAGAAACCGCATTTTCAATTAAGCATGTTCTGTGCTGAAGGTCTTGGGCGTCCACCCACCTCTCCGTCATGCCGGCTGGAAGCCCAGGCACCCAGAGAACGGGGAAGGACAGTGGCCTTGCCCTCTCCTTCAGTGCTACTGCGAGCGCGTTTCGTTTCCGAGCACTGTGGGGAGGCCCCTTTGCAGGGACAGCGCAGAGCTGAAGCAGCGATCAGAGTGTTTTCGCTGGTCGCCTCTGCCACATCGCTGCGGCTCAGCTCCAGGCAGGGCTGCGTGGCTGGCCCCTGGCCGCAAGCAGACAGCCCGAGCCTCGGGGCTGAGGGAGCGGAAGTAGCCCCTCCCTGTGCCAGGCCGGCCTGAGGGATGCCCTTCCAGCTCTGGCTTTGGGTCAGTCTGGAGAGACTGGCAGCTCCTGTCCTGTGCCTCTGGGGGACTCGTGCACAGCAGCTGCCACTCCAGGAGGAAGCCTGAGCCGGCCCCGGTTCCCCTTAGCCAGGCTGCGCTGCACCGCCAGCCAGCCCCAGCGGGACAGAGCCGTGCTGTGTCAGGGCGCCAGGGCAGGAGCAGGCTGGGTCTCGAGCTCAGGAAGCTGCCCTCTGCCGGGAAGACTAGCCCTGAGAGGGGAGGTGACAGCCGAGGGAAGGGAAGGACCCGCCCTGAGAGGCAGAGACCCGTCTGATGGCAGAGGCTCCCTGCAAAGGGCCTGTGAGCCCAGACTGTGTGGGCTCGTGCTGGGGGCCCTGCAGGCTTCCGGCAGCCTCCGGGAGGCCCGCGAGATTTTGACAGGACGACACAGAGAACAGTCCGGCTTCGCACACCCGAGTCGCTGCGGTAGCATCCGCGAGGCCCTTAGTCCTGGAGAAACCCTCCGTGACGGCGTGAAGGGCTCCGAGCCCCCGCCCCGCCAGGACCTGTCGTTTCTGTTGCTGACTTGGGGTAACGCCTCTTCACAGGACCCAGCGCGGCGCAGGCTCCCTGGGGCCACCCAATCTGGGCACTCACTGTCCTGCTCAGGGACACTCCCAACATGTGTCAGAGGCTCTCTGCCCCAGCTGTGGGCTGCCAGGGGCCCCTCGCAGGGCTGGGGCGGGGAGGAGGTGACCTGGGCCAGAGCACAGGAGGTGCTGCTGGGCCCTCCGCTCAGGGACGGCTGTGATGCCAAGTGGGTGGCTCCCACAGGCAGGGCTGGGGTCCTCGGTGTGCATAGGGCTCGGGGCCTCTGGGGCTGAAGGGACTTGGTGCTCCTCGGGGAGATGTGTCACTTTCTGGGACATATAGTCACTCTCTTAACAGAGAGCTTCCAACTGGGTGACAGCCGAGGGCCGTCCGGGCTCTGCCCCATTCCCTGGGGCAGTGAAGGTGGTCCTGGCGGGCGGAGGGGACCAGTGAAGAGGGGGCGGAGAGGCCTGGACTCGAGCTCTGACACAGGCCGGCCGGGACTGGCCTCGCAGGGACCCGAACTGGAGCTCCCGCCGAGGACACCGACCTCCGGCTCAGCCCAGCACAGGCACTAGGGAGGCCCTTCCTCCAGGCGGGAGGGAAGCGAGGGCACTGTCCCCTGCGCCTGTGTCCCTGCGGCAGCCGCAGTGAGGCTCTGGACGGCCTGGCGGCCCACACACGGGGAAGGTGACTTTACTCGCCACGAGCCACCCCAGAGAAGCTCAGCCACCCACCTGGACGGAGATGCAGCCAGACGGGGCGGGCATCTCGCCTGCCTGCGGTGGCCTTGTGAGGAGTCCCCACGAAGGCAGCGAGGCCTGGAGCACTCGGGCCACAGCCGCCTCTGCCCCTGCCTCCTAGAGGGCCAGGCCGGGCTTCGTGGGGTGGCCTCGCCCTCTGCAGCCGGGGCCCTCCTGACATTGCTGCCGGGTTCCACACCCTGGTGTGGTGGAGGCCTTGAGCAATTCCCATCTATAATCTGCCACGTGCCCGCTGCCTCTGTGATGCTGAGGACTGGGGGCGAGGGTCCAGGGACGTGAAGGACTGTGAGGGGGCACAGGGGGCAGGCAGGCGTCCACGGAGCCGAGGGTGAGGCGGGCAGGAGGACTCTGAGTGCAGGCACAGTCAGAAGCTGCTGACCCCAGCTCGGCACCCCCCGCCCTGCCTGAGCCAAGGCCTCCGGACCCCGGCCCAGGCGGGGCAAAGTTCCGGCCTCTGGTGCCGGGAGCCACGGCCGGCCGGGCTCTCACTCCCTTCCACGGCTCCTCCCCCAGGTGGCACGGGCGCCCAGGCAGAGCGAGAGCGACCGCATGGCACAGGCGGCCAGAGGAGCGAGGAGGGGCTCTGGCTTTACTTCCGGCCTCCTGGGGGACCCCCTCCCCCTGGACGGACCTCCCCCCTGCTGGTGTCCTCACCTGCAGGACGGGCACCGTGCGCCTCTCCCGCTCAGCGGCTGTGCAGTGTGTCCCAGCCGCTCTCCCAGTCCACCCTCAGCTGCGGGCGCCCAGCAGCCTCGAAGCCTTCAGGGACACAGTGCACAGGAGCGTCCCGGCCACGGAGGCTCAGAACAGCCACGGAAGGAGGGCTCTGGTCCCTTCCTGCAGAGAAGGGTGCCGAGGGGCAGTGGGCGCATGGCTGGCTCCATCGAGCAGAGACCACTGCACGCACGGGCCGCCGCGATGGGGCCACCAGAGCACGGGCTGGGCTGTGAGCTGCGTCACTACTGTATTACGCGACGTGCCCGGGACACTCCCAACGAGAGTGTTGGACACGCCGCGCGTTCTCCGGGCGCAGCTGGCACCCTCTGCTGTGGGAAGGGCACCCATGTGAGTGAGGTGCTCTCACTGCTGGCCGGGCCCGAGGGCAGCCGCCGGCGCAGCCCCGCGTGTCACATTGTGGCTGCTTAGCCCGGCGTGAAGTGGCCCTACCACAGGACTACACCCACGGAGCCGGCAGGTCGGCAGAGCCTACCACAGCTGACCAGTCCCCGGGGCAACACTCGGCAGGGACGTGGCTGAGACTCGGGAGCCACGGCTGACTGTGGGCACTCCCGTGTGCATGTCCCGTGTGGACGCCAGCCCTCTTCACCCGGTGGAATGAAGTAGCGTCCCTGTGGAGGCTCTGGGCCGGGCGACGTCTGAGGCTGCTGTGCCTCGTCGTGACTCGAGGCTGTTCTGTCCATACAGAGCAGTCCCACAGGAGGGCCTGGGTCTTCCTAGGGGTCTGCGGAGGGCAAAGGGCAGGGGCCTCCTCCGGCGGTCCTCCCAGTGCTCCAGGGCGAGGGTCCAGGAATGGCGGTGCTTTCCTCCCTCCATGCTGGCGTTCAAGCCAGACCCTCCCTGCAAAGGGAGAGGAGGACGGAGGACGTGGCGGGTGCTCCGGGTCCCCCTGCTGCTCCTGGGCGGGGCCAGGCAGCTCTGCGTGGCAGGGCCAAACCTGTGGCGCGGCTCCTGGCTCTGAGCAAGATCGCGACTCTAAAGTATGCAGGGGTGCCCGAGGGGGTTCTCTGGACGGCGGGCACACAGCGACCCAGTCTGCCGTCCGCAGGGCGTGGGCGTGAAGGAGCCTGAGACGGCGTGTGCGCCCCGAGCGCTGTCCTTGCCTCCTCCGGCTACTAGCCGGGCTGCTCCTACCTGGGCCCCCTGTGCTGCTCTGTCCCTGAGGGCAGCGGTGGGAGGTGGAGGAGCCCGCCTCTGCCCAGGCCTGGCCAAGAGCCCATGTCCCAGCACCTGCCACCCCTCGGCACGTAGGCGTTTTGGGGACAGGAGGAGGCAGGGTCTGGGCTGACCACACCCAGAGCCTCACCGAGCAGCTTAGAGGGGACTGAGACCCTGTCTGACAGCCCGACCGTGCCAAGATCTCCATTTGGGGGTCTCTCGCCTTGTCCCCCACACAGCTGGTAGTCCCCACACCCCAGGTCCCCGCGACGAGGGGCCTGATGCTCCCCAGGGACAAGGCATGTGTGCTTGTTATTCGAGAGCTCAGTCGTGAGCACGGCTACTTATCGCACAGGTGTGGCCGACGGACAGCCCACACAGCCGCACGGCGGGCGGGCAGGTCCACCTCGCGGCCACGCTCTTCCTAAGACGGAGGCTGGGGTCTGTCTCAGTGACGGGCGGATGTGCTGCGGGTCAGGTCCTCCTGCAGGTGCCGGCCCTCGCTCTGCACCACGCTATCTGCTCCTGGGGACCGCAGGGCCTTCGTGGGGGCTCGACGCTGAGCTGCTGCAGGGTTTGGGGTTCTGTTTGCTGTAAACACACCGTTTTTACCACAGACTGACGGGTGCAAATTGTGCAGTCTTCTGAAGATCCTTTAACCCCCTCTGGGTGAGACTGCAGACGCCAGAGCTGCACCAGGTCTCCCGCGGCGAGGGTGGGTATGTTTCAAGGGTCCAGGGAGGCCCTCGTGTTTCGGGAGGTGCAGTTTGTCTCCCAAATTGTTCAAATTATACACAGAGTCACAGAGGCGCGGGCAGGAAGGGCCAAAGACAAGGGCGCCTGCATTCGGGGCAGAGCGGGAGAGACAGTCGTGGCCATCGTGGTGGGCGGCCGTGGCCCCAGCTGGATTCCCCCAGCTCTCACGACCCCAGCTGATGTGAGCAGTGGGGTCCACCACATTTGGGAAGCAAAGTCCTTCAGTCTCCCTTTCCTATGAGCAACGGTGCCCCTCTGAGGTGCTGTCCCCAAGATCCCCAAGCCACCGTGTACAAGGCTGCCCGGTTCCAGCCTGGCAGGCCCGAACCCCGGCGTCCCACGCCATCTCTGTGTCCCTGCCATCTCCCTGTCCCAACCCGGGGGACAGTCGAACAGGTTTTCTGAGGGAAGGAGTGAGAGACGGGACTAACGGCGCAGTGTTACAACACGGAGACGACGCAGTGTTACAACTCTTCAGGGTCTTCCGGAGACGACACGGTGTCACAACTCTTCAGGGTCTTCAGGGTCGTCTGGCGATTGTGGGCCAGGGATCGTGGTTATATACATGCTGGTGGGCAGTGATTGGTTGTCCTATATGCTAATGAAGGATTGTAGAAGGTGGGTTATGATTGGTTGCTTTTGTGGACCAATCATGAGGTGCTGGATATGCAAATCTGAGGGATTCTAAGCTCACCGATTTGCTATGGGAAGTGGCCAATCAGAGTATGGTTTTGAAGGTGAGGTTTTGAAGGGGAGCCAATCATGGCCTTTGGCATTGTGTAATTGTTTGCTCTCTGAGAAACCGGCGATATTCACTGGTGCGCAGCCTCCCACATCTCCCCACCCCTCACCGTGTCTGCTCTGAGTGGGCCGGCCTGGGCAGAGGACTTGAGGCTGCCGGGTCCACCCTGCTCCTGCAGCATCGCAGGGCCTTGGCCAGGGAGGCTTGGTGGGTCTTCTCATCTGCCCTACCGCTTCGTGAGCTGCTCTCTGCTGGAGCCTTGCACCCGGGGCACGAAGCAGCCCACACACGTGTGCCTGGGGACAGCTTCCCCCTCCAGGACCCTGGGACTCTGAGGGCCAGGGGGGCCGCCCGGTCTGGAGTTGGACCAGTGGGGTCACCACGGAGTCTCCTGGGCCTTGCGTCCCGTCTGTGTGGGGGCCTCAGCGACTCGGATTCCCTAGAACCTGGAAGGCTGGGCTCAGGGCGAGGCCCTTGCGCTCGGCGTTGCATCTCTCTTTGCTCCCGAGGCCTGGAGATAGCTATTTCGTGTGCTGCACCTCCTTGGCCCTGCCTCGAAGCCCGCCCTGTGGGGCTCCAGAGCCCCAGGGCCTTCACCTCAGGGTGGGGTGCTGGCCGCCAAGTGCTCCTCCTTATCGAGAGGGAGCTTCACCAAGAGGCACCGGGCCTGGGGCCCAGGGTGTGCCGCGGGGCCCCTCCCCAGCCAGCCTGCCTGAGGCTCGTAGGCGACACACCCCATGGGCCCCACGGGCAGCTGGGCAGCGAGGCCCTCCTGGGAGGCCATGGTGTCCTGCCCTGCTCTGCGAGGCTTCGCTGCTCCGGGTGAGGACGGGAACGGGGTGTCGCTCCCCGGAGAGTAGAAGGCAGGATCTCACGTGGGCCTGTCGCCCTGGCAGTCTCCCTCCGCTTTGTCACTGGGGTTCCTTTCCTCACGCCCGCGTGACACCTGGGAAGGGTCAGAGTGCAGCCAGTGGCCGTGCGTCCCCACTCCCATCCTGTCGCCCCCAGAGCCTGTGATGGGAGCTGCATGTCAGGGTCTCGGGGCCACCGGGCCACCAGCCCAGGAGCCCCGCTTCTCCCCAACCTCCCCCAGCTGAAGGTGCTCTGAAATATCACAAGCAAAATTTAAATCACAAAATACCCAATACCTGCCCTTCTCCCCGTCCTGCCGATGCACACGGCTAGGCTTCAGAGAGGGCCTCCTGAGAGGAGTCTCGCCAGTGTCAGCTCCTGTGACAGGCTCTGAAGTCGGGGCCCCTCCACGGTGGCCCTAGAGCCACCCTCCACCCCCAACCCATGCGCCTCGGCCGGTCGCACTGAGCCAAGTGTCTGAGGCCGGGGGCCGGGCCACGGAGCAGAGTCCTGCTTCCCCCCTCGGTCATGATTCTCCTCCGTGCACTGTCACTGTGTGCCCGGGCAGGGGAGCGCGGTCCTGTCTCCAAGGATCCACTGCCCGGCCCGCGTGGGCCCCCAGGCCCTGCAGTGCTCGTTGTCGGCTCATGTTCCGTGGGTCGGCAGGCAGCGATTGGACAGGCCGAGCGACCCTGGGTCTGAGTGGCCGCCCCACGCACCACGGGACAGAGGGCCCTCATCCGGGGCCGGGGCCAGGGCCGGGGCTGGGGGCTCAGACCTGGGATGAACACAGCGCCCCCCACTCCTGAGGCCACGCGCACTTCCCCACGAGACACCATGGGTTCCTCAGGGCAGCCCTGCTCCACCCGCCCCCAGAGCTGGTGGGGTCCCTGGGAGTCGGGTCCCTGCTGGCCACCTGCAGGCCCGCTCGCTCTCCCAGGCACGGGGTAACTGTACAGCAGCCATCCTGCCCGTTGGCCCCTCCAGCCCAGGGCTCCCAGGTGTCACCCAGGCCAGGGGACAGCCACACGTCCCACAGCCAGACTCCCGGCTCCCCACGGCCACCCTACTCCAGCCTCGGCCTTATCCCTTTGGTCCTGAAGAAGCCGACGAGGACCAGTGACAGCGGGCCGTGGTGTGATGGTGGGCAGTGGTGCCATGGCGAATGCCTGGGCGCACGGGCCAGGGGCACACGCCCACGCCCCCACCCCCCACCCCCCAGCTGGAGAGAGACAGCCACCTGGAGGCTGAGCTGGGGCTCCCCCGCCCTTGGGCGCTGCTGGCCCTCACCGGTCGGTCAGCCGGGTCAGAGGCCTGGGGCGGGGGTGGGCGCCCCGTGGAATCCCTCGTCTCCCGGGACCAGCAGGGTCAGGGCCTCACCCTCCCTCCGGTGAACTCCGACCGCTGACGTCCAAACCCCGAGTGAGTTGTCCCCTGTCGCTAACAGCTCACACTCCTCCTGAGGGCGACAGTGCCTGGGGCACTGGGCTGTGCCACGTCGCTCCTCTCCTACGAGGGAGGCGCGGGCGTGAACGGGAAGACTTGAGGTGGCCGGGATTGGCCGTGACGGTTCTACGTGTGGGCCCTGTCCTCCGTGGTGCACGGCCCGGACAGAGGAAGCTGCCACCTGCTCACAGCCATCCAGTCGAGGCTGGCGCCAGCGCAGCAATGACGCACAGGCGAGGGAAGATGGATCCCAAGGAGAGCACGGTTCAAACCCCCAGCCCAGATCAGCAGATGGCATGATGGTTATGTCACTGGACTCCCTCCCACATGGCTGACCGTGGTTCAAGTCCCAGACCTGGAGGCTTGAAACTCACACTGGGCACATGTGTGTGCATGCCCAAAATCCTGATAAGAGAATAGAAGAGAAGGGACTGCGGCATGGCCATTGCCCCTGGGGGGGTGACTTCTCACTTTCTGTCTCTCTGGTGAGCGCATGTGCCCTATGGCAAAAAATCTCTCTCTCAAAAAACAAAAAACAAAAAACAAAACTCCAGCCCAGTCAGCCTGAAACATGCCAGCACGTGTGAGTGCCCAGGACTGAGGACAGCAGGGGGGACGCCACCTGACCAGGTGGGGTCTGTCTTGCTCTCTGTCATGGATAGCGGAGCAATCCCGGCTCCCTCGTGCTGGCAGTTGCGTGCCGATGAGCGGGGCTGGAAGCCCCGTGGCTGTCCCTGGGCTCAGATAGAGGGGACCTAAAACACATATGCCCAAGGTCCCGGTCAGCCAGAGGGCTGAGAAAGCGACGCGTGTGACAACGCCTGGCACAGGTGCCCATCTCACGCTGTGCACAAGGTCACGCTCACAGTACTCTCTCTCGGGGAAGAACAGACGTTTACAGAAGGCCTAGCTGGGGGGAAGGGATGAACGAGGCCTCGGACAGAGAGGGCCAGTCTTGGCGACGGCTCAGACGGAGGGGCCAGAGCCCGCGGGCAGACACGGGGCTCGCACAGACCAGGTGCACGTCCTGCCGGCAGCGCTGTCTGCGCCACCTGAAGAAGTTCCACCCTCAGGGATCTGGAACGTGCAGGGCCAGGAAAGCATGAGTCAGCACGTTGGCAAACCATGAGGCAGATGAGCACTGGGCTGGGCTGGGCAGTGGGACGAGGCCTGGCTCACAGAGGCCTCCGGTCTGGCCGGGCCAGGTCAGCATGGGAGGGTACTCTGGGGCTGAGCTGAGGCCCCGTTCAGACGAGACGGGGCCACATCAGAGGGCTGCGGGAAGACCTCACGGGCAGGGCCAGCAGGGTGGGACACGGGAGGAGCGGCCCAGGGACAGGAGGCTGGGCGGGCACTGGGAGGAGGAGGGCCACTGCTCTGCCCGGGGCCCTTAGCTCTCGAGAACGCTGGCCTTCGCTGCTCGAGCCCACACGGCCTGGTCCCGGGGAGCACAGCCGGGCGCACGGTGCCTTCCTGTGCAGTGGGGGCTGAGAGGGCCCCAAGGCCGGGCTGGAGTCGTGTCCTGACCTTCTGCCACAAGCCAGCACGCCTGTCTCTCTGGCAGCCCCAGGCCTGCCTGGCCACACCACGCTTGTGCTGCCCGCTAGTCTAGGTGAGAGGTGGCAAATGTGTTCTGAACACCCAGCGCCTGATGGGACGGCTTGGAGTGTGACGCGAAGAGGGAGCCTGGCTGTGCGGGGTGTGCCCGGCAGCCCCCAGCTGTTCCCGCGCCCCTGTTCTGTTCTGCGGCTCACCTGCAGGCCATGAAAACCACTGGCTTCACAGTTGCAGGCCCCATGCCCCCCAGGTCATCAGGCGTGCTTCCTACAGCCACCGGCAGGGGGCGCTCCCCCAGAGGCAGACTCCTGGCGCTGTTCTTCACATTATCCACTCCTCCTTTGCCATCTCTCCCTCCCTTGACACACGAGCTCCATGGCAGGCAGCACCCTGAAAGCCACAGGCACATGGGGGGCGCGTACCCCAAAAGCCACCGGTGCGGGGGGCATGCACCCCGAAATCCACCGGCACATGGGGGGCACGAGCGGCTGAGGAGCGAGCAGTGGCTGTGGGGGCTCAGGGCGCTCCTCACAGGCACACCCTGGCTCGAAGCTCTCTGCAAACAGGTTGTGTGTTTTCACGTCTTACACCTGTTCGTCCAGAGTTCATCAGCGCCAGGCCAGCCCTGCCACGCGGGGACGGGAGCCCTGAGCGTAGGGGCGTAGGGAGCATGTCCCTGCAGCTGGATTGCGTTAGAACTCTGACCCTGGGAGCTTGAAAACACGCTGGGCATGAGGGTGCCCCAAACCCTGACGGGTGGGGACGGAGAAAGGGTGACCACGCCCCATCTTTCTCCCTTCTCTGCTGAGCACACACACCCTGTGGCAATAAGAAAAGGGTCAATTTAATCAATATCCTATTAAAAAGAGAAGTTTAGAAATTAAAAACAATATGAATATCCAGTTCCCAGCCTGCTGTCACAGCGGTGCTCACGGGACGCTGTAATGCGTGCTGCTCTCATGAGCGTGCGATACGGGTAGACGGCCCTCCGGACCGGGGACTGAGCCCAGGCCGGAGCAGAGCTGACCCCGCTGGGCGCTTCCTTCCACATCAGTCTCCCAGCTTCTGTTTGGAGCAACAAGGCTAGGGGGGTAAAGGCTGGGGCTCACCAGCAGCGCTTCCCCGGCTCTGAAAGAACCGTATGACGTACTCACGGCGCTCCCAGGCCAGGGCGCACCTCGAGAGCTGCTCATTACTCCACCTGGGGGGAGGCTGTCCTCTCCCCGGGAGCAGCACGCATGCTTTTTAGCGTCAGACTCCACATGGAAACAGCACACAAACGCCCGTTTCTGCCCCACTGGGTTCAGAAATCCATGGGTGATCGGGGGTCGTAAAAACACACTTCTAGCCTGCATGAAAACAGACATATTGAAGAAAAGAAGAGCGCATTTTAAAGGTATAAAAACAATGGTTTGCTCTCGGGGGACGTGATGGACAGGACACGACCCGCTGCTGGGCGAAGGGAAGGAGACTCGCGGGGCCCCACAGCCCCTCGGCGTGCGGCTTCCCGTCATCAGGTGGAGACCTGACTCGGGAGAACAGTCAGGGGTAAGCCTCCCTCCTTCACGGGGGCCTCCCCAACAAGCACGGCGTACGGAACCTGTCGCTGCTCTGATGGCTGAAACCACACGCTCCACACACGGCGTTGCAGGCCAGAGGCTCTCCGGGCTGAACCTGAGGAGCGGCTGGGCCATGCTCTCTGGACGCATGAGTAGAAAAACAATATTCTCATGTTTTGTGTGTGTGCTAGCCAGAGCCAGAGACAGAGACAGAGAGAGAGAGAGAACTCACCCCCAGGGCGGGTGTCCATGCCGTAATCCTTTGTCTTCCATTCTCCTCTCAGGATTTTGGGCACGCACGCACACCCAGTGTGATTTTCAAGCCATGAGGTCTGGGGCTCGAACCCAGGTCGGCCATGTGGGAGTCCGGCACCTTAACCACCATTCCACCTGCCAGCCCTGGGTTTCCTTCTTTTGAAAGCTATTACCTACCCGTGTCCTCTTTACCCACTCATCCTTGATGGACACTTGGCTTGTTCCCGTACCCTTGCTGTTGCAGATAGTGCTGACCTGTTGTTCCGACCCCAATTTCAATTCCTTTGGCTGAAAACCAGAAGTGGAGCAGCCGGGTCATATGGCAGTTCACCAGCGTCATTTTTCTGGATGTTCTACGCTGTTTTCCATAATGGCTATTCCGATGAACGTCTCACCAACAGCAGAAGGGTTCCTCTTGCTCTGCCTCTTTCCCAGCACTCGTGTGTCTTATCTTTTTACAACAACCATCCGGTGGGGTGAGGTGATAGCTCATGTGGTTCTGACCTGCACTTCTCTCAAACTGGTGCTGCTGAGCGCATTTTCATACTCCTGCTGGTCACTTGTATATCTTCTTTGGAAGAAAATGTATATTCAAATCCTATGTCCATTTTTATTTTGACTTTTTTTTTTAAAAGAATTGTTTATTTTATTTATTATTATTGTTTTTAATTTGACCAGAGAAAGACAGAGAGAGAGGGAAACTGAGAAATCACCCCCAAGGGGATGGCCACACCGCAATCCCTTCTCCTCCATTCTTCTCCTGGGATCGTGGGCACGCACACACAAGTGCCCGGTGTGATTTGCGAGCTACCAGGTCCGGGACTCAAACTGCAGTCGGCCATGTGGGTATGCCATCTGGTGGCTCCCCTTTGTCCACTTTTAAATTAAGTATTTTTTGTTGTTCATTTGTTTTTGTTTTGCTAGTAAGTTGTATGAGTTCCTTATAAACTTTAGATATCAATCCCTTATCAGATATGTGGTGTAAATATTTTCTCGCATTCCATGGGTTGCTTTTTGAATTTGTTTGCTGTTCCTATGCTCTATAGAAGTTTCTAGTTTGATGTCGTCCCACTCGTTTAGTTTAATTCTGTTGCCTGTAGGTTTAGTGTCATATGCAAGAAATCTTGTCCTAATGTCCAGAAAATTTCCCCCGATGTTCTCTTCTGCTAGTTTTATGATTTCATATTTTATGCTTAAGTCTTTTGAGTGGATTTTTGTGCATCATGTCAGATAAGGGCCACATTTTATTGCATGTGCAGATCTAGTTTTATCAACATCATTTATTGAAGAGATCATTCTTTTCCCATTATACATTCTTGGAACCCTTATCCAAGGCTGGTTGGCTGTTTATGTGTGGATCATTTCCAGACTCTGTACTCAGTTCCACCAGTCTAGATGTCTGATTTTATGTCAGTACCATACTATTTTGATAACTATAGCTTTATAGTATATTTTGAAATCAGGACATGTTGCATGATTTTTTTTTTTTTTTTTGAGAGGTTTTTGCTACAGAGCGCGTGTGCTCGCCAAACAGACAGAGAGACACAGAGAGACAGAAAGCGAGAAATCACCCCCCAGGGGGGATGGCCACGCCGCAATCCCTTCTCCTCCATTCTCCTCTCGGGATCTTGGGCACGCACGCACACGCGCCCGGCGTGAGTTTTAAGCCACCGGGTCCAGGATGCGAACTCCGGTCGACTACGTGGGAGTCCAGCAACATAGCCATTACGCTAACTGCTGGTCCCCGTGTTGCATGATTTTTAATTTTTAATTTTAATTTTTAATTTTATTCTGAGCAGGTTTTTCATTATAGCAAGACAGGTTGAGTTTCCCCTTACCCCAGGTGTAATTCTTTCATCGTCAACTAATATCTTCCTTAGGTAGTGAAGTCAGGACCAGCGGATGGCGTAATGGCTACATCAATGGACTCCCATGTAGTCAACTACAGTTCGAGTCCCGGACCCGGTGGCTCAAAACTCACATTGGGTACGTGTGTTTGCGTGCCCAAGATCTCGAGAGGAGAATGGAGGAGAAGGGATTGCAGTGTGGCCATCCCCCTGGGGGTGAGTTCTTGCTTTCCGTCTCTCTGGTGAGTGCTCATGCCCTATGGCAAACATCTCTTGCTCTTAAAAAAAAAAAAAGATAGTGAAATAAAAAAAGGTTTTTTAAAAGTCCCTTGAGAGAAAATATTTAGAATAAATATGTGCAAGAGTGGATAATATTGATGTGTTCTTAGTGTACGTAGAAGTTAAAGGGTTCATTACAGCAAATTTAGCTGTGCAGTTTGGGGTTCCTTAAGGAGCAGGCACATTCACTTGGCCCCTAAATGCATGTAACGCTGTCGCATGTATAAAGAAGCTTGCTAAAGTTTCCACTCGATGGCGTTGTTTGAGGGCTTCTAGCTCTCAGAAGGGCTAAACTCTTACTAGAAAAGATTCGTTCCTCACTGGTGAAACCATTTGCCGAGGATGAGAATTTTTTCTGCAAAGTTTGTGTGGACTGCCTGCTTTCTCCCACCTTCCCTTCCCCACTCCTGTCTTCCCACTCCTTTAGTCGTCCATGGACATCGGCTGAGCACCTAGTTCTAGAGCTGGGGTGTCAGCTGTGAACAGGGCAGACCAGGCTCCTGTGTACATGAAGCCCTCACTCCCAGCTCAGCAGCTCTCGGAGAGGCCACAACGCATGCAGGACGCTCACGCATGCACACACGCGGTCACCCCTCGGGCCTTCCACCCCCACCTCAGGTGGCAGCAGGAGACGTGACACCCCACCACTCAGGCACACCCGTGGCCCCGACGTGCGGTGACGGCCTCTGCAGACAGCTCTGAGGCCGTCCTTCCCCAGCCCCGCCCCACCCCATGGCGGCTCTAGCCCAAGACGAGGACTCACTTTCCTGGAGCTGCCCAGCACCCGGCCGGGCCCCACCCAGAGATGTGCTTCGCGCTCCTGTCACCGTGTTGGCTCTTGGAGGGATGAGCCACCCCCGCCCCCCGTGGCAGGGTGAGCGGCACTAACTACCAAGAAGCCCCTCTCTTTTCTGGGAAATAGCCACAGAAGCCACAGGACAGAGCAGACGGCCACACCAGCACTCGTAGGTACGTCTCCCACTAAAACCGGAAACTCGCCGATGCCAGCGAGCATTCAGGGCCGCGCTCCTCCCGCTGTTAGCATCAGCTCCCTGCTTACAGCACTGCTGCTAGGCATTCCGGGGCCTTTTAGACCTGGCTGTTTCTTTAGGGAGCAAAGAAGGAAAATAAATCTCAGCAATTGAAGGTTTAAAGAAAAGGAACAGGATGACAACTTATCAGGAATGAAGGGTGGCTTATTCGCCAACATCCTAGTTAAAAGTTCAAAGCATTTTTTCTTATAAATTAGGCAAGAGTAAAATTCAGGGAGATGGGAAAGAAATAAGATTTTAAAACATGCAAAGAATTTAAATGGGCAACAGGGAGGAAAATTAGATGCACAGAACATGCATCAGACATAAACCCCTAGGCGCTTAAAGGGCATTGGGACTGTTTTCGGTGCCAGTCAATGGTTTTCTAGGCCTTGTTAGCAGCTAAGGGTGGGGGCAGGGTGGCGCAGGGCTTGCTTCATATAAGAGAGAAAATCTTCTTTAATCAGCCCACGGTGCAACCCAACAAAAGACCACATTTTGCAAAGCAGATCAGGAGTGACTTCATGGGGAGGGGACAGTGGCAGTGAGAGGCCCCGGTGGAAGGCCTGGGAGACCTGGGTCTGCTCAGAGGGCTGGTCCAGATGCACCTGGGTACATGCCCCGTGCCACGCAGTGCCATGCCTTAGGAAGGGACTCACGCCCTGGCTGGGTTAGGACTGCTCCTGAGAGCACACGGGAGACCCTCCTAGCCCTCTACATGAGGACACTGGAAAGGAGGCTATATGGGGCCATAAAAACAAAAGGGTAAAAGGCATGTATGCACCTGTGCAGAACACAGGCACACAAATGCACATGTACAAACACACATGTGTGTACAAGTGTGTATAAGTGTGCATATGCATGTGCATGTGTGCATGTGTTATGCCATGTGTATATAGGTGTGTGTCTACATATATTGGTGTATATGTGTGTATGCATATAGGTTGGTATGTGTGTGTGTGTATATGTAAGTGTGTTAGGGTGTGCAGGTGTATATGTGTGTATACATATTGATGTATTTGTGTCTATGCATATATGTTGGTATGCATGAGCGTGTATGTATACATAGGTGGGTATATGTATGTGTGTGCTGGTGTGTGTATACATACTGATTATATGTGTGTATGCATATATATTGGTATACATGTGAATGTGTATACATAGGTGTGTATATGTATGTGTGTGTAGATGTGCAGGATATATATATATATATATATAGAGAGAGAGAGAGAGAGAGAGAGAGGTGTGTATGCAAATGGATTATATGTGTGTATGCATATAGGTTGGTATATGTGCACCTGTGTATATGTAGGTGTGTGCAGGTGGGCAGGTGTGTATATGTGTGTATATACATATTGATGTATTCATATGTATGCATATATGTTGGTATGCATGAGTGTACGTATACATAGGTACACATATGTAAGTGTGCAGTTGTGTATATATGTGTGTATAGGTGTGTACACATATTGATTGTATGTGTGTATGCATACATGTAGGTATATGTGCATGTGTGTATGTAGGTGTGTATATGCATGTGTTTGCAGATGTTTATGTGTGTATACACATTGACATATACATGTGTGTGCATAAATGTTGGTATGCATGTATACATAGTGGTGTATAAGTATGTGTGCGTAGGTGTACAGGTGTATATACACACACACACATATAGGTGTGTGCATACATATTGACATATACATGTTTATGCACATGTTGGTATGCATGTGCATGTGTATATGTAGGTGTGTGCAGCTTTGTAGGTATATATATGTGTATGCATATTGATATGTGTGCATGCATATATGTTGGTATGCATGTGCATATGTATATGTGGGTGTGAATATGTATGTGTGTGCAGGTATATATATGTATACATGTTGACGTATACATGTGTGTGCATATCTGTTGTGTGTATATGTAGGTGTGAATATGTATGTGAGTGTGGGTGTATATATGTGTGTGTATAGGTGTGTGTATACATGTTGATGTATACATGTGTGTGCATATCTGTTGGTGTGCGTGTGTATATGTAGGTGTGTGCAGGTGTGCATCGGCAACCATATCTATACAGGGAGCGAGTACACACAGGCCTACATATGTGTGTGTGGGACTCTGTGTGTGTGTAGGTGTATATATATATGTGTGTGTATACATATTGATGTCATATGTGTGTGGGGGAGTCTGTGTGTGTAGGTATATATATGTGTGTGCATACATATTGATGTCATATGTGTGTGGGAATCTGTGTGTATGTAGGTGTATATATGTGTCTGTGTGTACATATTGATGTCATATGTGTGTGGGGGAGTCTGTGTGTGTAGGTGTATATATATGTGTGTGTATACATATTGGTGTCGTGTGTGTATACATATTGTTGTCATATGTGTGTGGGGGTCTGTGTGTGTTGGTGTATGTGTGTACATATTGGTGTCATATGTGTGTGTGGGAGTCTGTGTGTGTGTAGGTGTATATATGTGTGTGTGTGAGAGTCTGTGTGTGTAGGTGTACATGTGTAGGTGTATATATATGTGTGTGTGTAGGTGTATATATATGTGTGTGTGTAGGTGTATATATATGTGTGTGTGTAGGTATATATGCGCGTGTGTGTAGGTGCATATATATGTGTGTGTAGGTGTATATGTGTGTGTGTGTAGGTGTATATATGTGTGTGTAGGTGTATATGTGTGTGTGTAGGTGTATATATATGTGTGTGTAGGTGTATGTGTGTGTGTAGGTGTATATATATGTGTGTGTAGGTGTGTGTGTGTGTAGGTGTATATATATGTGTGTGTAGGTGTGTGTGTGTGTGTAGGTGTATATATATGTGTGTAGGTGTACATATATGTGTGTGTACATATTGATGTCATATGCGTGTGTGGGAGTCTGTGTGTATAGGTGTACATATGTATGTGTATACATATTGGTGTCATATGTGTGTGGGGGGAGTCTGTGTGTGTAGGTGTATATATGTGTGTGTAGGTGTATATGTGTGTGTGTAGGTGTATATGTGTGTGTGTAGGTGTATATATGTGTGTGTACATATTGATGTATACGGTGTATGTACTGCTTCCCTTCGCTCATGCTGCCAGGAGTACAGGGCACTGCTGGCCTTTCTGCAGGAGCCCAGGACACGGTGGGTGACCAGCCTGTGGAGCTACCTCGGGCTCTTGCTGGGAGAGCGGAGGCCGTGTCCTGGGAGGTCCCTCCACTGCTGACCAACAAGGATGTTGGCAGCTGCATGGACAGAGCTCGTGCTGCCTCGGCTCCCTGAGCAGAGGGCTCCCCTCGTGTACACAGCCCTGGTCACCATCAGACCTGGCCCTCCCAGGCTGCTTCTTGAGAGAGCCCCCTCCACCAGGAGGTGCCCTGTCCCCCAGGGCCACCCCGCCTCCTAGCAGAATGCAGGTACTCCCCTGACCTGGCTCTCAGCTCTCTGGGGTTTGGACAGGTTAGGAGGTAGCCCTCTAGACACCAGCCTCCACGTCCTGGAAAGCTGTGGATGGACAGTTGGTGTCATCAGAGATCTGGGCCTGGGGTGCAAATGTGAGGACGGGAGGCTGACCCTGCCTGGCACACGGCCCACTCTGCAGCCGGGGTTGTGGGAGAGCTGTCGAGGACTCAGGCCCGCAGCCCCTGCCGGCCCTCAGAGGCCCAGCCGTTCCCCACCTCTAGCAATGGACTGGAGTAGGCAGATCAGGAGGCCCTCTGCAGGGACCAGGCCCCGAGAGGGAGCCTCTCACGGCTCCCCTGGAGGCGGAGGGGATGCCTCCGATTACGGTGGGCTCAAAGAGCTGGGCAGCTCCCTGCCCTGGCCACTCTTGGGTGGAGGCTTAGGGCTCCAGCTGTCCTCTCTGACCCTAGCAAGGGGCTGGGGCCGTGGGCAGGGAGACAAGCATCCCCTCAGGGCCCAGAGAGCGGCCTGCCCCGAGGGAGTGGCGGGGGACCTCCTTACTCCTGCACTGCCTGCCCAGCCCGCGGTGGGGGCAGGCCTGGGGGCAGGTCCAGCACACGCCGGCCCTGCTCTCTGCCCTCCCTTCCCTGGCCCATCCTCAGGGCTGGCCCCCAAGTGGTTCTGGGGACAGTGGCTTCCTCATGGGCACAAGTGGAGACCTGAGTGCACAGCGCCCCTGGGTGCCGGGCCTGGGCCGGCTGTGCTGTGTGCTGCTGTGACGACCGTGCACCACACCCATCTTCCCATGTCACAGGTGGGGCCGAGGCCGGGTAAGTTGTGTCCTGTTGGTTAGTGAGCGGCAAGCTGGGGGCTGACCACGCGGGGCCGAGGCCCAGGTTAGAGTAAGTTTTGGGCTTCCCAGGCCTCCAGGCCCAACCTCCCTCCACAGCCACTGGGCAAAGACCTGCGGCCTCCAGTGTGCACAGGTGGGGGGCGGAGACCTGCGGCCTCCAGTGTGCACAGGTGGGGGCGGAGACCTGCGGCCTCCAGTGTGCACAGGTGGGGGCGGAGACCTGCGGCCTCCAGTGTGCACAGGTGGGGGGCGGAGACCTGCGGCCTCCAGTGTGCACAGGTGGGGGGCGAAGACCTGCGGCCTCCAGTGTGCACAGGCTGGGCCCCTGTGACACTGACAGGGCACCTCTGGCGTCCCCCAAGTGCGGGGTGGAATTTGGGTTAGGTGGATCGTGGACAATTTTTAAAACGATGTCTTCATTTTAATGCACATGAGATACCCCCAGAACTCGGCAGAGGGCCCCGATGCTCAGGCGCAGCTGCTCAGGGTGACTGAGGGGCGCCACAGTCGGTTCCCAGGGGAGCCCGAGGCCGACAGCCAGGTGTGCTGGGGCGTCAGGGCTCTGCCCGTCCAGAGAGCTCAGTGTGGGGCCGGCCGCAGCTGGGCCTGGGCTGGCCCTCCTCCCACACGCACGCGGTCCCGTGGGGGCTGGGGACCAGTGGAGGTGACGCCTGAGCCCTGCAGCCTTCGTGTGCCGAGCCCACACCTGTGAGCATGGCCTTCCTGGAAGTAGGGGCTTGGCACTTTTTTTTTTTTGCTCTTGCTAGAGAAAGATGAGAGAGGGACAGTGAGAAATCATCCCACACACACGCTGGGGCCCGCCCCCGCCCCCCACCCCCCTACACACACGCGCGCACACACACGCTGGGGACCAGCCCCCCACCCCCTACACATGTGCACGCGCACACACGCTGGGGCCCCGCCCCCCTCTACCCCCCCCCACACACGCTGTAGCCCCTGCCCTCCCTCTATCCCACACACGCATGCGCGCGCGCGCGCACACACACACACAGGCACAAACACGCTGCGGCCCCTCCCCCATCCCACGTGTGTGCGCACGCACATACACACACTGCGGCCCCACCCTCCCATCCCATCACACACACACACACACACACACACACACACACGCTGGTGCCCCGTCCCCCCTCTATCTCACACACACACACACACACACACTGCGGCCCCACCCTCCCATCCCATCACACACACACACACACACACACACACACACACGCTGGTGCCCCATCCCCCCTCTATCTCACACACACACACACACACACACACACACACACACGCTGGTGCCCCCCGTCCCTCCTCTATCTCACACACACACACACACACACACTGGTGCCCCGTCCCCCCTCTATCTCACACACACACACACACACACGCCGCGGCCCCGCCCCCCATCCCACGCTCATGCTGCGGCCCCGCCCTCACTCTCCCGTGTGGGTTCTGGGCAAGCCCGCACACGCTCCGCATCCTTCGGGCCGCGGTTCTGACGGGAGCCTCACAGGGTCTAGCTGCCCTCACTCCCACGCCACTGCTGGGCCAAGGCCTTTGTGGACTCGGTCATGGCAGTCGGCCCTAACCCAGTGCATCTGTGTCCTAAAAGGGACCCAGATAGCCGCGGACACACACGGAGAGACGGCGTGAGGCCCAGGCGGACATCGGTGATGCGTCCACAGCCAGGGAACACAGTCTGGGTGTGGGCCACGGGACCTGCCTGGCACCCCCTACCCCAGGCTCCCGGCCCAGTCTGCAGTGACGGAAGTCACGTACAAAGCCCCGCCACAACACACCGCTCCAGGGCCCCGGGGACCCCCACGGGAGCCCCACCTCTGTGCGAGGGTCTTCAGAGTCCATGGAACACACGGAGAGAAAACCGTGCGTGAACTTCAGTTCCGTGTGGCTCCCACGTGAACCCACACTACCATCCCTTTTCCATGAACTCTGTGAAGTCACCTGCACTCCGTGACCCGTTCCCTGGACAGACTCTGTCCCCAGCTAGAGGCAGGTGCGGGCTGGACTGCTGCGTGCAGGGGAGAGCACGGAGGCAGAGGGCCAGGGAAGGTCCAGGATGGAGCAGGGGCCGTCCTGGTGGCCCAGCCCAGGGGCTCAGTAGAGAGCAGAGGGTCCTGGGACACAGGGGTGTGGCGACCCAGCCCTCTGTGGACTGGCTGCAGGGCCCTCTCTGGCAGAGCTGTGGCGGCGGGACAACAGCAGGTGCGGGCGGTGCGCAGCTCACTTGGCCGCAGACCCGCTGCCTGGGGGCCTCGGCAGTTCTCGGGGCCGCGTCTACACAGACCATGGACAGTCAGCATGGGCTTCATGGCGCGGGGCCCTGGGGACCCCAAAGTGGCTGTCTACACCCGAGGGGGCCACAGGCCCACACCAGGGTGGGCACTGTGACAGGGTGGGGCTGGGTTGGGCTAGGCTGGCAGAGGCGCTAGGAGGTGGGGTGCACCGTGGCAGCGGCTTGCACTTATCCACGAGCGGCCCCTGCCTCCCCTTGCCACCCCGACCCCAGTCACGCCTCAAAACAGCATGCATGCCCGGGAAAGCGGCTCCCGACGCCCTCCCAGGACAGCTTATCTGGATGGATCTCAGCCACACAGACAATTCTAGAAAGTTCAGATTCGTCTGTTCAAACACATCTTCACCCTTCGCCGGAGGTAAGTCCCGACCGTGTCTCAACCCTGACCTAATGTTCCAGAAGCCCAGTCTGTGCCCGCGAGGATGGGCTGCAGTCTCTCTGACCACCTCCCACACCGGTCCTGTCGCCACAGTGAGATGGACAGAGGCGACCAAGGTTAGGATCTGGCAGAACGACACCACGGTCCCCTCCCCCTCCGTCCCCAAAAGGCCGAGTGTGCAGTGGCCACGGACTCCCCTGGGACGAAGGAGAGGCCCAGGGCGACACATTGCCTCCCCTGCTCACCAACTCGAGGCCGTCTGTGCCTCTGGCCGGGCGGTGGGCGTGCGCCTCGTCCCTAACAGCCTTCCCGCAGGTGTGCGAGGCCGGGCAGCTGTAGCAGGGCTTCCCGCGGCGCCAGGTGAGCTTGGCGTGAGGGCCTTCCCGCCGGCTGCTGCGCCCACGCTCCCTGGTCCAAGCATCCCCTGACCTCACAGGTGACAGTGCGAGGGGGGGCCAGCCCTGCATTCATCCTGGGAGACCCCTCACAGGGACCCCCGTTATGAACGTACCAGGGAGACGAGTGGGCTACAGGTCTGGCAGTTTCCACTGATCATTAAACCACAAACCGCTTCCATAGCACTTTGGGAACCCACAGAATTGGGAGACGTGGGTCCCTTTCCCTCGGCAGGCCTCGGAGCCCAGCCCATGCCCCAGCAGTCCCACACAGGCCCAGCTGGGTGACCCGCAGGGACCCGTGGCCTGTCGTCTCCTCGGACGCTGGGCAGAGGCCCTCGTCACGGCCGAGCGTGTGGGCGCACGGGCTCCCTGTGGCAGCTCCTCCCAGCAGCACCCTGCTTGCACTGCTGCCCTGCCCCGTCCAGGATGTCGCAGCCCCAGGCCCCATGATGGGTCTGCCAGCAGCTCCTGGGCCTCGCTGGAGCCAAGCCCAAGCTAGACTCAGGTGCTGAAGGAGAGGCCGGGTGGAGGGCGGCGTGGGGTAGAATGCGACGTGCAGGCTGACCCACCCGGAGGGCGCCAGGGTCGCGTGGGAGCCCTCCCTGAGGGGCACGTGTGCTGTGACCACTGGCCAGGCCAGGACCGTGCTGGGTGCCATCTCGCTTTCTCTCACTCTTTCTTCCTTCTCCCGTGTCTCTCTCACTCATAGAATTAAATACACACACACACACACACACACACACACACACACGTAGAAAGAAAGAAGAGATGGCACAGGTGGTTACCAGAATGGTGGTAACACCATTTACGGGGAAAAAGAGCCCCAGAGGGCATAGCCCCTGAAGGGCCCCCGTGTGGGTACAGAGCCTTCGCTCTTCCCGATGACCTGGGTGCCCCGGCCCCCAGGGAAATCACGCCGAGACCTCGCTCCAAGGACAGGGACCAACCTCCTTCCCCAGCTTCCCACGCTACTCGCCCATGAGCCAGAGTGGTGGCCCCTGGACCAGGACAGGCCGCCCTCCAGGCAGAGCCTGGCACATCCTCCTGGGCTCAGGAAGCCACCGTAACGCCCTTCGAGGGGCACCCGACGCGCCAGGATGCGGCTGCAGGGCAGGGGCAGCATGGCCAGAGACCTGGCGCTGGTTCCAGAGACGGAGCTGGGAGGATGGACTCTAACTCATGCCACCCGTGCCCAGGGCACCCTGTGTGGCAGCCGAGGCCACCCGGGGTCTGCCTGGCTGTGGAGACAGCTGAGGAGGGAGCTGAGAGCAACTGCGAGGACAGGGTGGCACGGCCGCACCGCCTCTCGTCGGGCAGTGTCACCATGCGCGTTCCGGGTGGTCACGGCGCAGAGGCCTGCACTGCGTCCCACCTGCAGCAGGGAAGGGCCCGCGCTGAGCGCCCGCGTAAGCAGGAACCGCGCAGGCGGGAGGGCCAGGCGGCTCTGCCCGGGCGGCCTTCCTGGCGCTCAGAGGCAACAAGGCCCCGTCCTGTCTGCTTGCTCGAGTGGGACCACCGGCCTGGGTGACGGCTGAGGACAGGAGGTGGCGTCTGAATCCCCACGCAGCTCGCCTGGCTGCCAGGAGCTGCAGGGGGCGAGCCACGTGGGGCTTCGAGCTCCTTGCGTTTTCGGGCTTGGTACACCACATCTGGGACCAACTCGTACGAAAGGCGACGTTGGCCCGTGGAGAAGAGCACTCGAAGCTGCCCGGACGCCGAGGAGAGGCTGCCAGTGTGTGGTGGGTCCAGACGTCCGGGCCCCTCCTGCTGCCTGTGTGTCCCGAGGTCACACTGCAGAGAGCGTGCTGCGGAGCCAGAGCCGACCCTTGGGCTCCGGGAGCAGCCGGCTGAGACCCTCCCATGGCTGGGGCAGTGCCGGGGTCTGCTCTTCTTTGTTTCTGAGGAAAAGCCCTGCCACGTCCTGCAGCCACGCCGGAAGCTGGGCCGGGGGTGGGGCAGGGCAGAGAGCTGGTCTGAGCCCCTGCCACCGCGGCCTCTCTGCTCCCTCACCTGGAGGCCTGCCTGGGGTGCTGGGGACGAGCGCTCGGAACCCTCCTGGAGGCCATCTGGTTGCTGCTGTAGCGGGGTCACTTCCCCTGAGGATGGCATTGCCCTCTCAGGGACGAGCATCGCGACACATCTGGAGAGTCACTAGGAATGCTGTTTCCCCTGGAGAGGCCTCACGGCCCCACACAGCACAGCCTCCGGGGAGAGGCCCAGGGCGAGGCCAGCCTGCCATGGCGTCTGGAGACGGGGAGGAGCAGGGCCACCGAGGGGCCGTGTCTGGAGAGAAGCAGCGGAGCCTGGGATCCAGAGCACGGGCACCGGGACGGTCTGAGAAGTGACCTGTGGTCTCGAGTGCTGCCACAGGCTCAGAGTGAGGCGTGGGAAGTGGCCTGGCGCTGGTGGCATGGGAGCCACAGGGCGGGGCGGGCCTTGGGTGTGGCGAGTGGGAGCTGCTCAGGGGTGCTCCGAAGCCTGCACGTGTGGAGGACACGGGGCCAGGAGAGGTTGAGGTGGGGTAGAGGACTGAGGGACTGACAGGAGCAGGACAAAGAAACCAAGGCCAGGGAGCGGGGTGGGTGCTGGAGGCAGAGAATGAGGATGGGGTTGTGGTGGGGACAGCTGTGAGCGATGAACGGAGGGAGATGCAGCTGGGTCAGACAGCCCCCTGTTCACTCATCCACCATCCGTCCACCGCCCACCATCCACCATCATCCACTATCCATCCATCCACAATCTATCCATCCACCATCCATCATCCTCCATCCACCATCCATCCACTGCCCACGATCCACCATCCATCCACCATCCACCATCCACCATCCACCATCCATCCATCCACAATCTATCCATCCACCATCCATCCACCACCCATTTATCCACCATCCATCATCCTCCATCCACCATCCATCCACTGCCCATGATCCACCATCCATCCACCATCCACCATCCATCATCCACCATCCATCTACCATCCATCATTCATCCACCATCCACCATCCACCCATCCACAATCTATCCATTCACTATCCATCCATCCACCCATTTATCCACCATCCATCCACCATCCACCATCCATCCACCGCCTACGATCCACCATCCATCCACCATCCACAATCTATCCATACACTATCCATCCATCCACCCATTTATCCACCATCCATCCACCATCCATCCACCGCCCACGATCCACCATCCATCTACCATCCATCCACCATCCACCATCCATCTACCATCCATCCACCACCCACCATCCACAATCTATCCATACACTATCCATCCATCCACCCATTTATCCACCATTCATCCACCATCCACCATCCATCCACCGCCCACGATATACCATCCATCCACCATCCACCATGCACAATCTATCCATACACTATCCATCCATCCACCCATTTATCCACCATCCATCCACCATCCATCCACTGCCCACGATCCACCATCCACCATCCATCCACCATCCACCATCCATCCACCATCCACCCATCCACTATCCATACACTATCCATCCACCCACCATCCACCATCCATCATCCACCATCCACCATCCATCCATCCACCACCTATTCATCCACCATCCACCACTCATTTATCTAGTATCCATCATCCACCATCCACCCACCATCCATCTATCCACCATTCATCCAGACACTATCCATCCATCCATCCATCCATTCATCCACCATCCACCATCCATCCATAATCCATCCACCATCCATCCACCATCCATCCATCATCCATCCACCATCCATCCATCCACCATCCACCATCCATCCATCCACCATCCATCCATCCACCATCCATCCACCATCCATCCGTTATCCATCCACCATCCATCCATCCACCATCCATCCATTCACCATCTATCCACCATCCATCCATCCACCATCCATCCATCCACCATCCATCCATCATCCATCTACCATCCATCCATCATCCATCTACCATCCATCCATCATCCATCTACCATCCATCCATCCACCATTCATCCATCATCCATCCATCATCCATCTACCATCCATCCACCATCCATCCATTCACTATCCATCCACCATCCATCCATCCACCATCCATCCATCCACCATCCATCCACCATCCATCCATCATCCATCTACCATCCATCCATCATCCATCTACCATCCATCCATCCACCATTCATCCATCATCCATCCACCATCCATCCACCATCCATCCATTCACCATCCATCCACCATCCATCCACCATCCATCCACCATCCATCCATCCACCATCCATCCATCCACCATCCATCCACCATCCATCCATCCACCATCCATCCATTCACCATCCATCCACCATCCATCCATCCACCATCCATCCACCATCCATCCATCATCCATCTACCATCCATCCATCATCCATCTACCATCCATCCATCCACCATTCATCCATCATCCATCCACCATCCATCCATCATCCATCCATCCACCATCCATCCACCATCCATCCACCATCCATCTATCTACCACCCATCCATCCATCATCCATCCACCATCCATCCATCCACCATCCATCCACCATCCATCCACCATCCATCCATCCACCATCCATCCATCACCCATCCACCATCCATCGATCCATTCACCATCCATCATCCATATATCCACCATTCATTCATCTGAACTTCTATTGAGATCCATAGCGTTAATAATTAGAGCTAATGGGACCAATGGGTGGCATGGTGGTCAAGGTGCTGGACTCCCACAAAGCTGTCTGTGGTTCAAGTCTCAGACCCGGCACCTTGAAATTCATGCTGGGGGCATGTGCATGCCTGCCTGAAATCTTGAGTGGAGAATGGAGGAGAAGGGATTACAGAGTGACCATCCCTCTGGGGGATGATTTCTTGCTTTCTATCTCTCTGGTGAGTGCTTGCACCCTATGCAAAATTCTCTCTCTAAAAAAAAAAAAATAATAATAGAGCTTGTATTTATCTAAACTGCTTTGTAAAATCTTAAGAAACCTATAAATACCAGGACCGGCAGGTGGCATGGTGGTTAAGGGTGCTGGACTCCCACATGGCCAACCATGGTTCGAGTCCCAGACCTGGTTGCTTGCTTTCTCACTTTCCCTCTCTCTCTCACTCTGTCCCTCTATGGTCAAATTAAATAAACAAATAAAGTTAAATAATTCTTTTTTAAAAAACTATAAATAGCTAAAACATTAAAGCCTAGCAAAATAGCAAATGATTAGGCTAAGCCCCAGAAGTCCTAAGCAGCGTTACAGGTATGCTATCTTGGCATCAGGGTGCTTCCAACCTCACGCTCGGATGCAGCACGTGCCTCGGCTCCTGATGCCGAGCCATCAGGGCGTGCTGTGGCTGCAGGAGCTGCTTCCGAGTATAATGGATGAACTGCTCGTGTCACTCCGCTAGGAAGCAGCTGGACTCCATCCACTGCCCGTTCTTGATGTGGGGCCCTGTTTAGGGCGGAGCTCTTCGCACGCCCGCAGTCTTCACCCTCCGAGGCTCTTCGGTTTGGACGCTGGTCCCTGCGGTCGCTGACATCCAAGGCTCTCGGGTAGGTCACCTGGTTCAATGACGGCGGGGACCAAGTGCGTCCCGAGCCCCCTCCCTCACGGGCTGGCATTCCTTTGAGCTTCGAAGCCTTGATGTCTGGCCCACAGCAAGCGTCTGGGAAGTCGATGTGCTGAGACTTGGGTCTTGATCACATCAAGACTTCCCTTGAGGATGAAAACGCACCGTAATTCGAATGCACCACCAGCTTGTTCCTCTGGGGGGCCCTTGGAGAGCGCAGGGCCCCGGGGCGCACCTGGCCTGTGGCCCTCAGCTGCTATACCAGGACCGGGTGCAGGCCAGGAAGGGAACTCAGCACCGGTCCTTCCTCCTCACCAGAGATGACCCGAATGGAGAGGCGGCTGGGACGGACCTCATGCTCCTAAGGAGAACTGACCGTGGCCCTCACCGCGGTCCTTGTAGCGATCCCTGCACCAGGAGAGAGCTCCGGGGGTCTGCCATGGGCTGCACTTCGCCAGGGTGCAACCATGGCTTCCAGTGGCTGCTCTTAACACGGGGCTGACGGCACTCCCTTGGGGCAGAGTGGCAGCGGGGCCTGCGGCTGCAGTCTTCAGGGCAGACCGTGGTTTTCTTACGGGGCAGAGTGGCGGCAGGGCCTGAGGCTGTAGTCTCCAGGGGCTGACGGCGGCTCCCTTACGGGGCAGAGTGGCGGCAGGGCCTGAGGCTGCAGTCTCCAGGGGCTGACGGCGGCTCCCTTACGGGGCAGAGTGGCGGCAGGGCCTGAGGCTGCAGTCTCCAGGGGCTGACGGCGGCTCCCTTACGGGGCAGAGTGGTGGCGGGGCCTGTGGCTGCAGAATCCCCGGCAGGTCCCGCCTCTGCAGGGGGGACCCCACCTACAGGCCTGTGTTGGATGTGGAGGGCAGAGGGCCCTCCTGTCTGGCTGGCCCTCTGCCCATGGATGCAGTCTGCAGGGCGTGGGTGCACACTGACGGCTTCTCCACCAGCTTGGGCCCTGGAGAGCGGTGGGCAGCAGCTACTGGCCAGCGGTGACAGCGCCTCTGCGAGGCCGGGAGTGGCTGTGGGCCCTGGAGGGAGGACGGGCTCACAGCCGGGCCATGCCGTCTGCAGCTCGGGCTGCGATGCTGACACACCCACAGCTGGCACCACGCCACAGAGCAACGTGGCCTGTGCCGCCAGAGACGGAGCCGGGCACTTGGAACCGTGGGACGGCACCCCGGGGGTGGCTGCAGAGCGGGAGTGGACGTGGCCCGCCAGCGGGAGGCGTCCTGGGTTTGGCCCTCTGAGGAGGGCCCATGAGCACTTCACTTCGAAGCTACTGAGACGAGGAACCCGCCCGTGATGAGCTGGACAGGAGCAGGCCCCACCTCAGTGCCAAGGTCACCTGCCTGACCGGCTGCCCCTGCAGAGGCCCAACGCGGCAGGTCGAGGTCACAAAGAGGGCCGATTGCACACCAGAGAGCCAGCCACGCCTACCCCAAGGCCGGTGGCCCGCGTGTGGACGAGTTACGAGTGTTTCTAACCTTCTCTGCCGTAAACCAGGACCGGTGATGACTGCGACACGCCCCCCTGCACCGTCCTGCACAGCTCCGGGAGCTCCCACACAGGACCCTGACTAGCCCTGGGCTGCAAGGCGACCCTAGCGGCAGAGACCTAGCCCGATGGGCTGATGGCCTGTGGGACTCAGGGATGCAGTGCTGACCACAGCACGGTGTCACGGGCTACAGCTGCAGGTGCCCCAGGCGGTGGGAGCCCCGGCGCATGTGCGTGTCTGTGGTCATCTCGGAAGCCCCTCTATGGCCGCAGCATTCTCCGATCTGCCGCCCTCGCTGCCTGGCCCGGGCTTGCTCTGCAGACGTTGCTGTGCTGTGTCCTGGACCGAGACCGCGCACAGAGCTGGCCGAGCTGCTGGCCGAGACTGGCTACCACCGCCCGCCCCAGCACCAAGAGGGCCAGTGGGCTGGCAGCACGTGCCCAGGGGCCTGAGGTGGCCCAGCCTGGGCTCGGCAGGGGTCTGGCCTACAGATGTGGCCATTTAAGAGGGGCAGGCAAAGCCAGGCACGCCCACGGCCAGACAAGGCACCTGTCTGTGGAAAACAGGCGACAGATCACACAAAGCCAGGCACGCCCACGGCCGGACGAGGCACTGCCTCTAGAGAGCAGGCAAGGGGCCCATCTGGGTCTCTGACCCTAAATATGCCTGTTCAGCTCACGGACCGGTGGGTGTTACCCAGGCTGCTCAGCTTCCATGACACTGCCGCCGCGGGGTAGGTCAGGGGCTGTGGCGTCCGCAGAGACGCAGCATCGGTGTCCTGGAAACCATGTTGGTGTGCACGGCGGCTTTTTTAGCTTTCTGGGGGCGGCTGGATGCACCCACTTCACAGCCCCTCCAGCTTTAACTTTGGTGTCCTGAGCACCCTCGCCGCTGCATGTGCTCGCTGGTGGGGCACGACCAGGTACTCTGGATTCTGACACATGCAATACGGTTTTTTGCTAAGACACATTTTTGCTATAGGGCTCATGTGCTCGCTGGAGCAGCAGAGAGACAGAGAGACAGAAGGTACGAAATCACACCCCCCCCCCCCCCCCCCCCTCCGGAGATGGCCGCGCCGCGATCCCTTCTCTTCTGTTCTCCTCTCAGGATTTTGGGCACGCGCAGGCACACGAGCCTCATGTGAGTTTTAAGTTAAACTTTCTAAGTTCCTTAGGAATACACTGGGCCGTTGGGAAAGTCATGGCACGTTTTACATAGAAAAGTATGCCGTGACTTCCCTGCCGACCGTAGCTCAGTCTTCACGATAAACTGCCTTCTACAGAGAAGCTGATTATGGCAGAGAAGAGCGCGAGGTCCGCCCTGCAGGCGACCGCTCACGCCGAACGTGAGGCACGTAGGCAAGGCCAGCTTTCTCAGCGGCTCACATGCCTGCTTGGTGCAGGGGTGTCTTTAAAACGGCACATGCGAGATAGGTCCTGATCCGGAAGCTCATCCCTGCGGCCGCCCTGCCCTGGAGCCCCCAAGCATCCACGTTCACTGGACATGCATACCCTGAGGCCTACACGCGACACCACGTGAGCACGGAACTGCCCTCTCGCAAACGCAGGCACACAGGGTGGGTGTGGACGCTGTTTTCCAGAGGCTTCGGCGAGAGCAGCAGCGCCGACGAGGAAGCTCTAGGTAAGCTACGTTTCGGGCTGGCCACCTTGCCAGCTGCGGGTCTCCGACAGACCCGTGCCCTCGCACGCCTGCAGGCAGGGGAGCTGTGCTGTGGACAGCTGGACGTGGCTGGGGGCCGAGGGCTGGGTGTGTCGAGGGTCTGGTCCCGCGTGCGGACGTGATAGTGCAGACGCTGACTCGGGGACTGATTCTCGGCCTTGGCTGCCCACCGGCCACAGCATGTGCTGCCCGCTCTGCCCCCGCAGCCCCTGCCCAGCCTCCCTGGCCTGGCCTGGCCCCAGCTCTGCCTCTGGAGTGGCCTTTCACCTGTCCACGGCTCCCGGCAGCACCACTGTTTATTCTTCTGGAAGCACCACACCTGGCGGACCGGAAGCTGGTCTGCCACACCACCTGCCTGCGTCCCGACCGCGCCCTGGTAACGTGGCAAGCGCTGGCCTCCTCAGACCCAGGTGCCAGCTGGCATCTCGGACCGTTGACTTCCGCTTCTTCAGCGTCCAGCAAGCGCTGAGGACAGGCAAGGAGCAGCCGGGCTGCAGCAGGCCTGGCCCCGCTGGCTGGGCATGGGCTCCACCCTGAAGCCTGATGCCTGGGGGACAGGCCGTGGTCCAGGCTGCCGCTCCCGCTCTGCCGTGGGCAGGAGGGTACTTGGGACGGTCTGAGGCACCTGCGTTCCCGACCCGCCCTGTGGCCCTGTGCGGGGACTGCCTGCAGGCTCGGGTGGGGCTCTCCTCCCTCTGGCCTGTTGATGCCCGCACGTCCGGGAGCTACAGAGGGAGTGCTTTGTTCTGACTAGTATAAACCAGAGAAAGCGGGGCGGGTCCCGGGTCTCGGTGGGTGGGGAGTTGGAAGACAGCCGTGATTTCTAGGTGTGCATGTGCGTGTGCGAGCTCTGATCGGCAGGGGTGGGGGTGAGAGTCATCCCACCCCGGGCCAGCAGTTCAGGCGCAGACCCCGGCACCGCGAGTACGAGAACTGGCGACGTGCACCCGAGGAGCGCCCGCTCGGAGGACCCGGCACGCAGCCCGGAGGGTGTGCGGAAGGCCTGTCTGGGTCCAACAGTGGACGGCAGCAGGAGACGCAGCGGGTCGGCAACGCCGGCCCCCGGGGGGGAAGCCGGGTCTCCTCCTCCCTCACAGCACATCACCGAACGCCCAGACGTGACCCAGATCAAGCGAAGCATCATACGGCACGACGTGACCATACACAACGAAAAGAAAGGACCGTCGGGCTTGAGGGACGGCAGAGCAGCCAGCACAGGGCACGGCCAGCACTCTGCGCCCCCGTGTCTGCTGCCGCGTCCCGAGCTCAGGGAAGCAGGCAGCACGGGCCTAGCACTGTCACATCCAGGGCTAGGCCCCGCAGGCGAGTCCAGGCACGTGAACGCTCCCACACAAGTCCACGGACCAGAGAGTCCCGACTGAACCACGATGACCACCCAAGCACAAGGAAGGCCGTTACTCCACGAGAGCTAAGGAGACCACGGTGCTGGCCCCAACACAGGGCGAACCCCCAGCAGTGCGAGGGGGCCAGACCCCACAGCTGGCCATAGTCCCAGTCCTGCCAGGCCCAGAACACGTGTGTGCCCCAAGTCCTGAAGGACGGGAGAAGGGGCAGGCGCAGCGCCCTGACCAGGCCTGCTCTCATGTGTGTGTGCACACATCCTTGGGCCAAAAATGTACAAAACTATAAATTAAACCAGTGACAAGACATCACCATTTGCCCAAAAGAATGACAAGGGCCTGAACCTCAGGGCAGTCCTCGGGGTCACAGAGAGGCCAGTGCCCACCTGTGTGCCCATCCACGCACCCCTCTACCTGACACCCAGAGAGGGTTCCTGCTGCCGCTGGGGGCCAGGATGCAGGTGCAGTCCTGGTGGCCAGTGCACGGTGCAGGCGGCAGGGTGACACGGGTCCCGCGGCCCCAGAGCTGCCGTGCTCACGCCACGCACAGCAGACATGCCTGAGGATGCGCACGTGCCCGACTGTGTCCTCTGAGTCTGTGCACCCTCTACCCACCCTCGGAGACCCCAGCCCCGTGAAGGGCGCACACTGCCCCGCCAGGTCCGGGGCCTGCTGCCTCAGCATGACAGCAACCAGCTCCGCGGCCTGTGCTGTGGTCCCTCTGTGCCGACAGGCTCTGGGCAGCTCGGGAAGTGTCACGTCGGCCAAGGGCGGACAGGCCGACACGCTGTGGCTGAAAAGTGCCTCTTGCCCCCCAAGGAGCAGCTGGGATCCCAATCCCGGCACGACGTCACCTGGGAGGGCCCTTCCCCACTCCGCCTCGGAAGCCCCATAGCTTATAGTTGGCTGGACGTGGACCAGCACTTAATTGTCCCTTACTCTCACCCTGCATGTGCCTGTGCGAGGGTGTGCGTCTGGGCGCACTCGGGCAGCCGTGAGCGCGGACTGAGTGTGACTGTGGGAGGCTGGAAGGAGCCGCTTCAGATCCCACCGGCCAGAAATGCTCTCGCTGAGGCAGGCGGCTCAAGAGGACTGTTGTGAGGCTCCCCCTCCCCACCCTCAGCCTCTGTGGTCTGCAAATGAAGGGGACCGGCTGCCCTGCTCCTCAGGGCACAGCGGGGCTGCCTGTGCACCAGTCCTCGCTCACCTGCCGGGCGCGCCAGGCTGCCCGGTGCTGACACCAGAAGTGCCAGCTGGGAGGACTAAGGATTTTAAATTAGCTCAGATTTGGGGAAACGGGCTGTGGGGTCCCAGAGGCCTCTTCCAGCCTGTGCTCTCACCCCTCCCACCCGTGACTAGCCGCATCCTGCCCAGGGAGAATGCCAACCAGCAGCGTCCGCTCTGATAGCTTCTTTTTAAACCAATAATATTGCATCAGGGGTTTGAACACGACACGGCGAAGCCCTCCCCCCCGACGACTGGAAAAGCTCCCTAAATAAAGCCTGAACTAGCTCCACAAGCACACAAGTGTAGCTGGGAGGGGGCTGCGTCCAGGGGCGGGCATTACGGGCCATGGACGGAGCCTGCAGAGGGCGCAGCGGGCTTCATGCTCACAGCGGCCGGGGGCTCACGCACTGTTCAGGCCGCAGGACGATCGGGGGAGGCAGGAGGTAGAAAGGCTGGTAGAAAAGGCCACTGAGAAGCCACTATCTGTCCTGAGTTTATGGAAAAGCGCTGTCAGGGAGCAGGGCCGTCCTCCCTCACCGGGAAGCCCTGGTGCGCTCCCGGGCAGCCGTGCAGGACAGCAGATGCTGCCCTCGCTGCCGCCCCCTCTCCGGGCCACATGCGCAGCTTTGTCAGGCTAATACTTCAAGGAGCAACAGCAAAAGTGGGACTTCCTCTCTCCACACCTACATCCAATTAAAAGTATCTGAGACCTCCCAGCTCCTGGGCGGCGGGCTGCCGGCGACAGGGCCACAGGAGCCCACGCCAGGAGACAGAGGCTCAGACACAGGACGTCGGAGGCACCGGGCACCCCTCTGCTGCCGGAGTCGTGCAGCCGCACGCTCACTCCGGCCCTGGCTCCTAAGGCGCCTTGCTGCCGTCCGGGGGTCCTGCCTGCCTGTTCGCAGACGGCTTGCTCTGCGTGTCCCGGGGCAGGGAGGCGGTTCTGGAGGCCCGCTTTCTGAGCACCGGAGCTGCAGTGGCTTCCTCGTGCAGTCTGGCGGTGGCCGCTAGGTCAGAGCCCTTCCGGCTTCAGGTCCTTTCCCTAGAGCGCAGGTCACACCAAGGAGGCGCCGTGGGAAGGAAGCCGTGACACCTCGGGCCACGGTGCCGAGACCAGCCGTGTCTCAGCCATGCTTTGGGAACGTTGTCATGACGGCGAGGAACACGACATCCCCTGTAAAATTGAAGGTCACTCCTGACAGCACAGTACGGGAACGTCGCCTTCCAAGTCCACACCAACACTTCACATGGAAAATTAAGCCCTCTCTGTTCACCGAGTGGATAATGGAGCCTCCCCACGTGGAGGACCCCTGCCGGGTGAGAAATGAAGGCTCTGCACTATAAAGCCCAATGGCAGGTCTGAAATACAAAACAGGTAACTTAATTGCTAATCAGAAGAGATCGTAAAACTAATCATGCAATTCGTGCCTTGGGAAGCACGCGTGTGAGGTGTGTGTGGTCACGGGAACACACGCCGGCGTCTCCGCTCCTCCGTGCACACGGCTGTGCTCTGAGCGTGCCTGGAAGTGGAGCGAGGTCACCTTTCCCGAGCGCCCCCCGGGCCCGGTGTCCGTGAGGGGCTGAGAGAGCGGCCGGCCGGGCGGCGTGGAGGGCGAGGAGCTGGCTGCGAGGGCTGCCCGCATGCAGGTGGACGAGCAGCGAGCGTGTGAACAGTCCCGCCTGCCACACGCTGACGACAGACACGCTGGCCTTTGCTCTGACTCGCGCCGGAAGGAGAAAGCGTGGGCGCAGCTCTCCACAGACCAAGGTTTAAGGCACAGGACGTTACTTCGCGGATACAGAGGGGGGTGCTGGGACACCACGGCCACAGCTCCTGAGAGGCACCGCGAGCTCCCGGGGCACTTCAGACCGCAGGCAGGTGGGAGGTGCCAGCCTTCGGAGGCGGCGGGGTCGGGCCGGGCAGCGCTGGGAGTCAGGCCTTCTCTGGGCTCCTACCCTCCTGCCACCCTGGCCAGAGCACTCCCAGGCGGCTGGCGGGAGGTGGGGGCATGAAGAGAAGCCTCACTCAGCTGAAATGCCACTGTCGGGGCAGAGCACGTGTCCAGGGAACGTGGCGCAGCGGGGTGCAGAGGAGGGGTGTCAGCCTGCGGGATCTGGAGGGCACGAAGGGTTCCAGAGCAGCCCCTCAGGAGGACCCTCTGCACCGCGGAGACTCAGGGACACGGAGACACAGCAGTTGGGCCCACTCCTGTGTCCAGGAAAGGCAGGGAAGGGTCCCGGAGTGTCCCTGTGCTTTTTCGAATGGCCACTGTCACGTCCAGGAAGGTGTGGGATCGGAGCAGGGATACCGGGCGCCCACAGTGGAAGTCGTGAGGGTGTGGCCATGTCCTCCTGAGGGTGCCACCTGCCACGCCACCCTCCCGAGAGCAGCCTGGGAGCTCTGCCCGCTTGCCTTCTGAGTCCAGGGTCCTCTGTGCTGACGGCTGCAGCTGCGACGCCCTGATCTCCGCTGCCTGGGCCAGGGATGGCCAGGACGGTCCTGGGCGGCAGCAGGAAGGGGCGCCCAGCCTCCTGCCCCTGCCTCACTCTGCCACCAAGAGACCCAGGGACACGGAAATGAGATGGCAGTGGTGACACCACCGGGTGGCAGGAAGGGGAAGAGCACTCGATTGGAGGCCCACGTAGGGACCAAGAGGAGATGAAACTGGACCCTTATCTGCGATGCATAAAAAAATAATCGGAGGAGACAAAAGCTTAAATGCAAAACACTGTAAGTGTTTCAAGAAAAGTCTAAGAAAGCACGTACATGCCCCCGGCCTCAAAATCGCCAGCTAGGAGAGGGTTAAGACATGGGGAACCACGTGGGGTGTCTCCTGAGCCTCACGACACCCTGGGAGTGGGCAGAGAAGTGGGCACATACGTCTGTCACATGCTCACACTGGCCCGGGTGGCGGGGACCAGAAGTTTCCCCTCCCCATGGCCTGCTCTGCGCAGGGACCACTGTGTGCGCTTGGGCGTGGCCTTCGGTTGGCTGGGAGCCCAGCCTGGCTTCTGCGTGGCTCCAGTCATGCAGTCTGGGCCTCGGCAGCACCCACCCCGCCCAGCCGGGCTGAGTCCACAGCAGACCACAGACCCCCTGGGGCCACGGCAACAGGCCTGAGGAAGCTGCATTTGTAGAACTGTTTCGTTAAAGAAGTTCTGAGAAGTTAGCAGGCTCTTTACTCAATTGTGTCATTTCTACCTGAAGGCATTGATACTAACAGATCTTCTAGGGGCCGGCAGGTGGCTAAGGGCACTGGACTCCCACATAGCTGACCGCGGTTCAAGTCCAGGACCTGGCAGCTTGCCTTCTCACTTTCTCTCTCACTCTGTCTCTCTGCGGTCAAATTAAAATAAATAAATGAATGAATGAATAAATAAAGTTCAATAAAATATTTTTTTAAAAAACGATCTCTTAAAGCCCATTCGTGTCCCTCTGCTGAAAACAATGACTAAAATACAGGGTCCGTGGCTGTGGCTGAGAAGGCTCACGGGGTAGGGCCACACGATGGCTCCACGAGATTCAGGAGGCTGGGCCGCAGCCGGGTCTCAGCTAGACCCAAGTGCTTCCTGAATCAAGCCTCACTTTTCCTTCCCAAAAGTTCATTTAAAATTAAAAGTTTTTTAAAATTTTTTAAAATTATTATTTATTTTTAATTTATTATCATTATTCTTCAGAGAGACAGATAGAAAGGAGAGTGAGAAAGCAAGCTGCCAGGTCCAGGACTTGAACCGTGTTCGGCATGTGGGAATCCAGCTCCTCAACCACCATGCTACCCACCGGCCCCTAAAATGAGAAGTTTTAGCAGGTTGTCTTTAAACCCCACTCGTGGGGGGGCTGCTAAGGAGAATGGTTATATTTTTTGGATTTTTTCCCCTCGTGCTTCTTTAAAGAAAGGGAACAAGGACGGCTCTTGGTGACCGACGGCCGCCACTCCCAGGTGCTTTGGTGTGGGCCCGGCCTCCACGCTAACCACCTAGCTTGCCCACTTTCCCTTTTACTACGAGAAACGTTTATTTTGGAGTGAAACTGTGCCCCTTCACAGGACGACAAAGGGTGCACCCTCCCCACGGCCAGCCCGGGAGGCAGAGAATGGGGTGTCTGAGTCGTTCTCAGATTCACAAAGACTTGCTGCTCGGTCCATGTGCGTAAGTGAGAAGCGACTAACAGGCAAACAGCAGAATCACCCGATTGGTTCCGGGGAGCAGGGCCTCCCCTCACCATCAGAGGAGCGATTACCCATGAGGGACTGGGATTACAGCCGAGGCGGGTGGGCGGGTGCAACTGGGCACCACAGCTGGGTGCTGGGGGTCGGGGGGCTCCGGGGACAAGGCTGTCTGCCCAGTGTCGGCCCGATAGGGTTAACCTGGGCAGGGTGCGAGCCTCTGGCCTCCTCCCCACCCGCGAATGCCTCCATTCACAAAGCCCTTTGTCTGACCTGTGAACTCGCTGCATGGGGACCCCTGCAAGCCCAACGTAAGCCCCTTCCTTGGGGCGAGCGGCGGGAGGTGCCCCCTGGCCCAGCGGAGCAGTCTCCCATGAGTCTGATTCGGGGAGGGGCCTGGGACCCGGAGGCTGAGCACAGAGGGACCGGGGGAGAAGCGGGGAGGACTGCCCTGGTAATTCTGCCAAACTGGTGTCCCCATGGCAGCCCAGCATGAGGCCAGGTCCACTCCTGCCAGGCTGGGGGAGGGGACACATCCCAGAGGCTCGGCTGAGTTCAAGCCCCACAGCTGGGCAGGCTGCGTGTTCCCCACTCAGCCCATCACGGGTGTGGTGGCGTGAAAGTAAGGACATCCGTTTGTCTCTGTGAACGCAGCCTGTCGCCTAAGAGCGAGGAAGCACGCCCTTTGGCCGCAGGTCTGGCCATGCAGGTTGCGCCGGCTGCAGGCCACGGGAAGCTCCTGTCTGGGCCAGGTGCCGCTGGCCGCTCCAGGTGGCAGGGCACGAGGAGGCGGGTGTGCACTGCCCACCTCGGGGCGGCCCCATCAGGAGGTGGCCCCCAGCTCAAAGGCACCCCTGAGCTGGGGCAGAGAAGAGTGGCTCTGTCCCTCCCAGATGGTGGCAGCCACCGGCCCATGTTGGGGTGGCCCTGAACCCCTGGGGGAAGAGTGAGGGGACCCAGGAGAAGCAGAAACAGAGAGCTCGTCAGAAGGGCAGACCTCCAGGACCACTCACGGGAGTGCCTGCAGAAAGTTCTGGAGAGGCCGTGCCGCTGCAGGCGACACTCAGCGCACACCGCAATGCAGGAATCCGAGTGAGGCCGTCCAGTGACGTCGGAAGAAAGCACCCAGCAGGGCGTGGTCACAGCAGTCCCTTCTCCAGCAGGAGGCCAGCACTCAGGCCAGCACCGGGAAGTCAGAAACAGCGGGTGGCCACCCTGAGGCAGCAGCACGTGAGGGCACGAAGCCACTGCAGGGACGTCCCGTCTGGCCGAGTGGTCCCCTGTGATCTGCCCTCCCGCACTGCGGTCTCAGACATCCGAGCAACAAGTGCTCCATGGTCACCTGGTAGCTCCACGGTCACCCGGTAGCTCCACGGTCACCCGGTAGCTCCACGGTCACCCGGTAGCTCCACGGTCACCCGGTAGCTCCATGGTCACCCGGTAGCGGTTTGGGCAGACGGCAGCAGTGAGAGCCGCGGGTGGGTGCGGAACCGCGGGCTCTTCTGCAGTTCCACGTAGCGGATGTGGCGTGCAGTGTCTGGGCCCTTTGGAGGACCCAAGGGAACCTGGGATCCGTCCAGTAGGTCCCTCCCAAAGTGGCCGCTAGAGGGTGACAGTGGTCTGTGGATCCGTTCCGTATAACTCAGTCTCTACCTGGACCGGTCTAGGGAAGTGTGGCGTGACCTCAGTCCCAGGGGCAGTGCCTGGGAGGCCAGGCAGGAACAGCCCCTCCGGACACACCCACACGACACACAGGACGGTTTGGGCCTGCAGACGTCTGCAGGAGGGCTGAGGGGGGAGCGGGAGCCCCGTGTCTGGGGACAGGGAGAGCCAGGACATGGGCGAGGTGGCTCATCTGACCTCCCACCCTGCAGACACCGGGAGCTGTCCGACCTGGGCAGGGCATGGCAGACTACGCGGGGTGTTTTCTGAGATGCAGCAGCATGGCAACGTGGAAACAGCCCTCCCAAGCCCTCCGTCTCCGGCTCCTTCTGTCCCCTGACCTTTGAGTCCCTACCAGCACTCACTGATCTATTGATAACACTCGCATTCACTGCGGTGCCAATACGTGAAGTTCGTCACAGCACAGATACAAAGCAACTGTGAAGGGTGAGGGAAGGTGACAGACACACTAAAAAATAACTCCGTGTTGCTTAGTGGCACAAGTCGTTTGGCCGTCTCTAAGAAACAATGATCTTAGTGCCAGCCGTGTGCCAGCGTGTGCTCCACGGCCGGGGCCCACGCTGCGTCAGACCCCTCACTGGTGCATGCAGGTCTGGCTGCAGCCCGGCACTCAGGGCCTGTCTCGAGCTCCCGTGCGCTGCAGTGACCCCGCAGGCCGTGGGCCCGTGCGGAGCTGCCTGTGCTCACCGGAGGACAGCGGGTACCCCTCGGCCCGGCCACCCGCTGCTCAGCTTCCCTCTGCCCGACGTCCAGGAATCAATACTTTGTATCTCTTCCACGAGTGAGAAAGACAGAAGCAGAGACAGAGACGCCAGCCCCGCAGGTCTCCAGGCTGCGACCCAGCACGGCAGGACGTGTGCGCTCAGCCAGGTCTTCGAGGTCCGCCTTAGCACCCATGGCACGTGCCTCCCTCTGGAGAGCTACTGCAGCCCACGCCTGCTGCAGCTGCCAGGGAGACCCAGACGGCAGGAAGTGCCCGCCAGGCCTGCCACACCGCGGCCCTCTCCCGTCTCTCCAGCCGGGACTTCGCACACGCACACACGCTGTGTCTCAAGCCACTGGGGCTGGGATTCCCACTGTGGGTGGCCAGGTGGGATCAGCTCCCTTAGCCACCGGGCAAAGGGCCATCCCGCGTACATTTTAATTTTTATGTCAATATATCCAGCCCACTGAGACACCTCATTTGGAAAAATGCCAAGTAGGTAGAACATTACAGCTGTTCTAAAAGCTTAGTTACGAGTGACTTCACAGGGGTCACGACCACGTGGCAGTGGCCGTCTCTCCAGACCCCCGTTCTCCACGAGTCCTGTGCTCCGCCGGCTCCGCGTCGTCTAAGCAGCTCCCTTCTCTGCGTGGCCGCAACATCTCTTCCGCATCGCACGTTGGCTTACTTGGGCACACACGCACACACGCCTAGCACGACTTGCAGGCCTCCAGGTCTGGGATTTGAACCATGTGGGAATACAACACCTTAACCAGCATGCCTCCTGCTGTCCCCTCTAGTTTAAAAACAAAATTTGTCCGTAGAGTATAACTTATTAGAAAACCCATTTCCTGTCCAGAACACATCTTGTTCTTCACTTCTTCCCTTCACTGGTTTGTGGCAAAGCACCGCTGCAAAGTTTGGCAACCACTGTGTATGACCAAAGCATGGGACACTGTCAGGCGTTCCCGACGTGCCCACATTCTGGGCAACCTGTGCGTGTTCTGAGAGGCTGCTGACCGGGGGCCGGGGGCTGTGCTTGCAAACACACAGGCAGCATGAGCAGGGGGAGCTCGCAGCAAGAACACGGCCTGTCCGTGTTACAGCTGGCGGCATGCAGCTGAGCAGTCTGTGCAGGGGCCGCTGGCGGGGAGGGGCAGGGTGCTGCAGGAGGCGAGACCCCAATCTGCTCCCTGCTGAAGCTCGACACGTGCGGGGTGGGGAGCGATGAGGCTGGCACCACAGACCCTTCTCCTGTCCAACCTCCATGATGCCACGTGGAGTTTGGGCCAGGGCACCTTCCGGCCACCTGTGTGCACACGCAGGGCTGGCATGTCCCTCAGGAGTGCAGAAACCAGGGGCTGAGGTGGCCCCTGTCCCCTCCTCTCAGCCCTCCTCTGCAGACATGGCCCTTCTGTGTTGTCCTGGCCCCCAGGATGGCTGCCCGAGGCATGTGGGTTGCTGGTTCTGGGCTGTCCTGGGCCAGGCCCTTCCCCGTCGGAGCCTGAGTGTCCTCTCAGCTGTGAGGACAGGCGGACGTGCCTCCGAGACTCTAGTCACTCAATGAAGACATGCACAGGGCAGGCTGGTGGCCCTCCCAGCACACGCAGGCACTGTGGTGGCAGGTCCTCTCAGTCCCCAGCTCCAGCGTCAGCCCTGCCCTGTCACGGGTGTCTGTGTGCAGGCAGACCCGGCCGAGTGCTGCAGAGTGCATGCCAAGCAGGACGTCCTCGGCACTCCCTCTGTGTGCACGGAGGTCAGGAAGGGACCAGGGTCAGAAGAGGGGGTCCGAGAAAGCCTGGGCGTGGCGCGGCCGGGGACGGGGACTGGAGAGATGGAGGCCTCGCTAGGTCTCAGGTCACCAGGACCAGCTGCCCACCTCCAGAGGGCGTGATGCACACACGGCTGTGTCCTCCAGCGCCCGGGCGGCCAGATATCTCCCACTAAGGGTGTGTGCTGAGGGCGCCCGGGCAGCCAGAGATCTCCCACTAAGTGTGTGTGCTGAGGGCGCCCGGGCGGCCAGAGATCTCCCACTAAGGGTGTGTGCTGAGGGTGCCCGGGCGGCCAGAGATCTCCCACTAAGGGTGTGTGCTGAGGGCGCCCGGGCGGCCAGAGATCTCCCACTAAGGGTGTGTGCTGAGGGCGCCTGGTCAGCCAGAGATCTCCCACTAAGGGTGTGTGCTGAGGGCGCCCAGGCGGCCAGAGATCTCCCACTAAGGGTGTGTGCTGAGGACACCTGGTCAGCCAGAGATCTCCCACTAAGGGTGTGTGCTGAGGGCGCCTGGTCAGCCAGAGATCTCCCACTAAGGGTGTGTGCTGAGGGCGCCCGGGCAGCCAGAGATCTCCCACTAAGGGTGTGTGCTGAGGGTGCCCGGTCAGCCAGAGATCTCCCACTAAGGGTGTGTGCTGAGGGCGCCTGGTCAGCCAGAGATCTCCCACTAAGGGTGTGTGCTGAGTGCGCCTGGGCAGCCAGAGATCTCTCACTAAGGGTGTGTGCTGAGGGCGCCCGGGCGGCCAGAGATCTCCCACTAAGGGTGTGTGCTGAGGGCGCCTGGGCAGCCAGAGATCTCCCACTAAGGGTGTGTGCTGAGGGCACCTGGTCAGCCAGAGATCTCCCACTAAGGGTGTGTGCTGAGGGTGCCCGGGCGGCCAGAGATCTCCCACTAAGGGTGTGTGCTGAGGGAGCCCGGGCGGCCAGAGATCTCCCACTAAGGGTGTGTGCTGAGGGCGCCTGGTCAGCCAGAGATCTCCCACTAAGGGTGTGTGCTGAGGGTGCCCGGTCAGCCAGAGATCTCCCACTAAGGGTGTGTGCTGAGGGCGCCCGGGCGGCCAGAGATCTCCCACTAAGGGTGTGTGTGTTGAGGGCGCCTGGTCAGCCAGAGATCTCCCACTAAGGGTGTGTGCTGAGGGTGCCCGGGCAGCCAGAGATCTCCCACTAAGGGTGCGTGTGCTGAGGGCGCCCGGGCGGCCAGAGATCTCCCACTAAGGGTGTGTGTGCTGAGGGTGCCTGGTCAGCCAGAGATCTCCCACTAAGGGTGTGTGCTGAGGGTGCCCAGGCGGCCAGAGATCTCCCACTAAGGGTGCGTGTGCTGAGGGTGCCCGGGCGGCCAGAGATCTCCCACTAAGGGTGTGTGCTGAGGGCGCCTGGTCAGCCAGAGATCTCCCACTAAGGGTGCGTGCTGAGGGCGCCTGGTCAGCCAGAGATCTCCCACTAAGGGTGTGTGCTGAGGGTGCCCGGGCGGCCAGAGATCTCCCACTAAGGGTGTGTGCTGAGGGCGCCCGGGCGGCCAGAGATCTCCCACTAAGGGTGTGTGCTGAGGGTGCCCGGGCGGCCAGAGATCTCCCACTAAGGGTGTGTGCTGAGGGCGCCCGGGCGGCCAGAGATCTCCCACTAAGGGTGTGTGCTGAGGGTGCCTGGTCAGCCAGAGATCTCCCACTAAGGGTGTGTGCTGAGGGTGCCCGGGCGGCCAGAGATCTCCCACTAAGGGTGTGTGCTGAGGGCGCCCGGGCGGCCAGAGATCTCCCACTAAGGGTGTGTGCTGAGGGCGCCTGGTCAGCCAGAGATCTCCCACTAAGGGTGTGTGTGCTGAGGGCGCCCGGGCAGCCAGAGATCTCCCACTAAGGGTGTGTGCTGAGGGCGCCCGGGCGGCCAGAGATCTCCCACTAAGGGTGTGTGTGCTGAGGGTGCCCGGGCAGCCAGAGATCTCCCACTAAGGGTGTGTGCTGAGGGTGCCCGGGCGGCCAGAGATCTCCCACTAAGGGTGTGTGCTGAGGGCGCCCGGGCGGCCAGAGATCTCCCACTAAGGGTGTGTGCTGAGGGCGCCCGGGCGGCCAGAGATCTCCCACTAAGGGTGTGTGCTGAGGGTGCCTGGTCAGCCAGAGATCTCCCACTAAGGGTGTGTGCTGAGGGTGCCCGGGCGGCCAGAGATCTCCCACTAAGGGTGTGTGCTGAGGGCGCCCGGGCGGCCAGAGATCTCCCACTAAGGGTGTGTGCTGAGGGTGCCCGGGCGGCCAGAGATCTCCCACTAAGGGTGTGTGTGCTGAGGGTGCCCGGGCAGCCAGAGATCTCCCACTAAGGGTGTGTGCTGAGGGTGCCCGGGCGGCCAGAGATCTCCCACTAAGGGTGTGTGCTGAGGGTGCCCGGGCAGCCAGAGATCTCCCACTAAGGGTGTGTGTGCTGAGGGTGCCCGGGCGGCCAGAGATCTCCCACTAAGGGTGTGTGCTGAGGGTGCCCGGGCAGCCAGAGATCTCCCACTAAGGGTGTGTGTGCTGAGGGTGCCCGGGCGGCCAGAGATCTCCCACTAAGGGTGTGTGCTGAGGGTGCCTGGTCAGCCAGAGATCTCCCACTAAGGGTGTGTGTGTTGAGGACGCCTGGTCAGCCAGAGATCTCCCACTAAGGGTGTGTGCTGAGGGCGCCTGGTCAGCCAGAGATCTCCCACTAAGGGTGTGTGCTGAGGGCGCCTGGTCAGCCAGAGATCTCCCACTAAGGGTGTGTGCTGAGGGTGCCCGGGCGGCCAGAGATCTCCCACTAAGGGTGTGTGCTGAGGGTGCCCGGGCGGCCAGAGATCTCCCACTAAGGGTGTGTGTGTTGAGGGCGCCTGGTCAGCCAGAGATCTCCCACTAAGGGTGTGTGCTGAGGGCGCCCGGGCGGCCAGAGATCTCCCACTAAGGGTGTGTGTGCTGAGGGTGCCCGGGCGGCCAGAGATCTCCCACTAAGGGTGTGTGCTGAGGGTGCCCGGGCGGCCAGAGATCTCCCACTAAGGGTGTGTGCTGAGGGCGCCCGGGCGGCCAGAGATCTCCCACTAAGGGTGTGTGCTGAGGGTGCCCGGGCGGCCAGAGATCTCCCACTAAGGGTGTGTGTGCTGAGGGTGCCCGGGCAGCCAGAGATCTCCCACTAAGGGTGTGTGCTGAGGGTGCCCGGGCGGCCAGAGATCTCCCACTAAGGGTGTGTGCTGAGGGTGCCCGGGCAGCCAGAGATCTCCCACTAAGGGTGTGTGTGCTGAGGGTGCCCGGGCGGCCAGAGATCTCCCACTAAGGGTGTGTGCTGAGGGTGCCCGGGCAGCCAGAGATCTCCCACTAAGGGTGTGTGTGCTGAGGGCGCCCGGGCGGCCAGAGATCTCCCACTAAGGGTGTGTGCTGAGGGTGCCCGGGCGGCCAGAGATCTCCCACTAAGGGTGTGTGCTGAGGGCGCCCGGGCGGCCAGAGATCTCCCACTAAGGGTGTGTGCTGAGGGCGCCTGGTCAGCCAGAGATCTCCCACTAAGGGTGTGTGCTGAGGGTGCCCGGGCGGCCAGAGATCTCCCACTAAGGGTGTGTGTGCTGAGGGTGCCCGGGCGGCCAGAGATCTCCCACTAAGGGTGTGTGCTGAGGGCGCCCGGGCAGCCAGAGATCTCCCACTAAGGGTGTGTGCTGAGGGTGCCCGGTCAGCCAGAGATCTCCCACTAAGGGTGTGTGCTGAGGGCGCCTGGTCAGCCAGAGATCTCCCACTAAGGGTGTGTGCTGAGGGCGCCTGGTCAGCCAGAGATCTCCCACTAAGGGTGTGTGCTGAGGGTGCCCGGGCGGCCAGAGATCTCCCACTAAGGGTGTGTGCTGAGGGTGCCCGGGCAGCCAGAGATCTCCCACTAAGGGTGTGTGCTGAGGGTGCCCGGGCGGCCAGAGATCTCCCACTAAGGGTGTGTGCTGAGGGTGCCTGGTCAGCCAGAGATCTCCCACTAAGGGTGTGTGTGTTGAGGGCGCCTGGTCAGCCAGAGATCTCCCACTAAGGGTGTGTGCTGAGGGTGCCCGGGCAGCCAGAGATCTCCCACTAAGGGTGTGTGCTGAGGGCGCCTGGTCAGCCAGAGATCTCCCACTAAGGGTGTGTGCTGAGGGTGCCCGGGCGGCCAGAGATCTCCCACTAAGGGTGTGTGCTGAGGGTGCCCGGGCGGCCAGAGATCTCCCACTAAGGGTGTGTGTGTTGAGGGCGCCTGGTCAGCCAGAGATCTCCCACTAAGGGTGTGTGCTGAGGGCGCCCGGGCGGCCAGAGATCTCCCACTAAGGGTGTGTGCTGAGGGCGCCCGGGTGGCCAGAGATCTCCCACTAAGGGTGTGTGTGCTGAGGGCGCCTGGTCAGCCAGAGATCTCCCACTAAGGGTGTGTGCTGAGGGCGCCCGGGCGGCCAGAGATCTCCCACTAAGGGTGTGTGCTGAGGGCGCCCGGGTGGCCAGAGATCTCCCACTAAGGGTGTGTGCTGAGGGCGCCTGGTCAGCCAGAGATCTCCCACTAAGGGTGTGTGCTGAGGGTGCCCGGGCGGCCAGAGATCTCCCACTAAGGGTGTGTGCTGAGGGCGCCTGGTCAGCCAGAGATCTCCCACTAAGGGTGTGTGCTGAGGGTGCCCGGGCGGCCAGAGATCTCCCACTAAGGGTGTGTGCTGAGGGCGCCCGGTCAGCCAGAGATCTCCCACTAAGGGTGTGTGCTGAGGGCGCCCGGGCGGCCAGAGATCTCCCACCTAAGGGTGTGTGTGCTGAGGGCGCCTGGTCAGCCATCCCTGACCAGGGGAGGGGGATGGCCAGGGCTCTGGGACCCTGCTCTGACCAGCACATGGGGCAGGCCCTGGTCTCTGTCCTGGTCTCTGACTTGGTTGTGGTCACCTGCAGAGTCCTGGGATTTCTTCCCCGACCGAGTTGTCCAAGTTAAGAGAAGGAAGCCAGCCTTCCCAGTAGAGACAGACGTACCTGTCAGGCCAGAGGACGACAGCCCAGCCGGGGTACCAGGAGAGACAGCGTGGGGGCATGGGGAGCTGGGGACACACGCGGCTCCAGGACGGTCTTCATGCCCTGGCGGACACGCCGGCCCCCACCCACTCTGAGTGACAGGCACGCCGTGGCACCGTGGCGGGTGGAGCCCGGGTCCTCGGGCGCCTTCCTCCTCAGCAGTCCTGCCCACAGTGTGCGAGGAGGCTGCCCGGAACCAGCACTCGCCCAGTGTCTCCCAGAGCTAGGTCTGTCTGCTCGCAGGAAATACCCTGAGGGCGCATGTGTAGGACGCGGGGGTACGCGGCCTCCAGCACGAGCAGACCCCATTGAGGGACCCCCCTGGGACAGGCCGATGCAGGCGGGCGGCCACACGCGGTAGCACGGCTACGGCACTGATGGCGGCACGCGGTGTCCCCCTTCTGTCATCTGGAAGGGCCACGCCAAGCTGGTCCTTGCTTTTCAGGGACGACTTAGTCCGGGCTAGGCCAGGGCCAGTGTCCCAGAACACCGTCCCCTGCTGGGCTGTGGTCTAAGGGACAGCCGGGCCGGTGACCAGGGGGCGCATGCACGTGAGGGGGTCCTGATGGGCCAGGACGGCCGTGTGTTAGCATGCTCACGTGTTCGCTGACAGCCCTTGAAGTCCGTGTTTGATTCCAAATGCCACAGCTGTGTGGGGAGAAGCAGCAAGGACATAAATGCACACGCACAAGCACACGCGGCCGTCCCACGTCCACCAACTCCTGTGACCCCACAAAGCCACACCCTGCAGGCGTTGCCTTTTCTTGAACATCATGCATATCTCATCAAGTTTCAAGCAGTCTTCCGATTTACGGTGATTGTCAACAAAAGCAAAAGCAGACAGTTTTAACCCTGCGGTGGCTAGGCGCTAAGCGGCATGGACCTGCGTGGCTTTTCCTTTACAGCTGAAGGAGGTCCCCAACACCAGCGCGGACCAGCCCCGGGGGCACTGAGTGGCGAGAAGCACCGGCAGCCGGGTGCCGGCTGTGGGCGTCCGGGTGCACACAGGGGCCGTGTTGGGCGTGGACGGCCGCCGTGTGAGCCCAGCACGCTGTGGCCTGGAGGACGTGGAGGGAGACTCATTTCCATATCAAACCCAATTTAGACGAAGCCTCCTGGCTGGGGAAAGCCGGCCCGTCAATAGCTCCTTGATTAGATTTTCATCTCCCAAGCAGACAAATATGAATATTTATTACCACGATGCAGATTCCTCTCCATTGCTCTGATCTTGAATATTATCCACCGCTAATTTTTATGAGAATTTGGGCAACATAATGTTTTCACATAAACTGACAGTTCTTGAGATAATCCTGTTATTGTCTGGTTGAAAATGACGGTTTCCGCTTATTCATGTGTTAACGAGGGATTAAATACTGTTTTTCATCCCTGTAATCTAAAATAGACTGAAATTAAAAACTGAACATGCACAGGAGCCGGCTTTGAGGACCGAGTTTGTGTGCGCGTGCTCAGAAGACCCGTGATTGGCAGTTGGACATCGGTTTCTCTTACACGGCTGCTGAGCCGTGGTGTGGCTAACCCGCGTGCTGACGGTGCCCGCCATCCCACGCCAACAGGGAGGGCTGCGACGCTGAGTAGGCCACAAAGATGGCCCTTGGCAAAGGAGCACCGCAACCACGCGGTTCTCACGTTGCCAGGCTGGAGAATGCCGGGCCGCCCAGCGGGAGGAGGGCGGGCCTGCCAGGTCCCTGCGGGTCACCGCAGCTGCCAGTCCCTGTCCCTCGCGATGGCTGGGTTCGCCCGCTGCGACGTCCTGCACGGTGTCACATCTGGAGCTCACGCCCAACATCAGTGTCACTTCATGACGATGGCTGATGGCCCACACCCAACCACGGGGTGGCTGGCTTGGGAACAAAAGTGCCCTATGTGCTTCTGAAGTCCTCGTACACACTAAATGCATTCAGTCGCTCCCCGTGGCCTTGGGAGAACTTTCACTTTTCCATGACTGTTTGGCAAGGCGTGGGCCTGTGACCTGTTAGAGGTCTGTAAGTGTGTGCCCTCGCTGGAGAGACAGAGAAACAGTAAACTAGAAATCACCCCCCGGGGGGACGGCCATGCTGCAATACCTTCTCCTCCATTCTCTTCCTGCGATTTTGGGCATGCACGCACACACGCCTGGCATGAGTTTTAAGCCTCCGGGTCCGGGACTAGAACCACAGTCAGCCATGTGGGAGTCCAGTGGAGAGGTGACCATTACACCACCTGCTGTCCCAGCTGGATACATTTCTTAAGCACTAGCCTCCCGGACACTGTGCTTTGAAGCTACGGTGAAAGCGGCCGCAGTTCACCGGGTGTCGACGGTGCTTGACGGACCGAGCTCCGCAGGGACTCAGCGTGATTGGAGACGGGCCCTTGGGGGAGGAGCCAGGCTACAGTGAGGGCATCAGTGGCCTGGGACCAAAACCGTCTGACAAGAAGACATGAGGCCACGCCCGGGAGAAAGCACCTGAGGCCAGGACGGAGGCCTGGATCTGCCCCAGACCAGGGGAGTGAGCCAGAAGGGTGGGTCTGGGTGTGCGTGTGCGTGTGCGTGTGCACGTGCGCATGTGTGCTGGGGGTGGGAGTTGGCAGAGATCAGACCCAGTGTGGCCTTACAGCCATGGGGCCGAACTCAGCTCCTTCTGGGAAAGCCGGTTTGGTGGCAGGGCTGCCTGCACGACAGGTGAGCAAGGCCCGGTCCCCAGGGCTGAGGAGGGCAGTCACTGGCCCTGTGGTCTGAGGTGGAGGGACGTGACTGTGAGGTCGGCGTGTTGGGGCTGGGCTGTGGCTCCTGAAAGATGCCCCAGCCCTCAGCACCTGTAGTGTGACCTCACCGGAAATCGTCGTTGCACATGTGACCAGGTTAAGAAGAGACCATGCGTGTCAGGGTGACCCTCATCTGACTTGGCTACGTCCTTCATAAGAAGAGACGGGGCACAGTGGGGACAGCGGGCACGTGACCGTGGAGGCAGAGACTAGGACGGTGTGTCTATAGGCCGAGGGACGCCCAGAGCGGCTGGTAACCAGCAACGGAAGGGCCGAGGGGACCCTCCCCGGAACTTCGCAGAGCAAGGCCTTCATCTGTGACTTCCATCTTCCCGAACTGCGAGGACTTCTGTAGCTTGAAGCCAGCTCGTCTGTGGTGGCCCCGTCACCACGGTGACGTGAATCCCGGGTCAGCGGTGCCACCGTCGGGGAGACCGAGGGCCGGGAGGGGCCCGCAGCTCCCCTGAGCTCAAAAGATGCTGTGACCAGGCAGACGCGGGTGAGCAGGGCTGGCTGGAGCTCAGGACGCAGAATCGGCCCGGTGAACCGGCATCAGCGGGCCCTCGAGGCCCTGGTGAGGACTGGGACCTGCAGGGCCGAGCAGACAAGCGTGGAGCACCAGCCGCATCCCGGAGCGCCCCAGCAGGGGGGAGGTAAGGAGGGAACGGAGCCCAGGTCCTGGCTCGTGTGTCACGTCAGCCCGGCGTGGTGGCTTCTGGGTCTGCCAGCAGCGGGGGAGAGCTGGGAGCGTGGAGGAGCCAGGCTCTGCCAGGAAGCTAGCACTCACTGTGCCTTCCCTCGGGGGGGAGACGTCGGCCACGTGCGGTGAGACGTGCACTGGCCTACTCACCTCTGCCCGATGCCACACGCCTTCCACGTGGCGTGGCTCTGAATCCAGCGTCTGGTTATATTTTGTGTTTCATTGGTCACTAGTTATTTCACAAAGTGGAAACAGCCTCGATTTTAACCGCATGGCGTCAGGCACGGGGAGGTTTTCAAGCCGGTGAGCAGAGGCGGCTGCTGTGGAGACACGGGGAAGGGCCGCGGCTGCGTGGGGCGGGGCCTGGCGGGCATCCGCGTCTCAGGGGCAGCAGATAACGTGGCACGAGGCTGGAGGAACTTGCACGGGGTGACACACTGTCGCGGAGCAGTCACATGAACAGCCCGTGCAGGCGGGGAGGGTGCCTGCCAGGGCCGGGGCTCGGCTCAGAGCCCACAGTCCGTCATCCGCGCTGTTCACGGGTCCTGCTGACTGCGGGGAGAGCGCGACAACGGGGAGACGCAGGGCCAAGGGGGACGGGCATGGAGTCACACCACCAGCATCCCTGACAACATCCTGGACCAGGGCAGAGGGCCCCGGGCCCCGGGTCCCCCGCCGAGGGGGCGTAAGGCTGGCCTGGCCTCTGCCGCCCAGGGTTCTGAGCAGAAGTGACACACACAGAGCCGTGTTCTTCCGGGTGTGCGACGTGCGCTCGGGCGTGATGCCACGCAGGGCACCGGCAGGCAGGGCGGCGCCGTGCCCCATCTTGGTTTAGGTGTCCAGGGTGCGAGGCTCCGGAGGGGCTGGCGTGGAGAGCAGCTGCCGCCTGGAGGCCAGCCCCGCCGCGGGCGCATTTCTGGCTGGCGGAGCTGGAGGTCCTTTTCTCTGAAAGGCAGTCGAGACCTCCTGACTTCGACCCGGCCAGGCGACTAAGGGAGCAGACGCAGGCCCAGGCGTCAGAGTGCCTGCGGCTGACCACCACTTCTTCCTCCCGGGGACAGGGAGCCCAGGCACGTGTGACCAGCCCTGACCTCGGGGAGACCGAGTGACATGCTGCCTCCACGCTGTCGCCGCTTTGCAGGGGTGCAGCCGGAGGTGTGGGCGGCTGGGCCCCGTGCTTCCTCCACTCCCTGCTGCCTGGCCGTGCACACCACAGGTGCAAAGGATGCTGGAACATCGCGGCCAGGGCTCTCACACGTCTCTAGAGCTGCTTTCTCTGGGAAAACCGGCTTCCGGTCCATTCCAAACAGCTCTGAGGCCCCAGGACAACCCTCCATGTTCAGGACATGGCCAGGGCCAGGCCCTCCACTTCCTACGGGATCTAACTCGGCCAGACAGGCAGCTGCGGCCCGACTGGTGCATCTGTGCTGGGCACATCCCCAGACAGCCCCAAGTGCCGACAAACAGCATGGGCTGCCGTCACCACGGCAGTGTGGCTGCCTTCACCTGGCGTGACTGCCCACTGTGGCCCGATGAGCCCGAGGAGCCGGCACAGCCCACACACAGCTCTCCTGCCTGCAGGTCGGAGTTGAAGGACCACGTGGCGCTCTCGACAGGATGCAGAGACGTGTTTCAGAACAGACTCACATCCGCCAGTGGGTCGCGTGCGGTAATCGTATGGAATATGTCTTCTGTGGTTGTCTGCACTTTGGAGAAGAACGGAGTGCGGAGCGGGGATGGGGGTCTCGGGAGGGAGCTCCGGGTAGGCGGGTGCAGGGACCCAACCCGGTGGCCTGGGGGGCCTCCTCTACCCTGGCTGACGCAGAGCATGCATGCAGAGAGTGGGCACGCAGAGTGGGCACGCAGAGCAGGCACACACAGCGGGCACGCAGAGCAGGCACACAGCACAGGCATGCAGAGCAGGCACACACAGCGGGCACGCAGAGCAGGCACACAGCACAGGCATGCAGAGCAGGCACACACAGCGGGCACGCAGAGCAGGCACACAGCACAGGCATGCAGAGCAGGCACACACAGCGGGCACGCAGAGCAGGCACACAGCACAGGCATGCAGAGCAGGCACACACAGCGGGCACGCAGAGCAGGCACACAGCACAGGCATGCAGAGCAGGCACACTAAATGGGCACACAGAGTGGACACACAGCACGGGCACACGCAGTGGACACACACAGTGGGCACACAGGCTGCTGCGAGCACATTTTGGAGCAATCTCAAGCGGATTCTCCTTTTCAAACACAAACTAGGAATATTTCATGTAAGCAGGCTTTTCTTAGGACTTAGACACTTTGCATTTAAGAGAAAAATATTCTGTTTTCTCTGTCCAGAAATGCCAATTTGAATGAGGTGAACATGTGCAAAATGATAGGCACGGCCCTCTCCTGTCTGCGGGTTCGGCAGCCTGACCTGGTGAAGGGACAGCCCAGTGTGAGCACGGTGGCGCCTGCTCCCCGTGCCCGCCCCCAGCAGAGGTCAGCCACTGCCCTCAGACATGGCCGAGCGTCACGCCCCAGGTCCTGTGCCGTGCCATCTGGGGAGGGTCCCTGCGAGAGGCTCCCTGGAGGTCTGGGACACCCGGGTTTGGCCAGTAGTCCGCTTCTGGCCGAGGCGCACTGTCCTGCCAAGCCAGCCTGGATAGGTGACAACCACGGAGTGAGATGTGGGGGCGGACGGGACGCACACCCCCTGGGGTGCCCACCCACAGCTGTCCACGCATGAGCACACTGGGTGCAACCCCTTGCCGTGCCGCCACGGTCATGGGCCCACCGTGTGCGCCACTGCCACCCAATGACCCCGCGCTCCTGACGCTCGGCTCGATGCAGACCTTCCCTCGGGATGCTCTTGCGTGTGCTGCCTCCTCTCCCAGAGCATGTGTCTCCCTTCGGGACCAGCGGCTCCCAGCCCCAGCACTACCCGCAGGTCCTGTATCAGAGACGCGGCCCCTCGGTCGCTGGGCCGTCCGCCCTCTCCACCCGTAGCCAGTGCGCCCTCTCCTGGAATTCCAGGGGCAGTTCACACACTCAGCGCGCCCACCCAGCACAGGGACGGGGCTGTCACATGGCTGCCCCTCTGCTAATGAGCAGGACTATGAACTGCCTGCCTCGGCCGGCCTGCAGTCAGCCAGCGTCCCCAACACAGACCCTCCAACACGTTCCCCAAACAGCCCAGCCGCCTCGGCGAGCCCCAGGGTCGGACTCGGATGGTCAGCACAGCTGCTGGAAGGAGCAGCCCTTGGACACCCGGGGAAGGGCGGGGACGCCAGGAGACCTTGGGCAGGTACCCCCCACTTCTCCACGTGTCCCTCACTCTTCCCTGCTGCCCGCCACTGTTAGGACTGCTGTGTCCGGCGTGTCTCGGAGCCATCGCACAGTCACATGGTCTGTCTCACTGACGGGCCAGGAGCATGACCCGAGGTTCACGATGTGTCAGGAGCTTCGGGGATCAATGTATCTATGGTCATTGAACAAAACCTTACCCTGCGCCCCGGATCTTCCCCAGCCTGTCCGGGCAAGACGACAGCTCGGTCTGAACTGGGACGCCACGCCGGGGTGTACTGGCTCTGCCGTCCGCAGGCCGCACGGTTCCTGAGACGCTGGCGGGCACTCCCTGTGTGTTCATCACCATGGACGAGCTGGAGAGCAGGCCCGCCTCAGACACGTGGGGAAGCTTCTGCACACGTCTGCCTGCATGTGCAGATCGGCTAGGCCATCTTCCAAATGTGTGTTTTTCTTCCTGGAGATTTTAGTGTGTTTGGAAGAAACATGGCCTCATTACTGTGAATAGAATGTGGAGATTTCCAAGGTGTCAGAAATTGCATTTTGAAATACCTTGGAATGCCACCAGTCTACGAGGGATGGGCGTGTGCTCTGTCCCTGCTCACTCCTGACGGCCTGCTCCCAGAGTTCTGCGGTCCTGCCACGTGTCGTAAGTGCCCGGGGGACTGTAACACGCTACATCCCTAGTCATCAGGCTCTACCTTCTAGACGCAGCAATTTGGAGAATTTCAAAGTCGTGTTAGAAATGAGGACCACCAAAATCAGGCTGAACCCACCCGGGCAGTTAGGGCTGGGACGACGGCCTCGCTAGCTGTGAAGACATCGCTCAGTGCACCTTCTCCCGGCCCGGCTACCGCGAACCTGCTGTGGACACAGAAACTCCCTTCTGCCTGCGAGAACGGCCAGGGGATGGTGTGGTGCAATGGTGAAGCCCTGCTCAGAAAAGATCCCCAGGACGATGCTGGTTCAAATCCCCGGCCCAGTCAGCTGGAAGCATGCGGAGCACGTGTTGGCATACCGAGCCCGCGTGAGAGCGGCTGAGCGTGGGGACAGGAGGAGGGGGCTGTGGCGTGCGCAGACCCACGAGGGTCCCCTCTCTCTCACTCTTACATGCACGCGGGCTACCACAGATTGGAAGGCGGAGAGCGTGTTTCGGACTGCAGATTGCTCAGGGAAGCTGTTCAGCGGGAAGTGTGGAGACGCTGGGTGAGGCCTGCAGAACGGATCCACTAACCTAACCTCAAAGCTTCTACAACGCCGGCTGTGGGTGGGAACGCCCACATGGCAAGGACAGTGGGTCCACAGGGCAGGGACGAAGCTGCCGACAGGCCGAGGTGGGTGACAGAATCACAGGCCAACGTGGCTGTGTGGGGCCAGATTTCACCGGGGTATTTTCAGCAAGTTTGGTCTATTTTTTTTTTTTTTTTTGGAGAGGTTTTTGCTATAGGGCGTGTGCACTCGTCAGACAGATGGAGAGAGACAGAGAGACAGAAAGCAAGAAATCACCCCTCGTGGATGGCCATGCCGCAATCCCTTCTCCTCCATTCTCCTCTCAGGATCTTGGGCACGCACACACACACGCCCGGAGTGAGTTTTAAGCCACCGGGTCTGGGACGCGAACCGTGGTCGACTACGTGGGAGTCCAGCAACATAGCCATTACGCTAACTGCTGGTTCCAAGTCTGGTCTATTAATGTGAGTGAGAGACGGAGCTGGGACGCAGGACCCCCTGCTCCGTCAGAAGAGAGTCTAGGTCACAGGCAGGACAGTGGAGGCAGCGTGTGTGTGGATATGTGTGCATCCACATGTGTGCACGTGAAGGGGAAAAGTGGGTGATTACAGGACAGGTGTCTCACCCGGAGTGTGGACGCGCACGTCTCTGGGAATGACCACCTGCCGATATTCCCTCAAGACTCGAGACGCACCATGATGGGTTTCGAGCTCTCAGCCCAGCAGGGAGGGATTCCAAAGTCGGCAGGCAGAGGCCCGCCACCCAGGAGCCCAGCAGGGAGGCGGGAGCCAGTGCCCCGGGTGGAGTGCAGGAGCACAGTCGTGGCCAGGCCTGCTGCAGGGAGAGAGGGCAAGGGGAGGCAGGGCCTTCAGAGGTCACGGGCGAGGCTGAGTGCGCCCAGAGGATCTGGTTTGAAGCTGTGAGCAGTGTGGTCAGGGCAGGACAGCAGGCTGACAGAGACGGACACTCAGAGGGACACGGGGAGGGGACGAGTGGCAGGGGGGCGCGGAGCAGCAGACTCGGTGACGGGGCTCTGAGATGTGCCCCGAAACAGATCTGGCGTGACGGATGCTGACGTGAAGACAGCAACGTCTGCCCAGTAGAGTCCGGGTTCGGAGACGCACTGGCTACACACCCGCGGCGCCAGCGCTCACCAGAAGCACTGCATGGTCAGAGCTGCTGGGCGCTCCGCCGCCGCGTGAGCCCCCAGTACATGCCTGGCACACAGAAGGCGCTCAGCGATGACAGCTAGACGGCTGGATGAACACCACGCCCCTGGCACGGGTCGGACCCAGTGCACGTGAGACGGTGCGTCCGACGCAGCAGCCATCCCACGTGAGCCGGAACCACAGGAAAAGCGCCTCCAGATTCAAGAAGTGAATGACACCAAAGCGAGGCCACGCACGGGGACTGGGGCTGCAGCTGCTCTCAGAAACTTGACGTGGGGTTTGGGGTTTGGGGTGCTTGTACCCACAGGAGGGTGGTGGTAGTGGCCCTGACTTGATGGAGGTGAGAGAACAGGAGTTGATCTGTCTACAAGTCTGAGACGTGCACCTCCCATTGGAGGGGCCCAGGGACAAGCCACCTGCAGCTGGGCAGGCAGGCGGCAGAACTGGGCTGTGCCAGGCGCCAGGCTGGGCCCGAGTCACCGCTGAGTGGGCAGCGGCTTCGAGGAGAGGCCTTACCGTGGGCACAGAGCTTCTTACCAAGCGCTCTGAGAATCACGTCCCAGAGAGTCCGACCCTGCCAAAGACGCGCTCACAATGAAAAGCGGGTAGAGGGCAGGTGGCCCTCGTAAAACTGAGCAGAATAACATTCCAGAAGGGGAGGTGACGGATTAAGGACGGGACAGGAGGAAACTGGAGATGAGGACCTGGTAAAGGTAAGAATGAGACCGACGGTTAAAGTCGGCTTAGGACCGTTACAAAGATCAGGAGCAGAGGGTCAGCAGGCAGCGTGGTGGTGAAGGGACGGGACTCCCGTGTGGCCAAGCATGGTTTGAGTCCTGGATCTGGCAGCTTGAAACTCACACCAGGAGGAGAACAAAATCTTTAAAAAATCTTAAAAAAAAATAAAAATAAAAAGAAAGAAAGAAAGAAGACAAAGGGATTGAACACAGTGGAGTGGAGGACAGAGAAGAACAGACAGGTTTGAAAAACATGAAACGACTAATTTTTCTAGAAGTGAAAAATGCAGCAACAAACGTAGCAGTGTTCTCTTTGCAGTGTGTCAGGATCAGGCACAGAGGAAGGCGCGGAGGCCGCCGGGAGGAAGCGGCTGGGACGTGGCGGGGTGAGAGCAGGCCCTGTGGGTGGCTCTCCCCAGAGAGGCCGGGGTAATTCGTAACCTCGCGCTCGCTTGGCGCCCGGGCGACATGAGAAAGAGCAAGGGGCGAGAGGGGCGGGGGCCCCTCCCAGGGCTCAGGCAACCGCACCCCTTCTCGTCTCTGCCCACCAGGACCCCGGGCATGTGTGTCCCCAGGCCAGCGGTCACGGACTTAGCTGCGGTTGGCCCGTGGCTCCAGCTCCACGGTCTAGCACGCTACTGGCTGCACTGACAGGGGCTGAGGCCCGACAGTCGCTGAGACGCGAGGACCGAAAGACGGCCCCACCCGTCCCAGGTGGAGCAGGCGGCACCAAGAGCAGCGACAACGGGCCCCTCACCCAACACCTCAGCGGACCTTCACCACACCCTGCGGGGAAACTATGACCCCCCAACAGCAGGACACCGTGTCGCACGCGAGAACAGGGAGACCGAGGGCGGCAGTGTCCGGAGACCACAACGGTCACTGCACAGGCGACGGGGCACCAGCAGGCCTATGGTGTTCCTGGAGGAGCGGGAGTCTACGCGTCCGCCGGGTACAGCGTGAGCCCCAGGTGATGCCCGAAGGCCTGGACCTCCCTCACACAGCCTACCCGCTCCAGCCTCAAGGAGCCGGAGCCACGGGCCAGAGCTTGTCGCTGGGACATGGCTGCAGGTGCCACCCCTGCGGACGCCACCATCCCTCCCGTGGGAGCCACGGCCACACAGCCCACTGACGAGCTGGGGGAGAGCTCACGCCCACCACACCCCTGCAGGCAGGAATGGAGGCTCTGCTTGGCCATCAGCCTCCGCCCTCTCTGCTGGGCCACACCCACTCGGGGACACAGGCAGGGCCCAGGAGCCCCCAGATTCTGTGTCCTTCCCAGCCTTCACCACTGTGGAGACATGGAGGGTGACAGGGAGATGGCCAGAGTGCCACCAGGTCCCAAGTGCTTTCCAGCCCACGAGCCTGAGCGGGGCAGGCCCCGAGCAAGCCCCCCCACACGTCGGGCCCAGAGCAGGCGGGAAGCTCCGACCGCTCACCGCCCCGGCCACAGTGCCGCCTGCACTCTGCCCGCGCTCCTCGGGGACCACCCGGGTCCCTGGGGACAGTGACCAATTCAGCCAGTGCTTATTTCCAAAGCCCAGGGCTCGAGACGGCTGTGACGGAGTTCTTCAAAGCAGCGGCTCATCTCCGAGCGGCAGAACGGCCTAAATGAGCACCCTCGATGGCCAGTGGCCCCGAACGGCGGGCGCCGTGGAGGCTGAGCCGCTGCATGGTGGCCTGGGTGGCTTTGGTCCACGCTGGCTCGGGAGTGGCATTGCTGCTGCGGAGAGGAGCGGACTGCACCCTGCACATGCGTCATTAAGCTGTCACGCGACGGGGAGGCCCAGGCCGCGAGCACCGCCCCGCTTCATAGCTGGTGGACTGTTGGCCAAGGGCCTCTTCTCCGGCAGAGCCGTGGTTGGACACGGTGTTTGATGGAGTGTAAAATACCTTATGGAAACATTTATTCTTTCGTGTTGCCTTTAAATAACAAAGACAAGTCTACCCGCCGAATCCCAGGGCCTGGTCCTCCAGGCTCCATTCTCACTGACTTAGCAATTACAAGACATCTGAGGGTAAATCACACGGCTCTCTGACCGCCCTTTCTTGGGGAGACACTGCACTGCGATCTCAGAGACAGCCGGACAGGCCAGCCCGCGCTCCACCAGCCGGAAGCCTGACCTCACGCCAATGGCCGACTTCCACCCGTCATGCGACGGTGCCCGAGTTACCCTCCAGGCCTGGCCTTTGTCCGGGCCTTCATGAGAACAGGGACAGCGACGCCGATCACCGATCAGAGGGTCTCCCCTCACACTACTCACCGCCCCCGTTCCGGTTTGCAGGATCTTCAGCCCAGAGGTGCTCCCCAGCTTGTCTTTGTTGTCAGCTGTCGGGAAAAAGGGAGACGCACAGGGTCAGCAGGAGACCAGGGCTGAGCGGCCCCTCCACGAGCAAGCTCTGCGTGGCTGCTGCGTGGACTCCGGTTCGCAGAGTGCTGTGCGCGAGAGCGCGGCCAGAGCGCGGCGCGAGGCCCACTGAGCCGTTCTCAGACGAGCGCCGTGGCGAGCCTTCAAGGTCCCGGAGTGTCCACCAGGGAAGCCGCCGGGCTGGTGCGAGGCCCGAACACGAAACGCTCCGCAACGGTAAAGCTGCACTTCAGGGCGACACCCTGGGAACCAATGGCGGCGTTACGGGGAAACACGCTTGTTAACTGGCATTCTGTGTTGATGAAGGCACCCCGAAGGCAGAGCTGTGTGTGCGTGTCTGCGTCACTGACCCGGGTGCCCCATGACGCCCTCAGTCCATGCCCGTGGAAACACACCCCACAGTACCCGGGCTCCTGACGCAGAATGAGGACACGCGGCGTGAGCTGTGCGCGGGCCACACCGAGAGACAGGCTTGGTGACGCTCAGAGCACTCGGCAGCCCCGACATGCATGGCACGGCCGCCTGCCCCCTCGTCGCCGAGAGTCACAAGGCAACTGACCTCCCCTTGAGACTCTGGGAGTGTCTTTTGGTAAAGCCCCTGTCACTTTGAAATGAAAACCAGAAGAAGCGGAGTTTTCCGCGAGCCCTATGCATGAAGGGCACCGCAAAGGTGGCTGACAGGAACGAGGTGGAGAGGTGGCCACTGCCTTACTGGACACGCCTGCGTTCACCCTGAGCCACGGAATCCCGCCTGTTCCGGGGCTACAGAGGAGAGCCGTCGCGGCCGCCTCCCCGCCCTGCGCGCCTGTGTACTGTTTTCTGGCGAGTTCCCCTTTGAACACACGAGCCTCGTCCTCACAGGTCCACAGCGGCTCACTGTTGGCCGCCGCCGCTGGCCGCCGAGCCAAGATGGCGCTGCTGGCTGCATAGGGAGGCGTGTGCAAACAACTCCTCCAGCCAATCAGGACTTGCCTCGCACAGGTGAAGGAACTTGCGGGTGGGGCCGCCGGGAGGACCCTATATATACGGGGAGAGAGGCTAGCTGAAGGGAAGCTGAAGCTGGCTGGCTGAGGGAGAAGCTAGCTGGCTGAAGAAGCTGGTACCGGGAAGAAGCTAGCGGGAAAAGCTGAAACCTGTGGATAAAGACCGCGGGAGGAAGGACCGGAGAAGGTTCAGAACCTCCCAGTCTGCAGGGCAGCTAGCTGGTACCGGGCGGGTCCCGGAAGGAAGACCTCGGCAAAGAGGTGGAAACCTGCACATAAAGACTGCGGGAGGAAGAACCGGGTGTCGTGCCGTCTCTTCTCTGCAGAAGGGGCGCCGACAGCTCACGGCTCTGCAAGAGCGAGGCCCAGCAGCCGCTCTGGGCCGGAGCACGAGCGCTTGCAGACGCTGGGGACGCACACGCAGCTCCGAGGGGCACGCAGGCTCTGCAGAGACGGCGTGTAAACCGTCACGGGGCGGTTGATGAAGGCCGAGCTACTTGGGGCAGGGTAATAGTGGGCTTTGTGCAAGCTGAGTGGTGTACAGTGATTGAGTGTGTAAAAAAGAAATTATAATAAAAAAGTAAAAAAAAATAAAGAATGGTTAACTTTAAGATATGTGAATTTTACCTCAGTTTAAAAACATTTTTAAAAATGGTCTGAGAAATGGTAAGTGCATAAAAGTGGAATTTAAACACTACCCAGGTCATTGCTCCTGAGCACTAGCACACTGGCGATTAACTAAGAGCAGCCAACCAGTAATAGGGCCCGGCCCGGGGCAGCCAGGTTCTGCAGAGGGCCCGCGGGAGGTGTCTACGGCTCCTAGGCCGAGGGCGTGCACAGCCCCGCTGGGGCGATGGTGCTCTAGTAACTAATTCATAGTCGGCCTGGCCGACTCGCCGGCCCGTGCTGCGTTTGCCCGGCTCCGACTGAGTAGCCCGTCCAAGGGCTCTGTTCTCGGCCTCCACGTCTTCCTGGCTCCAGATCAGACTGTTTGGTGGAGCCCCCGAGACCCTCCGTGTGTGGTGCTGGAGGATGCGCCGAGCCGGCCCTGCCACCCTGAGGCCTGCTCTCCCTGTCCCAGCCAGTAGCTGGTGCGTGTCAGCGCTTCCTGTCCTCTGCCCGAGGGGACGGCAACACGCACGGTGCTGGGAGGCCACCCCGCCAGTTGTCCCACACATTCGGTCCCCGGGCAGGTTTCCGCTGAGTTCCAACTGCTGTGCCCATATGTAGCTGTGGTGGAGCCCTGCGTTCCCTGCGGAGCCCCCGACGCAGACGTGTGTACACACACGCTCCCAGCCGGACAGCGTCAGTGAGAAAAGACTCTGGAGGGAGAGCCTTCGTCTACCCATTGCTCCTCACGGTTTATTAGACTGCAAGTTTGTGTCAGTTAATTGTTCACAACGGCCGTGTTCAATATCTGACTCACAGATTCTCCGAAAAGTGAAAACCAGCTCTACCAAAGTGGTATGGCCCGGCTCCAGCTCTCTGCGTTTACACTCGACGTGGGGTCTCACCACCTCATAGTTCCTTGATTTTATTTATTTATTTATTTGCAGAGTTTATACCTTCGGGTATATACACTCACCAGAAACAGTCAGAGGGAAAGTGAGAAATCACCCCCTTGGGGATGGCCACCCCACAATTTCTTCTCCATTTTCCACCCGGGATCTTGTGCACGCTACCATGCCTGCCGTGAGTTTCAAGCCACCAAGTCTAAGACTGAACCACAGTCGGCCACGTGGGAGTTCAGCGATGTAACCACTATGCCATCTGCTGTCCCCCCAATTCTGTCTTTTTAAATTATTTATTTTTCCACGAGCAAGAGAGAGAGACAGAGACACAGAGAGACAGTACCTCCCACAGGGTCCTGAGCCACAGTCCACTCCCAGCCTCAGCAGCCGCACAGCCCAGATGCACTCATGCCCAGTGGTCAGGGACATCTCCAGGTGCAAATCCTAAACCTCCTTCCTGGTTGGCCTCACCGGGCAGCACATCTCCCATGGTGCCACCATGGGCCCCTCCAAGATTCTAAAAGCACATCTCTGCAATCTGACCATGTTGCGGCGGGCTGTGCTGTAGACACTGCCCGAGTGCCACGTCATACCCTGGACCCAAACACGTCGCTGGCGGGGTGTGCTGTAGACACTTCCCATGTACCACGTCGTACCCTGGACCCGACCACGTCACGGGCAGGGTGTGCTGTAGACGCTGCCCGTGTGCCCTGTGGTGAGACCCTGTGGCCACGTGTTGGGCAGCAACTGTCAGAGGTCAGCTGAGGGAGGGTGGCGAGTCCTCACTGCTACCTGGGCTTCTCTGCTGCTCCTGCCAACGGTCGGGAGGCTCCACCACATTAGAACTTCTGGAAGGGGCGGGTGCCGGCCTCTGAGAAAGCTTGGGAGATGGTCTGGCCGATGCCCTGAAGCCCTCCTGAAAGTAACACAGCCCCAGGAAGGAGGGCCGGACAGGCATCGTCCAGCGAAAAGCACGGACAGGAGGCTGTCAAGCGACCTGGGGAGCCGGGGGACAGGTGGGGCTCTCTGCCCTCGTTCCCTTAATGTCTGCACAGCAGCAGTTCTGGGGGACGGGTCTAAGACCACACACACAGCCAACGGTGTGCTGGAGGCTGCAGAGCGTTTGCCTTGCATGGAGGAGGCCTCGGCATGGCCGGCTGCAGCAGGGGAGCCAGAGGACAGAGTCGGCCCCGCCCGTGCCTCCTCAGGTCTGCCCTGGGTGTGGCGCCCACGCCCCGATGAGGCACCCCATGATGGAAGTCGGGAAAGGCCGCCATGCCTGTGCTAAGGGCCAGAGAGGACCAGTGGGGAGGGGTGACAGGGTGCTGCCATGTCCTCTGGGGGCCCAACACCCAGCTGCGGGAGCGGCCACCCATCCACACCCACCAGCAACAGCCAGAGGCCTGGCCATCTCTCAAGACTAGGGCTCACTCTCCCGGAGCCCTGGAGTGTGCTGGCTCTGCGGTGGACAGGTCAGGCCAAGCCGGCCCCACCATGCCCCAGGGCTTTGCCATAGGACACGGCCCCTCATCAGCCCAGGGTCATGCCTGCACCTGTACAGCCCACTCGGCCATGTCCGGTTCATCCTACCGTCCCGCCTCCTCTTCATCAGAACGCAGGGTGGGCACACTCAGAGAGAGCTTCTCCATTTCCACCTGCACAGACAGGACAGGACAGGCGGGGCAGTCCCTGTGGAATGCACTAGCCAACTCGGTCCACACGGACCCAGCACACCCCTGTGGGACGCACAGCCAGCCCCGGTCCACACGGACCCACCACACCGCTGTGGGACACACAGCCAGCCCCGGTGTGCATGGACCCAGCACACCCTGTGGGATGCACTAGCCAGCCCCGGTCCACACAGACCCAGCACACCCCTATAGGATGCACGGGCTAGCCCCAGTCCACACGGACCCAGCACACCCCTGTGGGACACACGGGCCAGCCCCGGTCCATACGGACCCACCACACCCCTGTGGGACACACAGCCAGCCCCGGTGTGCATGGACCCAGCACACCCCTGTGGGATGCACAGCCAGCCTCGGTGTGCATGGACCCAGCACACCCCTGTGGGACACACGGGCCAGCCCCGGTCCATACGGACCCAGCACACCCCTGTGGGACACACAGCCAGCCCCGGTGTGCATGGACCCAGCACACCCCTGTGGGACGCACAGCCAGCCCCGGTGTGCATGGACCCAGCACACCCCTGTGGGACGCACAGCCAGCCCCGGTGTGCATGGACCCAGCACACCCCTGTGGGACACACAGCCAGCCCCGGTGTGCATGGACCCAGCACACCCCTGTGGGACACACGGGCCAGCCCCGGTCCATACGGACCCAGCACACCCCTGTGGGATGCACAGCCAGCCCCGGTGTGCATGGACCCAGCACACCCCTGTGGGACACACAGCCAGCCCCGGTGTGCATGGACCCAGCACACCCCTGTGGGACACACGGGCCAGCCCCGGTCCATACGGACCCAGCACACCCCTGTGGGACGCACAGCCAGCCCCGGTGTGCATGGACCCAGCACACCCCTGTGGGATGCACAGCCAGCCTCGGTGTGCATGGACCCAGCACACCCCTGTGGGACGCACAGCCAGCCCCGGTGTGCATGGACCCAGCACACCCCTGTGGGACACACAGCCAGCCTCGGTGTGCATGGACCCAGCACACCCCTGTGGGATGCACAGCCAGCCCCGGTGTGCATGGACCCAGCACACCCCTGTGGGATGCACAGCCAGCCCCGGTCCATACGGACCCACCACACCCCTGTGGGACACACAGCCAGCCCCGGTGTGCATGGACCCAGCACACCCCTGTGGGACGCACAGCCAGCCCCGGTGTGCATGGACCCAGCACACCCCTGTGGGACGCACAGCCAGCCCCGGTGTGCATGGACCCAGCACACCCCTGTGGGACGCACAGCCAGCCCCGGTGTGCATGGACCCAGCACACCCCTGTGGGATGCACAGCCAGCCCCAGTCCACACAGACCTAGGTCCACTCCTTACCCAGGGCTGCTCCTGAGTACAGATCCCCACACCACCTCGCCACCACTTCCCTCCTGTGTCCCACGAGGACACTGTGGTGGTCAGACATCCTGCTAGGTAGGCCAGCCTTGGCACAAGTCCCCTCTGCCACCCCAGAGGACTGTCACAGAGGGGTGAACAGAGCTCGGCACGAGGCTTCTCGGAGAGCCATGCTGGTGCCAAGCTCACGCTCCTTTTTGAGCCTGTGCCAGCCGTCCCTAACAGTCTGCCAGGGCCTTCTAGGCACACGCCCGGCGCGCCAGCTCCTTCCTGAAGCCCCAGGACTCCCTGTGCAGCCCAACGGCACCCCGAGGGGCCGGGAAATGGAGAGTCTCAGGAGGTGTGCAGCCCAGTTCTAGAACACAGCCTGCAGCTCTTCTCCAGAGATGTCGCTGAATGTGCTCTGGCCTGTGAGTTCCTGCAGCTCTTCTCCAGAGACGTCGCTGAATGTGCTCTGGCCTGTGAGTTCCTGCAGCTCTTCTCCAGAGACGTCGCTGAATGTGCTCTGGCCTGAGTTCCTGCAGCTCTTCTCCAGAGACGTCGCTGAATGTGCTCTGGCCTGAGTTCCTGCAGCTCTTCTCCAGAGACGTCGCTGAATGTGCTCTGGCCTGAGTTCCTGCAGCTCTTCTCCAGAGACGTCGCTGAATGTGCTCTGGCCTGAGTTCCTGCAGCTCTTCTCCAGAGACGTCGCTGAATGTGCTCTGGCCTGAGTTCCTGCAGCTCTTCTCCAGAGACGTCGCTGAATGTGCTCTGGCCTGAGTTCCTGCAGCTCTTCTCCAGAGACGTCGCTGAATGTGCTCTGGCCTGATTTCCTGCAGCTCTTCTCCAGAGACGTCGCTGAATGTGCTCTGGCCTGTGAGTTCCTGCAGCTCTTCTCCAGAGACGTCGCTGAATGTGCTCTGGCCTGAGTTCCTGCAGCTCTACCCGAGGGGCTGCTCTGCCTCGCCTTCGTGCTCCCTGTGACCGTGCTGTCGGCCTCGCTTCAGCTTTTCTAGCAAGACTCTTACTGCTCTTTGTTTTATTTTATACTTTTTTTTTTTTTGGAGAGGTTTTTGCTATAGGGTGCGTGCGCTCCAGACAGACAGAGAGACAGAGAGACAGAAAGTGAGAAATCACTTCCCAGGGAGGATGGCCACGCCACAATCCCTCCTCCATTGTCCTCTCGGGATCTTGGGCACGCACGCACACGCGCCCGGCATGAGTTTAAGCCACCAGGTCCAGGACTCAAACCACAGTCGACTACATGGGAGTCCAGCGAAATAGCCATTACGCCAACTGCGGTCCCTTATTTTATACATTTAATTATTACTTTTTTATGGCTAGAGGATGCATGCACTTGCCAGAGGAAAAGAGAGAGACCGGGAGACGAGAGGAAGCATCCCCACAGCTGTGGCATGCAGGCTCGGGCACGCACACGCACCGGCATTGGCCATGCAGGATCTGGTTCCCTACACTAACTCTGCACCATTGGGCTGGCCCACTTCATTGTATTTTAATTTTTGCATTGGAAATTTATTTGGAGGAGATGATAGAAAAACAGTGAAGCTGTAAATGCTGGCCGCTCGCTGGCCTCACGCACGCACATGTGCCCGCTGCACAGCCGGGCCGCCGCAGAGCGACTCCCTCCGATGCTCAGGATTCCTGAGAGCAAGCCCAGCGGGGCGATGTGTGCGAGTGTCAGACTCCGGACACGCTTCCCGACGCTGCAGTCACTAAGTATCGGGTCGTGGGGAATCGCGGTGCATGTTTGCATAGAAAAACAGAAAAATACACCATGACTTCTGATGAACCAATAATTCTTTCTTATTTTTCTTCTTTTTTTTAAATTTGCTAGAGGGCATGTGAGCTTACTAGACACAGAGAGAGAGGGATGGAGAGAGAGGGACGGGAGGGAGTGAGAGAGCACAGTCCCTCTCCATAATTCCCTTGGGATCTTGGGCACGCATGCACATGTGCTTGGCATGTTTTCAAGCTGCCGCTTTTGAGATTCGAACTGTGCAGTTGGCCACGTGGGATCCAGCCTCCTTAACCACCAGGCCACCAGCTGGCCTACATCCATTGTTCTAAAACCATCCTCAGGGAGGTCCCGGAATGCTGCGTGGATTCCTGTGCAGTCTCTCCTGACGACGGGATTGTGACTGGAGCCAGGCGGCCCCACGTGCGGGGGGAGCACCTACACCAGGAGCGTCACCTGACGGGAGTGTCTGCGCTCACCCCGCCGACTCACACCCGCTCCTGCTCTGGAGTCGACGCCGCCGTCGCAGGTGCACACCTGTACCCGGCATGCTCGTGTCCCCTCTGTCAGTGCTCAGTGACATCCCCATGCTCTAAGTCTCTGCAGAAGCATTGCGGAGGCTTCAGCCAGGCATGCTTCAAGTTTCAGTTCTGAGTGAGATTCTGGCCGGACCCAGACTCAGCTGTGTGCGAGGGAGCGGCTGGCAGGCCGGGACTGGAGACCGGGCTTCGCGATAAGTCAGAGAACGACGCACAAAGCCCGTTTTATCTTCATGGGAGACAAAAAGGGTTTCCAAACACAAGAAAGAAGTCCTTTAAAATTAAATTCACTAGATGAAGGATATGCAAATTACCTGAAGAAGCGGAACCCTATAATGTTCTCAAAATTCTGCAGTAGCCTATTTAATTAGTATTTTAATTTATCAGAATAATTCTTTGCACTTGACAATTTATGCAGTATTCCATATAATTAAGCACGTAGCTACAGTGGAACGACTCTGCCTGCTCTGTACCCCGGTATTCTAACCTGGAAGAACATGCAGAAGCTCCTCTGTGATCTAAATGACAATGGGGACAACTTGATGGCTTCACTCTATTCGAAAGCACAGAGTGGGAGAGGCCAGCTCCGGGTGAGGCTGGCACCGGGCGGCATCGCTGGCCTCCCTCGGGTCAGGTCACTGTCTGGACAGGTGCGGCGGGCAGAGGCCCGCACCCCACTTTCATTAGCTCCCGGCCTGCGGCGCCCACGGGAGGCATGTGCCACGTTGTCCAGGCCCCTCCGTGGCCCCTTGCTGTGCTGTGACAGGCACAGCCACCAGTGGCGCGCCTTTGCTCCCCTGCTTGGTGGCCGCCACCTGCTGCTGCTTTCCTGAGACCAGCCCCGGTGGGGCGGGACAGGCATGAAGGCGGCGAGTCCCACACGCCACCCTCCCCTGGCTCAGGACCTGAGGCGTGGCCGGAGGAGGGAGCTGCCAGGGTGGCCTCCTCCCACCTCGCTCTCCTGGAGCGCAACAGTTTCTGTCAGGGAATTTTCCAACTTTAAGCCTCACTAACCGCTCAGTCCCTCCGCACCGAGGTGTACCTGAAGGGAACGGCTGGGCCAGCAGATGAGGCTGAGTGTTGTCGGTTCTCACTTTTAAACGGGGCACACCTCGTGGCCGCGCTCCGCCACAGCCTATGGAGTGCCATGCTTGGCCTCAACGTTGTGCCAGAAACCGAGCCCAGGCCTCCCGTGCAGCCCCAGCCTGTGAGCACGGTGCCGCAGCAACTATGTCACGGTGACCAGGCACCCTGCCCTCCCGGAGCCAGGTGTTCAGGGTAGCAAGAGCTTCTGCCTTAGGACTTCGGACACGCGGGGCCCAGCCGTGTGCACTGCGGCCCGACGGCGCACCCAGCCCGGCGACCGGGCCGTGGGAGGCGCTGGGGCTGGGCCTCGGCTGCTCTAACGCGCCCTGTCACACTGGGCACAGCAGAGCTGGTTTCCCTAAGGAGCGCCAAGGGCCCGGTTCGGGCCCCTCTGCATCTCCGCTATGACCAGACCACGGTGGCCCTGGGCTCACATCTTCGTCATGGATTGTCATGGACAGCCACACTTGGACAAGGTGCCCCAGTGGCTGCCCCGGCCCAGACCGGGCCTGCAGGAAGGAAGCCTGGCCACTCGCTGGGACAGAGCCTGCCTGCGGCCCTGGGGATGTGGCGGCCCCAGACTGGGCGTGGCGAGCGAGAATTGCTGATGCCAGGCAGACCTCCATCTTTCTGAACCTCGGGCTCTGCATCTGTGAAACGGGGCTGGAGGCAGAAGCTACGTGGCGTCTCGCCTGGCCCCAACCCTGCAACCCGCCAGCCCCAGCCTCAGTTCAGCTCAGCAGCTATTTGCCATTCGACCCCCTTCCTGGAAAACCCATGCTGGGTTTCCCAGACCCGGCCCCGGCTTCCCTCCTGCAGCCCTGGCTGCTCCCTCTCAGGCTCTCTGTGGGCAACCCCCAGGATGGCCACCCCCAGGAGGGCCTTATCTGACTCCTCCCACTTTCTTTCCTTTTTTTTTTTTTTAAAGAGAGATTTTTGCTATAGGGCGTGTGCACTTGCCAGAAAGAGAGAGACAGAGAGACAGAAAGCAAGAAGTCATCTCCGGGGTATGGCCACACCCCAATCCCTTCTCCTCCATTCTCCTCTCAGGATCTTGGGCACGCACGCACACATACTTGGCATGAGTTTTAAGTCACCAGGTCTGGGGTTTAGGCCGCGGGTCAACTACGTGTGAGTCCAGCGATGTAACCACCATGCCGTCTGCTGGTCCCCCTCCTCCCACTTTCTACCATAGTCAGGTCAAGTTTCCACCCTCTTAATACCCTCACAGCCTAAGCGCAGCATGTGAACTCGGACGACACTCCAACCACCGCAGCATCTCCAGGCACACCCCCAGGTCCCCAGCCTGTCCCCTGGTCCAATGAGTGCCGTGGTGAACCCTACTGCTTCTCCCTCAATGTGTACTTGCGATCTGACACTTCTGCCAGCTCCCACCCGGCTCCTCGCAGTGTCACCCCAGCCTGTGCCAGGGGCTGCCAGTCTTTCTGCCCCACCAGGCCAGCCTGGGAAGGGCCTATACCCTAACCTTAGCCACGAGGCACACGGAGCCTTTGTGCTTGGAGTCTCAGGTAAGAGACGAGGACGAAGTAGCGTGTCACATGAGCGGCTCAGAGCGCCGGAGGGGGGATTTCTGCTTGCTCCCAGCAAGCTGAGCTCGTCTGCTTCTGGGTCCTCTGTGTGGCCGGTCCTTTCCACACTATGGAAGCACAAGCTGTGGCCACGGCAGGTGCACTTTCTGGTTTCGTGTGCACATCCACAGCACATGTGGCCACGCCACTGGTGTCATCTGCTCTGTCCACAGCACACGCGGCCACGCCACTGGTGTCATCTGCTCTGTCCACAGCACACACAGCCACGCCACTGGTGTCATCTGCTCTGTCCACAGCACATGTGGCCACGCCACTGGTGTCATCTGCTGTGTCCACAGCACATGTGGCCACGCCACTGGTGTCATCTGCTGTGTCCACAGCACATGTGGCCATGCCACTGGTGTCATCTGCTCTGTCCACAGCATATGGGGCCACGCTACTGGTGTCATCTGCTCTGTCCATAGCACATGTGGCCACGCCACTGGTGTCATCTGCTCTGTCCACAGCACATGTGACCACGCCACTGGTGTCATCTGCTCTGTCCACAGCACACATGGCCCATGTTTGGTATGGAACACAAAACATGGCCCACTCACATCATGTGGTCTCTCCATAACACACGTGGCCCACACTGTTAGCGTCATGTGCTCATCCACAACACACGTGGCCCAGGCTACTAGTGATTATGTCACATGGGACCTTGAAGACAGACCCGGGAGCGGGACTACCCATATTTTACTACTGCAGTGCCAGTCCCAGAACGGTATGTGTGGACACCCTTCCGGAAACATCCCCATTCTCTTTGGTGCCTGCCACCCACATGCTCTGGCTGAGACCTCACGGCACACGGGGGCCACAGGAGACAGCCCCCGGCCCAGCGGTGCTGTGCACAGTGCTGTGCACACGCAGCTGCTGCAGGCCATGCCACACAGGTGCGAGGGGCCGCATGCGCCCGCGCCTTGCCCAATGGGGGCATCTGCTGCAGTGGGTGGAGCCTACCACCCGGCAACTGCACACACACCAGGAAATGTCCTGATGTAATCATTTCGTGTGAAGTTAGGACAGTAAACTTTGCTAACTGTCAGAAAGACTAAAATAAGCCTGTCCACGAGGCAGAGAGGCAGAGGGAGCGGGGTCCCTGCCGGGTTGCAGGAAACGGGTCGGGGGTGCTGCCTCCACTCAGTCTCCCTCACTGGTGGAAGAAGCAAACACCTTTGCGTTTTCAGCAGAACAAACTCGTTGTGCTGTAGTAGACATTTTTGAGTGAATACTGAATTATCCGTATCTGCTAAGGTAATACATTCACTCTTCACTTTCCATATATGAAGCTTACATTATCTTTCTAGAGTTACAACTTAAACTGCTTGCTGTATGTTTTTTAAAGATCTTTTTCTGCACACTGCAATCCCTTCCCCTCCCTTCCCCTTCAGGGTTGGGGCACGAATGCATGTGCATCTGGTAGTTTTCAAGCTGCTGGGTCCAGGACTTGAACCGTGGTCAGCCACACAGGAGTCCAGTACCCTAACCACCACATCACTGCTGGCCCTGTTCATTATGCATTTTAAAATTGAGCTGCTGGCCATGATTTGCTCGTCGTTGTCTGGCTTTGCATCCATCTGGGGGAGCAGCCCTGGGCGGGCCCCCTGCCGAGCTCGGGTCTAGGGTGGGCGGTCTGGAGCCCTGTGCACGGTTGTGTTTACCGGGACATGCGGGACCAGGTTCTCAAAGGATGTGGGCTGCTCTTCTCTTTGCGGGAAGACTTTTAACCACTGACTCCGTGTCCTCTCTGGCTGCAGGGCTACGGCAGCTGCCACGTCAGCACTCGGGTGGTGCTGCCTGCATTTTCAGGCAGGTGCCCAGATCATTCATAGAACCTCTCACGGCCGCGCTCACGCCAAGCTTCTGCATGTAAGTCTCGCTTTCGACTCTCAGTATTGTTCATTTTTTTGAACACCTCTTTTCCTGATCTTCATGACAGAGGTATTTTTAAAGAAGATTTTAAAACCCTCTGTTGAATGTTTGTCTCCTATTCGTTGACCTCTCCTTCACCTTTCGGGGTCTCTTCCCTCCGTCCCTTGGACTCACTCTGCTGCTCCTTTTCCTGCTCCCCCGGAAGCCTAACCCATCGTGGCCCCCTCTCTCCACCCCTGCAAACGGCCCAGGCGATGCGCTCCTCTCAGCTGGCCCTTCGGTGTAAACCCCGGTCTCGAAATCTGGCCAGAATCCCCACTGCTGTTCCAGTACGGCTCTTGAAACTTGGAGTATGTTTTCCAAACACACGGGGTTTCTCTGTCGCTCCCGTCTGCAGCGTCACGGCCGTGTCGCGGAGCGTGATGGCGAGAGGCCGGCTCGCACCAACGTTCTCTGTGGACGTGGCGAGAGCGCCTGCACATCGACACTGCCCGGGGGTGCGCACAGGCGTGTGGCCACACGTGGACCCCTTGCTGGCCTGACCCACTAAGCCTCATGGTCGGCCGCGCTTCTGCTCACGGCGTCTTCCTCTGGGTGTGAGTCTGCATCTCTTGAGAACACAGACCTGGACAGACAGGCAGCACGAGGTCCAGTCTACGAACTCGCTGTGTTTGTTTTCCATTCTAACTTTGCTCCAGGGCCTGTGCGCTCTCCAGAGAGAGACTGAGTGAGAGATCGCCCCCGGGGGACGGGTGCTGCAAACCCTTGTCCTCATTCTCGTCCCAGGATGTCGGGCGCACACGCACACATACTCGGCAGGTCTGGGACTCGAACTGCGCAGGTAGCCACGTGGACCTAGCCACCCCACCACCAGGCCACCGCTGGCCCTGTCCCCGGCTGTGAGGATGCCGCTTCCATTCGCCCCGGTTTCCAACAGCACTCCTCACCTGGGACGCTCCACGCGTGCGTCTCGCCACGTCCCGAAGATCCACGTTCACGTAGATTCACGTTCACGTCCCTGACTCTCGCCGGGATGGCGGCCTTACTCTCGCCCTGACGCCGCAAAGCCCTCAGGACGCGGTACCCAGTCCCCGAGCCCACCCAGTGGACAGCTGGCGCTTGGCTCGCTCTCCCTCTCGCCCCTCCTGGCGCTCTGCTCGGGCATCCCTGCGCGGCTTTCCCCGCACCATCCCTTCTGCCTCAAAGACCGCCATGGGACCGCATTTCCCCGCGGCGCTGAACTAAGAGCCCTTGCGGACACTCGTTTTTCTGACAGCATCTGTTTCCCGCCTCCCTGTATTTTCTTAACCCTGGGTTTTGAAGGACACCTTCACTTGTGTCCGGCTCAGTCCAGTGACTGCGTCTCCCAGGGGTGGTGGCGTCCTCTCCGGTCCCCCAGCTGCCGAGCCACCTGCCACGAGTCGGACGGTCTTTGAGGCCAGTCTTCTCCCGCGGTTGCTCTTACGACCCTCTCCTGTCCGCCACGACCCGCAGCGCCATGCCGTGAGTCCCGGCCAGGACTGCCCTGTGTCCCTGCAGTGTCCTCGGCCCCAGGTCGGCGCCTCACGGCAGGGTGGGGTCGTTCACCGGCAGACCCTCGATGCCACTCTGGCTGCTGTCTTCAGGGCGCTGTGAGGGGTGCAGAGCCCTGATGCTGGTGCCAGGCCTTGGCTCCTTTGCCGGCTCTGTCTCCGCCCTCCGTGGGGCACAGCTGGAGTCCCTCTTCCCCAGGTCCGCTATGACGCCCCTCCTGGGCTCGGTGCTGCTCTTACCATGCCGTTCGCTTTTAAAGAAAACAGCTCCCCCTTACAAACGCCGCTTTAAGGCTCCCGATCTCAGCCCCTCTTTGCCCGCACCCCTGCCCCAAGCGCCGGGGTCTGACCTGTCCTCTCCTCAGGGACCTTGCTCGGAACGGCTGGCTCCCGGCACGTCTCGGAACTTTCTACGTGGACCCGCGTTTCTTAGGATTCACCTGCAGGAGACCCTTGCGGCCCAGAAGGAGGATTCCCTCGGGCGATTCTGCCCCCTCCCCGGAGGCCCTGCTGCCTGGAGTCGCCCCACACTCCACTCTTCACTTGAGACTTCGCACCCGGTCCCCTGCTCGTCCTCGTGGTGCCCCGTGGGTGGTACCCTGGAGGACACGGTGCCACCCACACGCCCGGGCACTCGGGGAGCACAGGCTGGGCTGCTCGTCACGTGGCAGCCGGCGGGAGGCCTCCGCCAGGCCAGCCACCCGAGGTCCCAGCTCTCTGGGGCCTCAGCTCTGGGGCTACCACGCTAAGCAAGCCAGGTTCTCACATCCCGCTCTCACGCTCTGCAAGGTCGTGGGGCGACTGCAAAGACCCCCTGGATTAGGGAGTGTGCTCTGGATAGAGGGCAACCCCAGAACCGCTGTGTCCGGGCTCACCCAGGGTAGGCCGGCAGGAGTCCATCCTGCCGGTCCCTGCCGCGGACCAGCCCTCTGTCAGCGTTCCAGTTGTCCCCTCCTCACACCAAAGGAGATGGAGCCGTCCCCACCCTCAGCCTCTCGCTGCTTAAGGGAGAAAAGCTGATCCGCCCTCGGGTCTGACCGGACCCTAACCGTGGGACAGCCTAGCTTTGCACTGCCCTGAGTGTAACTGTGGACACACACGTGGTGGACTGGCGGCTGCTCCGAGCTGCACAAAGTAGCTGGTGCTCTGTCCACGCTGCGCTCCAGGCCGGCTGTCACGCCTTCTCCTCCCAGCTTGTGTGGACACGGCCCCTCCTCTGCCACGGGCCATATGGTCCCCCGTTCCTGCTCCCACGCTCCCAGGAGGAATGCGGGTCTGAGGCGCAGCGAGGCTGCCCAGTGCTCCTGGGAGGGCCAGGCGCAGGCTGGTCCTGGTCCCAGGATGGTCAGGTGGGAGGCCGTCCTCACGGCCGCCATGCGGGGCTGAGGGGCACGAGGTGCATCCCAGGCTCCCGGCCTGGGCTGGGTGTCCCGTGTGCTGCGAGGTCGGCTGCTCTTCTGTAGTGATCTCGGTCCAAACTCCGAGCCGTGGGGACAGCTCTGGACGCTGTCACCAGAGGAGCACGAGGTGGTCGCTGGGCTGCCGCACATGCAGGGAGCAAGCCGTGCCACGTCACAGCACACGTCGGCCCCTTGCTCTGGCTCAGCCCTGCCCGAGCGCAGCCTCAGGGGACTCTGGCTGTCCCTGTCACTCAGCCCTGCCCCTGTGTGCACCCTGCCCACTGGCTGACTGCGCTGCTGCCAGCCCTGCCCCTGCCCACCCTGCCCGCTCATGGACGGCGCAGTCACCGGCCCTGCTTCCCTCTGGCTTCCTTCCAACCTGCTCTTAGAGCACCCCGTGGGAAGCGAAGTGAAGCGCGGCAGCCCGGTGTGTGAGTGTGGCTGTGGCAGACCCCAGGCATCCCCCTCTGGGAACGGAAGGTCAGTCTGCGGGACCCAGCCCTCAGGCACCTGCAGAGCTCCCGCCGGTTTCCAGCCAGACGCGGCTGAACAAAGGAGGCTTCTCTGCCTGTCTCCGGGGAGTGGCGGGAGTGGGTGGGCGTCCGTGCGCTGCAGTGACAGTGACAGGCTGGTGAGAGCCGCTGTCACCCTCAATTTCCAAGTCATTTTTCAAATTATTTTAATTAGATATTGTTTCAATCTCACTTACATTAATTTAATATCTGATATCAACATCTCAGTGTTCAATTTGTTCAAATGACTTTTTTCCCAGCCTGCCTGGTTGCCCAGGGCAATTTAAATACAACGTTTACCCACGGCAGTTTCCAAGGCGCGGGGCTGGCAAACTGCGAGGTCCAGTAAAGGTGCCAGGAGGGGGGCCCAAGGGCTGGTGAGTTGCTCAGGAAAATGGAAACGCGTCCCTGTAGCATTTCTCTCCAGACACTGAAGCACGCAGGTAGACCAGGGCGGCAAGCTATAATAACACGATTTTCCAGCAATTTCACTGTGTAATTGGCTTTCCCAATACGAATTTCAGCGAAATCTGACCAAGGCTTTTGTATGAGAAGATGTCTGAATAGAGAGCCACGTTCCTCGTCACTGCATTTTCTGACAGTCTTCAACAATGCGCCCTGAACCTGGCCCACAGGCAGCTCGACCAGGACACGCCACCGCAGACACTCAGAGGTACGGGTATCCTCGGGCACGGTCCTCGTCCCACACATCAGCACAGGTTCTCGTAAATGCACTCAGGAAGCCACTGGTAAGTAGGCCCTCGCCACCCCTTTCATAAAGTGCGGGAGAAATGACACATCCTGGGTGCTCTTCTAAGACAAGAGAAACCATTGGTGTTATTTCTAAAGTTGATAATCAGGGATACACAGGTCCATATTGTTTAGGGGAAGTCCGGAGAGCTTCAAACAGCGAGCCTCTCCAGGTTAGTTGAGAACAATATGAAACAAAGCCAACGTGGTCAAAGAGCATCACTGAAGAAATAAGGAGGCAGCGTGAAAATGGAAAGCATAAATAAGACACAGAATAAAAACTACATGTGAGCGGCCCCTGAGACACTCGGATAGAGGCCATTTTAAATCTGAGGTGTGTCCTGGTGTGTTCATATCTTACCTTTAAAAAACCTTTTTTTCTCTTTCTTGGTTGTTTTTGTCTAGTTTTTTTCTTTTCTTTTCTTTTTTCTTTTTTAAACCTTACTTTCCCACTCTGCTCCTCAGTCTCCACACACTGACTGAGTGTCTAGACAGGCCTCGGTGCATGGTAGCCAAGCATCTGAATACTTTTAGGGTCATTGAGATCCGCAAAGCTTACTGAACCTCCTGCCTGAAGGAAGAAACTCCTTTTTATAAATCTGAACTCAAAATCTCTTTCTGTGGATACCATGTTGCAAAACACAGTAGAGGAGAGATTTTGTCACAGAACTGCCCTACAGTAATGGGGAACACATGCTCTTACAGTTGCAGAAACCTTCTCAAAGCAATCAGCCAAAGGTGAATTCACTACCAAATGACTAAAATTCGGAGAAGAGAGACTGCAGGGTGAGCAGCAGGGAGAAGACAAAGCCTCAGAAAGAGCGTGGCTCATCTCCCCCCACACGCCTCCGAACTCTGTGGAAACCGTGCAGCTCAGCCCAGGTGCACCTATTCCCTAGAAACTGTGAGGTCTTTGTAATGTCCAGCTCCAAAGTCAAAAGTGCAGGTTGCTTGGTGAGTGTCAGGGAAACAGAACAGCAGAAAGATTGCAGATCACCTCCTCCCACACACCTCTGAACACTCAGAATTACCTCCCAGAAGTCAGGGAAACATGTGTAATCTGTCAGATGATCAGAAACCACCACAGAGGCACAAGAAATATGAATAACCAAGAAAAGATCTCTCTCCTAAGTGAAAAGAACAATCCTTCATCATCCACAGACAGTAGAGTGGAACTTGTGGAAATGTCTGATAGAGAATTCAGAATATTCATAGTGAGAAAACCAAACGAGATGCAAGAGCTGAGAGATAATGAACTCCAGAAGATGCAGGAGAAAAGAGCCAACGAGTTCCAGGAGGTGAGGAAGTTCTTCCATGACCTGAAAGAGGAAATACACACCATATAAAAGAATAAAATGGAGCTACTAGAGATGAAGGATGCCATTTAGGAAATCAAAACCTCCCTCGAAAGTATTAAAAGCAGATTAGTCCAAGCAGAAAATTGAATCTCTTATGTTGAAGGCAAAACCTCTTATCTAGAAAAAACAACAAAAAACCTGAGAAAATAACCCCCCCAAAAATGAGAATACTATATGAGAAATACTAGACAGCATTAAGTGGCCAAATATCCAGATAATCGGTATCCCAGAAGGTGAAAAAACTAATAAAGGCATCAATAATCTATTCCATGAAATCCTGGAAGAAGACTTTCCAAACCTAGAGAGGCATTCAAATACCCAGACCCAAGAAATACAAAGGACCCCACATAGACTCAGCCCAAGAAGATCTTCTCCAAGGTAGATCATAGCAAATTGGTCAAGTCCGCAGACAAAGACAAGATACTAAAATTGGCAAGAGAGAAACATCAGGTTACTTATAAAGGCTATCGCATCAGGCTAACAGCGGACCTCTCATCAGAAACAATGTGAGCAAGGGAAGAATGGGAAAATATGTTCGAAGTATTGAGTGAAAACCAGTTTCAAATAAGAATACTATACCTGGCAAGATTATCCTTCGTATGGGAAAAAAAGATAAAAACATCCTCAGATACACAAAACCTGAAGGAATTTACATATACCAGACCAGCTCTCCAAGAGATTCTGAAGGGAGCGCTTCCCCGGGAAAACTACAGTCACATACAGAAACAAGAGGAGAAAAGCATCCAAGAAAACCACTAACTTAATGCTAGGGACAAGAAACTTCGATGATAACACTGAATGTTAACTTCCGGGATGTAAATGGGAAGATCAAACCACAGTAACACTGCCAGTTCAACAGAGGAGTCATTAATTACGTAAGACTGACCTGGGGAAGTAGGATTTTACGACGTTTGAATAAAACGTTACTGTCTGTCTTTACTATGCTTTGTTTTCCCGATTTAAGGATTTTGGTTTCTTTTGAGCTGTAGATTCAGTAATTTGTTAACATGTTTTTTCTTCTTGTTTGTTTCTTTAAATGAAAACAAACTTTTCTCCCTTCCTGACCCCTCTGAAATTGGCAAACATTTGGGAGTATTCTTATTTTGTAGCAGCATGGTTATTTGCCTAAGTTCAATAATACCTGTTGCTTTGAATCAGAAATTGGAAATACTCGCTGTTGGACAGGGCTTTGACTGGCATATCATGTCTGAAGATTAAACCAGAAAACTGCGGAACTAAGGTGGATCTCAAGTAAGCCAACAGAAGCTCTTGGAAAGATGGCCTGGCACCGTGGACAGCTCTGCCTGGCAGAGAGGATTAGGGAAGCCACATGAAAGAATTCGTACCATAATATAACTGGACGTTTCCAGCCCAGCATTGTCATCAGTACAGACTGCAAAGAGCAGCCACAACAGAGGATCACCTTGAGGAAGGCTTGGAAGGAAGAGAGAGACTGATCTTTGCAGATGGTGAACCACAGAGTGCTTGGTAGGCGGGCTGAGTTGGGAAGGTTCACGTGTGACTTGTGCGCTGGGTGTGTGCTTTTCAACAGTTTGAGTAGCTGACATGTTTATATTTTCTCAAAAATATTGGGAACCAGCAGTTAGCGTAATGGCTATGTCGCTGGACTCCCACGTAGTCGACCGCGGTTCGCGTCTCGGACCCGGTGGCTCACAACTCACGCCGGGCGCGTGTGCGTGCGTGCCCAAGATCCCGAGAGGAGAATGGAGGAGAAGGGATTGCGGCGTGACCATCCCCCCTGGGGGGGTGATTTCTCGCTTTCTGTCTCTAATGTCTCTCTCTGTCTGTCTGGCGAGCGCACGCGCCCTATAGCGACTATCTCTCCAAAAAAAAAAAAAAAATATTTAAAACCATACTGTCTTTGTTGTTATAGAGTCACAAACAAACTGAAAACAAATATTTCAAACATTATCTTTAAAATAAGTTTTTTGAAATTTTGAAAGTTGTTTACTGACTGTCAAGAACTATGGAGTATTTTTTACTATAGGGCACGTGTGCTTGCCAGGGCAAGAAAGGGAGAACAGGAAAGTGGGCAATCCTTCCCCAGGGAGGGTGGCCACGCTGAAGTCCCCTCTCCATTCTCCTCGAGGAGCGTTTGGCATGCACGCACATGTGCCAGGTGTGATTCTCAGGCTGCCAGGTCTGGGACTTGAACAGCACAGCTGGCCATGTGGGATCCAGCACCTTAACCTCCACACCACCTGCTGGCCCAACAAGGCACATTTTTTTTTAAAAAAAGTTATTTAATAAGTGGAATAGAGTAATATTATGTTAATATTTTAAAAATCCAAATGAAGGTGTAGTAAACTGGTATGTGCCAAAAAATAAAATAAGATTGTGACGTTAATAGGAAGAACTGAGAAGCGCTGGGGGACAACCCTCGTGGGGTCACAGAGGAAGACCCCAACAGCAGCACTTGGGTCACCAGGTTCTGGCTCTGGGCCTGGCCCTTCGACTGCCGCCTGCAGAGGTGCCGAAGGTTACCCGCCTGTGCTAAGGAGGAGACTGAGTCCTGTAAAAATCGAGAAAGTACCCTAAGGATCACAGGCACAGTGAGGCCCCGAGAGACCAACCCCCCGCCCCGGGGGACTCAGAAAGGCCTGAAGCTTCACCAACACAGATAACTGGACAGCAACTGGCCAAACTCTGTGGTCAAATGTGGCTGGTTGGATACTGATGGGAAGACCTCCGGGATTTCTGATAGGAAAAATTATACAAGTGCATTCTGCATTTATCTAGTAAAATTAAAAATGAACAACCATAGAAAACAAACTCTGTAATCAGTTGAGCATTTAAAAAATATTTTCTTTAATAATCATTAAGTTAAAAAAAAGAAATAGAGATTGTAATTACAGAATCCCTAGGGAACCAGCAGTTAGCGTAGTGGCTATGTCGCTGGACTCCCACGTAGTCGACCACGGTTCGCGTCCCGGACCCGGTGGCTTAAAACTCACGCCGGGCGCGTGTGCGTGCGTGCCCAAGATCCTGAGAGGAGAATGGAGGGGAAGGGATTGCGGCGTGACCATCCCCTCTGGGGGGTGATTTCTCGCTTTCTGTCTCTCTGTCTCTCTCTGTCTGTCTGGCGAGTGCACACGCCCTATAGCAAAAATCTCTCAAAAAAAAAGAAAAAAAGAAAAAAAAAGAATCCTTAGAAAACAACGACCATGAGGACTCTGGACACCAGCTGTGGGCGGTGGGCGGGAGCCATCGCGTCCGGACGCTCCGCGCTGCTCTGTGCTGGGAGGGAGGAGGGAGAATGAGCCAGAGTCCATTTTCACAGCCAAGAAAATAGTGAGGGAACTCGAAGAAAGGAACAGAAGTTAAGTAATAAAAATGTAAACATTATAAAAGGGAAAGCAGGATTAATAAATAAATCCAGAGAGTTTGATCTTCAGGAGGAAGTACAGGGCCTCCTACTAGTAGTCTAATATTGAGAAAGATAGGATATCTCCAAGTTTTAAAAAATTATTTCCTTTATTTTATTTATTATTATAGTTTCTTTCAATTTGCCCAGAGCAAGATACACACACACACACACACAGAGCAAGCCCCCAGGTCTAGGATTTGAACGGCGGTCAGTCATGTGGAAGTCCAGCACCCCTACCCACTATGCCACCTGCTGGCCTCGGATATCTCAAATTCTAAAATTACCGAAAATCAATACTGAAAAGAGAACATAAGCACAGACACAGCGGAAATGTGAGCACCAAAAGCCATCGGCACTATTTAGAAGTCCGTATATAAGAACGTGAACCTCTTAAGGAATTCAGCTATGAAAGGAGAGAATCACCACATCAAGCGAGAATGAAGAAAGGACTCTGAGCAGGTGACAGACAGCAGGAAGGGTTCCAAAGACACTTCCTCCCAGAAAACACAGACCACTGACATGTTACAGTGCTGGGAAAGTCATGGCGTATTTTCCTATCTTTTTAATGTAAAAATGAGTCATGACTTTCCTGATGACCCAAAAGGAAGTTCCTTCCAAACTCGAGGAGTAACTCCCAAGCCCACGAGGTATACTTCTAGTTGCAGAGTGTGCTCAGTGCTCACTCGGGGGCCTGACAACAGTGAGTGACCCGAGTCCAGCCCAAGGTCCCTCAGTATCTCATTGCCCTCTGTACTTCTCCTCCCCTTAGGATGTGGAATTCTGACATGCAAGAGCAGGTGTTGAAATGCAGAAACTCCCCAAACCACCTGACCTTTATATAAAGATAACATTTTATCTCTGCATTTTATAAGTCAAAATTAAGAGTCAGCCACATGATTTAAGCCCATCATTCACACAGGAGCAGAGGCAGTTCAATGGAGAGAAAAGAGTGTCCAGCGAACAGTGCCAGAGTGCCTGGACGCCCCTCTGAAGAGTGGCTCCACACAGGGAAGCTTGGTGATGACCTGCAGATGTGACACCGAAGTCCAAAGGAGGGAGACTGGTGAGTAGGACTTCATTAAAATGATAATAAAAAGAACACTTCTGTTTTTTAAAGATGCTGTTAAGGGAATGAAAAGACAAGTCACAAACTGGGAGAAAATAATTGCAAAGACACCTGATAAAGGGCCGTTGACCAAAGTCTGCAAAGAACTCTTAAAATGCAATAAGACAGCAAATACCCTATTAGAAATAGGGGGAAAACCTGAACAGATACTTCACCAAAAAATCATAACATCATAACAAAAAACATGTGCAAAACAGCACATGAAAAGAGCCCGTGCCTCATTTGTCACCAGGGAAATGGACATTGAAACAAGACCCCACCACACTCTCGTCAGGGAGCCTGCAGTGGAGAACACTGACACCATCAAATGTTGACGCGGTTGTGGAGCAGCTGGAACTCACTGGCTGGTGGTGGGACTGCGACTTGGCATGGACCCAACAGGATGCTTCCCCATCCAACTGGCTGGTTGCCGTGTCTGGTGTCTTGATATGGGGTTTTTGATTTTTGGAAACTTGGGGATGGACAAAGAAAGCAGGTGACCACAGAAGGCCCCAGTTTGGTGCCTAGTCCCAGAGCCCGGAGCCGTGCACTGCCCCCGACACAGAGCAGAGGAGGTGGACAGAGGACGGGATCGGACAGCTCTGCAGAGGCAGAATGACATCACTGACGGGACACTGCTGCCAAGCACCGACAGGAACCCGTTGACTGTCTCTTCAGCTGCTCAGAGATGACAAGTGCGACTTCGTCCCCTTCGCTTTCTCAGCAGAGAGACTTCGGCTGTGAGAAGCGGGGCCCGTGTGCCCAGGTGAGGCTCTTCTGAAATGTAAGGTGGACCGTCACTCGACGCTCTTATTCCACGCTGGCGGTGGCACGGCCTCGCTGCAGCACGCAGTGTGTCGGGGAGACATCTCCGATGTCTTGGCTGCCGGCTCCGCGGTGTCACAAATAGCATAGCTCATCCCAGGTTGCTCGCTCACAGAGCTCTGCATGGAGCGGAAGGGAAGCCTGCACTACAGACGGCGCCCCAGGGGCCAGCCTGCTGCAGGACCAGCCGCCCCGTGGCCTCTCACTGCAGCTGGGAGAAATTCCCTCTCCTCTTGAGAGCACTTTAATCAAGACCCCAGAGACTGTTTACTCAGGTGAACACATTTGTAACCAGTGTTTGGTGTGAAATTTAGCCTAAACTCCATGTGTTTCCATGAAGGTCTATAAATAAAACATCATTCCTGGGTTTTCATCCTTATCCCAACACCCCACCTCCCACTCTCAGAGCTGCAGGGAAATTCTCACCCCAACCCGTTGTCGACGGAAACAACCAACTCTGCAAAAATAGTAATTATTGTCGTTTATTTAATTAATTAATTTATTTATTTTTCGGAGAGGTTTTCGCTATAGGGTACGTGCGCTCGCCAGACAGACAGAGAGAGACATAGAGACAGAAAGCGAGAAATCACCCCCAGGGGGGATGGCCACGCTGCAATCCCTTCTCCTCCATTCTCCTCTCGGGATCTTGGGCACGCACACACATGCGCCTGGTGTGAGTTTTAAGCCACCGGGTCCGGGACACGAACCACGGTCGACTACATGGGAGTCCAGCGACATAGCCGTTATGCTAACTGCTGGTTCCCATTGCCGTTTATTTTGAAGCATGAATGTGAGTGACCGAGGCCGGAGAGGAGGCAAAACATGCCTTTCTCTGGGCTGATCAGGTACAGAGGTTCCTTTTATGGGATTTTGAGAGCAAGAGACAGAGTTTCTACGTAGTGAAGTTTTTCCATGGGTCTGGCCTGAAAAGGCGGGTCATGGGTGGGTTTCACAGGGTAGTGATGGAAAAGGAAGGGTGTGAGATAGGAAAGAATGTTCTTGAACAGCGATGAGGGCTTACTGCACGTCACGGAGACTCCAGTACCACGCCAGGGCGGGTGTGGGGAGCCCTGTTACCCATGTGTCAAAATGGCCTGCTCACGTTTGTGGCTGTGACTCCCTCCAAGCCCTCTAGAGAGGATTCTGGAAACAGGAGAAAGCAGTCAGGCTTCTGCTCACACTGTAAAACCAGGTAAGACCCCAGAAGCTTCCCCGCAAGCCAGTGTGGTGGGAGGGAGCAGCTGCAATCGTTCATTATGCCTGAGACTGAGGGAGGGAGAGGGCAGGCGGGACCCAAGGCCTTGAGGGGCCAACGCAACACACGCCGCGCTCCTGCCGGGGCCTCCGCCTCTGGCGTGGCTGGAAGCAGAAAGGTGAGCTCTTTCTTCACGGAGCCGACAGTCGGCAGTTAGCGGCAAGGCAGAGAACGCGGCCTTTCAGCCCCCCCGTCAGCCCCCCGTCTCTGGTGGGTAAAAATCGCTCAGCCCTCCAGACCCCTACGGGGGAGCCTTGCAGCGGTGGGTGCAGAGAACATGGCCCACGTGGCTATTCGGGACAACAGGGAGCTCTGGTTGGACACACAGGGCACAGTAGCCTGGCCGGCCTCGTCCTGAGAGCTCGAAGCTCCTGGCCGGGAGGAGCTCACCACAGTGGAGCGCGCCAGGTGTGGGAGAGGCCCTGTCGCCCCAGCGAAGGCGTGGAAGCGAGGGAAGGCCAAAGGTCACACAGAGTAGGGCTGGCACTAGGTGGCCCTGGGCCGCACCCCTGGATGGGGCCAGTGAGAGCCAGGGGTCCTGAGTCTGGGCACACAGGGGGCTGGGCACTGCTGACCTTGTGGAGGTGCAGACCTGGCCTGGGGGCACGGGGGACGGGGCTGCAGGGGAGGCCGTGGAAGTTGTCAGAGGAGCGACTGCTCAGTCGTCCCTCTCGAGAACACTCTGGGACAGATGAAATGACAATAGGCAAAGGGGACGCTTCCCAGGGAAAGCAGGCTGCCGTTCGAGGCACTGTGATTAGAAAACATATCACAAATCGCCCCGGCTCGGGGTAATTCTAAAACTTCTAGAGCTGAGAGGGTTGATGTGTCTCGCTGAAGGTCATAAAAGGAGACCAGATCCCCTTCCTCCCGCCCATGTTCCCTTTGTCACTCAGCCAGCGGGTCTCCTGCCCCGGGAAGCTCCTGCAGGGAAGGTCCCGTAAGGAGGGCTCTCCCCACACCCAGAGTCCCAGGAATGCCCACACCATGTTATGAATTTGGGGCCAGGCACAGAGTCCTGGCCAGGCCCCCAGCTGTGGGCTTGAACCCCACACAATCTAATACGGGTACAGTCCCATGGACTTCCGGAAAAGACAGATGGGCAATTCACGGTCTGCCTCCAGGCCCCTCCCAGGGTGGTGAGTGTGCCAAACGGCCACAGCTACTGTGAGGGCCTGACTCGCTGGGACTTGGCTCAGTGCACCACGGTGAATGCCCCGGCCTCCCCGGCCTGGGGCAGCGGTCTGCTCCCAGTCTGCACGGCAGGCCTACGTGCCATGACCCACCGCTACTGTGGCCAGTACGTACCTCGTGGGTTGTGAAGATTGACTTGACTGACATCGAGAACCTCAGCTGTGAGGTGGCTTTAAGTAGTAAGAGCTATGGGTGGCCAATATAAGCAGCATGCTTTTTATTCTCATTCCAACAGAGAAACTGGGGAAGGGAAGGGGGAGGGAATTTGAGCAGATCAAATTTTCCTGCTTCTCCACATGTTTGGTAATTTTTGATTGCATGCTGGACATCACAACATCGGAGTCTGGTTGTAGTGTATTAATTGTGTTTTAAATTAGAAGGATTAGATCATCAGAAAAGTCATAATGTATTTTCCTATGCAAAAATGTGTTATGACTTTTCAGGTGACCCAATAACTGTGCATATGAGTCCTAATCCATCAATATCTATGTTGCGTTTTCAGGGTGCTTATTGTCCTGCGTGTGCATTAACCCTGTGTCGGTACTGTGCTGTGCAGCACAGTGGGGCCCATCACACACGTTCACGCCAGTGTGCACGAGCCCCGTGTCGGTACTGTGCTGTGCAGCACAGAGGGGCCCATCACACACGTTCACGCCAGTGTGCACGAGCCCCGTGTCGGTACTGTGCTGTGCAGCACAGTGGGGCCCATCACACACGTTCACGCCAGTGTGCACGAGCCCCGTGTCGGTACTGTGCTGTGCAGCACAGAGGGGCCCATCACACACGTTCACGCCAGTGTGCACGAGCCCCGTGTCGGTACTGTGCTGTGCAGCACAGTGGGGCCCATCACACACGTTCACGCCAGTGTGCACGAGCCCCGTGTCGGTACTGTGCTGTGCAGCACAGAGGGGCCCATCACACACGTTCACGCCAGTGTGCACGAGCCCCATGTCGGTACTGTGCTGTGCAGGCTGAGGCCATCACACACCTCTACGGCATGCAAACACGTCTCTACTTGAATGTCATACCCGTTTTCTTGTATAAAGATGCTCGTTTTTATCACTGAGTTCCATTTACTGCTACTGTGTGAAAGACTGAAGTGACAGAGAAAAGCATTTTGCCTCAACTAATTAAAAAAGAAATTTAGTTGGGCTAAAGCTCTGGGTTTTCTTTTTTTGTTTGTTTGTTTGTTTTTTGAGAGACTTTTTTGGTATAGAGCGCATGCACTCGCTAGAAAGACAGAGAGAGACAGAGAGACAGAAAGCGAGAAATCATGCCCCGGGGGGATGGCCACGCCGCCATCCCTTCTCCTCCAGTCTCCTCTCAGGATCTTGGGTGTGCATACACATGCGCCTGGCGTGAAGCTCTGGCTTTTCTTGAGGTGCACACATTAGATCGTAGCTCTGAGCCTATGCCAGGCCGCACACGCCTTCCTGCACCCAGAAGTCCCAGACAGCTTCCTTCTTCTCTGCCTCTCCCCGTCCCATTGGATAGCCTCCTCTTACTCTCATGTGCCCTCACCTCTTCTCTCCTCCTGAGACGACTCATCTGCCTGAGTTACTGCCATGTGGCTCGTTGCTCTCCGAACCCCGGTGACTCTCACTTCCCATACTCGTCTACTTCAAAGCCAGAGGGCTTCAAAGCGCAAATATGAACACATGGAGCTCTGGAAAACTCTTCAACGGCTGCTCACTCGTTTCCAAGAGCTGCCAAGTGCCCCAGTAGGAGCAAGAGCCTTTCCAGATCACTCCGCCCTCAGGTCATGGCTGCCATTCTTGCCGTTGTTCTCCTGCCACACCCTCGCCCTCCTGCTATGCCCAGGCCCGTGAGCTCACACGTGCCTGTGTCTCACTGCTGGGTGTCTACACTTTCACCTCCTGTGGAATGTCTGCACCTGCCTCTCGCCTCCGCACCAGGAAGCACGGCAGAGGCTTGAGCCGGCGAGCTCCCCTCTGAAGGCCCGTGGTCTTGGGGAGCACCGCTGCTGCAGGCCCAGGCTGAGCGGGGAGTGGCTCTGAGCAAAGTCCAAAACCCGCAACCGGACAACCCGCGAGAAGCACTCGCAGCTCCTTTACCTAACGTGAGCGCTGCCGTGAAAAACAGATCTTGGACATCAGGCACCTTCAGAAGCACATGACACCGGGAGCTGCCCAGGTCGGCAGGGTGCGTGGGGCTGTGTAAACGCCTTCCGAGCATAATGTGGAGCCTCACTGGTCAGGGCAGAGCCCCCCTGGCTCCAGAAAGAGGGGGCTGCAGAGGCGCGTGCAGGTCACCTCACGATGGGTCTCCTGAGTCTGAACAGTCGCTGTTTCAGAGAAGCTGACCCACCCTGGGCTGAAAGTGCCCCCTGCCAGAGCGGACGTGCAGGGTACAAGCGCCAGGCCGGGAGGTGGGAAGAACCCTCGGCACCACCCAGGGCTTGGTCAGACCCTCCTGGCCAAAGTCCTCAGGTGCCTGCTCAGCCAGGTGGACACAAGGCCAGTGGGGGGCTGAGGGGCAACCGGCAGTGGGCCCCACTTTGCCAACACAAGCTCAGAAGAACAGAGGCAGGCCCAGAGAGGCGGTGGCTTCCTCCAAGCCACGTGGTGACATGCAGAGGAACGACAGGGTCTGTCTTGCACCAAAGACGATGTTCAGTATTAGACACAGCATATCAGTAGATTAACTACTTAACGTTTAAGTCATGTTAAATTGAGGAACGTCTTTCTAAATGTTCTCTTTAATCAGAAACGCACCACCTCTCTGGTATACTATATAAATTTTCCTTCTCATTGAAAAAAAAACACCTTTGGCAGGGGCAAGGTGGTGCAGGGGGCACTCGCGCAGGCCAGCTGGCTCTGGGCACGTAGGACTCGTGGGACCCTCCACCTGTTCACAGTGACCACACGGGTGCTGGCAGCGAGGCCAGCTCTGCCCGCCCTGCTCGCAGTGGATGACGGGAAGCGGCGGGGTCTGTGGGGGCCGCCAGGAAGCAGGCCACAGTCAAACAGCTGGGAGAGATCACGTTCTCGGTGTCCTCTCTGTGCATGAAGGATTGAACGGCTTTCCGAGGGGTCGGTGCTGACGTAGAGGCCGTGCGGAGCCGGGGGCTTGCACACGGGGTCATCACAGAGCCTTCCAGAGCAAGCCCTTCCAGGGGGTGAGTAGCACGTGTGCTCTGATAGCGCCCCAGACACACGGTCCTGGGGAACGGGCTGCACACTGCCCACCCTGTCTGTGGCCTCCATCCCTCACTCCCAAACCAGACAGGCGTCCTCAGAGCGCGGCATGCCACACACTCGCCCCACACGTCCCCACGAGCCAGGTCTGTGCTGGGTGGGTAAGGCACGGCCCAAGGGAGAACATGGATCCCAAACAGGCTCCACGGCCTCCTTCGGTTACTGCAGCCCCAAGGCATGTCTGTGGGCTGTGTCCACTGCTGGCCACTGTGTCTAGGGTGGTGTGGTCAGCAGCCCCTCAACTGTGTGCTGGAGACCATGGGGCCGCACGTGTGCGGGTGCCCAGGGTCTCCACGTCACAAGCTGACAGCACAACTGGCTCCGGCCGAGGGACCTGCCCTCCCCGTCCTGCCCGACGCCCCTCAGTGTGTCCTCTGTTGCGAATAAAATGAACAAACTTAAGCAGATTAAGATGGGGAAGGCTTTAGGCACAAGCCATCCCCCAGCCACCAGAACGAGGGTGTCACTCCATGTGACCGAGTCGCTGAGAAGTGCCCTGATGTGCAGAAGACAACGTGCGCAACAGGTGACCGCCGGCTTTGCTGCGGAAGGGCCCGGCTCTGCAGGCTCGGGGACTCTCAGGAGGCGTCAGGTGGCACGTCCCATCAGGACACCCAAGTCACCTCCCCACCTTCGAACTCTGCCGTCCCGTCACCCGCAGGGAACCATGTGCCGGCTCCCTCACCGCAGCCCACACCCACGCCACCTCCGCGCACCCCAGCGGCACCCAGCCCTCCGCCAGCTCCCGCCGGCACTGCGGGAGGGCGGGCTGAGCCACCCGCTCCGTGAAGCTCGCTCTCCGACAGCGAATTATAAAGTCACGGGCAATTCAGAACCCTAATGGGCAACTTGGCCAAACCCAGCCCACTTCTCCGTGCTTTCGTAGGTTTGATTCTGTTACTTTGTCACTTCTCAGCTTTCCACGGAGTTTTAAAGCAAATCCATTCAGACTACCCTATTCTTTCTCTGCCACTTCTTTTCCCCCCACATTTTAAGGACTTTAAACCAATTTTTCTAAGGAGTGTCAGGCTTAATTTGACATTTCTAGTATCTTAAAGTGTTATCGCCAGTGCTTGACGGTGCCAATTACCGACGCTGCTAACCTCCCAGACGTGCTTCTACGGGGCTTGTTTGCATGGTGCAAATGACCTTCAAAGGCAAGGCTGGACTTTCTTTGCTCACTACAGAAAATCACTATAACGGCATTTGACAGAAGATTGAACCACGCTGCATTAACAGCTGGCCTGTGCCTGAGGCTTGCACCTGACACACCGGCTAGACTGGCCCTGGAGACAGTGGGCGTGGCCTGCCTTGCCCACGGCAGATGAAATTTGGGATCAGTACAGCGCAGGATCGAGTGACCGGTCTGCGTCAGCATGTGGGGAGCATGGACGTGTGTTTATCACAAGGCAACATGGATGAGAACCAGGTCTGTGGGTGAAATTTCTCCAAGAAAAAATCTAATGGAAAACAATTCTTGCAACCACTCGCACTATTGCAAATCTAATAATTATTTGAAAAAAAGATAACATTTCAATCATAGGGATCTAGATAAAGTTAAAAATGGAAGAGTCAAAATATTCCCCAAGGGCCAGCAGGTGGCATGGAGGTTAAGGCACTGGAGCACACGTAGCCGACTCTGCAGTTCGTGTCTTGGACCTAGCATGTGAAAATCGTGCTGGGCACATGTGCGAATGTGCCTAAAATCTCAAGAGGAGAATGGAGGAGAAGGATTTGCAGCATGATCATACCCCCCCCACACCCCATGGGGGACATTTCTCACTTCCTTCTCTCCTTCTCTCTCTCTCTCTCTCTCTCTCTCTCTCTCTCTCTCTCTCTCTCTAGTGAGTGCAAGTGCCCTATGGCAAAAACTAAAAACAAACAAACAAACAAAAACACACACAAGAAAACAAGCCCCAAAAGGCCAGGACACCAAAATGGATGCAAAAGTCCTTACAAGGAACATGAGGGGAGAATGTCCAGGCGGTCTGTGGAAGGGTGAGCCACCTGCACAGTCCCAACGTTGGGAGACGCACATCCTCTGGCTAGACACAGCACCTGGCCATCGGCTGAGCCAGCAAGTGTGTCTGGGGCAGGACATGGTGTGCACGTGGCTCCGTGGTGCATTAAGGGCAGGACAGACAGAACAGGGCACTGTGAGCTTGTCCCACCACTGGTGTAACCCTAGGCTGGCAAACAGGTACAGAGGTACCTTCTTTGGAACTCTATAATCCACTATTAAAGACTTATAGCATCGGGGCAGGGGGCGATGAAGAGATGGCTATGTTCTGGTCACAAGCCTCCTGGGGTTGTTCAGCTGCCTGTTCCAGCCTCCTCTCAGCTCCCTGTGGCCACGGGAATGTTGTCCTGCATTTCTGAGGAGACTTGGTGGAACAGGGTGGAGAGGGTGTATGAACCCTGTTCTCAAAACACGATGGTGTGGGAATCAGCAGTTAGCGTAATGGCTATGTCGCTGGACTCCCACGTAGTCGACCACGGTTTGCGTCCCGGACCCGGTGGCTTAAAACTCACGCTGGGCGCGTGTGCGTGCGTGCCCAAGATCCCGAGAGGAGAATAGAGGAAAAGGGATTGCAGAGTGACCATCCCCCCTGGGGGGTGATTTCTCGCTTTCTGTCTCTATGTCTCTCTCTGTCTGTCTGGCGAGCACACACGCCCTATAGTGAAAACCTCTCAAAAAAAAAAAAAAAAAAAAAAAAAAAAAAAAAAAAAAAAAACTACGATGGTGTTTGGACCTGTCTGGTGATCTCTGAGGGCTCAGTGCAGGGAGTGACCCTTGGTTAGCACACTTGGGCTGGAGGTGCTTCCCAGGAGACAACTTTGGAAATAATTTAGAGATGCACACTGACCAACCATGCTCCACATTTGACAAAAGACATAAATGTACACAACTAAGTCCATTTAGACTCAATTCAGACATTCACATTGACATTACTGGCAAGCTGCCAAAAGTCAAAGAATCTTGAAAACAGCAAAAGAGAAGCAACTTGTTATGCACAAGGGATTCTCAATAAGATCAACAACTTTTTTTTTTTTTCACCTGAAATCATGGAAGCCTAAAGGCAATGGGATGGTACATGTAATGTGTTGACAAGAAAAAACTGTCAAGCAAGAATTCTATACCTGAAAAAACTATCCTTCAATAATGAAGCCAAAATTAAGACATTTTCAGATAAGCAAAAGCTGAGTTTGCCATAGTAGACCTTCCCCACAAAAAACGCCAAAGGAATCATTCAGACCAAGATGAAAGGATACTAGGCCATACAAACTGGAAGCCATACAAAATAAATAAATAAAAGTAGAGCCCTCCGTTCTCTTTACCTGTGTGGTAAAGGTAACCACTCAGGTAGGTAGAAAAACTGGTATCATTGTACTCTAGTTCGTACCGCCTTCTCATTTCCAATGTAGCTTAACAGTCATATGCATGGAGCAGTAATTACACCCCCATGTTGGTGGCACACAATGTACACCAGCCATTTGGAGCAACCAAAATGACAGCCAAAGTTGGACAAGGAGTCATAGAGGAGAGGTCTGCACTTGCTTCTGAAGCTAAGTTGGCATTAATTCAAACTAGCTTATTGCAAATGTGGGCTATTAATTTTAATCTCTAGGATAACAACTAAGAAAATACTTAAAAAAGGTACAGAAAAGTCAATAAGAAGAAAATCTAAATAGTAAACTCGAAAAATTATTCAAAAGTACAGAAGATGGTATTGGATAAACTGAAGAGTAACTCTGCACAGGTTTGTTTTACTGGCAAAGTGGTAGAAGAAATTCCTTGCTTATCAGAAATTACTTTCATTTTCTAGGTTTTTGTCACAGGGGGTATGTTCTCACAGGAGACAGAGGGAAGGAAAATGAGAAGTCCCCTGGGGCTGGACATACTGCAACCCCGTGTCCTCCATTCTCCTCTTGGGTGCTGGGGACACACACGCACGCACACACACCTGGCATGGTCTGGTCTGCACACCTAGCTCTTCCTGTGCCTGCCAGCTGCAGGGCTTCCCTCCCCTCCAGGTGACAACACAGAACATGCCTGTTTGCAAGAGCGCGAGGCCCATCGGTGGAGCTGCTGGCCAGGCCAGGCCAGGGCAGGCAGAGCGCCCTGCAGAAGGGAGGCGCCGTCTCGTTTGTCTACTGTATAATGCGGTGTCAGACTCCAGACAGTGCGTGTTCTGGTCACCGGCAGGCCGGCTGTCGGTGCGAGCCTCAGAAATGGAGCTCTTCGTTAGGAAGCGGCCTGGCGCATAGAGACGGCGAGCTGGCGGGGCAGCGCTGCCCCACCCGAGGCCTCGCTAGGTGGTGGCTCCCACCCTGCATGCGGACACTCTCGGCAATAGCAGGGCCCTGCCCAAGGCCGCGAGCCCCCAGTTCCTCGGCCTGTCCTCCCTAGGCGGCTTCTCCTCCTGGATGCAGAGGCCATCGGCCCCTCCGAGTCAGGCAGGCGCTCCTGAGACTGGAGTGAACGATTATAGTCACGGGAGAACAGAGAACGAGCAGAGCCTCGGTGAGGCATTTGCATTTTAAGCGTTTTATCTTTTGTAAGGAGTGAAAGGTTTTGTTCTCTAAAAGGATTTCTGGAAGTTTCAAGAAAATGAGATTATTTTTGTGTGTGGTCTGGGGGACTTTGCTCTGTCTCTGTGAGTCAGAACGTCCCCTGATGTGACCGCCTCTGGCTTAGCCGAGCAGGTACCAGCAGGGAGGGGAGGAGGCACCCGGGCCTCACAGCTGCTTCGCGGCCGGACCCGGAAGGCACTGTCCTGCTACTGTCCCTTGCGGTGCAATACGGCCTCTCTGGGGAGGCTGGCCTTGGGGCCCATCTGGATGCCTCCCTCCCTCCCAGTGATGTTGGTGCTGGTACTGTCACCTGGCCTCTGTCCACCGCTGCCTCACAGAGCTAAGCTCTGCCGCTTCTCGGGCCACTGCACAAACTCCCCGCCTTTGTCCACTTCACTTGTTTGTGGCTTCTATTTCCCACCACTGTCCACAGACGGGCCGGCCCTCGCCTCCCCTCAGGAGGGTCCTGTCGGTGAGGTGTTTCTCTGTGGAGGGTACTGCTAACAGAGTCTGAGCCTAACAGCTGTACAGTCCTCCCACCTAAGACAAAAAAAACCATCATCACAATGGGATTCTCCAATGACGGGTAAGGATAAATGCGTGGCTCTAAAAACAACTCCAAACTAAGACAGACACAGTTCCCCCGGGTTTTTCTCCTCTCTTTAAAAAAATAAAAAAGGGGGATATGTGGAGGGCACTGCATACAGAAGCCATCTTGGGCTATCCACCATCTTGAGCTATCCACCATCTTGGAAACCATTAGGCTTCACTTCCTCACTGAGCAAACCATTTCTCAAAAATCATGTGACCAACTGTTCTCCCCGAAAGCGGTTGAGTTTCTAGGCAACGGGAGAGATCCACCCACACCAGTGATTGGTTCATGCTGTTCTATCTAATTTGCATTTCGGGCAACCAATTGGTGCCCACCAGCTGTATATAACTCGCCATTTTTCCTCAATAAACAGAAGAAGAAGAAGAAGACAGACGACAGACGAAGCTTGATCAGCACCTCGTATTGTGTGTGTCTGTGTTTGTCCCACCTCTTACTCCCTCCCCCAGGGAACCTGTTCGACTGTCCCCTGGGTCGGGACATTTCTCCACACTGACCACATAGGGGAATGACCATGCCAAAGTCCTTTCTCCTCCATTCTCCTAGGGTTGCTGGCATGCACACCCACATGCTTGGTGTGATTTTCAAGCTGCCAGGTCCAGGATTTGAACTGCAGTCAGCCATGGAGGAGTCTAGCACTTTAACCACTGTGCCACCTGCAGGCTCCTCTCTGTGCATATCTTAATGAGCACAGTTTTCTTGTTGTGCTGTCAGCCTCTGCATACTCATCTTTCCACTAAATTGCCAAGCTCTGTGAGGGAAGGAGTCCCGTTGTCTCACCTCATGAATTCTAAATCTGCTGAATGCCAGGTAGGGAGTGTGGACCCTAGATGGTGCATGGATGGGTGGGTGGGTACATGGGTGGATGGACAGATAGATGGTCGGATGGTCGAGAGGATGGGAGGATAAACGGATGGATGTGTGGATGAATGGGTGATCGGATGGGTGGATGGATGGATCAATGAGTGAATGAATGGACAGGTGGATGGGGGGGTGGATATGTGGGTGGATGGATGGATGGACGGACAGGTAGATGGATGAGTGAATATGTGATATGTGGGTGGGTGGGTGGATGGATGGACAGGCAGGTGGGTGGGTGGATGGGTGGGTGGTGCTGGATCAAACCCTGTAAGCCGCCTATCTCTGCTCTGAAACATTCACATTTATGCTTGGCTATTTTCGTTAGTATTTAAGTAGCATTTTCAGGCTGTGACCTCCCACTTCTCTGAGAGCCTTGTATACTTCCTTGTTATCCGTGGTCTCTATCTCTGGTAATGCAGAGAACCTGCCACCATTGGGCGTTCTTGGTGTTGATGGGGCCCGCCTCCTCTGCAGCCGTCTGCAGACACAGCCGGGTGTACTGGGAGCAGACACGCTTGGTTTCTGCGCTGGATTCTGGGGACAGTGAGGACTACAAAGGCTCTTCGAATGAGCTGAGCTGTGATGACTGGGAGACGTGGTGGGCCCCGTGGGGGCAGACGGTGCGTGAGGACAGCAGCCACATCTCAGGTCACCTGGGCTGCTGCCGTCTGAGCCAGCCACTGCCTGCCGACAGAGAGGGCCCATCTTCTTAACCAGAAAGATCGAAAAAGAAACCTCATCTACTCATCGGGTTGTCGGGAAAGTCACGACGTATTTTTCTGTTTGTTTGGTTTTTTTATGAAAATAATGAGACATGACTTCCCTGACGACGCAACAGTTTGTCTGTGAGATCTTCACTAGGGGTATCCCAAGGTGGCCGACTGCCAGTTGCTTTAGTCGGTTTTATCCAGCGCAGCTTTATTCTATGCGGTGTCCATACCCCCGTTTTGAGCACATGTGACTGGAACAGAAGGACCCCAGACAGAAAGCCCCCAGCTCCCGGTCACGCTCGTAAGCACCCCGAGGTCCACTAACCAGCTCAGCGAAGGGCCCGCGCTCCGACGCGAGTACCGTACACCTCTTTAGCTGGACCTTCGGGGAAGCAGACTTTGACTCTTTGCTGAGAATCTCTGGTGAGAGAGAACTCACAGTAATTAATGTATTCCAGAAGATTTGCAAATACAGCAAAGAGAACATGGCAGACGGGACAGGTCGAGGCCTGCACCTTGGTCTCCCCATCTTCCACATCGACGCCTTCAATCCTGGGGAGCCACCCCGAGGCCCTCAGGAAGATGCCAGCACGGCTGAGCGTCAGCAGGACTCCCTTGTGGCTCAGCTGTGGTCACTGCAGCCCTACTCGATTCTGGGGAGCAAAAGAGACACACCTTCACCTCTTCACACGCATCCAAACAGACACGTGCGACTGAGGCTCCGAATTAACAGCACGGCAGCCGGTCTCTGTCCCGACTCGCGTGGTCTCGAGCCCGCATGGTCAGTGGCTTAGACCTCGTTGGTGACGCTTGGCCGAGTGTCTGTCCGTCCTGCACTCCAGGGTGAGTCTTCTGCAGCTCCCTCCACACTATCACCACGCCTGTCTGGACCCACCGTGAATTCTGCGTGTTGGTCTCGTCGTGCAGGTGGGTTGAGGCTGTGACAGTGACAGTGACAGTGACCGCTCCTGCCCAGGCTGGCTAATCTGGCGATCCCCCACAGACGCCGACGGAGAGGCTGTCCCATGACCGGAGACCGGAGCATGCTCACTGCACAGTTGTGCGGCAGGAGACGGCCCGGCTGAGAAACGCCAACACACTCGGGCCCCGACGCCTGCTGGACCCCAGTGCGGCAGGGGACGGCTCGGCTGAGAAACACCGACACACTCGGGCCCCGACGCCTGCTGGACCCCAGTGCGGCAGGAGACGGCCCGGCCTGAGAAACACCGACACACTCGGGCCCCGACGCCTGCTGGACCCTAGTGCGGCAGGAGATGACCCGGCCTGAGAAATGCCGACACACTCGGGCCCCGACGCCTGCTGGACCCCGTGTGGCAGGGGTAGCTGGATGGAGGACTCGGCCCCGCGCGGCCGCTCAGCTCTGCCTGCCAGGCGGGGCCTGCTCCCGCCTTTGGCCCGAGTGCACCGTGAGCAGGTGCAGCAGGGGCCAGCCCGTGAAAGGCTGGAGCCGCCTCCCCCAGCAGTCCGCCACAGCCCTGGAAGCCAAGGCCGACCGTAGCCGGGTTTCGGGGTCGCTGTGACCTCACTTCCCAGAAGACACATTTTAATACCCCAGGTCCAATTCCTTCTGGCTCCCGAGCCTGTGAGTTGGGATCGTTTGTGAGACTGATTCATCCTGGACATTTACAAAAACTTTGCTTCAGCTGCCACTGGCCACAGAGGCCAAGGCTGGCTGCCAGACTCACCCCTTAACATGTAGCTGCCTGCATCTGCGTGTGGACATTAACCCAGCCCCTGAGGAGGGAGGGCGGGGGGGGGGGGGACGGAGTGCCCTAGGGGAGAGTGGGGGGGAGTGCGGGAGCAGCGACAGCCAGGGCTGCGGAGACAGGCGCCCACTGCTCCGGAGCACCGTGCTCCTGAGCCGTCACATTGGCATGGAGACAGTGACCCCAACACTCTCTAGGCACGCGTTTCCCAGGGTCTGCAGTGCCCCACACCCAGCCCAGCGAGGAAGCTCTTACTTCCGGCTCCCAGGACAGAGTGGTGGCCCCGTGGCACGCCCCAGAGCCAAAGGCAGGGCAGCCACTTGGGGGCATGTCCACGGTATGAGAAAGGAATTGAAACAGGACAAACTAGTCCCTGCAGGAAGATATTGACGGTACATGACAGGGTACTTAGAGTCATCCGGCCGCGTAACGCACCAAGGCACGGTTTGACCATGAGTTATCGTTCTCACTTAAGTATCGCTACTTCGTTAGTCACTACGCGATGCCTCGGTGAGTGAGGACAGAAATAGAAGGACTGTAACAGGCGCTGGGACAAACGTGTGCCAGCACATGGGGCCTGGGCGAGCTGGACGCAGCCCCAGAAGAGAAGCACTCGGCCGACGGCGGCCGAGTCCCAGACAGCCGCACGCCTGGCCCAGCCTACCGGCGTGAGGAGGCTCCACACCCGAGACTCCAGGAACACAGCTCCTCAGCCGCGCAGACCACACAGCGTCTTGGGGAACGCACCAAACTTTCAAAGAACTAACAGAAGTCTTCCTTAGGCTTTTCAAAATGTTGAGCAGAGGACACTGTCTCCCACTCGGAGTCTGACAGACAGTCTAGGGAGACAAAACTGCGGGACAGACCCCTCAGACACCAACCAGATCCTCAGCAGTGCTAGCAAACCACACGGCAGCACACGGGCAGGGTTAACACAGGACCTCCGGCAAGGACAGAATGACACACAACCAGCGGGTGTGGACACCAACAGCCGGGACGCAGGGAGCCACACGGTCATCTCGACTGATGCAGAAAAGGCTTTTCACACCGTTCAAATAATTTCATGATAAAGACACACAACCAGCTGGGAGTCCGAGGAAGCCACATCCGCGTGACAAGGTCATGGGTGAACACCTGCACGAGTGTGACCGACGCTCACCGTGAAACCGCTAGGTCTTCGAGAGAGAGAACTGGGCCAGCCGGTGGCGGGTGGCTACGCTGTTGGCTCTCACAGGCTGACCACAATTTGAGTCTTACACTTGGTGACTTGAAATTCATACCAGGTGCGTGAGTGTGCGTGTGTGCCCCAAATCCCAAGAGGAGAACGGAGGAGAAGGGACTGCAGTGTGGCCAGCCCCCCAGGGGGTCTGTGGAACTGCATGTGCCCTATGGCAAAACTGGAAAGAAAACGAGAGAGCGAGCAGGAACATTAGAATGATCGCACACATGTTCGACATGGCGCATGAGCTCCGGCCAGAGCGTTTGGGCGAGAAGTACAAGTAAAAAGCGTGCACTGGAAGGAGAAGTGGGTGATCTCTGTCCCCGATGACATACTCTCATTTGGTCATCGGGAGAGTCATGACATGTTTTTCTATGCAAAAATGTGTCATGGCTTCTCATGACCCACTACATACAGAACCGTGCAGCGTCCTGGCCTCCGAGCTCCTCTGATGCCCCGGCCGGCCATGTGCCACGGAGCTGTGGGTGCCGAGACCCTGGCCGCAGCCTCCAGGGCCAAAGCTGATGACACGTCCGTGTGACGTTGCGAGGAGGGCAGGCTGGGCCTCGCTGCTCTGTCACTTGGGCCCTCGGGTGGGGACACTGCCGCGGCTCAGCGGCAGCTCCCCAGTGGCCCCGCGTGGCTGCGTCTCTCGTGCCCCTATGAGTGGGCAGCCGGCCTCTCCCACGCCTCTCTGCGGCCCACCCACATGGGCTCCTCTCGCCCCGCTGCTCCCTGAGGCCTCTGTGAGCACCCAGGGGAACACCAGGTGTTCACTCGAGTTGATAATACCTACCTACAGGGTTCTGCGTTTTTATTTTAAGAGAGATTGTTGCTATAGGGCACGTGTGCTCACTGGAGAGACAGAGACAGGAAGTAAGAAAGCACCCCCGGGGGATGGCCACGCTGTAATCCCTTCTCCTCCAGTCTCCTCTCGGGACTGTGGGTTGCATGTACATGCGGCCAGCATGAGTGTCAAGCCTCTGGGCCCAGGGTTTGAACCACGGTCGGCTATGTGGGAGTTCAGGGACATAACCATTACGCCATCTGCTGGTCCCCAGAGTTCTGCCTTTCAGTGCATCCAAGCCCACTCTGTCTCACTTACCCTACAGCTGGGTGTGGGGCGCCCACCAAGTCATCAGGGTAGCATCGATTAGCTCCTGAATCTCCCAAAGCTGAGGTCGGGTAAGAGCTCAGGAAGCAGAGGCCATCAGCGAGGGGGCCAGGGCGTGAACGCTGTCACCGCCTCAGAGGCACGTGTCCCGCCAGCGCAGGGACAGAACAACAGCTGTCAGTATGGACGCGCGGAGCCCTGCCCAGCGACTGACGGCCTGGCCCGCCATGGGGGAGCTGCGTGTCCCCACTCACAGGGGCGCTGTGGCTCGCGGGCGATGCTGGCCGGTGCCTGGGGAGCCCTGGGGTGCGGGCTGCTCCTGGACCCGGCCTGGAGCTGGCCCTCTGTGGGCGGACCAGTGGTGACCACGGGATCAGGACGTGAGCGAGAGGACTTTGGGCCAGGGGAGGCCCATGTGGGGGTGAGGGCCAGGGCTTGTTGGGACTCGGGGCCGAATGACGGAGGCTGCGAGGCCAGTCCTCACCGCCATGGTCCCAGTGAACCGCTGCCCGTCAGCCTCTCCGTCTCCGGGATGCACTGGCCTGGCCGTGGCCGTGGTGGTGTAGGCCGTGCCAGCAGTGACGTGCTGGCACCAACGGCAAGCGGTCCGCCGTGTCAGCTGAGCAGCACTCCTGACTCTCGGGCCACACGTCACGCTACCTCACGGAAGGCCGTGCTGGGGCCTGCTCTAACCCGCACGCCATGGTGGTGAACCCGAGGCGCGCGTCTCCGGGCACCCGGTTAGTGTAGGAGAGGAGCGCTGTGACTGGCACCGTGGCGGATTCACCACGCCCACTGACCGTCTGACTGCTCTCCACCAGACGTGGGCTGGCTCTCCCCTCCCGGAGGCCTGGACTGAGACGCACGTCCACGGAACAGAACAGAGGAAGAGGCTAGGTCTCCCGGACCTCCCGGCCCTGAGGGCCAACCACCCTGCTGCGGGAACCCCTCTGACCAGGGTCACGTGGGGAGCCGTGTGCCTGCGTTGTGGGCAGAGCTGGCAGCCCAGGCCAGCAGGCGCTGGGTTTCTGACCGCAGACCCGGGAAGTTAGCGCTCGCTGTAGCCGGTGTCATTGTGCGCAACGCTGGGTACGTTACAGCACGTGTCTCCCGTGAGGAGTCCTCGGCAACATAACTCAGAGGACCCCTAGCCATTCTGATGCAGTCCTCACTGCGTACACGCATGGCTGTCAGATGCGGGTAACTCGGACGTTCAGCCGTGAGGGATGAGGAGGGTGTTACGCATCACTGAGGTTGTCTCGCAGGAGGTGGAGCTTGGTAACACGGCGGTCAGGGCACGGGTTTTATGCAAACCATGACTTAAAATCAACAGCCAGCTGCCCCCCACGACGTGAGCCGGCACCCCTGCCCGGGCGAGGACGCTCTCAGAGCACTCTCTCCTCCGAGGCCGGCTCCGGGGAAGATCATTCTCCGACTCTCTCAGAAATGCAGTCAGATTTCTCCCAGGCCCACCCACATCACTCCGGGATCTGTGGGGACAGAGGGCAGCCCCGGGAGACGCACAACACAGCCTTCCCTCAGGAGAGAGGAGACCGGGGCTCAAAGAAGTGACGCCCAGGCAGTACCCATTGACATCAGCCACTCCCGGACAAGGACCACAGCCCTCACGGCCACAGCGGCCACAGGACACGGCCCAGGTGTGGGATAGGTCCTTTCAGAGGCCGGGCTGTTCCTGCACCCTGGCCCAGCGGGTGAACAGGTGGGCCCTGGGGTGACGTCAGGGTCTGAAAAAACCCACACGTTGCTTGGGCTTCATATAAATTCAGAAGAGGGCTCTGCCGACGGGCTGTCCTGGGGTAACACGCCTCGTCTCCCATCACCTCTCCCCCTTGCAAGTGGGGCACGCGGGCTCTCGGTGTCTGTCGGCGTCCCCAGCCGGGACAGAGCCGGCTCCCACACTGAAGGCACACACGGCTCTCGGGTCCTTCCTGCGTCCTCGGCTCTGATCGCACCCCTGCCGTGTCACGGGGGCCCCACAGGACGCCACGCCTGCCACTGCCCTCGCCCCTCCATCTCCCTCCGACACCCCATGGGTTTCAGCCTGTTTCCATGACGACTCCTTGAATGTAATCGTGGCTGCCGATTAGCTGGCTTGCTGGGAGGCTGTGAGCAGCACCACGGGGCTAGGCGTGTTTGCCTCTCCCCAACACGGAGCGGGTTGCGCACGGGGTGGGGGGCTGGGGGGACCGTGTCTGCCTCACCCCAACGTGGACCTCAGTCGAGCACAAGGGTGGGGGAAGTGTGTCTGCTTCTCCCCAACACGGACCCCAGTCGAGCATGGGGGGCATGTCTGCCTCACCCCAACACAGACCCCGAGGAGCACCAGCCCTGTGCCCTGAGCCACTGCAGGCGTGTGGGTGGTGGCTGAGTCATGGTGCGGAGGGCAGCAGGCAGGGCGCTGGTGCGTGGGGACGGGGGACAGTGTAGCCGCTGTCTCTCCTCAGACGGGCATGCCAGGAGACCAGCGCAGCAGCTCAGCCCCGGGAAGCGCGGCACCCCCGGCCTCTCAGCGCGGGCTCTTGGCTGCCAGCCCACCTGGAGCAAGGACCGCGGCAGTCTCACCGAGGGCCGAGTGGCGCGTCCCCGCACCGGCTGGCCGCTCCCACTCAGACGGTGCTGCCCCGGGCGCTCAGGTGGCGGGCCGGTGGGACTCCAGGTGGTGCCAGCTCCGTGGGTGGGCAGAGGCGTGGAGGAACTCCACGTGGAGGAACCGGTGCTTCCTGTGGGGTGCCACTCCCGCCACGGCCCAGGATGCCAGTCCATGCCCCAAGCTCTCTGTCCTCACCCCCAGGAAGCCCTCCCAGGGAAGGCAGCTTCTACCTCCCCAGGAGCTGGGATCAGACAGGCATAGTGTCCCGCTTTTCCCCATGGTGGATGGGACTGGTGCGCGAGCTCCCCGTGGCCTATCTGGTTGAGTGGCTGTGGCCTGTGCACACTCCTGTGGCTGGGCCTGACCCTTTTTATCTTACTCATGATGGTGTGTAAGCATGCACGGGAGAGTGAGAGAGCGAGCAGGGCTCTGGGCTCGCCGTGGTCCCCCCAGCCCCAGCACACACGTGCCCAATGTGGGGCTCTGGGCTCGCTGTGGTCCCCCCAGCCCCAGCACAGGTGTCCAGCATGTTCCAGGTCGACTGGACGTGGCTCCCAGCCCTGCCACTCTGCACTCTGCCCCAGGCTGGGCCCGGCCTAACTTCAGCAGCCGCGCAGACAGCAGCTCGCAGCCCAGGTCCGTCATCCAGCTGGGTGGAGACACGGGGCTGTGAGGCCGTGCCATCCCTGGACGCGGGACGTGTCCTTGTGCTTGCAGCCATCTTACGTGTGGCTCCGCCATGAGACCCCGGGTCGGGCTGCAGCACTCTGGAGGCAGTCACCAGGAGCAACGCCGACGTGCGCATGAGGACAGGGCACATCCTGCCCTGTCACCCCTCGAGGATGCGGGCCTGCACTCTGTGACCCCTGCTGGGTGCCCTGCTCTTCTGCATCTGGTGGCCCCATGCTCAGTGCACCGCCCAGCGGTCACCAGTGGCTGATGGAGGTGCGGCGAGGGGCTCGGCGGGGGGTTGGCGCTGGCCCCCCTCCCCCGTACCAGCCGGTTCCCGTGGAGGCCTATTCCAGCGTGTCCGAGCACACGCTTGCAGCTGATGTCACGGGCTGCCCGCCTCCCGTTCCCGCGGTCCACACAGGGCCCAGAGGCTCGGGAGGGCGCTGGCTTAAAGGAGGAAGCACCGCAGCTGGGTTAGTTGCCCTGATGCCGTTTCCTGGTGGGGCGCCTCTTGGCCAGGCGGCTTCCCGCCCCCTTCCCCTTCCTTCCTAGAAAGCCACCATGAGACGCAGGAGAGGTTTCTGCTGGGCGTGGATGGGCAGACCTCCCGAGAGCAGCCGCACCCGAATGTGCTGGGCTGGAGCTGCTGGCCCCGCGGTCAGTCCCCGCCCGCCCCCGGCACCTTCTCCACTGGGCTGTGAGGGGCAGGGACACGTCCTCCGTGGGTGACACACGGCCCCGCCGAGCTGGTGAGCGGCAACCTTGTGGAAGGGTGGGGGAGAGCAGGGAGATGCCCGGGAGGAGGTGCGAATCCTGTCTGGGCGCGACCAGGCCGAGCGTGGCTGTGGGAAGAGCTGGCGGCCCACCCTCAGTGCAGGCCCACCCTCTCTGGGGGCGGCAAACGGGGACAGGGCTGGGGTTGAGAAGCCTGTGTCCGCCCTGCCCACAGATGGCAAGCACGCAGCATGGCCGTCCTGTCCCGCAGCTCACGGGAGCGCCCCGGTGCTCAGCGGGACCTGCGTCCACACCATTGGAAGGCCCCACCCTGTCAGTGGGACCTGGGAGAAGCGAGGCCTCTTCTGCGCTATCCGTCCTGGGATCCTTCGTCACGTGTGGCTTTCAAAGCACCAGTGCCGGTGTCTAGGTTGGGGACCCTGTCTCCGTCCACTGCTGAGCTGCTCTGCTGGACGGGCGTGTGCGGTCAGCAGAGCTCGGCTGTAAAGGGGGACAGGAGTGCCCCCTCTTCCCGTGCACCCACTCAGGTCCAGCAGGGCAAGTCCCTGAAGGCAACGGTCTGACGGGTTCACCCCGTCCTGTCCTCCCCTCAGCTGGGCAGTCCGAGCAGGTCAGGCGAGCTCCCAGGCGTGGCTCCCCCGGGCAGGGCTGCCCACTGCCGGGGTTTTCCACCCGCCCACTCACACGACCACCCCTCCAGCCATCTAGCCGTCCCTCCCTCTGCTTAACCGGCACCTGCCGTCCACCTGCACCTGCCCATCCGTCCCTCCCTCTACCCACCTCCTCCCCTCGTCCATTCCCTCTTGTCCAACAAAGATCAAGGCTATTGTCTTTCCTGCAGCTTAAATTTGTTGTTATTCATGACTGGACAAGTGGGTGTGTGGGGGAGAGGGGGGAGGGGGGAGAATACGGGCACCCTCGAGGGCCGGCCTGCGTGATCCCGTTCCTCCCTTTCTCTGGCCTGTGGACCCTGGGTGTTGCCGTGGGAGCCCGGCACGTTCCTGCCGGGAACGGGGCTGGCCGTGGACGGGGCAGACCCCCCAAGTGCGGCCGCACCCGAATGTGCTGGGCTGGAGCCGCTGGCCTGGAACGGGACTGGGCTGGGCCGCGTGGCGCCGGCTGTTGCCTGAGAGCAGTCCCGTGTAGCCCTTCCGGAATGCAAAGCGTTCCTTCAGGCCCTCGCTTTCCGGAGAACACAGACTTCTCGTGTGTCCCTCGTCCACCTCCCTCCCGCGCTGCAAATCCCTCCGAGGACAGAGCGGAGGCGGGGAGAGGGACAAGGCAGCTCCAGCGTGGGGCCTTTCTTCGTGAGTCCCCGAGGGAGCGCCCAAGCCCAGGGCTCCGGCCCTAACTGCGAGCGCCCCAAGGTGACAAACGTCGCCCACAGGCAGAAGTTCCTGTCCTTTCCATTTGCCCGGCGAGTGGGGGGGAGGAAGCTGGGCACACTCCCGGGGGAGGGCTGCCCTGGGCGAGCTCCCCGTTGCTCAGGTGGGAAGCTATCGCAGCTGTGTGTCTCTCACGCCGTCCTCCAGCGTCCCCCATGGCCACAGGACAGACCACCTGCCCCAGCCGTGACCCAGCAGCGCACCCTCCTGCCTCGCGGCCGTCTCGGCCGTTTCTCACTGAAGAGGACTGGTCTTTGCCAGTGGAGGGGACCAGACACGCGGTTTCTTCCTGTGCTCTGCAATTAGGCAGCCTGCTCTTTGCAGGAGCTCAAAACGACTAACGAGCACGTCTGTCTGTCACCCGCCTGACAGTGCCGCTCCACACGGAGGGCAAACGTCGCTCATTACAGCTGGTGATTAAGACAGGCCACACGCGCCCGGCTAGAGCTGGGGTGGAGCCTGGGGCAGGGGTAAGAACACACAGGGCTTCGCCCACGGCCTTCTTGCTGGGCAACCCCTTCCCTCCCCGAGCCTGGGACATGTGTGTCTGCTCGGATCCGAGCCCTCGTGGAAGGCACGCGCAGGCAGGCATCCTCAGAGGAGGGTGTGGCCGACCCCCTCTCCAGGTGGGAGCACCAGCAGCGAGCAAACCACAACCCGGAAAGCCGATGCCCCGGGCCTCCTGTGCTTCCACTCCCCACCACGGTACCCATGGTCACATGCCACGTGGAGTGGCGTGGCTGGCTGAGCTAGGGATGGATAGCCAGGGTGCCCAGGGGGGCACAGGAGGTGGCCACGGGCTGTGCCCAGCCCACGCAGAGGGTCCTTGGGGCCAACGTCCTCTCTGAAGGTCATGAGAAACGAATCTGATAAACACTCCCCATCGGATTAGCAGACAAAACGGTTTCCATGGCAACAGTGGGACAAGCATGGAGGCTGCGATCTGCATTAATTTAAAGTGTTTCCCCGAGTCTCCTTGGAGCTGGTCCTGGGAGACGCACGTGATCCGCACCGTCTAATCTGAGAGTCCTTCGAGATCCCACCCTGCGTGTGGGATGGGGAGGGGCCCGACCCGTTCTGATTAGCTGGGATGGGGGGGAGGGGCTGCAGGGCCAATCACCTGTGAACCAATCACCTGGGATGGGGAGGGGCTGCAGGGCGTGTACCAATCACCTGGGAGGGGGAGGGGCTGCAGGGCATGTACCAATCACCTGGGAGGGGGAGGGGCTGCAGGGCGTGAACCAATCACCTGGGATGGGGAGGGGGGGGAGGGGCTGCAGGGCGTGTACCAATTAGCATTTCCACGGTGCAGTACTGCGGGGTGGGTGGACGGTGGACACCTGCTCCCTGCGTGGGCAGAGGTGCCACGGGTGGGCCCTGCGGATGGGAGAGTCCACCCAAGTCTCGCCCTGTCACTGACGGCAGTAACCCAGCCCCACGTCTCTGCAGGAAAGGGACCAGCACCTGGAACAGCCTTCCTGTCCGCGGGAAGAACGTAGTGGTGTGGAGAGCGGCACCCAGGATGGTTTTCACTAAACCTCACAGAGGGTGGGGCACTTCTGGGAATGCATTTTTGGCTTTCAAATGATAGAGAAGTGCATTTGCAACCAGGCCTAGCCATGCTGACGAGGCTCGAGAGGCCATGACCACGCAGCACGCGGTTCCCAGGCAGGGTCAGAGAGCCTGATCTGGGAGCTCTTCTGGGTGTGAGGGCAAAGCTCCGAGGCGCGGGAGGCAGGGCCAGAGCTGCAGGCCGCATGGCCGGGTGTGGAGAGAGATGGGTGTCTGGGAGTGTGTGCAAGGACGGGTGTGCGGAAGATGGTGTGCGGACAGGTGTGCAGAGGACAGTGTGTGGAGGACAGGTGTGCAAACAGGTGTGCAAAGGATGGGTATGTGGAGGACGGTGCATGGAGAACAGATGTGTGGAGGATGGTGTGCAGATGACAGGTGTGCAGACAGGTGTGTGGAGGATGGTGTGCGGATGACAGGTGTGTAGACAGGTGTGCGGAGGATGATGTGCGGATGACAGGTGTGTGGACAGGTGTGTGGAAGATGGTGTGCGGATGACAGGTGTGCAGACAGGTGTGCGGAGGATGGGTATGCGGAGGACGGTGAGTGGAGGAGAGGTATGTGGACAGGTGTGTGGAGGATGGGTGTGCGGAGGACGGTGCATGGAGGACAGGTGCGCAGAGGGTAGGCGTGTGGACAGGTGTGCGGAGGACGGTGTGTGGGTCGCTGACGTGTAGTCGAGGGCTGGAGGGCTGCAGCAGTGGCCATGCCCGACAGGGACACCCAGGAGGTACCGTGGCCGCTTAGATGGGCTGGATCAGGACACAGGGCGTGGGACAGGAGTGGCTGCACCGAAGTGTGAGGTACACGCCGTGATCACCGTCTTCTTAGAGTGAGCCTCCCTGAAGGTGGCTTTCCACAGAAAGGACCCCACTTCAGCCCTCCCTGCTGGGCTCACACTCCTCCGATCTGGCTCCCAGTGGCTGGGCGCTCACTGGGACCGTGGAGACGCCGCCAGCCAAAGCCTGAGCGCCGCCTCTGCCAACGGCAGCTGCGGCTTGGGGAGTGTGCCGGCCTGCACTCTGGTCCCGAAGGGGCAGGGCGAGCCTGTGAGCTGAGCCAGCCCGTGCGGGCGGCCCCCAAGGGCTGGAGAAAAGCTTTTGTTTAGGACAGGAATCGGAAGGGTGTTTGCGTTCGTCAGATGCCGGCTGCTCACGTCAGCGGTGAAGAGCCTCCCTACCCCGTAAATGCCACCCCACCACCCACAGCCCGTGGGCCTAACCGCAGGTCCGCCCCGAGACTTCCCCACCATCAGAGCCAGGAAGCAGAGGGAGCCGGAGAGCCCAGGGAGCCGGAGCACTCAGCCGTCACTCAGCACAGCCTCCTCCTGCCGTGTGGACCGAGGGACAGAGGGCGCGTGGCTGTGTGTAGCCACAGAGCTCCTCCGTGTGAACCCAGGGGACACCCTTTCCAGCGCACTGCCCTCTGGGAACCGCCGTCAAGCTCGGCCCTCCCATGTGGCCACCCAGGCCCTCGACAATGGCCTGAGAGCATTTCAGAGACTCCATAGGAGCTGGCAACGCCCTTCAGGAGACAGTGTGGGCAGAGCCACCTGCAAGGGCCACACTGCCAGCGCCGCAGTAGCTCCACGGCTCCCTTGTCTGACTCAGTGAATGCAGAGCACCGAGGGGCATGTCGGGGAGGGGCGGAAGTGCCAACAGGGCCCAACCACAGCCCCACCTCATCCTCCAGGTGTCTGACGGGGCGGGGAGGGCAGGAAATGGAGCCCAGAGCCCCATGGCTGCCATGGATCGTGGCCCTGCCCTGGCCACACGTGCCCGCCCACAACAGCACGCCCGCCTACCAGGCTCCTGTTAGCACCGCGGACAGTAGCGACAGGCCCGGAGCCTTGCCGGCCACCGCTGCCTTTGATTTTTAGAATTACTTATTAGTTAAATTTGACTTATCTGTCCTTATTTCTTTAATTGGACCAGAGAGGGCAAAGGAGAGGGCTTCTTTCGCAGAGGCTGCCACTTGCCCAGCTGAATTTCCCTGGCAAGCCCCAGCCACCTTCGCAGTCTGCATCCGGGCAACACACGGTCCCGGCATGCACGTGGCGGTGCTCAGACAACAGCATGTTCTTCCCATGTGCAGCCATTGAGGCCGCAAACCATCAGCCTCTCACCATGGCTGTTAAATATGCTGCAGGTAAATGGGCCACGTGTCGGAACACGCAGGCGTGTCCTCAAGCAGAGCCGGCTCTGTGGCTGGACATGGCATTGCTGGCTCGGCAAGCTCCAAGCCAAACGGTGACAGTTGCACCTGCAGTGGCAGGTCCTGGCAGAGGCAGGCTGTCACGAGGGCAGGGTGGCCCCGGGCGCTGTCACTCTGGGTCTCTGGCGAGAACCGGGGCAGCAGTGTCCCCTCCTATAAGCCAGGCTGTGGCATCCGACAAGCTGCTCAGTGATGGACGCAGCCTGAGGCCAAGGAGCCTGCGCGTGGCGGGCGAGGCTGCTCCGGGGCGGTGTTGCCACGGCGGTGGATGCTGTGACGACTCTCCTGTGCTAATGTGCGCAGCCTGTGTTCCCACCACACATGTTCCCACCGCGTGAGCATGAGGTGCCCCGCCTCGTTCCCCGCTTCTGACTCTCCCCTTAGAAGGGAGCCACACCTGCGAGTGAGGCCCAGCTGTGCAGGTGGGGCTGGTGGGGCTTCCCAGACCCTGTGCACAGAGCGTGGGTACCAGGAGGCGCTAGGGTGGCATGGAGCCTGAAGCCTGTCGGCCCGAGCAGGCGGAGAGCCCCGGGGATCACTGTGTCTCCTCTGTCGGGAGGACAGGGTGGCTGATGCTGCTCCGGCTGGCGTGGGGACTACAGACGGGCAGGGCCTCCATCCACGAGGTGTGACTGCCCACGTCTGACGGCCAGACCAGGGCTGACAGGCACTCTCTCCGTCCACAAGGTGTGACAGCCCACATCTGATGGTCAGACCAGGGCTGATGGGCACTCTCTCCATCCACGAGGTGTGACTGCCCACATCTGACGGTCACTGCTCTCTGTCCACAAGGTATGACTGCCCACGTCTGACGGTCACTGCTCTCCGTCCATGAGGTCTGACTGCCCACGTCTGACGGGCACTGCTCTCCGTCCACGAGGTATGACTGCCCACATCTGACGGGCACTGCTCTCCGTCCACGAGGTGTGACTGCCCACGTCTGACGGTCACTGCTCTCCGTCCACAAGGTGTGACTGCCCATGTCTGACGGACACTCTCTCCGTCCACGAGGTGTGACTGCCCACGTCTGACGGGCACTGCTCTCCGTCCACAAGATGTGACTGCCCACATCTGACGGGCACTGCTCTCCGTCCACGAGGTATGACTGCCCACGTCTGACGGGCACTGCTCTCCATCCATGAGGTCTGACTGCCCACGTCTGACGGGCACTGCTCTCCGTCCACGAGGTGTGACTGCCCACGTCTGACGGGCACTCTCTCCGTCCACGAGGTGTGACTGCCCACGTCTGACGGTCACTGCTCTCCGTCCATGAGGTGTGACTGCCCACGTCTGACGGTCACTGCTCTCTGTCCACGAGGTGTGACTGCCCACGTCTGACGGTCACTGCTCTCCGTCCACGAGGTGTGACTGCCCACGTCTGACGGTCACTGCTCTCCGTCCACGAGGTCTGACTGCCCACGTCTGACGGGCACTGCTCTCCGTCCACGAGGTGTGACTGCCCACGTCTGACGGGCACTCTCTCCGTCCACGAGGTGTGACTGCCCACGTCTGACAGTCACTGCTCTCCGTCCATGAGGTCTGACTGCCCACGTCTGACGGGCACTGCTCTCCGTCCACAAGGTGTGACTGCCCACGTCTGACGGGCACTGCTCTCGGTCCACGAGGTCTGCCTGCCCACGTCTGACGGTCAGACCAGGGCTGATGGCACTCTCTCCGTCCACCAGGTCTGACTGCCCGTGTCTCTGCGTGCATCAGTACACACAGGTCACAGCTGTCCTCTGGGCTGTCTCGGCTGACATGCTGACACTGGTGTCCCGGCATCGTCAGTGAGAGGCGAGGCCTCTCCCTGTTCACAGGCCGGGTTTGCGAAGAAGAGACGGTGGGAGGTAGTAGCCACTACACCAGGGGGGAGGCCTCGAAGCCAGTGCAGAGTGGGGGGTGTACCGTGCTGGGCCTCCTCCTGCCCACGCACACTGTCTCTGTGCTTCTCCCCGAGACCCCGCTGTCAGCCCCGCAAGGCCGGAGCACAGGGAGAGCTGGGCTCCACGACGATCCGGCCCCTGTCGCTCCATCTCCTGTGCTCCGGGGAGCTCGGGCCAGCCACGGTGAGGGCTGGCTCTCCGTGATCCCCTCGGAACCTGGGCTTTGCTGTCACAGCGTGTCTTCCTGCTCGGCAGACCCTAACGCACCTCCTAGGGTACAATGCTGGACAGGTGCCCTGATGTCGTAAGAGCAGACGCGTTGCCCAGTCACGGACAGGAAGTAGGTCTGTCCTCACCCTGGCACCTTGCCAACCTCAGCAGACGGCATGCAGGCAGGACGGAGAAGCGGAAGGCTGGTGTCCCCCAGCCCCTAATTTATGGGGCGTTCCCTACAGCCAAGACTGCTTCAGCGGAACTGGCCCTGGCCTGGAGGAAGCCGCGCTGTCCTCGCAGTGTCCTGGATGTGGGGACAGCATGGGGAGCAGTGGCTAGCTCCCAAGAGGAGTGCAGGTGTCACCGTAAACCCTCGTCGTCTAGCCTCGGGGTCCCGAGGACCGGGGATGAGCAGCAGGGTGAGGGGATTCCAGAGCCCGCGGGCTAGCGGGAAAGAGCCTTTCAAGTAGCAGGGCCTCTCGTGTCGGAGCTCAGCCGAGCAGCTGGTGGGGACTCCGACCCGACCAGCAGAGAAACCCAGCCCAGCCGGGAGGTCTCGCCCTGACCCAGAACAGCTCCAGGACGGACTGCAGGATGGTTGCGGGCTCGCGGTGCTTGGCGGCAGGCAGGGAGGCCCTGGGACAGGTGCGGCCGTGGGCGGTGCCTGTTTGAAGGGCAACCGTCTCTGCCCTTGCCGACCCTCACTGCCTGGCTGCGGGGCACTGGCGCTGGTCGGACCTAGGACGCTGCTCTGTAGGCGTGCCCGCCTTCGGGACGCGTCTGCTTGGCTGTGTCCTGCCCCCCCCTTCCACCTGTCTCTCTCCCTCCTGGCCCTCCTGGGATGCCCAGGGTGTGCACCGTGAGCGGCTGGCCCCGGGCTCTCCCTGGGGACCAGTGGTGAGTGCCAGGCCCTTCCACGACCGTCTCTCTGCCCACGCACTGACCGGGGTGGACAGCAGTGCTGCCACGTGACGCACCCCGCTCAGGGACAGCCTTCGAGTGGCTGGACTCAGAAACTCGGCCGAGGTGGATGCAGCCCTGCTGGGGCGGGTGCAGGCCCTGAGCCAGGACACCCTGGCCGGGCCAAGCTGCCCACCGGAGGCCTGAGTCTCTCCTCTGGAGAGTCCGCCTTCGTGACCTTCCTTTCGCCCTTCTCTTCGACCCTGACCCTGTGGTTTCGGGGTGCCTTTGCTTCCCGGAGGCCACCTCACGCCTGGCCTGGTATAAACTTCCTTGCTGAGAAGTTGTTCCAGGTAGCCCTCGGCTGTGTCACCAAGGGTCTGGCTAAGGGGACCCCGGCGGCCCCTGACCCTCTGGCTTCGTTCCTGAATGAGATGCCTGCAGTGGGCTCTGTGGAGGTGTGACAGTCTCGCTGATGGTACGGGAGCACGTGTCACCCCGGCCAGGGCTCTGCAAGCATTTCCGAGGCGTACTCCCCTTCTCCTCCAAACCAGGCTTTCCCAGGAGCCTACGGATGGGCCCCGGCTGGCTAGTCAGCAAACCAGTCGTGCCCAGAACCCAAACAACCTCCCCAGGGCCAGGAGAAGGGGCATGTGAAGGGACAGCCAGACCCACGTGAAGGAGGCAGCGGGAAGTGGCGTGCTGAGCTGCGTGGCGGGGCCCCAAGGGCCGCGGGCCGATGGCCGCCCTGTAGCTGCCCTAGCTCAGATAAACTACATGTGGCAGGGGGTCCCCTCTGCCCAGTTGGAGGAGGTGACGGCCACTGCCCCGGGAGGACAGCGGGGCAGACAGCGCCCAGTGGCTGCCATCTACCAGACTGGCACTCACACCCACGCCCACGTCAGGCAGAGCTCCAGCAAGGAACCGTTGTGGATGAGGAAGCCACGCCGCGAACGAGGCCAGCTGCGCTGTCGCATGGCCCACCTGCCACATGTCACTCGACGGGGCCTGCCAGTTAACTACGGGCCTCTGCATTGAGACCTGGACCGTTTTGAGCAAAATCAGCAAAGCAAATGCCCTTCGAATCTACTGTCAGCTGTCTGCCACGAGGCGCCGCCGGCCTCAGAGATCCGCATCAAACGGTTGTGGGGTCTCAGGAGCACGAGACGCAGGGGTCCCACCGAGGTGGGCTACGGGCTACACGCCGGCGACATCGGCAGCCCCTCCGCCATCTTTCAGAAGCGCGCCCACCCTGGCGGCAATGTTAGGTAGCTTGCTATGACACGTTTACAATGCCCCATCCTCTCGCCAGAGAAAGAGAGGGAGAGAGAAAGAGGGAGGGGGAGGGCAAGTGAGAAATCATCTCCCAGAGGAATGGCCGCACCACAATACCTGCTCCCCATCCTCCTCCTGGGACTTGGGGCACACACACGCACCAGGCGTGATTTTTTTTTTCTTTTTTTTGGAGAAGTTTTGCTATAGGGCATGTGTGCTCACCAGAAAGACAGAGAGAGACAGAGAGATAGAAAGCGAGAAATCACCCCCCGGGGGGATGGTCACACCACAATCCCTGCTCCTCCATTCTCCTCTCAGGATCTTGGGCATGCACGCAGACGTGCCAGGCATGAGTTGAAGCCACTGGGTCCAGGACTTGAACCGTGGTCGGCTACATGGGAGTTCAGCGACATAGCCATTATGCTAACCACTGGTCCCCAGGCGTGATTTTTAAGCCACCAGCTGTGGGACTTGCACTGAGACATCGGCCATGTGGGGCCCAGTGCCTTAACCACCATGCCATCTGCTGGCCCCTGCGTCACAGCAGCCTTTAAAAGCAGAACCCACAGCCGGTCCCTTGAGCTACACCACTCCATGATCAGAGCGGCTTCCCACCTGGGGTGGCCTGTGGGTGAGAGGCCACTCTTCACGCACTGAACACTCCCGGGTGCTGGGTTGGGTGCTCTGCCCTGGAGGCTTCCTGCCACCCGACGTGGGACTTTGACCACCCGTGTCCCACGTGGCAGCAGGTAGTCATAGCACCACAAGTCATTCCAAGTAAGGAGCTGGGACTCCCTCTGTGTACCCAGCCGAGGTGGCAGACGCAGCCGCGACAGTGCAGGCGGACGCAGAGGCCGGGCCAGCACACGCAGCCCCGCAAAGTCGCTGCCACGAGACTTGGACACACCGCCCTGGCACGGGCTCTGCCACGTGTCGTGAACAGGGGTGACGTGGCCAGGACACCAGGTTTCCAGTAATCAACCTCACTGTCCCTAGGAGAACGGAATGCATGAGTGCACCCCCCCCCCCCGAGTTTTGAAAAGCCCGAGGGCTGCACTGCCTCCCTGGCTCCCGTAACGCCATGAGTCTGGTGAGCCCGGCTCTGAGTCCCGCAGCCCAGGCCTGCAGGGAAGTCGGGGAGCCGACTGTCCCCACCTCACTGAACAGCACCCAGGCCCTCCAACAGTGTTCAGCGTGAAGCCTGCCGCCTTCTTTCCGTGGGGGCCACATTGCTGCTCCGCTGAAGTGTCGGTACTGGGCTCTGTCCCAGTGTTGAGCTCTTCGTGCCTCATAAGAGAACATGCCAACGACATGGAGCCCGAGGGCCCACCTCTGCAAGGCTTAGCTGTGTCCATTTCCGGAGTTCTGGGCAACTCGGGAATGAATTCTTTCTGAAACCAAATTTCAGCATCGACACAGCTGCCTTCGGGAGTGAGGCTCGCTGAGGACAGACACCAGTGGATGGCCCGCAGCGTGGGGGAAGGGCAGCGAGCGTCCCTGGGACACAGCGGCATGAGGCCACGAGGCCACGAGGCCACGTCCTCTGCTGTGAGGAGACACTGAGCGACTGCGGCCGAGCCCGAGCACTGCACGGGAACCGAGCACCTGCCCTCGGAATCACGTTGGCACAGGGACGGGAAGGACGGGAGGGCAGCGCCGGTAACACCAGCTCGCCCAGCTACCTGTGTGAGCGGCCAGCGTCCTCTGCCGAGCTCGGCTCAGTGCGCTCAGCCCGGCTGCGGAGAAATGGGAAACGCAGTCCTCCGGGGCCGCCGCCGCAGGGAGCCGCACGAGGGCTGGCAGGCTCCCGTGCTCTCGGCCGGCGTGAAGCCTGAACGCGCTCGGCAGGAGGGTTCACTGAGCTAAGAAGCAGTGTGAGGTCGAGCAGGGCCAAGGCCTGTGTCTCCCGGCCCGTTAGCTCTGCAGGACTCACCTCGGGAGAGCTGAGCGGTTTCCACCTCCCGACAGATACTGAAGTCACAGCCCCATCGCCCAGCAGGCCTCAAACGTGAGTGAGCGGAGACGCCCCAAACCATCCGGGAGGCCCTCCGTGTTCCTCCGACCCCCCAGGCCCCACGTGGGGACACGCAGGGATGTGTGCCCGGCAGACCACTGGCGCCTGGGCTCTGAAGGCCCCACACCTTCCGCAGGCCAATGCTCCCCTCGCACGCGGGCCGCACTGTGTCCCACATGAAGCCAGGCCTAGCTCCGTGGTGACCCACCCTGCAGAGCCAGGTGTAGGTGATGGGTGCCCCCACCCCCTCCCGTGACCCACTAGGCGGCAGGCCCCGCCATGCTGCGTACTTGGCCCGTGGCACTCCCCCGGCTGTGCGTTGCACACGTGTGCGTGTGTGTACACACATGTGCATCTGTGCGTGTGGCTGCACGTGTGAACGGCCTTACCTGCAGCCTGCGCCAGCTCTGCAGCCGTCACGTTTTGGGCGTTGGCACGCACTCTGAAGGTCACAGCTGGTCCCAGAACACTGGAAGAGATCATTGGAAAGTGAACTCGCAGCCAGCGAGCCAGGTGCTACTTCTCTGAGAGCGCCACTCCCGAGGCCACACGTGTCCACGGCGTGAGCACCACTGGGGCGGCTTTAACACCGTGACTGTTGCCAGTAGCCCCGCTGGCAGGCTGGGCATTCCCCAAACACGCCGCAGCGGCACCTGCTCTTCATGAAGAAGATTCAGACCAACCCCACCACCCAGCGGCAGCGCGCAGGTGTTCCCGCGAGGAAGACAGACAGCCACAGAAGCAGGTGTGTTGTTTCCCAGGGAGCGGTATGACTCCCAGCAGAGAGGGGAGGGACAGGCATTTCCAAGCTCTGGGCAGGAACCCATCGAACCCCCAGTCACAACCAGCCAGTCGGCAGAATCAGCAAGGCCAGACAGCTGCCAACGCCGTGCGGAGCCTGTTCTGTTCTGTTCCGTGTTTTAAGTTTTGCCACAGGGTGTGTGTGCTCGCCAAGGAGAGACGGAGGGAGAGGGACAGTGAGACATCACCCCTGGGGGGGATGGCCATGCCACAGCCTCTTCTCCTACGTTTTCTTCTTAGGATTTTGGGCCCACTTGCACACATGTTCAGAGTGACTCTCAATCTGCCGGGTCTGGGACTTGAACCGTGAAGCTGACCACGAGGGATCCAGCGCCTTAACATCCATGCCACTGGCTGGCATCATGTGAAGCCTTTTAAACACTATGTCGAACACAGCTCTGAAAAAAGGACACCGTTTACAAACTTTTCTCTATTCCTGACAGTGCACCGGCAAGCTTGCGACACGCCCAGGAGCGCCCGGCAGCGGCGGGTCAGGGTGATCCTCTGACTCCTCCCTCAGTCCTCCGCCCGGTCGGGGCCTGAGCAGCACAGCTGTGCTCGGACTGTCTCGGGCTGGCCTGTGGGAGACGGCACAGCTGCGTGGGTCGGCCTCCCATGGGCTGCCGTCCGCCATGGGCCCAGCCACACAGCCCTTTCTAAGCCATCGCGTCCATCTGAAGACGCCATAGCTTTAGGGACTGGGCTCTGCCACAGCAGATCTGTCTCAGGGCCCGGGGTCTGCTCCGGAAGGCTCCTCGTGGGGTGGGCCTCGACTTCTAGGAGCAGCCCACCGAAGTGGGGGCCCGACTCAGGTGGGGGAGGTGGCTCTGCCACGGGAGTATCCTGTCGTTCGGGGTCACTCGGACTCGGCTCCGCCCCTCTCACCCCCGCAAGGCACAGGCGTGGCCGGAGGGGGCAGGCAGCACGTAGGGGTCTGACAACCTGGCACCTCGCCGCCTGCGCTTCAGCTGCCTCCTGCCCTGGCCCCATCACCAAGTGTCACCTCCGCCCCTGAGCCGTCAGTCCGGCCTCCTGGGGGAGTCTCTGCCAACCCCCGGCCAGCTAGCTCGGTGACAAGCCCTGTGCCAGCGCAAACATGGCAAGGCGGCAGCAGGCCAGCCTCCCCCACCATCCCAGTGCCCGCGGTGTGTCTTGGCGTCCCCGAGTGCAGGGAGCATCCCGCGTCTCCTCCCGCTCCGTGTAGACTGGACTCTGCCCACGAGCAGGAGCTCCAGGCTCCGCATACCCCTTCTCTGCCGAGACGGCACAGCCGAGTACCCCCTGCGGCTCTCCTGCACGAGGAACCGGGTGGGGCTCGCAGTGGAAGCCGCGTGCCCGGGCCGAGCCCCCCCCTCCGCGGTCCCCGTCCTGTAGCCCAGCTGTCCTGCTAGTCCCTGCTGCGAGCACTCCAGGACGAGGCCAACCCCCAGCGCACGGGAGCTGGGCCAGTGCCGGGTCTGCCCTCCTTGCTGCGAGAGTGGGGTTCCCCGGCAGCCCGGGGGTCCCGACTCCTCCCCCCAGCGAGCCCTGCAGGGTTTTCCCCGCCTCCAGACCCTCCAGCAATGCCGTGTGCCGGGCAGTCAGGCCTTCCCCGCATGTAGGTCACTGCGTCAGCTTCTCAGCTTCCCCAGCAGGTGTCCGGCTCCTGAGGGCAGTTTGACGCTCCCCGCCAGCCCTCCCACCCGTGGGTGATCCGTTCGTGCGTGTAAATCACATTAAAAATATTTCACATAAAAAAATTGTATTGCCTGTTGCTGGACTCCCACATAGTTGACCACGGTTCGCGTCCCGGACCCGGTGGCTTAAAACCCAGGCCGGTGTGTGTGCGTGCGTGCCCAAGATCCCGAGAGGAGAATGGAGGAGAAGGGATTGCGGCGTGGCCATCCCCCGTGGGGGGTGATTTTTCACTTTCTGTCTCTCTGCCTCTGTCTGTCTGGTGAGCACACGCGCTCTATAGCTAAAAACCTCTCCAAAAAAAAAAAAAAAAATTGTATTACCAGAGGCTGTTTGTGCTCACGGGGGAGCGAGTCCCCCCACTGGGCATGCTCAGGCCACATCCTTTCCCTCCGTCTCTCCTTCCCATCAGGGTTGGGGACGCACACACCCCGCATGTTTTCAAGCCTCCAGGGCTGGGATCCCAGCGACGGCCAGCCTGTGGGGTCCAGTCCCCCACGCACAGCTTACCCGCTGCCCTGTTGGCCAGCCTGGTCCCAGACATTGGCACTCGCCCTTTTCCTGAATGTGAAAGTACTGTCGGCGTGACAAGTGCCACTCACTTGCACAACAGCACGGGGGACGCTGGCCTCAGAAGAGGACCGAGGCTTCTGTGCCGACACCTGAGAGCTCCCGGCAGGGCAGCTGGCACTTCTGATGCCTCGGGTTTCCCTCTGATGCTGCAAGACCGTGAGGGGCCTCCCGGCTCTGCCGGGAACGGATCACCTACGTGGTGGGAGGGCTGGCAGGGAGCGCCGAACTTCAGGGCCTGCCCAGCCCGTGTCACCACCTTCAGGCCGTGCCGAGCCCTGACTGGCCCGTACACATGCTCTCCCAGGGAGACTCGGAGGGTCGGCAGCAAGGCCGCTTCGGGCCCTGCCGCGACCTGGAGTGCACGCCTGTCCCCTAAGCCCGCTGTGCTCAGAGACGTGATGAGGTGCAAGTCCACGAAGGGGCCCTGCAGAGCGGCTAACCCTTCCCAGCTCGCCACCTCCGTTTACCCAGCTGTCAGTGGGGCGTGGCCCACGGGGCGCCGTGGACGTGCCTCAGAGACTGCTCCTGTCCCGAGTGGCGGTGACGTTGGTGGGCTGGTGGCACTGCGGCTGAACACCCGGGACCACAGAGGGCTGGCCTGGTGGACATTTGCAGAAGGCCCTGAGGAGGGACCCAGAGAACCAGGGGGTAAGCATGAGCAGAGGGGCCATGGCAGCCCACGGCACCCCCCTTGGGAGCAGGGAAACGTGGGGCTCACCGGCCCCCTGCCTGATGCCAGGGCCGATCCCCGCCCACCTCTCACCTGGCACTGAACTGGGACCTCTGCTCACCGTCGGTGCTGACAGCTGTTCTCCGACTCTGCGCGGCCCAGGAGAAGGCCTGAGCGGAGCAGAAAGGCCACCGCACCACTAGGGGTCCACTTAAACCTGTCACGGCACTGCCCGGCGCGGTAGTGGGGATGGCACCGGTCGTTCTACTGCAGGAGTCTACAGGTACGTCACCGCCCCCACCCCCTCCGCCTCGCCTCTGCTGGGGATTGCTCCCGTCTGGGTGGAACGCCGGGCGTAGGGGGGAGGCCCCAGTGCAGGCGGCACGTCCCTCCACGATCTGCTCAACAGAGTAATCCACAGTGACGCCTGCTCTGCGGGGACCTGCGGTGCTAAGCCCTCTCCTTTCCCTCAGAACACGCAGCAGGCGGCAAGCCTCCCCTGCATTCCCTTCCACTCGCAAGACAGGGGAGCGGGGTTGGTGTGGACGTGACTCAGAGCCAGGGCTGAGGTGTGCTCCTCCCCCGGGCCACACCCTCCCTCCGTGGTGGGGTAGGCGTGCACCGAGGACGCCCTCCGAGTACAGGGAGGTCTGGTCCACATGGTAACCGAACTGCGGCCCGTCTGCACGTCCGCCCCCACCAGCTCGCCAGGCTTGCCTAGCACTTCGGGGCCTGCCCAGCCCGAGCCTTCAGAGCGTCCCTCCTCACCTCCCGCTACCACGTGCCCTGGGAAGCTGGCTGAAGAGCAGGCCTGGTCTGAGCACCCCGTGGGGAGAGTTCCGGGGCAGGTGGCAGTGCCAGGCGCTTGCTGCCCAAGCTGACTGAGGAAGTGCTCAGTCTACACTCACAGGCGGGTGCGGCTGGGCCACAGGGAGCCCTCAGCACGGCCTCTTGTCCCAGGGCCTCCCCCAGACTTAGGGCACACAGGGCGTCAGCACGGGAACAGCAACGTCGCGGCAGAACCCAGAGGGTGGTGCCAGGCGAGGGCCAGGCTGGGGGCTGCCACACACACACTGCATGTATGTGCACACACGTGAACATGTGCACAAATGTGTGTGCACACACACACACAACCGTGCACATGAGTGCACGCAGAGACATAGCTCACATGCCTACAAACATGTGTGCACACATGCATGCAAGCACAGTGAACACAGGTGTTTGCTGCTGGAGCCTACCCACAGCCAGAATGACAGCTCACTGATGTGTGCAGGGGTTGGGGACGGCACCGCCACTAATAAGCAAGCCACAGGTCACACATAGCCACGGCTCCGTGTTCACTGTTCCCGGCCAGCTCCTCACCACAGGTCACACACAGCCACAGCTCCGTGTTCACTGTTCCCGGCCAGCTCCTCACCACAGGGGCGACCGGGTCCTCCTCTGAGGAAGGACTTCAACCCGAGTAGCTCCAATACTGTCCACACCGCCCGCCCCCCGCTCCCCCCGTCCTCTCCTCTCCTCACTGCAGCCTCTGAGTACAGAGCTGTTCCCAGAAAGCCAGGCGACTCCTCAGGCCCTGTGCAGCTGCTGAAGCTCAGAGCCACCAGGGGCTCAGAACACCCAGAAGAGCCACCGAGTGCGCTAGGAACTCAAAGGAAGCTGCGCTGGCGGCCCCGGATCTCTCGCAAGGCTCCTCCTCCAGGCGTTCCGAGTCCACCAAGGCAAATGCAGTCAGCCCAGAGCTGAAGGTTCAGCTCGTCCACGCCAAGGCTCAAGAACCTGCAGGGCCCTTGGGAACAGGTTAGCCTATGTCGCTGCTCCCACGTAGTCGACCGCGGTGCCGGACCCGGTCAAAACTCACGAGGAGAGGAGAATGGAGGAGAAGGGATTGCGGCGATCCCCCCTGGGGGGTGATTTCTCGGGGTCTGTCTGGCGAGCGCCTATAGCGCCTGAACCTGCAGGGCCCTGCCCTCCCCTCAAGAGGGCAGAGTGGGGGGTCGGGAGCGCCTCGCGGCCGCCCTGTGGGGTTCTCTGTGCTCAGGCGCTCCATGGAGTCTAGTAGGTCTCCACCACTGACCCCAACAGGCTCCCAGGAGGGCTCAGAGCAGGCCTAGGGATGAGGGCCGGCAGGGCAAGCAGCACTCCTGTCCCCTGTGCTACCCACAACGCCCTCGGTGTGGGCCCTGGGTCACCCAGGTGAGAAAGCATGGAACTTCTAAAGGGTAAAATATCCCGATATTTAAGTCTGTGACTTAGACCTACGGCTCCGTTGAGAGTGGGGCAGGGAGCGAATCTACGGCAAAGCTCCTTTCCCTATATTTGAAGTCATTTCCCGGGCCAGCTCTGTGGGCTGGAGGGTAAGGGAACTGGGTCCCACGTGGCCGACAGTGCAGGTCCCACCCTGGCCCCGGCAGCCTGACAAGCACATCAGCTGCGTGTGCGCAGACTCCAAATTCCACGCTGGAGAGACGGGGGAGATGGGCGGGCAGCACGACCGCCCCACGCCGAGGGGTGCTTTCTTACCCCCTCCGTCTCCGTCTCTTCGTCTCTTTCTAGGAAGAACACACGTGGCACAGCTCCTAGGAGAGTTAACGAAATCATCTCTGAAACAGCCACAGTGCAGCCACAGTTTACTGAAGATCCCACGTGGCGGGCCGGCCTGCGTGATGACGGCTCTGCCTGACACAGGCCTACTTGGGTCCGGTCAGTCGGTGAGGCCTGCAGTGGGACGTGTGAGCACAGCTCTCCCCGCCAGCACGTCACACAGCATGAGCCACCCAGACAAGACCGACTTCTCGTGGCTAAAAGGACGGCCAAACGGAGGGTTGTAGGTTGGTCACTGGATGCTCGTACTTCACAGCTAACACCTAAGCAAATACTGCCTTTCCCACTGGTGAAATTTCACGTAAGTTATTGAGAGAGTAGGCAAAAAAACAAAACTTCTGACAGACTATTTGAGTAAACCATTTGCTAGCCTATTCCCCTTGGCTTGGCAGACTGGCTTGTGCTTTATCTATTTGAAACCTGGATCTGGAAAGAAGCCCATAATATGGATGGACGAGTGGGCGGGTGGGTGGATGAGTGGGTGATGAATGGATAAGTGGGTGGGTGGATGAGTGGGTGATGGATGAGTGGGTGATGGATGGATAAGTGGGTGGGTGGATGAGTGGGTGGGTGATGGATGAGTGGGTGGGTGATGGATGAGTGGGCGGGTGGGTGGATGAGTGGGTGATGGATGGATAAGTGGGTGGGTGGATGAGTGGGTGGGTGATGGATGAGTGGGTGGGTGATGGATGAGTGGGCGGGTGGGTGGATGAGTGGGTGATGGATAAGTGGGTGGGTGGATGGTGGGTGATGGATGAGTGGGCGGGTGGGTGGATGAGTGGGTGGGATGGGGTGGGTGGATGAGTGGGTGATGGATGAGTGGGTGATGGATGGATAAGTGGGTGGGTGGATGAGTGGGTGGGTGATGGATGAGTGGGTGGGTGGATGAGTGGGTGGGTGATGGATGAGTGGGTGGGTGGATGAGTGGGTGGGTGGATGGATAAGTGGGTGGGTGGGTGGATGAGTGGGTGGGTGATGGATGAGTGGGTGGGTGATGAGTGGGTGGGTGGATGGATAAGTGGGTGGGTGGGTGGATGAGTGGGTGGGTGATGGATGAGTGGGTGGGTAGATGGGTGGGTGGGTGATGGATGTGGGTGGGTGGATGGGTGGGTGGGTGGATGAGTGGGTGGGTGGTGGATGAGTGGGTGGGTGGATGAGTGGGTGGGTGATGGATGAGTGGGGTGATGGATGGATGAGTGGGTGGGGGATGGATGAGTGGGTGGGTGGATGGATGAGTGGGTGGGTGGGTGATGGATGAGTGGGTGATGGATGGATGAGTGGGTGGGTGGGTGGATGATGGGTGAATGGATGAGTGGGTGATGGGTGATGGATGAGTGGGTGGGTGGATGAGTGGTGTGGGTGGATGGGTGGGTGGGTGGATGGGTGACGGGTAGATGAGTGGGTGGGTGAGTAAGTGGGTGGGTGATGGATGGATGAGTGGGTGGGTGGCTGGTGGGTGGTGAGTGGGTAGATGATGGCTAACAGAGACAGACGTGGCCGCCCTCACGCAGACACAAGAACACGTCCTCGCGGTCCTGTCTCTGATGCAGCCTCTTTCCTCGTCCGTGGCTACATCGGGAATCCTCATTACTAATTTAAAGGACAAGAGTGATAACGGAGTCTCGGAGTTACCAGAGTCACTGGGAAGACTCGAGACGCCATGTGTCCGGCTAAACACCCACGTGAGACCGAGCAAGAACATGGAACCCTCTCTGCATGGAGTGACCAATGCATATGCTCCCAGCCCTGGGATGGACACAGAGACCATCCCACCAGGAGCGCCCGCCGCGCCGTGCTGCATGACGCCAGCCCGCACATCACGCCTGCGCGGTTCCTGGGCCACGCTCCCACTTACAGGTGCAGAAATGGAGGGCCCTGGGGTTTCACGAACTAGCTGTGTAGGCCAGCTCTGATGTGGAGGCCACCACTGGAGGGACCCTTGCCTCTCGGCTGAGTGTTCTGCAAACGCCGTGGCCACCGTACACCTGACGCGTCCTGATCAACCCTGTCACGGGCCACAGCCAAGCTGGCGGCTTCCTTCCTGGGAAGTGAGCGTCACGTGCTCCCAGTCTTGCTCATGGGCATCCCCAACTCTGGGACTCCCACAGTCTGGCACTGGGCTAACCCAGGCTGTCAATAGAAAACCCACAGAAAAGCGAGCTTGCGCCTGGCTGCTCTGCAGACCTCAGGCCACCCAAGTCACGTCACAGCAGAGCGCGTCACCAGGACCGCAGACTCCCAGAATTCCTGTGGATGGGAAGGGAGCCCGTGTGCTCTGGAGTCAGGTTTCCGTTAGCGTGCCTCTGCACGAGTTACATTCCTGTCTCGCAGTCACCGCGGTCGCTTTCTAAACGACTTGACCTGAGCACTCACAGAGGACGGACGGGAGAACCCGGAGCTGCCTGGGTTCGGGGATGAGGCGGCAGGGCAGTCACTGGCCACTCGGGGGCTGATGCCCTCTCACCAGGGTGACTATGTGAGGAGGACAGACTGGCTGTCATTCTGAGCCACCCTAACGTAGCACAGCTTCAACTGAGACGCACCTCCGGGAGGTGCTTCATTGCGATCAAGTTGAGCAAGTCCTTACTGTACAGAGTACGTGTCACTCGCTCTCGTGCGACTAGCGGGGACTTGGGGACGCCTCTCTGCAGTAGGGGCTGTGGTCTTCTCCCCACGGAATATTTGGAAGAAAATAGATTAGCCAATATTTATGCTATAATTCTGAAAATGTTTGCTCAAGTTCTCTGTTTACTTTATCGTGAGAGCTGACAAGTGACAGTCCAAGGATCTGCTCCCCGGCACCGAGGAGAAGGAATGGAAACCACGAGGCTTTACGAACTAGCTGGAGAGGCCAGCTTTGACACCGGGGCTACCCAGGGAGAGCAGAAAGCCCCCTGCTCTGAAGGACCACGGCCATTGAGCTATGTTTCCTTTTTGTTTTTGTTTTATAATTGCCAAAGGGTGGAGTGTACTCAACTGAGAGACAGGAGCGCGGGAGAGGGAGAAAGCCGCCCACGGGGATGGTCATGCCACAATCCCTTCTCCCCCCTCCCTCTCTGCTTTCGGGGTTTCAGGCACTCAAGAACAGGCACCTGGCTTGTTTTAGAAGTCGCCAGGACCAAGGTTTGGACCACGACCCTGCAGGACCCAGCTGGGTTAACCACTGGGCTATCAGGCCGGAGCTAGACGTGACCGCACCAAGCACGGCGCAGCGGCAGCGGCAGACCCTGGAGTGCACGTGCTCACCCAGAAGTCAGGACAGGGCTTTTCTGGAGACCTCAGGAGAAAGGCCTCCAGGTCCGCGCTGGGTCTCTGTGGCCTCTGCGCGGCAGGGCACTGAGCAGCGACAGCGGACAGCGGGGACAGCGGGGACAGCCCCGCCCACCCTGGGACTGGACGCGATTCCCACGCCCCACCTGGGTCCCCGGGCACCGACTCACCTAGGTTTTTCGTCTGGACTAGGCTGCTGGTCCCAGGGTCCCCGCCTGCCCTTCCACCCACACCCGTTTGCCGCCATCCTGTATGAAGTGACCCGGAGCCAGCCGCCGTGGCAGGGAGGGGCTGTGGGCCCTGCGGTCAGTTCCGGTTCTCCCGGGTCCTCCTCCCACAGGGGGCTGCGCCCAGGCCTGCCCAGCGTCACAGAGGCCCCTGCCTGCCCCAGGGCCGCTGGAAGTAGTGCCTGCCAGGTCCTGAGTCAAGAGCGACCCCCAAAGAGCCAGAGGTGGCTTCCCTCTGTTCTGGAGGGACAAGTCACGGAGCCGCACAGGGCCGCCCCGTCCTGCTGGTGCGGCCACCTTCCTCTCATCCCGGCTGTGGTTGGACAGGCACCCGACTGAGTGTGCTTACGCCGCTCCCGGCCCGGCAGCTGCTCACACCCTAACCCACGCGCTGAAGCCCGGCTCTCACGGGCAGCGTCGTCCCTGCCCCACAACGAGCAAACCAAGCCACTTCGCAGCCTCAGGTCTTGCCGAAGGACACGGTTCTCCTACGACAGCAGAGCACGGCACAGTGGACCCCGGAGCTGCCTGGGTTCGGGGATGAGGCGGCAGGGCGGTCACTGGCCACTCGGGGGCTGATGCCCTCTCACCAGGGAGGAGGCTCAGCAGCCCTCGCACTGAGACGTCTCGCACACGCGGTGCCATGATCTGCTGCACGTGCGTTCTCTGTGTCTCATCATGCGGGTGAAGACAGGGCTGGCGGTTTGGGCTGATCACGACACTCCTTGGAACTGCTTATTGCACGGAAGCCACGTGGAGCTGTGGCCAGGGACCAGATGACACTGACGCAGTCTTTGCAAGATACAGATGGGACAGAGAATGCGCTCGCACTCGGAAGGACAGGCTCCAGCGGCTCAGGGCAGCCTTCCCGCCCTGCTCAGGGGCACCCCGTGGCAGCTCCTGAGAGCAGGCAGGAGGAAACTCCGGCCACGGCGAGCCCGTCTGCAGGCAGTGTGCCGGAGCTCACTGGGGGCTGTGCTGGGGGCTCCTGGCTTTGAGTGGCACATGTGTCCCCAAGCGTGGCCCTGCCCTCGTTACCCTGCACGGCCCCGACATCTGCCCGGCTGTCTAGGGCTACAGAGAAACGGGTCAAGCCAGGGAGCAAAGGCGGCTCTGGCCCTCACCCTGCTCCTGCCCCGTCTAACGTCCTCGCACACCCGTGAGGAGACACAGGTGGGAGCCGAGGTCGCCGTTCTGCCCAGCATCGCAACGTGCTTCCCGGGAGCTGCACCTCCTGGGTTTACTCCAGCTTGGAGGGCGGAGGAGGCCTGGCCAAGGCGGACCTCACAGAGGACTGACGGCACCAGCTCGCCGGCTGGGCCTGGGCTCCCATGTGCCTTCCGTGGCACCCTCGGGAAGCAGCCCGGCATCTGTCAGTGCAGCCTGGGATGGCACGGTCCCTCACGGAGTCGCAGCTGCAGTCGGCGCACGTCTGTGGCACGGTCACCTCTCACATGAACACTACTGACGCGCCCCGGAGGTGCAGGAAGGGACTGTGGGCTAACCTGACCCCCAGGGCGCCAACCAGGCCCGGCCCGCGTGCTGCTGCAGAGACGGGCCGCCCCAGAAGGGCCTCCGGCACCACACCACTGACCAGTGGCACCTCCGCACCGCACCCCCGAGACCATGCTTCAGTCCAGGAGCACCTGCGCACCCCAGAGCACGCGTGCCCGTCACGGCTGGCCCGGGGCTGGTTCTCACGACACGGAGGTTCAGCTACATGTTCAGGAGGACACGCACACACGCGCAGGCACACACACGAGCATGTGTGTACATGCCAGGTGTGCTGCACACTTCCTGGTCAGGACGGGGACTTCTGAGAAGGCCCAGCCCCAGTAAGGGCAGAGGTCAGGACCGAGAGCAGGGACACAGGCAAGTGACCTCTGCTGAAGCCACCAGGAGGAGACGTAGAAGCCAGACGGTCTGCACAGCCGGGGACACTATAGGGTGACACTCGGGGCACTGAGGCCAGCGAGCTGAGGCCTGCTCCTCCGAGTCTACAGGGAGAGCCCCGGCTGGTCTGGGGGTGCACCTGCCCCCGTCGCTGCCTGGCTGAGAGCCGGGAGGACCCTGAGCATATGCTGGGGGCAAAGGCACTTACGGAGAGGGTGGGAGAAGAGGTGCAGCCACGGGCGAGGCTGGGGAGGCCACTGCTGGGCCTCAGCCCGGGCAGCCTGCTCTCCTCAACCTTGAAACCCACGTGGCCTCCCTGTGCAGAGAGAAACCCTCACCCACGAGCACCGAGCTTGGCCGCGGAGACCCAGCTGACGCCTATGGACGCCCTGCAGGGAACACTCGCAGCCATAGCGGTGTGTCCTGCGTGGGGACACAGTCTCAGGGCCTCTGTGTGCCTCCAGTGAGGGCTGAAGTGGCCTTCTATGGCCTCCGTGCTGTGATTCCAGCCCCACCAGGGCACCACCTCTGGGCTGCGTGGAGCGGGCGGCCTCCAGCACAGCAGTGCCGAGGAGGGGGCCACCGCCACCGCCCTGCCCGGCTCTGGGCTCCCACTGGAGACTCCCAGGGCAGCCAGGGGTGCCCTCTGGTCTCACCCTTCCCCAGATCCCATCCCAAACTGGCAGCTCTCTCGCTCCCGCCTGTCCGCGAGATGGTCACCCGTGCCTCCTCACCCCTCGCTCACAACACACACAGGATGTACATCACCTTGGTGGGGGTGGGAGGGCGCACGGAAATAGCCCCGAGGCCACGGAGCCCTGGCACTTGGACCACCCTCCCCTGTGCCATCACCACGGGAAAAGCACAGGGCTCCGCGGCTCCTCCCGGGCCCTCCACTGACCTCCACAGCCTGCGCGGGTGTCACAGACCCCTCCTGGAGCTCAGGGCCAGCCCCACAGTCCCGGAAGTGCTCCCTGGGGGTGCCAGTTCTCCTCGCTGTTCCACCCTCAGACTCCCCAGGACTCTCTTCCTGGGAACCAGGAGGCACATGCACACACGGTCGCGCACCCGAGCAGCCCTGCACTGGCCACGTGGCCCTCGGCACTGGTTGCCGTGCAGTCCCGTGAAGGTCCCAGGACTGTAGCAGCTCGGGCACCTGACAGCATCCTGAGGCCCTCCAGGCCCCACAGAACCGCTGGTGCTGCCTAGGCCCTCTCCCTGCCTCAGCCCCGAGCCCCGGAGCCGAGCCGGCCAGCTCGCATAGCAGTACGTGCCTGGCCATGGGGTGCCCCCACCGCGCTCATAAACGAGTGCTCAGTTGGCCTCCGCCTGGTTCTCGGCCCCCTGGCTCCAGGCACGGAGGTGCCCTGTCCAGACCGGCTGTCCTCCGGGAACATCCCCGCCACGCGCTCATTCCCGCTCCTGCCCGCTCTCGAGCGCCCACGTGCTTCTCCAGCAAAGGCAAGCGGCCGCCTCACGCCCCGTCCTGACGCTCTGCATCCCAGTGCCATCGACTGCTGAGAAGGGGAGCCTCGGGCCTGGGTCTGCCCCTCCCCGGGCAGCTGCGGCCGGCGACAGGGTGCCTGGCACTGTACGTGCTGGCTGCGGCCCGTCCCGGCAGGGCCAGGTGCGGCCCGGGCCCCCTGGTGCTCACCGTGCTGGTGCTCCCACAGATCAGTGCTCACCGGGAATCGCGGGTCCACCCAAGGCGTGCCAGAACCACCTTCCTCCCCGTCCCAAAGGCAGGCCCATAGGCTCGGGGCCCTCTCTCACCTCCCACGCCAGGAGACAGGACAGAGCACTCACTCAGTGTCCACGAAGACGCTGGCTGGCACCTGCAGGAGGCGGGCGAGGTCCTTCAGCAGTCGCGTCCCCTTGTCTGGGCTCAGGGGGCTGCAGAGGAGGAGGGCGACATTACTGAGATGGCCCCTTGCCCTGGGCTCTCAGTGGCTCTCCCCAGCTCGCCCGGCGCCACTGCCCTCAGGAGGTGGGATCAGGAGCTCCATGGGCTGCATGACCCACCCGACTGCTCCAGCAGTGATAAACACGCGGGTGCAGGCAGGATTGTGGGTCGGACGGGCCCAGGGTGCAGCCGCAAGCTCCTCTGGGCCCTCAATTAAAATGCAATGAAGCAGATGGGATAGGGACGGGGAGGGGTGGGGCGGGAGGCAGGTGCCAAGACCAGACCAGAGTAGGTGTGCGGTGTGCACAGGGGTTCACTTCTGCAGAGCCCAGATCCCAGCGGGAGAGCGTCTGCGGGCCGCGGGCGCAGAGCCGCAGCAGGGACCAGCTAGGCGGCCATCTGGGGACCCGAGGCCCAGATGCCCAGCAGGCCGGCGATCGGGGCACCGCAGTAACCCCAGTGCGAGGCCCCATCAAGTCCCGAGTGACGGCGCTCAGATGTGTCAGCCAGTCACCTGCGCGACCACGAGGGCCTCCCAGTGACGCCGAGCTGGGGCCCCACGCGGCTGTGCCATGCAGGGGAGGCACGCCAGCACTGCCGTTCACTCGTTCACCAGCGAACACATGAGAGTCTGCAGTGCCAGGCCTGTCAGGGAAAGCGGTGCTGCCTCCCTGCAGGCCACACGCCAGGGCAGGGCAGGCCACAAAGACACCAGCGAGCGAAGACGACGTTGTCACGGAGAACCGCGTCGCCCAGAATGCACACGTGCAAGTCCTAAGGTCCCAGTAGTGGGGTCCGACTTGCAAACAGGCTATCATAGTTCGCAGTGGCTACGTTCAGCCCACAGGGGGACCCTGACCCAGGCTGGCCGCCGTGCAGAACAGAACTTGGACACAGCTGCACACAGGGAGGCCACAGGCCACCAAGAGGGGACCCACCTAAGGGAGGGGGCTGCTGCAGGTCCCGGGTCTTGGCTTCCAGCCCCAGGCCGGGAGAGGCCGCGTGGCTGGCTGAAGCCGCCCACCTGGGTGTGGTTACGGCCGGGCACCGGGCACGTGCACACGTGTGAGAGGCAGCTTACGAAAGTACTACGCACGGATCCCAAAATGTTTTGCACCAGAATAAGCCTGCGCTGTGCTCCATTTTGTCACAAACTTCTGGAAGTGCCCTCGGTCCTGGGTGGTCAGACCTGGGGACACACTCAGGGGGTGGGCAGGAACGGGTGGGGAGGAGGTTGGGGTCACTTTAAAGTTGTTGGCTGTGGTTCCCTCCAGCAAGCCCACATCTGAAGGCAGCCGGAGGGGGCAGGCGGCACGGACCAGTGAGAACCGAGGCACGGCTTCCCGGTCAGCCGCAGGGAGAGACCCCGCCCCGTCGGGCTGTCCGCTGCCCCTGCCCTCCTCAGAGGCCCTTCAGCAAGCGGGGCCACGGCCTCCAGCCTCGGGGGAGTCCCTGCCTTGGGGCAGCCTGCCAGCGCTCTGTCCCCACTGCAGACCCCGAGCCACAATCAGAGGGAAGACCCATGTCCCCACCACGACGTGCTCAGTAAGGCGTCCTGGGGACTGCACTCAGCGTGGACGTTCCTCCTCCACCTTCATCCCCACCACTCAAAACCAGAAGTTCCTCGAGGTCCTTGTGAGTCAGTAAAGAGATGGCCGCAGTCGTGCCCAGACTGTCCTGAGACTTAGACTGGAACTGGGCGCCCTCAGGCAGTGTTGGGGTGCAGCCCGGGAGAGGGGCTTGGACAAGGCGGCCCCTCCTGAGTAGATGAATGTCTCCCAGGAGGCTCCCTTGGGGCAAGCCGGTTGCCAGGCAGCACTTCCCACGGCCCCGCGGGCCTTTCCGCTCCCGCTGCTGCGTCGCCACAGGCCTGGCACGGGCCCTGGCTCCTGGACCCCAGCCACCAGGCTCCTGAGTCAGACAGTCCACGGGGTACCCACTCAGCTGTCTGCCTGAGCAGCGGCCGGCCCAGGGCGGCACCTCAGGCCCAGGTGGTCCCTCCTCCGTGAGGCGCCGTCTCAGGGGCACTCAGTCGCACCGGGCGGTGTATCTGTCTGCAGGCCCTGCAGGCTTTCTGCGAGAGGCCGCTCACGCCGTGTGTCCTCAGCGAGGGGCATGCAGGGACTCCTGCCCCCACGTGGAGCTGCATGAGCCTGGGCCAGGCCATGGGCAGCTCACGCAGCCCTGCAGCATCTGTGCACAGGGGCTCGGGAGGGTCCGTGAGGCACAGCCCGTCCTAATTGAAGGATCGGAGCGCCTCGCTGGAGAGCGCGGAGTGGGCTACAGAGAGCAGGGGTTTGTGGCTACACTGTTGTGGCCGCACAGCCCAGAGCTGGATGCAGCAGGCGATGTGTCAGGGCCGCATTCAGGCTCAGCGGCAGAAAGCCCAGCGCAGGGACGTGGGTGGCGATGACACTCGAGGGGCTGGGGAGCACCTGTGATGTGCGCCTGGTGCAGACCCCTCCAGCTTTGGTGGTCTGCTAATGGGCTGTTCCCCCTGCAGCCTGGTCTCACAGGCCCAGCAAGCCAGGGCAACCCAGCAGCGTTCGATGTGCACACCAGCCGCTGGGCGAGGCCAGCCGTGGCCCTTGCCTCTAGAACGACTCCCCGGGCCTGCCAGCTGGGCTGCCCGGGCTCCCGCCTGTTTTCCATCCCCCTCTTCTGTGTCCCCGAACCTGGCCTGGGGCCCTCTCCTCTCTCTTCCCCTCCCTCTCCTCTCTCCCCATTCAGCTCCTGTCCTTGTTCCCCAATTCCAGATCCCCACCCTGGCACCTCCCCGCCTGACTCTGTGCTCAGCCCCCCGCGTGTTCTGGCCCCGGGTTCCCCACTCTTCTGGGAGCCTCCACTCATGAGCTCTCCTGTGCTCCAGGGCCGGCGAGCTGCTGCCCAGCTCACATGTCTGCCTGTCCGTGAGCTGTGAGGGTCAGCTCCCTGTCCCCATGGCAGCCTGCAGCATGCAGGATGGGCAAGACGGGCTCTGTCCTCCAGGAATCGGGGACCTGTGCTCTAAGCACCAGCTGCTGTTTGTGAGCACAGAGCCAGGGTCACGGCTGCTCCCCGCCTGGCACAGAGGCCCCAGCAATTCGAAATGCCCGCGCTGTCTCCCTCCATGTTTCTCTTGCCCCTTTTGAAAGCCAGGCAGTAAAGATCAGAACATGCGGGGCCAGACAGCGGTGCGGCAGCAGACAACGTGCTGAGGCTGGCGCACACGGGAAGGCTCTGGGCTCATACCTGGAGGCCTCCCTGGGGACGTCGGGGGGCAGTGCCACGGTCAGGCTGGCGGTGCTGGTGCACTGTGGCATGGAGGCCCTATCGGGGGTGCCTCCACTCCTCCCCTCCCCTGTCTCTCTTGTTCATGGAAGAAATAAATAAACTTAAACATTTATCAGGACATTCGGAGCAGCTTTGTGTGAGGGGAAGTAGCAAAGTCCTCAGCGGTGTCTGGAGAAAGGCTGGGTGAGCCCTGAGACCCGGACTGGTCGCCAACACAGATGGGCTGCGACCCCCATAAGCAGACACACAGATAGTGAAGCCAGACACCTGGGAGAAGGCTGTCCTATTGCCAGAGCTACCGCACAATTAGATGCCAAAGTCCAGTTTTCAGCAAAGATCCCAAGGCATGCAAAAGAGCAGGAAAATACGGCCCATTTGAAACAAAACCAAAATTGACAGAGACTATCCACAAAAAGACCTAAGGCAGGGCTGGAGGTGATGCGGTGGCTGGAGTGCTGAACTCTACAGCTGACCATGGTCTGAGTCCCAGCCCGGGCAGTTTGCTTCTCATTGTCCCCTTACTCTCTCTCTGTCTCTGACTCTCTCTGTTGAACTGAAAAAAAGAATAAGTTAAATTAAATAATTCTTTTTAAAAAATCTAGTGGCAGACCTATAAGGCAAAGGCTTTAAAGCACTAACTTAGAGGTGTTCTCAGAGCCGACAGGAGACATATAGAAAATAAAAACACTATGTGTGAGCATAATAGAATGTCAATAAAGAGATCTAAAATCCTAAGAAAACAAAGAGAAATTTTATGTCTGTAAGAGATTAACTTTAGATCCAAATAAATAAATACACTGAAAATAAAACAATGTAAAAACCGGAAAAAAATTCACTAGATGGATTCAAAGTAAGTGTAGAAGAATAAACAACCAATGGTCTTGAAGATTAAACTATGGGAATTCTGGGTCCGAGGAACAGAGAGAAAAGATTGAAGAAAAGGGAGTAGAGCCTAAGGGACACATGGAATGTCATCAAATGGGCCACTCCACGGGGGCTTCAGAAAGTTCATGGAAAAGTAGAATTAAAGTAGGAGTTTGTTATGTTGCAAAAAACCTGAAATCCATGAATAGTTTTTTTTAAACTTTTTGAAGAGCCCCTCATATTCGCATTGTGGGAGTTCCAGAGGAGAGGGAGAAGAGGGCAGAAACAACATTTTTTAAAAAGCAGCTGCTGAGGGCTAGCCGGTGGTGTGTGGTTAAGGCAGCTGGACCCCGCATGGCCAACTGTGTGGATGGAGTCCCGGCACAGGTACGTGTGTGTGCCCAAAATTCTGGGAGGAAAATGAAACAGAAGGGATTGTGTAGTGGCCATTCCCCTGGGGGTACTTTCTCACTTTCCCTCTCTTGCTGTCTGGCAAATGCACATGCTCTAAAGCAAATTAAACATACAAAGACAAACACAAAACCACATGCTTGAAAACTTTCCAGATATGGTGAAAGACAAATAAACGACCAGGAAACTCAATGAACTCTGAGTAATATGGGTTCAGAGAGATCAATGCTAAGACACATTTTAATCTAACATTTGAGAAAGAGAGAGAGGATTCCTTCCATCTGAAAGCAGCAAACGATAAGCAACTCTCACACACTAGGGCCCTCTAAGTAACCCGTACACTGCTCCTCAGAGACACGGCGGCCAGAAGTCGGCACCAAGTGCCAAGAGAAAAATCCTGTCAACTGAGATTTTTATACCCAGAAAAACTGTCCTCCCCGAGTGAGAAAGAGATTAAGGCGTCCCAGGACGAACAAACGCTGAGGACCATGTTACCAGGAGACCCAGGAAATGAAAGGACTAGATGGTGACTTGAGCTAGAAGAGGAAGTGAGGAATACAGTGGAAGTGAGTTCAAGGCGATACAAAGGCTGGTCACTGCCTACCCATAATGGCAGCATGCCTCTGCACACGGTATGGATGTATTATTGTAACAACTGTTGTCATCCCTTTTTGTTTCTACATGCTTTAAGAAATATATTTACAAAACAATTAGTGGCCTAGAAACTGGTATTAGTGGAATCTTGGGGCGTAGTCCCAATCCCATTTTCTACATGATTTAAGAAACAAATGCATCTACAAGGGTCAGCCTATGATTGGCACAGTTGAAGTGTGGGATGGCATTCCATGTGACCCTAGCCACAGGGGGAGGGCGGGGCTGCAGGGGCAGAGGCTCAGCTGACACAGGCACAGACAGACTTGCAACTTCAGCATGAGGAGTCAGACCCCAGGGAGCCAGACGGTAGCTACAGAGATGCAGGAAAGACATGAGGAAGGAATTTCAGCATTTCACTACAAGAGAAAATCCACAAGACACAAAAAGAGAGCGATGCAGTAAATAAGGAGCAGAAAGAGCCACAGGAGGTGTGGAGAACAAGGGGAGGGCGGGGGACCATCCCCACCAAGGACTCTTTCGCTGTGAATGCACCGAGCTCACTCGTCCAAAGACAGAGGATCAAGCGGGACCCCACTATTTGGGACACTTTAAATCCAAAGAAACAAGCATGTGGAAAACAAAAACTGAAGACAGTGTCCCGAGCACGGGGACCAAGGGCAGAAGAGCCTCCTCCGCTAGGTCAGAGAACGTGCGCCAGGCCAGCGGCTAGTCCAGCAGGGGCCGGCCTGGTCACACGGGGGGTCGTGGCCCAGGCCCTCACTGCCGGAGAGCCTTCTGACCGCCTCTCTCACAGAAAGAAAGAAAGAAGCATCAAGGGGAATAAAGAAAATAGACTTTATTTAAGAAGATATAAGAGATTAAAGACATTAAGAATTAATAGAAGGCTCGATACAGCAAGACAAAAACTTACCCACACCCACATGCCTAGTAGACCATCAAAATACATGACGCCAACTGAAAGAGGAAGCCGTGCTACAGCAGCAGCCAGAGCACACCGCCCTGTCCTCACCGTGGGGACAGCTAGACAGAGGACTGGGGACAGGGCCCGGCCACGCTGACAAAACGGACACGTGACGACCAAGCAGCGGGCGCGTGCTACCACGTGCACGTGGACAGCTTCCAGCTCAGCCGTGGCAGACCACACACTCATCTCAGGAGAGGTCACAGATATAGGCGGTACCTTCTTCAGCCACACGGGATGGAGTCAGAGATCAGCAGAGGTAAAGCTGGCATGTGTGCAAAACCGTGGAAATCGAACAGCACGCTCTTAACCTTTGCACCGAAAAAGAAACCACTAGCTTGTCTTAAAGAGGGGGAAGGGGGCAAAGAACATTTAACAAAAATGAAGTCACCTGTGACGTGTACGATAAAACCCAGGACTAGACTACTGTGCTGTGTGGTGTGTGACACGTATGTGATGCGTGTCGTGTGTTTCCACGCTGATAAATACTCTCATGTACACTGTGAGGATGTACAGTGATTACACGTAAAATAAATAAGTGGATAACCCCAAGGGGTGAGGTCATGAGGCAGAGGACTCTATCCCGAACCAGCGACAGCAATCAGCCCACGCCCACCACCCCACGAAGCAGAACCTCAGCGGTGGTGCGGTGGCGTCCACGAGATGTGGGAACACGGCTGTGAGGAGTGGTGGGCCTCTGCCCCCGCGCCCCGAGCCCACACCCGTGACACCAGCTGCCCACAGTGCAGCCAGGCCTGCTCCTCGCTCCCATGGCAGGCGGGCACGTCCACCAGGTGGACAGCCTCCTGCCGCAGTGGGCCCGTCCCAGCTGGACTAACGGCGGTGCTGACGGCGGCTGTACGGATCTCCCCGGACGTGTGGCCCTTATCCACCGCCCCACGTTGAGCTTGCTCAGAAAGCAGCTGGCATTGTCTCTGGCCGATGGGAGGGCGCAGTGCGTGCAGTCCCACCTGTCTGCACGGCAGCTGTCACCAGACACCTGCACATCTGTCGCCATGGAAGAGAAGCAGGTGCAAGCGTGTTGAGCCGGGGGGTCCGAAGCTCCGACCACGGGCACCCAGAAGCCCCTCACAATGAGAAAAGAAGCTGCGACAGGCCTGGAAGCCCCACCCGCAATGCATTACTCTCTGCTGGAGAGCCCCCCAGGGCGGAGAGGGAACAGCGGACTGATCAGAGCGCGGCTGCCCCGGCTGGAATGGGCGGGGTCACCTGCGCCCCCGCCGGGTCAGCCAGCCAGGCTGTCGCCTGGAAGTTTCTACAGCGACCAGACGGCCTCTCCCTGGAGCTCGCTGCTCCCCATGGGACACCAGATCCTTCCCGGAGCAGGGCAGAGCTGGGGCTCCGCGGTCACACAGGATATCAGCAAGCACACGGCTGGTGCTGGGGTAGTGGGGGATGGCACTCAGGACAGGGGAGGTGCCCCATGGGGAAGCACGTACCACACTGCACCCCACACATATACACACATACACGCACCACACATGCACATGTGTATACACACATACATGCACCACATACACCACACACATACATAAACACACCACACATGTGTGTACACAGTACATACCACATACACCACATATATACATGTACATAAACATACCTCACAGATATAAATACACTACACACACACCACACTCATGTACATGCATGCACTACATACACACAGACACACCACACATGCACCACACATATATGCACACACATACTACACACCACACAATGCATGTCACACACGTATACACATATAAACATATCACACACAGCACATGCATACATACACATACACACGACTACATGCATATGTACATGCATGCACAGATGCACATAAACGTGCCACACCTGTATGTGTGCATACACATGTGTGTGTCACATGCACATCACACAGATATACACACACCACACATATACACATACATATACATACCACGCAATACACCAAACACATACACACATACACATATCACATACACACCACACATATACACGTACATACACACAACATATACCATATATCACATAGCACTTACACATCACACCCACCACATATACACACACACCACACACACCAACATGTCACACCACATACATGCACACACATCATATACAACTCACACCCACAACATGTAGCACACGCGGCAAGCTTACAGGGTGGAGGAAGCCACGCCAGGGCGCCAGGTCAGCAGGGGCAGGCGTGGCGGTGGCTGTGCACTGAAGAGCATGAGTGGGCCCCATCCCAGAAGGACCGACAAAGCTAGCGTCACGTAAGAACAGAGGGTGCCCCGATGGCGTGGCACTCGGAGCCTGGCTGCGGCTCAGCTCCCACGGCCTGCCAAACTGCCCACTGGAGGCTGGACACAAAGGGGCCGGGTGCCCTGAGCGTGGTCTCACACCTGGCACTCCGCCCTGCCATGCTGCTCTGCTCGGCGGGGGTCCTGTGGGGAGGTGCACAAGCCGGCTCAGGGGGCTGTGCAGGGTAGGCGGCCAGACGGGCCTGCCCTACTGTCTGGGCCCACCCTGGGGAACGGAGGATGCTGCATCTGGGTTCACCCCGGGGACAGAGGACACCACATCTGGGCTCACCCAGGGGACAGAGGAGGTGGCATCTGGGCCCACCCTGGGGGACAGAGGACGCCGCGTCTGGGCTCACCCTGGGGACAGATGATGATGATGCTCTGAGGGCTGTCGGCTGGGAGAGCCAGCAGAGGGCATGGTTTTGGGACCCGAGGTCGTCCTGCTTGTGTCTCCCAGGAGGGCCGCCTGGGCCGGGGCTGGTGACCCCGAAGGGAAAATCTGCCCCCAGGCACAAGGCCAGGACTGGAGGCCCGGGAAGCGCTCTGCACGTCAGGTCAGAGACATGCCCTCAAGGTCAGGGTTGAGCCTGGAGCACCAGGTGAGCTGGGAGGGCAGCCTCGCATTTCCAGTTAGTAAAATTCGGGGATGAAAGCCCTCCCCATGTGACTGCACCTGCCTCCAAGACCTGGTACCCAGGACGGTGACACCAGGGCCTCCCACTCACTTGCTGTCGGTGACGATGTAGCCACGCTCCTCCTCAGGTGCCACTTCCAGCCGCAGGCCCTCGCCAGGGGGCAGCCCAGGCTCCTGCCCCAGCGCCCCCCGCACCCAGGGCTGGCGCTGCCCCAGCTCCTCCGCCCCAGGCTGCGGGCCCAGCTCCTTCTCCACCGGCGCCTTGGAGTACGCCCGGCTCCTCACGTTCTCCACCCCCACGCGTTCCTCTTCTGACGACGAGGCCTCAGGGTCTCGTGACTTCTTCATCTCTGCTTCAAAGGATGTTGAAGGACGGGGGGCTCCAGGCAAGAATGGGGACCCCCGGCCCCAGGACAGGTCTCCGAGTTGGTCCCCAAGACGACTGACCTAGGGAGAAGGAGACACGAGATGGCTATGAGACACGCAGAAGGGCGCTGTGGGGCAGGACAGAGGACGTGGCAGCACCCACATGGGGTGGCACCTCCACACGAGAGGCCCGAACAGCACAAAGGCACGTGTCAGAGCCACTCAGCGCTCCCCTCCTGCCTCCCCACACTTTCCAGAAGGGTCTACCTGGGTCGGGGAGGCCTGCAAGGCCTGTACGCCGTCAGGACCCTCCCACCTTCTAGAGGCCGAGACCCAGCGGCCACAACCACTCGCACTCACGGAGCTCTGGCGGTGTGCGCTCGCCCGCACCGCGTGCATCAGCCTCGTCTTCCAGAGAGCGCCGAGGGGTAGGAGCACCCACCCCACAGACGGGGAAACTGAGGCAGAGGCTGCCCACGAGCAGGCACACTGTGGGGGGGCGTCCACACCCACATGGTGTCAGGCCTGGGGTCCCCAGTGCTTGGGACAGAGCTTCCTCCCAGCCACTGGCTGGCATTGGCCGCCCGTGTGCTCACTGCGCCTCTCTGTACCAGCACGTGTCGGGCGAGGACTGTGTTCAGCAAAGAGCACCAGCCCAGGCCTAAGGGCTCCAAGCAGACTCTGGGGCTGGCAGCATGGAAGTCAGTCTGCCACCTACCCGGGCAGGGAGGAGCGGGCCAGCGGGCCCAGAGGCAGGCCTGGGGCTGACTGAGGTGGGAGCTGTTGCACCCCCGGGCGGGCCGTGCCCCCACAGAACAGCACCCCCAGGGCAGGCTGCGTCCTCGCAGACCAGCACCCCCGGGTGGGCCGCGGCCCTGCAAACCAGCATCCCTGGGCAGGCCGTGCCCCCACAGAGCAGCACCCCTGGGCGGGCTGCACCCCCGCAGACCAGCACCCTGGGGTGGACGGCGCCCCTGCAGATAACGCCCCCTGGGGCGGGCCGCGCCCCCGCAGACCAGCACCCTGGGGTGGGCGGTGCCCCCGCAGACAACGCCCCCTGGGGTGGGCGGTGCCCCCGCAGACCAGCACCCCCGGGGCGGGCCGTGCCCCCGTAGACCAGCATCCCCAGGCAGGCCGCGACCCCGGAGACCAGGACCACCACGTGGGACAGAGGCACAGTGCAGAGATGGCACGGACTCCACCCACTCGGCCCAGCATTGCATTCCCCGATCACCTCCCATGCTGTGCGGGAGAGCCGGAAACCACCGCGCTGTACGCCCCGCTCCGTGAATAGCTGTCTAGGAGACTAGGGACGGCCTACGAAGGAGAGTGCTTGCTTTTTGACTAAAATCATCATAATTTTCCTTTTGTGATTTTGGATATTTAAACAAAGTAGGGGTTTGATGAAAACATTTGCTCAAGCTGGGACTCTGGGTGACGGAAGTCTCTAACAGGACAGATGGCGTCCCGAGGGACAATCTTCTCACTCACATTGTTTCATGGAGGGGAAAAGGAGGATATGATTATTTAAATAACAGTTTAGAAATATGACATTCAAAAACCCTTTCTGAAAAAAAAAAATCTGCTTCAAAATGGACCCGAAGCAGCAGAGAAACACGTGGAAACCATGGACAGAGGTGGAGGGTCATGGCGCCAAAGTCCGAGGAGCCTCCACCCGGAAGCCCAGGGACTCAGCGCTTCTGCGAGTCCCTAACCTGAGCCCAGCAGGGCTTGGCTGCATGCCTTGGTCACTCCTGGCCTCCTCTGCCTAGATTAAGGGACAGGCTCTTCACTCGTGGCTCCCTCCAGGACTCAGCGAGGACGCCCAGCGTCCCCGAGGGACATTGGGCACATGTCACTGCGGTGCTGGCACTGTGCTGGCTGGCGTGTCCCCAGCCACGAGGATGGTCGGCCTGAGGGCTGCTAACCAGGGTCTGCCTCTCCAGGCCCAGCATCAGCTCAGGGCCACTGGCTGTCATCACCATGGGAGCTGACCCTTAGGGCGTGTGGACAACCAGAGGGCCTTAGGGGGACTGGTGGACTGAGAGGAAGCATGTGGGTCCAGGGCACGGCACTGCCTGCACCCGCACCCTCCCTAAGCCACCCTTCCCGACAGGGGCAGCTCTGCAGGCCCCGCCCACTCCCAGCCCCAGCGCTGTGCACCCCTATTCCCACCCCAGGCCTGAGCCCGCAGTTGACACGGCCCGCGGGCACATGGGATGGGCTGAGCAGGTCAGGGGCCGGAACTTCACCCACACCCTGGACTTTAGCACATTTAAACATGAGTTGAATCCCATGGGGCCGGGACTGGCGGCCGCGTTGGCAGGTGTGCTAAATGAGCCGGTCCTGAGACAGCGAGCCAATGGGCCAGCCCTCGCAGGACGGCAGGACGGCAGGACGGCAGGACGTCGGGACGGTGACCACACAGAAAAGAGCTTACGCTCGGGCCCTCACTTGGTGCCCCTGGTTGGGAAATGCAGAAACGCAATCCCTCCTTGTGGGGACCACGTTTTCTGTATTTTAAACGATGGGCAGATACTGAGCTGTAACCCGAAGACACGCACTTTAATCTACGCCCGGGTCTGCAGGTGCCCTATACCTGTCCTCGCTGGGGTTAGATTAGAGGGCATGCGCTGTCTTTCTCTGGACGACACCATTTCAGAAATGTTCCCAGCCACGGACAGAAAGCTCGCCGGCATGGCCCCCAGCTAACGCGGCCAGGGGCCAAGTCGCACGCCTCACCTCCACGTCAGCGCCGTCAGCACCGCCTGCGCCGTCCCCTCTGCCACCTGGGGAAGACACGAGCATTAGAGACGCCTGCCCGGGTGCAGTCCTGGCATCGACCCTCGTGCAGACTGGGGTCATGACGTTGGCCTCCCTTCTCCCAAAAGTGGGCCTTTTCTGTCCGCAGCACAGGACAGTGTTCTGTTAACTTCGCGGACGACGGGGCGCTCTGGCTCCCGCGAGGCATCGGGACCCACCACTCCGAGGCCAGTGCGCCCACTGCCCCCACGGCAGGTCAAGTGACCAGAAGCGCAGCACAGCGTCTAACCCAGACCACCTCGTGGACAAGACGGGCTCCCGCCCAGGCCGAGCCCTCCCCTGCAGGCAGTTCCCACAGCTGTCCCACTCCCGCTGAATGAGAGCTCCAGGGAGCAGGCAGCCGGGCCCTGGGCGCAGCCCTGCAGCTTTGCACCCAAACGTGGTGCCTGTGTCCCCGGCCACGCTGCTGGGTGCTGTCCCACTGGTCGGCGGGGCCTCCTCCAGCGAGGCTCTGTCTGGCTAAGGAGGGGGCACCACCCTGTGTTCCGGGGCCCCTCATGCACGGGGGGGCTCTTCCACGTCAATGCAGACACTGTGAGGTTACCAGGCCACGGGAGGGCCGAGGCCAGACAAGGAGGGCACGCCGCGGCCTGCGCCAGCAGTCACAGGGACCTGACCAGGCCATGCGGTCCACACACACTTCCACCACTCCTCTCTCTGCCCTGCCCCCACAGGACCAAGCCCCTCCCAGGGCACCCCTGCAACCTGGCTCACGCCTGGCGGCCGCTCTTCCCAAACTGGTCACAGTTCAAAGGCTAAAACCCGCGACTGAAACCCACCCACAGTGGGGAAACACCCGCCCGGTGAGCCGGGGCCTTCCACAGCTCTGTGCCACGTCCTCCCTGCAGTGCTAACCCCGAGCGTTGTGGCTCAGGGGCCCAAAGTCACCTCGTAAACGTTGTCCCCATGGTGCTGCTTCTAGGCTGTCCGTCATTCCTGGGGGGTCCCCACCGGCTTCCCCTGGATCCACTCCAAGCTTGGCATGCGTGACAGCATCTATGACGTCCTGCTGTCCTGGGGGGCTCTGGGCCTGCTCTGCTGGCCGTCTCCTCAGCTCCTCCAGGAGGTCCCGGACCCGTGCTCCTGGGCACCAGACAGACACTGTGAGTGGGTGACGTGGCAACGGGAGGCAGCGTGAGCCACGTGGGGTCAGTTGGGCCGTGTGACTGTCCCGCATTGCACGGCTACGTCTTCATGGAGTCCTGCTGGGCAGGGAGAGCCACAGCACAAGGGTGTGCCCCAGGCCAGGGCAGCAGGACAGAGGCACGTCCCCTGGCCCACGACCACGTGCTGTCACCAGGAAGAGGGCCAGGTGGCAATGCCGTCATGGAGGAAGGGCCAGTGTCCCCCAGCCCTGGGAAGGGGGGTGGCACGTGCTAGGGGACAGCACGGCCACACCTGGAAGGTTGCCGCCAGTTCCCGCGGCCTTCGAGCCAAGCCGCTACTGGGGCTGGTCTGAGGGCGGCGACCTGGCGATGCGGCCGTCACGCAGGCTGTGTGAGGGCTCATCCCTGAGTGCACGCGACCTCTGCTGCCTCCCCAGGGGAAGTGTCTCCTGGCTGAGGGCGGCCACAGAGGCGCCTCCCGTCCTGCTGGGAACCGGGGTGGGAGGCAGCCAGGGATGTCCTGTCCACACACTCCTGCCCTCTTCTGCTCCGAGAACAAGCCATGCCAGGCAGCCTCCCGCTGCCAACCACGCAAGCTGGACAGGAGGCCAGCCCTCAGGGGTGGGCAGGGACTGCCCTGTTCACACGCCTGGAGCTGGGTCCGAAGGTGGCCAGGTCTCGTGGGGAGCGCGTGGCTGCCCAGGTGACCTAGCGTGGTCAGCCCACTCCTGGGTGGCCATGCCTCCTGACAGCGAGGACACACTGCTCTTTGACCGGGGCCTGTCTCAGGGTCTCTGCGGTGGCCGGGGTGCAGCAGCACCAGGGAGACGGCACGGAGGGGCTGGGGCTCCTGGGGTGGGGGGGGGAGGGGCAGCACCTCTGTGTGCACATGGCTACCTCGTGTCGGCAGAAGTTCTAGATCCTTCTGTGCGTGCAGCGCCAGGATGAAGGGCCCGGGATAGGCCAGTCCTCCTATGGCACAGGGCAGTGGGACTGGAGACCGGCGGGCTGCTCAGACCCTGTGACATGAGCAGGGTGCCCGAGGTCCCGGCGTGGGGCAGAGTGGGGGCCCAGCTTTGCACCTGGGCCGGCTGCTGGACCTCGGTGTCAGGGGAGTGACAATCCCCCAGAGTGGAGAGGTCGGGAGTCAGAGGTGGGTCTGACGGTGCCTTGAACCCAGGCTGTGCAGAGGGGTACACTGCACACAGGCCTCTACGCTGCCCTGGACAGCGGCGGCTGGAGCTCTCAGAGGGCATTCCTCACCACCATAGGGCAGAGGCTGGGCCGGGCCCTCCGAGATGGAAGGCCGTCCGTGTGTGGCAACACATAACGTGCGTCCAGCGGGAGGCAAGATTGTCCAGGACTTCAACGCTGCGGGAAGCCTCACAGCAGGTGGTCAGTCGGGACCCTGTACCACACGGTGGCACTGGGCACAGACATGCCCCGCGGGCCGGGGGGGACGGGCAGCAGCGGCAGCCAGGCCGCATCTTGGACCGCAGAGCGGCTGAGGGGGAATCTACAAAGGAGGAACCCAAACTCACTGGTCGGGGGCAGCGGGTGGGGGGGAAGGGCTCGAGAGCGTGGGGACAGAGATAGAGATCACAATTACCCAAAGGACAGAACCTCAGGGTCTGTGGACAGCCGTGCTGTCTTCGGGCCGTAGGGATGGGGAGAAGATGGGGGAAGAGTCAGCAAATCCCCCGCATGGTGACATGCTGACTCAGCGATCCCGGACACCCAGCCAGTCCCGGCAGAGCGAGTGCAGAGACCCACAGGACGGCATCGCGCCGTGACAGCGCTGGGCGGGACCGGCAAGGGGCAGCCGTCTTCAGAGCCTGGCCACCTGCGGGAGGGACATGGACAGAGCTGGCTCCAGAGGTAGGCGGGGCGCTGACACACGGCCTCTCGGCAGTGGAGGACTGCTACGATGTCACGTTTACCAGGCTTAGCGGTGTCTACAAACGTCTTACTTGAGGTGTTAAGAGGAGAGGAAAATAAAAAAAACAAAACGAAACACTTCATCCAGAAATCCTTATCCAGAGAAAATACCACCCCCCAGCACAAGGGTGAAAGAAGCCCCCTCCACCGCCAGTGTAGACAGGCTCTCTGACCAACCCATCGCCAGTGGGCCTGTGTACCAGGGCACGGGAGCCCGGGACCTCAGTGCCGGGAGCACACGGGAGCTGGGGACTCAGCACCGGGAGCACACGGGAGCCGGGAGCACACGGGAGCCGGGGACCTCAGCGCCAGGAGCACACGGGAGCTGGGGACCTCAGCGCCGGGAGCACACGGGAGCTGGGGACTCAGCGCCGGGAGCACACGGAAGCCCTACAACAGGGTGAAGGGGCCCCGTGAACACACAGATGGGAGTGTTGACGACCAAGGGGGAAAAAAACAAGTTTTCCTCCTCGTAGTTTCTCGAGAGTCGGCTGATGGCTAGAGAGGCAAGAGCGTTGTCATCGCGACGCAGCTTGTGCCACGAGGGGTGCTGACTCGGCGACTCGGGGTGAGGGCACCGTGCTGCTGCAAGGCCTACTCCGAGCCACGATCCAGCAGGACAGACCTCGGAGGGGACGGCCCTCGGCAGAAACCAGGAGCATCGTGGGAACATTAGGCCTCGGGAAGAAGATGTGGGACGAGACCTCTGCCCAACACTGCATCCGCAGCGTGAGGAGCCCAGGCGGCCCACGGCACGAGGAGAAGCCCATGAAAGTGGGCAAAGGGCAGAGCAGGAGCTTCACCAAAGAAACACGCGATCGCCCAGAAGCACGTGCACGGACGCTCCGCATCCTGGGGCCATCGAGGGGCGCGTCGGCAGCCCCTTGCACTCATCGGCACGCACTGGCGCAGCCACGTTCAACGGACAGAACGGATCTGGGCAGGCCACGGGGTGACGGAAGGTGCCCGCTGTGACTCCCGGGAAGGCGCGTGCGTACCATGGCCAGCAGGCTCCCTCACACCGCCTAGGGGTACGCCCGGTGACCGCCCTTGAGGGACGGGAGCCAGGCACGAGGAAGTGAGGCGCTGCCCTGCCCACTGGGAGCCCATGCGGCCCTGCAGTCCCAGTGCCCTCCAAGGGAGGTGGGGACGACACACGCTGTGGCCTGCCCTGTCAGCCACGTGGATGACACGGGTCTCCGATGGACACACCTGGTTCTGCTCACGCAGCCTACATCTGAGAGCGGCTGCCTGTGGGCGGGACGGGGCTGGAGGGAACCCTGGGAGATGGCGGTCTCTATGGTGCTGGCTCCGTGTGCACACGTGGCACCCACACCGCATGGACACTCAGAACCGGCCACCCCAGTGCACGTGTCACCTCGGCAACACCAGGTGAGGCCCTGGTTTCGGAGCTGCATGGTGGGCACAGCCACGGCAGGTGACAGCACGACCTGTGGGAGGCAGGCACTCTGCCTGCGTGGGCTCTGCTGGCGGCCACGCCTCGTGGAGGTGTGCCCTGCAGGAGCCTCGCAGTGTTCCCTGGGAGACGTGAGAGGGCTGTGCCCACATGGTGCTCCACTCGGCGTTGCAGAATGCAGGTGCCCACGGCTACATGGAGGGCCCCGCTGAGGAGGGCATCCCGGGATGGACGCGGCCTCGCATGGGGTCTGGTAGATACAGGCAGCGAGGACCCTGAAGCATGTCTCCCATCAGCAAGGACATGCTCATCTGCCTGGACGCCAGGCCGGTGCCTCCTCCACCCTCCTTGTAGGGGAGGTGCCACCCCCTCAGCACTGCCTACGGTACAGCCCGGCACACTCAGGGCGGGGACTCCTTACTGTCCAGCCTTGGCTTCCGTGCCCCTCCACATTCCTGACGCTGACACCCAGGCACCCCAACTCCGAGACTGCCGAGCCGACAGTAAGCATTCTTGCCATGAGGCCACGTCACACGTGGGTGACCTCCACCCAGAGCCCCCCTCCCCACTGGCCTCAAAGACAGGGGTCCAGCCCCCTGCCCTGGTCACCCAGGCAGGTGCCAGCCAACTCGGGAGCCCCCCGGAGCCTCCGAGATGACTCAGGCCAACTGGGCCTGCCCCCAGAGACAGCATGGCCCCTGCTCAGCGCCCTCCTCCGCCTGCTGGCCGAGCGGTGCTTCCTGGGTGGCCGCGGGGCAAATGCCCTCCTTCTGGGAACTGTGGGTATCGGCTGTCTCTGCAGGACAGTCGGCTCCTGGGCATCAGCCTAGCCACCCCTGAGTCATAATAAAACCCACATTTTAGATCTTTGACCTGTTCACGGGACTGGGGCCTAGAAGGAAGGCCCAGCCCATTCCACACTCAGAGCCCCCAGCCCCCCAAGGCAGCCCTCGCCTCCAAAGTGCACATCCGCCCTGAGCCTGGCGTGCTTCTCACTGAGCCAACCAGGCCTAACCGGGCGGCTGCCACTCTCTGGAGGGACACGGGCCAGAGTCCGCATGTCCCATGGGCCGCGCCAGCGTCCCGGCTGACAGCATGCATCGTTCATAGGAGAGACACAGGCCACGCGTCGGCATTGGAGCTGCACGCGTGTCTAGTCAGGGCGCCCTCTCAGACCGCAGCTGGGCCTGCACAACGAACGAGTGGGGCCTTCCCGTCATCACACAGGGCGGCCTCCTCCCACGCAAAGCCCTTTCTCTCCCACTGCTTTTGTCACAGCAAATGGCCCCCGGGGGGTCCCGGGAATGACAAGCCCACGGCCACCTCTTGGGGAAGTGTTACATCAACTGCGCTCAGGAGGGATGGTCGGTGGCCATGAGGATGTGTCCCATGTCCCCAAGCATCCACTTTCACATCAAAAGATGCCCTTGCACTCACACGCTCTTGGGCGCTGCGCCCACAGGGACGCAGGGACGCCAGCAACCAGAGCCTCCAGGTGGCTCCGGGGCTCACTGTCCCCCACACGCTGAGGGTCCCGCTCACACCCTGATGGTGAGTTGCAAAGAGCCCTGACCCCCAGGGACACAGCGACCACCTATGATTATAGGGGCCGCTGGGGCGAGGCTGGGATGAGCTTCCTCCACGGCCCCTCCACGCAGAAGGCTGGACATCCCCAGAGTCAGCATTCCCAGCCAGAACTCCGGTCTGCCACACGGGTCAGCAGCATGTCCGAGACACAGCCTTCTGAGCCCAGGGAGGCTCTGCGAGTCAGAGTGGCAGCAGCACCGCCAGGAGGGGATGACCAGAGAGGAGGAACCTGGAAAGGACACCCTCACCAGCATCTCCTGCCACGTTGTCATGGTGAGGCATGGCACCTTCCGCCAAGGACACGGCCTGGACTCTGCCCACGCGGCCAGTGCTCTCTCAAGGGAAGGGGGTCCATGTTTCTAACAGCAGTGGGCATCGCGGCACCTCCGCGTCCCAGACACACAGACCAGGCAGTCGGCTCCTCCCACTCTTCATAAAACGCCACCTACCCGCCTCCCGATGCCCTGGAGAAGTGTTTCCAGAAAGAACGTGCACAGAGCCGTTTCCCGAGCACACTGCCTGTTAACACTGGCCTCAGTCCCAGCATGCACTCTGTCAGGGAAGGCCATGCTCAACCACCGAGGCCGGGGCCATGCGCATGGCGAGGGAACAGAAAGGCTGCAGGCGTGCGGGTGGGGCTGGAAGAGGGACTCCAGCTGGCCCAGAGGGAGGAAGCAGACAAAGGGGCAGCGGGGACCTGCCCGCCGGGGCCGAGCCATGCTCTGCCCTCGACCATGAACCCCACTCCTGGGGGCAGCAGCGACTCAACCCTTTCCTGGCCCGAATAGGCCTGGGCCTGTGGGGCTCTCCTCTCTCTGGCTCTGCTTTCGTTTCCAAGTACACCGTGGACATTTCCATCAGCCACACTGCAGCCCCGACGGCTCTACGTTCTTGGACTACTGAGTGGGACTCCGTGAGGGACTGGAGCGCATCCGGGGACGGCGAGTGGGCGCTCCGTACGCCAGCGTGACATGGAGTGTTGACGGGACTCGCTGAGCTGGGGCCAGGGTGGCTGCAAGCACGTGCTCTGGGCCCAGCGTGGCTGTGAGCCTTGGCCTGGTCACCCAACGTGAGGTTGTAGACACGCTCTTTAATATCACAACACCCACGTTCCTCATCTGTAACGTGGGGACAAGCAGGACCTACATGTGCGTCCCTTCTGCACTGGCACAGCGAGGTGCTCAGTAACCCCTAACAGTTCCAGGCCAACGTGTGACGCGAGGGCTCATTTTACACCCCGTATCTTCCACCCCTTCCACCCTATTCTAAGGGCAGAGACCGGGATCCCCATGGCAAGTCCTGGCTGTGGTTCGTGGTATCCTTGGCAAGAAGAAAGACATACAGGGTCTTTCTCACGGGTCTTAGACCGTTCAGTCATGCTGCCCCCGCCGGCCAGCCTGTTCCACATGCAGTTTGAGACTGCGCATTGCGATACCCTCTTCGCCAGTTACCGTGCTTTCAAAAACAGTACCCTGTCATTAAAGTCAGTCTCCTCCACCCACCCACCCAAAGGTCCAGCCTCTTACCGGTACATCCACCCACCTGTACATGTACACATCCGCCATCTGCCTCTTATCCACCTGCCCAACACCCACCTGTACATCCGCCATCTACTTACCTTCTCATCCACCTGCCCATCACCCACCTGTACATGTACACATCTGCCATCTGCCTCTCATCCACCTGCCCAACACCCACCTGTACATCCGCCATCTACTTACCTTCTCATCCACCTGCCCATCACCCACCTGTACATGTACACATCTGCCATCTGCCTCTTATCCACCTGCCCAACACCCACCTGTACATGTATACATCCACCATCTGCCTCTCATCCACCTGCCCAACACCCACCTGTACATCCGCCATCTACCTACCTTCTCATCCACCTGCCCATCACCCACCTGTACATGTACACATCTGCCATCTGCCTCTCATCCACCTGCCCAACACCCACCTGTACATGTATACATCCGCCATCTGCCTCTCATCCACCTGCCCATCACCCACCTGTACATGTATACATCTGCCATCTACCTACCTTCTCATCCACCTGCCCATCACCCACCTGTACATGTACACATCTGCCATCTGCCTCTTATCCACCTGCCCAACACCCACCTGTACATCCGCCATCTACCTACCTTCTCATCCACCTGCCCATCACCCACCTGTACATGTACACATCTGCCATCTGCCTCTCATCCACCTGCCCATCACCCACCTGTACATGTACACATCTGCCATCTGCCTCTCATCCACCTGCCCATCACCCACCTGTACATGTACACATCTGCCATCTGCCTCTCATCCACCTGCCCATCACCCACCTGTACATGTATACATCCGCCATCTGTCTACCCTCTCATCCACCTGCCCATCACCCACCTGTACATGTACACATCCACCATCTGCCTCTCATCCACCTGCCCAACACCCACCTGTACATCCGCCATCTACCTACCTTCTCATCCACCTGCCCATCACCCACCTGTACATGTACACATCCGCCATCTGCCTCTCATCCACCTGCCCAACACCCACCTGTACATCCGCCATCTACCTACCTTCTCATCCACCTGCCCATCACCCACCTGTACATCCGCCATCTACCTACCTTCTCATCCACCTGCCCATCACCCACCTGTACATGTATACATCTGCCATCTGCCTCTCATCCACCTGCCCATCACCCACCTGTACATGTACACATCCACCATCTGCCTCTCATCCACCTGCCCATCACCCACCTGTACATGTACACATCCACCATCTGCCTCTCATCCACCTGCCCATCACCCACCTGTACATGTACACATCCACCATCTGCCTCTCATCCACCTGCCCATCACCCACCTGTACATGTACACATCCACCATCTGCCTCTCATCCACCTGCCCAACACCCACCTGTACATGTACACATCCACCATCTGCCTCTCATCCACCTGCCCATCACCCACCTGTACATCCGCCATCTACCTACCTTCTCATCCACCTGCCCATCACCCACCTGTACATGTACACATCTGCCATCTGCCTCTCATCCACCTGCCCAACACCCACCTGTACATGCCATCTACCTACCTTCTCATCCACCTGCCCATCACCCACCTGTACATGTACACATCTATCTGCCTCTCATCCACCTGCCCAACACCCACCTGTACATGTACACATCTGCCATCTGCCTCTCATCCACCTGCCCATCACCCACCTGTACATGTACACATCCACCATCTGCCTCTCATCCACCTGCCCAACACCCACCTGTACATCCGCCATCTACCTACCTTCTCATCCACCTGCCCATCACCCACCTGTACATGTACACATCTGCCATCTGCCTCTCATCCACCTGCCCATCACCCACCTGTACATGTACATCTACCTACCTTCTCATCCACCTGCCCATCACCCACCTGTACATGTACACATCTGCCATCTGCCTCTCATCCACCTGCCCAACACCCACCTGTACATGTACACATCCACCATCTGCCTCTCATCCACCTGCCCAACACCCACCTGTACATGTACACATCCACCATCTGCCTCTCATCCACCTGCCCAACACCCACCTGTACATCCGCCATCTACCATACCTTCTCATCCACCTGCCCATCACCCACCTGTACATGTACACATCTGCCATCTGCCTCTCATCCACCTGCCCATCACCCACCTGTACATGTACACATCCACCATCTGCCTCTCATCCACCTGCCCAACACCCACCTGTACATCCGCCATCTACCTACCTTCTCATCCACCTGCCCATCACCCACCTGTACATGTATACATCTGCCATCTATCTACCCTCTCATCCACCTACCCATCACCCCCCATGCATCCACCATCTACCTACCCTCTCATCCACCTACCTGTACATCCAACCATCTATCTACCCTGTAATCTACCTGCCCATCCACCTACCTGGACATCCACTGTCTATCTACCCTCTCATCTACCTCCAATCCATCCACCTGCACATCTACCATCTATCTACCTTCTCATCCACCTACCCATCACCCTCCCATGCATCCACCGTCTACCTACTCTCTCATCCCTCTACCCATCCTCTACCTATACATCCATCCATTTATCAACCCACTCCACTATCTACCCATTCATTACCCATCCACCTATCTAACCTCACCCATCCATCTACCCAGTTACCATCTATGTATTAATTCATCTACCCATCCTCCCATCCTGCAACCCACGCACCTACCCATCACTCATCCAGCTGTCCATCCACCCACCTACCCATTCAACCATTAATTTACCCATCTACTCATCCATCTACCCGTCTATCCATCCTTCCATCCACGCATCCATCTACCCATCTGTCCATCCATCCACCCACCCATCTACCCATCCATCTGTCCATCCATCCACCCACCCATCTACCCATCCATCCAACCATCCATCCACCCACCCATCTACACATCCATCCATCCACCTATCCATCCATCCATCCATCCATCCATCCATCCATCCACCTACTCATCCATCTACCTGTCCATCAGCCATCCATTTATAATTATCCATCTTCTACCTACCTATCTACCCACCCACTCATCACTCATCCATTCATCTATCTACCTACCCAACTACCCATTCACCAATCTACCCACCCACCCATCCATCCATTTGTCTCATCAGCTTGTACTGGCATCTGCTGTGATCAGAGCCCAGGAGTAGGTAGGCATTACTACGAGAAATGATAGAGAGTAAAGGCACAGTTTCCTAAAGGGCTACGCATGCGTGCACATGCACACACGTGCGCACACACACACATACCCCAAAGCCCCAGAAACACACTTTTAATTCAGCACTTGTAAGCAGTGGGGCCAGCAAGTGGTGTGGTGGTTAAGGTGCTGGAATCCCATGTAGCCAACCATGGTTCGAGTCCCGGACCTGGTAACTTGAAGGTCACTCCAGGTATGTGTGCGAACATACTCCAGATCCTGAGAGGAGAATGGAGGAGGAGGGACTGTGGTGTGGCCATCCCCCTGAGGGGATGATTTCTCACTTTTTCTCTCTGCCTCTGGGGAGAGCATACACCCTATGGAAAAAAAAAAAAAAAAAAAAAAAAAAAAAAAAAACTTTAAAAAAGCACTCTTTTAGAAAGTGTGCTTGTGGTGAATGCTAACTTGATGGGAACTCAGTTGGTGAGAACGCCCCGCTGCCAAGGGCATGGCTCGCAGCATGTCTCTGGTCTCTGCTCTACCATTCTTGGCCAGAGGCTGCAGTGTCCACCCCAGGTGCTCCCCAAAGTGGAACCCCTGCCCCCTGCAGCAGCACATCTGGGGTGTCTGCCTACCGCCAGGTGAGGCCAGGCGAGCCCCGTTTATGCTGTCTGGGCCCAGAGGTCAGGGACGCCCGGCCTCAGCACCCACTGGGGAAAACTTGACCTTTTAAGCCCTTGGTTTCGCCTCTGGCCTCCCAGGAGTTTTGCGTGCACAGCCTCATGGGACGTTGTGCTAAAACACAGCTCCTAGGGACACAGTCACCTCAACAGCTCAGAGGTTCGGGCAGGGTAACTAGGAGCAATGCACCGAGGGGCTACCGGCCTTCGACACGCCCACCCCGCTCACAGCACGGTCCTGTCACTAAGCTGCCCGTGTGTCTCCTGGGAGGTGGCCATCTATCCCTGGCCCGCCCAACCCTGGCACACAAACCACACACACTGACACCCTCACGTGAGATGGTCTTCCAGCAGCCTCTGCTTTCCCTGGCATGCATGTGTGTGTGCGTGTATGTATGCATGTGCGTGCGTTCATGTGTGTGCACGAGTGTGTTTACGTTTGTGTGCGTACGAGTGTGTATACATGTTTGTGTGCATGTGTATTTGCATGTGCATGCCCATGTGTGCCTATACGTGCACGCGCGCGTGTGTATGTGTGTGCATGAGACCCATCCCACTGACAAGAGCTCAGGAGATGAGATGCCTGGTCCTGCCCCCTCTCCCCTCTCCCCAGACATACGCTGCACGTTTTCTTTGTGCCAACGCCCGCCAAGGTCCCTGCTGTCATGGACGCTCACCTGTTAGAAGGTTGGAAAATTACAATGAAAACCACTAACACATAGACCGTCCGTCCGGTGGTGACAGACGTGGTGTGGAGGGTGGGGAGTGGAGAGAGACATGCTGCTGTCCCTAGGACAGTCGGGGACAAGCTCGCTGAGAGGGTGACATTCCCGCAGAGACTGGAGGAGGAGGCATGGCCAGGGGTTGGGAACACACCCTCGAGGCCGGATAGCAGTGGGTGCAAAGGCCCGGGCAGATCCCGCCCACACACCCGGCTGAGGACAGGAGGCCGCGCTGGCTGGACGGCAGCGAGGGCGGTGGCAAGACGGGAGTGAGGAAGGGAGGAGGCCCTGACACCGCGGGACCCACAGGCGCGAGGGCCTCGGGAAGCCCTGTGTGTTCTCGGTGGTGGGAGCTGGCCTGACGTGTACCTGTGACAGGACCCCGCTGCAGGGCGAGACGAGTCAGAGCAGGCAGGGTCGTGCCAGACCAGCCAGCCGGCGGGCAGAGTGGGAGCCCCCGGGTTGAGGAGAAGGCCGTCTGGAGGTCTGAGGGGCTAGAGGTGAGCTGGCCCAGACAGGAAGGCCCTCAGCAGACAGCGACCGGATGGCGAGGCTGCGGCAGCTGGGGGAGGCCTGCAGACAGGAGGGACAGGGCCAGGGGCCCTCAGCAGCCCCTCGAAGCAGCCGCCCTGGGGTGTTCTGGGAATACTAAGCCCCTGCCCGTCACAGGCAGGGCGTGTCAGACCACAGCAACAAGGGCCGCACCTGGGCACGACGGTGTGTTCTAGGGCCAGGCCTGGAACGTCCACGCCCGCCACACACATGCCGGGACTCGGGGCCCCCCGCCTCTCCCACCTCAGAGTGCATCTGCGTAAAACTGAGACGGTGAGAGAGGCTAAGGAGGCGGGCGATCCCCGCCAAGGCCAGGGCGAACACGTGAGCCGGGCTCCGTCCCCCACAGCTGCCCCACGGCTAACAGCCCGAGCAACTCCACCAGTCGCGGCCTGTCCCTGTCCCCTCGACTCCTTTAGGCCTCTCTCCTTAGATGGAGGAAGAGCAGAAAAGCCCGCGGCCACACGATGACGCCACTCCCGAAGGTACTGAGGGGGAGCGGGGGCTTTCAGCGGGCCTCTCGGAATGGCCGTAATAGGAAACGGCTACCTTCGAAAGGAAATAATGACGTGTAATTCCTGAAATTACCTCTTCTCATCTGCAAAAGAACCTTCAGGGTTCTCATTAGTGAAAATAACCTTTAAAACCCCTACGTGTGTGGCGGCAGAGTCAAAGTCACAAACTAGCTTACGGTGAGAACGATTAGTGCTCACTAGAGACCTCCCACGTCTCCTCGAAAACCACACACGTGCATTTCATGACCCCGCCGAGTCATCTCAAAGCCCCACCGTCAGTCATTCAGAGACGGACAGAAGAGCGGCTCTGTTAAAGTGCGGGCATCCCCGTGGGTGGAAGGGCACAGGACAGAGCTGTCACGTACCAAGAGCATGGACCGAAGTGTGCCCGGGCTCCGCGCCGCACCGCGGGTGCCAGCCGGCCAGCTGCTGGTGCCATGCTAAGTAACTTCAGCGCCCACATGGGCTCTCACAGGGCAATTCTATGAAACGCCAGGACAGCAGACACCTTCGGCCCAGAGCACGAGATCGACACACAATGACGACATGTACAACTGCCACGGCCTGACCCACTGAAATCACGTGTCCCCAAAGCAAACACCGCACACTTCAGAGAGTAAGCCATGGTGTGAGATAGAGTCACGACAGAACGGCTCAGCATGACGGCTGAGCTCCTTACCACCTGCGTCAATAGGAACATGACGTCTTCAAAAAGCTCAAGTGGGACCAGCAGTTAGCATAATGGCTATGTCGCTGGACTCCCATGTAGACGACCATGGTTCGAGTCCTGGACCCGGTGGCTTAAACTCATGCTGGGCGCGTGTGCATGCATGCCCAAGATCCCGAGAGGAGAATGGAGGAGAAGGGATTGTGGCGTGGCCATCTACCCTGGAGGGTGATTTCTCGCTGTCTATCTCTCTGTCTCTCTGGCAAGTGCATGTGCCCTATAGCAAAAAAAAAAAAAAAAAAAAAAAAAAAAAAAAAAAAAAAAAAAAAAAGCTCAAGGAAAACATGTATTATGAAAAAACTACATGGATTTCAAAATTATTTTGCACCAAAAAATCTTTAAACTTCAATTCTAATTCCCATGAACTTTGTGAAGTCTCTTTGTATATGCAAGTTTACAGTTTAGCTGCATCTGAACACTCATCACTAGCCCTGTCACCTTCATCACCATTGTCAGTGCCACCTTCAACACCATCAACATCACCATCGTCAGCATCACCGTCGCCTTCAACACCATCAACATCACCATTGTCAGGGTCACAGCACCTTCATCACCATCAACATCACCATCGTCAGGGGGTCACAGCACCTTTATCACCATCGTCAGTATCACCATCACCTTCAACACTATCAACATCACCATCGTCAGCATCACCGTCGTCTTCAGCACCATCAACATCACCATCGTCAGCATCACCGTCACCTTCAATACATCAACATCACCATCGTCAGCATCACCTTCATCATCATCAACATCACCATCGTCAGTGTCACAGCACCTTCATCACCATCGTCAGTATCACCATCACCTTCAACACCATCAACATCACCATCATCAGCATCACCATCACCTTCAACACCATCAACATCACCATCGTCAGCATCACCGTCACCTTCAACACCATCAACATCACCATCGTCAGCATCACCTTCATCACCATCAACATCACCATCGTCAGTGTCACAGCACCTTCATCACCATCGTCAGCATCACCGTCGCCCTCAACACCATCAACATCACCATCGTCAGGGTCACAGCACCTTCGTCACCATCGTCAGTATCACCATTACCTTCAACACCATCAACATCACCATCATCAGGGTCACAGCACTTTCATCACCATCACCATCATCAGGGTCACAGCACCTTCATCACCATCGTCAGTATCACCGTCACCTTCAACACCATCAACATCACCATTGTCAGCATCACCGTCGCCTTCAACACCATCAACATCACCATCGTCAGGATCACAGCACCTTCATCACCATCAACATCACCATCGTCAGGGTCACAGCACCTTCATCACCATCAACATCACCATCGTCAGGATCACAGGGTCACCTTCATCACCATCAATCATCATCACCATCGTCAGGGTCAGTATCAGTCACCTTCATCACCATCGTCAGTATCACCATCACCTTCAATCACCATCAACATCACCACCATGGTCAGGGTCACAGCACCTTCATCACCATCGTCAGCGTCACTGTCAACTCCATTACATCACCTTCATCATATCACCCTCATTATGATCGTCAGGATCACCTTGATCTTCAACAACATCAACACCATCACCTGCATCACCGTTACTTTCATCACCACCTGGAACTCTCTGTGCTTATTTATTTATTTAATGTACATTTAATCAGTGTACATCTTTTCAGCGTAAAAAATGGTTTCTTGCAGTGTGAATGAAGTGCATATTAGTCAAGTCAGAGATACGACCATCCACAGATAACTTTCTATTTTGTTTCTGTTAATGCTTTTTCTTCTCCCCACCCCCTAGTCCCCACCCCCATATCTTCAGTTGCCCTTCCTGCTAGTGTACCCTCCCCCACCCCTGAGCACCACCCACCGGCGCAGGACGGGGCAAGACCTGGGAGTGAGGGCATGAGCTGTTGGGGGACAGGGCTGCAGCTCTGACCCTCCTGTGGTGCCTCCTGACCCTCACGTCTGTGCTGCTTCTGTCTGGAGGCCGCGAAGTCATTTAACCACCAGAGCTGAACGGTGGGTACTGGCCAGGAGTTCAGGTACATTTAGAGGCTCGTTATTTTATTCTGTCCTATTTGGATAGGTTTTTGTTTGTTTGTTTGTTTGCTTGTTTTTACTATAGGGTGCGTACGCTCACCAAAAAGACAGAGAGAGACAGAAAGTGAGAAATCAGACACATTTAGCCAAGCAAGCAGTTAACTCGAGGGTGCTCTGATAACAGTCAGTCTGCACAGGGCAAATCACAAACCCACATGCAATTAGAGGCCTGCCTGGCCAACAAGCAGGCTGCTGAATACGGACCCACAGGAGAGCAGTGAGCTCACGGTCCTGGGGACGGGCCACGGGGGGGGGGGGGGGGGGTGAGCTCACGGTCCTGGGGACGGGCCACGGGGGGCGGTGAGCTCACGGTCCTGGGGACAGGCCACGGGGGGCGGTGAGCTCACGGTCCTGGGGACGGGCCACAGCTCACGGTTTAGGCAGAGCTGAGCGGCCGCCCAGCAGATGCTGTAGAGGTTTCTCAGGGTTGGGCCGAGATCACACTTTGAATCTGAAACACCATCTCTTGCTGGCACAGAAGTGGGGTAAGCTACCTCAGCTCTTGAGGCACGTGACAGTGGCAAGGCAGAGCAGCCAGGGTTCCCCATCACACACAGCTGCTGCCACCCCACATCTGGGCACCCTGCCGGGTTCCATGTCGGAGCTAGGCCATCCGGAGCTCTCCCACCGTGTGAGCCACAGGCCAACACCGGCCCCGGCCCTTCCTGCCCTTCCTCTGTGGAAGAAGTGAGTGCACGCTGCCCCCACTGGTGATAGCAACTCCGGGCCTCAGTCAGGCCGCACTCGGGGTGGGACCTCCGTGGGCGCCCTCCCCCCTCACGCTCAGGTGCTCTTGGCTCCAGGGAGGGCACGGGTCCGGGGCGCGTGTCAACAGTTTCCCCACAACTGAGACTCCCAGGCGGCTGTGCTCCAGCGAGTCAGGGCCCTCCCTGCCTGGCGCCCGGTGTGTTCTGGAAGCCCGCGGGTACAGCCTGGGGTGGGGCCGGTGCGTCCTCGGCCTACCCGGATCTCCATGGATCTCTCCAACAATGAGCGAGGCAGCAGGTGCCACCCTTCCCGTGACAATGACCTTCTCCAGGTGACGGGAGCACTTAAGTCTGGGTTTTCTACACCATCATCCTCATTCTCACCATGAAAAGCAAAAGCCTTGGTCCGTGGCCCCCCGAGACTGGGATTCAGAGTGTACTCCCTGCCCGGGGAAGCTTGCAGACCCATCCTGCCAGCACAGGACAGGAGACACCACGCGGCAAGCGCGGGCTGCAGGGCCACCGGGCATTCAGGGAGGACTGAACACACGCATCTCACCTCTCGCCCTGGAGGAGGTGAGAGAGTCAGTGAGCCTCACGGGCGGCTGCCTAGGAAGTGCCTCCTGAGTGCACAGACCAGCGGCTCAGTGTGCCCAGGGCTGCGCAGCCAGGGACAGAGCCTGGGGCAGCCCGTGGGGAACGTGCAAGGAGGCTGAGGTCCCGGCCGCTGCCTCCAGGCAGGCGCCAACCTCACTGATGTCGTCACGCAGTCTCAGCCGGCACTCCCTTTCCTCGACGCCCGCCGTTTACCCAAACAAGACAACAGCACAGCGACCTGCACAGCCACGCTCCCTTCCACGCAACAACCCTCATGTCTCACCCCTCCTGTGGGCAAGTGTCACACCTCCTGGCGAGAGGGGATGCTCAGCTGGGAGGCAGCGATGAGCAGAGGCCACAGAAAGCCACCACGGTCCGTTCGTCACTTAGACAGTTGAAGACTGAGTCTGAGTGACTCTCAGGCCTTTTTTCTTTTCTTTTTTTGGAGAGGTTTTTGCTATAGAGTGTGTGCACTTGCCAAAAAGACAGAGAGAGACAGAGAGACAGAGAGTGAGAAATCACCTCCCAAGGGGATGGCCACGTCGCAATCCCTTCTCCTCCATTCTCCTCTCGGGATCTTGGGCACGCACACATATGCGCCCAGCATGAGTTTAAGCCGCCGGGTCTGGGACTCAAACCGCGGTCGACTACATGGGAGTCCAGCGACACAGCCATTACGCTAACTGCTGGTCCGATCAGGCCTTTTTTAAGTTTCTGCTATGGGGCACATGCATTTGCTAGAGAAAGTGAGAAGTCACCCTTGGGGGCATGGCCATGCTGTGGTCCACTCTCTTTCTTTCTCTCAGGATTCGGGGTATGTATGCACAAGCACCCAGCATGTGTTTCAAGCCACTGAGTCTGGGATTTGAAACACGCAGCCGGCCACGTGGGGCCCACACCTTAACCTCCATGTCACCTGCTGGCCCCAACTGAGGCTGTTTTTAAAAGCTGGCAGGCACACTGTTTGAGCAGGTGGTGTCAGCAAAGCACAGCCCCATTCGAACTGGCCCCACCGTGGGCGGTCTCAGGGACAGGCGTGGGACCGAAGAGCTTGCTGGCATCGTGGGGGCAGGGGCCGGGAAACACCTTCACGCCGCGGGCGACCGTGAGGGAGAGCCGTGTGAAGCAGTGCTGGAGCCTGCCGGACAGCTGGTGGCTTCGAGGGGACCCTGCACACTCATGGCAGCTTCGGACTGGGGACTGCGGAGGACGGCACACAGGCCATCAGCAGGGGACTAGCAGGAGGGTGAGGCACATGACCGTGGCCAGTGAAAGCCCACGCCTGGCCAAAGCATTCATGACCAGAGTTCCAAGAAACTGTGTGGGTGACACTGATGGGCAGAACTGTGCCAGGGCCACGCCCCGCCCTGCCCTGTCGGCACCTGGCACCTTCGTCAGTAAGGGCACACAGCCGCGCACGTGGGGAGGGCTGAGGAAACGGGAGGGTGCAGCGCACGGGCGGCCCCGCCCCAGGGAACCGCACCCTGGCCCTCAGCCCACCCGTGCTGCTCCCAAGTGGCCAGACAGCCACCCCCTTCTGCCAGCGAAGGGGTGTGAGGGCCGTGCACGCCGGGCCCGCCCGGCCACCCTGGGGAGGTGCGTGCGGAAGCCAGGAAGAACCCCGGGGGAGGCTCACTCACCGTCGCCCATGCTGAGGGCACCTCTGGACTCTTCGGGAGGTAGAGGCCACATCTGGGGGCCTGCCAGTGCCCAGAGGGGCTGTGGTGCTCCGGGGGGCAGGTGTAGATGGTCCCTGGGGGCCGTGGGGGGCCGCCGAGCAGCGTAGGCGCCGAGAGCCGCCACCAGGCGCCGTTCGTCCAGCGCACCGTGCACCTTCGGGCTGAGCTCATCCGGCGGGAGCCGGCTGCGGGGCCGCAGCGGGAGGTCCTCAGGGTGCGCGGCCCAGGACCCAGGAGGGTAGGTCAGCGCTGCGGCGAGGGCCACGCCGGCGAGGGTGTCCTGGGAGAGGCTGTCGTCGCCCTGGAGGAGGCAGAGGAACACAGCGAGGTCGGCTGTGGCCTCACCACGGGCCCTTGTCCTCACCGCACAGCCCACCAGGTCTGGACTGCAGCTCGCTCCTCCTGGGGTCCTGGAACATGGCACTGAGCTGTCACTCACATGCCATTCAGTGCCCTGCTCCGCGTGCGGACATCAGCTCCGGTTTCCCTGCAGAGCCTGCGTGCACCCCGCTCCCCTGCCCCTGTCTGCTCCCACGCTGGCTGGGGCGCCCGCCCAGGGCTTCGGGTCCCACTGCAGCGCCACCCTGTGGCCCCTGAGCTTCCTTCCTTTCCGGGCTGGGGGACGTCCCAGCGGGCGTGCGACCACCTCCCTTCACCGGTTACCCTCCGGTGGGCCCAGGCTGCCCTTTCTGGCTATTCGGAGCACTGCCACCACGTGTGCGGCTTCCCCGGTATCTCCTCGGCACATGACACTGCTGGGTCACGTGACACTGCCACATTAACTCGAGGAAGTGTCATGTCGGTTCCCAGCACAGCTGAGCCACCGCAGGTCCCGCAGCCACGCAGAGGCTGCATCCCCGCCCCCCGCCACTGCAGTTACCGCCCAGCTTCACTGCAGCCTCCCTGGCCCGGCTGAGGTGGCGACCGGGGCTGCGGACGTCGCCTGTGCCTGCAGCCCGCAAGTCTTCTTTCGAGAACTGTCTGCTCAGCATCTTCCCTTGCACTGGTGTTCACGGTAATTTCAGAAAGCAGCGCCTGGGCCAGGTCTGTGGCCTAGCGGTCAAGGGAGCTGAATTCCTAGTGGCTGGTGGTGGTTCAAATCCCAGCCCCGGAGGCTTGGGAAGCGCGCCGTGTGCGTATGCACGTGGGCCCCAGATCCTGACAGTAACGGGGGGCTGCAGCATGGTCATGCCCCACACACTGTCTCCCGCCGCGCTCTGGCAGCGCACGCACCCTTCTTGCAAATGAAAACAGAACAGAAAGAAGCCTGCGTCTCTCCCACGGCGGCTCGCAGGCCTTTACTTTTTACTGACGGTCTGAACTACCTTTTTAAGGTTTATTTTCTTATTTAGAGTGTGTGTGTGCCGAGCACCCTCAACAGAGTGTCTCTGCAAACCCACCCCCGACCCCCACAGCCAGCGGGGGCCACGGTCGTGTGCACCAGCGTGTACAAGTGGCCCTGGGACCACGCCGAACCCCACGAGGCTCCAGCGTCACGGAGCAGCACACCATGCTGTGCCCCGCAGCAGGCTGCCCGCGCTCCTAACAGCAGAGACCCGCACCAAGACGCTGCCACCCTGCCATGGCTCACCGTCATGCCAGCTCTGGGCTCTTCCGCGGAGCCCTCAGACATCCCTCCTCGCACGAGGAGGCTTCCCTGGAGGCACCCTCCCCCGTCCCTGCCGCTTGACAAGCGGGGTCCCAGGGTTGCCATCTCCGCCAGCACAGCCACCCCCACGTCGGAAGCTCCACGCCGTGACTGTGGCTCCAGCAGAGCCCGTGGACAAGCGTGCATTCCCGACTGGGAGGCTGGGAGCCGGGCTGTGCAGAGCTCACGCAGCCCCGATGCTGCCGTTTGCCTGGGCCTCCCGGATTGTGGGGTACTCGGCGCGGCATCGAGTGAAGGTGCAGGAGCTACTGCCGAACACACAGCGCACGGCTCGGACCCGAGTCTGGCTCCGGTACAGAGTGTCTGGGTTAGCCTTCGGAGACGCATTTCCAGGCTGGAGGCTGGGCAGTGCTGAGTTCTATTATAGCCTCAGCTCCCGTGTGCAAATGCAGGAAATCAGCTCGTGGAGACTCTATGTTCTGTCAAAGGAGACGGGATATTTTCTCTATGGCCTTCAGTTATTATTTATTGAATGATGGAAATTTATCATCCAAAGTGCTTAATTTTGTTCAAGGACTAGCTGAAATCAACTGCTCCTCCTCTAGAAAAGAGAAAGTAAGACATGACAGAGGGAAAGAAGAGAGAGAGGAATGAAATGCGCCCCACGGAGCCCTCCAGCCCTTCGCACAGATGTGAATGGTGTCAGGCCCTCCTGAGACACTGTCTCTGGACGGCTGGCCTGGTCCCCACACAGGACGGGCTGTGTCCAAATGCCTCACTCAATCTTCTCGCAGTGTCTCTCCTCTCTTCTACGAATGCAGGCTCACCTGCAGCTGCCGCCCAAGGGTCTTACATGGGAGCCGGGCTGGAGGGCCCTGGGTGGGGCTACTCCGGGCCGACCCCAGTGCATTGTGGACTCACAGCAGAGAGTCTGCGTGGTGGACTGGGCTCAGCGCCCACCTGCTGTCCATTTACCTCTGGATCAGATCCCAGTGAGGAGGAACCAAGAATGCCTTGTAGGCAGCAAAGTGCAGCCTGCGGAAGGGTAGAACACCTCTGCTTCCACGAGTCTACCAGGTCCTCTGCAAGTCACGCAGGCACTGTGGGGCCCCCAGGGGTTAACTGTGGTCTTGGGGTGAGACCACCATCCATGACCAAGAGGGCCGGGGTGGGAAGGCGAGCAGCAAGGAAAGGCGGCCCATGGCATTGGCCGTCTTGTGGCTTCGAGCCTCCAAAGGGAAGTGCCAGGCCCTGGAGCTTCCTGGGTTTGATCCCACCTCAGAGGCCACAAGATCAGTGCTCACTGCTTCGAGGAGTAGCAAGCCTCCACGTCACCAGCCTCCACGACGCTCAAGAGCAGCAGTGCCTGGCACAGAGCGGCGGTGGCCACTGCTGCGGCTGCAACACGCCCTCTGCCCATCTCCTTATGCAGTCGGCACGTCCGAGCCACGGAGGGGCCGCACAAGAGCTTCTCCTTCCATGCTGAGCGTGGGTTTGGAATTCCAGGAATCACTCTCAAACCCCTTCTCTTGGAGATGTTTCAAGTCTCAGTCCAGCACGCCTATGATGTGGAGCTTCCTAAAATAACTCCGAGTAACCCTAACCATAACCCCCAAGCCTGAAAACCAGCAACCTGAAAGCGTGGGCCTGAGTGGCTTCCGGCACGTGGTACGGACGCTACTGTCTGTAAACGCTTCCAACTCCCTGCAGGAGAGACCACCCTGGGTGCCCGCGGTGTGGCCCCCTGCGTGGGTGTGTCTGAGAACTCCTGCCGAAGTGTGCTGAGATGCGAGCCGAAATGCTGCTGCCCGGGCACTCTCCTTAACTCACAGTATTTCCACAAGGAGGGAACAGAACCCACTTGCCCTCACACCCAAGAAAGCCAACAGAACAGGGTCCTTTGGGGAGACCAGCCCTGTTCTGTCAGCCAGCTCTGTGGGTCGTGGGTAACCTGTCTCCTTACTAACCTCTGAGCTTCACCTGTCACTGGCAAAACTAGGAAGAATGATTCTCTTTTCCTTAAAAGCAACTGTGAGGACTGGGGAGAGTTTAGCCTCGTCCAGCACAGGGCTCACCGGAGTTAGCGGGTAAATGACAGTCACTGTCAGCACCACACCACCACCACCTTCGCCCTCATCGATAACAGTCTCACCTCTGTCACCACCAGTCCATGGCCACCAGCAGCACCACCACCTGCATCAGCTCTCCAGTCAACGGCAGCAGCACCAGCAGCAGACCACCAGTAACAGACCACCAGCAGTACCACAAACAGTACCACCAACAGCACCACCACCAGCAGTACCACAAACAGCACCACCAACAGCACCACCACCAGCAGTACCACAAACAGCACCACCAACAGCACCACCACCAGCAATACCACAAACAGCACCACCAACAGCAGTACCACCAGCAGTACCACAAACAGCACCACCAACAGCACCACCACCAGCAGTACCACAAACAGCACCACCAACAGCACCACCAGCAATACCACAAACAGCACCACCAACAGCAGTACCACCAGCAGTACCACAAACAGCACCACCAACAGCACCACCAACAGCAGTACCACAAACAGTACCACCAACAGCACCACCAACAGCACCACCACCAGCAGTACCACCAACAGCACCACCACCAGCAATACCACAAACAGCACCACCAACAGCAGTACCACCAGCAGTACCACAAACAGCACCACCAACAGCACCACCACCAGCAGTACCACAAACAGCACCACCAACAGCAGTACCACAAACAGTACCACCAACAGCACCACCACCAGCAGTACCACAAACAGCACCACCAACAGCACCACCACCAGCAGTACCACAAACACCACCACCAACAGCAGTACCACAAACAGTACCACCAGCAGCACCACCAGCACCAGCACCACCAGCACCAGCAGCACCAGCACCACCACCACCAGCACCAGCACCACCAGCAGCACCAACACCACCAGCACCAACACCACCAGCACCAGCACCACCAGCAGCACCAACACCACCAGCACGAGCACCACCAGCACCAGCACCACCACCAGCACCACCACCACCAGCACCAGCACCACCAGCACCAGCAGCAGTAACCTCACAGCATTACTGCCACTTGTGCTGAGACCACCCTGGATGAGAGAAGGGTGACTTAGACATGTCCTGTCCTCAAACAGCTTGCAGACTGAAATGGGTGTTAAGTCATAGACACTAAGAACCGTAATTAAAAGGAAACTATGAGCAAGGCTCAGAGGCACAATGCTGGTTTCGGGAAGAAGTAACTACATTCAGCTGGGAAGCTGGGACCCAGGGCCTGTCCTGGACCAGCTGACAGGCTTTGCAGTCATGCCCTGCATCTCATCTCCTGCCTGCCGAACAGCGGGACACGGTGGGAGTGCTGCCCCACTCCCTGCGTGCTGTGGCCAGAGTGGCAGAGCTGCCAGGCAAGCCGCCTTCCTCTGATGGACATGCCTTCGATGTGCCGCCCTACTCCCAGCTCGCGCAATTATGGGCCAGACTGACAGGAAGGCCTGCAGGTCCTGGGAGCCACATGCCAGTGGCCATGAGTGGGTGAGGCTTCCATCTGTCCACCGGCTGCTCATGCTCATCACATATCCTCTCGTGCCAAGGATCCCAAACAAATTAGGACACCCGGATTGGGACATCTTCTGACCACATGACACACATTTTCTGCAGTCTGCTCACAGCCTGAAGGCAGTGCTGACAGGTTTGCCGTCAGCCTGAAGGAGCCCACAGCAGTGGGGCACCCACGGGCTCCTAGTGAGACGGCGCGGGAGGCCACTCGGAAGCTCAGGCCAGAGTCTTGGAACCCTCAGCTCCAGCTCATTAAATGCAGAGCCAAGACGACTCCGCTGTGCCTGTCTGTGCTCAGGCCGTGGCAGGGAGCCGGTGACTTGTTACTCTGTCTCTCAGTCTTCCTCTCCAAACCTCTCTGTCTCTGTCTCTCCTTAGCTCTCCCTTTGACTGTCTATTCTCTGTTTCTCTCTCTGTTTCCCCCTCTTTTGTCTGGCTCTCTGTATCTCTGCATCTATTTCTGACTCTTTCTCTTTGATGTCTCTGTCTCCTTCTCTGTCTCATCTCTATTTCTTTCTGTCTCTCCTGTATCTCGTGCTGTAGAAAGTGTCAGTGTTTATTAGTGCTCAGGCTGGTGGTGGCCCGCCGTGTGCAGGAGAAGTGCAGGTCTTGGGACCAGCAGTTAGCGTAATGACTATGTTGCTGGACTCCCATGTAGTTGACCACAGTTTGAGTCTCGGACCTAGTGGCTTAAACTCACACCGGGCGCATGTGCGTGCGTGCCCAAGATCCCGAGATAAGAATGGAGGAGAAGGGATTGCGGCGTGGCCATCCCCCCGGGTGGTGATTTCTTGCTTTCTGTCTCTCTGTCTCCCTCTTTCTGGAGAGCGCACGTGCCCTATAGCAAAAAACTCTAAAAAAGAGAGAGAGAGAGATGTGCAGGTCTCTGGCTGACAGCGCTGTCACCAGGACACAGCCCCACAGTCAGGAAGGCAGAGGAGCCCCGCTCCGGGTATGCCGTGCCATCTCCGAGGACCTGGAGCTTTCCGTTAGAAACCAGGGCCGACTGTGCACTCTGAGGTGGAGACTGAGAGGGCAGAGGACAGCGAGGCACTGAAAATGGTTATGGGTGCTGGAGACCATGCGGGAGGGGAGTAGGGAAAGGAACCGAGGAGAACAGACAAGACCTTTACGGGCCATGGAAATGGATGATTACCTGTTGATGATAATATGTTTTGTATCCTCCCCAGGACGGTGTGAAGTGTATTCATGATGGGTAAATTCAACTGACAAGCTAAGTGATGTATAGTGATTAAATGTATAAATTAAAATAATTTTAAAAAGCCAGTCCCTGAAGTTTCTAGCGAGTTCACAAACTCTGAGGCTGAAGAGGTGTTAAATTCTAAACCACAAACCAGTGAAGTTTGCAGAAAGCTGACAGGAACGTGTGGCAGGGGTGTTACCTTGGGGGCTCTGCAGAGGGGCAGGATTTGCTGGCGTGGGATCTTCTGAGGAGACGGCGGTGGCCTGAAGTGATACTGCTGCCCCCTGCACCTGCCTGCCTTCGCCCTCTTTCCTGCCCGTCACACCGCTTCATTCTGCTCCCCCTGGTTTCCTTCGGCCCTTCCTGCAGCTGCACCCTACGGCCTCACACCCGGCCAGTAACGAGGACAGATGGTTGTCGCTCTGCTCCGGAGCTGCCTGCCTGTCCCGTGCCAGTGCATGCTGTTTTGATGATCACAGCTTTGTCATGTACTTTGATGCCAGGTGATGGTCCTACTTTATTCTTTTTGCATACTATTGCTTTGGAAAAAAAAATCAATTCGACTAAAAGGTAGGCAAACGAACTGAACAGACAACTGTTCAAGGAAGAACTACAAATGGCCAAAAAGCAGATGAAAAAAAGGCTCAACATCTCTTATAATTAGAGACATGCAAATCAAAACCACAATGAGATGCCACTTAACCCCAGTCGGAATGGCTAAGATCAAAAAAATAAAGAATGATAAGAGCTGGGAGGCTGTGGTGAAAAGGGGACCCTCCTCCACTGCTGGTGGGAGTGTAAACGGGTACAGCCACTGTGGAGAACAGCGTGGAGGTTCCTCGCAAAACCTACAGCTAGAACTATTGCACGATCCAGCGATTCCACTCTTAGGTATTTATCCAAAGGACAGAAAGAGAGTTGGAAAAGCACTTGCACATCCATGTTTATTGCTGCATTATTCACGAGTGCTAGGACATGGAACCAACCCAAATGTCCAAGAACTGATGAGTAGACTGAAAACTGTGGCACAGGTAACTCTTTGGAATACTACTCAGCTGTAAAAAGTGAGACCCTGACATTTAATACCAAGTGGACCAACATGGAAGATTTAATGCTAAACGAAGCAAGTCAGACTATGAAAGGCAGGCACTGTATGTCCCCACTTAATATACACAAACGTCTGCACTCTGAGGCAGAAACAAAAGATCGGGAGGCGTGATAGCAGCGAGGGTAACGGTAGATTCTAGAGTACAGGAGGGGATGGGTAATGGAGTGGGTAATAAGGGGTAGGGGTGAGGGGATCGGGGAAAAATTCCCATCACATTTAATTGACACAGAAATGAGTGACCTGCCGATGACAGCGTGTATGATAATGTCTTTGACTTGAGTGAGATGCACTATGCTCATGCTGGGAAAAACCACACACGATGTAAAGGTGTACGGTGAGAACATGTAAATAAACAGATTTTATAAAATAAAGAATGGGTTATGAGTTGGAGCGGAGAGCCCCAACCGTTTTCCTTCTACTCTGAACAAGCACAGACACGAGCAGGTTGGTTGCCTCTTATGCCCTCCTGGAAGACAGACGATGGTTACAAAGTGGCTCACCACACCCAGGGCTGCCGCTGGCTGGCTTTTTAGCCTCTCAGCAACTTTATGGTGCGGACATGACAGTCCATCTTGCAGACGAGGAGCCCAGGCAGCCAGCAAGTGCCGGCAGAGCTGGGTGGACGGCTGACTGGAGCCGGCCGTGCTCCCTGCTCACAGCGCAAGCTCCTCCTTGGTCCACCTGGGGGACAGCATGACGACGCTTCACTGAGTTTGGAAACAAACTCAGTGACCTCGGTTTCTGTTTTTAATAAAAACACGGGAAAACGAACAAGATCTCTAGGATTCTGATTTCAGCTCTACTTTATTAAAGGTTGAAAGTGAGTATTTTGGTCATCTTGCTTAGCCTCAGTCTCCCTGTCTGAGCAGGGAAGGGCTGAGCAAGGCCGGCTGGGGCCCGCTTACCCTAACGCCCCAGGCCCCAGCCGGCGGTGGGCCCTGGGTGATGAGGCTGTCGAGTGTTTTCTGCGTCCACCCTCAGTCAGTCCTAAGAATCCCGCTGGGAGAAGAGGCAACGACACTCGGAGTATACCCAGGTGGTCTCAGCCCACGGTGACATGAGAACTTAAATCAAAGAGAAAACAATGTCTTCTGTCCACAGAGAACTCAACACTGAAGAAAACTAATGCTCTTTGGCGTCATTTGTGTGTTACACATTGTCCACCATCAGCCAATCGGCTGCAGGTGGCAGGGCTGGCTATACCCTCCAGAGAAGTGCCTACCACCAGGCCTCATCTCACGGAAAGAACTCCTCACAAGACAACAGAACAGACGCAGCAAGTGGGATAGAAACGTGCTTGCAGTCACACTACAAATAGGGTCACTGTGATCCTCAGCATTTTTACATCTGCCACAGCTTGGACAGTCAACCTGCTGGGTGACAGATAGATATTAAGTAGGTTGGTTTGCACATGGCTTTCTGTAAGCTGAGCTGGACTCTTTTATCTGTTACTGTGAGTATCCAGTGGAGGAAGGACAAGTGGTTGCCCGGCAGTAACGCTGGGTGATATTCCAAGTAACTGCGGCCGGCATGCAGTGAGCTCTCACTCATGTGTGTGAGGGTAAGGACAGCACCCCGCCTCTGGGGACGGTTCCGCTTCTAGAGCTCAGCTGCCACTAGCGATCGGTGCAAATAACAGCGTGAATAGCACCTTTTCTTCTTCATCCTCTCCCCCCACCCCGCCCCAAATCAAACGTCTATCATAAACGTGGCACACAAAACACTGACCATGGCCCTTACGCTCTGTGCCTTTGCGTGTGTTGGTCCTGGTGGGACAGCTAGGTAGCAGGTATGCAGGAAACCTGTGTCCCCACACAGTCTCTTCAGGGGCACCTTTTCAGAAATGAAGGGGTAGGAGAGATGGGCTTATTGGTAGACATGAGGGTTGCTTCCAGTTTGGCACTGTTATGAATAAAACTGCCGTAAATGAATGTGAGTGTTATCCCTCTTATGGCTGATTAATATTCCATTGTATATTCATGCCACATCTTTATCCATTTATCAGTTGCCGATTTCATATCGTGGCCACTGTCACAGTGCTGCAATAAACTTGGGCGTTCTTATATGTCCTTAGTATACTGACATCCTTTCTTTTGGACACATATCCATAGTGTTATTACTGGATCATAAGCTAGTTCTATTTTTAGAGTTTTGAAGAAATACCATTCTGTCTTCCACCAAGGCTATGCTAATTTATATTCCCACCAACAGTGCAAGAGAGTTCCCTGGACTAGGAACAACATCACTAGCACTTGTTTGTTTTTAAACTGTGATTCTAACTTGGGTGAGGTGGTAATCTTGTTTTAGTTTCGATATGTATTTTTATGATAATTAGTGATGTTGAGCTTTTTTCATATATTTGTTGGCCAAGTGTATGTCATTTTTCAAGAACTGTTCAGCTCAATTGCCCATTCTAAAGCAGATTTTTTTTTTGATGAGATGTTTTGGTACTTTGCATCTATAGTAATGCCTATCACAAGTATAATTTGCAATTTCCCCCCATTCTGTAGGTTGTTCCACCACTCTGTTAACAGTTTCCTTTACCGTAAAAAGATTTAGTTTGAAATAACCCCATTTGTCTTTTTTGCTATTGTTGCCTGTGTTTAAAGGATCTTATTCAGAAAAATCATTGCATAGACCAAAGTCCTAAAGCATTTACCCTATGTCTTATTCTAGTAATGTCATGGTTTCAGGTCTTACATTTAAGTCTTAAATCCAGTTTGAGTTAATTTAGGTATATGCTGAAGAACAATGACCTAATTTTTTTTTTCTGCATGTGGATATCTAATACTCGCCATCACTTATTGGGAAGACTATACAATCCATAATGTTTTTAGGACCTTTGCTAAAAATAAGTTGGCTGTGGGAACAGCAGATGGCGTAACGTCTATGTCGCTGGACTCCCACGTAGTCAACCGTGGTTTGAGTCCTGGACTCGGTAGTTTAAACTCATGCCAGGCATGTGTGCATGCGTGCCCAAGATCCTGAGAAGAGAATGGAGGAGAAGGGATTGTGGCATGGCCATCCCCCCCTAGGGGGTGATTTCTCACTTTCTGTCTTTCTGTCTCTCTCTGTCTTTGTGGCATGTGCCCTATAGAAAAAAAATAACCTCTCCAAAAAAAAAAAAAAAAGTTGGCTCTATGTATATGGATTTATATGGATTTATCTCTGGGTTCTCTATTCGTGTTTCATTGGCCTATGTGCTTTTTTTAGCCCCTCTACCATGCAATTTTGGTTACTATAGTTTTGTGGTATATTTTGAAGTCAGGCAGTATGATGCTTCCAGCTTTGATATTGCCCAGGACTGCTTTGGCTATTTGGAGTTCTTCCTGATTCTACATGATTTTTTTTTATTTTAAAAAATATTTTTGTAAAACATACCATTGGTGTTATGATAGAAATTACAGTGATTTGCAGATTGATTTGGATAGTACAGACATTTTAACAAAGTCAGTTCTTTCAATCCATTAACTTGGAATATCCTTCCATTTCTTTGTCATCTTCCATTTCTTTCATTAGTGTTTTATAGTTTTCATTGTTGAGCTCTTTTATTTCCTTAATTAAATTTACATCAGTGTATTTCTTTTTGAAGCTATAATTAATAAAATTGCTTTCTGTTTTGTTATTGGCAAACAAGAATGCTATTGATTTTTGTAAGTTGACTTAGTATCCTAAAACTTTAAAAATTCTTCTATCAGTTCTAAGCGGTTGTTTTTATTTTTGTTGTTGTTGTTTTGTTTTTTTAGGTTTTTGCCATAGGGCGTGTGCACCTCTGGGTGGGGGGTGGGAGGATGGCCATGTTGCAATCCCTTCTTCTCACTCTCCTCTTGGAATTTTGAGCATGCAGGCACACATACCCAGCGTGATTTTCAAGCCACCAGGTTCAGGACTTGAACCATGGTTGACCATGTGGGAATCTAGCATCTTAATCACCATGCCATCTGCTGATCCCTCTGGTGAGTTTTTTAGATTCTTCTCTATATATTTACATCATCTGTAAACAGGAATAATTTGACTTCCTCCTTTCCAATTTGAAGTCCTTAATTTATTTCTCTTGCTTAATTGCTCTAGCTAAGACTGTCAGCACTGTGTTAAACGAGAGTGAAGAAAGTGTACATTCTTGTCTTATTCCAGTTCTGAGATGAAAAGCTTTCACCTTTTCTCCATTCAGTATAATGTTAGTTGTGGGTCTGTCATGTTATATGACATTCACTGTGCTGTAGTATGTTTTTCATAATCAAGGTTATAGTGATAGATGAAGATTTACTCCTCATTTTGTTAATTGTTTTGTGATTGTTCTCTGTGTCCTTTGTTCCTCTTTGAACAAAGAGAGGATCTTTGAATGCCTCTCTAGGTTTGGAAAGTTTTCTTCCAAGATTTCACGAACTAGATTATCAGTGCCCTTATTAGTCTCTTCACCTCTGGGATATCCATTATCTGAATATTTGGACGTTTAATAGTATCTGGTATTTCTCATATATTATTCTCATTTTGGGGGCTATTTTCTCAGTCTTTGTGATAAGTTTTTCTTGGATGGAGATTCTGTCTTCTACATCTGAGATTTGATCTTCTGCATAATCTAATCTGCTTTTAATACTTTCAAGGAAGGTTTTGATTTCCTTTCTTACATCTTTCATCTCTAATAGTTCTGTTTGATTCATTTTTGTGGTGTGTATTTCCTCTTTCAGTGCAAGAACTTCTTCACCTCCCGGAACTCATTGGCTCTTTTCTCCTGCATCTTCTGGAGTTCATTGTCTCTATTCTCTTGCATCTCTGTTAGGTTTGTCACTATGAGTATTCTAAATTTTTAATCTGACATTTCCACGAGTTCCATGGTACTGTCTGTGGATGAAGAGGAGCTGTTCTTTTCCCTTGGGGGAGAGGTATTTTCTTGGTTTCTCATATTTCTTGTGCCTCTGTGGTGATTTCTGGTCATCTGATGGGTTATATGTTTCTTCCTAACTTCTTGAAGTTCAATTTGAGCATTCAGAGGCGTGCAGGAGGAGGTGATCTGCAATCCCTCTGCAGTTCCATTTTTCTCCCACTCTCTAGATTGGGGTCTGGATGGTGAAGTCTCAATAGAAAATCTCCAATAGTCTTAGGCCATGAAAGGAATAGTGCACAGCTCAGATGCAGGAATCTTCTTCCCAAGTGATATTTATCTTCTTTTTCCAGAGGGGCTGACAGTCCCCAAACACATAGGTCTTAACCACTTCTTTTCATTTGTAAGCACCATTCTTCTATAAAAGAAACCAGGGATTCTTGAGAAAATGGTTAATTCAAGGCCCTGGAAATTACACCAACTTTTTTAAAGCATTCCATTGCATGTATTCTCCATCCTTTTACTTTCAATCAATATATGTCTTTCGATCTTATCTGCTTTAGTGTTATTGACAATAGCATACAAGAGGTCTTCAAAAAGTCCACAGAAAAATACAAATTATGGGGGGCGGGGAACTCTGCATGGATTTCTCTTTTCTTCCACAAAAAAAAAAAAAAAAATCCCACCACACTTTGTTTTTACATGAATTTTATAAAGACTCCCCCCCCATATAGTTGTAACTTGGTTTTTGCTGTTTTTATCCAACTTCAACATCTCTGCTTTTTACTTGGAAGGTTTAGTCCATTTACATTTAATGTAATCGCTGGTGTGGGTGGCTTCAAGTCTGATTTCTTCAGCAGGACTTGGATATAGTTAGCTGCTTAGATTTTAGAACCCTGGGAGATCTCTTTCTACTTTGTGGCCCAAGTTCTAATTTGTGAGTTGTTAAAGACTTCTCTTTCCTCTAAAATCCCACACTGGCTTTCTGTACCCTACGCAATAAATCTTTCTCCACTACCTTGCCTTTTCCCAAGCCTTCAAAGACCTGAATTGCTAGGAAGAACTTTTCCCAGCACCCCTCCCTTCTCCCATTCTTTATGTACTATCTCATTTCTCAGTGAAAGCCTGCAGGGAAGAGTTAGGCAGTGGAGTACCCGCTGTGCAGCCTGCGTCTCAAAACAGTCTACGTCCTTGTCAACACTCCCTTAATATTTAAGCAGGATTTTTCTCTCTACTATGGTTGTTTTTCCTCCTGTGTTCCAATTTGTATGAAAGGACCTGTGGCCCAGCATGGGTCACCACTTTCTGAAGTTCAGTTATTCTGGTTTCTTTGAATCTTCAGCTATCTGATAAGATGCCTTTTTAATGTCTCTTTCTCCAGAGAGAGAGTTCCCTACAGTCTTCATGCCACGATCCACTCCATCCTTCCAGAGTGTTCAGGGAGTCTCCAGGTGTGAACCCAGAACCTCCCATGTGGGTCAGGGTCACCAGGCATTGGATTACTGCTGCCACCATCCAGCCCTCTATTATATATTATTTTTCTTAGCTGTGAGAGGGTACATGTGCTCACCAAAGAGAGACACAGATAGATAAATGGAGAGGGAGGAGAAAACACCTCCCAATGGGGCATGGTCATGCTGCAATACATTCTCCACTTCTCCATCCATTTGGGACTTTAGCCCCACACACATGTGTGCCTGGCATGTTTTTCAAGCTACCAGGGCCAAGTTTTGAACCACGGTTGGCCATGTGGCATCACCTTCCCTTAACAATTAGGCTACAAGGCTAGCCCATAGATTTCTTAAAAGGTTCAATTTAACAGGTCATCTGGCTTGTTCACATCATGGGGAGGGAGTGGGGATGGTCTGCAGACATTCCGCATAGTAAGTCCATCTTACCATCATTGGCAGGTGACTTCTCGCTGCCTCACAATGCCCATCCTCTCAGAAGGTCCTGCGTGCCCATGTGAGTTACTATTCATTTTACTTTCAGAGTTTCATTCATGTCAGCACTTACCAAGTTTTTTAAGTGCATTTTTTTTGCTTCATTTTTCTCTCTCTTACCAGTAAAATCCTTAGGGCAAGGACTAACTTTTGATTTTTAAATCCCAGCACCTTGCAGTTTCTTGTACATTAACATGTTTTCTAAATGTTTCCAAACTAAATCAGTTAACTAATGGTATTGCCAAGTAACAAATTCCAGTGTAAACCTCCTCACTAGTAAAGAGGAAGTGGGTAATTTATAGTGTCCTATAGTCAACAAACAGGAAGTCAGTCCACCACTGACAACGCAGACACTAGAACGACGCTGCCTCAGCAGGTGTCAGCAGCTCGGTGAGCCAGAGCTTGGTGTGGGTTGCTTTGATCATGTTCCCCAGGGCTTCTGTGAAGGAGTAGATATGAAAGCTTACAAAGGTGGTAAATTCAGAATATTCTCTATCTATGCTTGAGTTATATTTTTTTGGTGATAGGTGCATTAAAAACGATAATTAATAAAATAATAATTCACTGGAAATCGTTTGTGCTGTCAGATTTCGCCACATATAAGCTTGCATTTGCAGGGGGGTTTGCCGTGGGGCAGGGCCCTGGCAGCCGGGTCTACGCTGCACCATCTCAGCCCCATCACGAACGAGCTGCTCCACCTTTCACCAGTCTTTGTTCATTAGCGAGGACTCCAGCCTTCTCCTCGTGGAAACACGGGCCGAAAAATAACGAGCACGGGGTCTGCCTGTGGCTTTACCACTGAGAAGCATCTCTCTTAACACAGAAGGAAAAACACCTGATCCAAAAATGCCGGTGAGTGCTGTTTCTGAAGAGCCTTCAGGGCCACCAAGCTGAAATGGCCCGGTGTCAGGGAGACTGCAGACTTCGCTCTAAATGGGCTGCTGCGAAGGGAAAGGAGGACTTGGCAGCCAGAATGCAGGGCCGCCAGCAGAGCGCGTGGTCCAGGCCACGCCGGCAGCGGGCGCCTGCCATGTGGGGCTTACATCACCGGAGCCCACCCTGCTAGGCTGGGCGGTTGCAGACGACCCGGTCCTGCCCGGTGTCGCTCGTTCCGGTCTCTATGACATGGAGAGGCGGCAGACGCGGTGGTGACCCACGCACCGCCCTGTGACCCTGGGGAGGCGTCAGAGCCAGCAGCTGGACCCCGTAAGAGCTCAACCCCTCCCCAGGCCAACCTGACCACACACTCCTGAAGACTGATAGGGTCCTAGCCCAGAATGCCTCGGGAGGGAGTCTGCTTCGAGAACAGCCCTAGGACCTGGTCAGACTCCCAGGACGGATTCCCACGGTCCTGGGGTCTCACTGCCTGTCCAGGGCTGCCCTCCCTGAGCTGGAGCTGGCAGGCCCCTGGGAACTGCAGCCGGGTGACACTCCGCCTCCCTCCCCGGGAGCCTCTACCAAGCTGCTCTGTTTGCTTTAATGCAGTGGCAGCGTGGGCAGTAGGCGGGGCATCTCGGGGACATGCCTTCAGCCAGCGAGCCATCCCCACATCCCACTCTCATTTGCTCACAACTCAGCAAAATAACGAAGACTGAAGAGTGCCCGCAGTGGGACAACCGAGACCACGCATTCGCGGGACGAAACCTAAGGTTCCTGGCAGCTGCTGCGTCCAGGACCGCGGCCCCCCGCCACCAGGGTGCTCTGCACCAGGCACTGGCGGTCTGGCGAGGGAGGTGGCTCTGGGGGAGGCCCCAGGGCTGCCGGGGGGTCTGAGAGCCCCGCCTTGCTGGGTCTCCCCTTCTTGCTCACACCGCCCGCAACCCAGCCGGGCCCTCGGGACTCCTGGCCAAGCCGCGTAGAGTCCTGCCAACGGGCTGGCCCGCTGCAGTCACCCTTCCCTGTTCTCCGCAGAGCAGAGCCCGGAGCCCGAGAGGGGTCGGGAGCGCGGGAGGGCCGCGAGGGGTCTGCAGACCCTGGGCCTCCTCGCTCTTGTTACTCGTAAGCACGAGTGACGTGGTGCTGCAAGCTGTGCGTGTTTTCTCCTCCCCACAACGTCCCAGTCGCTGTGACCGCAGCTGAGGGACACAGGCCAAACCGCTTCCCCGGGACCACAGAGCTACAGGAGGGGCTGGCTCTGAGCCTGAGACCTCGTGATTCCTGGAGGAAAAGACCCGTGTGAAAGGCGGTGCGTACCCACATACCCGACGCGGCTCGGGGCAGCCTCTGCCATCGACCACGGAAATGGAATCCGCATGGGACAGCGGGACGGCTGGCTGGGCCCGGGGCTCGTCACGGTGCTCGCAGCCCAGTGGGGCCGTACAGCTCCTTTTGGTCTCCGAGGTGGACCTGGTGCACCCCTCTGTGTCTCGCCCTGTGCCGGGGCCCCTCGCCCTGTGCCAGGAGCCCTCGCCCTGTGCCAGGGGAGCCCTCGCCCTATGCCGGGAGCCCTCGAACTGGCAGCGCACACCTGTAAGGGCTAGGGCCTGCACTGTCCCTGTGGAGACAGGCCCTGGGAGCCAGAGACATCCTGGACACACAGAAAAGGTCATGGGCATCCGAGACCTGGTTGGACCTCGTCCTTCACCTGTGCCTGGCCAGAGTCAGGGCACTGCTGGGGCCAGAGCAGTCTGGCCTCATTGCTCAGGGTCATCACCAAACAGCCTCGGGGCTGATGGCGGTGCGGGTGAGAGAGGGCAGCACACAGCCCGGGCACAGCCATGGTGAGAGAGGGCGGCGCACAGCCATGGTGAGAGAGGGCGGCACACAGCCCGGGCACAGCCATGGTGAGAGAGGGCGGCGCACAGCCATGGTGAGAGAGGGCGGCACACAGCCCGGGCACAGCCATGGTGAGAGAGGGCGGCACACAGCCATGGCGACATGCCGGGGCTGGACTGGCAGATACAGGCAGACCAGGTGTGCTCCTGCTTCCCACGGGTCAGTGTCACGCAGGTCCTGCTAGCTCCGGGGTCCTGCCCAGCTCAGGGGTCCCGCCCAGCTCCGGGGTCCTGTCAGCTCGGGGGTCCTGCCCAGCTCAGGGTCCTGCCAGCACACATCCTCTGGAAGGGATGCGCAATTCTAGACATGCATGTTGCCTGACACGTCGGCCAGCATGGGTGTGGCTACTGCACCACCAGGAGCGCAGGGATGTCAGGGACAGTGTGACCCAGTTGCTCCAGGCCCTCCAGGGCGCCCGTGGTCTCTGATGACTACAAAGCAGAGAGGGAGGGATGGCTGCCTCCCTGTCTTAGACCAGCACAGCCTCAGCCCAGGAGCGTGGTCATATGAGTGGACGTGAGCCACCTGGGCAGCGGGGACACCTGGCCTGCCATCAAATCCAGTGCCCATGGTCGCCGGGTGTGGAGACTGCCCCGCGTCTGTGCTATTTGTGTGATTTTTGTTGCTGGAGGGTGTTTGTGCTCCCCAGAGAGAGGCAATCGGGGTGAGGTGGGGCGGGGACACCCCGGGGTGTGGTCACGCTGCAGTCCCTTCTCTGATTCTGCCCTGCTAGGATTTGGGGACGCACACACATGGGCCCAGCGTGTTTTCAAGCCGCCAGGGCTGGTATTTGAACAGCACGGCTGTCATGTGGGATCTGGCTCCCCTGGCACCGAGCCCAAAGACAACAGTCCCCGCTCTCTCTCTCCCAGGAAACCGGAAGTGAGACAGCCCCCACAAGTCACCACAGCCCATGCTGCCCTTCCACTGGGAACACCGCTGAGGCCCGGCCACTCCACGGGAGTCCCTCCCACTGAGGCCTCTGCAAGGTTGGCGGTGGGTACAGCACGCTCCTTCCCGGGCGCCCGCACGAGCCTGGCCTGGGGCTGGAGGCAGGCCTGTCTCCCCGAGCCGTGCCCGCCTGTCTGTCCACTGTGGGGTCCCCATCAGCCCCTCTCCCTGTCCTACACAGGCAGGTGGTGTCCTAGCACCCTGGGCTGCGCCGGGGCGGGCGTACTAAGGACAGGCCTCCTAGGACACGGAGGCTGCACTGCCCCCGTCAGGGCCAAAGGCAGGGCCCTCAGTGCACCCTGCGTCGGTGCGCAGGTCACCGCTGCCCTGTGCCCCTGCAGGGTGGAACCACGCTGCGCTCAGCCTCCCGGTGCTTGTCCTAGGAAAGAGCCGGGCCCTCACCCTCGGGATCACTCCCACGGGCAGGAGCAGGGAGCGCGGCACCTCTAACGGCTGCACCATGGAGCCCCATGCCCCGTGCCGCCAGCAGGCAGAGACGTGCACCAAGACCCCAGAGCAAGAGCCAGGAGGGCGTCCGCCGAGTCTGCGTGTGGCAGCACAGACACACCAGCTCCCGGGGCGCGCCGCGACTTCACCTTAGCCGGGGCCTTGCCGTGCCTCGTCCTGGGATGCGTGCCTGTGCTCGTGGCCGGCGACAGGGCCTCCAGGGACGGCAGGTAGCGCTGAAGGGTCTCCGCCAAGGCCACGCTGTCCTCCGGGCGGCGCCTCCTTTCATTTTCAACGTTTTGTTTCGGGGTCCTGAAAAGCAAAAGGAAAACTTGAATCAACTGTGAGGCTGGTGCAGGCCGGCAGGGCAGAGAGTGAATGTGAGGGAGAGGCCCGGGCACCACCCCTGCCTGGACAGTTCCTCTCTGTGCGCCTGGGCTGTGGGTCGTGGTCCCCACCCAGCTCCTGGCCCGGTGCCCTGACAGGACGGGCGCGAGGGCTGCCTTGGCACCGCAGTGAGGGGCTGACCAAAGCGTGTCCCAGCGACGGCCCCTCCAAGGGCGAAGGAGGGACAGAACGAACCAGGACACGATGGAGGGTCACGGCTGCATGGTGTGGCTGGTGCCATGGAGCCCAAAGAGACCTGGGGGCTGGCACGCGGGCAGGCCCACAATGGGTGAGACCCCCTGAAGAAAGCCCTAAGGGTGGAGCCGGGACGTGGCGGCCTTCAGACGCTGGGACAGGCTGCACGGGCTCTCCCCAGAGCCTGCAGAGGGGCTGCTCTCCCCAGTACTCGGCGGAGCCGCCACCCTCGGCACTCAGCCCTGCTCGGCCCCGGGGCTCAACCCTGCTCAGTTCCGCTCAGCCCCATAGTTCCGCTCAGCTCTGCTCAGCCCCACTCAGCCCCACTTAGCCCCTGCCCGCTCAGCTCCACACAGCTCTGCTCAGCCCCGCTCAGCTCAGCCCCTCATTCTCGCTCAGCCCCGCTCAGGAGCTCATTCTCGCTCAGCCCCGCTCAGCCCTCAGGGGCTCATCAGCCCTCTCATTCTCGCTCAGCCCCGCTCAGCCCTGCCCAGCAACTACCAGAGCTCCCGCCCACACTGTCTGCCCTCCAGCTGCCAGCTGGCACTGAGAGGCACAGTGGCCTGTTTCCTGGCTCTGTCCCCACCCTTCCCTCCCTGATGTCCTGTCCTAAAGCCAGCTGCAGTGTCCTTAGGGGGAGGAAGCATGGCCAGGAGCAGGGGCAGTTTAACAGCTTCAGGACACACCCAGGGTCGGTCGTGGCAGGGGCTGACGTGCACTTTCTGAGGTGGCCTGCTAGAGCACGTGGGCCCTGACCTCCCAGACATGGGGTACGAGGTGAGGTGGGCCCAGTCACTGCATGGTCCGACTTCTCCAGCCACCCTGGCTCTCACCTCCCCACGAGGCCCTCTGCACACTGCAGTTCAGGGTCTGTCCCCCACACCCGCCTACACTGCATCGCCCAGGCTGGGGTCCAGGCCCACAGAGCCCAGGGTCACTGCCCAGACCCTCCAAGCGGCTTAGGAAGGAGGTGCCATCCACTCACAGGCCGGGGATGAGGCCTGACAGAGCCTCACGAAGTGAGTCCACGTGAATGCTGGCCTAGAGGGTGCAGACGGAGCGCCCTGGCCCCGGGGTGGGACCCAGCCCTGCCAGCGCTCTGCAGCCCATACTATGGGCCCCAGTGCCCTCACAGGGACCCTCGTGCACACATGCACGCCCAGCGTGTGGGCAGGCTGACAACGCGGAGAGTCCGCAGAGCATTCTCCAGGTCAACGCCTCGAAGAGGGCACCTCTGGTTCTACACACAGATCCCACAGGACACAGTCACACGCCACGGCACTTGAACTGTTCACAGTCACGGAGAACATGCGGGTTCGCACACGTAAGCGTGTAGACACGCAGTTCTCAGAGAGCAATGATGCAGTTCAAACAAAGTCGCCTGTAAGCAAAGGCTCGGGCTCCCTCCAGACACGGCGTGACGTCAGTAATGGCCCCCACAGGTGCAGCTCAGCTCAGGAGCCGGGGGGACGGCAGCACTGGGCGAGTCTGTCCCTTTTGCACATCACGCACCCACTCTGGTGGTCAGGAAGCCGCGCTTCACAGGCAGGGCCGGCCAGTCTGCGTGGGTTTCTGGCGTGATCTGACTCTCAGAAATGCGTCTGGGGACCATTCGAGGCGCAGCAGTAACATGCCCCACGGGAAGGGCCCGGGTGTGCATCCTGAGGCCTCCCTATGCCCCTAGGGCAGGTGCGTGCACACCTGTGTCCTGGACGGACGAGACCAGGAGGACTGCAGTGTGAAGGCTCCTCCCACCCCACAGATGAGCAGCAAAGGAATCAGGCCGGGGCTCGGCTGTCGGCACGTCAGGCCGCACCTGCACACGTGTTTCATAAAAGCTGAGACTGACAGAAAGCCTTTCTATCTGGGTCTGTGTCGGCTGAGAGTGCTCTGTTTCTAGGGCCTTCTCAAGTTCTGCCGGCCCCGACCTACTAGGCATGTAAATTACCAAGCCCCTCACGGATCACGGTGGTCTCCTGGGCCCCACTGCACGGATGAAATCTCGGTGTCTCCGGAGTGTAACTTCGCTGGTGTCCATGCGCCCCTCCGTGCTTTGTCAGTCTCACTGATTCATCGATGCGGGTCGGGCCACCGCGCGATGTGCCTCGACACCGCGTCCTGACACCGCGTCCAGGAGCCTCGCCGTGACACAGCCATTCCCGGGTGTGTCCCTGCCGCGGCGGCAGGAACCCACGGGCCGGCCCTGTGCCGCACCGGCGTGAAGTGGTGAACGCCGAGCCTCACTCCCTGCGTCTGGAAGGCAGAGCCCCACTCAGGAGGACACCGTCCCTTCCAAACTGGCCTTCAGTGTCCCATGACAGGGCATGCCTCCACTTCTCGCCGACTTGGAGGCAAAAATCCCACTCAGGACAACCTCTCTGCAGGGAGCGCACGTGTGCTGGTCCCCTCGGCCTGCTCCCCGATCGCCGCGGGCCTGTTTTACGGTCAGGCATGCCCTCGTGCCTGTGGGCCTGCACACATGCTTTCCCGGTCTCGGTCCCGGTCCTGCTCTGGGGCCTGTAGCCGGCGGCATGTTCTTGGGTCCAGGTGGCTGTCATGTACACACCTGCCCCTCACCTGGCGCCCAGGAGCGCCGCCCCGCTGGGGCGACGAAACAGCCTGAGAGCAACCCGGGCAGGACGCGTGGGCGGCCCTGTGCCTGGGTCGGCAGCCCAGAGGGGCCCCGTTGGCCAGGCCCGGACCACGCTGTGCAGCAGCCTGTCCATGAGGCCACTGGGCAGAGTGGGGAGCAAGGTCCTGACAGGTAGGTGCTGTGGCGGGGTGCCTCGCCCCACGATTCCACTCAGAGCCCAGAGTCCGGCCCAGAGCCCAGGGCTGACCCCTCCCGACCACACCTGGCACCGAGGGGGGCCGGCTGATAGAGGCTTCCACACCGTGCGTGACACAGACGCCGCCAGTCCTCCCTGGAAAGATCCTGCCTGGAAACACGCAGTATGAGAAGAGGTTCTCAGATGGACAGCGGCCACGGATGGGCGCCCACGAGGGGGCCCCGTCTCTGGGCCGTCCTTCTCAGCTTCTCCTCTCGCCTGGCACTGGAGACAGACCATGGAGGGGGCATGTCCTCTACAGCCACACTGACATTGAAATGGTCACAGATGCTGGCCAGACAGCGAGCCAGCAGGGCTCAGGCCGCTCTGGGCCACCCTGTTCGTGTCTCAGACAGTTCTGGCCAGAAGGTTGGGACGGCTCTTCTCCCGCCTTTCAGTTCCCGCCCCCGACACTGGGAGCTACTCCCTGGTCCCAGCTCTGCTGCCGCTCTCTCTCCTCCCAGCCCAGAGCTCCGTGGAGGCCATGGGGACCCGGCAATGGGCCACCACTGCCCAAGAACAGCGTCAAAGCAGTGTGGAGAGCCCCACCCACTCGGGAACAAGGGACTCAGGACCAGACACCGGTGGGACAGGTGCCGCTCTCGCCCATGACGGAGCAGGAGTGCAGCCACAGGGAGACGCCACACGTGGGTTCACATGTGCCTCGAGTGACCATCACGGTGAGGTGGCTGCCCGCTTGCCTACAGTGGGCATGGGCATCGTGGCAGACAGCAAACTCTGTGTTCCGGAACTTTCTAACTAGGGACTGTATTCTAGAACATTCTGTCTTAGAGGAAAATGGCTTTCCAAACTAGACCTTTCAGGAAAGTGTTCCTTGTGTGTTTTAAACATGAAAAATGGCACAAAGGCCAGCCAATCACACATTCTCACGGCGGTCAGTCTCTGGACTATTCTCAGTGTCCTCGAAGGGGACACCGCTGGCCACTGTCCACGGTCTGTGGTAAGGACAAAGTTGGAGGTCAGAGCAGGTCCTGAGCTCAGGCAGGACAGGGAGGACAAGGACCGTGTGATGTGGCCCTGCTTTTGCACCTAGGTGAGCCGTCTCTTCCCGAGAAAGGAGAGTCTTGAACTCTCTTTGTCCCGCCGGGCTCTGCGGGTGTAGGGTGCTTGCGAAGGTCTCTGGGAGAGGTCCCTGGCGCGTCTCTCCTTGAGCACAGACCTTGCCAGAGGTCACTGCAGCCCACCTTTCTCTCTCAGGCTAGGGTCAGCCAAAAAAGGGAAGCCCCCTTCGGTGTGGGCACCTGACCTGCAGAGAGGTCACATTAACAACAAAACAACACAATAGACTTAGTGGAAAGGCCCGGGGCCGGCGGGCGGTGACATGCCCATGTTTACCTGGCTGAGGCGGAGGCGTCGGGGCGCTGTGGGCGCACGCTGGGCAGGTCTGCGAGCTCCTGGGCCGTCACATGCTGGGTGTGGTCATCCTGCCACGTGAGACCTGCAGGGAAGACGGGACGCTGTGAGCGACGTGGACGGCTAGCCCGAGCTGTGCCATGGCCCTGCGCCGTCAGTCCAGAGTGCCCCGTAGCTGGTGCGCACTGAGGCCTGCTGTGGCTCGGACACCTGCCTCAGCTCTCAGGGACGCAGGTCTGAGGACAGCGGGCACCTCGCTACATTAACAGTAAGTAGACGAACAAATAGGACAGCGCCTTCAGGGCCGCACAGCAAGGAGCCTCATGAATACGAGATCAGTGGGAAGACAGACGTTGCCTAGGAGGACAGACGGACACTTTACCTGGAAGGTTCGGGTCACAGCAAAGACACTGCTAACCCACGCTGCGCTCACTGACAGGCACCTGCCCCCCACCTGCCCACCCGCAGCGTCCCAGGCTCCCGGCGCTGGTCCGCCCAGCTGCTCGGTGCTCCGGAGCAGGCGTCCGGAGTGGAACAGGGCAGTTACCACGGGCAACTATGGCGGGGCTTAATGTACCACATCTGGGAGCCAATCACATTATATCGACACTCAAATGTTATGACAAAGAGCTTTGTGACTCGGGTGAAGGAGTTGTGGAGGCAAAACCCACGTGATTATGCATTAATTACATGCACCGAGGATCACATGGTAATTATGCTCAGAATTACCAAATAACTCCCAGGAATAATTATTATGCAATTTGTACATTTTAGATCTTATGGTAACACTTTAGCACTTAGAACTACCCCGTGCAATTATCCATAATTATCTAATCACTAAATATCATGTAATTACAGAGATATATTTTTATGCCCTGTACGAAAACACGTTACCAAGATCTTCAAGTCAGGACGGCTCTGAGAATGACTATGTGTGCATACGTGCTGTGGGGGTGTGCGCGTGTGCGAGTGTGCATGCGTGTGTGCAGTAAGGAAGTCTGGGGCTTGCTGAGAACCACGCGCTCCGGATGCGGTTATAGGGAGGGCTCATGGATCCCGCTGCCTTCTTGAGCACCCTTAAATGCTCTTTCAAATGCAAATCTAAGCTTTTTAAATTTCACAGATGGCAAGATTTAAACACCTGCCATATTTCTACATGTCCAAAAGCTCGGTGGCATGCCCACCGTGGGAGTCCACTCCGCCAGCCAGGGTGGCCTCCAGCTGGCCTGGCAGTCCTTCTTGGAGCAGGGCAGGTCCGCGTCCATGGGAGTGGCCACACAGGGGAGACGGCCTTCCTTCTCTGCTCTGCCCTGTCCAGAGAGCCGCGGTGGGAAGAAGGCCCCACATCTCTGCTTCCTCCTCAGGGCCGAGTAACCTCGTAAAGAAGCCATCACGACCTCAAAGGCTGCTTGAGACACCGTGAGGCATACGTGTGCGTGGCCACACCGCACATCCCGGGGCCATCTCTGTTGAAAACATGCGGAAGTGTTCCAGCCACGCCACTCCAGGAGGGTAGCCTGAATCCCCACTCCACCAGGAAAGGGAAAATCGAGGGCAGTAGAGAAACTTCCCGTGAGGGCATCCATTCGACATTTAAGTAACGGAAACTCCGTGGCGTGTTTATGGAGCGCACAGGTGGCTGCCAAGGGCGGTCCTTCCAGAGCCGCCGTTGGACACCGGGTCCGAGCCCTGTGCCGGGCAGTCCGAGGGCTCCACGCAGCCCTGCGCTCCCAGTGGAGGCACCCGGCCAGTGTCTGCTCGGGGCACGTCGGGAACAGGTGACCTTCCCTGGGAGGAGAGGATCCGCTTCTAGAAGGCGGGACGTGCTCTCCCACTGCCCCTCCTCCATACAGAGACCTCGGAGCACAGGGAGCAGGCGCAGGACCGGCTGGAGCCATGCCGGGGGACCTCCAGGGCTACTGTGAGCCGCGGGCCACAGCCGGGGAGCCGCTGAAGAGGCCGGCTCACGGGCAGGGTCACACGCAGCCGAGTCTCAGAATGTAACTCCAAACTGCCCAGGTTTCGGTGAGAACTCACCGGTCTCAACTCAGTAAAAAGACTGTCGCCACTACACAGGGGTGACAGAGAAGCCAGGGTTTTAAAGCGGCCATGATAAAAAACATCTGTGAACAAACACGACACACTTGACAAATGAAAAACGAAGACTCGGCAGACAGACTATACAGACACGGGCCAAGCGGGGTATGAACGGAAAACACGACGCAAAACGAACAGCACGGGGCACGCACATAGCGGCGGAGAGCAGGGACTGAGGACTGGGCCAGCGGCCCGCAGACGGAGCTCCGCAGTCGCCCAGTGTCGGCCACAGAGAAAACAGTCCGAAAGACAGCCCGAGCCTCAGGACTCTTCCGTGCCCGGCAGTGCGGAAGGGTACTAGAAATACAATGGTTGAAACTTTGGGTGAGAGACATAAATTTTAAAATTCTCAATCTTGGAAAGAAATACAAACTTAAAATTCAAGACTCTGAGCATAGCTCACGCGATAAATCAAAACCAGCCCCCAGACACATCATCATTGAACTTCCAGAGGCCTACGAGAAAGGCTCGGCAACAGCCAGAGAAAGTGACCCCTTCCCTGCGAGGGAGACGCTGGAGACGACAGGGTTTCTCACGGACGCCGCCGAGGCCAGAAGGAGAAAGCACGCCTCTCAGGTGCCGAGAGAAAGGACTGTCACCCAGACGCTCTGGAAGCTTTCAATCCAGATACCCCGGGAAAACCTCCTTCAGGAGTGAATAGGAAATCAAGATACACTCCGATAAAGGGAAAGGCAGACCTGGGCTAACGAGCCACCAGCGTGCTTTTCTAAGAGAGCGGCAGTGATGCGAGAACGCCTCAGGGTACCCAGGAGGAAGAGCGTGGCCGGCCGCACGTGGGCGAGCGCGGCCAGCGTCCCTGCGCTGCGGGCTGCGTCTGAGCTGAGCCAGACGTGAGGGCCCTGCCCGAGTCCTGGGTGCACAGCGAGGAGGTGTTTGAACAATCCTACTACAGATGCTGCGGACAGGTGTAGTGTCGTAAGGGCAGGGACAGCTGCTGTCCTTCACTGGGACTGGTGAAATCACGACAGCAGCAGACCGCGCCAGGGCTCGTCGGTGTGACACAGTGCCTAGTGCAGCCGTCAGAAACGCCGTCGAAGACACTCATCAAAACACCACAGGCAAATTAGACCAGGTTTCCAAAAACGTTAAAGGAATCCAAAGAAAGGGAGAGAAAAACAGACAAAATAGAATGAACAGCGACAGAAAGTTCAACAGGAGATCGAAGCTCTCGCACGCCAGCAGCTCCACTGAAGCTCTGCTGGAACATCCATGCGAGCAGGCGGGGGGAGCAGGTGCTGGAGAGACCGCTGCACGCTCCCTGTAGATGCGCTTTAGTCTGACGATATGAGAAGGTTCAAAGTGAAATGTGGGAGAAAACTCATCACGCCAACGTTAGAAAGAGCAGGCCTCTGCTAAAATCAGATGACTTGTCTTCAGAGCAGATCGGTGGCCAGGGACAGAGAAGAGAATTACACAGCAGTAAAGGGCGAGCCGCCAGGAAGACGGGCAACCAACGGCAGGGCCAAGACGCACACTAAGTAGAAGCCGATAAACTGCGAGGAGAAAGAGCCCAGTCCACGGTTACGTGTTCCAGCACTTTCATAGCCACCGATAGAGCGACGGGCGGACAGTCAGCGGCTAGCCCAGCAGCGCCACCGGCCAGCAAGCTCTAATGCACTACGGGACACTTACCCAAGAGCCGGCGTCACTCTTCCCAGGCCCCAGGGCATACCCCACGACAGACCTCGCCCTGGGCTCATAAAACAGCTTAGGCAGGAACCAGCCGTTAGCGTAATGGCTATGTTGCTGGACTACCACATAGTCGACCGTGGTTCGAGTCCCGGACCCGGTGGCTTAAACTCACGCCAGGCATGTGTGCGTGCGTGCCCAAGATCCCAAGAGGAGAATAGAGGAGAAGGGATTGCGGCGTGGCTATCCCCCCGGGGGGTGATTTCTCACTTTCTGTCTCTCTGTCTGGCAAGTGCACACGCCCTATAGCAAAAACCTCTTCAAAAAAAAACAAAAACAACTTAGGCAAAATTCAGAGAACTGGAATCACTCAGAGTGTGTTCCCCAATCACAATGGAGCCCAACTAGAAATCAGTAACAGAAAGATAAACCACACACTTCTAGATAATCCATGGGCTAAAGAGAATCCAAAGAGGAAAATACACTGAATTCAGTGACAATGAAAATACAACATATTAATTTTTCAGGACACAGTTAAAGCAGAGTTGCAAGTAGAGTTTTTAACATGAATCACTTATATTAAGAAAGAGGAAAAGCCCCAAATCAATTATCTCAATCCCTACATCAAAAATCTATAGGGAACCAGCAGTTAGCGTAATGGTTATGTCGCTGGACTCCCACGTAGTCGACCGCGGTTCGCGTCCTGGACCCGGTGGCTTAAAACTCACGCCGGGCGCGTGTGCGTGCGTGCCCAAGATCCCGAGAGGAGAATGGAGGAGAAGGGACTGCGGCGTGACCATACCCCCTGGGGGGTGATTTCTCGCTTTCTGTCTCTACATCTCTCTCTGTCTGTCTGGCGAGCGCACGCGCCCTATAGCGAAAAAAAAAATAAAAAACCTGTCCAAAAAAAAAAAAAGAATCTATAACACAGGTCAGCACCATGGCCTAGTGGCTAAGAGAAGCCAGACTCCACACGATCAACTGTGGTTCAAATCCTGCCACTGGCAGCTTGAAGAACACCAGGTGGAGGAGCACGTGTCCCCAGACGCCGACAGGTGGGGAAACGGGGGTGGCTGGGGGCGACATGCCCGCAGAGGGCTGCTTTCTCTCTCCCCCTTTCTGTCTCTCTGTCTCTCTCTGATGAGGACACACACCCTCTGGCGATTAAAAAAAGGAACGTACAAAAGAAAGAACAAAAATAAGTTTAAATGAAGTAGAAGGGAGGTGGCGATAGACCCCTGCCATTTTAATCAGAAAATAGACTTAGTGACAACAAAAGCTAACTTTTTGGAACGGTTAGTGAACGTGAAAAACCTCTAGCAAGAACGGCAGATAGAGCAGACATCATAAAGTAACCACGAGCGCGGCGATGAAGCTGTCGCACAGGCCCCATGGCATCCGAGGACAGAAGGGAGCAGACAACTCCAACATCTAAACCCAACGACACAGCGGCCATGGACCGGTTCCCTGAAAAACACAAGCTACCACCATGAAGCAGGCGGTCTGAATAGCCCTGTAACCATCAAGGGACTTGAACTCAGAATTTAACCTCCCCTTAAAGAAACACCCAACTGCGCATGGTCTCACTGGAGAATTCAACCAAAGACTTAAAGAAGAATCGATACAAGTTTCGCATTTCTTCCAGAAAACGGAAGGGGGAGCGGCTCAGAACTCGTTTTGTGGCTAGGATTAGTCTGATACGGGCACAGAGGCAGAGACGGGAGGAAGACGATCCTGTAGGCCAATACTCTTCGTGAATGTAGACAAAAAGACCTTCCACGATATGTTGGTAAATAAAATATGAAAATAATGGCACACCATGGAGTTTTTTTTCCCCAAGAATAAAAGACGGGTTTACTATTAGAAAAGAAATCAATTTAATCCACCACATTAATAAGATAAAGAAGAAAATGACATGATCATAGCAGTCAATATAGAAAAAGCATCTGAAGAAAACTGAACATCATTCATGATGAAAATGCTCAGAAAAACAGAAACCAAAAGAACGTCCCCAGTCCTCTAACGAGCCCTGGAAAGCCCTCCTGTTAACGCCGTACATAACGGTGAGGGACTCGGCGCGTTCGTGTGAGATCAGAAGAGGGCGAGGAGGACACCCCGCTTACGGAGCACGACTGGCCGTTCTGCCACTGGAGTCGGAGACAATGAGCCTACACCATGACTGCCTACAAAAAGGAATCCATGGAAAAAACTTCTGAAACTAATTTTTTTTTCTGTACAGAAGTAATGAACACATGGACACTGACGCTAAAAACAGAATATTATTTACAAACACTCAACACATTAAACATGTAGGTACAAATCTAAGGAATTGCATATAGGACTTACTACACCATGGTGATAAGAAATCAAAGAACAGCCAAATAAGTGATATCTATACCATCTTCATGCAGAAGTCTCAATGTCATTGATATAAATGATGTTGATTCACTCTCAAATTGATATATTAAACACAATTCCTAACCAATCCACACAGGGGAGACAGAGATAGAAAGTGAGAAATCACCCCCCCAGGGGGATGGCCACACTGCAATCCCTTCTCCTCCGTTCTCCTCTTGGGATCTTGGGCACGCATGCACACATCTGGTGTGGGTTTCAAGTTTCTGGGTCTGGAACTTGAAGCACACTTGGTCATGAGGGAGTACAGCACCTTAACCACTATGCTACCTGCCGCCCCCCAGAGACAGAAAGACAGAGAGCGAGAAATCACCCCTTAGGAGAGATGGTCACACCACAATCCCTTCTCTTCCATTCCATTCTTGGGTTTTGGGGCACGCATGTACACGAGCCCAGTGTGAGTGTTAAGCCGCCTTGTCTGAAACTTGAACCACAGTCGACTATGTGGGAGTTCAGTGACCTAACTATTATACCACCCAGTCCCCCAGCAAGATTCTTTACAGATGCTGAAGGAGTACAAATAGAAAGAATTTACATGGGGTAGCAAAGGCATTAGAATATCAAAAATAACTTAGAAAAGGAAGAATAAAGGGGCCAGCAGATGGCGTAGTTAAGGCACTGGATCCTACATGGCTGACTAAGTGGTTCGAGGCCCAGACTTAGCAGCTCAAAAATAGCACCGGCGCGTGTGCGTGCCCTAAGATCCTGAGACAATAAAGGAGAAAGGATTGTAGCGTGGCCATCCCCCAGGGGCGAGTTCTCACTGGCCCTCTTTCTCTGTCACTCTTTGCTGAGTGCATACACCTTATGAAGAAGAGGAAAAAGACAGGAAATGTTTTACATAATTTCACGTATAGGTGCAGTAGCCACAGCTGTGCAGTGTGCGTAGAGAGACCAGCAAATAAATCAGTATGACGGAACAGAGCATTCAGAAATAGACCCACGCAAGTACACCAAGGTGATTCTCAACAAAGGTGCAAAAACGACTTAATAACGGAACAACTGGGGGCCAGCAGGTGGCGTGGTGGTTAAAGCGCTGGACACTCCCACATAGCAGACACAGTTCGAGTCCCGGTGGCGTGCTTTCTCACTTTCCCTCTATCTCACTCTCTGTGTCTCTCTCTGATAAAATTAAAATAAATAAATGAATACATAAAAAATTAAATGAATAATTCTTTTTAAAAAACACACACGACAGTGAAACAGCTGCCCTCTCAGCAGTGGTGCTAGAGTATTTGGGCATCCGTGGGCAAAAGCAGGAGCTTTGATGTAAGAGCACACTCCACACAAAAACTAACTCCTGAACATAAATGTAAAACTATAACATTTTAGGAAAATAAAAACAGAAACCTTGGGGACCTAGGGCTAAGCAAACAGCTTTTGACCTGACATGGAACATCGGCACTAAGAGAGACGCTGGCCCACCGGATAGACAGCCAGCAAGCGAGGTGAGAGCCAGGGCACGGTCGTCGGCGAAGTGCGGGAGCCCGCACGGGAAGGCTTCACCCCGTCCAAGCCTGGGTCATTGGAAAGTCACGGCGCATTTTTGCATGTGAAAACATACATCGTGGCTCTTCCATCAACCCAATAGCTAGAATAAAAAGCAGAGACAACACCACATTCTGCTGGAGAGGGTCACGAGGAGCCCGCAAAAGGGCTGGACTCGAACGTGCTGCGTCCAGGGCCCAGGGACAGGAGCAGAGACATCCGCCATGGACACTCACACACGCACACACCGCACAGGCCCACACTCACCCACTCCCACCACGGACACACAAGCACACGCCACACAGGCACACACTCCCACCACAGACACACGCACACACACCACCACACAGGCACACACTCACCCACTCCCACCACAGACACTCACACAAGCACACGCCACACAGGCACACACTCACCCACTCCCACCACAGACACTCACACGCACACACACCACCACACAGGCACACACTCACCCACTCCCACCACAGACACTCACACACACACATCACACAGGCACACACTCACCCACTCCCACCACAGACACTCACACACACACATCACACAGGCACACACTCACCCACTCCCACCACGGACACTCACACACACACGCCGCACAGGCACACACTCACCCACTCCCACCACAGACACTCACACGCACACGCCACACAGGCACACACCCACTCCCACCACGGACACTCACACGCACACGCCACACAGGCACACACTCACCCACTCCCACCACGGACACTCACACGCACACGCCGCACAGGCACACACTCACCCACTCCCACCACGGACACTCACACACACACGCCACACAGGCACACACTCACCCACTCCCACCACGGACACTCACACGCACACGCCGCACAGGCACACACTCACCCACTCCCACCACGGACACTCACACGCACACGCCACACAGGCACACACTCACCCACTCCCACCACGGACACTCACACGCACACGCCACACAGGCACACACTCACCCACTCCCACCACGGACACTCACACGCACACCACACAGGCACACACTCACCCACTCCCACCACGGACACTCACACACACACCACACAGGCACACACTCACCCACTCCCACCACGGACACTCACACGCACACGCCGCACAGGCACACACTCACCCACTCCCACCATGGACACTCACACACACACCACACAGGCACACACTCACCCACTCCCACCACAGACACTCACACACACACATCACACAGGCACACACTCACCCACTCCCACCACAGACACTCACACACACACATCACACAGGCACACACTCACCCACTCCCACCATGGACACTCACACACACACGCCGCACAGGCACACACTCACCCACTCCCACCACGGACACTCACACGCACACGCCGCACAGGCACACACTCACCCACTCCCACCACGGACACTCACACGCACACGCCACACAGGCACACACTCACCCACTCCCACCACGGACACTCACACGCACACGCCACACAGGCACACACTCACCCACTCCCACCACGGACACTCACACGCACACACCACACAGGCACACACTCACCCACTCCCACCACGGACACTCACACACACACCACACAGGCACACACTCACCCACTCCCACCACGGATACTCACACACACACGCCGCACAGGCACACACTCACCCACTCCCACCACGGACACTCACACGCACACGCCGCACAGGCACACACTCACCCACTCCCACCACGGACACTCACACACACACCACACAGGCACACACTCACCCACTCCCACCACGGACACTCACACACACACCACACAGGCACACACTCACCCACTCCCACCACAGACACTCACACAAGCACACGCCGCACAGGCACACACTCACCCACTCCCACCATGGACACTCACACACACACCACACAGGCACACACTCACCCACTCCCACCACGGATACTCACACACACACGCCGCACAGGCACACACTCACCCACTCCCACCACGGACACTCACACGCACACGCCGCACAGGCACACACTCACCCACTCCCACCACGGACACTCACACACACACCACACAGGCACACACTCACCCACTCCCACCACGGACACTCACACACACACCACACAGGCACACACTCACCCACTCCCACCACGGACACTCACACGCACACGCCACACAGGCACACACTCACCAACTCCCACCACGGACACTCACACGCACACGCCACACAGGCACACACTCACCCACTCCCACCACAGACACTCACACACACAAGCTGCACAGGCACACACTCACCCACTCCCACCACGGACACTCACACGCACACGCCACACAGGCACACACTCACCCACTCCCACCACAGACACTCACACACACACGCCGCACAGGCACACACTCACCCACTCCCACCACGGACACTCACACGCACACGCCGCACAGGCACACACTCACCCACTCCCACCACGGACACTCACACGCACACGCCGCACAGGCACACACTCACCCACTCCCACCACGGACACTCACACACACACCACACAGGCACACACTCACCCACTCCCACCACGGACACTCACACGCACACGCCGCACAGGCACACACTCACCCACTCCCACCACGGACACTCACACACACACCACACAGGCACACACTCACCCACTCCCACATGCTCGGGCGTGTGCTCAGTGCTCCTCACCGAGGACACGACTGGGTGTGTGAGGGACCACAGCACTTCGGCAGTCCCCGCCCACCATCCCCGAGGAAGCAGCAACTGGGGAAGGTTCGGGGCCTCAGGGCCAGGCCAGCTTTAACCCACCACGTGGTCGGGTCCTGAACAGGCCCTGTCACGTGGAGCCCTGTCCAGAGATGCCGAAATCCGGGGGCTCCACCCCCACTCTCGCTCCTGGAACAGGCTTCTCCGAAAGGCCTGTAAGGTGGGGCCTGCTGACACCCGGCACACTCGGGCCAGCTCCCCTGAAGCGCAGTGGCTGCGGCCCCAGAGCCCTGCTCAGCTCCTTTGCGAACCAGAGAGGCGGAATTTCGTACCAAAGGGCAAAGCCATTTCCTTGCTGACGGTCTGGCTTGAAGCCCAGCCTCATGGAATGTGCCTTTAAAGACACCTGGGCACCTGGGCATCGGGATGGGCACTTGCCTGAGGGGGATGGGCTGCTAGCTGGCAGCAGGCTCAGGACTCCCCGAGAAGTCTTCCGATAAAGTGGGTTGAGCATCCCTGTGTTAAGAGCATCCCTGTCGTTAATAGCTCAGTTATCCTCAGGAGCGGCTCTATCTTTTTTATTCTATTTCTAAACAAATTCCCACCCAGCATTACAACACACACTCTAAAACGCACACATCAAGTCAGCGTGAGTGTGTGCTTGGGACCCGGCGGGCCGGAGGGCTGGCGGAGGGCTCGCACGCCTGGCTGTAGTGCTCCCTGGGGCTCAGCATCACTCTGCTGACCTGTCTGCATCCAGGCTTGTTTCTCTCCGCTGAAATCTCAGCTCTCCTAACTTCCCGAGTGTTGGCGAGTGTGCTGTCACTGCAGAGTGAACTGTGGCCACAGTCCTCGCTACAGAGGGGAAGGACAGGTGCCCGGACTCTGGTGAACATGGAGTTCGAAGGCCGAGGATCACCCACTGACAAGCACAGATGAGCAACCAGCAGCGCCCCCGCCCGCCTCGCGCTGACGAAAAGCCCACGGCTAGGACGAGGCAGAGCGAGGGCTGAGCCCCTGCACCGAGCAGAGCGGCCATGGAGGCCTAGCGTCTCCTGCCCGGCCCGGGCCTGGCACTCGCACATCCACCCCAGCACTCGGCACCCCTGCCCTCTCCTCTGTCCCTCCTCTGTCCCCCGACACCCGCACACTGGCAGAGGGCCTCTAACAGCCGCCACTGTGAACAGTGCTCCTGGGCTCAGCTGCAGCTGGTCGGGCAAGACATGGGACTCAGGCGTGAGAGGAGCCCAGGCCGGCCACCACGGAGCAAGCGGGCAGCCAGTCCACTTTCCACCCCAAGTTTGGGGCAAAACCTCAGCCCTTGAGTACGTGGCAGCAAGCGGTTCTGAGCAGAGAAGGTGGAGCTGCCACGGGGCGTGGGCAGTGCCCGTGTCTGCCTTTGGTATTGCTCATGCTGGCCTCGGCGCGGAGGGTGGAAGTGACCCTTCTCCCACGTGTGTGCGAGTTCGGAAAGGACTGCCCGTAGCTTTGCTGTAAATGTTGGTAAACTTCACCAGGGAAGCCCCCGGGGCCTGCCTGCTCTTTTCTCAAGCTGATTACTGATCACCGGTCTGTTCAGACCTTCCACCTCTTACTGACTTGGTCCAGGAGCCTGGGTACAATCAGGATGTGTCCATGTCGTCTGGGTTATATAATCTGTCGGCATCAAATTGTTCACAGTATTTTCGGCATATTGTGTTTCCACTTTCAGTTGCCTCAAGGTATTTTTTTAATTTCTTCTCTGACGATTGGTTGTTTGGGGGCATATGGTTTAATTTCTGTGTCTTTTTGTGAACTTTCTAAAATTCTATCTGCTATTAATTTCTAGTTTTATATCACTGTGGCCAAAAAAGATACAATATGATTTCACTCTTCTTAAACTTGTTCTTCAATTTAGGACCTTCTGTGGCCTAACATTCGCTCTACCCGGGAGCACGTTGCGCGTGCACTGGAGAAGTTGTCCGCTGGAACGTTCTGCGTGTCTGCGGCACCCAGCCGGCGTCAGTGCTGTCGGAGCTATTTGACTTTCTATCCGAACAACCTATCGATTTCCGAGAGTGAGGTGTGGAGGCCCCAAACACACTGCACTGCACGGCTCACCCCGGACAGACTGCCTCAGCCCTGCACAGGTGGACAGTCCCAGGTGGGCACACCACACCTACCGCTGCTATGGCCACTGGATGAACGGACCCCTTCATCATCCCGTAACAACCTTCCTGGTTTTGTTTTACAGTGCTTGACTTTCAGGCGAAGTGGATCTTGGAGACAGCATGAAGTTGGGTCTTGGTTTTTAATCCAGTTGGCACTCTATTGCCTTTCTATCAGAGAACTTAATCCACTTACAGCCGAGGTAGTGAGCGCGTGCAGGGCCTTCGGTTGGCTGTGTCAGCTGTTTTCTGACCACGCTGCCCACCCTCTTCCCGGTGTCTTCCTTCTATCAGGTGCTTTCCTAAAGTGGCAGGCTCCGATTCTCACTTTCTACCTTCTGTACATCTGCTCTACATTTTGCTTTGTGGCTACCCTAAGGCTTACATAAAGCACTTTATCATTAAAACAGGCTGTTTTAAGTAATAACAACTTAATTTGATCACACAAAAATAAAACCTCTCACTTTTACTCCACCCCCCCCACATTCAAAAATTTTATTTATTTATTTTAGGTTTTTGTTATAGGGCACATGTGCTCACCAGAGAGAGAGAGAGAGAGAGAGAGAGAGAGGAGGAAAGTGAGAAATCACCTCCCAGGGGGATGGCCACACCACAGTCTCTTCTCCTCTGTTCTCCTCTCAGGATTTTGGGCATGCATGCACAAGTGCCCAGTGTGATTTTCAAGTCACCAGGTCTGGGACTCAACCAGTGGTTGGCCATGTGGTAATCCAATGTCTTAACAACCATGCCACCTACTAACTCCAATAGTTTTGTCTTCACATCTTCAGAATAAGATAAGTGATTTATAGCTACCATCATCATATTAGAGTACTCTGTACACATACTTTTATCAGTGACTATTCCATGTTCAGATGTGTCCATGTTACTAATTGTCATCCTTCTCCTTCAGCTTAAAGAACTCCCTTTAGCATTTCTTATAAGACAGACCTGGTAGTGTTAAACTCTCAGCTTTTGTTTGTCTATGAAAGTCTGTCTTTCTTTTTCTTTAATTGCCAGAGGGCATGTGTGCTCACAAGAGAGAATCAGAAAGAGAGAGCGAGAGAAAGAAGAAGAAAGCACCTCCAATGAGTGTGGTCACCACAATCCCTTCTCTTCTATTTCTCTATCCCATCAGGATTTGGGGCACCCATGCACATACACTCAGTGGGGGTTTTCAAGCCGCTGGGGCTGGGATTTGAACTCAGTCAGTCATGTGGGATCTGGCCCCCTTAACCACTAGGATACAGGGCTGGCCCTGTCAATGAAGTTCGTAAACACTCTCATTTCTGAAGGACATCTTTGCTGGGTACAGTATTCTTGGTTGCCCTGGGTTGTGTTGTTATTCAGCACTTTGAATATGACATTCCATTCTCTCCTGGCCTATAAGATTTTTGTGATAAATCTTCTGCTAGTCTTTTTGGAACTCCTATGTATGTGATATGCTTCTTTTGCTGCTTCCAGAGAGCTTTGTGTGTGTGTGTGTGTGTGTGTCTTTGATTGTCAATAGTGTGATTTGGAATGGCTCAGCACAGTTTTGCTTGGATTGAATATTACTAGAGAGCTTTGCTTTCCTGTACTTTACAATTACATATTTTCCCAGAATTGAGTTTTCTACTATTATTTCTTTAAACAAGCTTCCAAAACTCATAACTTGAACACTTGTTCTCTGATGCTGTCCCATAAATACCAAAAGCTTTCTTCATTCCTTTTTTCCCCCATTTCTGACTGCATATTTCCAAATAACCTGCTCTGAGGTCAAAGATCCTTTATTCTGCTTCATCAGCTCTGCCATCGATGTTCTCTATTGTGCTTTTTAATTGTGCTTTTTGTTTTATTCCTTGTATTTTTTAATCTCCAAAATTTGCCTTTAAAAAATTTAATCTCCGTGTTAATTTCTCTCTCTCTCTCTTTTAAAGAGATTTTTGCTATAGGGCTTAGGACCTGCAGATACCGGCTCTAGGCACCCTCAGAGCCAGACCGGCCCCTTTGACCCCTCTCCAGCAGACCCATACCCAGGTTGTACCAGTCTCTGACTCGACAGAGAGACAGAGAGAAAGAAGCAAGAAATAACCTCCCAGGGGGATAGCCACGCTGCAGTCTCTTCTCCTCCATTCTCCTCTCGGGATTTTGGGCATGTACGCACACACATCCAGTGTGAGTTTTCAGCCTCCGGGCCTGTGACCTCAACTGAACCATGGTCAACCACATGGGACTCCACTGATGTAACCATTACGCCATCTGCTGGTCCTTCTCCCTGTTAAATGTTTTATTTTGGCTATTTATTGGTTTCCTGATTTCACTGAATTGTCCCTTTTTTTCCTTGAAGTTCACTGAGTTTTCTTAAAACAATTATTTTAACTCTTTGGCAATCCATTTGTAAAGCTCCATTTCTTCGGGGTCGGCTACTGGGAAATTCCCGTGTTCTTTAAGTGGTGTTATGTGTCCATGGTTACTTATATTTCTTTTCTGCCTTACATTGACGTCTGCGCATTTGAGGAAGAAGGGACTTCTCTCGGGCTTGCAGACTGGCTTCAGCTGGGAGACCCCTTCAACAGCCAGCACACCCCGAGGTTCTGGATGGGTCGTCTCGTGGTGTCTGCAGGCAGGCTCACTGCTGGGGTCCCCGGGAAGGCTGCTCAGTGCAGGAGGCTGGTCTTGGCACCTAGACCCACAGGAGCCAGCCTGGAGCCTGGGGCCACGGGTCTGGCCTTGGGCTGAGACAGGCCTGGAGCCTGCGTTGCCAGGGTCACCCAGGCACTGGGAAGGTTGGGGGCCTGAGTCTACCATGGCTGGCCTTGGATGGAGATGGGCCTGGAGCCTGGGGTGGCCCGGTGTAGGGCCCAAGGCCAGATGGGGTGCTCACTTCTCTCTGTGCCTCCCACACAGAGATGGTCTCTCAGCTGTGCTTCTCAGCCAGGGAAGGGGGCCCGTGCACACCCAACCACCTGCTGCCTCCTTGGTCACCGGCTCTAGTCCAGCGGCTGTGCTCTCCCACCTGCCTCGTTGCTCTTGGGAAAGCACTTCGTGCATGGACAGACGTTCAGACAGACATCTCTGTGTGGGTGAGAGCTGGAGAGACCCCACCCCATCTTGCTGGGATCAATCTCCAATAAATGTCGACTGACCACGTGGTTATCTTTAAAACATCCAGGGAACGGGGCGTCCCTGTAGGGAGCCAGAGGATAAAACTTGGACACATCGGGGCATTTCCACAGGCGTGGGTAGAGCCTCATGGCGAAGTCTCAAAGCCTCGTCTCCATCCCGTTCTGAACGGCGATGACGCGGCAGCTTTATTCACACGGTGCGCCAGCGTTTCGGAGCCTCGGGCTGCAGTACCTGCCGCCCGTCTGGCCTTCGCGACGTAACTCATGGACACAGCGTGTGACTAGGGTTTGGGGGTATCTGTCGTCTTCGTTCTCGAGAACTCTAGGGTTTTCTGTACCTACTTTTTCCGTGCTGTGCAGTCATGTGACACCAAGTGTTGTATACTTGCAGATCTGGGGGCGCGAGGGTATCGCTTGCTGGGGCGTTTTGTTTTACCTGCTCACTTTTTAGTCTCAGGTCTAGGAGCCTCTCCTTCCCTGAGCTCCACTGGATAAACTAGACCTTAGCTGGTTTCTAATACTTGAGAAGCGGTGCTTGATTGTCTGGGTTTTGCCTGGGATCTGGAGATTGCCAGGGTAAGTGAAACGGAATTCCATGGCAAGAAGCAATCCTGGGCAGACCAGAGGGACAGGGAGCCCCTCGCCGCCACCAAGCTCGCTGCTCTGGTCTGCACCCCCGAGGCTGAGAGGCGCGAACAGAATCCTCGTCCGAACCCAGGTTTCTGCGTGTCGTAGCCCAGTTCCTGGCTAAAAACAGAAGTGTCCTCTTCTTGTAGGTTTGCCATGTCCTTGTGTGGCCAGCTGCCACCACGGCCCTACAAATTCACAGGAAAGTTTAACTCAGGAAGAGAGAGATGAAAGACAGAGAGGAAGGAGAGGAGGATAAAAACCCTTTCCAAAACGAGAGGTCCAGAAATCAATTTGTGATTATCTGCCCACACAAGTCTGAGGCCTTTGTTTGGTGAGACAAGTAACACATGAGCCCGTAACGAGAATTATTCCAGAGAATAAAAGCCGGATTGTCTCCGTGCCGTATAGCTTTTAGTGAGGGTTAAGACGAGATTACATTCCAGCCAGCCTTAAACGGCCCTCCTCCCCCTCCCTGCTCCTTTCAGAAGCGGGGCCTTTCTGAGCCATCTGGTGAGCTCCCAGGTCCAGCCAGGTCTCAATTTCCTCCTCTGCTGATACGTCTAATTCTCTGGAGGGTGAAGGCTCTTTCCCTTCTGAAATGAAGCCTCTGTTAAACAAAGGCCGCCCTGCTCCAGGATGTTGGAAAGCAGATGGAACTGCCTCCCGGCGAGCCTTCTCCATTAACACTGACCAGGGCCTCAAACCGAGGCTTCGCTTGTTAAGCTTTAAATAGGGATGAGGTTGACCCAACCTCACACTTCAAAATTAAAATCCGTGGTTTGCAGCAGGGGGAAAAAAGCGCTTAAAGCATTCGAAGGTAAGCCATCTAGTTTAATTACAAGGGAGGTGTAGCTTCTTCCCCCCAGAGGAGAGCTAAGGGACACGCCCCCCAGGGGTCTTCACATGGCAACCCAGCCTCTGCCAGCCCCAGGCGCAGTCTATGGACACGCATCCAGCACGTTAGGGACACGGACCTCGGACCTCCCGTGGGGTCCACGCTGCGTGCTGCGTGACCACTGCACCGCCAGCGGGCCCCACAGTTTACACGACTTCTTAAACCACAAGAATATGGAAGCGTCCTCCGAAAGACAAAAGTGATGCCCGAATATACAGAATAAGGATCGTCCTGGTTTTCCCCAACAGCGATGAGACGCACAAGCAGCGCATGCCCCCTTCCGTCCCACACGTGGTATATCTGTCACGTGGCGTCCCTGACTGCATCCTGGCTGGGGTGACAGAGCACGGTGTCCTGCAGCTGCTCTCCTTAGACGGGCCACATGGTTCTCAGCACCGGCACCCCTCATGCTCCAGAACCGCAGAGACTGGGCCACAGGCATGGCCCTGCCGCTGACCGCCTACCCCTCCCCACTGACCACCCCCTCCTCCCCGCTGACCACCGCCTCCTCCCCACTGACCACCCCCTCCTCCCCACTGACCACCCCCTCCTCCCCGCTGACCGCCTACCCCTCCCCACTGACCACCCCCTCCTCCCCACTGACCACCGCCTCCTCCCCGCTGACCACCCCTCCTCCCCCCTGACCACCGCCTCCTCCCCGCTGACCACCCCTCCTCCCCGCTGACCACCCCTCCTCCCCGCTGACCACCCCCTCCTCCCCGCTGACCACCCCCTCCTCCCCGCTGACCACCCCCTCCTCCCCGCTGACCACCCCTCCTCCCCGCTGACCACCCCTCCTCCCCACTGACCATCCCTCCTCCCCGCTGACCACCTCTCCTCCCCGCTGACCACCCCCTCCGCCCCGCTGACCGCCCCCTCCTCCCAACTGACCCACGCCTCCTCCTCGCTGACCCACGCCTCCGCCCCGCTGACCGCCCCCTCCTCCCCGCTGACCGCCCCCTCCTCCCTGCTGACCACTCCCCCCACTGACCACCCCCCTCCTCCCCGCCGACCGCCCCCTCCTCCCCACTGATTGACACCCACCTCTCCACTCAATTCTCTGTGTTTGGAAAGTACAGTTACCATGGTGATAACATGAGAAGCTCATCGTTTGTATTTCATGTGGAATGATAAACGCCTGTTTTCCACTCTGAGCGTTCCCACGTCTGACACGGCACATGGAACAGTAACTCACGACGTTACGGGAGCTCTCAGCGGTCTTCGGCGGTTACCAGGCTGCACGTGCCTCACGCGGAGCCGCCCCCACCACCCGAGTAAGGCCCTTCTGTCACTCCGTGGACAGTGAGCAAGTGCGTCAGGCCCCTTTCCACACGGGGTCTGGACACGAGCGAGCTCGCCGCGCGAAACTAGCAACGCTCAGCTAAACGGGAGGAAGCGACCCCAGCTTAGTGTCAAGGACAAGTCCCAGGTAACCCAGAGGACAGGTCCCACTCCAGATATGAGCAAGGCCTGGTATCGGCGGGCAGGGCTGTCGCCATGGTAAGGCAGCCAGACCCCAAAGGCCAACGACACTGCCAACCCCAGCCGGGCCTGGACACATCAGGCAGGTGTGCACACCGCAGTCCTGACAGGGCGGAGAAGCGGGAGCAGGGACCGCGGTGACCACACCTCCCGGGGCACGTCCTCCCTCTCCTGCCCTCGGTCTCTCTACCTCTCTGTCTCTCTCTGGCAAGCACAGGCACCCCCTGGCCATCAAGAATAAATAGATAAAGGATATTAGTCACCAGGGGAATTTCGAAGCGCTGTGAATGGCAGGCCCCTAAGAGGTCAGTAAATGCAGAGTCTCTGAGGAACAGACCCTCGAAACCCACTGTTTGGGACGCTCCCCGAGTTATTTTAGCATGGCCGGGGCTGAGCAGCGCGGCTCCTTCTCTGCGGGGTAGAGTCTAACCCGTGCTTCCTCGGGAAAGGGCAAGCGCTCGCCTCCACCTACAGCACGCAGGGAGGCCCGGCGGGCGGGGCGAGGCTGGCAGAGCTGGAGTGGTTGTTCCCACTTTCCACCAAAGCAGGCCGAGCAGTAGGAGGGTGAGAGCCCCAAGAACCACATTTAAGTCAAACCTGAGTGAAGCCATCCCAGGGACAGTGCTTCCCCCAGACACACGGTGAGGAGGGGACCAGACACAGGAAATCTCAAGAAGAAAGCTAAGCGAATGACAGAGAAAGGCCCTCCAAAAGTCCTCGAACTCCAAAAAATCAATGAGAAAACTGTCAAAAAAATATAGGAGTCAACTTTTCAGAGCTTTTGAAATGAACTGGAGGCTGATGAGAATCTGGGGCAGCATCTGTTTGGAAAAGTGGCTGATGCTCAGCAAGGACAGCCCGGTCTCTGGCACTTGCCTGCTGCCTCTGCCCCTCTCTCCAGCTCTGCCGTGGCGTGAAGAGCAGGCGCCGCTGGGGGGGGGGGGGCAGGGAGAGTGCTCCCCCAAGTCTCCCCCCAGATGGCGCCGCTGCCTGACCTGTCTAGTGGTTCCAGGCAGGAGCCGCCTGAAAGGCCTTCATTTAGTCCGACTCGCTCGTGTGTTGGAATAGTCTGTCCCCAGTGGGCATTCGTTGAAGACATTTGGACACATGCGTTAACGTTCCAGCTGTCTGGGGTAGGGGAGAACAGTTGGGGCAAACAGCAGGCTAACCAAGACCCTTTGAGGGACAGCTGGGGGTGTGGTATCTGTGGGCTTCAGAAAGCTCTGCATCGCTGAGACTGTGGAGGGCTGTGCACGTGCTCAGGAAGGCTGAGAACGCTCCGCTCCCACCGACCCTCACGGCTGGGCGAGCAGGAAGCGAAGGCTAAGGCAGAGCCATCGAGGGCCGGCTCAGGACTGAGGGAGCCAACCATACACGGAACCCTCCGGAAAGATGGCGAGATTAGGGCCCAGGGGCTAAAGAAAACCTGTCCAAGCACTGTCTAACCAGTAAGCAACGGAGCAGGACTTCAGTAGCCACACAGGACAAAGAGCAGACTTCACAGAATCTGCTCAGAAAAGTCACTAAACAAGTAAACAGCAGCAACAAACAGCGACAGGAAAGCCGTGAAGAGAAGAGAGAATCTGATTTCAGAGCTGCTGCACTGTATCATTTAAAATGCTGGGGCCAGCAGCTGGTAGTGGTTAAGGCGCTGAATCCTACATGGCTGACCAAGGTTTGAGTCCCAGGCCCGGCAGCTTGAAACTCACGCTGAGCACATGTGTGTGTGCCCAAAATCCCATGAGAAGAATGGAGAAGAAGGGATTGGACGCGGCCATCCTCCCCAAGGAGTGATTTCTCACTCTCTCTCTCTGTCTCTGTCTCTGCCTCAGGCAAACACATTCACCTTATAGCAAAAATCTCTCAAAAAATAGTTAAATAAAATGTCCAGTTTTCACTGAAAATTTTTGAGACTTACAAAACACCATGGAAGCAGGCACGGCACACAGGACTGTCCCTGGGAGGCCGCGCACCACACGTCCCTCAGACGCGGCTTCTAATGAGCTACTTTATTTTATTTTATTCATTAGTATTTTTAATTTGACTAGACAGGGACAGAGGGAGAAGGAAAGGGAAAGTAAGAAAGCAAGTTGTCAGGTTCGGGGCTTGAGCTGTGGTCAGCCGTGTGGGAGTCCAGCGCCCTAGCCACCATGCCACATGCTGGTCCCAAATGAACTATTTCAAATGTGTCCAGAAAACGACAGGAAGTGATGACGAAGGACTGAAGGGAGTAAGAGAGTAACATCTCCCCAAGTAGAGGCTAGTGAGAAATTCCTGGGGAGGCTCCAGGGCAGGTTCTGGAGGTGGACGACAGCGCCAGCAAGCCTGAGGACTGAGAGGCTCGGAATGGACCATCTGAGGAGTGAAGAGAGGAGAACAGCAAGTCTCCAGAGCCCTAGGCACACGCGAGACGCCATCGCATGCACTGCCAGGCACGGAACTAGTACCGATGTGAGAAGAGAGACAGGCAGGATGCTGAAGAAACAGCGGCCCAAACCCCCCACCTTAGGGAAGGCACGGGTGTCTGCTAAGAGACGCTCAGTGCGCACCCAGTAAGACGGGCTCAGGGATCCACACCCGGACACGTTAGAACCACTCAGAAGCCAAGGGCAGAGTGAGAGCAGTGAGGCAGCAGGAAGCACCTCCCACACCTGGGCGTCCTCCGCGTGAAGCTGATCCCCTGCTGGAACCATGAGGCCAGAAAACAGTGGGCCCAGTGCTCAACATCCGAAAGAAATAAAGTGGCCAGTCAGTACTTCTACAGCCAGAGAGCTAATACGGAAAAATAAATAATTACCAAACTAAAAAGAGAGAGAAATTGTTGCTAAAAATCCCTCCCGAGGAGAAAGACTAACTGGAGGCCTCCAGGCAGAGGCGAAGGACATCGGGGTGCAGCCTGAGTCCAGGTGAGAGACCAAAGAGCAGCACAGCGGCCGGGCTGTCGACGCAGCAGAGGAAATGTGAGTGTGTTCTCACTCCTCTGCACTCTTATCTGATTAAAAATCTAAAAAGCCATTAGTACAAATCATACTAATGGGAGCACAGTAATTTGTGTGACCATGTTCACATAAAAGACAGAGCGAAGAAAGAGAGGCATTTTATACTACTGAGTTGGCATTAACACAATTAGATTGCTGTAAATTGTGCTAAAATTAATTTTCAGGACAAACACGGAAAAAGTAAATAAAAATATAAAATATAAAAATAATGACAAGGGATTGGGACCAGCAGTTAGCGTAATGGCTATGTCGCTGGACTTCCACGTAGTCGACCACGGTTCGCGTCCCAGACCCGGTGGCTTAAACTCACGCCGGGCGCGTATGCGTGCATGCCCAAGATCCCGAGAGGAGAATGGAGGAGAAGGGATTGCGGCGTGACCATCCCCCCTGGGGGGTGATTTCTCGCTTTCTAGCTTTCTGTCTGTCTCTGTCTGTCTGGCGAGCTCACACGCCCTATAGCAAAAACCTCTCAAAAAAATAAATAAATAAAATAATGACAAGGGAAGGCCAGCAGGTGACACAGAGGTTAAGGTGGCTGGATTCCATATGGTCACCTATGTGGTTTGAGTCCTGTAATCAGCAGCTTGAAAATCATGCTAGGCACATGTACATGTATGCCCCAAATCCTGTTAAGAGAATGGAGAAGGGATTGCCATGTGGCCATCCTCCTGGGGGATGATTTCCCATTTTCTCTCTCTAGCTCCCTCTCTCTGTCTCTGGCAAGCACACATGTCTTATAGCAAACTTAAAATAATAATAGTTACAAGAAAATTTAAATTACACACTATAAAATATCTATTTAACACAAAAGAAGGGGATCAGTGATGACAGCAGTAATGCAACACTCTGTGGCCAACCCACATGGGAAAGTTCTGGGTCCGTGTTCAGGGACCTCCCTGAGCACAAGTCTGCCCATGATCTGAGCATAAGAGGGGTGGATAGAGGCATGGAAACTCCGTCAGGAACGCCTTGCTATCTCTCTATTTCTGTCTCTCTTGCTCGTGGAAGGAAAAAACAAACAGAAAATACACAAGACAGTAATGGAGGAATATAAGAATAAAAAAGATCTAAGACATAAGAAACAAATAGGAAAATATCCGACAAAAGAAGCCTACCTTAGCAATAATTATGTTAAATGTAAATGGATTAAATATTTCAATTAAAGGTCAGAGACTCGCAGAACAGATCTTTTTATTTGCCAGAGGTCATCTGTGCTCTGGGAGAGAGACAGAAAGCAAGAGAGAGGGAAAGCAACAAAGCACCCCCAGGGGGGCTTGGTCATGATGCAATCCCTTCTCCATTCCTCCGTCCTTTTTGGGATTTTGGCCATGTACATACATGTACCCAGTGTGTTTTTCAAGCCACCAGGTCTGGTACTCGAATCATGTAGTTGGCCACGGGGATATAGCTGCCTTAACCAGCAGGCCATGGACTGGCCCAGAATATTTGTTTATTTTGATTTTGCTATAGGGTGTGTGTATTTGCTAGAGAGACAGAAACAAGGGTGGGGGTGAGAAAGCACCCTCCAAGGGGGATGGCCACGTTATAATCCCTTTTCCATGCTCCTCCTGAGACCTGCAGCATGCAGGCACACATGTGTTTTCAAGCCTCTGGGTCTGGGACTTAAACCATGAAGTAAGCCACATAGTATCCAGCCTACTTGACTAGCATGCCTCTGGAACAGATTTTTTTTAAATGATCCAAATATGTATTCTCTCTCTATGTATATATACATGTGTGTGTGTGTGTGTGTGTGTGTGTGTGTGTAATACTGGTTTCAAGGACACAAATAGGTAGAAAGTAAAAAGGTGAAAAAGATATGCTGTAAAAATGGTAACCAAAAAAGATCCAGAGTTTCTTTTTTAAAAAAGAATTATTTTATTTAACTTTATTTATTATTATTTTCCAGTTTGAACAGAGAAAGAGAGAGAGAGAAAGTGAGAAAGCAAGCCACTAGGTCCAGGACTTGAACCACGGTCAGCCATGTGGGAGTCCAGCGTCCTTAACCACAACACCACCTGCCAAACCCCAGAGTACTTTATGAGACAATATGGTTTTTTTTGTTTTTTTTTTTTTTGAGAGGTTTTTGCCATAGGGCGCATGTGCTCACCAGAAAGACAAAGAGAGACAGAAAGATAGAAAGTGAGAACTCACCCCCCAGGGGGGATGGCCACGCCACAATCCCTTCTCCTCTATTCTCCTCTTGGGATCTTGGGCACGCATGCACATGCGCCGGGCATGAGTTTAAGCCACCGGGTTCAAGACTCAAACCGCGGTCGAGTGCATGGGAGTCCAGCAACATAGCCATTACACCAACTGCTGGTCCCTAGACAATATGTTTTAAGACAAGATTTGCTACTAAAGACAAAGAAAGATGTTCAATAATAAGTAATGAAAAAAGTCCTGCGAAAACACAGCAATTACAAGCATAGGTGCACCTAACAGCAGGCTCAAAACACATCCAGTGAAGACTACCGACGCGAGAGAGGCAGCAGGTCCCTCAGCGAGACTTGGTGGAGCAGAGGTCTGTCCGAGCTCAGCACAGACAGCCCGCTCTGTACTGGAACACCCAGGCCCACAGTGGCTGCCTCGGTGGCCGGGAACCCTGACAGAGAGGCCCTCGGTACTGCTCCACGCCCTCCGTGTGCACAGGGCTCCCCCACTGCCCTCCAGAGAGCCCCAAGCTCAGAGACCACAGCCCTCCGTGCAGCCAAGCTGGGGCACGCACGGGGCAGGGCTGCATGGGAAAGGCCGCTCCAGCCCTTCCCTGCTGTCACAGCTCCTTACCAGTGGCCTGGGAGGAAGGCGAGCTGCGGGGCTCATGTTGGTCGTGTGGAACGTGGGTAGTTTAACCGGAACTGCTGCCACAGAAATGCCTCAGGATGCAGAACCTGCTCCAGAGACAGCAGCAGGCCGGGCCAGCCCCGGTCAGTGGCCACTCCGCCTCCTTGGGCCCTCTGGGCTCCAGTAGCCACGCTGCCGCCCTGTGTTACATGACTGCTGTGTCATCATCGATCCCCTTTTGTGTTAAATAGGTATTTTCTAGTGTGTAATCTAAATTTTCTTGTCACTGTTGTAATCTTAAGTTTGCTATAGGACACATGTGCTTGCCAGGGTCAGCCCAGGGAGGGCAGGCGTGTGGCCGACGCGAACTCTCTGTGGGCACCACAGGCTTGGAGCCAACGCCTCTGCCACCCCCACGAGAGTCCACTGGAGCCAGGCAGGGTCTCAGCAAGAGGGACGAGGGTGGGTGTGAAGTGAGGGATGGCCAGTGCGGCAGACGGAGGCAGGAGCGAGCTCGGCCCAGCCCCTGCGCCAGGCTCCTAGAGGAAGCATGGCCATCGCTGGCGGCCGCCCGTGGGGAGCCGCCCCACCAGCCCCCGCTATAGCCCGCACTAGCTTTCCACGCTCTGCCCCACTGCGCCGAGATGCCCTTCGTGTCTCCAGTGGGGACCGGGACGCTGCCGCCGTGCTTTCTGCTTTGACATACAGCTCAGCACATGGGGGCTCGCCGGGAGGTCAGCCGTGGTCGTCTTCAGGGCGGCAGACGGCAGGCCCACACGCGGCTTCCACCCTGGACATCGGTGGCTTGTCAGGAGGCATGACAACTTGCCGAGCTTCCTCTGTGGGTGAAGAAGAGCCCCTGCAGAGTGGACAGCCGCTCGGCGCCCCTGCACAGACACTGACACCGAGAGGAACGGCGCCCCAGCCCGCAAGGCCGCCCATCACTGAGCAGCCCCACCTCCGCCGGCACAGCCATGCCAAAGACCACGGTGCGGCTAAACCAGCTGGTCCAAACGTGGCACGAGGGAGGAGTCCAGGGCCCTCACAGCCCCCCCTCGGGAGCCGCCCCTCAGCAGCGAGGAAGGGCCAGACACTGGTCGGACGGTTCTCCGTCACGGGATCCAGACGGAGTGTCCCGGAGGCCCGGAGCGAGCGAGGACAGCAGAGACGCTGACGGGCAGTCATGAAAAGCCCCAGACTACTCAGCACTGCTGGGAATGACGGTGCTAGAGAGGCCACGGAGTGCTGGAGACATGTGATGACATGCGTCCACACACATACATGCACACACATGTAGTGCGCACCAGCATGGTCACACGTGTGGGTGTGTACGCTGACATGCACATGTGCACATGTGAGTGCACATGTTATGTGTGTGCTTGTGTGTGCACTGTACTTATGCATACATGTCCACACTGACAGACATTGTGCGCATGTGTGTGGTCACGTGTGCACAGGTGCAGGTGTGTGCCCGACTGGGCGCATGCTGGTACAGGGCATATGGACAGCAACACAGACCCGACCCTCTGCATGTACCTACTCCGACACGCACGTGTCTGCCCACCCCCACCCAGGCAGCGTTCCCGACGTCCCTCGCCCAGTCCATCTAAGACAGTTTCATTTTAACCGAACATTTTAAAAATACAATTGATCCCAATGTGCCTTCCAGGCCTGTGCCATGAGATCTGAATTACGCCGCAGGTTGTGACCGCAATGCCAGGCTTAGCCCCGGCCCCACGGCAGGCCCGCGTGTCCGCTGCCGGTGGTTTCACGCTGGGTCTTCTACAGCCGCGAGGGCACCCGGCTGCCTATTTCCTCAGTGTCCTGTGTTTCATTAAGAAGCCCCGCCTGTCCAAGGGTCCCGGGGCTGTCACACGGGTGGCCCCGTGGTTCCCACCTGGCCCTCCTCCCTGCTGGCTGCCTCTCTGAAGTCACCAGGTAGCGGTGGCAGGCCAGCACAGCCCGCATGGCTTCCGCACCGCTGGGTCTGCAGGAAGGGACACGGCCGGCGGGACAGCTGGACCTGAGACGGGGACGCAGCCAGGCTCCACCACGGGCTTTCGCCCACGTGTCCGCCGTACTGACTCCTGCGAGGCCGGCAGGGCCGTGACGATGAAGCTGGTACCGGTCCCAGGTCACGGCCCTGAGCCGGCGTCCTGCAGGGGGGGGGGGGGGGATGCTCTGGGAGGAAAGTCGAGCTTCTTACGCCCACGCAAAGCCTCATGGGATAAACACCTCGGGGAGGCGATGAGCTCCAACGCCCTGTCATGGCTGTCGTCGTCATCAAGGGGAGAGCCAGGACACATCCTCACCCCTGGAAAGTGGCTGGTCTGGTGCGGACGTCACCCACAGAGCCAGTCACGCAGCAAGACTGCAGTGAGCCCCACTGAAAGCTGCAGGCCACACGACCACGCCTCAGCTGCAACGCGCGAGATCTGGGTACACGCGTGAGCGGTTTCATTTCACTTGACCTCCACGACGACCCTGCCTCGCACCCATATTACCAGGGAGACATCTTCTCAGAGAGGCTTAGCGGCCCCTCTCCCCACAGCGTACGCTTGGGGACAGCCTGGCGGGCTCTTACGAGACTAAACATACTGTCATCACGCAGCGCGGTGCTCGGACGCCCGGGCTGGCACTCGCAGAGTCGAAACGTGGCCACGAAACACAGTGACACCCAGACCCGCAGGCCCGTGGCAGCAGCCGCTCCCTCCGTAACTGCCGACCAGGAAGCGCAGGAGCCCTTCGATAGCGGCAGGGGACCCGCGGAGACCGGGGCGCCGCGCACGGGGAGGAGCTGGGACCTCCGGCTGCGGAGACGGGAGCCCAGGCGGGTGCCGACGGAGGGGCTCGGGAGCTCGGGCAGCTGAACTTCGCCGTCACTGCCATACCATTGCCCCGCCATTCCCTGCCACGCCCTGTCACGCCCCAACATGCCCTGTCATGCCCCAACATGCCCCGTCATGCCCCGTCACTGCCCCGTCATGCCCCGTCACTGCCCTGTCACCATCCTGTTATGCCGTCATGCCCCATCACACCCCGTCACTCCCTGTCACCGCCCCATCACATCCTGTCACACTCCATCATGTCCGATCACACCCTTGTCATGACCCATCATGCCCTGTCACTCCCTATCATGCCCTGTCACACCCTGCCACAGCTCTGTCATGCCTTATCACCACCCTGTCACACCCTGTCACGCCCTGTCATGCCTTATCACCACCCTGTCACGCCCTGTCACGCCCTGTCACACCCTGTCACACCCTGTCATGCCCTGTCATGCCCTGTTATGCCCTGTCACCACCCTGTCACACCCTGCCACAGCTCTGTCATGCCTTATCACCACCCTGTCACACCCTGTCACGCCCTGTCACGCCCTATCATGCCCTGTCATGCCCTGTTATGCCCTGTCACCACCCTGTCACACCCTGCCACAGCTCTGTCATGCCTTATCACCACCCTGTCACACCCTGTCATGCCCTGTCACGCCCTGTCATGCCCTGTCATGCCCTGTTATGCCCTGTCACCACCCTGTCACACCCTGCCACAGCTCTGTCATGCCTTATCACCACCCTGTCACACCCTGTCACGCCCTGTCACGCCCTGTCATGCCCTGTTATGCCTTGTCACCACCCTGTCATACCCTGTCACACCCTGCCACTGCCCTGTCACGCCTTATCACCACCCTATCACACACTGTCACACCCTGTCACGCCCTGTCATGCCCTGTCATGCTCTGTCACGCCCTGGCACACTCTGGCACACCCTGTCACACCCTGCTACCACCCTGTCAAACCCAGCCACTGCCCTGTCACACCTTGTCACCACGCTGTCACATCCTGTCATGCCCTGTCATGCCCTGCCACTGCCCTGTCACATCCTGTCACCACCCTGTCACACCCTGTCATGCCCTGTCACACCCGGTCATGCCCTGTCACACTCTGCCACTGCCCTGTCATGCCCTGTCACGTCCTGTCACGCCCTGCCACTGCCCTGCCATGCCCTGCCACACCCTGTCACGCCCTGTCACCGCCTTGTCACATCCTGTCATGCCCTGCCACTGCCCTGTCACACCCTGTCACATCCTGTCACCACCCTGTCACACCCTGTCATGCCCTGTCACACCCGGTCATGCCCTGTCACACTCTGCCACTGCCCTGTCATGCCCTGTCACGTCCTGTCACGCCCTGCCACTGCCCTGCCATGCCCTGCCACACCCTGTCACGCCCTGTCACCGCCTTGTCACATCCTGTCATGCCCTGTCACGCCCTGTCACACCATGTCACGCCCTATCACGTCCTGTCACGCCCTGTCACTGCCTTGTCACATCCTGTCATGCCCTGTCACGCCCTGTCACTGCCCTGTCACACCATGTCACGCCCTATCACGTCCTGTCACGCCCTGTCACCTCCAGAGCTCACAAATGCAGTGGCCCTGCAGTGGTGGAGGCTACGCACGTGCTCAGCACCTCGGACTCCCACTCCCTGAGGTTGTCCTGGACCATCATGGCCACGTGGCCACCTGGCAGCCCGGCCCCACGTGGCCGCTCCTCAGGGTGCCCCGGCTGCCGGCAGCGGTGGGCTGCATGCTCCCCGGAGCACACTCGGCATGTGCTCTGCCCACCTGTCTCTGCCCGCCTGCCACCACGGATCTGCACAGAGCTCACCCCAACCACGTCGAACCCGGACCAGGAACTCGCCACACAGCCAAGCAGTGGTGAGGCCGTGGCCGTGGCTGTGGCCGGGCGTGGACTCTGGCCAGCCGTGCTCTGCATCACCTGCAGGAGCGGTTAGACTGGACGGCAGACGGCCTTGAAGCTGCAGGGGGCAGGGCCAGCTGGGCGGCCACACCGCGCAGGTCGACGTGGTCCTCCAGAAGGCACGTGCCCCACGTCAGAGCCCAGCACGTGGCGCCGCGCCTCCCGCAGCCGGGAGTCTAGCCCAGGAATCGCGGGGTGGGAACGGAGCAGGGGGCACGGGCACGTCGAGGGCTGCCGTGTCCGCCGTGGCCTCGCCACGCCTACACCAAAGGCCAAGGGCACAGGTCTGGTGGGGCGATGCTGGCTGGGGGAGGCGTGTGGCTCCGGCATGACAAGGTGAGGAGGACGGCGTCAGAAAGGCACCTCCTGGCACCTACGTCCTGCGGCCAGTGCATGAAAAGCTGTAAGGACCCCCTGGACGGGAGAGCCAGGGCCACAGCCAGGACGTGGACCTGAGTCCCTGCAGGCACGACCGTGAGTGACCTGTCCTCCGAGGCCAAGGGAAGGCAGAGGGGATGGTGGCGGAGATAGGTGGCAGGCGTGGAGCTCTGGCTCACGCTGGCGGCACACATCCACGCATGCAATGATGGGGCTCCCTCCCGTCTCTCCCTCGCCTCGCAGGACGCCCATCTTCCCGTCCACGCATGACATCTCCGTGACGTTCGTGCCTGACCCGGCACCCAAGAGCTCGTACAGGGAGGGCAGGGCGTGTGCAGCCAGGTGAGGGTGCATGTAGTCCACTCAGAGGACAGGGCTGAGGCCATCCGCGGGCTCCGGCTGGCCCCGGGCTCCCGGTCACCGTGGGCCTCAGGCCCCAGGCGACGGACTCGCTCCTGCCACTCTGCAAGGTGTGCCCCTCAGCCTCGCAGGGCTGCTCGTGACACGGCCTCCCTGCTCAAACCCCCACGACTGACGTCGTGGGAGGAGGGGCCAGCCCAGGGCGCAGAGTGGATGGGCCGGCACAGTTCCTTACCAAGGACCTCGCAGAGGAGGGGCGAGGAAAGGTGGTCCCCAAACCCCTTTGAGCACGACCGCATCCTTACGGAGCAGACCCTCTGCAGAGGCTGCGACCCGAGCGAGGTGCAGCCCGGGCCTCGCTCCTGGTCACCGTGTGTGGGCACCGACGGGCCTGTCCATGCCACTGTGGGGGACGGGACTCCACCTCAGTAAGCGGGACAGCCCCCAGTGGTGCCGGCCTGACCTGGCACCTGCCCCAGCCGTATAGGTGACATGCCCCTGGCAGCATACGCTAAACCGCGTGTACACGGTGAAAGCTACGCATGTAAAAAGCTGCAATCACTTCACCTTTTAAATGGCCTGCCTGTCCCCCATGCAGCCAATAGGCAATCGGTCTCCTACAGCAAACTCACAGAAACCTGCACCCCACAACGGCAGAGACTGGCGGGTCTCCAGGCAGGGGCAAGCCAGTCTGGTCTGGACTCCTCTGGGCCGCTCTGTCCATCCAGACAAGCTGTTGGCCCTGAACACCTCGCCCCTGGCCGGCCGATCTGGGGTGCGGCCCGATGTGTCCTCGCCCTCCGAGGCACTGAGAGCCACCATTCCTGGGCACACGGGTGGCCGGGGCTCTCCGAGACAGAACCCCGCTGGGAGCCCCCGTGACTCGGGGTCCGTGGCGTCTAAGGGTAAGCCAAGCTCACACACAGCCACGGCATGGAGGTGCCCGTGCCGCCCTACCTGTGCGTGGCAGCGTCTGCAAGGTGCCGCGCAGATGCTGCAGGGCCCCCGGGGGCACTTGGTCGCGGTGCACGTCTAGCAGCGGAAGCCTCTGACACCTTCCGAACACTCCATCTGTGAGAAGAGAAGAGAGAGCGTGATGTCTCCCGTGCAGAGCGTACGGCACCACAGACCTTGCGGCCCACGTCCTGGTGGGGCGGTGCTCTGGGGCGTGGGCGAGCAGCTGGGATCCCAGAGGTCCCTGGGAAGTAGCGGACACCCGCAGGGCAGGTGGAGAGAAAAGTTTACGCTCCCTGCCCACTACCGCCAGCCCTCCCTACCCCTCTGCGTGTAACGTACTTCTCCAGCTTTGCCAGGAAGAGTGCGTGCTCGCTGAGAGACAGACAGAGCGCCCGGCAGGGTGTGGCCGTGCACAGTCCCTCCTCCCTGCCCTCCTCCTGCTGGGCTTTTGCATTGGCCAACCTGCCTGCTGAGCCTTTCCAAGTTACCAGTCCAGGACAGAACTGCGCCGTCCGCCACGCAGGATCAGGCTCCCTTTACCTCTAGGCCATGGGACTAGCTCTGTAACGTCACACTTCAAAAAAATATTTTTTATTTGACTTTATCTATTATTATTATTATTATTGTCTTTAATCTGACCGGAGAGATACATAGAGGGAAAGGGAGAAAAGAAGCTGCCAAAGCCGGGACTTGAACCACGGCCAACCATGTGGAAGTTCAATGTCTCTAACCACCGTGCCGCCTGCCGGCCCCAGTTTCACATTTTTGAAGTGAACCCTCTTTCTTTTTTTTTTTTTCCTTTTTTTTGGAGAGGTTTTTGCTATAGGGCGCGTGCTATAGAGAGACAGAAAGCAAGAAATCACCCCCCAGGGGGATGGCCACACCACAATCCCTTCTCCTCCATTCTCCTCTCGGGATCTTGGGCACGCACGCACATGCGCCTGGCGTGAGTTTAAGCCACCGGGTCCAGGACTCAAACCACGGTCGACTACGTGGGAGTCCAGCGACATAGCCATTACGCTAACTGCTGGTCCCAGTGAACCCTCTTTCTGACAGCTCAGTAACAGTCACTGACGTTCAGGGCCAGTTTCCAAAGGAAAGCGCTATCAGGAAAGTGACGTGGAGACGCAGGCACCGTGAGTGGCCCAGGAGCACAGGCTGCGTGGGAGCCCGGCCCCGGCAGACTCCGGATGGCGGAGAAGCGAGGTTGCTCTCAGGATGCCACAGGAAGGGGAGGGTACAGTGAGGTGCCGGGGCCGGCCCACCTAGCCCTTCCCCACCTGCCCACTCTGCCAGCGACGCCCCCAAGGCCTCCAGGAGCCCGAGGCCGGCGGTCGGCACCTGGCAATCGTTCCTTCCCCATGCAGCCGTGGGGTCTCAGAAACTGGAACCACCCCCACAGCACCACAGCAGCCTAGCGGGGCCAGGGCTCCCCACGGGCTGTGCGTCCTGGCAGGCTGGCGGGGAGAGGCCTTCCCCATCTGTTGAGCCCTCTGCGGAAGGCGGCACTGCGGGACAGGGCGGGGAGGTCCCTCTGCAGAGAAGACCATCCAGGCCGGCTGAGCGTACAGGTGCGCCGACGCTGGCCAGGCCGTGTGATCGGCAGGGCATCAGCCTGGGTGTCGCAGCCCCATGGGCCTTCGGGGGGCAAGGCCCAAGAGTGCAGCGGCACACTCCCGGGTCCCCAAATCCTAGGCCTCTCACACCCCGGGTGCGCCCCTACACGGAGCCTCCATAGTCTCTTCCGGCCTCGGTGTCCCCAGGATGCTCACTGCCAAGATCTCGGTGGCTTCGGGCTGCCTCCCGCCCTGTGACTGCGGCCTGCTCCGGCCAGGGCTCCCCTCACCCAGACCGCACGCCCATGCCTCCCAGGACGCGCAGCATGCTGTCGCGGGCGGTCGTGGCTGTGACCCGTCTGAGGTCCGGCCCTTGGCTCCCTCTTCAGATGGCACTCCCCGACGAGCGTCACCAGTGTCACTGCGCGAATGGGGACGTCCCACACCTCTGAGCTTCTGAAGTCGCAGGAGGCGAGGATGGGGTCGCCCGCAGCGGGGACCGTGAGCAAGCTGGCCCTGTTCTCCCCGACAGGAGCACGTCGGCCGCATCCCTAGGTGCCCTCTCGGCTTGTGCACGAGGGAGCCGAGAAAGGACCCGAGGACCGTGCCGGTGTGCGCTGGGAAACCGGGTAGTGGGCCGACAGCCGCACGCAGGCATGGAAGGCTGTGCCCGCCCGGCACCAACGGCTCCCACACAAGGCACGTGCACACGCCCAGCCCGCACAGCCAGGCCAAGGTGGGGCTCCTCGTCACAGCGGCCGGCCGCACCCCGTCTCCCTCTGCCTCCGCGGTGGCCGGCCCGCTGTACCGTCACGTCTTCTCCACACCCCTTCGTCATTTCCTGAGGGCGCCGTCACGGGGCGGGAGTCGGCACGCGAGGTGACCTAATCGAGCACTTCGGGGCAGTCGGCAGCCCAGGCACTGCCAGGGCGCCCGTGTCCCACCGCTCAGGACCCCTCAGGCAGCAGCATCCCGGCTCCCTGGGGAGCGAGGCTCTTGATTTACAGCGCGGAGAGCCGGCAGGACGGTGCCGGGTGCCGGTCGGGGAGCCCCGCAGGGCGTGCGTCCGGAGCCGCGCTGAGATGGCGTCTCGCACAGAACTCTGCGGAGAGGGCGGGAGGTGCAGACCCCGGGCTGCGGTCACTCGGCCTGGCAAACCACGCGACACGGTGAAGCCCGGCTCCCTCAGCCACGCGGGGCCACCGGCCCGCCCCGCAGGAGGGGCTCAGGACAGCATGGCCTCCGCCCGGGGCCTGCCTCCTAGAACTTCGCCCAGCGCTGAGAGAGTGGTCACGTGTCGATGGAAAGAAACTGCCGAGGAGTGTCGGGGACAGCAGGGCAACGAGCGGGTTGTTTCCGTGTAGGCCCGGCCGCACGCCATCCAGGAGAGCCCTCGGACGGCGGGAGGAACGAAGGGCTGAGCGACCTTGCGGGATGAGGAAACCGCCCGTCCTCAGCCCCAGCGCTGCCTCCAGGAAGCACCCGCACCCAGTTTTCACGCGTCTGCCCCCAAGGGGCCGCGAGGACGAGCAGCAGCAGTGACCCCTGGTGGCCGTTCCTGGCAGTGCAGATGCCGAGTCAGGTTCACAGGGAGGGAGGTGCCCGACCCAGAGCCCAGCTGGGCTGGACCCTGCCCTGAAGGGTGCCCCTAGCAGCACAGGGGTTGACACATACTGACAACAAACTCGGCCATGCACATGCACCCGGGTCCTCAGATACACAATACACATGCCATCACACGTGCACACGCATGCAGTCACGTGCACACAATACACACGTAACCACACATACACACACATACATACACTACACATACAGCCACACGTATGCACACACATGCGCTCACATGTACACCATTCATGCAACCACACACATACATTCATGTGCACACAATACACATGCAACTACACGTGCACACACATACACCCACATGGCACACTACAATACAACCACACGTGCACATTCAGGCATACACTACACACACAACCACTCATGCACACACATGCACATGTGTGCACACTACACACACAACCACACGTGCACATTCATGCACACACTACACATGCAACCACACACGCACATGCTACACATACAACCACATTTGCACACATATGCACTCATGCGCACACTAGACATATGACCGCATGTGCGCACACACATGCACTCACATGTATACTACATGCACAACCACACGTGCACACACTCGTGTGCATATTGCACATGCAGCCACACGTGTGAATACACATGCACTCACATGTGAACTACACGTACAACCACACGCATGCAGTCATGTGCACACAGTACACATGCAACCACACGTGCACACTCATGTGCACAGTACACATACAGCCACACGTGCACACACATGCAGTCATGTGTACACACACGCAGTCACATGCACATAGTCTCTGCCACAGCTGGTGTCTGCACACGTGACCAGGGCTGGTCCCTCCCAGGCACTGGGTACCAATGTGGGCACGTGGGCGTGGATCCCATGGGATGCAAAAGCCCCGCACATGGGTGAGGGGTGTGACCACAACGAGTCCACAGGCAGGGGACTCAGCTCGCAAGAGCACGGGGCGGCTGCCACCCCTCCCCGCCCCCGCAGGGTGGCCCTCCTGCCCTCGGGGAAGGCTGAGCCAGGCCATCCTCATCTCTGTCACACACAGATGGGGGCAGTGGGGACAGTGGCTCTCCCGTTCAGTTGCAGGCTGTGCCCGGGCTTCCTGAGACTGGACCATCCACGTCAATGGCAGTGATGCGGGGCTCCTCACCTCCGGGGTCTGACCTTGGCTCCTCACCTGCTGAGCCTCAGGTGGGTTTCCCTGGGCAGCGGCCACACCCTCGAGGATGCAGGAGGTGTGCTGGCAGACGCTCTGTACCCTGTCCTCCTGTCACTACCTCCTGACCCCTGCCACCCTTCCACCTGCTCTTCTAGAAGGACCGGGACCCTCCAGAGCAGAGCTGAGACTGGGCTCACCAAGGGCCCCATCGGGACCAGCACCCGCCTTGCGCAGCCAGGGTGGGGCTTATTCATCTTCCTGGAGGGTTCTGAGCCCAGCACCTGTTTTCTTGGGCCTCAAGCATTAGTACGGAGCCCCCAAGTAGGTGTCAGAGCCATGGAGGGCACCCAGGCAGGTGACAGAACCATGGAGAGCCCCCAGACAAGGGACAGAGATGCAAAAGGCCCCTGAACAGGTGACAGCACTGTGGAGGGCCCCCCTGGCAGGTGACGGAGCTGCGGAAGGTGCCCGGGCAGATGACGGAGCTGTAGAGGGCCCCCCAGCAGGTGACAGAGCTGTGGAGGGTGCCCAGGCAGGTGAAGGAGCCCCTGTCAGGTGATGGAGAGGCAGAGGGCCCAGGCAGGTGATGGAGAGGGAGAGAGAACCCCACGTTCTTGCAGTCCCCTTCCGTCAACTCTTAAAGCAAGAGTGCCAAGCACCTACACACATGTGCTGGTGCGGTCCCGACAGGAACACACGTGACTCTGCTGGCCCTCGTGATGACCCAGTGGTGTAACTGCGGTCCCGCTACCATGGAGAAAGCCGTGGCAGGGGCCGAGGCTTGCCAGCACACAAGCGCCAAGCCTTGCCCCACGGGCCGCCTCCGCCAGAGAAGGGACTGACCCCAGCCAGGGCTGGGGCCGGGGTGGGGCGGGCGCTGCTGCCAGGCCTCCGAGAGCAGCCCAAGCCTCTGCTCCATCAGGGAAGTAACTACCCGGGGGCTTGGAGAGGGGAGGGGGCGGGCGAGCGGGTGGCTCCTGCAGCCACGTGCACCAGTGGCCAGGCTCGTCACAGACTTCTACACCCGGCAGCTTCCGTGGGCGCCTGACGCAGAGACCCACCGTGAGCGGCCCAGAAGCAGGCCGACACCACGGCTTCCAGCCTCCCCAGCCCTGCCCGTGGCTGTGGGACGGGTGTGCCCAGTGTCGGCGAGGTCGGTGACGGGTCCGGCTGAGGGCTGGGAGGGCGTCCCCAGGCCCCGGGACGAGTGTACATCCAGTCGGTTTCAGACGGGTGAGCACGCACATCACGACCACCGGTGCCAAACAAGACCTGCCACTGTCCTTAGGGAAGGATGGCCTCTGCATCTCGGCTGGACCCCGGCGCTGAGGGACGGCCCGAGCCAGGACTGTGCCACCACCATGGAGCCAGCGCCAGTCCCTCAGGAGGGCAGCCACAGAGACAGCGGCAAAGGACAGGGCCGTCTCCCAAGGGCTCGGGGCAGCATGGACAGGCAAAGCTGCAGGGGTCTGCGCCCGACAGGTAGGGGCACGGCCTTCCGGTAACCGGACATGACCGGGAAAGTGTGTCAGCTGACTTGTCACGGGGGCTCACCGTCCACAGCACTGTTCCAAGTCTAAGTCTTCCAGGATGCAGGCCAGCCCGTGGCCCGGTGGTAAGGGAGTCGGATCCCGCAGGGCTGACCATGGTTCGAGTCCTGGCTTGGATGCTGGAGAAACTTGGCCACATGTGGGCACCCAGACCCCGATAGGACGGAGAGGAGCAGGGACAGCACGCTGCGCCCACACCTACCTGGGGCCCCCTCCCTCCCTAACTCTCTCTCTCTGGCAAATGCACGCGCCCTCTGGCAAATTTGAAGAAAAATACCCAGAGACGTGGCTCCGATCGATAGCTGCGTGCTTTCTGTTGTCGAACGGTGTCGAACGGACACTTGTGCTCCCAGCCCCGGGGCTCCGGCCGCCGACGCAGTGGCATGCAGAACACGAGTCCCCGCGGGATGCCTGGCCCGGGCCGGTGTTCGGAATCGCACACGACAGGGAGCCTGCTTTTCAGCTCGGGGTAGAGAGGGGTACGAGGCCCAGAAATGGCCTAGAACGACCCAAGGCCACGAGGCTCGGCGTGCTTCTCTCTCGGTTCAGTCCAGTGGAAGGACGTGCTGTGGGCACAGGGTCTGGGGTGCAGCGTCTCCCGGAGGCTCAGGGGAGTGGGAGCGTGGGAGGGCGGAGGGCCCCGACGGAGGCACGCATAGCAGAGCCACCTGCCTAGGGAAGACCGCGCCCTCCGCGGTCAGCTGTCCAGGAGCCCAGGGCTGGCTGCGCGGGAGCCAGGCCGTGAGCACCACGGTGCACCCATCCCTCCCACGCGCAGATGAGGAAACCGAGGCACAGTTTATGCAGCGGGCTGACGGGACCAACTGATTTTCCGGAATGGGAGACAACTCTTGGGGCCCGACCCGACTCGGGCCTGGCTGCTCTTGGGTGCTGATTCCATCGGCTGGCCGGGCCCCGTGCTTCCCCACTGGGCGGAAGAGCCACCCTCAGGGACCCCCAATCTGAGTGAAGGGTGTGGTGGGGGGGCCCTGGAGGCAGAGGTCAGGGGCCCACGGTGCTGGACCCTGGTCCAGGACTTGAACACGCAGCCAACCACATGGGAGCAGCTCCTTTAACCCCAGGCTGCTAGGCAGGCCCAGAGGACTTCCTCTTCACACCCACACCCTCCAGTGCAGAGGAGGGGTGGGGCGGGCAGAACCCTGTGAGCAGGCCCGGGCAGGTGCAGGGCCTCGGGCTGCCCAGCCAGTCCCTGTGAAGGGTCGCGACGCCAGCGCTGAGGGCAAGGACTCGCGGCTTTGCCCTCAGCTGCCCACATGAGAGCATGTGGGCACGGCGCTCACAGACCAGAGGCCGTGGGTGGTGCGACGCAGAACACCCGAAAGGCCGTAGGACAGCCCTCTGCCTCCTGGGACAGTCCCTGAGCCCAACACAGGTCAGGCTTCGTACTGCCCTGACCTCTGACCCCTACGACGAGGCCTGGCGGGAGGTGTGGGGGCGGCGGGGGCGGAGATGGGGCAAGCTTTACTGCTGACCGCGGGCACTGACTCCTCACCCGGCTGAGCTCTGAGCGCCTGCCCCTTCCCACAGAGCAGAGGCCGGCCCCGACCACGTGGCTCCCCAAGGCTTAGCTCTGCCCCGGGTGTCCCAGATCTTCTCGGAGACCCTCCCCGGAGCCACCTGCCCTTCTGCTCCTGGGCTCCCGCTCCCCCGCCAGGCCGCCCCGAGGGACAGGCTGCGTCTCGTGGGCCCCGCGGCACACGGCCTGCGTCACTGACTGACCGCTTCTCTCTGAGCGCTGGTGGGCAGGGGCATGTGCTCGGCCCAGGCCGAGAACGCAGAGGTCCTGAGAGACTGCGACCCCCCAGGTGGGCTGCCGGCCCCCCGCCCACACCACCCGCACCCCGGCGTGGCCCACACCCTCGCCCTGGCCCGTAGGCCATGCGGGTACCTCACGGTCTCCTCTCACACAGAGAGCAATGGGTTAAAACTGGAGGGCGCCGTCGAGACAGCACGTGGCCTGGGCAGTGCGGCTGCTCCGCACTGCAACGCTGGGGGTGAGCCCCAAAACCCACTTCACGCGTGCATGGCACAGTGTCTGCCTTACACACCTGAGTCCGCTGTCTCGGGGCTCTCCTAAACCGCCATGGGACATGCCCGCGAAGGAGCCCCGAGCAGGGCCGTCCTCTGCCCCGGGCTCCCCAAAGCGAGAGCCCTTCCTGGGGAAATGCCATGTGCACCCCAACGGCTGGGCCTCAAGGACCGACGCCCTGGCCCAAGGGGACGCCCACAGGACTGTAGAGTGTGGCTTCCTCAGGCTGCGTGGCCTGAGGGGACCGAACAGCCGGCCACACCTTCCCACCTGGAAACCAGCAGTTCTGCACCAGCAGCCAGAAATGGCGGCCGCGCTCTGAGGGGGTAGACGCAGGGCCAGCTCAAGGGGCTCAGCCTGCACCGAGGGGTGTACGTGCAGCAAGGCCCGGAGGAGAGCTGGGGACACGCCGCGAGTCTGCCCCAGATCAAGGCCCCGGGCACTCCGTGGAGGGGACAGGAGCCAACGGCAGCCCGACCTGGCACCCCCTGGGCAGGGCGGCCGAGGCTGACCTCCCGCCCGCAGACACCCTTCACCCAGGGCTTCCAGGCAGCCACGGGCCCTGAGTGCTGGGTCTCTCTGGCCAAGGCCTCACCACGCGGTCCCAAGCCGGAACGTCCCGCCAACCGCTCAGGTGGGGACAGACGGCCAGACACCCCGCATGTGCTGCTGCAGCCAAGGCGAACTGGTGTCACAGCCGAGGGGGAAGGCCTGGAGGCCGGCCTGTGTGGTGACACAGTGGCCTGGAGATCTGCCACACCGTGGCCTCGCCGTCCTCACTGCCCTACTGGGCCACCTCCAGGGGTGAGGGCGGGGCTGCTCACCAGAGGCTGAGGGCCCCTCCGCTCCAGGTCTCTCCATGCCTCTGCCTCTCTGGACCAGCCTCAGGGCCCCTCCCTGCCCCTGCTCCTCCGTGTCTCTGTCTCTGTCTCCCCTCCCCGCAGACCTCTGACCCCCTCATGGTCCTAGTCTTGGGAAGCTGGCAGGTCAGGGTACGGCCAGGCTGGACGAGCCGTGGGCACTGCTGGTAGGAGCCTCAGGACACCTCAGACCTCCCTGTCCCTGTCCCCACTTCGTCCGTGGTCTCACCAGCGCCCGCTCACGGCCCTGAGAGAGCAGAGGGGCTGGAGGCCTCTGGGCACGCGTGGGCCGCCAGGCAGTGTCTCCGCTTCCTCCCAGACCGGCCCCCACACGGCAGGGGTGTTCACTGCGTGTGCTGGACCAGGAAATGGGGTGGGGACATCCTCCGCCCCGGTCCCGAGGGGCCCGACCCGCAGCTACAGCCACTGGGACCCCCCGCCCTCTCTGACCCCACCTCTGCCCGCCGGCTCCGAGCGGGGCCCAGTGGGTGCTGAGCGGGTCCTCGGCAGAACCTGTCTCGTCCGGGAAGGGGTGGAGCCCCGCTGCCGTGAACTCGACCCACGGGTGTGGCGCCAGGGGACCTCGCTGACACTGAGGAGCAGGGACGGGGACACCTCCGTACCACCAGGGGTGGAAATGGCACAGGGCCCATCAGCCCCCATGGACAGGGTGCACGCCCTCCGCATGGGGAGGGACCCCTGAGGCCCGCAGGGAGGCAAGGACGCCCAGTGGGTGCCGTGGAAGGACGGTCACAGGAGTGAAGTCCAGGGCGGGCCGTGGGCGGGGCTGGGGCAGGGCCGTCCTCTGAGGGGGCGTTGAGTTTGACAGCAAAGGTGTCCTGGAGGACCGCGATGGCACAGGGCCACACACGGCCTCAACGACACTGAGCAACAGCTTCAAAGCGGGTCAGATGGTCGACTCTGTACTTAACCAATTTTTAATAAGAGAGAAAAAGTGTACCAGGCGAGTGAGAACCCACACAGGGCAGGCGTCACCCCCAGGAGCAGGCTAAGGCAGCCTCCGGGCGCAGAAAACCGGGGCGGGCAGACACCGCAGGCCCCGGCGGGAGCCACAGGCCCAGTCTCTGGGCAGCCCGGCGCCGTCGGGCAGGTGCGCCCCGGGCTTGCACACGCAGCGAGCACACGCAGCGAGCACGGCCTCCAGGTCACCACCTCGATGGGCCAGATCTGGGACTGTCCTCGCCAAGGACGGTATACAGGAGTGCTGTGCAGCCGCGTGCACGGAGACCCTCGGGGCTCGCAGGCAGAAAGGCTCGGCGGCGGGAGCAGGGCCCGCAGGACCCAGGGAGTCCGAGCCTCATCTGGCCTTGCCATCTGAGGACCGACTGCAGCAACACTCCAGGTTGTTTTCACAAAGACTGGAGAAATAATAATTTCTGTAAACCAACACGGCTCGTCTCTAATCACGGCCTCGCCGCCACGCCTGTTTAAGAAGCCAGCCTCGGCGACGTAGCTGACAGACATTAATGAGCAGCTCGGCACACGCGCGGCCGTAAACGGAAGGGTAATGAAAGCAATTTATTCGAAAATTAAAATATGATTAAGAATGGCAGTCGCGCGGGGCCCAGATGCGGCAGGATGGCCCGAGGAGCAGCCGGCTCTCATTAATTAGACCCGACGAGCGGCTTCCTCCTCGCCTGTCTGACACACAGCACCCGCTGCCCGCGGACCGTCCAGTGACGCCTCACTTCCCCGACATAGCAGCCCTGCGACAGCCGACACAGACGCTATGCCGTCCAGCCTGGGCCGCCACGGACGCTGTGTCCAACCACGCCCGGGACGGCCCCAAGGACCCTGCCCACCCATGCCCAGGACAACTCCGTGGACACTACGCCTGTCCACGCCCGGGACGACCCCAAGGACGCCATGTCCGTCCACACCTCGGCCCCACCGTCAGCCACTCCCTCGCCGACACCCTGGCCACACGGCGGTGCCTAAGCGCTGTGCTCACCAGACCCAGAGGCCCAGGCAGAGCCCAGGGCTGCTCGCCAGGCTCTGAGGCCGGCACGGAGCTCTCCCAGGTCACGCGGCACGGTCGCTGGCCTTGGCCCCTCAGGGCACGCAGCCCGTCCACCTCCTAGCCTGGGCAGTGTGCCTCTGACCCAGCCCAGGACCCAGGCCGCGCTCCCGCAGGGCCTGCTGGTTAGAAGCCTCACGGTGCTCACCTCTCCTGCCGCCCACGGGGCGGCTCCCTCCAGCTCCACTCCCTCATGTGACACCAGCTGCAGGCCGGCCCAACCAGAGACCCCACCCCACCTATCCCCGGCTCTCTTTTCCTTTCTCTTTCTTTCTTTCTCTCTTTCTAATACTAGATTATATTTTAATTTAATTTATTTTACAACTCACTGCAGACTGCCTGGAGGAGGAGGCTCTGCCCCTCCTCCCAGCACCAAATGGACCGAGCCCCTCCCGGAGCTAACTCTGAGCACCGTGCACAGAGGAGAACGCTGTGCTGGACTCGTTACTAAGGGGTGCTGATTAGGGCATTAGACACGCCAGCCCCACCGTCAGCCGGCAAAGGCTTGGCGCAGACACAGGGAGGGCGAGTGCTGAGGGCAGCCCCGCAGAGTGGGGCAGGTTAGAGGCCCTGTTCTATGGTCGGCCCCTCAGTGTCATTAGGACACTTGTAAACTGCCAGGCCCTGGGACCCGGCGATTCCTCCTAGGCATGCTCTCCCAGGACGAGGCGTTGGCCATCGAGGCCACACTGATGCTGGGACGTGTCCGGCGAGGACGTGGAAGAGGCAGCTGGTCAGACCCAGAGACCCATGAGAGCTTCAGCCTGCCTCTGGGCCAACTGCCCACGGGGTGATGGACAGAGCCCCAGACGGCGAGCTTGCACTCGCTTCACGCTGAGGACCGCCCCTTACGGAGGAAGGCCTTGGGAACAGACCCTTACAGAGGAAGGCCTTGGGAACAGACCCTTACAGAGGAAGGCCTTGGGAACAGACCCTTACGGAGGAAGGCGTGGGGAACAGACCCTTACAGAGGAAGGCCTTGGGAACAGGCCCTTACGGAGGAAGGCCTTGGGAACAGACCCTTACGGAGGAAGGCCTTGGGAACAGACCCTTACGGAGGAAGGCCTTGGGAACAGGCCCTTACGGAGGAAGGCCTTGGGAACAGACCCTTACGGAGGAAGGCCTTGGGAACAGGCCCTTACGGAGGAAGGCCTTGGGAACAGACCCTTACGGAGGAAGGCCTTGGGAACAGACCCTTACAGAGGAAGGCCTTGGGAACAGACCCTTACGGAGGAAGGCCTTGGGAACCGACCCTTACGGAGGAAGAACTTGGGAACAGACCCTTACAGAGGAAGGCCTTGGGAACAGACCCTTACGGAGGAAGGCCTTGGGAACAGACCCTTACGGAGGAAGGCCTTGGGAACCGCCCCTTACGGAGGAAGGCCTTGGGAACAGACCCTTACGGAGGAAGGCCTTGGGAACAGACCCCTTACGGAGGAAGGCCTTGGGAACAGACCCTTACAGAGGAAGGCCTTGGGAACCGGCCCCTTACAGAGGAAGGCCTTGGGAACTGCCCCTTACGGAGGAAGGCCTTGGGAACAGACCCTTACAGAGGAAGGCCTTGGGAACCGCCCCTTACGGAGGAAGGCCTTGGGAACAGACCCTTACGGAGGAAGGCCTTGGGAACAGACCCTTACAGAGGAAGGCCTTGGGAACCGACCCTTACGGAGGAAGGCCTTGGGAACAGACCCTTACGGAGGAAGGCCTTGGGAACCGGCCCTTACGGAGGAAGGCCTTGGGAACAGGCCCTTACGGAGGAAGGCCTTGGGAACAGACCCTTACGGAGGAAGGCCTTGGGAACAGGCCCTTACGGAGGAAGAACTTGGGAACAGACCCTTACAGAGGAAGGCCTTGGGAACCGACCCTTACGGAGGAAGGCCTTGGGAACAGACCCTTACGGAGGAAGGCCTTGGGAACCGGCCCCTTACAGAGGAAGGCCTTGGGAACAGACCCTTACGGAGGAAGGCCTTGGGAACAGACCCTTACGGAGGAAGGCCTTGGGAACAGACCCTTACGGAGGAAGGCCTTGGGAACAGACCCTTACGGAGGAAGGCCTTGGGAACAGACCCTTACGGAGGAAGGCCTTGGGAACAGGCCCTTACGGAGGAAGGCCTTGGGAACAGACCCTTACGGAGGAAGGCCTTGGGAACAGGCCCTTACGGAGGAAGAACTTGGGAACAGACCCTTACAGAGGAAGGCCTTGGGAACAGACCCTTACGGAGGAAGGCCTTGGGAACCGGCCCTTACGGAGGAAGGCCTTGGGAACAGACCCTTACGGAGGAAGGCCTTGGGAACAGGCCCTTACGGAGGAAGGCCTTGGGAACAGACCCTTACGGAGGAAGGCCTTGGGAACAGACCCTTACGGAGGAAGGCCTTGGGAACAGACCCCCTTACAGAGGAAGGCCTTGGGAACAGGCCCTTACAGAGGAAGGCCTTGGGAACAGACCCTTACAGAGGAAGGCCTTGGGAACCGACCCTTACGGAGGAAGGCCTTGGGAACAGGCCCTTACGGAGGAAGGCCTTGGGAACAGACCCTTACGGAGGAAGGCCTTGGGAACAGACCCTTACGGAGGAAGGCTTGGGAACCGGCCCTTACAGAGGAAGGCCTTGGAACAGACCCTTACGGAGGAAGGCCTTGGGAACCGACCCTTACGGAGGAAGGCCTTGGGAACAGACCCTTACGGAGGAAGGCCTTGTAAGTGCAGGCCCTGGAGCCTCAGTCTGCAGGGGCTTCAGTAGCCCAGAGTGGCAGGCCTGTCCCTGACATCGTGCTGCGGCAGGTCCCACTGACAGCTCCTTCCCCCCGGCCAGCCAGAGAATCGTGGGTGTAGCTGACAGCCCTCCGGGCCGCCCTGTCCCCTTGTGGCTCCTCCTGAGTAGTCACTGGAGTAGGCCTTGGGGACGGCCAGTGCCCCTGCAGCAGTAACTTGGGGCCCTGCAGTATAGGGGCCTCGTGGCCAGCCCTGGGCTCAGATTCTGGGGCAGCCTGAACCACGAGGACACGCACGAGTGCCAGGACCCAGGAGGGGCTGGGGAGAGGGCCCGTGTGCATGCCCCACCGTCCCTCTGCCACTGAGACCTCCGGACTCCAGCCGCTGAGCCCAACGTCAGCTCAAGGCGTGCCCGGGTTAAGAGCCAGGAAGCACACTGGTGTGTACCCTGACCCCAGGAGAGGCCGCACTGCCCCCCGCTCAGCCCGCACAGGCCGCGCTCAGACCCGCATGCCCTTCCGGGGCGCGTCCTGGCTTCCTCATGCCCTCTCGTGGCAGACACGCGCCGTGCACAGAGCCAGCTGTCCGCAGCCCGGTGAGACGCAGGCCCCGCAGCTGGTCCTCGGGGCTGCTAGAGGTGGGGATGGGCGGGCCCGGACGGCCAGGGCAGAGCTCTCAGAGCACGCCCACCGCGGCAGCTGGTCCAGCCATGACGTGCCCAGCGGGGGGGAGGGGCGAGTCCATGGCCGAGACCCAGCAAGCCCTGCTTGCTCAGCACGTCGGTGACTGCCCGTGGCCTTCACGTCACAGTCAGGAAGGTTTCGTTCTCACAGGGAGGGCAGCCGTGTCCGCATGAGCCGCTGGGTGTCCTGTGAACACTGCGTGCCGGGCCGGGCACGTGTGGAGGGTCCGGCACCAGAGCCGGGGCTTTGCATTCAGCCCGGGAGTCGCCCTCCAGGCCTGAGGTGCTCGTGGGGGCCGTGGCCCTGACCCAGGCTGCTCCGACTCTGCACCCACACACGGTCACGCCCTGCCAGGAGCCGCGGGCTAGACCATCAGAGGCCCTGACTGCTGCAGAGGCACAGGGGAGGCACCGCAGGACGCACCCCTGGGCGGTGGCTTGACAGCGTCTCCCTGCACTGGCCACTGCACAGACATGGCTGCACACACACGTGTTCTAAGGGAGGATCCACACGGGTGGTTTGCTCCAGACTTCCCTTCTCAGGCCAGACCTGAGAAACCCCGCCTGGAATCGCCCCCCGGAGGTGGATGCAGAAAGCGCACCTGGAGAGGAAGCCTGAAGGTCAGGGCAAACGCTCTCAGGGTGAACCCGCCAGCGGGGAATGGAGCCCAGGAGGCCAGCCAGCTGGAGGCAGCCCAGGGGCCCTTCTGAGAACTGCAGCTTCCCAAGCTCACTAACACGAACAGGGCGTGGGACCAGCAGTTGGCGTAATGGCCATGTCGCTGGATCCCACGTAGTCGACCGCAGTTCGAGTCCCGGACCCGGTGGCTTAAACTCACGCGGGGTGCGTGTGTGTGCGTGCCCAAGATCCTGAGAGGAGAATGGAGGAGAAGGGATTGTGGCGTGGCCATCCCCCCAGGCGGTGATTTCCCGCTCTCTGTCTCTCTGTTGAGCGCCCTATAGCAAAAACCTCTCCAGGGTGTACCTGCTCCCTCTCTGCCCTTGTCTTCATCTCTCCGTCGTTTCTGCAAAAGAAAACACATGACAGGGCCTGGGGGTTAAGGCCGCTGGATCCCACATGGCCAGCAGTGTGGTCTGAGTCCCAGGCGTTGGCTCATGTGCGTGCGTGCCCAGAGTCCCAGCGGAGGTGACCTGGAGAAGGGACTGTGGCGTGACCAGGCCTGGAGACCGCTTTCCCGCCCCCGGTCTCCCCAACCCTCTCCCCAAGCACGTGTGCCTCTGGCAAATTCAAAAACAGGAAGAAAGAAAGCAGACCTCATCTCTTCCCTGATATTCGTGCTCTGATCAACCAGCAGAGCGGCAGACAACCTGCCCACCCCCACGAGGACAGCACACGCCCTGGGAGAGCCTGCCCACCCCACGAGGACAGCACACGCCCTGGGAGAGCCTGTCCACCCCCACGAGGACAGCACACGCCCTGGGAGAGCCTGCCCACCCCCACGAGGACAGCACACGCCCTGGGAGAGCCTGTCCACCCCCACGAGGACAGCACACGCCCTGGGAGAGCCTGCCCACCCCCACGAGGACAGCACACGCCCTGGGAGAGCCTGCCCACCCCCCACGAGGACAGCACACGCCCTGGGAGAGCCTGCCCACCCCACGAGGACAGCACACGCCCTGGGAGAGCCTGCCCACCCCACGAGGACAGCACACGCCCTGGGAGAGCCTGTCCACCCCCACGAGGACAGCACACGCCCTGGGAAAGCGCTCGAGCTTGGACGGAGGCTGTCAGAGCTGCTGTGAGCGGGGGTACGGCTCTAAGGACTTCACACGTGTACACACACGCATGCACACGGAGGCACGTGACACATGCAGCCTCTCTGGAAGAAGCCGCGGTGCGTGCAGACGCTGTCAATACCCTGCACAGGGCCTCGCTGCAGCTCAGAGATAACGAGGCGTTGCCGAGGCAACCTGGAACAAACACCGCAGCCCTCCTCGCTTCCCTGAGCACGGCGCAGCCGTCTGCGTCCTCGGAGCGTACGCCGTCTGGAGGGCACCAGGCACGAGCCACGGCGGGTCTGTCACACCTGCTGGGACTCGGCCTAAGGAACGGCCCTATCCCGTTCTCAGTGTCCGTCGCTCGCAGGTTGCGGTGACCATGGCCGCTGCGTCTCCCTGATTCCCATCCCCGGACACTGCGGGGACACAGAGCTTGTCAAGGAGCACAGAGGGCAGGGCACGAGCATTCCGCTCCAGGCCTCACCGGACAGCTCTGCTCCCTCATCCGCGACGGGGAGGGCAGTGGGCTCGGGCCGAGAAGAGCTGGCCCGTGTCGGGATTGCGCCGGCTAGTTCCCAGGGGACAGGCTCCCCGGACCGAGGACAGACCCAGGTACTGCTGCAGGGAGAGCAGCAGGCCACGGTGCTCTGAGCACAGGGCAGGGACAGGCCCGAGGGGCCACGCCAGTCAGCCGGCCGACAGCAGGAAGGGCCCAGCCACACGGGCGCCACCCTCCACTGGCCACGGAGGGGCCTGTGGGGCTCCAGGCCTGTTTGGCCTCAGCCAAGTGACAGCACTGCACAGGATGGGATCCTGGTCTTGACCCCTGAGTCCGACGAGGTGCAGGCATGCCAGGGTCCGAGAGCCGGAGAGAGCAGCAGTACGCCGCAGCGCCGCCAGGGAGCAGAGCGGGCAGCGGCAGGCACCCACGGGACTCGTGGCCAGCTCTTCCTGGCTCGGCAGGGCAGACAGCGCGCGAAGGAGCCCGTTGCCCTGCGCTCTGCCGCACACAGAGGACACCGATGCTCCGGACCACTCCCACGGGGACGGGAGCAGGGAGAACGAGGCGGCGCTCCATCAGCAGGAACCCACCTGCAGAAACACAGCAGCAGCCGCATCCCCCAGCCCTGGACGTTCAGGACACGTGACTCTGCACTCGGCCCGTTCCTCCTTCAGCCTGTCGCACGCGGAGCTGAAGACGTGGCGAGCCTGCAGACAGGACGCCCCGGGCCCCGGGCCCCGCGCCCACGGGGGGTGACTGCAGCCTGCACGCCGGCCTGCCTGGGAGAGGCATCTCGGCCCCGACGGGGCCAGGGAACGCAGGGCTGCTCGCTCTCACGGCAGCGGGCCTGAAGAGGCAGCACATGCGCACACACGCTCTATGGGAGAACTGCACGGCTTTCTAGTGTTTCACACCCAAATAAACTCATACTCTAGTTGTTTTCCGCGAATTTATTTTTTGGTAGGTTTTTGCCATAGGGTACACAAACTTGCCAGAGAGACAGAGAGAAGGGAAGTGAGAAATCACCCCGCCCCCGGGGATGGCCATGCGACAACCTGTTTTCGTTTCGGGATTTGGGGCGTGCACACACATGCACCTGGGGAGATTTTTCAAGCCCTGAGTCTGGGACTCGAACCTTGGTCAGCTGTGTGGGGGTCCGGCACCTTAACCACACGCCGCCGGCTGGACCCATCCACAGGCTTCCCAAAGCCCCTTCATCCTCTCTCATATGCAAAGGTAAAACAGACGGAAACGTCAAAACGGAAGCAGCACGAGGCTACAGAAGCCTGTGGTCTTGGGCTAGTGGGCACCGCGTGCTGGCTGCAGTGCGCGTCCCCGAGACGCGCCAGGCGGGTGCGTGATGCCCAGATCCCGAGAGTGTAAAGGAGAAGGGCCAGCCTCCCTGGGGGATTTTGCACTTTCTCAGCTCTGGTGAGTGCTCGTGCCCTATAGCAAAAATCACTCAAAAATAAAAATAAAAAGTAGTATTGATGGTGAGAGAGAAACTGATATGTGGGCGTGACAAATCGAGGTCCAACATACAGGTCACTGCCTTTGGAAAAGGAGGAGGACCGAGGAAGCGGGAAAGCAGCAGTAACCGCAGCGTGACGGGCGGCCTCCGTCAGGGCTGAGATTCTGTCTGGCGACGCGCGCGGCCCCTTCGGCCGGCCTGGTGTGAAGTGTGTCCGTGCTGGGCAAATTCATGTCACACGCCGTCGCGGTGTAGTGATTGAATGTGTAAATAAGTTAAAAGAATTTCTTTTAAAAAGAGTTTACTGAATATCCCATAAAACTGCTGACTTTTAGAAGGTCCTACAAGCCATTGTTTTTCAATTTCAAGGAATCAAAGCAACTATTAAAACAAAAGCGTTTGATGAAGTTGCCAGTTTTAAGACCACAGTGAAAAGTGTGCCAGCAGCCTCCACGTACGGGGTATGATGGGGCCGGGCGGGCTCTGGGCCCGGTGGATCGGGCAGCCAGATCCCACGTGGCCCACCACGCACTCTGGGGCTCAGACCCTGTGGGCTGGGAGACAAGCTGGGCCCGTGTGCACGCATGCCCCAGATTCCGACAGGATGGGGAGGTGGACGGGAAGGGACTGCGGCCAACCTGACCCCACGGGATGCTTTCTGTCCACCCTGTGGCTAATATATATTATAAAGTACGAAGAGTGTCATGCACGGTCAGAGTTAAAACTACAGACAACTGGAGATGACCCTGACTTGCTTCGCTGAGAACCGTGCCTAGCTCTGCAGGAAGGAGCGAGCCCGAGTAGGTGAAGTGTGAGAGCGTGCGTACTTCCACCGTCCACCGGACCGGCAGCTTCCAACAGGAGTAGACAAAATGTAGGTGAATAATTGTCAGGTCCTAGGATTAGGATGTCTTTCTAAAGAAAGGAAATGATTAATTTCATAAACATTTCATCTCTATTTGTGAAAGTGTGAGAACTGAGCTGACAGATGCCAGGGGTTCCTTTTTATGGCTGAGTAGTATTCCACAGTGTATATGGACCATATTTTTTTTTCAATCCACTTGTCTTTCTTGGATATTTGGGCTGATTCCTTGTCTTAGCAATCGTGAGTAATGCTCCAATCATGCTGGGAACATTCATTTTCTGTGTTGAAAAGATACACAGTGATTGAATATAAATAATGATGATACAAAGACAAGAAAATCTTTTTTGATTGCATTGCTGGTAATCATCTTCACTTTCTTTTTCCTTTTTTTTTTTAAAGAATTATTTTATTTAACTTTATTTATTTATTTTAATTTGACCAGTGAGGTACAGAGTGAGAAAGGGAGCAGGGGGGAGAGAGAGAAAGTGAGAAAGGAGGCTGGGAGGTCCAGGACTTGAACTGTGGTCGGCCATGTGGGAGTCCAGCCCCTTTAACCACCACGCCATCTGCCAGCCCCATCATCTTCATTTTCTACTGAATTTGGTTTATCAACTAATCTAGCCAAAATTTCCAAAAAAAAAAAAAAAAAAAAGGTTAAATTATTTGGGGGAAAAAAAATGAAGTGACATACAGGCTTAAATATCTATAATAATTGTTGGTAATAAAATTTATAAAAGAAGGGACTAGCAGTTGGTGTAATGGCTATGTTGCTGGACTCCCAAGTAGCCAACCACGGTTTGAGTACCAAACCCGGTGGCTTAAACTCACGCCAGGCATGTGTGCATGCGTGCCCAAGATCCCGAGAGGAGACTGGAGGAGAAGGGATTGCGGCGTGACCATCCCCCCTGGGGGGTCATTTCTCACTTTCTGTCTGTCTCTCTGCCTCTCTTTTTCTGGTGAGTGCACATGCCCTATAGCAAAACCTCTCCAAAAAAAAATTTATAAAAGAAAAAACAAAGTTAGCAGGAAATAAAAAACAAAAACAAGAATGCACGCCTTCCTGCACAATCAAAACTTCTCGGCAGTGAACTCTCGCCCTCGAGCCTCCCTGGCACGTGTTCTGGGGTGGACGTGTGCGCCTCATGGGGAAGGCTGGCTGGGCGCACGCAGGACCGAGCTCAACACGGCCACTTCCAGGAGAGGACGCACGTGCAGGAGGCCGTCCGCCGCAGCATGTCCTTATTGAGTTAACTGGCAGACATTGGAAAACGAAGGGATTTCCAGGAATGGGTGAATAATCGAGTCCATTTCCTGACACGGCAGACTGCTACGTGAGCAATCGAGCTATTTTTGACACAGAGAGGATGAGACATTCACGTAAAACTGTATGCATGCTTTAGTGAACGACCGGGGACTGACAGACCGAAGGACGCACACCACGGTCAAGGCGGTGCCCTGTGGGGGGGGGAGGGCCACGGGCAGGCACGCGGTGCCCTGAGCAGGCAGCCCCTCGGGACAGCCTTGCAGGGTTGGGCCGGCCTCCTCCCGGGGCGGCTGCCGCTGTGCTTCTCCGCGCAGTTCAGGGGCTCCCCATAGACCCCGGCTCCCGATGCTCCCCACCAGCTGAGCCGCCGGGCTCGGGGCTGCAGCCAGGCCTGGGCTGGATCCACGCTGCCCTGAGACAGCGGCCTCTGACAGCCCTCTCCAAGTTGGCCTCCTGGCCTCTCCCTTTCACTTCTATTTCTGTTTAGCATGTGTTTTCAAGTGCTGGAAAAAAACAGCATTAAATACCAAAACCGAAAGCGTGGGGTTCTCCCTGGGCCGCCACGCGAACACCCTCGCCAGAGGAGGTGGCTGCGGTGTGCCCTCGCCCCTGACCAATAGCTCCCAGCAGCCTCTCCTGTGACTGGGAATGCCCGCGGCCGTGGCACAGCCTGCCGGAGGGGCAGCGCCAAAGCCCCCAGGCGCTGCGACACACGTGGGACGGCAGAGAGACCCCAGCCGACAGGACCCAGAGAGGCGAGTCTGCGAAGCGGCGTGGACGCAGCCATCCACAACTTCACAGTGGGGCCACGCCGTGGCGAGGCGCGCCGTGCAGCGGCACCGTGGAGACAGGGCGGACCGGGCACGCGGGCACTGTGCAGAGGGAGGCTGCGGAGTGGGCCTCTGCTGCGGTGTCGCTAACAGGCCGGAAGGGCTGCGGCACCCGAACCTGGACACCAGGAACTCCACGGCCCGCCATCGCCAGTACGTCCGAGGGCGCTTGCCTCAGCAAGGGAAGACGTGTTGGCTCCAGAAAACAACCCTCCTAGTAAACTGGGCCACAGGCAGGAGGCCGGTCTCATAGCTCGGGGGGACGAAGAGCTCTGTCTAGTGTTTCAGAGGAAAAAGGGCCCCCAGCCGCTGACTCCAGCCATAGCCGTCCTCGCAGAGACTGGGTCGCTCAGGCCTCGCCACTGCCGAGTCCCGGGAGTTGACGTGCCCGCAGGACAGCCTGCTCCCCCAGCGAAGAGTACGGCCGAGGGGCGGGGTGGGGAAACTGGGGTACCAGCTGGGCTTCAGACCACGGTCTGCAGAGCAGCACCAGTCTGGCGACCCCAGGGAGACTGTCTCCGCCAGGTGGAGGCCAGGGCACTGGGAGGGGCACCTGGCCCTGCAGCCGGCCTCACCCCGCCACGCCTCACTGCCCCGGGGGCCGGTAACTGGTGCAGGATGGGGTGAAGCGGCTGTGCACAGCTGAGCCGGACACTGGCCAGTGAGCACGGCACCGGCTGCACGGGGACAGTGCCGGCCACACAGCACGCAAGCCCTGCGGTCCCGAGTCCGCACCTGACCCCAGAGTGGGGCAGAGCCGGGTCTCCCGCGCCGGCCTGATCAAAGCTCTGTGGTCAGGACAGGAACCACATCCGAGCAGACCACCCAACACGCGGCGGGGCCACAGGGAGACCCTATCACGGCCAAGGCGAGTGGGGGACACGAAGAGACAGAAGCTCTGGCAGGAGGCAGAAGCCAGCGCGTCCCCGTGCCCAGGTCACGAGGCACAGCCCCTTGGGGAGCGGTCTGTCCTCCTGCGGAGATGGACGCCCACCCTGCAGGGCCCAGCCCTTCTGCTGAGACCTTTGCCCACATGATAAAGACCACGTCCGTCAGAAGGGTTTGAGAACACTCAAGGCCTGTTCATGACGTCCACAAGCAGAGAACAGACCACAGACACGCCCATGGCATGGACACGCACCTGCCATGCACTGTCCACACCCTGGAGTCGGACGGCCGCTGTGACGCCAGACGGGATGGAAACTAAGGACGTGCGATGGCTCCCACTGAAACCGAGTGGGGCTGCACGGCGCCCAGGAGTCGGCTCCTGGGGGTGTGCTTCCGATGGGCGAGAGGCACCCAGAACATTCCGGAACTCTCAGCAGTCTGCACCCCCCCGAGGTGGGGCTTCCCGGTGTGTGCACCTGCCAGAACCCACGGGATTGCACACCCGAGCCACGGGCTGCCGCTCCACGTGAAACCCAGCCGGGATGTGCAAGTGCAAAACCGTGGGGGCGTCCCCAGCAGCCTCCCACAGAACACGCTGCCGACTGCTCTGTTCTGGCGGCAAGACCGCAAGGCCAGGGCCGCCATTCAGAGCACGAGAGCATGAAGAGGCCTGAGCCCAGGGTCCCAGGACAGCCTCTCTTCCCCACGCCAGAACCGCACAGCGAGGGCCGGCGCCAGGACGCCTGTGTGTCAGCAGAGGCCTGTCCCCTCACTGGCTCGCTTATTCCTCCACACACACTGAGTCTCAGAGGCTCAGCCTGGGGACTCACCAGTGGATGGGGGCAGTGGCCTCTGGGGCTCTGTCCCAGCGCCATGGGGACAGCAAGAGGCGCACGCACTTGGCAGGCTGAGTGACAGACCAGGGCTTTGAGGAGACACCTTCGTGCCCAAACCCCACACGGGCAGTCCACTGAAATGCAAGTCTCCCTGAAAAAGGCAGCACGAATGGGCAGGAGGAGGCCTGTGGCCAGGGCACTGGACTCCCACACAGGAGACCACGGTTCAAGGCCCAGACCTGGCCGCCCGAGAGTCAATCCAGGGGCATCGGCGTGCATTCCCACATCCTCAGAGGGAGACAGAGGAGGGACTGTAGCCTGGCCGTCCCCGGGGGACTCGTCACTTCCCCTCTCTCTGGCAAGTACACGGTGCCCTGTGACGAAAGCCTGAACAAGCACCAGGACAGCGGTGATGGCTGGGCTGCTGGAGTGAGGCCCCGCCGCGCCTCCCTGCCCAAGGGGGGGTCCGGGGCGTTTAAAGTGACCGGTCTGGGGCCAGCGGGTGGGGAGCTTCCCCCATAGCTGATCTCGGTTCAATCCCAGACCTGGTGGCATGAAAATCACACTGGGTGCGTGTGCGTGCGTGTCCAAGGTCCCGAGAGAATGGAGGAGAAGGGACTGTGGCGTGGCCACCCCCAGGGGTGATTTCTCATTTTCCCTCTGTCTCTTCCTGGGGACCACACATGCCCTTTGGCAAAACCTAAAAAACACATAATACTTTTTTTTATTTTTTTTGGAGAGGTTTTCGCTATAGGGCGCGTGTGCTCGCCAGACAGACAGAGAGACAGAAAGCAAGAAGTCACCCCCCAGGGGGGATGGTCACGCCGCAACCCCTTCTCCTCCATTCTCCTCTCAGGATCTTGGGCACGCACGCACACGCGTAGCCACCAGGTCCGGGACTTGAACCGCGGTCGACTACGTGGGAGTCCAGCGACATAGCCGTTACGCTAACTGCTGGTCCCTCACATAACACATTTTTAAAAGGACCAGTCTTCACCAGAGATTGAATGGCAAAAACAGGCCAAGACCACAGGCACCGCCGGGGAGGAGCGAGCGCGGCTTCAGCTCGGCAGTGCGATCAGCGGCGGCAGGGGGAGAGGTCTCACGTGACCCGGCACACGCTCAGCACGCCTCGCCGGGACCACCAGAGGCTGCACACAGCCCGAGTGTCCACAAGGGGAGAGGCTTTGAGGACGAGGGTCGTCCCCTCGTGGGGACTCCAAGCAGTCAGGGGTGAGCTGGACACGCGCCGCCGGGCTGACCGGCAAAAGCCTGAGCAGAGGCAGGCCCGGCATGGCAGGTGCCACGGGGCGTCGCGGCTGAGCGCTGACAGGCGGGGTCAGGCCGCGGGGTCCGCCCACAGTCAGGGCCGCGGGGTCCGCCCACAGCCAGGGCCACGGGGTCCGCCCACAGTCAGGGCCACGGGGTCCCCCCAGCACCTGGCCGTGGGGCCCCGTGCAGCACCGTGACCAAGCCTGTGGCAGGGCGGGCGCTGGGGAAGCCACTTTTCACCTGCTGCTAAACCAAGGGGCCGTTCTCGCGCACCTCTAGAAAACATGGGACGTGGCTGCTCTCCGCCCTCGAGGTGGCACCACGGCCCCAGCGAGGACATGCTCGGCTGCAGAAAGCCACAAGCCTCGTCCAGCTTCAGGAACGGCTGGCTCCAGGAGATCACCCCCACAGTCAGGACTCAGCCTCTCTCCACCTCGGGGAGGCGTCATTTCAGAATGGCGACGCCCACCCTCCGAGCTCCTGGGCTAGCAGAGAGCCTGGCCCCGTTCAGGAGTCTCGCTGAACCCCGGGACCAACCATGACGGCCGAGGACACGCTCTGGCCTAGGCCTGCTGCCTTGCCCACTTCTGGCCTGTAACGTCAAAACTGCTGCACCACGAAAACCGGACAGCGGGAGCAGGACGTGACAGAAACTCCCCACGGGAAAGGCCGGCACGGGGTCCCACAGCCGACGCCAGCTCGCGCCATGAGGGTGAGCGTGGGTCTCGGGCTCTCCCTCACCCTCCACCCTTGGCGCTGAGCTCAGCTGACAGGGGACAGTGCGAGGGCTACCCATGGGCAGGTGCGCTCCGGCCTGGGGACCCACAGTGCAGACCCGAGGTGGGAAGAGACAGGGAGGGCGACGGCCAGCAGCCCGGGCGTCCGCACACAGGCTGAAGGAGACCGGCCAGCGAGGAGACGCGGGGAGCCGACGCCTCATGGAAACTGGGCGCTCGCCATAGCTGCACCTACACTGCCGTGGGGAATTCTGTTCCTTTAGAGGTTTTGCCTTAGGGCGTGTACACTCGCAGGAGAGAGAAAGAGACACTGAGAGGGAAGACAAGAAACCAGCCCCAGGGGGTGGCCACAGCACAATCCCTTCTCCATTCTCCTCCCAGGATCCTGGGCACACACCCACGTGGCAGGTGTGGCCGCCGGGTCTGGGACTTGAACTGCAGTCGGTCACATGGGAGTCTGGTGATGTAACTGGTTCGCCATCTGCTGTCCCTGAGCAAGTCTTAGTGAGCACGCTGGGCCACCGCCTACATGGGCGTGTACCCCGACCCGCCTGTCGGCCCTGGGCCACCGCCTACATGAGGGTGTGTACGCCCACATGCCCATCGGCCCTGGGGAGGGGCGGGCCCTGTGGGGGCTCCTGGGGGGCGGGTGGGCGCAGGTTCGGAGCAGCCTCTCGGGGCCCTGTCGGTCCTGCTGGCTGTGGGACTCCGACCCTGACCTCCTGGTGCCCCGGCACACACCAGGCAGGCAGCTGGCCCACTGCCCCTCGCGTGGGGGGAGGGACAGTAGCTGGGGCAGCCACGGCCAGGCCAGGCTCCGGACCCCGGCAGGCCGTCCAGTCCCAGGGGGCCCACAGGGTGCAGCCTGCACCCGACCTGCAGTCCGCCCTCGTGACACCCAGCCAACTACGGCGTGCGAGAGAGAGCCAGGGTGGCCCCCACACAGAACGACCCTGGTCTGCGGAGCTGAAGTGCACGAGGGAGGGGAGGGAACAGGGGACATGCAGAGCAGAGACGCGGTCACCGCTGCCAAGTGGGAACGTTGGGTCACACTGACCCCTGGTGGCCTGCGGCGTAGCCACACTGCATCCCACCACGGAGCGCGCACAGGTGCGTCCCAGCCCGGGGAGGTGCAGACCTGAGTGGCAGCAGCAGCGTGGCCACAGCACTGACCTTCACAGCCGGAGAGTGAGGAGCCAGCTTCCTCTTCCTAGGGGCCGACAGAGTCGGACGTCCTGAGGAAGGAGCCAGCTGGCGTCAGCAGGCGCGTGGCCTCAGGGGAGCCAGGTGAGACCACTGCGCCGGCCTCGGCAGGGAGGCAGCCGCCTGGGCTGTGTGTCAGGAAAGTGGCATTCCTCACTGAGTGTGTCACAAAGCGTCACAGTAGTAGGCAGCGCAGCGGCTCAGCGAGGCCCACATAAGGAAAGGGAGCAGCGGTCAAGGAACCCGTGTCCCCTGTGCGTGCAGGACACGCGGAGCACAGCCACAGCAGGCCAGCACGGCTGCGGGCAGTAGGGCCAAACTTGGAACGCACAGTGGTCAGACGTGATTGGCATGAGACATGGGCTCGCCCCAGCCACACACTGGCCCTGGGGCCTCCAGGCAGCCCACGGCCCAGAGCACGCCTCTGTCCATCCCTGCTGACGCCAGGCAGCCTGGAACTGTCCCCTGCAAACGTTATTGAAAGTTACGAGGTTGAGGCCAGCCCTGAAGCACGAGGCTATGTCCTGTGCGCACGTGGCCCACTTGGGTTTGGCTCCTGGCTCCGTGGCTTGAAAAGCATGCTGGTAGGTGTGCCCCTGCCCGACCGGGTAAGGACAGGTAAGGGCTGCAGGGAGCCCAGGCCCCTGGGGTGCTCCTGGTCCTTCTCCGACCAGTGCAACCCCGGCCATGAGAGAAAAGGCACCCGAAAGAGTTAACCTCCATGTCTCCCCCACTTGAGCCACAACTCAATCTCCATTTTTAAGAAATACACCCCAGGTAAGTGTCACAGCGGGTTCCCAAGCCGTATGCACTGGGCCCTCCTACATGCACGCGGGCTTAGGAGGGGGGATTCCGTGTCTTCACTCACGACCGCCATCCTCGGGCGTTGGGAGGCATCCCAGGAGCCGCACGGGCCCTGGGGCTCCTTCCTGGCCTAGGGGACACTGGAGCTCAGGGTGCGGGGCCCTCCCTCGTCTCGAGCTAAGCCCTCTCGTCCCTTCTCCTGGGACCTTCCTGACCGCGATCAGCCTGGCCACCTCGGCTCCTGCTGGACAGTGACCACTGATCACCACAGAGGCCAGCACCACAGTCGGCCCCGGGCAGGTGTTAAAGGCCAGCGAGCACTGCGAATCCCAGGCCCACAGGTTTTGTCCTCTCCTCGCACCTCCCCGTGGGACAGAGCTGGGCCAGGCTGCGGGGCTGCCGCTCTGCTATGAGGCTGACTTACACCACAGCCCGGCCTGTGCAGCTAGAAGAAACCACCAGAAACGCAGCTAAAAGAGGCCTGCAGGGGGGCAACAGATGGCACAGTGGTTATATCGCTGGACTTCCACGTGGCCAGCTGCAGTTCAAGTCTCGGATCCGGTGGCTTGACTCTCACGCTGGGCTTGTGTGCACGCATGCCCGAAATCCCGGGAGGAGAATAGAGGCGAAGGGCCCCCCCGGGGGATGATTTCTCTCCTTCCCTCTCACTGTCCTGTCTCTGTCACTCTCTTTCTCCAGCAAACACACATACCTTATGGCAAAAAACTCTAAGAAAAATCAAAAAGACGAGGCCTGTGGTGGGCAGGGCCTGCGATCTCTGCAGGCCGCGGCGGGGCGGGGCTTTCTCCCCCAAACCCTGAGGGCAGCCCTGACTCAAGTGCGGGCAGTGTGACGGGCAGTGTGACGGGCAGTGTGACAGGCTGCCTGCTGTGCCCACCTGGCTGGACCTGCCAAGGTCGAAGAAGGGCCGCAGGGAGTGGGAGGTGCCGGGCCCCGCAGCCTCCAGAGCTCACCACACCCTGCCCTGCCCCAGCCCCTGGGCCTGCAGACCGAGGGGGACGGACCGTCGCCAGGGCCTCGTCATCAGGGGCCGTGGGGGCAGGCCGCCGGTCCCAGCAAGAAGCAGAGGCCTGGCCTCAACACAGAAAGGCCACTGGCTTCCTGGCTGCTCCGGACGCTGCTTCCGAACACACTGGGACAGCAGTCTACTTTTCCTATTTTCCAAAATCTTTTCAAAAGGGACAGGGGAAGTCACGCCACAAACATTAACAGACCATTTATTTTCTATGGACAGGATTCTTCCTACCTCCTGTCCCTGGCATAGTATCTTTGAGATGTATATTTCTACCGATTACAGTGTATTCTTGTGCTTATTTCTTCCCAAGACACAGAACTTCCCTTTTCCTTGAGATGAGATTAAGCCTTTCTCTAACCAATCACCGACCTAAAAATTGTGGAACCCACCTATAACCTACAAGCCCGGCTTCTACATGTCCCGCCTTTTTGGGCCAGACCAATGGAAAATCTTTTCTAAATGTTGTCTGTCGATCTCAAAAGCAAATAAAAGGAACCTCTGTACATGATCACCCCGAGAAAAGGCATGTATGCCTCTTCTCCGGCCTAGGTCACTCACACTTGGCTTGGAAATAAACCGCATTAATTATTAATTATTAATTATTAATTTTACAGTTGGTTATTTTTCCGTCGACAACATGAATGCAGGGCGGAGGCGAGCAGGGGAGAAGGGCACCCCAAGCTCATCCTCAAGGCGGATGGGGGAGAGGGGGTGGCCCCGGGGCACCCTCAGAGGAGTGGGGGAGGGGACGGCCCCGGGCACCCTCAGAGGAGTGGGGAGGGGACGGCCCGGGCCACCCTCAGAGGAGTGGGGGAGGGGACGGCCCCGGGCACCCTCAGAGGAGTGGGGAGGGGATGGCCCGGGCACCCTCAGAAGTGAACGCAGACATCCAGTACAGCCTGAGGCCTCAGCCTACAGCACCCCGCTGACTCTGAACCTCGGGACTGTGGGCACACACCTGTTCCTGCAGGATCTGGGAGAGCCGCAAGGCCTGGCCGACACAGCCTGAGGAGCACAGGTTTGCAGGAGAGGACGCTGGTGGCTTTGGGAGCAGGGACCCTGTGTCTGCTCCCTGAGACCCGCGAAGACCAGCGCCCGCAGCCACCTGCAGGCTGGCCAGGCCGCCCCAGCCCCACGCACCCCAGAGGAGTCACGGGGGTGGGCCTCGGTTCTAGCCATGCCAGGCTGCAGACAGAGGGTTATGGGGACCCCACGGGGCTCGGGTGTGACCAGACCCCGAGCCAGGTCCACGCTGCAGAGGCCCGTGTGACCCGCCGCCTCCCTCGGGCAGAGGTGCCCTCACTCCAGGGCACACAGGCGGCTCTCTCCCAGGGCCTGCGCGCTTTCGAAGCCTGAAAATCTCTCTGTGCCCCGGGGTCTGCTCCCTCAGGCCCTCCCCTCGGGCCGTCCTGACACAGGCTCTCAGCTGTCCTGGGTTTGCTCGCCTGACTTGATGGGCTTTTCATGGCGTGGCTGGAGGTTCAGAGCAACGCACGGGGTGGGTCAGCCGGGCCGGCTCCCTCTCCCGCCCTCCCTCTGTGCCCAGGTCTCCCGGGCCTGAAGGACGCAAGCCCACAGAGGCCTCTGGGAAGGCCCGGACTGCTCTCACCCAGACCCTGTGGCAAGCGCAACGGAGCATTGTGCTCGTCGCACCAGAGGAAACCGCTCTGACCTGACCGCAGAGGCTGAGCGCAGCTTGGAAGTGCTGAGGAGCGGCACAGACTCCCCGGGGTGTGAGCACCCGGGAGCCGGGAAGGGCTGGGATCTGGGAGTCCTGAGGCTACCCGTGGGGGAGGCTCGGTCCTGGGGCCTTGGCTCTGAGGCCGAGCGTCTCCCCTCGCTGTCCCGGGCTGTCCCCACGCTGGACACCGCTGCTGCAGCGCGAGAGCAGGTTGCTGGTGCCAGGCCCCAGGCAGCAGGCCCGCTCGCCGTCTCCGCGGCATAACTGAGCTCGTTGGGGACAGACCTGGACAGGCAGGTCAGCCTCCTCGGACCCTGCATTGTAAGACGCGGGCACCACCTGCACACTGCACAGTCCCCAAAGCTCCCACTCCCTCGCCGTGGGCAAGCTCTGCAGCTCACCTCTGGGGTCCACACGGCACCTTCTCTAACAGGGCAGCCTTTGGGAACAGCAGAGCGGGAGCCGAGGCCACACCCCCCAGCCTGCTCCCCCACGGTGCCCCCGACACACTCAGAGACCCGTCCCAGGAGCCCTTCTGTGCCCAGAGGGGGCCTCCTTGTCTCTAAAGATGGCGGGACACAGAGGGATCAGACCCTCGGGCCCGGTCAGTCCCCTTGTCCACCACACAGCTTCCACTCGCTGGTCTGAGCCCAGGCCTCCGGTCTCCCTGGGACTCCACGTCATGGCCACTAACGTGAAGGGATGTGCCTTCCTCTCGCTGACCTGGCCACGAGCCTGCGCGAGGCCACGGATGACACCCCTCCTGGGGCACGTGAGCCTGCGCGAGGCCACGGGTGACACCCCCTCCTGGGGCACGTGAGCCTGTGACACCCGTTGTGCTGGGAAGTGGCTTCCATTGTGTTCTGGGTTTGATTTATATTTGAAGAATTATTTATTTAACTGTATTCATCGTTATTACTGTTACTATTACTTCTCAGTTTGCTACAGGCCATGTACACTCGCCAGGAGAGGGACATTGAGAAAACAAGCGGTCAGGTCCAGACTCAAACGGCGGCCAGCCACGTGGTGGTCCAGCGGCCAGCCCAGGCCACTGTGGCCCCACGACTCCTTCCTTTACCCACTGGCTCAGCAAAGGCCCCACCCGTGGCCTCCCCAGCTTGTGGCCAACACAAACGTGCTCCGTCACAGAGCTGTGAACTAGGGGACAGCTCAGAGCACCCCGGTCCTCCACGTGACCCTGGCTCTCTCAGGCCTGAGTGTCCCAGGCCCACAGGGAGCCGGCTGTCTCTGGGGCTCCCGGATCTTAGGGAAGGAGCTGTGCCCGCCACCTGGGTCTGTGTGGAAGGAGGAGCGACGTTTCTAAGCACGTGGCCGGCTTTGTCAAGGTGGGACTTAAACGTCCTAGGAGGCACCTGCCTGGATTAGAGAAGTAATGCCTTCAAGGGCGTGCTCTCCCTCCACGTCCCGGCTTCCCTGTCTCTTTGCTTAGTGACACTCACAGGCTCTTTTCTCTTCTAAAAGCAGCTGTGTCGAGGGGCCAGCAGGCACGGTGGTTAGGGTTCTGGATTCCCACGTGGCCAACCGCAGTTCAAGTCCTGGACCTGGCAGCTTGAAAATCCTGTCAGACGGGTGTGCGTGCATGCCCCATGTCCCCAGAGAGTGGAGGAGAGATCGTGGCATGCCCCCCGGGGTGGTCTCTCACCTTCCCTCCCTCTGTGTGTCTCTCTGTCTCTCTCCAGCAAGCACATGTGCCCTATGGCAAAAGCCTAAAACAAAGCAAAGACACAGACGTATGAGGATGTAGCTTATAGTCCACACGGCCACCCTCGTAACTGAGTCTGCAGCCACCCTCCCGCAGCCCCGGGCTGTCACCTCACCCAAGGAGCCACGCGGCTCGCCCACGTCCCCAACCCCAAGCTTGGCCCTGGCTGCGGGTTACTGTCTGCCCCTGGATTTGCCGATGGCCCAACAGCACGGGGCCTGCACCAGCTCCCCACAGCCCACTCTCAAGGCTCTTCCTTGCAGTAGCGCGTGTCAGCACTCCATTCTTCAGGGCTGCGTGATATTCCATCGGCAGAGCTGCCCTGGGTGCTCGATGCAATTCTGCCCTTCTGGAGTCAGGAGGGAATGTCACCACCCGAGGTGACCACGACCTGCTGGACCTCTCAGCCTTCTTTTCCACCCGTATCCATGGTTCAGGCCCTGGGCCCCACGGGGGCTGAAGGCCCAGCTCCGTGGCTTAAGATCGCACTGGGTGTGTGTGCCCAAAGTCCAGGGGGTGAGGGAGAAGGGACTGCAGTGTGGCCGCCACCCCAGGGACAGTTTCTCATTCTCTCTCTGTCTCTCTGACAAGTGCACGTGTCCTGTGGCAATTGTCTAAAACAACTCGAACACCAACACCACACTAGCCCGGGCCCACACAGGCCCAGGATCACCCGTGTCCCCATCTTTACCTCCAGGCCCTGCCCCTCTGGGGGGGCCACGACGAACCAAACTGCACAAGAGGCAGCAGTATAACCCCGAGGCCCAGGACGGCGGCCGGGTCCCACACGGCCAGCCACACGGGGGTCCCGGAGCTGACAGCTCAAGAAAGCCCTGGTTGCGTGTCATCCATGCCCAGAACTGCACAGGGGAGAGATGGAGGAGGAGGACAGTGACGTGGCCACCGCCCGGTGCCCTCGCAGTCTCCCCGCCCTCTCCCTGCAGGCACAGACTCTACCAAAAATAAGAGAGTCCCGGCAAGGAGGCGTCTGAGGCTGCCGCTGTCTAGAAGCTTCCTTATGCGCTGGGTGAGCACGCCCTGGTGCTGTGAGCGAGCACAAGACGGCACAGCGCAGGCGCGTGGCCGGCCACTAGCACTTCCGTGACGTCTGTCCCACTGGCAGTGCAGCAGGCAGGTCACACGGCAGGCCGCAGCAGGAAGGGGCGCTACGCTGCGGCACGACGGCAGGTGGCAGCTGAGGAGCGGCTCAACCCCTGTGGTCTCCCAGAGGCCACACCGTGAGGCCTCGTTGACTGAGCAATGCCGCGGGGTGACCTGCTGCGTCCCAACTCGTGTCCCCAGGAAGGGGGTGGACACGCCTGTGCGTGACCACGGAAAGCTCTGGACTATGGGCCAGCCGCGTGTCAGCCTGGCTGCCCCCTGCCAGCCCAGCCGCTGGCTGAATCACGGGCGCCATGGCAACCATACAGAGAGGATGTTTTCCTGAATCTCAGTGTCCCCGCTGTGACACCCGCCAGCTGTGCTCTGAGCCCTCACTGCACCACGAAGGCCAGGTCCTGCCGGTCCCTGAAAACCAGGCGCGATACTGCCACATGCACACCGCACCGCCCCGTGGGGTCCAAACGTCACCTCAGCGTGATGACACTGACGCACAGCAGGGGCAGGCCACCGCTAGAGAAGGGAGCCCTGAGCTGGCCAGGGCCAGGGGAGCAGGGCGGCAAGGCAGCATGGCCCTCGGGGCACAGGGCTCCTTTCCCACAGCTCTGAGAGCCGGCAGGTGGCAGCCCTGAGTGACTGCCTTAGATGCTGCTTCCGGTGACAGGGACAGCAGGAAAGGCACGTCCCACGGGGCCCAGGCAGGGCGGCACCGTCCCTGTCACCGCACCCCACAGTCTACACTGTGTTCCCCCTGTCCTCCATCCGGGTCGCCGTGGTCACACTGCACGGGATTCTCCCAAGTAGAAAACACACAGCGGACGCCCCAGGCTGTCCTGGACACCCGGGCACCGTCGTCTCCCGGCTCCTGCTGGTCCGGGGCTGCAGGGACAGGGACAGACATCCAGGCGCCAGGCTGAGATGCTGGGCCTGGCGCCCTAACCTCACCTGGGCCATGCCAGCCCATCCGCACCCTGGCCCCAGCTGGGCGAGGGGCTCCTTGTTCCTGCCCCTCCGACCCTCAGCCGGGACATGGCGCTCTAAGAGGCCCTCCTGGAAACCGCCGGGTGGACAGGGCTCACCCGTGACTCCGGTGGGCCTCCCCAGGCCACCATGGCCTCTGCAAAGGGGCCCTACCGACACCCGCATTTGTGTGCAGGATCTGGGGTACGAGAGACACCCGTGCTGGGTCCAGGTGACAGGCAGGGGCAGCAGGGGCGAGGCCCGCCCTCCCTGCCCGGCCGTCTACATGAAGACTGGCTGTGGCGGGAAGGGAGGACGCCCCGCCCTGGTCTCCATCTGCCTGGGCCAGCTCAGACCCGGCTGGGCCTGGGGAAACCAGGCTGCTGAGGTCTCGGCGTGGCCGTTCCAGCCTTGCTGCCCCAGGCTCCAGCCTGCACCCACCCAAGTCACCGCCCGGACAAAGGTAGTGAGCGGCGGGCAGCAGGCCCCATCCACAGCGCCCCTGTGGGCTCCGAGCCCCACCCGACACGTTCAGGACCGGGCGCTCCCGTCCACCCAAGGAGGAAACCCAGAGCCATGAAGGGCGGGAAGCACCGACGGGCGGAGCGGGGCTGGTGGAGGGCAGGAGAGGAGACAGGCTCAGGCAGAGCGCTGAGTGACGGGCTGCAGCGTCCTCGGCAGGGTGGACCCACCGCCCACGGAGGCACCAGCTCCCGACCCAGAAGCCATTGCCCCCAGCCTCAACTTCGCACCCGGCTTCCCATGGAGCTAACACACGGCCCAGGACGCAGCCAGGGCCCACGGGCGCAGGTGCAGGGACCCCGACGATGCCAAACTCACAGGCGCCCAAGCCCCGAACATGAGGTACGGCATTTGCATGTAGCTGACACGCCTCCTGCAGCTCTGCATCAGTCCTATTCACACACCCAGCACCGCCCAGACCCTGCCCCATGCAGTCCAGGACACACGGGCCAGAGTGTGCTCAGGGCCACCCAGGCCCTGCCCATCTTGCCCGGACACGCGGACCAGATCGGGGCCCACCGTGCTCAGGGCCACACACAGAGTGGTCTCATTTCTGCCCACGGCTGGCTGACTCCCAGCTGCGGAACCCATGGGCGTGGACAGCCTACCACACGCATGCGCATGTAGAGAGCAGGGGCCACTCGGGTGCCCTTCCACACCCTCCCCTCGTCACCTCCACCAAGTCCCAGCTCCCTGCTCCTCCCGCTCGGAGGGCTCGAGGCCCTGGTGCTGCGGTCCGAGCCCTCAACCGCGCCTGGTCAGCAGCAGAGGCAGACCCAGGGCCACTCACCGTTGACACAGGCCTCCGAAGGTGCGCACAGGCCGTCCTCGAACAAGCAACCTGGCAGAGACAGAGAGGAGAAGGCAGTCAGCGAGGGGCAGGGGCAGCTGCGTGCAGGTTGCAAGGCTGGCCCCTCCCACGCTGCTCCGAAGCTGGACCGTGCCCTGGCTGGAGGCGGGGCGGGACTTTGTGTGCCTGCGTCCTGACCCTCCGGGGGTGGCGACGCAGCCGGCTTTGTCAAATCGGGCAAGCTCCACTTGGTCTGTGTGTCGTGGACAGAGACCCAGGGGACATACTCCGTCCTAGTGCAGCCAAGCCCACGCCAGGCCAAGCCACGGGCTCCTAGCCACATGTGCAGTCAGCACGCTAAGGCAGCAGTGGGCATCTGGGTCCTTCTCTGGAGCAGTGTGTCCGACGCACACACATGCACACGTAAGCACACGGCCCACACCTGCCGAAGCAGAGGCGTGGGGGGGGCAGGCGGCTCAGGCCTCTGCTCTCAGGCCAACGGTGACCATGGCCAGAGTGTAGGGAAGGTAGAGAGGGAGGAACGTGGCAGGGGGGGGCGCAGTGGCAGAGCAGGACGGACAGTGGACCTTCGGTGCAGGGGCAGGTGAGACGCAACCCCTCAGGCTGGGCCTCCACCCCAACCCTGATGGAGAAGAATGAGCCTCAGGCTGGCCAACAGCAGACAGCAGTCACGGGCAGGCCTGTGACTCCACTCTGTGCTGTCCAGTGAGCCGCAGACCCAGGAAGGACTCTGAGGACACTGCCCTGGGCAGTTGGGCGGTCGGGGTGTGAGCTCCAGGAGCGCCGTGAGGCAGGACAGGCACCAGCAGCCGTGTACGAAGCCCGCATCCCGGCCCTGACCGCAGTCGCCCTGTCCAGCGGGGCTGGGGGCCAGCAGTGCCTTTAATAGTGCTGATGACACATTCCCACCACGCATGGTGCCTTCTGCCCCGTTTCTCCGACAAACTCATCCTCACCCGCTGAGGCCTTTGAAAGTCCCCCGGGGAGTCTCTGGAGGGCCCAGCAGTCCTGCCCAGCGCCCGGCTCAGTGCCCACCATGCTGTGCCACGGCCGCTGGCTCGGGCCTGTCTGCCTCGGCTACGGGGTCCTAGAACATGCCCTCCGCCCCCCACTCTATCCACGGGCCTGGTTTGCCTGCCAGGGCGGGTGCCGGGAGAGAAGCCAGCAGGTGAGGGGGCTAGGTGGGCACTTCCGCGTATTTATTTTTGAGAGATTTTTGCCATAGAGTGCGTGTGCAAACTGGAGAGAGAGTGAGAAACGAGCCTCTGACAGGGAGGACCGCGCCGCAATCCCTTCTGCATTCTCCTCTCGGGACTCTGGGCACGCACACACACGCGCCCGGCGTGATTTTCAAGCTGCTGAGCCCAGGACTCACCCACACGGCAGCTTTGGTCCTGGCCTCAGACCTCAAACCCACAGCCTTCATGACATCAAACAAGTAAGTTTGCGAAGGACACGGGGCCGGCGTCTGCAGAGAGCTGAAGCCGCCAGCCCAGGATGGAGGGCGCCGTCCAGCAGGACGAGGGCCCGGGACAGGCGAGGCGCTCTCAATCCATCCTGTGCTCTGCATGAGCCTTTCAAAGAGCAGTGGCCCGCCGGGTCATGTCCCTGAGGGTGGTCCTGGAGCACCGCGGGCGGCGCCTTGTCCCAGAGCACTGGGCGCCCGAGCACGGGGGCTCAACGCTCAGCCATGGGAGCCTCCAGCCGGGCAGATCCCCCTTTCTGAAAGAAAGCACCCTCACAGCACAGCATCCCCACAGCCCCGTCGTGCACACTGCCAGACCCCAGCCCGTGGCTGACCCACACCCCTCGCCCTGCCACACACGTGTCCCTTTCCTCCTGGCCCCTCCTCGCCCAGTAAGTGCCCGAACCAGGCAGGATGTGGGGATAGGGCGAGCAGCCTGAAAACCCAGCCGTGGCCAACTGCTGCAAGCCAGCTGGGCCAGCCAGGGTCATGGCATGGCGGGCTCTGGGCGCTCCCTCTCTCAGCTGCGCACGTACCCCTCCGGCCCCGGGAACCACCCCAAGCCACACAATGGTCTCCGGCAGCGACCACGCCAGAGTCAGAGCCCACCCAGTGGCTCTCAGACGCCCCAGCACCCCGAGTGTGCAAAGGCAGGAGGGAGGGAGGTGGTGCGGCCCGGGCGGGGACTCACTCACATGCAGCCTGCCGTCTGTCACGTGGCCATGGCGGGTGGCGGACCTGCTGGAAACGGTGCCGGAAAAGGCCCAGATGTCGCCATCACCCCGCTCTGACTGTGGCCGAGGACACACGTTGTGACCGACTCGGAGCCTGCCACACTCAGGGAGAGGCTGCCGGCCACGGTTCCCAGCAGCACGCGCGCCCAGCTGCCAGGGCACTCCTGCCATTTGCTCCAAAGTGAAGAAAGGACACGTGTCACCCACACGGCGACCCTCCTGCTAGCACTCGCGGCAGACGCTGGCTCAGCCCCTCTCAAGGTCCCGGGTCATGGCTCCGAGGCAGACTCCAGTGCCCACCCGGCGCGTGGTGTGACCGGCAGCTGCTGGGCCCCAAGCCTCGCACTCACAGGCAGCCACGGGCGGACCAGCAGGGACAGCAGCGTCAGGGCCAGGCCAGGACACCCTGGAGAGAGCCTGTAGCAGCCTCTGCAGTCCGGCACCCACAGGGACACGTCCTCAGCTTTGACCCCCCCACCCCTCGCCTGACAACATGGCATATTCCCAACTGCTCCCGAGGTAACCGTCAGCTCGGGGCCACGGAGCTCGGGAGTCCTCACCGTCATGCCCACAGGTTTCCTTCCAGTGTCAGCACATGTGCACACATGCAGTCACACGTGCACACACATGCACAGTCATACAGTCACATGTGCACACACAGCAAAACAGTCACACGCAGCCGTGTGCATACACATGCAGTCACACACGCACAGTCACACATGCACACACATGCAGTCACACATGCATAGTCACACATACACAGCCACACAGTCACATGTGTGCACATCACAGTCCCATGAACACACATGCACACACATGCACACACACACATATGTACCTACGGATATATGCATGTATGGACAAACACTTACATGCATATGCCAGTGCTCACATGTACACACATGCTAACATGTGTATGCATGTGTGAACACCCTCATCTTCTCTTACTGCCAGAGGGCACATATGCTTGCTAGAGAGAGAGAGAGAGAGAGAGAGAGAGGAACCCCCCATGGGGCTTGGTCACGCTTCAATTCCTTCTCCATTTTTCAGTCCTGTGGGGATTCAGAGCACACACATGCATGCACCCAGCATGTTTTTCAACCCACCAAGGCCAAGATTCAAACCACAGCTGGCCAGGTGGCCGGCCGGGGCAGGGCGCAGTTGCCGAGCACAGTGGCTCACTGCAGCTCAGGCCAGCCCTTGCCGGACTCCTGTTCGAGCTCTGTCCTCGGTGCTGGCTGGAACGCCAAGGAACCCCTCAGGACTGTGGCACCTCTCTGTTAAAAAGTCCTTCCTGCAGTGAATGAACCCTGTCCCTTTGCAAGTGCACCAATCTGCTCCTCAGACCCTGTCGCTCCTCGGAGACATCTTGGAGAGTGCAAGGCCATCCGTGGGAGGGGCCCGTGGCTTCCCGGCTGTTGGGGCAGGAGGGCCTCCACCTGGCCACTGGTGCCCTGCACCCGCGACGGGACTGCCCTCCCTCTGGGCCTCGCTCCCTGGCGCCGGGCTGTGGTAGGGGCAGGAGGCCCAGCACTCCTCAGCCACCAACAGCCCACAAGACCTCCACCCGGCTCGGGCCCATCACCCGCCGTGGAGAAGGAACTGAAATGTCTGCTGCTGCCCACAGGGCTTTGCCAGAGCCTGGGGTCACAGCGCGCCTGCAGCGTGAGGCTGGGCAGGTTTTGCGACCTTGCAGAGCGAGGGGAAGGGCACAGTTTCAGCGAGCTCTCTCACCAGAGCAGCGTTCCCTCCAGTTGGCTGCCAAGCAGGTCTGAAAAGCAACAGGGTGATTCTTAGAGCCCGCGCGTTCCCCCAGAGTCTGAAAACCAAGAGCTCGTAGGGCGGTGGTGGTTAAGGCTCTGGATCCCACGTGGCCAACACTGTGGGACGAGTCCCGACCTGGAGCTCGTAAAAAATGCCAGGTGTGGACACAAGTGTGTCCAAAATCCCAAGAGGAGAATGGAGAAGGGATCACAGCGTGGTCATCGCCCCGGGAGTGCTTTTTCACTTCTCTCTCTCTCTCTCTCTCCCTCTCTCTCTCTCTCTCTCTACAGCGAACACACTTACCTATAGCAAAGTTTTAAAAGGGGTTGGAGGAAGAAGACAGTCCAGAAAGAACTGGGTCTCCCTGGGACCAGCCCGCAGTGCAGAGGACCCGTCTCATAATACCTGGAGCTTCTCTGTCCGAACTCATGTGAACAGTCACTGTGTGGCCACTGAAAACAGGCTCACGGGGATTCATTCTCCTCAGTTACTTGGTAAACTGGCTGATAATGCAAGGGGAACGCCACGTTAAAATGACACAAGGACCGTGTCCTCGGCCATGTTAAGAAAACAAGAAGCCTATGTCGCTGGACTCCCACGTAGTCAACCGTGGTTCGCGTCCTGGACCCGGTGGCTTAAAACTCACGCCGGGCGCGTGTGCGTGCGTGCCCAGGATCCCGAGAAGAGAATGGAGGAGAAGGGATTGCGGCGTGGCCATCCCCCCTGGGGGGTGACTTCTCGCTTTCTGTCTCTCTGTTTCTCTCTGTCTGGCGAGCGCACGTGCCCTATAGCAAAAACCTCTACAAAAAAAAAAAAAAGAAAAGAAAACAAGAAGAAACACACCTCATTGACAAAGATGTCTACAGAGCGAAAGTGAAGGGCTGGAAACGGTCATTTCATTCCACAGAAATGGAAAAAAGGCAGGAGTCATGATATCGATATAAGATAAAATAGATTTTAGGATAAAAAGGGTAAGAAGAAACACAGAGGGACGTTATATAGCTTTACTTATTTATTACATTTCAGTCACTGTGCATCATTATACATATACATAGCTTTAAAAGGATTAATTTACCAAGAAGCTATAACGCCGCCGCTGCCCAAGTCCTTCGCCCTCAGCCATGGTCAGCCCCATGGTGCTTTTGAATGTCCTGTCCACGGCGAGCCCTTGGGCCGCATCTCCTTCCTTTGTTTGCAGACAAAGCTCCAAAGACGGCAGAAAACTTTCGTGCTTCGAGCACTGGAGAGAAAGGTTTGGTTACAAGGGTTCCTGCTCGCACAGAATTAAGCCAGGGTGGCGACTTCACATACCACAACAGCCCTGGTGGCAAGTCCGTCCGTGGGGAGAAATTCGGTGATGAGAACTCCGCCCTGAAACACACACGAACGATAAAGGTCCTGGCATCCTGCCCACGGAAAATGCTCGACCCGACACCAATGGTTCTCAGCTTTCCATCTGCACTGCCAAGGCCGAGGGGCTGGATGCAAGCTCGGGGTCTTCAGCAAGGCGAAAGAGGGCACGGGCATCGTGGAAGCCACGGAGCACTCTGGGTCCAAGAATGGCAAGGCCAGGAAGGTCACCCCTGCTGACGTGGGCCACCCTCATGAGTTTCACTTGTGTCCTCTCACCCACCAGGCCTTTCCACAGCTCAGGAGAGCACCTCCGCCCTTCTGCTCGCCATGCCCTGTAACCCGTGCTCTCACATTTCTTTGCATTCCATATTTTCCCGAGTCCCCTCCAAATCCAGCTGAATTGCAAGTTAAGTTTATGATTATAAAATAAAAACTAAGTAACAGTTTTAAAAAAGAAGATACAAAATTCATAAATATTTATGCACCTAACACCAGAGCAACCAAACTCATAAAAGAACGGCTGTTAGAATGAAAGGGAGAGATAGGTTCCAACACACTAATTGTGGGAGATCTTAGTTCCCCACTGTCATCACTGGACATGTCATCTGGACGAAAAATTAACGAGACAGAAACCAAATGGATCAGACAGACACACAGGTCCACCCAGCAGCTACGACAGACATGCAGCGTTCCACCAGCAGCTATGACAGACATAGAACATTTCATGCAGCAACTATAGAACATACTTTTTTCTCATCTCCACATAGAACATTTTCAAAGATTGACCACATAATAGGCCATAAAACAAGTCTATATAAATTTACAAGTATAGAAACCATAACTAGTATCTTCTCTGATGGCAACAAAATTAAACCTGAAATGAACCACAGAAAGAATCTTCAAAAATACATGGAAACTAACAAATATACTTCTGAATGATTTGCAAACTATTGAGGAATCAGGACTGAAAGAAGATTTACCGGAACCAGTGACAGTGAACACACTACTTTCCATAACACTTAGGACACAGCAAAAGCAGTCATAAGACCTCAAACTATAAAATTACTGGTGGAAAATACTGGGTAAACTCCAGGAAACACTGGGATAAGCAAAGATTTCTTAAATAAGACTCCCAAAGCACAGACAATAATCCCTAAAATGGACAAGTGTGACAATATCAGACTAAGAAGTTTCTGCACAGCAAAGGACACAGTAACAAGTGTGAATCAAAAATCCTCAGAACGGGAGAATATTTTTGTAAAATATGCCTCAGACAAGGGACTGATAACCAGAATACACAGGAAACTCAAGTGCCTTATGTGAAAAAAAAAAAAAAAAAAAAAAAAAAAAAAAGATTAACCCAATTAAAAGATGGGAAAATGAGCTGAACAAAAATCTCTCTGAGGAAGACATACGAACAGCCAAAAAGCATATGAGAAAATGCACAACACCCCTCATCATAAGGGAGATGCAGATAAAAACCACAATGAGGGAACCAGCAGTTAGCGTAATGGCTGTCGCTGGACTCCCACGTAGTCGACCGCGGTTCCCATCCCGGACCTGGTGGCTTAAAACTCACGCCAGGTGCGTGTGCGTGCGTGCCCAAGATCCCAAGAGGAGAATGGAGGAGAAGGGATTGCGGCGTGACCATCCCCCCTGGGGGGTGATTTCTCGCTTTCTGTGTCTATGTCTCTCTCTGTCTGTCTGGTGAGCGCACGCGCCCTATAGCAAAAACCTCTCCAAAAAAAAAAAAAAAAAAAAAACCACAATGAGATACCACCTAACCCCTGTCAGAATGGCAAAGATTAAAAATATTAAGAGTGATAAGTGTTGGCAGGGATGTGGTGAAAAGGGAACCCTCCTACACTGTTGGTGGGAATGTAAACTGGTTCAGCCACTATGGAGAACAATATGGAGGTTCCTTGAAGATCTACAATAGAACTACCATTTGATCCAGCAATCCTGCTTCTGGGTATCTACCCAAAGGACAGGAGAATGCTCAGTCAGAAAAGTGCTTGCATATCAATGTTTATTGCAGCATTATTCACGATTACTAAGAAATGGAACCAATGCAAATGTTCACAAACTGATGAATAGGTTGAAAAAGTGTGGCACATAAACTCTATGGAATACTACTCAGCCATAAAAAACAAGACCCTGGCATTTGAGTGGTCAGATATGGAGGATCTATTGCTGAGTGAAGCAAGCCAGGATATGAAAGAAAGATATTGTATGTATCCACTTAATATATACCAACTATCCACACTCCATGGTAGAGATAGAAATATTGGAGGGCACGAAAGCGGTGGAAATAGCGATGACGAAGACAGTGTGGAACAGGACAGGAGAAGAGAAGAGTATGGAGAAGGATAGCAAGAGAACAAATAGTGAGGACATTAGTGGGACACAGAAATGGTTTATTACTTGTTGATGATGACATGTCTAATATTCTCATATTCTCAGCTGGACTGGTCTGAGAAGTATTTCATGTTGGGTAAAATCTTTTTACAAGCAAAATGATAAATAGTAATTAAATGTTTAAAAAATAATCGAAATAATAATAGTAATTTGGAAAAGAATAATGAAAAGCTATTGGACGATGAGGATGGGGATTTTAATGTCTTTGTACTAACTGATATGCACGGTATTCCTTCTGGAAAAAGAAATGCAATTACTGTAAAGTTATATGTGATTCAATGTAATATAAACAAGACTATGATGATAGTAAATAAAATAAAAAATTAAAATTAAAAAGTAGTCATAACAGGCAAGTTCATAGCCATTAGCGCTCATTAGAAAACAAATAGAGAGGTGGCAAATAAATAACTTAACATCACATTTTAAGAATTAGAAAAATAACAACAAAAAAATCCCCTAAAAATAAAAGAATAAAATAAATAGTAAAGATTAGAGCTTAAATAAGGGGCAGGTGGCGTGGTGGTAAGGCTCTGGACTCCCACATGGCCAACCGTAGGTTGAGCCCTGGACCTGGTGGCTTGCCTTCTCACTTTCCCTTTCTTGCTCTCTCTCTGATCAAATTAATAATAATAATAAATAAAATAATTATTAAGAAAAGAAAAAAGATTAGAACTGAAGAAAATTAAATAGAGAATAAAAGAACTAAACAAAAAATAAACGAATGGCTGGTTTTTTGAGAGAATAAGCAAAATTGATAAGCCATTAACTAGACTAATTAAGAAAAATAGAGAAAGAAACCAGATAGATTAAATTGGCAACAAAGCTGGCAATGTTACAACAGATATTTAAAATACAAAAAATTACGAAAGAATATTATGAGTGATTACATGCCAACAAACTAGAAAATCTGAATGAGAGGGACAAATTTCTGGATAAGTACAACTTACGGAGGCCGAACCAGGATAAAATAGAAAGCCTGAATAGACCAATGACAAGTGAAGAGACTGAGGCAGTGATGAACAGTCTCCCGAGAGAGAAGCCCCGGTCCAGATGGCTTCACTTCTGAATTCTATGAAACGTTTAAAGACGAGCTACCCCGACTCTCCAGAAACTATCCGTAAAGACTCACAGGAAGGAATCCTCCCAATCTCATTTTATGAAGCCTCTATTACTTTGATAGCAAAGCCAGCCAAGATCATAACAAAAAAAGAAAACTACAGACCAATATCACTGATATAAAAAATGTCATCAAGATATTAGCGAATCAAATCCAACAACATATCAAGAATATTATACACCAGGACCAGCAGTTAGCGTAATGGCTATGTTGCTGAACTCCCATGTAGTCAACTGCGGTTTGAGTCCCAGACCCGGTGGCTTAAACTCATGCTGGGTGCATGTGTGTGCATGCCCAAGATCCCGAGAGGAGAACAGAGGAGAAGGGATTGCAGTGTGGCCATCCTCCTGGGGGGTGATTTCTCACTTTCTGTCTCTCTGTCTCTCTCTGTCTTTCTGGCAAGTGCATGCGCCCTGTAGCAAAAACCTCTCCCCCGCATAAAAATAAATAAATAAATAAATAAATAAATAAAACAGAAGATTATACACCGTGACCAGGTAGGCTTTATCCTGGAGATGCAAGGATAGTTCAACCTATGTAAGACAAAAAATATAATACACCACCTCAATAGAAAGAAAAAGATCATATGATCATATCTATAGCTGCAGAAAAAGCATTTAATAAAATACAATACCCCTTCATGATCAAGACTCTCGGCAAAATTGGGGTAGAGGGGACATTCCTCAACATAACCCAAGCTATATATGACAGACTTACTGCGAGCATCATGCTGAATGGGAAAAGCTACAGGCCTTCTCACTGAAAACCGGAACAAGACAAAGCTGCCACGCTCCACTCCCCTTCACCCAGAGCTGGAGTCCTGGCCGATGCGATCAGACAAGAGAGCAAAGCGAAGGGCCTTTCGGTGGAGAAGCAGCCGCTGAACTGTCCCCGTTTGTAAGTACTATGAGTATATACTTAGAAAATCCTAAGGAATCCACAAAAACAGTTTTTGTTTTTTTTTTGAGAGGTTTTTGCTACAGGGCGCGTGTGCCCGCCAGGGAGAAAGAGACAGAGAGAGATAAGAAATCGGCCTCTAGGGGGATGGCCACGCCACAATCTCTTCTCCTTCAGTCTCCTCTCGGGATCTTGGCACGCATGCACGCGCCCGGTGTGAATTTAAGCCGCCGGTATGGTACTGGCACAAAATAGATACATAGACCAATAGAGAATCCAGAAAGAAACCCAAATCACACAGTCAACTGGTCTTTGATAAAGGGAATGAGACAATGCAGTGGAGAAAGGAAAGTCTCTCTGGAAAATGGTGTTGGAAGAATTGGATATCCATCTGAAGAGAAATGAAACTGGGCCCCTATTTCTCACCATTAACTAGAATAAACTCAAAATGGATCAAATATTTAAATACAAACCCTTTAACCACACACCTACTGGTAGAAAACATAGGGGAAACTTTGACGACATTGGAGTAGGCAAAGATTTCTTAAATAAGACCCTAAAGCATATGATGATCCCTAAAATAGACAACTGGGACTACAGCCACCTAAAACGCTTTCTCACAGCTAAAGAAACTATAACTAAAGTGAAAAGACAATCCTCAGAACGGGAGAAAATACTTGCAAATTATTCCTCAGCTAAAGATTGATATCTAGAACATATAGGGAAACCAAGTGGCCCACCCATAGAAAAGCAGATAATCCGATTGAAAAGTGGGCAAATGAACTGAACAGACAACTCTCCAAGGAAGACTTACGAATGGCCAGAAGCCATGTGAAGAAATGTTCAAAGTCTCTCATCATAAGGGAACTGCACATTAATGCTACAATGAAACACCATTTAACCCCAGTTAGAATGGCTAGGGTCGAAAAAATAAAAAATGGTAAGTGCTGGTGAGGCTGCTGTGGAAAGGGAACTCTCTTACACTGTTGGGAATGTAAATTAGTCCAACCTCTCTGGAAAACAATACAGAGATTTCTCAAAAACCGGGAGAAATCTTGTTGTTGGGAAAGTTGTCAGGAAAGTCATGACGCATTTTTGCACAGAAAAGCACAGAAAAATACATCATGACTTTCCCAACGACCTGAGAACTTTCCCATGACCCAGCAATCCCACTTCTTGGTATCTTCCCAAAGGATAGGTAACTGTCAGAAAGACATCTGCACATCCCTGTTTATTGCAGCATTACTTAAAATTGCTAAAACATGGAACCAACCTAAGTGTCCACAATTATGACTGAGTTGAAAACCCGTGGCACATATATACTACGGAGAATTACACAACTAAAGAAATAACGAGATCCTTGGACTTAAAATGGATGAATGGGACCAGCAGATGGTGCAATGCTGACATTGCTGAACTCCCATTTAGTCGACCGTGCTGTAAGTCTTGAACTTGGCGGTGAAACTTAGGCCAGACACGTGTGCGTGCCCCAGATCCCAAGAGGAGAATGGAGAAGGGGTTGCGGCATGGCCATCCCCCCTGGGGAATGATTTCTCGCTTTCTGTCTCTCTGTCTCTCTGGTAACTGCACACACCCTAGCAAAAATCTCTTTAAATAAAAAAGGCAAGACAGGATGAATTTAGGGACCAGCAGATGGCATGATGGTTACATCGCTGGGCTCCCACATAGTCAACAGTGGTTTAAGTACCGGACTAGAAAGACAGCTTAAAACCCAAGCCGGACACGTGTGCGTGCATGCCCAAAATCCTGAGAGGAGAATGGAGGAGAAGGCCAACACCCCTGGGGTGTGCTTTCTCGCTTTCTGTCTCTCTGTTTCTCCAGCAAGTGCACTTGCCCTATAACAAAAATCTAAACAAATAAATAAATAAAATGGATGAATCTAGAAGACGTGGTTGAGCGCAGAGACCCAGACTTTAGAAGGCATGTGTTGTATACCCCACTCAGTCCGTCCTGAGTGCCTGTCCTCGACGGCAGAGGTGGACAGGCCCGAGACGCGGTGGCGAGGACGGTGTGGGTGCCGGCAGCAGGAAGGGAAGAGAGCAGTTGGGGGAAGGTGGACGGTGGGTAGTGGGTGGTGAGCGTGAGACACAACAAGAGAAAAAATGATAAATAACAAACTTTTGTTCGCAAGGACAAAGGAAATCAAACCTTCTTCGTACTGACTGGAATAGTTCCCAACTGTGTGTGCCTGTTAATTCATGCGTCATCGAAAGACCACCTTGCCGAAAAGAAAGGTCTCTCTAGTGTGCAAAAGGTTTACAATTTTTGGCAAAATTATAGTATTGAGACTGAAATTTACTTTGTCAATGTTTTTTAAACGAGCTGAATAAAGGTTTTTTTTTTAAAAAAAAAAAAAAAAAAGACAAAATACTCCTGCACTAAAAGAAAAAAGGACTGAAAAGAAACACAGCAAGTCTGAATAGTGGCCACCCTCGGCAGTTCTTTCTTCGTCCTTTACAGAATGTCTGGATGACCCTCCACTAGCCTATGTTACTTTTACAATCAGGAAAAAAACTTCAGAAATGAATAACCTGAAAAACCGGTCCCACATTAGACAGAATAAACAAGGGAAGTAAGATTTCAGTCTGTACCCAGGTCCGGACCTTCCAAAGCAAACACACCCGCCCACACCCTCAGGTGAGTTTTGGTGGTGGTGGTGCCCCAAATTCATTAACCGATCAATTAATAATGAAAATAGAAATCATGAAAATTAGAACGCCGACATCGTAATGCCTTGCAGGCTGATGGAAGGCTACGCCGCAGCTCTGGGCCTGGGCAGGCAGATGAGAGGAGGTGTGGAGGGACCAGCAGTTAGCGTAATGGCTATGTCGCTGGACTCTCATGTAGTCGACTGTGCTTCGAGTCCCAGACCTGGTGGCTTAAACTATTGCTGGGCACGTGTGTGTGCGTGTCCAAGATCCCGAGAGGAGAATGGAGGAGAAGGGATTACGGCGTGGCCATCCCCCTGGGAGGTGATTTCTCACTTTCTATCTCTCTCTGTCTTTCTGGCGAGCGCACGCGCCCTATAGCAAAAACCTCTCAAAAAAAAAAAAAAAAAACAGGAGGTGTGGACAAGGACCAGACCCAGGTCGACGCGCTTGGGCCGGGCTCCTGACAGCCACAGCGTTAAGAAAAGAAGCTGATGGTCAGAAGCTGAGTGAGAGGGCCCGTGTGGCGAGGTCTCCACGCTGCACCAGACGTCGAGGGCCAGCCTGGCAGCGGTGCAGGAAGGCTGCCCGGCCCCGGCGTCAGCAGGCTGGCCTCTCAGGGAGGGGACCAGCTTCCTGGGACAGAGGGGCCAGGACACTGTCCTCCAGAAAGTCACACATGAACTGCAAAAAGCACAAGTTCATTCTGGAGCATGAACTTTCCAACTCCATACCTAGATTTTCATAATGCACATTTTCTATAAATATTTTTAACCATACAGCAAAGTCTTTTATTATGTATAAGGTTTTCAAATTACTTCCTCAATTTCTCCATACACAGGCAAAAATAAGTGTGCTGATGCTGTAACTCGCAAACCTGATTATTGCCCCAAAACACGCTTCCCCAGGAGGTCAATTCACCAGTGGACCCTAGAATAGGGAGATGAACGTGAGAGGCGCCCGTCCGCGCCCTCGTTCCCCACCAGGTGAGAGTCAGACCTCCCGTCCGCGCCCTCGTTCCCCACCAGGTGAGAGTCAGACCTCCCGTCCGCGCCCTCGTTCCCCACCAGGTGAGAGTCAGACCTCCCGTCCGAGCCCTCGTTCCCCACCAGGTGAGAGTCAGACCTCCCGTCCGAGCCCTCGTTCCCCACCAGGTGAGAGTCAGGCCTCCCGTCCGAGCCCTCGTTCCCCACCAGGTGAGAGTCAGACCTCCCGTCCGAGCCCTCGTTCCCCACCAGGTGAGAGTCAGACCTCCCGTCCGCGCCCTCGTTCCCCACCAGGTGAGAGTCAGGCCTCCCGTCCGCGCCCTCGTTCCCCACCAGGTGAGAGTCAGGCCGCCCGTCCGCGCCCTCGTTCTCCACCAGGTGAGTCAGACCTCCCGTCCGCGCCCTCGTTCCCCACCAGGTGAGAGTCAGACCTCCCGTCCGCGCCCTCGTTCCCCACCAGGTGAGAGTCAGACCTCCCGTCCGCGCCCTCGTTCCCCACCAGGTGAGAGTCAGACCTCCCGTCCGCGCCCTCGTTCCCCCACCAGGTGAGAGACAGACCTCCCGTCCGCGCCCTCGTTCCCCACCAGGTGAGAGTCAGACCTCCCGTCCGCGCCCTCGTTCCCCCCTCGTTCCCCACCAGGTGAGAGTCAGGCCTCCCGTCCGCGCCCTCGTTCCCCACCAGGTGAGAGTCAGGCCGCCCGTCCGCGCCCTCGTTCTCCACCTCAGACCTCCCGTCCGCGCCCTCGTTCCCCACCAGGTGAGAGTCAGACCTCCCGTCCCGCCCTCGTTCCCCACCAGGTGAGAGTCAGACCTCCCGTCCGCGCCCTCGTCGTTCCCCACCAGGTGAGAGTCAGACCTCCCGTCCGCGCCCTCGTTCCCCACCAGGTGAGAGTCAGACCTCCCGTCCGCGCCCTCGTCGTTCCCTCCCGTCCGCGCCCTCGTTCCCCACCAGGTGAGAGTCAGACCTCCCGTCCGCGCCCTCGTTCCCCACCAGGTGAGAGTCAGACCTCCCGTCCGCGCCCTCGTTCCCCACCAGGTGAGAGTCAGACCTCCCGTCCGCGCCCTCGTTCCCCACCAGGTGAGAGTCAGGCCTCCCGTCCGCGCCCTCGTTCCCCACCAGGTGAGAGTCAGGCCTCCCGTCCGCGCCCTCGTTCCCCACCAGGTGAGAGTCAGACCTCCCGTCCGCGCCCTCGTTCCCCACCAGGTGAGAGTCAGGCCTCCCGTCCGCGCCCTCGTTCCCCACCAGGTGAGAGTCAGGCCTCCCGTCCGCGCCCTCGTTCCCCACCAGGTGAGAGTCAGACCTCCCGTCCGCGCCCTCGTTCCCCACCAGGTGAGAGTCAGACCTCCCGTCCGCGCCCTCGTTCCCCACCAGGTGAGAGTCAGGCCTCCCGTCCGCGCCCTCGTTCCCCACCAGGTGAGAGTCAGGCCTCCCGTCCGCGCCCTCGTTCCCCACCAGGTGAGAGTCAGGCCTCCCGTCCGCGCCCTCGTTCCCCACCAGGTGAGAGTCAGGCCTCCCGTCCGCGCCCTCGTTCCCCACCAGGTGAGAGTCAGGCCTCCCGTCCGCGCCCTCGTTCCCCACCAGGTGAGAGTCAGGCCTCCCGTCCGCGCCCTCGTTCCCCACCAGGTGAGAGTCAGGCCTCCCGTCCGCGCCCTCGTTCCCCACCAGGTGAGAGTCAGGCCTCCCGTCCGCGCCCTCGTTCCCCACCAGGTGAGAGTCAGGCCTCCCGTCCGCGCCCTCGTTCCCCACCAGGTGAGAGTCAGGCCTCCCGTCCGCGCCCTCGTTCCCCACCAGGTGAGAGTCAGGCCTCCCGTCCGCGCCCTCGTTCCCCACCAGGTGAGAGTCAGGCCTCCCGTCCGCGCCCTCGTTCCCCACCAGGTGAGAGTCAGGCCTCCCGTCCGCGCCCTCGTTCCCCACCAGGTGAGAGTCAGGCCTCCCGTCCGCGCCCTCGTTCCCCACCAGGTGAGAGTCAGGCCTCCCGTCCGCGCCCTCGTTCCCCACCAGGTGAGAGTCAGGCCTCCCGTCCGCGCCCTCGTTCCCCACCAGGTGAGAGTCAGGCCTCCCGTCCGCGCCCTCGTTCCCCACCAGGTGAGAGTCAGGCCTCCCGTCCGCGCCCTCGTTCCCCACCAGGTGAGAGTCAGGCCTCCCGTCCGCGCCCTCGTTCCCCACCAGGTGAGAGTCAGGCCTCCCGTCCGCGCCCTCGTTCCCCACCAGGTGAGAGTCAGGCCTCCCGTCCGCGCCCTCGTTCCCCACCAGGTGAGAGTCAGGCCTCCCGTCCGCGCCCTCGTTCCCCACCAGGTGAGAGTCAGGCCTCCCGTCCGCGCCCTCGTTCCCCACCAGGTGAGAGTCAGGCCTCCCGTCCGCGCCCTCGTTCCCCACCAGGTGAGAGTCAGACCTCCCGTCCGCGCCCTCGTTCCCCACCAGGTGAGAGTCAGACCTCCCGTCCGCGCCCTCGTTCCCCACCAGGTGAGAGTCAGACCTCCCGTCCGCGCCCTCGTTCCCCACCAGGTGAGAGTCAGACCTCCCGTCCGCGCCCTCGTTCCCCACCAGGTGAGAGTCAGACCTCCCGTCCGCGCCCTCGTTCCCCACCAGGTGAGAGTCAGGCCTCCCGTCCGCGCCCTCGTTCCCCACCAGGTGAGAGACAGGCCTCCCGTCCGCGCCCTCGTTCCCCACCAGGTGAGAGTCAGGCCTCCCGTCCGCGCCCTCGTTCCCCACCAGGTGAGAGTCAGGCCTCCCGTCCGCGCCCTCGTTCCCCACAAGGTGAGAGTCAGGCCTCCCGTCCGCGCCCTCGTTCCCCACCAGGTGAGAGTCAGGCCTCCCGTCCGCGCCCTCGTTCCCCACCAGGTGAGAGTCAGGCCGCCCGTCCGCGCCCTCGTTCCCCACCAGGTGAGAGTCAGGCCTCCCGTCCGCGCCCTCGTTCCCCACCAGGTGAGAGTCAGGCCTCCCGTCCGCGCCCTCGTTCCCCACCAGGTGAGAGTCAGACCTCCCGTCCGCGCCCTCGTTCCCCACCAGGTGAGAGTCAGACCTCCCGTCCGCGCCCTCGTTCCCCACCAGGTGAGAGTCAGACCTCCCGTCCGCGCCCTCGTTCCCCACCAGGTGAGAGTCAGACCTCCCGTCCGCGCCCTCGTTCCCCACCAGGTGAGAGTCAGACCTCCCGTCCGCGCCCTCGTTCCCCACCAGGTGAGAGTCAGACCTCCCGTCCGCGCCCTCGTTCCCCACCAGGTGAGAGTCAGACCTCCCGTCCGCGCCCTCGTTCCCCACCAGGTGAGAGTCAGACCTCCCGTCCGCGCCCTCGTTCCCCACCAGGTGAGAGTCAGACCTCCCGTCCGCGCCCCTGAGCCCTCGTTCCCCACCAGGTGAGAGTCAGACCTCCCGTCCGAGCCCTCGTTCCCCACCAGGTGAGAGTCAGACCTCCCATCTGAGCCCTCATTCCCCACCAGGTGAGAGTCAGACCTCCCGTCCGAGCCCTCGTTCCCCACCAGGTGAGAGACAGACCTCCCGTCCGCCCCCTCGTTCCCCACCAGTTGAGAGTCAGACCTCCCGTCCGCGCCCTCGTTCCCCACCAGGTGAGAGACAGACCTCCCGTCCGCGCCCTCGTTCCCCACCAGGTGAGAGTCAGGCCGCCCGTCCGCGCCCTCGTTCCCCACCGTTCGACAACCCTCCAGGCCCAGATCAGCAGCATATCTCTTGCCTACAGTCATTAGGTGTCCAAGAAGACTTTTATCATCATCGTCCACTTCAGAAAGCTGGGATGTATGGGTTATTATTTTTTAACATTATTTCATTTAACCTTATTTACTCATTTTAATTTGACCAGAGAGGGACACAGCAAGAGAGAGAGAGCACAAGCCGCCAGGTCCGGTAGTTGAACCGCAGCCGGCTATGTGGGAGTCCAGTGCCCTAACCACCACACCGCCTGCCGGCCTCTGGGATGTATGTTTCCTGGAGGTCACCAGAATACGTGGCGGTGCTTGAGGGGAAACATCGTGGAAAGTAAGAGACCAATCATCCTCAGAAATGCTTTTGGCGGGATTTCCTTACAGATGATCTTCCCGAAGATCGTGTGGCCACTAGGCTGGCGCCCTGAGCCTTGGCGAGCTCGTCTGCCACCGGCCTCTCTCCCGCAGGGGGGCCGGGGAAGCATTTTCCACGAAACTCTGAAGCCCCCTCATCTGTTGGGACCCTCGATGTGACAGAACAGAAGGTGCTGGCTCTGGGGGGCACTGCGGGGGTTCGGGACCAGTGAGGAGAGACACGGGCTGCTGTCTCAGCAGGGAGAACAGGGCGCGAGGAGCCACGTGCACACCTGGCGGCCCCACCGGACGGCAGGCGTGTGTGTGCTCTCAGCCTGCCCAGAGCAGTGACAAGTCGCCGTGCGCAGCTGAAGCTGCTGTGGCCGGGCACCGCGGCCCGGCCGAGACCGCAGCACAGACCAAGCCGCCTGCTCTCCAGGTCTGGGCACGGGCACCAGCTCCCCAGGCCCGGGGAGGAGGGGGTCAGCTCAGGAGCACCCTGAGTGACAGTGACCCAGGGCCCAAGGGCAGCCAGCCGGAGACCGTGCTGAGGGAGGGCTGAGGGCACCGGGCCACCTGCAGCCCAGAGCAGGCCACAAGAGACACACACGGGGACACACCTGTGGAGTGTGCGGCCAGCGGGCACCGCCCTCTCTGTACAGAAACACGCGTCAGGTGCTGTGGCCCTGGCACCTCAGGTCTCCTGAGCGTCTCTTCTCATTTTTATTCGGGACGTTCTCATTCATGGATGTCCCTTTGCCCGTAACCGCCGTCTCCCTGGCCTCGCAGACCCGACTAGGTGCCTCGTCCCGAGCGCGGCGCGTGAAGGCCACAGCCTGGTGCGGAGGAGGCGGAGTCTGCCTCTCCTGGGAGCACAGCTCTGGCTTCCCAAGTACAGAGATGAACACAAAGCTGCAGGGACACCACGCTCTCCAGGCCACTGAGGAACCCCCACCCCGTGTCTGGGAGGCCCCTGAGGCTGCTTTCCTTCTCCAAGACAGTGAGGCTTCAGGCTTCACGTCGCTAACTCGGGGCTCTGGTCATGCCTCAGCTTGAAGCTTTCTGAGACCGACCTGGGGTGGCCAGAGTTGGCCAGCCAGACGAGGCGCTGCTTTCAGGCCATGCTGTGGTAAGCTCTAGGCCAGTGGCCCTTGGCCAAACAGTTCAGTGTGGTTCAGCCGCCACTTACCACCTCATCGTGGGGCTCCTGCTGTGGCCTTGGGGTCAGGGGCGCTCACAAGCCACCATCTGACACAGTGAGGCTGCAGCAGCGACCTCCCTGCTGGCCGGGTGCCTCCGGTCCCCTGAGCTGCCCCCTCGTGAGTCCTTAGCTCTGAGCCACCTGCTCACTGCTCCCGGCTCAGGGCCACGCTGGCATCACCTTCTGTCTCTGCCCTACACTCAGCAAGGTCTCTGCTTGGTACGTCACCGAGGACTTGACCTAACAGCATGCCAAGTGCTCGGCCTCCTCACAATGCACAGTTAAAGGCAAGGACTGAGACGGGGCCCCCCAGCAGAGGAGCGGGGCTCACAGTTCCCACAGCTGGGAAGTGGAAGGTGCAGGGCCAGGGCGGGGAGTGCAGCCTGCAGGGGCGCACACAGAAGGCGGCAGGGCCCCTCCTGCTTCTGTAGCAGCTATCAGACCCCTCCGTGCCAGCATGAGCACCCTCCTTCCCAAAACAGCATCACTGCCTTCAGGAGGGCGGTGTCTGACCCGCCTCCCCTCAGGCCACCGCGCTGAGCCTCCGGACAAGCCACAGCAGTCCCTCGACCCAGACAGGTCCCTGCAGCTGCAGTCACTGGGCGGCCTCAGGCACCCACAGCGCAGAGCCCACGTGGCAGTGCACACACGTGGGCCTGCAGAGCAACGAAGAGCCCGGGTAGGTGCCCTGCCACCCGGTGGAGAGAGCCTTGTCCTCAGGCCTCCAGGCACAGGGCCTGCTGGGATTTCTGTTCGGGTGGCTCCCTGCTGAGATCGGAGCACACGGGTGCCTTCGTAAGTCACCGTCTGTAATCCTCAAAGCACCTGCAAGAGAGGAAGCCCCTCTTACAGATGAGGAAACTGAGGCTCAGAGAGGTCGGGTGGTCTGTCTGGGACTGCACAGCCAGTGGTCAGCAGTGCTGAGACTGGAACCCAGGGCTGACCCATGGCTTGGGGTCTTCCTGGGCCACAAAATACCTAGTCAGCGGCGCACCAGGTGCCCGGCAGCTGTGGCTAATACCATGGAAATCAGGCACTTCCTGTCCCCTCGAAAACAGGCATGATTTTCGTTACATGTTTCAAAGTGACACTCACGCTCCTCAGCTCCCACCACGCACAATCCTACACCAGGGCCGCCCTGGCTGGTCTGGGCGTCGCCGAGTGCTCTGGGCGACCACCGCATTTGGCCCCCGGGGTCCGGGGGCGGCCAGCCAGAGCCTCTGACGGCGCCCTTCCACAAACGCGCCAGCCGTCACCGTCACCGCGTGGCCCCAGCTCGCCAGGGTGTCCTAGTACTCACGTGGCCTCCTCCCGCCTGAGCAGGCCTGCGACTCGGCCAGCGCGCTCCGGCAGGTCCCAGCAGAAATGAGCCCCAGCCCCGGGGGCCCCCAGGGCCTCTCCCAGGTCAGGCTTCCGTCCGCGCTCCCGCGGCTCAGCCAAGACAGCGGAGGAAACCGAAGCTCGCTCAAGCTCGGCAGGCTGAGCACCCGGACGTGGCGCGGGGCGCGGGGCACAGGGAGCGGGGCAGAACGGCCGCCTCCGCCACACGCTCGAGCCCTGCGGGGGCGGCTCTCGCGCGGTTTCCGAGTCAGCCGCCCTGGCCCTGAGAACAGGGCGGTCTGTCGGGGTACGAGCCCCGGCACAGGGCGGTCGTCGGGGTACGAGCCCGGAACAGGGCGGTTGGTCGGGGGACGACCGCCCACTGCGCTGATTACTAATGCACTAACCACCCAAGGTCCTTGGGGAAAAATGGGAGCCACAGATAGCTGCCTAGTTAGAGTCAGCCTGAAAACTGAAGCTGGACGTTGCCTGGGCTCTTAACTAACCGACGAAGCGCCACCTTACCCGTGCGTTTCTTACTGACTTCTTGCCTTCATCCGTCACCCGAGGGGCCCGAGCACAGCGGCCCACAGAGGGTCTCCTCGACAGCCAAGTGCCCGCGCCCCAGGTGGCACACTGCTCTGGGTGGGGAGACACAGGGAATGCTGCAAAATCCTCATTTTCAAAAGATCGTCAGTCACATGGTTTCTGAGCACACACCCCTCACGGGTTTCATTCGAAGATTCTCTGCCTTAGAGCATGGTCCGCTCACTTTTCAAACAGGGAAACTGATGCCCAGAGAAGTGAGGGGCCCTCGGGGACTGTCGGAGCCCGGCCCGGGCGGGCATTCACCATGGGGGCGCGCCCACCATGCCAGATGTGGCCCGCTTCCCCGGGACTGGAGCCGGTCTGCCTGACGGGGTGACCGAGGCCAAGACAAAGGGGGTGACGGTCCTCAGCTCAGTCTCGGACACCCCGGCCAGCACGGCTCTGCACCTACGGCGCTGGGACTTCATAAAGCTCTCTAAGGCCTGTAGCCACGTGGCCACGTGCAGCTCACTGTTTTCCTTTCCTTGTGTTTTGTTTTCCTTTCTATAATAACTGCAAGCACCCGCAGGTGAGGGCCTCAACCCTGGCACCTCTGGGCACCAGCTCCGGCATTGTCCCCCCCCAGGTTCACCCCACCCAGTGTTTCCCTGAGCCCGTTTAGAGGCGAGGCCCTCCACCCACAGCGAGCAGGCGTGTGACCACTCACGGCTCCTGGGCCCGTCCCTGTTAAGGAGTCACGGTACCACCTGGCTCCGTGACGCTGCCACCTCCCTGTGGCCAGCTGGAGAGGCCCCTCGGGATGGGAGCTCGGCCCAGATCGGTGCTGGTGCACAGCGTGACATGAGCAGGCATCTACTTCTGTCCCTCTCACCACACCCTCTGCCCTCCAAGTGAAACCTCCACAGGTCATGCCGTCCCGCTCCCCAGACGGGCAAGGACCACCTTCCCTCTGAAGGCTGCCCGCGAGGCTCAGGGTCCGTGCGTCCTACGGTGCAGCCTTGGTGTGCCCTCGGTGCGTCCTGGTGCGTCCTAAGGGGGCGGCCAACCACTCGCCTGCCAGGAACCTAGCAGCCCTCCTGGGAGCTGCCCGGAAAGCCCTCTCGGCCACACAGGGCAGCACATCCTCTGGGCACCCTGACAGACAGGAGAGACTGCAAGCTCCATGGCTAAAAGCAGGTGCGCCCCAGATACATCTGGGTGCGTCCCAGGTATGTCCCAGGTGTGTCCCAGGTGTGTCTCAGGTGTGTCCTAAGGTGTGTCCCAGGCGTGTCCCAGGCATGTCCCAGGCGTGTCCTAAGGTGTGTCCCAGGCACGTCCCAGGCAAGTCCTAGGTGTGTCCTACAGTGTGTCCCAGGCGTGTCCTAGGTGTACCCTAAAGCGTGTCCTAAAGTGTGTCTCAGGCGTGTCCTAAGGCATATCCCAGGCATGTCTTAAGGTGTGTCCCAGGCGTGTCCTAAGGTGTGTCCCAGGCATGTCCTAGGTGTGCCCTAAAGCGTGTCCTAAGGCGTGTCCCAGGTGTGTCCTAAGGTGTGTCCCAGGTGTGTCCCAGGCGTGTCCTAGGTGTGCCCTAAAGCATGTCCTAAAGCGTGTCCCAGGTATGTCCTAAGGTGTGTCCCAGGTGTGTCCTAAGGCGTGTCCCAGGTGTGTCCTAAGGTGTGTCCCAGGTGTGTCCTAGGTGTGCCCTAAAGCATGTCTTAAGGCGTGTCCCAGGTATGTCCTAAGGCATGTCCCAGGTGTGTCCTAAGGTGTGTCCCAGGTGTGTCCTAAGGCGTGTCCCAGGTGCGTCCCAGGTGTGTGCTAATGTGCATCCCAGGTGCGTCCCAGGTGCGTCCTGGGCATGTCCCAGGTGTATAAGACGCTGACAGCGGGGCTCTGGTGTCCCCTCCCACAGCAGTGACCTCCTGAGGATACACAGGAGCCTCTATCTCAGGCACGGGTGGCCCTCGGACCCCAGGCACCCTGAGCTGCTGCCCTCCCGTGCACCCTGACGTCCGGTTTTCTGTAGGAGGTCCGCTTCCCAGTGCAGCGTTTTCAAAGGCAGGACGTGAGCAGCGGCCACTCGCACAAGGACTGCAGACTGACGTGGAGGTCACGGCCGTGAACTCATGAGCAGGCAAGTGCTGGGCAGAACAGCACCGGGCGGGCGAAGAGCCGGGGACAGGAGGCCTCACCCACACCTGGGCGGCCGGCACACGCCCCTGTTCTGACTGGCGCCTCCTCAAGGAATTCTTGTTCTCAGAAACTCAAAGCTAAGGGGGCCTTTCCCTAAGCCAACATGCACGCCCGGGTCCTTTGAAATGTGACCTGTGATCAGCTGGTGCACACGTGGTCTGTTGTCCCTTTTGCTCTGGCTACCAGGAAGCTTAGAGCTCACTTCAACACCAAGACATACCCATGTCTCCTCCGTCACCTGCAGGAGGGAACGTTTAATTGCAGCGCACCGAGGCCTTTGCCAAAGGCTCGACCAGGAGCCGCCGCTGCTGCGTGGCAGCATCTCAGCGGCTCAGGGAGGGCAGCCTTGTGCGTGAGGTCCTGTCCTTACTCCGTCCCCTCTCCAGCCATCCCGTTTCCCGTTTCCGGAGACCACCGTGTTCAACACGAAGAGGTCTTTCCTGCGGCCTGAGCTGCCCACTCAGACAGAGGCCTGTGGCCGCAGCTCTGTCCCACTGAGCAGTCCCTTTGCAGAGCGGGACAGACAGGCACCCTTCCCTGTGGGCGCGTCCTGCGATGTGGGTGGAGCTCACAGTGGCTTGACAAAGGGATGGGTCCCAGGGCCCAGGAGCTTCCCCTCAGTCAGGGCCACCGGCTGCCCTGAGCCACACTCCAGGGACAAGGGGCTGCTGGGCAGTAGCCCCCTCCCCAGAAACAGGCACCACTCCGACGTCCCCCTGGTCAGCTTGGAGGGCACGGACTGGCCACAGTGACCCTGGGCAGTCGCCCCAAAGCGCCTGGTCGCCCCAGCCTACCCAAACATGGTACAACTCCCTCCTGCTCCTGGAGAGCCTGGCCTGCAGCACGGGGCACTCGTGGGCCAGGACAGCGGGTGTGACTGCCCAGATGCCACCCGCGAGGCCGAGGTCTGTGTCTGCAGTCACCTGAGAAAGCCCTGGGCCTGCAGCCCCTCCACCAGGGGAGGCCCGGCTGGCCCTGAGCCGCCCCCAGAGATGAGCTGTGGTGGGCTGTGGGGCCACCCTGGGCCGAGAGGAGGAGGAGGAGCTGGCTCTCTGGGCCCTCGCCATCACCCCTGCACCACACGGGAGCCTCCCCAAACAGCGCCTGCTGTGGGGACAACCCCTCAGCACTGCGCATCCTCACGCAGACACAGAGCTCTTAGCCAGGCGGAACACAGACTCCGCCCCCCATCTGCACCCCTGCATACACCTGGCAGGTCCCAGCAATGTGGTCCCTTAAATACTGACATGGGGACCCGGACCTGACCATCCCGGAGCCTCGCCGATGTGGCCTCGCTTGAGCCTGCTGGGCTGAGACCTTCTCCACGTCGGCAGCCGTGAGCGGTGGGGCTCGGGCTCAAGGTCTTTGTCAGCTCCGTCTGGGTTTGGAGCTCCTCAGACCTGATGGCGTCTAGAAGGAAAAAGCCCCCAGACCGCAGTGGGACTGGAGAACGGGCGAGGCCACTGCCGTGAAAATGCGGTACTGGGGCCGGAGGCAGACGTTGTTTTGCATCTTGCCCTTCGGTAGAAAGCAGTTAGGCTGGTATAGAAACTGCTTCTCAATCGAGGTGGCGTGTGGTGTGGACCGTGTGATCTGCCCGGAGGCACCCGGAGAGCAAGCCTGCACTGGCTGTCTCCCAGCCCCTCGCCCGTGCTTCCAGCCAGTGCTCAGCCTCCCTCCGACTTCTCCGACTTTCTAAGCCGAAGCATTTGCCTGTTTTGAAATTTCTTAGAACGAGAACCTAAATTTAATGAGGATGCCAGTGGGACGCCGCGAGCAGCACTGAGGGGCCGCTGCCCTCGGCTCCCTCCTGTGAACACACGCGACGGGGCTCGAGGTCTGGCGCAAGGCCTCGTCTGGCAGTCGGCATTTACACCAAGCAAGGACGGCCGTGCTGTTCAGGGACAGGAGTGGGGAGGGAAGGGGCTCCATCCTTGGGAATATAGAGGCGTCCCGTCTAGGACCTGGGGCCGGAGCCAGTCACGCCATCACGTGTGACATCGGCGGTGCCTTCGGGAGGAGTGGGCAAGAGGGTGCAGCTCCTCTCCAAAGGCACGGGTGGGTGGGCTCGGTCCGTCCAGGCGGGGCCAGCTGGCCGCACGCCCGGGCTGGATCTCCAGACCAGGAGGGTGCTTGGAAAGTGCGATGTCCCTGGAGGGCATCGTGGTGCCTGGCCAGGACCCTCAGGGCCGCAGGGTCAGTGCAAGTCCTCGCTCACCCCGTGTAGCTCCTGCTCGGGACCGGGCTGGCTCCTGCTTTGGAGCACGGATACAAAATAATGATAGTAGTGACATAAATAAAAAATAAAAGCAACAAAATTAAAACAGTACTTTCAAAATATGAATAAATAGTTAATAAAGAGAGCGGCCAGCAGGTGGCGCGCTGGTTAAGGTGCTGGACCCCCACGTGGCCAGCCGTAGCCTGAGTCCCAGATGGGCAGTTGGAGTTCGTGCAGGTTGTGTGTGGCTCGAGCCCAGAATCCCAGGAGGAGAATAGTGGAGACAAGATTGCAACATGGCCCTCCCCGTCCCTCTGTCTCTCTCTCCAGCGAGCACACACCCCGTGGTGCAGGGAGAGAACCGTGGCCGGTTCCAGAGCCATGACTAGCAGCTGATTGGGTAGAAATTACTGAGTACCTGTGTGGACGTGGTCCACCCTACACAACATCTGGGTCACCCGCCACCCCCCCAGGGGACCAGGACTCTGGTGACGGGCATGGGTGACCTCGCAGTCACGCGCAGTGTGCCATGGTTCCCAGAGTCCGAGGACAGACCTGTGGACCAGACAACCCATGTTCATGGACACGCAGACCCCAAGGTCTGCCAGGACTCCCATCAAGAAACCATGGATGGCTGATCCACAGATCTGAGCAAACAGTGGGGAACTGGCTTCCCCAGAGATGACCCTGCTTTCACACGGGGAGAGAAAGACGCAGCCACCGACAGGTCTGGAGGGAGGCAGAAGGCTTAACTCCTGGCACGGATGCACACTGTCTGCGATGCGGACCCACATGCACTATTGGTAACACGAGTCACCACACACTGTGGGCGACAGGGAATAGCACACACGGTCAGTAACACGGATCTGCATACGCTCTGGACAACATGATGTGTACACACTGTCAGCAACACAGATCTGAACACACTATTGGCAACACGGATCCGTACACACTGTTGGGAACATGGATCAGCACACAGTCAGAGACACGGATCTCCACACGCTGTCAAAGACGCGGACCCACACACCACTGTGGGTGACACGGATCCACACACACTGTTGGAGGCAATGATCCGCACACAGTCGGAAACACGGATCTGCATGCACTGTCAGAGACATGGGTCAGCACACAGTCAGAGACACGGATCTGCACACAGTCGGAAACACGGATCTGCATGCACTGTCAGACACACGGATCAGCACACAGTCAGAGACACGGATCTGCACACAGTTGGAAACACGGATCTGCACGCACTGTCAGAGACATGGATCAGCACACAGTCGGAGACACGGATCAGCACACAGTCGAAAACATGGATCAGCATGCACTGTCAGAGACACAGATCAGCACACAGTCGGAAACACGGATCTGCATGCACTGTCAGATCAGCACATAGTCAGACACGGATCTGCACACAGTCAGAGACACGGATCAGCACACAGTCAGAGACACAGATCAGCACACAGTCAGAGACACGGATCAGCACACAGTCAGAGACACAGATCAGCACACAGTCGGAAACACGGATATGCACGCACTGTCGGAGACACAGATCTGCACACAGTCAGAGACACGGATCAGCACACAGTCAAAGACACAGATCAGCACACAGTCGGAAACACGGATATGCACGCACTGTCGGAGACACGGATCAGCACACAGTCAGAGACACGGATCAGCACACAGTGGGAGACATGGATCAATATGCACTGTCAGAGACGCAGATCAGCATGCTGTCAGAGACATGAATACACACACATGGTCAGTGACACGGATCTCCACACACTGTGGGTGACACGGTCAGAGACACGGACCTGCATGCGCTGTCATAGACACGGGTCTGCACACGCTGTTGGCGACATGGGCCCGTGCACTGTTGGCGACATGGACCCACACATGCTGTCAGAAAACGGACCTGCACACTGTCGGTGACACAGGTCTGCACACACTGTCGGTGACACATGTCTGCACACACTGTCGGTGACATGGACCCGCACACTCTGTCGGTGACACATGTCTGCACATGCTGTTGGTGACACTGCACACCCTGTGGGTGACACAGACCTGCACACTCTGTCAGTGACACGGGGTCTGCACACGCTGTCGGTGACACGGACCTGCACACGTTGTCGGTGACACAGGTCTGCACACTCTGTTGGTGACACGGGTCTGCACACGCTGTCGGTGACACGGACCTGCACACGTTGTCGGTGACACGGACCTGCACACACTGTCGGTGACACAGGTTTGCACACTCTGTCGGTGACACAGGCCTGCACACGCTGTCGGTGACACGGGTCTGCAGACGCTGTCGGTGACACGGGTCTGCACACGCTGTCGGTGACATAGACCCGCACATACTCGCTGTCAGTGACACGGACCCACACACTCCCGGTGCGAAGGACGCTGTGCCCACACAGACTTCGCCCGGGTGGCGGGACCACCACGGAGCCGGCTGTTCCCGTCGGAGATGCGGGAGCTCCTGCAGCAGGGACGGAGGTGCCTTCACGCCTTCTGTGTCCAGCAACACGTGTCTCCATTGCGACTCGGCCGTCTCCGACAACAAAAGCACGTTTCTGTGGCTGGCGCCCTCCGCCTCGGGACCACTGGCTGAGAGGCGGAGCCCGAGGGCCAGGCGTGAGGCGAGGGAGCTGCAGAGGCTCCAGGGGGTGGGCCTGCCCCGAGGTCACGGGAGAGCCACAGGGTCAGGTTCCCCTGGGTCTGAGGATGCCCGGGGGGGGGGGGGGGCTCCTTCCATTCGGAGTTGCCGTTCTCCCGCCTGAGGGCCACACCAGCAGCACTTCGTCCAAGGCACTCGGCCTCGGCCACGGTGGCCTGCGGGGTGTCTGCAGCAGAGGTGCTCAGCCCCGCTGCACGGACAGCCCCCAGCTGAGAGCCGCTGGTTCCCATAGACCTGATCACGGGCCAACCACCCGTCTCACACTGGACAGTCACGCCTGCCTGCGCTGGGAGGACGGTGCACCGTCACGGCAGTGCACTCGGTGAGGCCCGTGGTTTGGTGCCGGGCCATCTTCTACGGCACAGGAGACGGCTCTCTTACCAAGGTCTGGGGCACTCACCGTCACCCCGATGGCTCCTGCCTAGCACGCCCCAGGACAACCACACCACCAGCCAACCAGTGCTGCCAGTGCTTCCTACCTGGGTCAAACGGGCCCTGCGGCCACTGCCAGCTCCCATAAACGGCCCACCCACACCACGGTACCCAGAGGCCCCAGCGCACACACAGCAGCCTCGCAGCTCAGCTGCAAACTGTCTCAGTGCTGAGCCGCGTCGGGGCGCCTGGAGAGACCTCACCTCCGAACAGACCACAGGTCAGCACGCAGAGCCTCCCGTCCCGGCTCAGTCTGACACGCCTCACGCAGTCATCGCATGTCTGCTACCTGTTCCCAGACACGTGCTTGTCACACGAATTCCATGAGATGGCCTTCCCACACCCAGCGCAGCTCCACGCACGCCCAGTAACACGTGTGTGTGTGTGTGTGTGTGCACGCACTCGCATGACCCCGCATGGCCAGGGCAGACTTCAGCCTAAGCCCCTCCGGCGGTAGGGATGACCCGTCACTAAGCACTAGGCTACCCGGCAGAGCGGCTCCCACTGCTGGAGAGGAGCCGGGTCCCAGCTGGGCCGCTCGGCCGCTGGGCGCAAATCCCCGGACAGAAGGGATTCGAATAGACCAGGCACGTGTGCAGGTACCCGGGCTCTGGCGGCTGGGGCAGGGGGAGGGGTCACGCTGACACTGAGGACGGTGCCTCTTCTCGCTCTCACGTGTGCGATGCACGCTCCTCTGTGTACACGGAACACTTAGTTTAATTACAGAAAGTAGAAAAATAAACGAGAAGCTCTTCCTTCTTAGGAGCCTAAGCTAAGACCCTGGGTCCCTTCCATGTACACGTGTAAGCAGGTTCTTTCCTTCTTCTGCTCATGGTACAGCGCATGTGCACGCATGTGAGAGACGAAGACGTGTCCCCTCTTGGAATGCATGTTCCTTGCCTCAGACAAGCAGCAGAAGGCCCTGGGCCTGGCCAAGGTGTGCCTTCCTGGTGCGGCCGCCTAGGGGAGACACGGGACGGACCACGGCAGCTGGGCGGCCCTGCTAGGCCTGCGAAGGCGGCTTCAGTGGCCACATCTGATCCTGGGGCGCAGTCACCGTCCGGCCCTGCCCCGCCTCACAGCTTCGCCATCCAATGCAACCTTGGAGCCTGTCCCCAGCACACCCCAGGCCGCAGGCGTGGGACAGAGCGAGGCCTGCAGGCCCGTGAGGCGGCGCAGCCTTGGAGCCATGATACACAGAGCTGACGCCAGCCTGAGCTCCGAGCGCACTCCCAGGCCGCTCTGTGCTCGCGGAGAACACGCACGGTGATACGGGCTAGGAAAGCCCGGGAGGCCTGCAGCATCAGGGGCTTGTCTGTCGTTATCTCCCTTTCTCATGAGATAAATAAAATAACCCCAAATTAACAGCCAAGGACCAAGCATGCAGCCCACGTGCTGCCTCCTGGCTCCCAACCTCTGCCTGCCCCCCTCTGCCAGGTCAAGTACTGCTGCCAACAGAGACCCAATGAGGGTCAGTACTGAGCCAGGGGCCAGTGTGAGCCAGGGGCCAGTGTGAGCCGGGGGCCAGTGTGAGCCCGGGGGCCAGTGTGAGCCGGGGGCCAGTGTGAGCCGGGGGCCAGTGTGAGCCCGGGGGCCAGTGTGAGCCGGGGGCCAGTGTGAGCCCGGGGGCCAGTGTGAGCCGGGGGGCCAGTGTGAGCCCGGGGGCCAGTGTGAGCCGGGGGCCAGTGTGAGCCCGGGGGCCAGTGTGAGCCGGGGGCCAGTGTGAGCCCGGGGGCCAGTGTGAGCCGGGGGCCAGTGTGAGCCCGGGGGCCAGTGTGAGCCGGGGGCCAGTGTGAGCCCGGGGGCCAGTGTGAGCCGGGGGCCAGTGTGGGCCGGGGGCCAGTGTGAGCCGGGGGCCAGCTGTGAGTCGGAGACCAGAACTGTGCCCAGGGACCAGCTGTGAGCCGGGGACCAGATCTGCGCCTGGGGACCAGCACCTGGCACAACACTGGGACCAGGATGAGGCCACAGGCCTGGGGTCCATGCCATCCTGAGCCTCGCCAGCTCTTTTCCCCTCCTCTGAGAGCAGAGCAGGGGCCAGCATCACCCAGAGCCCAGCAGAGCTCCCCGAGAACATGGCCCGCCCTGCAGCCTGGATGTCCGGGGTCAGCCAGCCTCTAAGGTCAGAAAGGCCTGGGGCCGTGTCCGTCTCTGTAAGCCAGCATCCGTGCCATCGAGGCGGTAACCCAGGGCTGCAGCACACCAGTGCTTCTCACAGCTTGAGGGCTGAGTGCTACGGCAGGCAGAGCGGGGTCCTGATGGCTGGGGACGCCGTCCCCAGTGGCCCATCCATGCCACGGGGAAATCGGGGAGCAGATGCAGGACGCAGCTGCCTGCCCACCTCTGCGCTGTGCCCCGTGCAGCCTGGAGGGACGTGCACGAGCAGGCCCCCGCGTCTTAACAGAACACGACTCCCCAGACTTTCTCAGCAATTGTTCTTCTTGCCTCATTGATAAGACAAAATTTAAGACACTTAAAAACAGTGCAGCCGGGACATCAAACGTACGGGGAAGGTCTGGATCTCGCATGCGTCAGATCTTTTTTTTTTTTTTTTTGAGAAGTTTTTCGCTATAGGGCGCGTGCGCTCGCCAGACAGAGAGAGACATAGAGACAGAAAGTGAGAAATCACCCCCCAGGGGGGATGGTCACGCCGCAATCCCTTCTCCTCCGTTCTCCTCTCGGGATCTTGGGCACGCACGCACACGCGCCCGGCATGAGTTTTAAGCCAGCGGGTCCAGGACGCGAACCGCGGTCGACTACGTGGAAGTCCAGCGACTTAGCCATTATGCTAACTGCTGGTTCCCAACATGCGTCAAATCTTGATGGCAGAATGTATCAGAGCAGGTCAGACACCAGCCCCTCACGTGACATCGGCTGCCCACACTCGGGGATTTGGTCACTAGGTGTAAGTCACAGCTCTTGTGTTCACGGTTTGGGGCTCTTTGAAGGGAGAGCAGGCACCACAGGCGCCCTCGCCACCCCAGCCACACCCGCCGCCGAGCTGGGCGTGATGAACTTAAATACACTCGCTAAAACGTAAATGACGTCACGATCTAAAACGGAGCAGTGATGGTTTGGCAAACTCTCAACACTCAGTTCACCTGAGCCTGGAGCTCGCTACAGAAAGCCTTTTCGATGGGGCCAGCAGGTGGCGTGGTAGTTAAGGTGCCGGGCTCCCACATGGTTAGCTGTGACTTGAGTCCTGGACCCGGCGACTTGAAGATCATGCTGAGTACATGTGCACACATGCTCAAATTCTCAGGAGGAGAATGGAGAAGGGACTGTAGCGTGGCCATCCCCCGGAGGTGATTTCTCACTTTCCCTCTCTCTGTCTCCCTAAATCTGTGTGCCCTGTAGCAAAACCTTAAAAAGACTGTCTTCAATCAAAGACATTCTGTGGAGGTTGGACACCAACCTCCAACACTGCTGGAAAAATCTGAAGCTTCTGGGAAGAAGCACCACCAGGACTGCGAGACGCTGCAGTCACCGAGGGCTCTCACGCCACATCACTGTCCTCCCACAGATGTGCGAACTGGGCTTCTGCCCACAGTGGGTTCAGGAGCTCACAGGCGCAGGCCCTCACTCTGCGGAGTTCAGGGACAGCCGTGAGACTGTCCGGGGACACTCGGGCACCCTGGCCTCGTGATTGCCCTGACCACGTCCACAGTCCCACCACATCTCAGACGTCACTTCGGGTTCTCACCCCAAGAGCCTGACCTGTCCTATTAACGGTTCACACCTTCGCTCTGGCCCCTCGTGGGACCAAGGACCAGAATGCCCCGACGAAGCAGGCATGGGCGTGTGCGTGCCAGGGTCAGGGCCCCCGGAAGAGCAGACGTGCTGGGGAGGGTGGCGTGTGGAGCGTGAGCTCACGGGACAGCTGGGGGGCCCTCCCCGCCGCCCGAGAGATGGAGCCTTAGCTGTTGTCGAGGTGGTGGGCTCCATGGGAATGCCACTGCTCCAGAGAACAGCCAGACTGGTCTCCAGACGAACCGCGGCAGAGGCTGTCAGGGCTGGGCCGAAACCACTGCCCCGATGGAGACAGCACCAGCCTCCCGGCCACCCCGCCACTGCTCCAGCCGTGGGCAGGCCATGTGCATCTCCCTGCTGGGAGCAGACCGAGCCCTGCGCTCGCAATAAGCCCTTTCTCCTGGCTAACAGGCCAGCCTTCTGAAGTCCCTTCCCAGCAAGCCATTTGCAAACACTGCCTGGTACTGCTGCGGACACCCCTGCTTCCCTCCACCAACTTCAGACAGGGACGGCGCTGCCCAGGTGCCCTCCTGGGCTGGCAGACCCGGGTGCTGAGCCAAAGCAGAGCTGCTCAGGGCGCTCTGTGGAAGGTTGTCGCGCCTTCGCCCGATTTGACACGCCAGGATGGCACAGGCTGCTGGCGGTCAGACCCCACACAGCACAGCCCCAAGGCCCCACACCGAGCATCCTGGACACAGGCTCTCGGACACGTCGAGCAGCCAGCCTGCGACGGCGACGCTCTCCGCCCTTACAGAGGCCAAAGGCTCTAAAAAGCAGTCGCCATGGCCCAAGGTCACAGTGTCCTCAGAGGCAAAGCCAGTACTCAGACCCGACACCCGCAACAAAACTCAGCTCAGAAAACTGGCCCCTCTAACGTGTACACTCTCAGGGTGGCCTGGAGGTTCCGAGCTCCTCAGTCGGAGCCTGAGGGGTGGAGGGGCGTGTTCCACCAGACGGAGATGCCCTACTGGGACCCATCCTACGAGGGCCGCCGGGCGTTTTCCTGGAATACCCAGTGGGGAACAAAGGCTGCTCTGAAGGCCACAGCCTGGGGGCTGGTCTGCCCCGCTGCGCAGTGGACACGGAGATGCCCTTCTGAGGGCGTCCTGGGACACACATGGGCAGCTGGGCCTGGAAGGACCAGGATCAAAACCAAGGCTTCCCGGGGCTGGGGGTCTGTGACTGCAGGGGCCGCAGGGGTGACAGACTCTGAACGAGTGGCGGTCTGAGTGGAGACGCCAGCCCACGTGCCATCTGTGAGAACACCCACAGACCACCTGTGAGAACGCCCACATGCCACCTGTGAGAACGCCCACAGGCCACCTGTGAGAACGCCCACGGGCCACCTGTGAGAACGCCCACGGGCCACCTGTGAGAACGCCCCACGGGCTACCTGTGAGAACGCCCCACGTGCCATCTATGAGAAAGCCCGCGGGCCACCTGTGAGAACGCCCACGGGCCACCTGTGAGAACGCCCCATGTGCCATCTATGAGAAAGCCCGCGGGCCACCTGTGAGAACGCCCCTACGTGCCACCTGTGAGAACGCCCCACGGGCCACCTGTGAGAACGCCCCACGTGCCATCTGTGAGAACGCCCACGGGCCACCTGTGAGAACGCCCACGGGCCACCTGTGAGAACACCCACGTGCCACCTGTGAAAACGCCCCACGTGCCACCTGTGAGAAAGTCCACGTGCCACCTGTGAGAACGCCCCATGGGCCATCTGTGAGAACGCCCACGGGCCACCTGTGAGAACGCACAACAGGTCACCTGTGAGAAAGCCCATGTGCCATCTGTGAGAACGCCCACGGGCCACCTGTGAGAACGCCCACGGGCCACCTGTGAGAACGCCCCACGTGCCACCTGTGAGAAAGCCCACGTGCCACCTGTGAGAACACTCCGTGGGCCATCTGTGAGAACGCCTCACATGCCATCTGTGAGAACGCCCACGGGCCACCTGTGAGAACACCCACGTGCCACCTGTGAGAACGCCCCACGTGCTACCTGTGAGAAAGCCCACGTGCCACCTGTGAGAACACTCCACGGGCCATCTGTGAGAACGCCCACGGGCCATCTGTGAGAACGCCCACGTGCCACCTGTGAGAATGCCCCACGTGCCACCTGTGAGAAAGCCCACGTGCCACCTGTGAGAACGCCCCACGGGCCACCTGTGAGAACGCCCACGTGCCACCTGTGAGAACGCCCACGGGCCACCTGTGAGAACGCCCCACGGGCCATCTGTGAGAACGCCCAACGGGTCACCTGTGAGAACGCCCCACGAGCCACCTGTGAGAACGCCCACGGGCCACCTGGGAGAACGCCCACGGGCCACCTGGGAGAACGCCCACGGGCCACCTGGGAGAACGCCCCACGTGCCATCTGTGAGAATGCCCGCAGGCCACCTGTGAGAACTCCCCATGTGCCATCTGTGAGAACGCCCCACGGGCCACCTGTGAGAACGCCCGCAGGCCATCTGTGAGAAAGTCCCACGTGCCACCTGTGAGAATGCCCCACGGGCCATCTGTGAGAACGCCCCACAGGTCACCTGTGAGAAAGCCCACGGGCCATCTGTGAGAACGCCCAACGGGTCACCTGTGAGAACGCCCCACATGCCATCTGTGAGAACGCCCACGGGCCACCTGTGAGAACACCACGGGCCATCTGTGAGAAAGCCCGCGGGCCATCTTTGAGAACGCCCCATGGGCCATCTGTGAGAATGCCCACGGGCCATCTGTGGTGCCATCGGGGCAGCGTGGACTGAGGAAGCCACAGGGCTGCCCAGGTTCAGGTCCCTGGTCGGCTGAAGTATGCAGGGCCTACGGGATGTGAGACCCAGATGAGCACTCTGTCACAGATCGGCCACCGAGATGCCCGTGGTCCGAGCTGGCCTCTGACCCCTGTGCCCCAGCATTGCCCTCATAAGATCACCCTGGTCACCGCACTCGAGAAGGGTCCCTTTTGCCTCCAAGTCACAGTGGCGCTGTGGAGGTAAGAGGCGGAAACAAAGCCAGCACGCGCCCGCCCGTCCTGGATGGGACACAGGCCCTACCCCACCCACATCTTTACACAGGCAGGGGTGGGGCGGGGAGGCCCAGGGCTGCTCCTGTCCAAAGTCCAGCCCGAGTGGAGGTGGGGTGCCTATCAACAGGCCGGCCAGGCAGGGGCAAATGAAAGGGCGTGTGGCAGGTGGCGGGGCTGTGAGCGCCGGCCTCACTTCTTACCCGGATGTTTAAACAAGGGCGTGGCCGAGGTGTCAGACTGGAGTTGAAGGGACACACTGGCTCCACGGTGGTGGAGACCAGGCTGGCTGTGCGTGTCCTCGGCTCGCCGGCCTCCATCAACCAAGGGTAGGAACCGGCCTGGCTGGGGCCACGCCGAGAGGCCGGTCACATTGCCGTGGAAGCTGCCGCCATGTGCCGTGTGCCTGGGCATCTCCATGGACTCAGAGCTCGCCTCCTCTGGGAAACAAAGCGTCTTGCCAGAAGACGGAGCCCTGCAGAGAGGCTCGGCTCCCGCCTCTCCTGGCATCCGTCTGGAAGGAGTCCTGCTCCCACATCTGAGGCTCTTCGCCTCTCCACAGAGGGAACGCGAAACCAACCCTATCTGCTCACGCCCAGGGTGTCTCAAGGTTGGCCGCCCCCAGCCAGGGAGGTGTGCAGCTCGGGTACTGGTTCCGAACACCTTGACACAAGGATGCGTGCCTTCTGTGGGCCCTCCGGGCCTCTCAGCGTGAGCACGGGTGATAGGAGAGCTGGCCGTGCGGCCTCACACCCTGCTCCTCCCATGGGCCTCTGCTCCTAGCTCTCAAAGTCCAGAGAGGAGCGGGCCCTGCGCTCACAGACCAGGACGCGCTGCGTGCAGGGACGACCAGCAAAGCAGCATAGGCCACTGCCCCGAGAAAGGGGAGGGAGGGCCTTTCCACAGCCCGGGCACAGATGGCGACACGCCGACCCTCCGCGGGGCTGCCCAGGCCCTCCCTTTCCCAGGACGCAGACCCAAAGCCCACACGTCTCACGGGGAGAAAACACGGCTTCAGCGCTGTGTGGGCCCCAGGCCACCGCGAGGAGAGGAAGCCGAGAGGGCAGAGGAGGCAGCTGCACCTCCCGGAGGGCCCCTCTGAGGATGACCTGACGCCCAGGGCTCAGAGCAAGGCGGCTGGTGCAAGAAGGGCTGCTTGCAGGAAAGGCCAGCCGAGCTCAGCAGAGGAAGCCCGAGCAGGCCCTGCTCCCCCCAGCCCTGCGAGCCATCTCTGCGTGCACAGAGCAGCCCTGCTGTGGCACCATCAGTGGACTGCCCACTGCCTAGCACTTCCTCCTCGGGAGGCCCAGGGTCTCGGGCACCCCGTCCTCTGCCGCACAGTTCCAGCCCCTGCAGCCGAGGAGATGAGCCAGAGCAGGTGCGGCCAAGAACTGGCGGGGGGCGGCTGGCAGAAGCAGAGTGCAGGGCTTCACCTCGGCCCGCACAGTCCAGCAGGAGCAAAGGCTCCGGACCCCAAGAGGCAAAGCTTCTGCAGCAGGAAGGGCCTCTGATCAGTTCACAGAGCTGCCCACCCTCTCCCGACTGCCCGCTGCTCAGCTCCGCGTGGGCTCAACGGTTACAGCAAATGGAGAGGGCAAAACAAAGGAGCAGAGCAACAGCTCGCCCTCCAGGCAGGCGCCCCACAGGGCTGGGTCTGCCACCAAGCGAGGCCACCAACGGCTGTCTGTCTCTGGCAAATGGAACCTGTTCCTTAGCGGAGGGGAGGGTACTGTAAGTGATGCTCCTTGGCACAGGCTGCTAGGTGTCACTGGGGCGTGGGGAGCCCTGATGAGGCTGTGAGTGCGACTGGGGCCTCAGGGGAGGTGCTGGGCTGGACAGAGGATGTCCTGAAGTCACAGAGGACACAGAGAGAGGGGCTGAGCCAGGAGCAGGTGAGCCCAGAGGGCAGTGCAGGAGGGGCAGGAAAAGGCCAGCCGGGCTGAGGCCACCTCTCGGCCCTGCTGTTTTGGCTGCAAGCAAAGTTGAGTCACTTCACTGAGGAGATGTGTGTCCCTCTGCTCAGCTCGGATGTGTCTAGCAGGTCCTGGGTCTCACAGGTCACGCATGCCATCAGACGCCCTCCAGTAGTGCGCAGGACCCTGAGTGACCGAGGGGAGTGTGAGCAGTACCCCATGCCTCTACTGTGCCCAGTGATGTGGAAGTGAGCCGGGACGGGCAGTGAGCAGGACGAGGGGGTGGTGGCCACTGCGAGTCCCACGAGGAGCCCCTTCCAGTCTACACACAGAGGCCACTCGAGCCACGCTTCCCCGTGAGGGTGGGCCTGCATTTCTCAGTGACATCCGACGTCGACGCCTAGCCCACAACACAGCTTTGATTCAGACAGGAGCAAACCACGGACCTCTTGGAACACGTGTGTCCTGTCAGCTCAACCCGAAGTAGGCTGTCACTCTCCACACACGTGGACAGACCATAGGCCCGCTGGGGTCACGCTGTGTGTTCCGGCACACCGCTGGGATTGACGTGGTCGAGTGGCCGCTGTCACCGAGCCCCTCACGGCCGCCCTGCCGCCCTGGGCCTCTCACACGGGGCTCCAGAATTCAGTGGCAGCACGCAGGGCGAGGTGGGGAGGGACACAGGCGGTCACAAACCCCGCCCACCTGCCAGGGCAGGCTGCCGCACACGGGGGTCCCTAACGCTCCCTCAGAGGCATGCCCATCAGTGCCCGTGACCCCGCCGTCCTACTGTCAGAGCCCACGAGGGAGGTGACGCCTTAGCCAGCGTGAAGTCCGCTTGCAGCCAAACGCCATGGCCACACCAGCACATTGTCCAGGGCACTTCGGCCAGTCCCTCCTCCCCACGGGAGACTTTGCAGACCTCCATCTTTGGCTTTTTCTTTGTCGTCCCTCAGCCACCTCCCTACGCCTCTCGGAGATTTTGGCAAACCCTGTGAGCTGACAGCTGTGGGGCAGAGCCCTGGTGGAGCCCGGTCCCAGCTCACAGGGCCCAGGCAGGCCCGACGCCCTGCCCCGTAGCCAGGGTGGGAGGGCTCGGCCGGGCAGGGGCCCTTCCCGACGTGGGCAGCACCAGGAGGCCGGCCAGGCCAAGTCTCCACTGCCCAGCGAGGGCCTCCGGGCAGCAGGGGTGTGGGGGCTCCCTCCCTGCCCGTCTCTGGGGGAGGCAGACCTCAGCTCGCAGCGGGGCAGGGGTCCGGAGAGCTCTGCGCCCGCCGGCTCCTGCCGCTTCCCTCCGGATTCCCAAGGGTAAGCACAGTAGGGCGCGAGGCCCAGGAGGTGCGGAGCACTGACGTGGCCTGGGGCAGGGGCGAGGCCGCCAGACCTGCCGCCCAGAACACCTATTATGCTAATCTGGGCGCTGCGTGACGCCGGCCTGGAAGCCGCCCGCAAACGTGGGTTTAGGGCAGACCGCTTAACAAATGAGATCAGCGTGGCGGGAGGGGACGAGGCCGCAGGAGCCAAGGACCGACACAGGGAAGGCCCCGCGGGGCTCAGGCGACCCCGGCGCCAACACGGGAAACGGCGCGAGACCCCGGCCCCGCTCCCCGCCCCCACTCACCGAGGCGCCCCGGGAGCCGGCCGGGCCGGGCGGGCGCGGGGACGGCGGGCAGGGCGCGCGGCAGAGGCGGCGGCAGCAGCAGCAGCAGCAGCGGCAGCGGCAGCGGCAGCGGCAGCGGCGGCCCCATCCCGACAGCGAGCGGCGCCTCAGTCCATGGCTGCGCGGAGGCGGCGGAGGCGGCGAGGCAGCCGAAGCAAGGCGCGCGGCCGCCAGCTCCTCCCGCGCCCAAACGCGCTCCTGCGGCGGCGCCGGCCTCGCTTCAGCACCGGACAGCGCCGCAGGCCCCGCCCCGCCCGCAGGCCCCGCCCCGCTCGCAGGCCCCGCCCCGCCCAGTCGGCCGGGTCACGCCCCGGACACGCCCTCGCCTGCAGGCCAGCCCGTCCCCCCACCGCGCAGGGACAGGCCCTAGACAGGGACGCTCCCGCAGGCCCCCGCCCCGCCCCACCGAACAGGGCCACGCCCCGGAAACGCCACCGCCCACAGGCCCCACCCCCGACGCGGCACGCCCACTAGGCCTCCCAGGAGGGTCAGAAGGTGGCACTCAGCTGGGCCCGCAGCCTAAGATGCCCAACCCAATGCCTGGCCCCTGTGCCCCATTTAGAATTCTCTGCGTGGGTCCTCCTGGACCTGGGAGCCTGTGGCAACCTGAGCTTGTCTGTCAGAGCCCAGGTGGGGCTGCCCAGAGCCCCTGCCTGGCCACTGTACAGTGACCCTTCGCCCTGGGGCCTGGGCCTTGTGAGTCCTCCTCAGCTGGTCCAGAAGAGTCGTCCAGGAAGCCGTGGGGAACAGTGCACGCGAGCACGCCTGTGGAGCATGTGCGTGTGCCGTGTGCCCGGTGATGTGTGTGCATGCACGTGGTTTCGTCACCCACCCCCTTCCAAGCCTGAGCGCCCTACCTGGGCACCCCCAACCTCCCTCCCGCCGCTTCATTGACCCTCCGCACCCCTTCTCAAGGCCAGCCCTGCCCCTGTCCCTGCCTGGCCCTCACCTCCCTGCTCTGGCCCGCTTAGACTGCTGGGGGCTCCCCTGACTCGGCTTCCCTCCTGGCCGCCTCTGCCCCACCAGAGCCCCATCCTGCCCCCAGAGGCTCGCTCCCTTCAGAGCTGCACCTCCCGTCTCACCCGGCCCTCCCTGCCCGCAAGGCCTGTTGTAACCCTCAGCTCCCATGAAGATGGCCTCCCTGGCTGGGTGACCAGTGACCTTCCCAGACTGGGGCTGCCCCTTTGGTCACGCTCAGCCTGGACTCCAGGTGGGCATAGGACGCCTTCCCCTGTGTGGGGGCCAGCCTCCAGCAGCACTTACAGATGAGATGACCCATGCAGGCTGCCCAAGCGAGGCACTCCATGCTCAAGAGCATCACACGCCATGGTGTGTGCACATGGGCTCAGCCCACACTGTGGGGCCAGGGCTGAGGCCGGGTCGAAGATGTCATGGAGGGCAGGTAGGGGCATGCCAGGTGGCTGAAGGGAGGCAGCCCGGGACCCACAGCACCTGATGGGAATGGAGTTACGACCAAGGTGGCCGAGGCAGGTGCATGTGGGAGTTCCAGAGCTTGCAGTGGGGTGTGACTTCAGTGACAGGACTATGAGAGGCAACATTCTGTCCCACGGCAAAACTGTCCTGGCACCTGGGTGGCGTAGGGAAGGACCCAGAGGACCTCCTCCTGGAGGGCTGGCATGGGCCTCAAGGGTCCAGAGCACACCTGGTTTGACTTGCAGGAGTCTCCCACAAAGTCCTGCTCACCCCAGAGCCCGAACACAGCTCTGCCTTGAGACCACACCCTAGAAAGCAGAGGAGACACTGCTGTGAAGGGAAAGTGAGGCCCAGCCACACCGACCGGCCAGGCCGCCAGAGAGGCCAGCCTGCTGCACTGAGCACGCATGGCTCCATGGCTCCGAAAGCGACTAGAACGAGGTGCCAGGCAGACTCCACGTGTGGACAGAGAAAAATGCTGGTGAAGGCTGCCCGAACAAGGCCAGGCCAGAACTGGATCTGGGGAGGGCTAATGGAAGGCTGTGCATCCACACAGGGTCACGGCGGCCCTCGGTGCTTGGCCAAGTCATGCATGGGGCGCAGGTGTGGAAGACCAAGTCGGGGTGCACCCTGGCCCGTACGTGTGGCGTACTCTGAGTCACCACCGAGGAGCAGCTCCCATGTGTGCGTGTGAGAGGGCTTTGTGCCTCTGCATGCACAACACTGCCTGGCCCTAGTGTCACGCTTGCCGACAGGACACACGCTGGAGCACGCCGGGTCTGTGGGATGGATGTTTCAGTGCAGAGAACATCCCTCGTGACCACAGTCAGGCCATGGGAAACTCCCCAAACACTTCCAAGGTCGAAGGTCTTCTTCAAACACAGTCCCTTCAAGGGACCCCATCTGCCTGAGGATTCCTGCAGGGTTCTGGCCAGGGCACCAGGCTCACATCCCAGTCCTAGAGACTGCGATTTTGAACGCTGCTTACGGTGACAGAACCTAGACTACCAGCCAGTCTGATGGGTTCCATCAGAGCTGGTCAGACTGACTGCCACTTAAAATCAGAAAGTATCCAGCTGGGGCAGCTGAGCACCCGTCTCTCTCAGTCACACGCACGCACTCACAGCTGTGAACAGCCTGCAGCATGGCAGCTGAGTCCTGGCCATCATGACCCCGACCCTGATGCTGACACGGCAGGGTTTCTCCTACGTGGGTGGAGCATGGGGGCTGGAGCCTCCAAGCTTAGTGGCCTCAGCTGGAAATGCCCACTAGGGTTTCACTTGGTCAGGAACACTTTATGGGGGGGAGCGAGTCTGGGGGCGCCAGGAGCTCCTGAATACCGTGTGCCGTAAGCATGTGCCTGGGTGCGTGCAGACACTCAGCTATTATGACACAGTAGTCTTGGCTGGCCATGATAAAATAGAAGCTGCAGATTAAAACAGCCAAAGCTGCCAGACTGGCCACTTCCAATTGACCACTGCTCACAGTGGAAGCACAACCCAGGTCTCCAGTGGGATGGCAGATCAGTGAGACACCCAAGGGCCCACTTCCTGCCTGGGAGGGGGAAGCAGCATCAGCCCAGGTTGGTGGGCGACCTGGCACCTGCTGAGCCCAACCTAGAGGAGCTGGGTGAGCACTCCCACCTGCTGCTGCTGTGGAGGTAGACACGAAGCCTCTCACTGCTTAGCCCAGGTAGTGCTGGAAAACAACCCATCACTCCTTGAGGTCTACACTGACAGGACTCCCCCTGCAGGAAGCATCCCTGCCAAAGAGTGAGATTTCTGTTTAACGCCAAGTGTCACTGACTCTGGGGTGCAATCTCAGGCGGGGAATTGAAAGCTGCACCCCACAATATTGACCCTAGGCTGAAAATCTGGGCTTAGCACGCTGCACACTGTCATCATCATTTGTCAGCAAGGGGGAGAGCCCAAATGGTGGTGGTGATGGTAGAGGTGAAGGTGATGGTGGTGGTGGTGATGGAGGTGGTAGAGGGGGAGATGGTGGTGGTGATGGAGGTGGTGGAGGATGTAGAGGGGGAGGAGGTGGTGGAGGTAGAAGTGGTGGTGATAGTGAAGGTGATGATGGTAAAGGTGTTGGAGGTAGTGGAGGAGGTGGTGATGGTGGTGGAGGTGGTGATGGTGGTGGAAGTGGTCATGATGAAAGTAGAAATGATGAAGGTAGAGGTGGAGATGGTGATGAAGGTGATGATGGAGGTGAAGGTAGAGGTGGTGAAAGAGGTGCAGGTGATGATGGTGGAGGTAGAGGTTGTGGTGGTAGAGGTGGTGATGATGGTGGAGATGGCAATGGTGGAGATGGTGGTGGAGGTGGAGATGGTGATGGTGGTGGAGGTAGTCATGGTGGAAATTGTGGTAGAGGTGGTGGTGGAGATGGAGGTAGTGATGATGGTGTTGGTGACAGAGGCAGTGATGGTGGTGGTGCTGGTGGTGGAGGCGGTGATGATGGTGGTGGAGGTGGAGATGATGGTGGTAGAGGTGGAGATGATGCTGGTGGAGGTGGAAGTGGTGATGGTGGTGGAGGTGGAGATGATGGTGGTGGAGGTGGAGATGATGGTGGTGGAGGTGGAGATGATGGTGGTGGAAGTGGTGATGGTGGTGGAGGTGGAGATGATGGTGGTGGAGTGGTGATGATGGTGGTGGAGGTGGAGATGATGGTGGTGGAGGTGGAGATGATGGTGGTGGAGGTGGAGATGATGGTGGTGGAGGTGGAAGTGGTGATGGTGGTGGAGGTGGAGATGATGGTGGTGGAGTGGTGATGATGGTGGTGGAGGTGGAGATGATGGTGGTGGAGGTGGAGATGATGGTGGTGGAGGTGGAGATGATGGTGGTGGAAGTGGTGATGGTGGTGGAGGTGGAAGGGGTAGTGAGGTCAAGATGGTGATGGTGGTGTTGATGGAGGTGTTAGTGATGGCAAAGGTGGAGGAGGTGTTAGGGTGGTGATGTCTACACAACACCTTTCCCTGATAGGACACGAACCTGGGAGCTTCCCCTGTGGGTTGTCCTAGCATCACTGCACCACCACCTGGTCCCTCACCAATATTTCAACTTAGCACCAAGTCACTCTCTCCAGACTCACCGGTCAATAACCCTGAGCTATCCACGCTCATGCTTTTCCAGAATGTTCTGGATAAGGTCCCCTGGACCTCCTGGTTGGACATCTGGCAAAGCAACTGGAAAACCAAGTGTCCCAGAGCTGCCCTCCCAGCCCCTGGGGGGACCTGATCACCAGCTCTCCTGAGGCACTTGTAGCCCAGGGCCCACAGGGCATGCCCAGGCAGCACGGAAAGGTCAGGTCCTGGAGTCAAGTCCCTCTACAGAGCTGGGGGATATGCAGTACGGTAAAGAACTGACCATTAGAAAATGAGGTTGTGTGGTTCTCACCAATCTGGCTGGCCCTTCCTCACACACATGTCCCTTATCAGCCCTGCTCCCTGCTGTCCCAGGTCCAGGTCCTGTCCTGGCCCCTGACCGCCTGTACCATCTCCAGTACCACAGCGGTCGGTGCACCGTCAAGACGGACCCCCGGCCGTTCCTCTACAATGGGGCTGTGCTGGTCACCCTCCCTCTCGTGGTAAATGCTAATTACCTGTGTTATTCCTTGTGAGACTTTCCAGAAGCTTCCTATTTGCTGTATCTATTCTCTCAAACCTGTGGGTTTTATAAATTCGTAAATGTACTCTTACATGTTTGTTCATTCTTATTCGTTTTCTCTTTATTGCTTCTTGAATTAGATGCATAATTCTCTTTCATCACATAAATAACAGTACTGTGTTCCAGCTGGGAAACAGAGGGACCCGTGGGCGCTGTTTCCCAGACCCCGCTTCCCAGCTCCCTCAGAAGGACAGAAGCATCCACAGGCTGTGGCCAGTGACCTGCCCATGTGTCCACATCCACGTGTGTGTGCGTGTCCATTCCTATCACTCATTTACTGCTTCATGAGCAAGAGAGACAGAAAGAGAGTGAGACAAAGACAAGCCCCAACAAGGCCTTGATACTGTGAAGTAGCCAGCCACTGCTGGCCATGGGGTGTGGACCATGGGGACACACATGCCCTGTGGACACGAACCTGGAACCTCCACAGGTGGGTCAGCCCATGCCACTGTACCACCATCTAGCCCCATGTTTTCATTTTCAAATGAGAAAAGGGCTAGCCCACTGCCTAATGGTTAAGGAAGCTGGACACCACTGTATGGGTTGAGCCCCAGCCCTAGCAGCTAGAAAAATACATGAGCTGTGTGCTCGCGTACGCCCAAAATCTTGACAAGATGGAGAAAGGGTAAGAAAGAGTGGTGTGACCACATCCCACTGGGATACTTCTCCCTCTTCTTTTTTCTCTCTCTGGCGAGGACACATGTCCTCCACCAATTAAAAAAAAAATTCTAGGGACCAGCAGATGGCATAATGGATATGTCACTAGATTCCCACATAGTCAACCGTGGTTCAAGTCCCAGACCTGGCAGCTTAAAACACACGCTGGGAGTGTGTGTGTGCATGCCCCAAATCCCAACAGAATAGAGAAGAGACTGCAGTGTGGCCATTCCCCTGGGGAGGGATTTCTAGCTTACTGTCCATCTCTCTGGCGAGCACATGGGCCCAATGGCAAAAATCTCTTAAAAAAAGTACGGCTGTCTATAAAAACGACCCCAAACAATGTGTGGTAGTCTGTGACGTCCCCCAGCGCCCAGGGGCCCTCCGCCTATCTCCTCGCCGAGTGTGGTTGCCAGCTGGGCCCATTCATCTCCTTTAGCTGGCTGGGGCTCGCTGGTCCACCCACATGGTTGTAACACTGCATGGTGGCTGGAATTGGGGAGGGTGAGGAGGCGCCTGCTCAGCTCCAGAGCAGAAGTCATGGTTTTCAAAATGACCCTCCCCAGGACAGGAAACCACAGGTGTGGACATGGCCAGGAGGGCTGGTGGGAGGCCCCAGTCCGCCCTGAACCCAGCTAGACCCACGGCGGGAGGTGGCTCTGCATGGGCAGAGGCAGGCTAGGTCCGGTCTCTGCAGATGGCCTTTCCTGGATGACCTCCAGGTGGCAGTTTCTACTCTGCCGGGGGCCAGGTACAGACCATCCACACCACGGTCTGCCCGCTGGGATGTCGGAGCAGCATGGGGAGGGGCTCGTAGGCCTCGCCATGTCTCCTCCCGCCCCACTGAGCCAACATGAGGGCCTGCGCAGGCCTGGGCTTACAGAGCACTGACCAGCTTGGGCCTTCTTGCAGTTAGATGAGTCCCTGCTGAGTGCAGCGTGGTCCTGGTCGAGGATCACCCTATGCTATGGTCTTCAAGCATATTCCCGACCTGGGGACCCCGGACTCAGGGCTCATTCGGCAAACCATACTCTGCACGGATGACGGATCAGCCACCACAAGGCCTCTGGATGCTGGTGGGGCCTGGGCAGGAGACACCAGGTCCCCTGCTGCTGCCCAGTCTGGGGACCTACCTGAAACCCAGAGGCCAGGCAGGGTGGGCTGTGGCACAGTGGGTGCCTGCTCAGTGACTCAACACACAGGTACCTGGCCGACCTGTTGGGCTGGGGGAGGTGGACACGTGAGATTGTAGAGGCTGCCTGTCTGAGAGACAGAGGAGGGAGGAGCGAGGAACTTGAAAACAGCAGACGAGGAGATGGTGGTAGACCCTGCCGTGCTGGTCCTGGCTGTCCCTGCACAGTGAGCGCTTGTCTCTCAGCACAAGGGGGTTTAAGAGGCAGCCTTCGTGCGTGACAGCAGCTCGGTCCCTGAGGGAGAACACAACACACAGACTTCACAGTAAAGTAGACAAAGAGCTGTGGTCACCACTTTAATGTTCATAGTTTGGGAACAACTTTATATATAAAAGTCATTTTAAAAACAACCAGATTTGCTGGGAAAGTGCCTTTTCTCCTCATCACGAATTTCTGTACGTGGACACCTGACACCAAACACGTTACTTACGTGGCCAAGAGCAAGCGTGTAAGAGCCTCGAGCCCCTGCTCAGCACGCCCCACCCCTCCCTGCTGCACAAGCTCGTGCTGTCAGGAAAACACGCGTGCACTCCACTCCCGGGGTCCTCTCTCCCAAGCGCGGGGTTGGCTAGGGATTCAGCATCTGCCCCAGAGACCTCATCGACGACTCATAGAGAAACCTGAAACAGAGAGACACACTTAGCCGGGGGCACCATCCCATCACATGCTCGTCCTCAGGGTACTACGGAAGTTGTGGCAGCCAGGCCCACGTAAGACAACGCTGAGACCAAGGACCGGATGCCAACACGGGCGCCATTGGCCACACTGGGCACGTGACGGGCCCCTGGTATGTGGCCACCCGGTGCATGTGTCTCTGGAGCGTCTCTCACTGGCAAGCGCATGTGTTCCAAATGGGCCTGTTCGTGGGGTTCTAGGCCATCAGGCCAGCTTGGACTGACACGGGCTGCCCCTCCTTCATGGCGGCCCCACGCCGACGTCTCCACGCCAAGAAAATGAGAAAACACTAGGACAGTGACTACCGGCCGCCTCGGAGGCCCCAGCCCCAGCCCCAGGCTCAGGCTCAGGCAGGCGGGACCAGCCGAGCCCCTCCTCCCCAACACCGGCCTATCCACACGCTTGTGCCGCCCCCGCTGCTACACTGGAAGGCACCTGCTGCTCCCCAAGGCAGGCACGAGTCTGCGCAGAGTGGGGGCTGCCACCGCGTCCCCACTGTCCCCCGCGTCCCCACTGTCCCCGTGCTCATGTGGCCAGGATCTGTTCCTGAGCACTCTCCAGTCTGAATTGCTCCGACACGGACCTCTGTCCCCCCAGAGCTGGCTCAGCTCTCAGCTCGCACGTGTCAAGGCCATCATGTCTACCCACGCCCACCTGGAGGCTGAGCTGTGTCCACGGCACCCATGTAACGTGGCTGCAAGCACGCTTTTTTAAATATGTTAGGAGTCACCTCAGGAGAGACCCAAAGATAGTGACAGTCACCTCGAGGTGTCTGAACGTCACAGAGGCCGTGAGGTCACTACTGACAGGCCCGCCGCCTCACGTTGTGTCTTCCCCTGCCGTGTGCTTCCTGTCATGTATGCCACAACCAAGCCAGACCCACGCATGGTCCGGCCAGTACAGAGCCACAACACCCACTGGCTCTTCTCACGTCTGGAATTTGGGGACTTAGCCAGAATTACTTGGGTGTGTCTTCCTGCTCACGCATCCCATTCAGGATTTGGAGAAGAAAACAGAAGGGCATCTTCCAGCTGCCCTGGCCCAGCCAGGCACTCCCACTGCGGCTTGTCAGAGGCCGCTCCTCCCGGATGAAGGCTTCTGGTTCCAGGCCCAGGTTGCGCCCTCGGCGACACCTCCCTTCGGTGCTATGCTGAACACATCCTCCAGCCCACGTCCCGGGCCACGCCCCGGGCCACATCCCGGCCCTCGCCAACTCCTCACCCTCGGTGCTGTCTACGAGTGCAGAGAGCAGCCCCCGGCCCACGCCCCAGCCCACATCCCCGGCCCACACCCCAGCCCACGTCCCGGCCCATGCCCCGGCCCACGCCCCAGCCCACGCCCCGGCCCACACCCCGGCCCACGTCCCGGCCCACATCCCGGCCCACGCCCCTGGTCCACATCCCAGCCCTTGCAGACTCTTCCCCATGGTGCCATGCAGAGTCCTCAGGCCCACACCTGGTGGCTCTCACCACGTCACTCTGCAGCAGCGTTCACTGCTCCCCTCTGGCCATGGGGTCGCCCCTGCCCTGTAAACTCACTCTGTGCCAAAGGAGACATTGGCTGGTACGAGGCGGGAGAAGAGGGCACAGGCCTGTAGGGCCAGCACTTGGCAGCAGGCAGGACACGGCCCTGAAGGCCTCCAGAGACCCAGTCCCACCGCTCTTTAGGCTCCCTGAGGTGTAGACAGAGAATTACCCTCCAAGTCAGCTCCCGGTAGCTGGCAGGCCAGGGCCTGTGAGGGTCAACCTCCCAGGTCCCGTGTGGCCCCAGTGCCCTGGGGTACCATCGGCCTGGGCCGGGAGCGGGCTCTGCCCATACCAGGTCACCCACTGCGCACAGTACAGCTAGACCGGAACAGAACCAAAGGAACACCAGTTACCAGTCCTCCAGAACCCAAAAGGAGTCTTTAGTTACTCAAAAATAGTGTGGGCTCCAATTTTAAAATACCTGAGAGAGGGCCGGGTGTGTGTGGCAGTAACACCCTGGGGAAGTCCCACGTCCACTCCCCGGTCTCTGCATGAGCCCACGTCAGCACTGCGACCCTGAGGGGCCGGGGCTGGGGGGCCCTCTCAGTGCGAGGGCCTTGTTAAGGGTGCCTGTGTCTCTGCACCATAGCAAAAATAAACTTAAAGAAAAAAAAAACGTGGCACAAATAATTGAGGTTCCCATGACAGAACTACTTATTAACCAGAGAGCAGGCAGCTTCCCTGGCCAGGCCCAGGCTGGCCCCAGCACGGCCACCTGTCTACCCTCCTCCCAGGACAGGAGAGGTGACCGAGGCTTGGGGGGAGTCCCGGACCACAGCCAGGATCAGCAGCCATCTGCACGGGAGCAGGCAGTCACCCCACCACTGATCACGGATCACACGCCCACACTCACAAGCCTCCATGTCTCCATGCCCAAGGCCAGGGCAGGCCTTCGCAGGCCAGAGAACAGCCGTCAGAGAACAAGGTGGGGACGACAGCTTCAGAGCGGAGAGCGGGAAGGACAGCGGGAAACCTCAGCCAAGCTCTCGGGGGACGAGACGCCGACGGACAAGGAGGGTGTCTCCTGTCCCCACAGCTCAGGTCTGCACGGGAAGCTAGCCACGGAGGACTCCCACCTGCACTCCCCGCCCTGCATCAGGGGCGGTCACGGCAGGGACAGGCCCCTGAGAGGGCAGGCAGAGTCAGCTGATGGGACACTCCAGAGGACAGGAGAACAGGGCATACGCCTGCTCTCAAGGACACGTGGAGTGTCCACACAGGGGCACTGGCACCGGGGCTGCAGCCAGCCGTTGCGACCCCACGAAGAACTCCAACCACCCTCTTTCCAAACGTGCCACCAACACCATGAGGAGAGCCCAGTGGACAGTCTCAGCAGCGCGCAGGGCCTCCTTCCCTGCACGGACTGCCCCGGGCAAGGGCGCAACTGGCCCAGAATCCACCTGCATGAGCCTGGGTGTGTGTGCCCGGGGCAGAGGCTGAGGGTGCACACCCCGAACGCAGGGCACCTATGACCTACAGCATGGCTGTCCTACTGCCTAGTGTCCACGGGAGCGCCACACCATGCAGCCCACAAGAGCAGCGCACGAAACGAGCCCGACACCTGAACACACGCTCTGGCAGGACCCTGTGCCGCTGTGCCACGCGGGCACAGCTTCTCCACACCAGGGTGGGTGGCAACGGGGCCAGGCTGCCTGCAGGGGTGCGTGGGGAGAACCCTGCAAGGGACAGGGCGCTCCTTCCCCTCAGTCAGGACCCACGGAAGTTGGCCATGCTGGGACACCTTCCCTCTCTCCTAGGTCAAACCTCTCCTCAAACAGCTCTCCCTTCCCGCCAGATCTCCCCCTACCTCAGACGCCTCTCCCTCCCTGCCATCTCTCCCTCTCCTCAGACACCTCTCCCTCTTCAACGTCTCTCCCCCACCTCAGACCTCTCCCTCCCGCCGTCTCTCCCTCTACCTCAGACACCTCTCCCTCTTCGACGTCTCTCCTCTACCTCAGACATCATTTCTCTAACTGCTCTCTCCCCCACTAGACAGACTTTCCTGTGTTTCTTCAGGTTCATTTTTTCAGCAGTTGTTTCTCTGGTTTGTTTTTCTCCTATTTACAAAGAAGCTGCATTTCTAGGCCCTCCCCTTTTCTTTTTCCGAAAATGCTCCTTGCCTGTCGCCTGGGCTTTCAGGAGGCCCGCGGGTGCAGACCAAGGGCAACAACATCCGTGTGACCGCTGCCCGCCAGGACGCCACTCCTCTCCCAGGGCCTAAGTGCTGGTTTTCAGGTCTTGTTCTCAAGGTCACTATCATTTTTTTCAGGTTTATTGACTTCTTCTATGAAGGAGAATGAGGCAGGGAGAAACGCAGACCACAGCTCAACAAGGTGTGACTCGCCCCACCTCTGCCAAACCGAACGTCCATGTGGTGATCCTTGCAGGGCGGCATGCTCACCGCACTCCCGCTGGCGCCCCCTGATGGCTTTCGGATAAGGTGCTCCGTGAGACGCATTTCCTTTGCTCCCACAAGGAGGGCCCAAGTCCACCCGCCAGCTCCAGGGCCAGCTCGTGTGCCAGCTGAGCATGTGCTGGGACAAGTGAGGTTTCTCTCCAGGTTCCCGTGGGGCCTCTTTCTTCTAGGAGACCCCAAAAGCACAGGCAGCACCCCTCCAGGGTACAGCTTGTGGCCCTTGTGAGAGCCACGGGGGCCCCCGAGGCGTCCCATGGGAGCTGGTCTCGCTGGTTCTCCCTGCCAGCACTGGTGGCGCGTGGCCCTCTGTGCATGTTCCCTGCAGGGCCCCAGCCACTCCGTGGGACTTGCCCATTTCGTCAACCCCAGGAGGAGGCCTGGCCACAGAGCAGGGATGCTGGCACTACCAGACAGGGACTCAAGCCACCAACTGCCATACCAGGTTAGTGCAGAGGGGAGCACATGGCATCAGGGCAACCTTGGAGAAGGGGAAGTTCTGAGAAAGGTACAGTCCAGAAGTCAGAAGTGCACACCACTCAGAGGGGCTCAGGAGCGGCTGAACAGCTCGGGGGAGGACCGCGCTGCAGGACATCACGACAGAGGCTGAAGCCGCCCAACCCAAAAGGCCAAGGACAAAGACAGAACATCCAAGGAGCCTCGGGGCGACTGCACGCTGGAGGGGACTGGAGAGGAAGGGTAAAAGAAGGGACACGTGAGACAGCAACTGAGGATCCCTCGGGGTCAGCGTCGGGCAGCAGACCGGCGAGCACAGTGCCAGGAGGGCCACACCTGAGCAGGCCACAGTCAACCTCAGAGAAGCGAGCACGGAGCACGGGGCACAGTGCCAGAGGGAGCAGCAGGGACGTCTGTCTGCTGAGGCGCAAAGAGGAGGGCTGGTCTGGCATCTCCCAGACGCCCAGAACCAAGGGTGCGGGAGGGAGCTCTGTGGGCTCAGGGGACCCACCTTCCAGAGAGAGGAGAGACATGCTCAGGCGCACAGAGGCCATAGATGCGCCACCACCCCAGCGCTTCTCTAGGCTCACTCTGTCACCCAGCCTAACCACACATTCATGACCCTACTCACCAGCTGGGCTCCAGGCATGTCACCATGCCCGGCTCCTCTGAGGAGCAGGAATGGTGTGTGCCAGCTCATGCTGCCATGGCTGGGCCTGGCGTGGCACCCAGCAGCAGTGGGAGGTCAGAAGGCCCTTGTTGCCCCTCGCTCTATCGGTTTTGGCTGCTCCTGTAAGTCAGGAGTAAATGTGGCAATTGCAGGCAGTGTTTCCTTTTCTCCTCGCCAGAGAGGAAGGAGGGACAGCCACCCCAGGGCCAGTGAGGAGGCCGTGGACTGGGTATCCTCACCTCAGAGATACCCCAGATCAGAATGCAGGGAACTTCCCGAGTCCCTTCCAGGTTTAAACCCGAGGAGTCTGCACACCCTCACGGACCACAGCGGGATCACGAAGGCATGCTCTGCTCTCCGAGACTGAAAGGGACCCAGACGGCTCAGAGGCTGCGCCCACAGGAACACGTCTGTGCCCGCAGTGCACACCTTGTGTCCTGAGCCCACAGGAACACGTCTGTGCTCGCAGTGCACACCTTGTGTCCTGAGCCCACAGGAACACGTCTGTGCCCGCAGTGCACACCTTGTGTCCTGAGCCCACAGGAACACGTCTGTGCCCGCAGTGCACACCTTGTGTCCTGAGCCCACGGGAACACGTCTGTGCTCGCTGTGCACACCTTGTGTCCTGAGCCCACAGGAACACGTCTGTGCCCGCAGTGCACACCTAGTATCCTGAGCCCACAGGAACACGTCTGTGCCCGCTGTGCACACCTTGTGTCCTGAGCCCACGGGAACACGTCTGTGCTCGCAGTGCACACCTTGTGTCCTAGTGAAAGTGCATCAGCCCGCGGTGTGGAGAGCAGTGGCTTTCAGATGGTGCCGGGGTGCTCGCACACCCTACCTTTCGATGCTCTCCTCCTCCAACGTGATCTCCATGAATGTCTTCAGTTTTCTGTAGACAGCGGTTGCAACCTCTGTCACCTTTGAACTCCTCTGTTTACCTACGGGAAGATGAGGTTAGAGGACCAGGCAGTCTGATGTCACCACACACAGCAGAAAGACCCGTGACGCGTGTGGCACGGTATCTGCGATGGCCGCCTCGGGTTCCCCCAGAGATGACTCAGCCGTCCACCTGCAGGACTAGTCCCGTACAGGCACGCCATAAACGCCAATCACCACTTACAGCACACACTGGCTGGAGGGGCCAACGGCCTCACGCAGAGGAAGCATCGTGGCCAGTGCTCCATCCAGGCCAGCCAGTGTGCTGCCACACTGGGCACCAGCACCAGCTGCCGTGTCCCAGAGACATGCGCCTGCTCCACTCTGGTGAGCACCTAGGTCCTTGCGTGCTGGACACACATGGCATCTAGCCTAGACCCTCCGCCTCCTCCAGGTGTGCAGCCTGGTTCACTCTGGTTGTCACCGCAGGGGGCCCCGGGGAGTCTCTGTGGAGGCCTGCCCCACATCAAACTGGAGAGACGGCAGGGTACCACCGCATCACTAAGCGGTGAGGCTGCACACCGTCTAGACAGGCGTGCTCTCCAGACAGGGCACACACTCTCAGGAATTACTCCAACATCAGTAACCCGAGGAATGGTATAGAAACCACAGCGCTCGGCAGAGGAGTCAGTGGGCTTTACAGAGGTCAGCAACTCAGGGAGGTCTCCGCTTTCCCTTCCAGCGCTCTTCCAACTGGTCGGGGTATTTAGAATAAGCAAGGTCAAGGCCTCAGAGGACAGTAGAGATGTTGTATTGTACCGCACGCCTTTTCTATTCATGCTAGGAAAACTCATTTTGCGTGCTATAAAGATGTACAGTAATTAAATTTTCAAAAACATTTTAAAAATAAATTAATGTAATGAAAAATTAAAAAAAAGAAATGAGAGGTAAAATGTTTATGACAAGATGCCCATCATTAACAAAAGCAAAATCTGATGTTTAAACACAGGTGGGACATGAAAGACCAAGAGAAAGTCAACTTGGGAGCACAGACAGGCAAACGTGCCAGGAGCTGACCCCGAGACACAAGGCAGCTGGCACAGTGCCGATCCACAGGGCAGGGGCAGAGCCGGAGCTCAATGTGGGCTGAGCCCTCAGACATCCACGGGACAGTGCTGAGGCACGCCGTGACTGGAGAGCAGATGTCACCAACCTCTGTGGATCACCAGGATGATGTGCAAGACAGCCGTAAGACACACGATGCCCTCGATGTCGTCTGAGGTCACACACGCCTTCAGCTCGTCCAGAAATGACCTGAGAGACAGCACTGGCCTGAGCTCACCCCACAACCTCCCAGCACCTCGAGGAGAAGGGCCGCCAGGTCCCGTCCACACACACAGACTTCCATGCGGGAAGTGTGGGGTGGCCAGCACCTCGCACACCTTCACAGGAGCATGCCAATGCACACGGCAGTGTGGAAAGGAACCCGCACGGGCAGATAGGGAAGGGATGCTGTGTGGAGAGTGGCTCTGGGTCCCCCAACACACAAGGAAGGCGTCAAAGTGGTAGAAGATGAGGGCCATGGCTGAGGTGGCGCTGAGTTGGACCGAGCGCTTCTGCTATGCAGTTCAAGGGGTACAGATGCCAGAGCGACTGCGTGCCCCAGCACACCCTGCAATTCAGTCACATGACATGCGTCACCTGTGCACTGAGTGAAAACTGCACTGATGTTGGGCCCAGGAAAGGTTTTTGACTTTGTTTTTCTCTTTCTGAGAGGGAGAAAGGAAGAAAGCGGGCAAAGGGAGACCGAGGCAGACATGTGACAGGACCCCACTGCGCGGCCATCCTCCTGCCCAGCTGGGAGAGCACACTGTGTCCGGCGTCCCCCCAGTGGAGACTCTGCACACCACTGCAGAGGGCTTCCTACATGGTCCGACCATTACACAGAGGAAGGGGTCACCACGAACACTCAAGTCTCTTAACTGAGTCACCTCAGGAATAGCACACCCAGACACAAGCAGAGTTTTCTTTTGTAAATTTAATGTAAATACTTTTTTAATTGCCAGAGGGAATGTGCATGTACTAGAGAGAGAGGTGGAGAAAGAGGGAGAGAGCACCCCCAGAGGGGTGTGGTCACACCCCAACCATTTTCCACTTCTCCAGCCTGTCAGGATGTGGGCCTGCGTGCACACGCACCTAGAGGGTCCTCAAGTTGCGGGGGCTGGGATCTGACCCGTGGTTGGCCACGTGGGACCCAGTTCACTATGCGTATGGTTTACTGGTGCACCATGGGGCTGGCCCTAAGCATGTTCAGTTGCTAATAAAACGGAAAGAAAATTCTATGGAACATTTTCTCATAGAAAAAAAAGTCACCTCTGGCAAATTTGACAGTAAAGGACCATGCTGACCCCGAGAAAGGACACAGTGGGACAAGCGTCCCGGGACACCAAGATGACCATTACCTGACCACGTTTGGAGACTTCATTATTATTCCCATCAGACACCGTGAAAACGGGGGGAGGTCGGAAAGCCGCTCCGGCGGGGTCAGCGTCTCCATGTCAGAAGCCTAAAGACGGGTTTCAGAACAGGAAGTCTAAGCCGAAACTGGGCTGGTTACTGATTCTACATTGCTCTGGGTTTTCTTCAACACCTGAGAACCCCTCTCCAGAAATTCGACAGTATGACTTTTGTTGCCTATTGAAGTGTGTGAACAATGTAAATTATCAAACATTCTAAACACGGACGACCTAGGCCGTGAGGCAGAAGTAGTCAGCAGACACACATGCCACTTGACCGGCCTCTCGCCCGTCTGTGACCTGCTGCTGTCTTCTTAAGCAAGCGCCGTTCTCCCAAGCACATCTGGCTTGGCCTTCCAGGGCTGGGCCAGGCTCCTCCTCCTTGGCTGACGCCGTGCCAGGTACGCCTGTAGTGGGCAGCACTGAGCGCTGTGCTCAGGGCACCTGGCCTCCCCTACTCCTGCCGTAGCTCACAGCCTGCCCTATCCCGCTGTGATACCCAGAAGTGTCCCAGACAGTGCCAGTGCCCGGGAGAGGGGGGACAGTCCCTGCAGACAGTGCCAGCGCCACCCGAGGAGCAGCCCCAGCAGACAGTGCTGTGCCGGGGGGAGGGAGGTCAGCCCCAGCAGACAGTACTGTGCCTTGGGGCAGCCCCTTCAGTGGCACGGTGTTCATCTAGGCCCACACAGCCTCTGAGGCCAGAGTATCCTCGCAGGGAAGTCGGTGCGAGCCCCCACTCCACCACTCAGCAGTGTCCCACCAGCGGAAGGTCCCATCTACCCCAGCGGTGGCTCTGCCATGTCTTGCCAATGTTGGGGCCCTTTTAGGGGATTCCCCTGAGGCACAACTACTGGGCACGACACCTCTCACCCTCCCTCTGCTGGGGGACGAGCGGCCAGAGCCAAGTGAGCTGTCATGACAAGGCAGCGGCACTGCTCAACACACAGCTGCACGTCACCAAAGGGGCGGCGCTGTCGCCACGCCGCCGAGACAAGGAGCCCAACCACTACGAACCAGGACAGAGCAGTAGAGCCCCCGGACTTCGGTCGTGTGCACAGGCAGATCAAGTGCACACCAGCAACACGGGGTTGGGGGACGCCAGCTGGACAGAATGACTCCAAGGCCCCATGGCGACCCAGCAGTGGCAGTGCATATGGGAGGGCACTGGTGTCCGCTGGCTGGGGCTGCATGGTTGGTCCGGGGTCAGCTCCTGACTCAAGCCAGTGCAGCTGGAGGCGTAGCAGTGGTCCTGGCTAAAACCAGGAGGCTGGGGCAGGGATCACGACATGGTGAGACTGTGTCGAAATACCTGGACCAGCAGAGGGCACGCTGTTTATATCATTGGACTTGCATGTGGTCGACTGTGGTTCTAGTCCCAGACCTGGTGGCTTAAAACTCATGCCAGGCGTGTGTGCATGCCCAAAATCCCAAAGGAGAATGGAGGAGAGGGGACCGGTGTGGCCATAACCCTTGGGGGGTGATTTCTCATTGTCTCTGTCTCTCTCTCTCTCTCCGGTGAGCACATGAGCCCTACCTATAGCAAAAATCCGTCTCTAAAAAAAATGAAAAAAGAAATACCTACATCTCCCATCCCTAGTAAGTATGTAGGTAAGAGATCGCCACAGCGCACATCTAACTCCTGAAAGCAGACTGCAGTGAGTTAAACATCTACCACAGTCTGTTGGGAAATCACTAGAGGCAGAACCAGGGTCCAGCAGGGGCGCGGTGGCTAAGGCGCTGGACTCCCACAGGGCTCCCCAGAGTTGGAGTCCCGGAGCCAGCAGTGTAAAAGTCACACAGCGGGGGACCATGTGGGCACTTGTGTGTGCCCAAGATCCCAGGAAGAGAATAGGAGAGAGACTGTGGTGTGACCATCCCCACTAGGGGTGATGTCTCACTTTCCCTCTCTCTGTATCTCTGTCTGTCTCGCTCTTCTCTGGTGAGTGCACGCACCCTATGGCAAAAATCTAAAAAAAAAAAAAAAAGAAAAGTGAACCAAAGATAATATAAGTCCGCAGATGATGAGATGGAATAGTGAAAATGCTGGACTCATCAAAACATGGCCAGAAAGGGAGAAAAGCAGAGATGAGCAGAGTGAGACTGACGGAAACCATGGAAACAACCAGTTTCCAGCCAATCATAGCGAAGGCTTCCTCATCGGCCGACTCCAAGCGCTTCCGTCTGAGGCAGACACCTGCAGCTGGGGTCTACCCCACCACGTGGTGCACACAGAAGGAGCCCTTACCCACGAGGGCAGGCAGGAGCCAGCGATCATGGAGCAAACCCGGAGCGTGGGCCCAAGGACAGCGGCAGACCCCATGACGAAGAGACCCTTCAGGAGAACCAGGTGGCCGATTCGCGAAGAACACAGGGCTGTGAAATGTGCACGGGCCACACAGCGCTTGCAGACACACAGAGAGAAATCAGGGCTCTCACAGACAAGAGCAAGCCCACATAGAACGACAGGAGAGCGGGGCCGAGGCCAGCGAGTGCTCCCTGAAAGGCAGCAAAACAGCGGCTGCCTTAGTCCACCGGCATGGCACACACACGCACAGGCACGGCTGCGTTCCAGCAGAACCTTACTTAGGAAACGGGAGGGCGGGCCGGCTGAGTAGCCCACCGGGGTGAAGAAGCCCTAGTTTCACCCACTGGTCACTTTCCCAAACCCAAATGATCTACCTTCAAGCTATAAGGAGAGCCTTAAATCTTACGTAATGTTTGAGAACTTAGTTAACTTCTTTTTCTTTCTTTCTTTCAAGAATTACTTATTTTATTTATTATTATTTTTAAGTTTGACCAGAGAGACAGACAGACAGAGAAAGGGAAAGTGAAAAAGCAAGTCGCCAGGTCTGGGACTTGAACCGTGGCTGGCCATGTTGGAGACTAGTGCCTTCACCACCACACCAACCTGCCGGCTCCAGATGAACTTTTTTATTAGTCATGCTTTTACATTATAAAGTTGAGATAATTAATATGTATGGTTTTTTTTTTTTTTGTTTTTTTTTTGAGAGGTTTTTCGCTATAGGGCGCGTGCGTTCGCCAGACAGACAGAGAGAGACATAGAGACAGAAAGCGAGAAATCACCCCCCAGGGGGGATGGTCACGCCGCAATCCCTTCTCCTCCATTCTCCTCTCGGGATCTTGGGCACGCACGCACACGCGCCCAGCGTGAGTTGTAAGCCACCGGGTCCGAGACGCAAACCGCGGTCGACTACGTGGGAGTCCAGCGACATAGCCATTACGCTAACTGCTGGTTCCCATGTTTTTATATAACAAACACCAATTCAATGATATTCCGTCAGATTTCATCTTTCCATACCGGAAAGCCTATCACTACCTTTACTGTCTTTTTAGGTCCCTGCCCCATGTACAACCTGGACCGTGCCATTGAAGGCAGAGGGAGCACCCTGAGAAATGCGTGTGGCCAACATCCCACTGCCTTGGCGTGGGCTCTCCTGATCATGCAGCTTATGTGTAAATAGAGTTCTTCCATTCCTCCTCAGCCACTGTCCGGGAAGGATGACAGTCGATGGAAGGAGCCAGCTACCGCTTAAGCAGGCATCACGGGCTTCAATTTCCTATGCTCAGGGAAGAAATAGAAGGCTACTGCCTCACAGGCCACCCGAGAGAGGGGTCCAGCGTCCCTCACCGTCCTCCCAAGAGAGGAGTCTCAAACCGTGAGCCCGTCTCAACCTCTCATGGAGGAGAGAGCAGTGTTTGCAACGTAAGGTCTCGTTCTGTTTTCTCCAGAGTGATGACAGCCTGAACGTATTCTTTATGTGGTTCTAAAATATAACTAGCTCTTAAAGCCTGAAACATGGCCACAGCCATTCCCTAAGCTTTGAGTTTTTCAGTTTTTTTGGGAGATTTTTGCTATATGCCGTATGGACTCACCAGAGACACAGAGAGACAGAGAGGGAGAAAGTGAAAAATCAGCCCCCAGGGGAGGCTATGCCGCAATCCTTCTCCATTCTTCTCTCATGCTCTGTGGGCATGCGTGTGTACCCGGGATGAGTTTCAAGTTTCCAGGTTCAGGACTTAAACTACGGTTGGCCAAGTGGGAGTCCAGTAACACCACCACTGTGCCATCTACGGGCCCTAAACTCTGAGTTCTTAAAACACAATCGGAAACCTTAAAATGTGCCCCCCCAGGCCCTCAGCTGGTGGTTTGGGGTGACTGGGACTCACCTTGCGTAGCTGGTGGCTGATCTCGACCACGGGCGCAGCAATCAGCGTGGACAGCACGCCCCGGTGGGCAGGCGAGTGCGCATGCCGGGACTGTAGGGTGGTCAAGAACTCGTGGAGCGGGATCTGCGCAGAACAGAGGAGCTGGGAGAAAGAACACAGGTGTCAGCGCAGCTAAGGATGCGGTCAGGACTCAGAACAGTGGTTTAATGAGCACCCCCCACCCCAGGACGCAAGCCTTCATCTCAGGTGCCACGGACCACAGTCACAACTCTCCTCTGCCACCGGTTCTGGTCCCGTCAACACCGCAGCTCAAGGAGACAGACGTGCCTGAAGCCGGCGGGAATTACACTGGACCACACACTCCCCACGTGAAGAGAACGCTCAGCGTGGAGGCGTCACGGGGCAGGGATGAAGCTGCACAGAGGCTGTCAGCATCATGGCAAGACGGGCTCAGAGGCGACACAAACATGGGCTAACGCTCCTAGGAAAGCACAGAGTGGCACAACTACCACTGCTCACGGGTCATGGCCCCTGGAGTCATCATCAAAATCAGAACTGTCGAATCAGTATAACTCAAGTATAGCCAGGCTAGGGAAAATACGGCAGTGACTCTCCAAGCTTCGATCAGCCGAGAATAGAACAAAATTTTAAGTCTTCAATATTTTAAGCATTGCCTTAAATCCTCATTGAAAAATAAGAGTTTCGGGGCCAGCAGGTAGCATAATGGTTAAGGAGCTGAACTCCCACATGGCCATCTGTGGCTCAAATCCTTGACCTAGTGGCTTAAAACTCATGCCGGGTGTGTGGGTGTATGGTATATGTGCCCAGAATCCCAAGAGGAGAAGGGACTGCGGAGTAGCTATCCCCTCTCGGGCGGATGATTTCTCACTTTCTGTCCATGGCAAAAGCACCTGCCCTATAGCAAAAGTCTCTCCAAAAAGAAAAAGAAAGAATAGCTGGTTGATATTTTTTAATGGCTGCTTAGAAAAATTGAGGGTCTCTGAAAAGAGAAGAGTTTTGTTTAAGAACTGGTATTCCACAGCCTCGGGGCAGAGCCAGGCTGGCACGCAGCTACCGGACACACTGTGCATCTGCTTCCGGCCAGCAGAGGGCACCGTGGGCCCCTCAGGGTCTGTGACACTCACTCCTGCCAGAGCTCAGCCCAGACGTGGGCAGGAGGGCGCGTGGGACTCAGCTTGGCACCCGGGCAAGGTACCTGGGACTCTACGTTTCAAAGTGTGTTGTACTTGGAAAGTTCTTTTTTAGAATTATTTTAACTTTAGTTATTTATTTTTATTTGACCAGAGAGAGACAGAGAGGGAAAGTGAAAAAGCAAGCCGCCAGGTCCGGGACTCGAACTGCAGTCAGCCATGTGGGAGTCCAGCACCCCTAACCGCCTGCTGGCCCCTCCTTGGAAGAGTCTCTGAAAAACTGCACACTCAAGCAGCAGCAGCCGCCCCAGCCTCCTGCCCTGGGCTGGCTGACCTGCTCAAGACCTCCAGGCTCGTCTAGAACGATGCAGCTCCTGGCCTCCCGTCTGGGTGGCGCGAAGCTCTACCTGGACAGCGCCTCAGGGACTCCCCCCGCCCCGCGCACCCCTCCCTGTCGTGGGACACGTAGCACCCCACAGCAGCTAAGGGCCATGCTGGGGAGGCCTGCGCACCTGCAGGCTTTCTTCCGGCTGTGTCCTGAAGCTCCGAGCAATACATTCCAACATCTTCTGAAACACTTTCGGGACTGTGTCAAACAAGGCTGCAGCTTTCTCTGAGTCAGTTTTCTGAGTCAAGAAACTTCTGGTTACCTCCTTCAGAATGCCAAGAAGTAGTGAAACATAAAAAAATCCCTTCACTGGAAAGAAAATTAGAAAAACCAGTTATCTCGTCAAACAAATTACCTGAAATCATCGTAAACTTTTTACTACGGATATATATGAAGGTAACTTAGAAGAGACTCTTACTGGAGAGCCAGTATCAGAACCAGGCTGTCAGGTCTACTCTAAATTCTAACACAACAAATAAACTGGGAAAACTCAAAGGTGAAACCACAGCCTTGGGGAACAGACGGTGCATCCGACTCAGCTCCGACCCCGGGAGCCGCGCCCCCTGTGCCGTGAGCACCCAGCACCGTGGTGCAGCCCCGATCATGCCAGCTCCTCCAGAAGCCTCAGTACCTAGTGTGGAGGTGCAGCCCCAACCGTGCCAGCTCCTCCGGAAGCCTCAGCACCCAGCACTGTGGTGCAGCCCCGACCATGCCAGCTCCTCCGGAAGCCTCAGCACCCAGCACTGTGGTGCGGCCCCGACCATGCCAGCTCCTCCGGAAGCCTCAGCACCCAGCACCGTGGTGCGGCCCCAACCATGCCAGCTTCTCCGGAAGTCTCAGTAACCAGCGTCCCTTTGAAGGAGCGTTAGCTCCTGTGGAGTTTCCTGGCATGGTCACACTTTAGGCCACCAAGAGTCAGACAGGACAGTGGTTGGTCCCCACACCTCTGCGGGAGTCTTGCCCTCCGTTAATCTCCCCAACGCTTCCACCTGAGATGAAGCCCTCTGTTTACCACAATCTCTGCCTGGAATCCAGCATCCCTCTCCAATTGCCTGGGCCTTCTTACTAGGGGAGTCTGACTTCCCAGAAACCTTGTTATCTGGGGTGCCTGGTTTTAGAAGCACACGCATCACGTCACAGCGGGACACCCGTGTGTGGCGTGTGTGCTGAGATGCCCCGGGCTGGGAGTGCAGGCGTGGCGGCGTCCCGGAGCACCCCCTCCACTCCCAACAAGCCCCGACGCTGGGAAAGCCGCATTCACCACTAGGCAGCTGTGCATCACTGCCCGCTGGCTGGCTTTGGCTGGACTTGGTCAACACGCGCGCGGAGCTGTGAGACGACAGCAGGGGCCATGTGGGTGGCTGTCCTGTCCCGGGAAGCCGGCCACAGGGTGTGCACAACAGCCCACAGCTCAGGGCTTTGTTCTGTGAACAGCAGCCCCATGTAGCAAAGTCGGCTAGACAGATCTAAAATCCTACTCAGCCCTCGGAGAAGTACCTTTTACAAATACTAAAAGTAGATTAAGTCCTTAGTGGAAAATAATTCTTAAATGATATGTTTGGAAAAATAGGCCAGGGACTGGAAGGTGGTGGGGTGGTTAAAGAAGACGGACAGCCGTGGATCGGGCCTCGAGCCTGGTGGCTTGAAAGTCACGCTGAGCGGAGCAGCAGTTAGCGTAATGGCTATGTTGCTGGACTCCCACGTAGTCAACCGCGGCTCACGTCCCGGACCTGGTGGCTTAAAACTCACGCTGGGCACGTGTGCATGCGTGCCCAAGATCCCGAGAGTAGAACGGAGGAGAAGGGATTGTGGCGTGGCCATCCCCCCAGGGGTGATTTCTCGCTTTCTGTCTCTATGTCTCTCTCTGTCTGGTGAGCGCACGCACACTCCAGCGAAAACCTCTCAAAAAAAAAAAAAGAAAGTCACGCTAGGCGTGGTGTGCATGCCCCAAATCCTGAGAATGGAGGAAAAGGGACTATGGCATGGCCATCCACCACCACCCCTGCCCCGGGCAGTGTTTTCTCACTTTCCCTCTCTATCTCTCTCTGGTGAGTGCACACGCCGTACAATAAAAACACTTTAAAAAAAAAAAAAAAGAAAGAAAGGAACACAACGCAGGCCAGCTGCGGCAGTGCAGCAGTGCCACTAGCTCCGCAGAGCTCGAGCCAGCGCCAGGTCCTGGGTTCACACCCGGGGCCTCCCAGCACATCCTGCCTGGCACATGCGTGCTCTGATCCTGGCTGGGGTGGACCAAAGCGTGAAGACCCTGTGGGGGCTTCTCCCTTTTTTCCTCCCATCCTCTCTCCTGCAGAAGAAATAAACTTAAAAAATTTTTTGACTGTTTCGATCAGAGAGCACACGCATGCTAGCCAGAGACAGACAGGCGACCCCAGCAGAATCTCGTCATGCCACGACCCCTCCCGCCAGCTCCCCAGCGCCGCAGGGTTCTGTGTGTGTGCACACTGGGCCTGCGGGAACCTGAGCCCACAGTCAGCCGTGTGCATCCAGTACTGCGGTGCAGAATAGGGCCGCCAGTGCCACCAAGGCCAGGCCTGTGTCACGTTTAATAGGATGAAGTGTAAAAAGGCTGCTTTGACAACAGAAAGTTAGAAAGAATTAAAAAGGAAAGGCTAGACTTTAAAACAGGTCATGTTAATTCTATCTAACTCTAACGCCTCACCTCTAACTCTTTCCAATCCGTACATGGTGTGTGCGCTCACAGCAGAAGGTCATGTTAATTCTGTCTAACTCTAACACCCCACCTCTAACCCTTCCCAATCCGTACATGGTGTGTGCGCTCACAGCAGAAGGTCATGTTAATTCTATCTAACTCTAACACCTCACCTCTAACCCTTCCCGATCCGTACATGGTGTGTGCGCTCACTGCAGAAGGTCATGTTAATTCTATCTAACTCTAACACCCCACCTCTAACCCTTCCCAATCCGTACATGGTGTGTGCGCTCACAGCAGAAGGTCATGTTAATTCTATCTAACTCTAACACCTCACCTCTAACCCTTCCCAATCCGTACATGGTGTGTGCGCTCACTGCAGAAGGTCATGTTAATTCTGTCTAACTCTAACACCCCACCTCTAACCCTTCCCGATCCGTACATGGTGTGTGCGCTCACAGCAGAAGGTCATGTTAATTCTATCTAACTCTAACACCTCACCTCTAACCCTTCCCGATCTGTACATGGTGTGTGCGCTCACTGCAGAAGGTCATGTTAATTCTATCTAACTCTAACGCCCCACCTCTAACCTTCCCGATCCGTACATGGTGTGTGCGCTCACTGCAGAAGGTCATGTTAATTCTATCTAACTCCTCACCTCTAACCCTTCCCGATCCGTACATGGTGTGTGCGCTCACTGCAGAAGGTCATGTTAATTCTATCTAACTCTAACACCTCACCTCTAACCTTCCCGATCCGTACATGGTGTGTGCGCTCACTGCAGAAGGTCATGTTAATTCTATCTAACTCTAACACCTCACCTCTAACCCTTCCCGATCCGTACATGGTGTGTGCGCTCACTGCAGAAGGTCATGTTAATTCTATCTAACTCTAACACCCCACCTCTAACCCTTCCCGATCCGTACATGGTGTGTGCGCTCACTGCAGAAGGTCATGTTAATTCTATCTAACTCTAACACCTCACCTCTAACCTTCCCGATCCGTACATGGTGTGTGCGTTCACTGCAGAAGGTCATGTTAATTCTATCTAACTCTAACACCTCACCTCTAACCTTCCCGATCCGTACATGGTGTGTGCGCTCACTGCAGAAGGTCATGTTAATTCTATCTAACACCCCACCTCTAACCTTCCCGATCCGTACATGGTGTGTGCGCTCACTGCAGAAGGTCATGTTAATTCTAACTCTAACACCTCACCTCTAACCCTTCCCGATCCGTACATGGTGTGTGCGCTCACTGCAGAAGGTCATGTTAATTCTATCTAACTCCTCACCTCTAACCCTTCCCGATCCGTACATGGTGTGTGCGCTCACTGCAGAAGGTCATGTTAATTCTATTTAACACCCCACCTCTAACCCTTCCCGATCCGTACATGGTGTGTGCGCTCACTGCAGAAGGTCATGTTAATTCTATCTAACTGTAACACCTCACCTCTAACCCTTCCCGATCCGTACATGGTGTGTGCGCTCACTGCAGAAGGTCATGTTAATTCTATTTAACACCCCACCTCTAACCCTTCCCGATCCGTACATGGTGTGTGCGCTCACTGCAGAAGGTCATGTTAATTCTATCTAACTCTAACACCCCACCTCTAACCCTTCCCGATCCGTTACACGGTGTGTGCGCTCACTGCAGAAGGTCATGTTAATTCTATTTAACACCCCACCTCTAACCCTTCCCGATCCGTACATGGTGTGTGCGCTCACTGCAGAAGGTCATGTTAATTCTATCTAACTGTAACACCTCACCTCTAACCCTTCCCGATCCGTACATGGTGTGTGCGCTCACTGCAGAAGGTCATGTTAATTCTATCTAACTCTAACACCTCACCTCTAACCCTTCCCGATCCGTACATGGTGTGTGCGCTCACTGCAGAAGGTCATGTTAATTCTATCTAACTCCTCACCTCTAACCCTTCCCGATCCGTACATGGTGTGTGCGCTCACAGCAGAAGGTCATGTTAATTCTATTTAACACCCCACCTCTAACCCTTCCCGATCCGTACATGGTGTGTGCGCTCACTGCAGAAGGTCATGTTAATTCTATCTAACTCTAACACCCCACCTCTAACCCTTCCCGATCCGTTACATGGTGTGTGCGCTCACTGCAGAAGGTCATGTTAATTCTATCTAACACCCCACCTCTAACCTTCCCGATCCGTACATGGTGTGTGCGCTCTCTGCAGAGACGGAGGGAAGGTGGGAAAGCACCAGGGGAGACCACGCTGCAGTCTCCTCTCCACTCGCCTCTCAGGCTTCTAGACATGCACAGCCACATGCCCAGCATGATTTCCAAGCCTCTAGTCCGGGACTCAAACTGTGGAGTCAGCCATGTGAGAGCCAGTCACCTTCACCATCATGCAACTCGCTGGCCCAGGAAACAAAGTACAGTCTTGCTTCTAACTAAAGACTGACTCGAGGACGCAGCAGCTCCAGAGCCATCAAAGCCCCATGTCTGCCGTGGCCCAGGAAAGAGCTGTGGGGTCCGCGAGGAGACACGACTACGGTGTGATGGGGCCAGCGGGTGACGGAGCGGTTAAGGTGCTGGACTCCCACGTGGTCGACCACAGTTTACGATCCAGACCTGGTGGCTTGAAACTCACACTTGGCACATGTGCATAAGTGCCCAAAATCCTGAGAGGAGAAGGGACTGCAGCATGGCCATCCCCTGCAGGGGTGATTTCTTGCTTTTTCTCTATCTCTCCAGTAGATGCACACACCCTATAGCAAAAATCTAAAAAAAAAAAAAAATAGAAGACAGGTGGATTTACTGTAAACTGAACTACAGCCTTAGTGAATCCACTTTTCAAAACTGACGACCCGCTTTACTAAGTGGTCTGATTTTTACTCTCTTCTAGCACACACATAGGCTTAAGACAATGTGGGTCTCAAATACCAAGGCCTCTGCAGACTCAGGAAGACCCAGATGCAGTCGTGGGAGTATAGGAACCCCGGACGGGGCCAACAGTGCCCGAGGCCACAGTCCAGAGTGGGGGTGGCGGCTGGCGGGAGGGTGAGGGTGTGGGTGGTGGGGGTCACAGCTCTGCTGGCAGGTTCAGGAGGCCTGGCCAGCCCACATGCCCCTGGGCCTCCACTCCACACAGCCTCGCCATCACCTGCCCTGGGCCTCCAGAACTGCCTCGGCCCTACGCCTGGGCTGCCTCCCCCTGAACACCTGAATTCAGCACGTAGGCAGCTGTAAATGTGGGCACCAGGCTCGCGGGTGTCGTGGGCTGTCCTGGGTCACCCTGTCCTTGAGGGCGGCATGTCCCGAGGCACGGTGGGGTCTGACAGCCATGCCCACCCCCTGCAGAGAGCCTGTGGCAAGGCAGACCCACCTGGCTCTTCTCCCAGGTCTCCTTCAAGACACCAGGAGCGGCCACAGGTCAGTGTGTGGAAGTTCGCCCAGTGACGTGGACCCCGGGGAGAGGCAGCTCCCTGTGACATGAGACACCAGAAGCACCTCGCACTTGCTGCACACCAGCCATTAATCCTCCTCCTGGAACCAGCTGGTTAGCATTTCAGTATCTGTCACGCAGCAGCCAGAGTCCTGACCACACGGCTAACGACAGGCAGAGAGGGAGGCCCGGTCTGGAGCCTTCGGTGGCGAAGGGCACGTACCTGTCTGCATGATGCCAAGACTCCGCTGTAAAAGCCGCATCTGGAACTCAGGGCCTCCCAGGCCAACCATGACAACATCTTTGCACACAGTCAGGTAGGTCTGCAGAGACAGGTGGAGGTCACCGACAGACCACCAAGGGCACAGCCAGCCTAAGGACACTCCCCAGACCTGATGCGCTCGGCCTCACTGAGCACACACGTGCACAGGTGGTTTCTGAAAGGACTTCCACGAAGGTACATTCTCATTTCTGCTCCCCTGAGAGATCTAGGAATACCCGAGGCCACTGCAGAGAGGCAGCGGAACAGCTGTTACGTGCCGTGTGGGTTATGTCAGCCAGTTTACAGTCCATGAGGTCAGCTCCACACACGTGAAAGCCTCCAAGTTCGTACAAGCAAGACTACCACCCAATTTACACTTTAAAGCAGAAAACAGAATCTTGAACACGTAACAAACTTTGGAAAAGAAAAGCTTCTGACTTTTTTTTTTTTTTTTTTTAAGGTTTTTGCCATAGGGCGTGTATATGCACTGGAGAGAGACAGGCAGAGAGAAGAAAGTGAGAAATCATCCCCTGGGGGACTGGCACGTTGCCATCCTTCTCCCGGGATTTTGGGCACACAGTGCCCGGCTGATATTCAAGCTGCTGTGTCCAGGACTCAAACCACAGTCAGACTCAGACTCTGGTCGGCTGTGGCAGCCAGCACCTAACCCTGGGCCAGCTGCAGGCCCAGTGCCTGTGTCGAGGCCTCTCACCTGGATGATCCGGCCGGCCGTTTCGGCCAGCTGCAGGCCCAGTGCCTGTGTCGAGGCCTCTCACCTGGATGATCCGGCCGGCCGTTTCGGCCAGCTGCAGGCCCAGTGCCTGTGTCAAGGCCTCTCACCTGGATGATCTGGCCGGCCGTGGCGGCCAGCTGCAGGCCCAGTGCCTGTGTCAAGGCCTCTCACCTGGATGATCTGCTGGTGAAGGACCCTGTGATGCTGCAGGTACTCTTCCTCCTGATCTCGAATCAGAGGTAAAACTCTGCTTTCCAGCCACAGCCCCGTGTCTTCCAAATCAGACAGATACACGTCTCCCTCCGAGCAGAACTGTGCGAGGGTGAGAGAGGAAACGCCAGTGACGGGCAGCTCGGCCGGCCTGCAGGCCTCTCCTTCGAGCCCAGGAGTCGCCACACACCTTGCGCTGCAGGTGGACGCTCAGGCGGCAGAAGAGACTGAAGGCTCGCAGGGCGGAGGCTTCGTCGAAGGTACGAGGTGCCCCGGCTGGCGACTGCAGGAGGGATTCCAGATCTGCCTGGAACGCGAACGGCAGAAGCCACATTGACTGCTCAGCTGCCACGGCATGACGGACACAGCACGGGGGAAGTGCTGCCGTGCCGGCCACCGGAAAGACACCAGCTCGGGGGGGCCTTGCTGTCGACTCCACACCTCCACAAGCAATGGGCTCCAGACAGCACAGGCAGGCAGACTGCTGCCATCCGGCCCGGCCAGCACGCGGCCCACCCTCCACAGCCTGGGACTGCCTGTCCTCACCTGAGCCGCCATCCCTCACCTGAGCCCCCCATCCCTCACCTGTGCCCCCCGTCCCTCACCTGAGCCCCCATGTCCCTCACCTGAGCCCCCCGTCCCTCACCTGTGCCCCCCGTCCCTCACCTGAGCCCCCCGTCCCTCACCTGTGCCCCCCGTCCCTCACCTGAGCCCCCATGTCCCTCACCTGAGCCCTCCTGTCCCTCACCTGAGCCCCCATGTCCCTCACCTGAGCCCCTCTGTCCCTCACCTGAGCCCTCCTGTCCCTCACCTGAGCCCCCATGTCCCTCACCTGAGCCCCTCTGTCCCTCACCTGAGCCCCCCGTCCCTCACCTGAGCCCCCCTGTCCCTCACCTGAGCCCCCCGTCCCTCACCTGAGCCCCCCGTCCCTCACCTGAGCCCCCATGTCCCTCACCTGAGCCCCCCGTCCCTCACCTGTGCCCCCCGTCCCTCACCTGAGCCCCTCTGTCCCTCACCTGAGCCCTCCTGTCCCTCACCTGAGCCCCCATGTCCCTCACCTGAGCCCCTCTGTCCCTCACCTGAGCCCCCCGTCCCTCACCTGAGCCCCCCTGTCCCTCACCTGAGCCCCCCGTCCCTCACCTGAGCCCCCCGTCCCTCACCTGAGCCCCCATGTCCCTCACCTGAGCCCCCCGTCCCTCACCTGTGCCCCCCGTCCCTCACCTGAGCCCCCATGTCCCTCACCTGAGCCCCCCTGTCCCTCACCTGAGCCCCCCGTCCCTCACCTGAGCCCTCCGTCCCTCACCTGAGCCCCCTGTCCCTCACCTGAGCCCCCTGTCCCTCACCTGAGCCCCTCTGTCCCTCACCTGAGCCCTCCTGTCCCTCACCTGAGCCCCCCTGTCCCTCACCTGAGCCCCCTGTCCCTCACCTGAGCCCCCATGTCCCTCACCTGAGCCCCCTGTCCCTCACCTGAGCCCCCATGTCCCTCACCTGAGCCCCCCTGTCCCTCACCTGAGCCCCCCGTCCCTCACCTGTGCCCCCATGTCCCTCACCTGAGCCCCTCTGTCCCTCACCTGAGCCCCTCTGTCCCTCACTTGAGCCCCCCGTCCCTCACCTGAGCCCCCCGTCCCTCACCTGAGCCCCCATGTCCCTCACCTGAGCCCCCTGTCCCTCACCTGAGCCCCCCTGTCCCTCACCTGAGCCCCCATGTCCCTCACCTGAGCCCCTCTGTCCCTCACCTGAGCCCCTCTGTCCCTCACCTGAGCCCTCCTGTCCCTCACCTGAGCCCCCATGTCCCTCACCTGAGCCCCTCTGTCCCTCACCTGAGCCCCCCTGTCCCTCACCTGAGCCCCCCGTCCCTCACCTGAGCCCTCCCGTCCCTCACCTGAGCCCCCTGTCCCTCACCTGAGCCCCCTGTCCCTCACCTGAGCCCCTCTGTCCCTCACCTGAGCCCTCCTGTCCCTCACCTGAGCCCCCCTGTCCCTCACCTGAGCCCCCCTGTCCCTCACCTGAGCGCCCTGTCCCTCACCTGAGCCCCCTGTCCCTCACCTGAGCCCCTGTCCCTCACCTGAGCCCCTCTGTCCCTCACCTGAGCCCCCCTGTCGCTCACCTGAGCCCCCCTGTCCCTCACCTGAGCCCCCTGTCCCTCACCTGAGCCCCCCCTGTCCCTCACCTGAGCCCCCCTGTCCCTCACCTGAGCCCCCTGTCCCTCACCTGAGCCCCCTGTCCCTCACCTGAGCCCCCTGTCCCTCACCTGAGCCCCTGTCCCTCACCTGAGCCCCCCTGTCCCTCACCAGAGCCCCCGTCCCTCACCTGAGCCCCCGTCCCTCACCTGAGCCCCCGTCCCTCACCTGAGCCCCCTGTCCCTCACCTGAGCCCCCATGTCCCTCACCTGAGCCCCCCGTCCCTCACCTGTGCCCCCATGTCCCTCACCTGAGCCCCTCTGTCCCTCACCTGAGCCCCTCTGTCCCTCACCTGAGCCCCTCTGTCCCTCACTTGAGCCCCCCGTCCCTCACCTGAGCCCCCCGTCCCTCACCTGAGCCCCCATGTCCCTCACCAGAGCCCCTGTCCCTCACCAGAGCCCCCATGTCCCTCACTGAGCCCCTCTGTCCCTCACCTGAGCCCCCCGTCCCTCACCTGAGCCCCCCTGTCCCTCACCTGAGCCCCCCGTCCCTCACCTGAGCCCCCCTGTCCCTCACCTGAGCCCTCGTCCCTCACCTGAGCCCCCCCGTCCCTCACCTGAGCCCCCCCGTCCCTCACCTGAGCCCCCCTGTCCCTCACCTGAGCCCTCGTCCCTCACCTGAGCCCCCCCGTCCCTCACCTGAGCCCCCCCGTCCCTCACCTGAGCCCCCCGTCCCTCACCTGAGCCCTCCTGTCCCTCACCTGAGCCCCCTGTCCCTCACCTGAGCCCCTCTGTCCCTCACCTGAGCCCCCCTGTCCCTCACCTGAGCCCCCCTGTCCCTCACCTGAGCCCCCTGTCCCTCACCTGAGCCCCTGTCCCTCACCTGAGCCCCTGTCCCTCACCAGAGCCCCCCTGTCCCTCACCAGAGCCCCCGTCCCTCACCTGAGCCCCCGTCCCTCACCTGAGCCCCCTGTCCCTCACCTGAGCCCTCCTGTCCCTCACCTGAGCCCTCCTGTCCCTCACCTGAGCCCCCCTGTCCCTCACCTGAGCCCCTCTGTCCCTCACCTGAGCCCCCCTGTCCCTCACCTGAGCCCCCCTGTCCCTCACCTGAGCCCTCCTGTCCCTCACCTGAGCCCCCTGTCCCTCACCTGAGCCCCCTGTCCCTCACCTGAGCCCCTCTGTCCCTCACCTGAGCCCCCCTGTCCCTCACCTGAGCCCCCCTGTCCCTCACCTGAGCCCCCTGTCCCTCACCTGAGCCCCCCTGTCCCTCACCTGAGCCCCCCCTGTCCCTCACCTGAGCCCCCCTGTCCCTCACCTGAGCCCCCTGTCCCTCACCTGAGCCCCCTGTCCCTCACCTGAGCCCCTGTCCCTCACCTGAGCCCCCCTGTCCCTCACCAGAGCCCCTGTCCCTCACCTGAGCCCCTCTGTCCCTCACCTGAGCCCCCGTCCCTCATCTGAGCACCCCCCGTCCCTCACCTGAGCCCCCTGTCCCTCACCAGAGCCCCTGTCCCTCACCTGAGCCCCTCTGTCCCTCACCTGAGCCCCTGTCCCTCACCTGAGCACCCCCGTCCCTCACCTGAGCCCCTGTCCCGAGCCTGAACCCCTCTGTCCCTCACCTGAGCCCCTGTCCCAAGCCTGAGCCCGCCCGAGCCTGGCCCTGCTGAGCTGAAGCTCTCCCTCGTGGAGTGGGTTTGGAGCTGGCCCAGGAGGGGGAGACACGCCGGCAGCCGAGAGCAGGTGCCTCCACAGGAGCGGGCTCCCACACTGGAGGTGGAGACCCCAAGAGCACAGCTCGCCCCGCCCCTCTGGCCGGACTGCACACGCCCTCGCTTTCCACACTCCTCCCAGGAAGCCAGCCCAGGGCCCGGGGGCTGGGAGTCTGCCCTGAGTCTTGCCCCCGCTCTCTGCATCCTCGTATACAAACAAGCAGGCACAACACGATTGTCCGCGCCTTTGCGGAAACCTCAGGACCACGGACAGGAGCATGAGTGGCATCCACACCGTGCCTCCACGCCCCCTCAGGCACTCGGTTACCTTGGACACCTCAAGTGCTTTCAAAAGATGGTGAAGCTTCTTGCGGGGGGCCGAAAGCAGGCGCTCGCGGTTCCCCGTGTGAGTCAGCAGGTACTCGACGTACGCCAGCGCCAAGCCAGGCTTGTTGGGGCGCACATCACGGCCCTGCGCCTTACGCTTCGATGCCGTGTGACTCTGCAGGGAGGACAACAGCTGATGAGTGAAGCCACGCCCCGCGGCCGTGGGCCCGCCACCCCCAGCGCACTCGGACAGGCACGGGCACGGAACCTGAGTCTGGGGCTGCTTCTGCGGCAGCCAGCTGTCCACGAGCTCCAGGACGTGCCCGACGTGGCCCCAGGAGCACAGGCAGTCCAGCAGGGTGCCGTAGGCCTTGTCGGTGGCGCTCTCATCCTGGCCCCTCAGTGTGGAGATGACACTGCAGCTGGAAGAGTCGGGTGCGTAAGCCAGAGCTGACGGGGTTGCAACGCCCACCTGCCCAAAGGCGAGGCACCATCAGCAGGCAGAGCACGAGGATGCGCCGGCCCGTGCTATCACAGACGTGCCCCCAGAGCTCGGGCTGGCTCACACCCTGCCCGGGAAGGGCAGCAGCTGAGGACACCCCGGCCGCACCGACCCTGCTTCCTGTGCCATCTCAAATCCTAGAGCAATCCTGCCTTCGGGGAATGATTTTTTCTTTTAATTTATTTTTATTTACATTTTTAATACATTCAGGTACATTATTTACCTTACAACGTGATCATTTCAATATTTGAACATTTCTCCCCGGTCTAGTTGATCAAAATATAGCAACATTACCTCCCTGTCTCAACAATGCTGTTTCCGTATCCCTCCTCCAAATGTTCTTCCCTAGGCCCCTCTCCCCCACACACCCCACATCTGGCATTTACATCCATCACGTGTGTTTGTACATCCTTTAGCCCGTCAGTTTCAGTTATAGAGTGCATACATTCTGTATATATTAAGTGGGGACATCGGGGAATGATTTTTAACTGGCATTGAAACGCACGTTTTCTGACAGGTACAGAGACGGGTTTCGGCCACACCATAATCCCAGCCTCAGCGTCCCGCCGGCCTCAGGTGCCCGGCCAAGCTCGGCTCTTCCCTGCGTCTCACTAGCGCCTAGGCCAGCCCCACTGCACCACTCGGCACCTGCAGGGTCCGAGGGTCGCACCGAATTCCCTGCCGTGGACAGGGGAGGGCAGGCGGCAGCTGTGAGTGGCCAGAGAATACCCTGGACTGCTGGGAGGACACCACCCACTCAGCACAACAGGGTGAGGGCTCCTGCGGCCATCGTAACGAGGGGCAGCAGACGGATACCTGAAGAGGGGAACCGCAGACGCCGGCATGAAGGACATGAGGATGAACAAAGGAGTCTTGCAGCGGTCGTCCTGAGAGCATCGACAGGAAACAGCAAACACAGGAGCTTAGGCCTGACTCCGAAGCCGCTCCCAGCACCACCCAGCAAGTCCAGTGACCCTCCTAGAGCTCGGAGGGGGCCTCGTGCCGACAGCAAACCTCACGTCAGAAGGTGAAGTCACCTAAGCAGCAATCGGAAGGGCCAAGTAGTGTCTGCAGAGGGCCCAGGGCCAGGACCCAGCCCAGCATTCCATGGAGGGCCCACGGGTGCCCAGGGCCAGGACCCAGCCCAGCATCCACGGAGGGCCCACGGGTGCCCAGGGCCAGGACCCAGCCCAGCATCCACGGAGGGCCCACGGGTGCCCAGGGCCAGGACCCAGCCCAGCATCCACGGAGGGCCCACGGGTGCCCAGGGCCAGGACCCAGCCCAGGGTCCATGGAGGGCCCACGGGTGCCCAGGGCCAGGACCCAGCCCAGCATCCACGGAGGGCCCACGGGTGCCCAGGGCCAGGACCCAGCCCAGGGTCCATGGAGGGCCCACGGGTGCCCAGGGCCAGGACCCAGCCCAGCATCCACGGAGGGCCCACGGGTGCCCAGGGCCAGAACCCAGCCCAGGGTCCATGGAGGGCCCACGGGTGCCCAGGGCCAGGACACAGTCCAGCATCCACGGAGGGCCCACGGGTGCCCAGGGCCAGGACCCAGCCCAGGGTCCATGGAGGGCCCACAGGTGCCCAGGGCCAGGACCCAGCCCAGCGTCCATGGAGGGCCCACGGGTGCCCAGGGCCAGGACCCAGTCCAGCGTCTACAGAGGGCCCAGACTGCCCAGAGCCCAGGACACAGTCCAGCATCCACAGAGGGCCTCACTCAACAGGCACTGACAGGCCTGGGGTGCCCAGGGCACGGTCCAGCATCCGCGGAGCTCCAGCCCCATTACTGATGACACGGAGGACAGAAAAGGAACCCCACACACTTGGCACCCTGCACATAAATCCAAGAGAAGGACCATCCATGTGGGACGTCATAAAATGAGCCATGGCATCTTTTTTTTCTTTTTTTTTTGAGAGGTTTTTGCTATAGGGTGCGTGCGCTCGCCAGGCAGAGAGAGAGAAAGCGAGAAATCACCCCCCAGGGGGGATGGCCACGCCGCAGTCCCTTCTCCTCCATTCTCCTCTCGGGATCTCGGGCACGCACACACACACGCCCAGCGTGAGTTTAAGCCACCGGGTCTGGGACTCGAACCATGGTCAACTACATGGGAGTCCAGCGACATAGCCATTACACTAACTGCTGGTCCCTGAGCCACGGCATCTTGAGAAGACAATGGGTTTCGTGGGAGAGTGTGGCTTTGGAGCTGCCTGGCCAAGCCCGCCAGCTGCTGCCCGGCGGAGCCACGCAGACGGGGCTGCGGGAGCCTGAGTCGCCCACCGCGCAGCCTCGGGCAGGCCCCAGCCTCAGCCTGGTGCTGCAGGAGTCGCACCGTGACTCTCATCCTTACACCCGTCGGGAACACTCTGTAATAAACACTCCTGGCTGCGGGCATTGGGGAAGGGTGGGTCCTAAACTAAAAAGAAACAGCACCTTCCTGAAAATACCCACAGAATAGAAACAGCAGTGGGACGAAAGGAGGCCTGTAACGGATCTCGGTCAGTCCCTGATCTCATCCTCACCCCGGCTTCTGGAGAGGACGCGTGCCATCGGGGTGGGCAGGCCCGGCTGAGCACGAGGCCGCCGGGTACTGGAGACCGCCTGCAGAGCACGAGGCCGCCGGGGTACCTGGAGACCGCCTGCAGAGCACGGAGGCCGCCGGGTACTGGAGACCGCCTGCAGAGCACGAGGCCGCCGGGTACTGGAGACCGACTGCAGAGCACGAGCCCCAGCCCCAGCCCCAGCACAGGGCAGCCCGCGGGAGCCCTTGCAGACTTCTGAGAAAAGGCTGGCTTCTCAGCATTAGGTAATTTTTTTTAATTACTGGTAAATTGAGCGACTGAGATAACTGTCCTTCATGGACAGGCTTTTGTCTTGGAGACAGAGAACGCAGCTCGGAGACCTGAGCTGGAACAAGGCTCAGAAAAGCCACGGCTCATGGTTTCCCAGGGTTGGCAGAGAAGGGGGGTGTGGGCCAGCCAGTGGTTCGGACGGCCGTGACCGTCCCACTTCTAACCACCTTTCTTCACAGTGGGAAAGGAACTTGTGTTTTTACCTGTTCACCTGTTTTTAATTTCTTTTTTTTTTAACTGCCGGAGGCCGTACGCGCTCTCCAGAGGAGGAGAAACACCCTACAATGACGTGTTCACACCACGATCCCTCTGTTCCAACCCCATCCCACCAGGGTCTTAAGCACGCAGGGACATGCACCAGCGTGCTTTCCAAACCACCAGGGCCAGGCCTCCGGCCGCCAGCGGCCACGCGGGTCCAGCTCCCTGTGTGCCAGGTGTGACTGCTCGCGGTGGGGTCAGCCCTAAAGGCAGCTGTAAGGTATCAGCTTACTGCAAAGTCAAGGAGCCAGATTTCCCTCATCCAAACAAACCACACGCCAGGAGGGTACGGAAATGCAGCAGCCGGGCAGGTGGAGTGGAGACGCGCTCAGAGGAGGCAGAATTCCAGCCGACAGTTCAAGAGGCCTCAGCCACAGAACAGTGACTGCAACTGATGGGGCTGTACCACCTCCTCAGAAATCGCTACGAGAACAGCTTTGACGTGTCCTCACCACAAAACGCCATCAGCACCAGCGTGAGACAGCAGTGCCGACTGGCACAGTGCACCGCTCACGACGGCACGCCCCACATGGTCGCCTAAAACCTGGGGGCCGGACCTGGAGCACAGCAGTGCAGTGTGGCAGGAAGGAAGCCAGGTCCCACGTGGCCAAGCAGGGTTCAAGTCCCTGCCTTGGCATGAAACATCTGCTAGACACAGGTGCAGAGGCCCGGGCTCCAGCAAGCTCCTGGAGACCTAGGGCGAGGTGATGCTCAGGCCAGGCCTGGTGGGGACCCTTCTCTCTCCTTCCCTCTCTCTTGTGGGCATACACACACCCTCTAACGTTAAAAAATAATAATAATAAGTTTTAAATACAAAGGAAAGATACTATTGTCAATTAAAAATAAGTTAATTTTAAAAGAAAGAAGAAATCACGTCCGTGGTCCTTTTCTCCCCGACAGACATGATGTACACACAGGACAGTCTCATGCAGTCCTGCAATGCTGTACAAAACTCCTGTGGACACACGTGACCTTCGTCCTCCAATCAAACTCGGTGACAGCATGACCCACAGAGGCAGGGTCATCCAGGGTTCTCCCTAGGACACGGTCACTGGTACCGCCAGGCAGGGTGAGGGGCTCCTTCTGCAGCATAGGCGAGGTAGAGAGGCGAGCGTGTTTGGCCCCAGGGGTCTTGAGTGAGTGTCATCTGGGCAGCGCGGCCACGGCGGCCAGCTCACCTGGACACTCTCAGGTACCCGGGCAGCGCGGCCACGGCGGCCAGCTCACCTGGAACACTCTCAGGTATTCGGGCAGCGCGGCGGCAAACCTGTCGATGGTGTAGACTCTGGCCTCCTTGTTGCTGTCCATGCTCCTGTGAATGCTCTTCCAGAGAATCACAACGACCTCTAGTAACCCGGCCATTGACGCCACGTCGCTGACCGACAACGTCTGGTCCAGAACCTACGGCACACGGTGTCCTTAGTGAAGGAATCCAATCACAGCAACATGAGAATAATACAAAGAAATGGGAAGACATCCCATGTTCCTAGATTAGAAGACTCAATATAATCAAAGTACCTATTCTACATAAATTAATTTACATGTTCAGTGCAATTCTGATCCAATTGTGGTGACGTTCTTCACAGAAACAGAAAAAAAAATCATAAAATGTGTCTGAAATCGTAAAAGGCCCTGTATCACCAAGGCAACACAGCACAAAAAGAATAAAATAGAAGCCATCTCACTACCTGACTTCGGAATATATTACAAAATGGTGATAATCAAAACAGTCTGGTATGGCACAAAAACAGACACACAGACCAACGGAACAGAATAGAGAATTCAGAAATAAACCCCAAATCACACAGCCAACCGATCTTTCTCAAAAGCTACAAGACAATGCAGTAGTGAGAGGAAAACTCTTTTCAGCACATGGTGTTGGAACAACAGGTGACTGCAGGGGGGAAAAAAAACAAAAAAAAACTGGGGACAAGTAGGTGGCATGGTGGTTAAGACACTGGACTTCCACATGGCCAAACAGTGGTTCAAGACCCGAACCCAGCAACTTGAAAATCATGCCAAGTTGTGTATGCATGCACAACCAAAATCCCAACAAGAACATGGAAGAGAAGGGACTGTGGTATAGCCATCTCCTTGGGGGTTAATTTTTCACTTTCCCTCTCTCTGTCTCTCTCCAGCAAGCAACATGCCCTATGGCAAAACCCTAAAAAATAAAACAAAACAAAAAAAGAAACAGGACCCCTTTCTCTTACCATTAACAGGAATCAATGGATCAAAGATTTAAATGTAAAGCCTCAAACTATAAGACTACAAGCAGAAAACTTAGGGGAAACTTTGAAGACATTGGAATAAGTAATGATTTCTTAAATTGGACCCTGAAAGCACAGGCAATAGTCCCCAGACAGACAAGTGGGATTGTATCAAGCTAAAAAGCTTTCTCACAGCAAAGGAAACAATAATTAGAGTGAAAAGACAACCCTTGGAGTGAGAGAAAACATCTGCAAATTATTTCTCAGACAAGGGATTGCTATCCAAAACTTACAGGGAACTCAAGCAGCTTATCCATTAAAACAGTGAATAATCCAATTAAGAAAATGGGCAAATGAATAGACAGTGCTCCAAGGAAGACTTACAAATGGCCAAAAAGCATATGAATAAACATTCAGTCACTTGTCATAAGAGAAATGCAAACTAAAATCACAATGAGATACCACTTAACCCAGCTAGAATGGTGAAGAGTAAAAAAATAAAGAACGACAAGTGCTAGTGAGGCTGTGGTGAAAAGGGAACCCTCCTATACTGTTGGTAGAAATGCAAATTAATACAGGCACCGTGGAGAACAAAATACGGAGGTTCCTCAAACACCTACTGTATGACCCAGCAATCGCATTCCTGGGTGTCTACCCAAAGGACAGGAAAACACTGTTGGAAAGACATTTGCACATCTGTGATTATTGCAGCATTATTCACAATAGCCAAGATACGGAATCAACCTGAGTGTCCAAAAACTGATCACTGGTTTGAAAAATTGAGGCACGTATATCCTATGGAATATTACTAGGAGGCCCTATTGCTTGATTCAAAGTGAAAGAATATAGATGATTTAATGTTAAGTGAACTGAGCCAGACTATGAAAGACAAACACTGTATATCCCCATTCAAACCGTACCCAAGAGCTGCACTCTATGGCAGAAATCGAGAGGTCTGAAGATATGGTAGTAGAAAGGACAAGTGTAGACAGCAGAGAGTGTAAAGGAGAGGAGTGGATGGATGCTAGGGAGGATGGTTGAGGGTGGGTATGAGGTGCAAAGGGAAAGTTTTAACAAAAACTGTAAAGTTCTCTGCTGGAAAAATAAACTAAAATAAATGTGTGTGTGTGTGTGTGTGTGTGTGTGTGTGTGTATGTATGTTTGTATAAAACACATGATGAGAACAAAACCAAAAAATATTAATATGGTAACGCCATCTTTCAAAGCCTGTCTCATGGGGCCAGCAGGTGGTGTGACAGTCACGGTGCTGGATTTCCCACGTGGCCCATGCGGTTAGAGTCTCAGACCCAGGAGCTGAAAACTCATGCTGAATGTGGGTGCATGCAAGCCTCAAAACCCAAAAGAGGAGGAGAGATGACTGAGGCGTGGCCAATCCCCCGAGGGATGATTTCTTAATTTTCCTCTTTCTGACTCTCTCCACCAAAGCACGTGCAGCCTATGGCAAAAAACCAAAGCCAAAAACCAAAAAAAAAAAGCTTGCCCTAAAGCAGAACTGTAAAGACCGTCATCTATTTTCGTGTCATAACACATCTTTATTCTCTATTTTACAATCTCTTCAGGCACATAAATTTGTTTTTAAAAGTCCACCCAAAAATAAACTCTATTAACCCTGTGTCCTCGACAGGAAGACTGTACACGAACTGGGGGCAGTGGTAGTGTGGTGGGGAGACACGGCCACTGTGAAGCCTCACACAGGACACTGGCCCAGGGCTGGGTGTGCATCGCGGTGCAGGGACCCTGTGGGGAAGAAATAAATGTAAAAACCAGTGTGTGTGTGAGCTGAAACGCCTCTACAACTCAGATGTAGGAAACGCTGTCTTAGTCTAGGTCTAGGACGCCGCCCACAGGGGAGAGCGTGCCTCCTCTTGCACTGCAAGGTCTGATTTGTGTAGACACAGACACCGACACTGAGGTGGGAAAGGAGGAGGAGGACCACGTTCATGAAGGGGATGACCTCTGACACCCTGCTGCGCAGGCCCACTGGCGGCTCGTGACGGACGTCGTTCTCTGGCCAGCACCTCCACCTTCCGCACATGATGGCCGATGCTGTGCAGCCCCCAGCGCACTGGCTTCCTCAGCAGCTTGAACAAAAGACATCCCGCACACCTCCCGCCACAGCCCAGGGCACTGCTGCCTGGGGGTGCAAGCGTGACTGCTAACAGGGCTGGAGGCCTGCACGGCACACTGCAAGTCATGCTGTACACACAGGCAGACTGCAGGCAAAACCCAGCGGTGCCCCGTGAGCACAGACACACGCAGAAGGGGTGCAGCCAGCCCTGGGTGCCGGCCAGTCCTGTGACTGCAACAGCCAGCCCAACCGTCTGCAAAGCACTGTGTGAGGCAATTTTTCGAAAAGACAATCAATAATAAAAAGGAGAGGTCGCTGTAGGCTCCGGCATCTTTGTGCTACCTGCTCAAACGCAATGGACAGGGCCACCGGAGGGTCTGGTCAGAGCACACAGGAAAAGCAGGAGCTAGGGCTTGGACGTGACGGACAGAGTAACAGCGACAAGGAGCTCCACCCTCACTCAGTCTCGATTCCGGGGTCCATGTTCAGCACAGCAGCCTTCCCTGCGAGTTCACTGAGAAAGCCACGTCTCTGTTACGAGCATCAAGAACCATGCCAAGCTCCTGAAGTAACAGCCGTGCCACTCACAACCCACTCACAACCGTGTACTTTAGCAGAGGCCGTCTCTGGTTTTGGTCCATCGTGAGAGGAGCAGTCAGGAATTCTGGGGGCTGCCCCTTGGCACACTGGAGTTCTGTGGGCGTCTGGTCCCACATGGCTGACTAGGCCTGAATCCTGCCCCCAGCTCCCACAGTCCAGGACCCTGACGAGTGGTCAGTGGGGGGGGGGGGGGGGGGGAAGGGCCACAGCAGCCAGACTCCCCTCATGCATACGCCCTCTGACACTGGAAAATTGGATTTTGCATTTAGCCAGGTAGATGTTCGTAGAATGAGTACCTATCTGACAAGCTGTCTTTTTTATTTTTGGCATAGGATACAATGAAACCACATACTCCTAAGCCCCTGATTTTTCTTCCTAATTTTTTAAAACTCGCTATAGGGTGTGAGCCCTCTGGGGCAGGTAGGAGGTAGCAAATCACCCCCCAGAGAGGAAAACCACACTGCAATCCCTGCTCGTAGAACTCAGGGACAAGCACACAAACATGTCCACTGTGATTTTCAATCTGCCGGGTCTAGGACTCAAACTATGCAGTTGGCTATGTAGGATCTAGTGCCTTAACCACCACAGTACCAGATGGCCCTAACCCCCTGACTTTTCAGATGGTACAGAATGGGCCCAAAACGTCTTTGTACAAGCTTTCCCAACACTGTCCAGGTCACTAGTAACATCCAATACGAGATGCAACCACCTCTCAGCTCCTACTTACTGATGTTCTTTGTAAAACCATTTCCTGGCTGGAACCACCTGAAAGGCCCCGGGGCAGCTTATGCCCTCCCTAGCACAGGCCACCCCGCTCGCTGCACCTATATCTGGCATGCAGGGGTGGTCTGCAGCGCCCCCGTCCCGGCAGCAGCAACCCCGTGTGCTTCTCTGGCCATCTCTGGCTGAGGTTTGGAGAGAGCACCTGACAGATGGTGCCCTCCAGAAAGCCGTGCCCCAGCCCCCTGCCAGGGAGCCTGAAAGAAGAGACTCCAGTCCCATCGAAACCATCAGCACAACCTCCCCCACGGCTCTGGGCACAGTTCCTAGGCCAGGTTGAAAGTCCGTGGCCAGCAGACGCCACTGGCCAGACGCGTGACGACGGAACGCCACACACTCGCCTCTTCTCTTTCAAAGGACATCTGAACAATTCCACCAGCGAGGCTGGCTGGTGACAGGACCAGCGAGCAACAGGCAGGGCTGCTGGCCATAGGGGTGCTGGGCCCACGCCACCACTCTGTCTTCAAGACACGCAAGCAGGAGCTGACAGGGAAGCCACCACGGGACAGGCAGGGCCAAGGCAGAGCCCTGTCAGCTGCAGAACTGAGGTGGGGTCAGCCCGGGCCATGAACACACAAGAGCCTCTCCACAGCCAAAGGCTGAGCTGGTTTTGTGCCTTCCTCTTACAGTCCAGTCCCTGACTCAGCTGGGCACTGCAAGCTGACCAAATCCCATGCCAGACAGCCACAGAGGAATTGACTTGTAACTTAAACGCTGCTCGTACGCGGTAATGTGCTACTGTCTTCTCTTTCAAGGTGATGCACTTCTTCAGAGAGGGCAATGCCGCCGCCAAGGCTGACCCCACACGAGATAGACAGACCCAGGCCTGGGCAGGGTGTCAGGGCGCTGCAGCTCCCACTGCCTGTCCAGCCAGGGTTGCGGTGTACGGGCCCTGCCGGCTTCTCACTGCCTGAGCCTCGGTGGCTGGGTCAGGGGCGTCAAAGCCCCGAACACCAGCGTTCTGGTATAACTGGTCACTTTGGGTTCTCAAGAAACGGCAGCTAGGGTCGCATCAACAAACTGAACTTTCTAGGAAATAATTCCAAATGACACTCAGCCCCAGAAATCCACCGAGACATTTCTACAACTTTATGGAGGTGGCTAGAGGGACACCATCCTCCCTCACCGTGAAATTCAGGGATGCCAGAAGCCAGTCCAGCTGTGCTACCTCAGGTCAGGTGGCAAAGCAGAGCAGATGACACGACCACTCTCTGTGACCCCCTGGACTCAGCGCGGGGGCCCAGACATGCTGCGACTCCGGTAGGAGTGACACGGAGCCTGTCTGAATCCCACCACTGCAGAAGCAGGCAGGGACAGGAGGGCCAGGACGCCAGGGGAGCGCACTCACACTCAGGTCCTGGGGCTCCCTCTCCGCGTCGCCCCCTTCGCACTCTCTGGCAGCCTTCCGGATGCAGGCGTTGAGGCAATGGCGGATGACATGGATCAGCTTTGCTGAAACGGCAAGAAAGCGAGAGTGAAGCTGTGCTTTTCCACAAAGCGAGACTCAAACACTTCACCGCTCGTGTCGGGGACGCTGCGGGGAAAGCAGCAAGCCAGGAGGCCCGAAGGGCCCGCTGGCGTGGAGCAGGGCAGCGTGCTCACCTATGTTGGTGCAGGCGGTGTGCTCGTGGGCGTGCTGGTAGAACCTTCTGGCAGCTGCAGGGTTCATCTGGAGCAGCGTGACGCAGCGCTCGCACCAGGCCCGCTCCGGCAGGTTCACGGGCAGGAAGGAGTTGAAGATGAGGCTCACCAGGCGCCGAGCCACGGGGCGGGAGTCTATCTCCAGGCGAGCCAGGATGTGGTCCATGGGGCAGATCTTCCAGAACTGGAGCGAAGCACACGAGCCCGTCTGAGCACGGCATCAGCAAGTTCCCAGAGACACCAGAAAGGATGGACTCTGTAGTCTAGAAAACCCATTTCAGACCCCTACGTCGGAGCTGCCTTTTCTTCAGAGAAATCAGAATTGGGAAACCTGAATTTTAAAAAGATCAGGTATAGGTAGGGGCCAGCAGAGAAGCGTGATGCTGAGAGGCCATCTGACACGGGAAGGTCTGTCCACAGCCGGAGACTCCTGAGCGCCCCAGGTACACACGTGCCACGGCCTGGGGCTGGCTAAGGCTGGAGGGGTCACGAATCAGGACCAGTCGGGGTTCTGCCCCCCACCTCCATCTGCCATTCACGGAACTCGCAAGCTTGAAAGAAGACGTACTGACGCAGAAGGCCTGAGTCCCGGGCTGCTGGAGGCTCGCTGTCATCCTGTCAGTGACAAGCCCGGCGCAGTAACCCTGACAGCGCGGACTAGCACGCCAACGGTTCACCGCGCCTTCAGACCCCACGACTTCCTGCCCAACAGCGCACGGGGCCTCTGCCCTCCTCAAAGGCCTACCAGGACCCTGCTCCTGGCAGGTGGTCTCGGGCTCTGCAGCCCACCCTGCCGCACCTCCTCCAGGAAGCAGCCCTGACCATCGCCCCTCTGCCCAAGGGCACACAGGCTGCTGGAACAAAACCCAACCTTGGAGATGGGCGTCTAAGGCGAGAGGAAAGCAGCAGAGCAGAGACGGACCAGCTGTGACAGCAGAGACACACGTGCCCTGCCCACGCCACGGGCTCCCCATGGCATCGAGGTGCCCTGCCCACTCGTCTCCCCTCCCTGGACCCTACCGAGGACCCAAGCTCGGCCCAGGGTTTGCAGCTGGCTCTCACACAGCATGTACGTAGCCCGGGGCATTCACGGGCTCAGGACATAAGTCCCACAAAGCACCTTGACCCAGTGGCCACATCACCACCAGGACTGTCCTCACCGAGGTCCAAACAACCCTGCCTGCGAATTCAAGGGGATGTGCCTCCCCCTCGACGCGGCCCTGACACCGTGGAGACCGCCCCAAGGTGCTCGTGGGCACCTGCACGCCCACGCTTCAGGTACTTCTGCACACACCGCTAGAGTGAAGACAGTGGCCACCCCGTGAGCCCCACTGGACGCCTCAGTCCTGGCGGCCCGAGCCCTCAGCCCACAGCTGCGTGGACAGGCACAGCCGGACACTGACCTGGAAGCTGACCAAGGAGACCTGGAAACTGAGGACCAGGCACTCGTGCTCGAGCTCAAGGGGCAGCGCCGCCCAGGGCTGAGGTCAGGGATGGCCAACACTGGGACCGTGCTCTGCTCGCCACAACGGCGCCGCCTTCTCCCACTCCTGTCGTGGGTCGCCTTCTGCCTTAAGGCATGCCACGCCCCAGGCCACACGTGCCAGTCCAGGGGTCAGAATGTCTCAGGGCGAGGCAGCCTCGTGCCGTCACTCCGAACCACTTGCTGGCCGACCTGCAGGGTCACAGCTGCCAGCCACGAATGCGTGGAGACCCCCACACGTGCTGGGCCTGTGCTGCCGTTACCTACACTCCACGACGCCCACGGTGGACACGAGGGTCCCGATGACAGGTAAGGAACT